>OW121851.1:80274015-81524015 GCA_933228895.1 Platycnemis pennipes
AAGAAGTAAAATTTGCCTAGCATCGGGTAATGGAAAGCTCATTACTAAATAAATACTCAGCCAATTCTCACAGTATGTCCAATTAGCGTTTTACTAACTTTTCTGCAGTGATTTAAAGTGGCTTCCGGCTTTCGTGCCTAGGGTTGTATATGTAATAAAGTGAGTACAAACTTACAACTAGACGAGCTATTTACACGAAGGCTTTCGCGCCTGCTGGTTTCTTCAGGTCTACTGAAATGCCAATATACATATCATCTCATGTCTTATATAGGACGTTTGCATTGTTGTCTGAATTTCATGTGTTATGGTACTGGGGAAGTAATGGTACCAAAATAGGTCATTGAATTTTCCTATAAAAATCATGGACCTATTACGCTATAACAAAAATTAAGAGAATTGCACTCCCGCTGTGAGATCTTTTGCTATCCTCCGAGTATTCGCGATGACGGTCAAGACTGGATTGAAAAACCCAAAATTCGTGGGAGGCTGCCTTTTTGTATTATTGTGTTTCTATACAAAAAAGAATTATACCACATCTCTTGAATTCCTAATTTCCTGAAGTAAAAAGTTGAGTTGGATTAGACGCTAAATCGTTGATATCTTGGCTAAAACTCTGTACCCTCGTTTCTCTAAATGGTGTTAATGACCTTTTCCTTTAGTCACATCTCTCGAATAACTACTACTATTACACAAGATCCAAAAATTTGATTATTCATGTTATATGCTGTTATACTATGCGGTGAGAAGATTATTCGCTAAACTTTAATGCTCCCAACTCCTGCGCAATAACTTTACACGACACACGAATTAGTGAAGAATTAGAGAACAAAAGCAACATACCATTGCAGAATCATCGAGTATCGAATCAGCGCTTTCTTGATTGCGCTACAGGAGAAGGAACTAGAACGATAATATTTGGTCATGGTAAGGGCGTTATAGTTTTGGTGAAACGTAAAATTGCCCGGTTTCTGTTGTAATTTAAATTGAAAAAACACATAATCTTCTACGCCTACATTCGAGTGACTTTTCTGTGGCACCCTCGATCTCCTTCTGGCTTTTAAGTGGTATCTTTTGAGTTATGATGCAGATGTCAGAGCCCATCAGACGAGATATTGTAGAGTTTCCTTCGGTCTTCGCCATCTACGCTTTGTCTTGGTGTCCGGCTTTGTCCAGGCGTTCGTATCGAGTGGGGCAGCCCGCGATAGGACTTCTTTCGGCCACGTCTCCGCAGTTCACGCATCGCCAAAGGCCGAAGCCTCTTTCCAAGAGAGGGAAGGAAGGTGAGCCTCTTGACCTTTCTCCGTACCACTTGTCCGCGGCGTAGAATTGCTCGCGGGGCCCCCTTTTATTTCCTCTCTCGCCCCCGCGGTCCGGATAAACGATGAATTTCCCGCACCTCGCGTACCTGCGGTGAGTGCAACCCTGCGGCCGAGCCTGAGGGAATGGATTTCCTCGAACGGTCTCTCTCATCGACCGTTGATTAGAGGAATAGACCTCGTCATCGATAGATTCAAATACACGCTCTTCCCTCGCCCAATGCGCGACCATAACAATGGAGGTCTCTATTCTTCGATTTTTCAGTAGTCTCTTTCCAATTGAGGAATTTTTATAATCCTCCGCTGTCATATCTAGAAAACAACAGTGTAATTTCTCCCTCAAAATTTCAGACTCTAAGTTCCTTAAGAATTTCAGCTATCTTTAACTTTCAAATGGTAACAATTCAGCTGAAACGCAATTAGTTTGAGGGTATTGCATTGATTTTTTAATGTGTAGACACGCTACTGTGTAGCATACGTCGTGAGGAATATTGACGGTAATGCTGTGGAGGCCCGTCACAGAATTAACATTTACGAAGGCCTTTTCCCTCTATTTGGGGCACATTCCGTGTGTGCTATAGTTCCCTATTGCCCCAATCAATTCATCACGATCTTTCAGTAGTATATAGTCGTCACGCTACAGCAGTTTCAGTAGCACCAGCTACTAATTGGTATAATGCTTTTTATGGGGTAGCGTAAACGAATGAGGGTGCTATAGATTCTTACGTTTTACGCGTTGCATTAATTAAGGCAAGAATTTAGTACTTTTCCGTGGAAGCGGTGCAATTAATGAAATGTGAATTTTGTATGAACCCTATTCTTGTGAAGATTATTTACCTGTTGGTGATGTACGTACAATTGTTTATGGCATTCGGGAATTTCTCGTTTTGACTTAATTACGGGGAATTGTGGTGGCTGAGAATCTAGCACTAGAAACATCAAAGTGAAAGGTTTTTCCATTATATCTTATAAGACAGCCTTTCCCTCTCGCATTATATTAATGTATTAGCTCACGCCCCGTTAGGTGGTCGAAGTTTGAAAGCGAAAGTCCAGCCTCATTCATTGAGCAACTTGGAATGATTGAATATCTGTCATTATTTATTTTCCATACATATATTGTCTATATTCATGCCAATTTTCTTGTGCTTCTTTTTCTGGGGAATTTCACGACCTAAGCGTTTTATTCGTGATTTGTATTCGATTTTGTTTTACTTAATAATTACAATTTAGCTCATTCGTACAGATAGTGATCATATTTAATGAAGTTACTCTGTTCTTTATTGAATGCGTGTACTTTTTGTTCTACATGCATTGCACTCTGCCAAACGTTCTTGGTCGATGACGTAATATGCTCTGTCTCTGCAAGAGAATAGATATAATATATATATCTATAACTTAATAACTAGGAAAGAAAAGCAGTATCACATGGATAAAATATTTAAAATAGTCTATCTATATTGTGTTGATGGAATTTGTTGTTTTCAAGAAATATTTATTCGGTATACTCTCTATATCGAGCTCATTATGTGCTCATTGATGACACATTTTATCTTTTATTTTTGCTTTCACAAAGTACTTCCCTTTCTTTATTGCTAATTTATGACAGTAGTTTTTAATTAAAAAATAGTTTTCATGTAAATATGAGTTCAAATGTATAATTTTCAAACTAAAAGGTATGTTATGTGATTTTTATCAACATTGGAAAGATTTTTTTGCTGTTCTGCTCATAACCATGCCTAGGTCGTGAAGAATAAAACTACATCTTTAATTTACGACTGAATTCTTCGGCGAGAGCCAATTTAAAACGACGTCGAGAGAATTTTGTTGACGAACTGCGATTTGGGCCAAGGAAAATTCCTTCAGTCCTCATTACGATCGATTGCTCTTTCGATGCAGTGAAGCCTATAGATATGAAATCTACGGCATTCGTAGAATCTCGCGGCATGGGTCCGTGACGGGGACACGTGAAGCCGGTCAGCGTGATCAGTACGTGACATTAGTTCGAGTTTCACATCGAGGCCTTCCATTATTTATCCGGGTCTGCGTTGTCCCCGTGAGGACTTAATGACCAGGCTTGATTTATGCAGCCCAGAAAGCACGATGCACCTGCTCTCGTGCTGTATAATCATAGGTTTCAAAATTGGGAAAGTTCGCCGCTATGCATCTTTTCATCCCAGCCAAGTGTTTAGATTCGCGTCACCTGAAAAGCACACGGAAGGAGACAAGATGGGGACAAGGTAGGGCTAGCAACTTTAAGACCTCGACCGGGAGAATCTGAAAAGGAAGCCTTTTTCCGTGGCTACAGAATTTCAGCTCTTATAAGTTACAGATATTAAGATGAAAAATTAATCAAGTTATCTTTAAATGTTATAACATGCCTGAATACATTAACATGACTTAGAGCTTTCCACAGTGTATAAACTATAAATCTTCACGAAGACGTCTCAATACATCGAACCATGGACTCCACAAAGAAAGATCGCCAGCCTTTGACTATATCATAAAATGTCATTCTTTAGCCACGAGTAAATTTACATATCAGATATGAAGTTTTTTTAGATATTCTGTTGATAATCGCAATTTTCGAAGCTATGAGAAGTATGCTAAAAGTGTCACCTAACTGAGTTCTAGGAGTCACAAAGAAATGGAAAATTTTGAACAAGGTAGTAATTTTTATTCAGTAAAAAATGCGTAGTATTTGATGTATTCATTGGAATCCACATTTTCTGAGATACTGCCGTAGTAACGATGAATTTCCTGCTTAAATGGAATATTTGTTTGTTTTGTATTGTTTGTTGTTTTAATATAGCCACTGGTCCAGATAAATTGGTATTTAACTCTTAATCCGAAGAAACAATGTTTCACCCGGAGTGTCCGGGTAAAAATGCCTCAGTTTGGTGCCCTGGTAGGGAGAAAGGTTGTTTCTTGCGCTAGGTAGGTGTCCGGGCGAACACTTTCGTTTCCCTTTTAAAGGCGAAATTATTGGGGATGCAACGATTCCTATGATTTATCACCCGAACCGAAGCATTCTTTTCATTTCGGGGAATGCATGAATTACGGCCGCATTGTGTCCAGTTAATGTTTGCCTGTTCCAGTGAGCGCATTCCTGAGGATTTGCCGGAATCTGACATTCCATCGCCGCGTCACGGGAAACAGAGCAGAAATGACGGATGATTCTTTGTTGCAGGGATTCGACGCTTAAATGCGGGAATGAGCTGTGAGTATCCGCGCGATCATCATCGCCGTTGAATTCCTTTCCATGTCGAATATTTTGTGTCTTCCGTGAATGGCATTCCGAAAAGGCGCGCTCTAATTCGTGGAGACTTGCCGTTCAGTTACGTTTACTTTTTTTCAAACGATTGTTCGGTGTGATTGTGATTTATTAGTTGAATAGTGGCACGTGTAATACGTGCTCTTATATTCAGCATTAATTGCTCTATTTATATTAATTTCTCTGCCAGTTTTTAAACCAAGAGATCTCTGAATGCTATCTGGTAAGAATCTAGGTAATAACAACGCAATTGGCGTTTGTTTCCCCGTGAATTTAAAGGTTTTTCACTCTTCAGTCATATTATGATTATAGCATTAATGATTTATGTTCACTTTTAAAATTTTAATTGGCAGGAATGTAGAAAAAGTTGGGAAAGAGGGGGTATGGTTGAAAAGGTCTGAAGAAGAGGAAATTAATTATGATTTCGGATCATAAGTAAGAGTGTAGATGATATGAAGATCTAAATAGGCGTTCGATATCGATAAAACGAGTAATTACATAGGGAGGGGTTAGACACCCGCGTAGTACAATTTACTGTCGAGATTTTTCCACACCAGCTAACCAACGGTTAAACCTAAGGCGTACGTGACACCTATGGAATTCTCGAGTTCCTTGAATAGTTACGCGCTGCTTAGCCACCCCGGTACGGTAACCCTTTCCAAATCATCAAATAGTAGTAATTTTTTTGAGATTAGCTTGAATCCGTCTTTCTCTTTCAATCCCCTTTTGGGTGCAATGATAAATTTGCAGGCTGCAAGACTTATCATGTAAAAAGTAGAAAGTAGTAAGTAGAATTTACTACCGTTCCAGCCATAGAACTGTACTTGAAATCCAGGTTTCTATTGACGTGGAAAAGGTACGAAAAAGTAAATGAATGCGAGGATCGTAGTTGTTGATCACTGCAACCTTTCTGATTCACTTGTTTATAGTGTAGCCGATCGTGATAGTTACATAAGTAACGGGCCGGCGTGGCAACCCAAAAATCGCAGTTTCGGATCCCGTCTCGAGCAGTACGGGCATAGACGTTTCTTAGGTTTAAGTCAGGTTAAGTCGTGTAGAAGCATTCGAAATGTAGTGCTACAGAAGAATGCGGAAGATTAAATCGATCGACCGAGTAAGTAACGAGGAAGTCCTGAGAAGCGTAGGAGAAAAGAGAAGTCTGCTGACAACTCTAAAAAGAAGAAGGGACAACTTAATCGGCCATATCTTGAGACACGATGGCCTGATGAAGACTATCGTCGAGGGCAAAGTGAACGGGAAGATAGGAAAGGCAGGCCTCGTATGAGATACATGGAACAGGTTGTGAAGGATGTAAAAGAGAAGAATTACGTCACAACGAAAAGGTTGGCCGATAGAAGAATAGAGTAGAAAGCCAAACCAATCCTAGGATTGTTGACCAATGATGATGATGATGAAGTCAGGTTAGACCGTCAGTGCGATAGAAGCGGCAGAGATTCAACTTCTCAGTGGATGTGTGTTGTTAGAAGAAAAGACAATTGCAAACGAATGCACCTGTGGTACGGCCAAAATGGGACGGTAAGCAAAAAATTTCAGGAGCAGAGACTGATATGTCTTGGACACGTGGATAGGAGGGACGAGGAGTAAGAGGGAAAGAGGGTTGGAAGGATACAAGTAGCACGATCTTAGAATATTATAGTAGTGTATATAATAGCGTATAATAATAGTAATGCAGTGTAGTGTGTTAATATTGTATTCTAAGATCGTGAGAAGTAATATGAGGGTAAGGAGATGAAGGTCAAAATAGTGATGGAAGGACAAGTTGGCGAAGGATTTCAGAGACAAGGGCTGGAGAAGACAGGAAGCCAAAGACCGGGAGATTTGGAAGAAAGTAGTTGGGGAAGGTAACGTCGACTCCATATAAAAGGAATTAAAAAAGGCTATGGGAAAAGGAGAATGCACGATAAAACCTTAGCAGCTTTGAGGACCTTAAATCCAAATGCTAGTACTGTTGATGGTACTCTACTACTGTTGATACCTCCAACGAAAATTCGCCAGATAAAAGAATTTGAATGCGTGTAGATGGGAGAAATTCTAGGTTCCTCCATCCCAACTACCTCGTCGAATACGTTACAACCCCTTTGTATGCATAAAAGTATCTCACGTCACGATTTTATTTTCCTGAAATGAGCACAATTGTCTTCTTCATCGACCATCTTCGCTTTAACTTTCCCTCTAAAGTAGATGTGTTCGATGTGCTGGTTAAATCACCGATGGCCAGTGTTCGATTCCAGGCAGTTGCAGATATTGTTCATTCGTATACCGGTCCCCACGTGAGATCCGTGTAGAGAGAACGTCGAGTACTGTACTTCGTCCGTCGGATATTAATTGTAACCGTGGACCCCTCGGTACCTTTCATTTGGAGCAGGCAAATGCCGATGCCAGGTTTCTCTTTATCGTCGCAGCCTAAAAAAGTCCTATATCTACCCAAATCCCACCAATCCTTAGAGGCATAAATCACCTTAGTTTTCGGTCAGTAATGAATAAGATTTGCTACTTTCTACATGAATAGGTACACCGGGTACACCCATACAGCAAGGCTGTCGTTGAGGTTTTCGGAGGCATGCACATTCAAGTAATCATGCACGCTATACAAAGAAAAAGTATGATAATATGTCTGGTTTTATCATTCATTCATCAGTCGAGTTTACGATATTATCCTTCTTGCCTTTTTTGTCGTGAATGCGAGAAAACTAAAATGATTAGATTCTTTTGGAAAAGTAGGGAATTACTGAGCCGAAAAACCGTTTAGTCCCAGTTTACGATATTTTCTTCTTTCCTATTTAGTCGTGAATCTGAGAAAAAATTAAACGAATTTATTCTTCAGGAAAAGAGGACTTAACTGTGTTGAAAAACTGTTTTTGTTGAGTCGATTTCGTGTTTATCTGTCAAGGTAATTTGGCGTTGATTTTTTCTCGTTCACCGGATTTAGGCCCTATTGAGAAACTCTTGGCCGTGAGCGGGTTGGCGGTGATCGCTCGGATCGTGGCATCTCCCAGAGAATTCTGGGGAACAATAAAACAATGGATGAGGAGGACAGGATCAATCGGAGGGAAATAGGAGAGGTTCCCCGGGTTCCCAGAAAATACGCAGCGTACATATCGCCCTCGACATCAGCAGCAGAACGCTCTCATCGACCGTTTATAATTCCCTTCGAGAGATTTTCGTTTCCGATTGCCCTCCCTTCCCCACGTCCTATGGGAAATCCGCCCCGCCGCGGGCGGGGTCCTACGTTTCAATGGTTGCCGTTAATTAAAAACGCAACCGAACGCGCCTACTTAAAACCCCGCTCTGTAATTATCGCTCCGGTGCGATGGAGCTGAAAAGAATTGGGCAGAAGAGGGTTATCGTTCCTTCGGAGTCTCGGGCACCAAGATTGGAGATATCCATCTTGGATGCTGGCCGCAGCAGAGAGGCTGGTGAAGCATCGAATTGGCAACCCTAAACTCGCAGGTTCGAATCCCTCCCAGGGGGGGTGTGCTTGAATCGTTCGAGATTGATTCCGGTACGGAATAATCCCGAACACAATGTAAAAACATACGAGTGAGTCCTTAGTTGATTTAGGTTACATCACCTCTAGCATTCAATCCCAAGATTGCTTTTATACAACTCTCCACTTGATTCTCCTATCAGCTAACTTCTTATTTACATAATTCTTCCCTTCTCTTTCACATCTCTCACTGCTTGTTCCATACATATAATACGAGGCTTTCTTTTCTATCCTTCCCATTCACTTTTCCCTCGACGATTGTCGTGATCATATCATCATATCTCGCGGCATGACTTAATCAGTTCCCTGCTCTGTAAAGTTTTAATCAGCATTTTTTCTTCCACTCTTCCTTAGACTACTTATTTGTTAATTGGTCCATCCATTTCGTTTTCAACATTCTTCTCTATTGCCACAGTTGGAATGCTTCCAGCCTTGACTTTTCGGCGGCTGTTATCTTCCATGCCCCTCTCCCATAAAGAAGCATGCTTCAGATGTAAGTTATAATGAATGTTTCCGTACTTCCAAGGTTATATTTCAAGCTGTAAGTATTTTATTATTTTTTTGCGGAATTCACTTTTGTCTGGGCTAATCTGCTAACTTATTTTTCTTGCTTCATCCATCTCATGTCATATCGGATTCCCAGATAGTAGTGCTGATTTAGGTTAGACAATGCGATACCACTTGAGTAGTTGAAGCTTCTTGAAACATAATCCTGCTACTTTGCCTTGGTGTCGCGGCTGTAATGTGTATTCTGAACATTTCTTTTGCCTAGTTGTTTTATTTTCCCACAATCTTCCTTGGATTGCTTTCTTCGCTATTCTATGCCGAGAACAGCGCTGTATTCCTCGACGATTGTCAACTGCATCCCTTCCGCCCTGCTTTCAATGCTCATACAAAAATGGCCTATTATGTTGTTCACTTTACTTGATGTTTCAAGAGACAAAATTAAACTGGACTAACTGTTTTTGAGGTGTGGATATGGAGGAAAATGGTGATGGTGTGATGCCCAGAGAGAAAGATGAACGGGAAGTATTAGCTCCTCGATATTTAGGGAAAGGAAACATCAGTACTGAGAATTGAGATCTAAGATTTATGCTGAGCATATATATTTTGCGGCTATGAGCTAAGTTCTCATAATGATAATTAGGCTTGAGAATTAGGCAGTGGTAAATTCGAAGAATTCATAAAAAAATGATTGGATGTTTTGAGAGCTATGGGACAATGAAAGTTATCACTTAAGCATGCGTGAATACTAATTATTACCAACATCCAACATGCATGGTTGGATGTTGGTAAGGATGCAAGTAATTTTTTGTGCACAGAGTGGTAACTGTTCCGCCACTTTTATTTGTACTGTGCTCTATTTAATCAGGAGTCCTAAGTGATTCGTTGATCTCCCCATTTTCCGGATTGTTTGTCCCAGCTGATAACATTTCTAACTACAGTTATGATAACTACAGACTTCGACCAGGAGTCGCCCGGTGGAATCCAGGTGAAGCCGTAGTCACCTCAGACAAAAAGGTGACGAAACCCGGAAATTGGAGAGATCCACGAATATACAACGTCAGAAAACAGCTGATACCTTCTGGTACGCGGCGCATCCAGGCACGTAGTCAGGGGGGGGGGGGGGCATCTGGTGCTTCAGTCCCCCCGAAATTTTTTCCCAATAATTTGTTGTTCTGATTTTAGCAGGGAACCTTACCAGTGAGAAGAGATAAGTATGGGCACTGTAAAAGTAAATATCAAGCACTGAAAATTAAGGCAAGAGATTTGTAACATGTCGGCACCGAATGGGCAAGGCTGATTTGTTTCAAGTTTCGCAAGGCGTAGCCCCCCCGAAGCAAATTTCTGGCTACGTGCCTGGGCGCATCTATAAAAATTGCTGCAAGTTGGGAAAAAGCCTGCTGTTGGTTAAACCGTCAATCGGTCAAGGTTTAAAATTTATGTTTACAACAAATATATAATGAAAATGTTTGGCTGTAAGACTAGTCATTTGCTGCTTCTACTCGTTATTAGTTACGAAGCAAGATTGCTGCTTCTCATCGCGCACTTCCGGGAATCAGGTTTAATTTTCAAACTTCACATAGGGAGGGATTACATTTGTCAACATCTCGTCTGAAAGATATTGTCTGGTGGCACTTCTTTGAGTAGAGAAAGCAATCGTCGATTGATGGGTATTCATGAAGGAAAATTGTTTGAAACTTAGCTTACGGAATGTTTACAGCTACCCTAAGAACATCTTCAATGTTAGGCCTTTTGTGTTTGTTGGGATTAGTCTTCTAATTAGGACTTCAGTTGAAAGTGATTTTTGTTTACAGTTACTTTTCAGTTGTGAAAGTCTCTCTGAATTGACATTTATTCACAAAAATCTCTCAAATGGATGTACACTCCGAGCAAAAGCAGAAACCACAATGTTTGCAATGCACTTATACTATGTTAACGGAATGAGAACATCTTTATCTCATTCTTCAGGTGTATATTCATCGTACCTGGTTATTTTACGACATGAAGGAATTTGTGTAACAGCGTCTAGGAAGTCAGAGCCTAATCAGTGTTGAATGCCAGCATCATTTAAGTCTTCCAATGTGAGTACATTGGTCGAATAAATCTGTTCTACATGGCAGCAGTAAGATTTCGTTTCCGTAACGAAAAAACTCGTTGGTTGAGTTATGGGTGATTGTAGGTTATTGACTCGAGGAATATTTGAATCTTTGACATTTTGCATGGTCTTACCGCATGCCTCATTGCGGCGGTATCCAACACGTGTATTTTATTGCGTTGAATTTTATTTCCGGGTGTGATTTATACCACCTAGTGTTTCGAAACCATGTAGCCCCACTCGGTAAGTGACCCATATTGGCCGCCGAACGCTAATCAGAATCGCTTTTTTGACGAAGACGGAAGAATCACAACCTGTTTTAGTGAGTTGAACGTATTACATGACATAAGAGTTTGAGACATAACTATGAGAAATCGTCTTGAAGACAAGAGAGCAACCAATTATGGTGCAGTTCGATATGCTTTTTCTATGCGCTGGACACAATGTATGAACTTGTGTGAGGTCAGAAATTATTATTCCATGTGTTGGTTGCGTTATTTTAAAATAGAGTAACACATCATTCGGATAAGATTAAGTTTTGGCATTCAAGCAGCCGCTTTTTTTAGATCATTATCCAAATGTTTCTCATCCTTTCAGCACCTTCTATCTTACACGAAAACAGTATTTTAGGCTACCGGATTTTCAGCCGTTATACGCATATTTAGATTCTTGCTTGTTTCCAAGTGAGGCTTAGGTATTGTAAATGATAAGAATAACTTAGTTTTTCCACAAAGATGAGGAAATGTATGTATCATGTACAGTGACAAGAAAATTCCACAAACTCACGCCTGAGACAACTGAGGCTTGGGTAACTCTTAAGGAAAATTTCTTTTGCGTTTCGATTTTAGGCAATTTGAGTTCAGAAAATGTCTCCATTAATGTTCCTTTAAGTAGAGTGTGATGGAATGAAATTTCGTTAGTGAATATTTTATCCACATTTGCCTGTTAACATAAACGTGGTTCATAAAAAGTATGAAGTAATCGTGAATTTATTTTTTCATCGGTATGCAAATATATCCATTATCTTTGGTAACACCCTTGTACAAGAAGGAGGGGTATTCCGTTTATTGGATCTGCTAAAGTCTAACGGAATAGTGAATAAATTATTCCGCAAGCTTATGATTTCGCCACTAGACATGCATATTCGTATTTACACTAAACTAGAACTATCCTCATAATAAGCCCACATTGGGATTGAAGATGGTAGGCACGTAGGATTTCATTGAATAGGATTCCTTTTCCCGTGCAAAATCACAACATCGTCTCGTCCACCTGTATCTGGTGGTGTATTAATGTTTTAGTCATTTTTCTCACTCCCTCTTTAATTATCCCGACATTTAAATGCAATTTAAGTTTTTTGTGGATGCACAATATAAATCTGATTTTTAGGATATTTTATTCACATTCGTTTACGCCAATTTATATTATTTTGGCGACCAATCAAATATGGCTAATACGAACTGGTTCCCCAGTTTTAGCACCACCTCCTTCGGCAAGGTAAAGTTTTTAAAGATACCAGCTCTTTATTGCCCTAGCATCTGCCCTTAAAGTCGTTCACTGCTGTTTACTCAGCCTTATGACTTAGTTTTGCTACCGCAATTCGTTTCAATGTGCAGGACCTGCGACCATTAATTATCTTATCTCATGAATGCCAAATTAAAAACTGTAGCATGATGAAATAATTGATGGTGAATTATCTTTGACCGTAAAAAAAAGTGTTCCGTTAATGTATTCGGCGAATCTTCGTGAGTGATGTATTCAAGGGTAATTTTACCCGTCGTGAGCTTCTTGCTCCCTGAACTTTGGACTAAGGGGTAATGCTTATACCTCTAATGATACGTGTGTAAGGAATTTAATTCATCACTATGCGCATGGCGCTCACGCAACCGGTGTTTACAGAAGAGTCGGCGGAGTAAATTATGCACAATAATGAAGAATCCCTCTGAAACCGGACTCAGTGGTTGGCTGATGCTGCTCTCTCTTGACCGACCGTGGCTATCTAAGCATTATCCATCATTTTCGTCGTGTCTTTACTCATTCTTCAGCTGCGAATGCATTGCGCATCCCATAATCCGAATTCCACACATACGGCGGTTTTTTTTATTCCAAGCCAGAGTTGGATCGTGAATAAATTGAGTGCTTCTTCATTTTCCTTCTGTCATCTGTTGACATTCCTCTCGGCAAAGTAACTTAGGATGGTGGTATTGATTTTCTCCATCACCCATTGGTTAAGAAGTTGCCAGATATATTTGCTGGTGTGATATCGTTATGAGAGATGGGGCTGGAAAAATAGATGGGACAGGAATAGCCTAGGCGTTCGTGGTAATCAGGTTCGTTGAGCGACAAACCAAAAGTCGCTGTCCAATTCCCGCCTCAGGCATGAGTTTTGTGATTCTCGTATGATTTCCCATTTGAGCTTATGGAATTCATAAAGCAAGTGAATTTTGGGGATGTGGTAGTGAGCTAGTGAGAGGCTCTGTGAGCCTTCGCAGCTCTTTACGCCTCTGTGCCTCGCAATGAAAATTGTAGGATTAGTGTAGCGTGCGATTAGATGATCGTTTTCAGTCGCTAGCCGGTTTTGCTCACAAATATCTCTATTTTCTCTTCTCCTTCCTACATCTATGTCGTCAATTAGGTCCAATCCTCACCTGGTTTCTGAATGGTCTCTTCCACTCTTTTAATCAATCTTTCCAGTGGACTTCGTCTTGTTCTTTTACCTTACATCTCCATTTGATCATCTCTTTCTGGTATTTTGTCCCTTTCCATTCTTTTCACGTGTCCGAACCATTTCTTTGAGTGAGCCTTGCCGTGTCTAGGTATTATGGATTTTAGGTGCTTCGACAACTAGAGGTCATTTCGCGCCTTCGCCGCCATCTTCTTGTCAGATATTCGGGTAACACGATACGGTTTCCCTGACGCGACACTGTATTATGCCTTCGCAATCATACACCTGGAATTAAATGGCTAAAAAGATATTGGCCTTTTTTAAAAACTTTATAACTACAGAAACTTTCTCAGGGTCGTCACCAACAATATCCCTCAGCCGTACCTATCTTCTCCTGCAATGGCTATTCTGTAAAACCCCTCTAATGTTCTCATTTCTCATCCTATCCATTCTTGTTTTTTCAATTCTTTCTGTCGAAAATGTGATGGATGATCTAATTTAATTGACACTGATAGAGAAGGTCAGGGTAGTGGAGTGTTTTTTTGGTCTAAGTGGAGATCGATTTTGTCCTCTTTGAATTTATTGCTTTCCTTTTCAAGTTTATGATGTGATACCTATCTATTATTATTAGTGATCTACCGGTTAAGATAGGTAAAGATGAAAATTAAATTCTTACACCAACCTCTGTATTTCATATGACAGATCGATCGTGGCAGATGACTAGTGGCAGATTTTTCATTGCAATTTTACTTCATCGCCGTGGTGAAGCGGTTCAAGGCCATTACTCTATTGTAGAATGAGATTGAGAAGTCATTTGCGCCCATTATTGAAAGAATTTTGATCGATGGGGCCAATTTATATTAATTTCTTCCTGAATATTTATATTTTATCCATTCCTAATCAAGAAATCGTGAGTTTACTTGCTTTGATTTTAAATCGCTGTACTGATTTTATTACATTAGCCTTCTTTTATTCAATTTAAACATTTTGTGTTAATAAATATGAACATAGTAATACTAAGTGAGGACAATTTTCACATCGTATTTTGTGAAAACCCGACGCTGCCCTGAGGCATCATTGATACTTAGAAGGCATCGATAATGGCACTAAGATGTTGAAGCCTGATCAGTTTTGTACTTAATAATATTATTAGATTTATCATCATGTGTGTAGTAACTTTTCACAAAGCGATGTCGCATAATATTTTCTAAATTCTGTATGTTAGGAAACAGTAGTTCAAAGGAATGATCTTCCAAAAAATAATCCAAATCAATCACATTTTTTCGCGTAAGATTTCTATTGTGGTATTTAAGTGTAGTTGCCTTCGTGTTAATGTTGATAGAAGCGTCCTTAAGTTTATTTATCTTTCTTTACATAAAAAGATCGTAAACATTTCCGTCTCCAATTGATATCAGCACTCCTTTCTTCGAGCAAGTTTTTGATGCATTTGTCTCCTTAAGTGTTCGGGCGCTATTATAGTCATTATAACATGCTCCTTTTTCATGTTGTAGCGTTATTTTTTTCAGCAGAGCCGTTGCTAATTCCTCTTAAGGTTGGTATTTTGTGTTCCTCTTTGGCCGCACCATAACTCATCTCCCCGCCGTTGTGAGTTTTCAGTGCTTTTATTTGCAGGACTACGCCCGAATCCTGTTTCACTTCCATATCCATCAATCCAGTTTACCGTCTCGCTGTAAATCCCATTTCCTAACGGCCCTCCGTTTTTCATCTTAATCCAGTGGTTGAACATATAGGCCAATTAGGAAAGTTCATTGCAGATGGATTTGTTACTTGCACTAGTGTGTGTTAAGCGCAAATCGAAGTTATTACCCAGTGAGTATGTTAACAGAGCGAATTTTAAACGCTGTGATTAATTTCGATGGAAATGGATCTCGATCGTATGAGGTCTTGTGGTAAAATTCTGTATATAAGGCTTGACTTGGTGGAAGTCAATGTTTTTTTCTGAAAGAGTAAACTTGGTAATCTTCGATTGATTTATTTACACGATCAAATGATTATGCAACAGTGTGGTAAAACGTGTCATGCGGCCAAATAAACATATAGAAGATTGCCAAGTCAGATTGCCATAAATGGATCCGGGATTGTTTAGGACGTAATGTGTAAAATGATCTTAGCGCAAAATTTTGCATTGCTTTACCGAAAATCCTTATTGTTCATTTAGCGGACGCGATGTACTGTCGTAGAAAACAAGCTGAAGTTTTCCATTTTCAAGTGCGCTGGTTTATGTTGAAGCTTGAAAAGTAAGGAGTGTAAATGTGCATTTAGTTCGATGTAAGAAGTTATCATCGATCCTTTTAATATTGTTACGTTGAATAATTTTGGAGATTTATTCATTTTCTTGGTACGTAACTTTGTTTTCTGTTCTAGTATATCTCATCCTCGTTCCTAAAGACATACTATCAATATCTAAATCCTCCTTTTTTCATCGATTTGCTCCGCGAATCTATTCCAACTTTCTGGTCATTTTCGATTAAAAAATTCAAAATAAAAATGTTTTCACTAATTGCCAGAGTAGATTCGCGAACAGCGTATATGGTGCATTTGTTGAATAAAATCTTGTGCCAATCTCCAGTATTTTGAATGATTGTAAGTCTGATGAAACCAAACCGTTATTCTACATAAAAATCTTGAGGAAATCTCAATTTGCGTATCAGGAGAAAGTCGTAATCATCTCAAATTGCTTGCAATCATATGCTCTTAAAATACGGTAGGTACTAATAACATGTAGTCTTAGTCTACGGCAAATATATCAAATATGAGTTCTTATATTGAAATATCGTCTGATCAACTTCCACAAATTAATAACCAGTTGATTGATTGTTACATAGTGGACGCTTGAGTGTGGAATATCTGTAATTACGTAGCGAATGTAATGAAAATTTTATTTTGAGAGTCATTGTGAAAGTTCGTCCGTTGCTTCCTAATCCTTAGTAAATGGGATGCACATGGTTTCCTCGGGTTATTAAACTCAATTCGTAGAGCGTGAGCCCTGGCGTATATAGAATCAACGTCTTTCATGTGGTTGACCATCAGTTTCTTGGGTTTCTCATGAGTTAACCAGTAATTTATTGGGGAAAGGGGATATGCTTTCTCCGGGAACTAAATATTTTTCTGTCGTGAAATTTTTCCCTCGGCACAGTCATCTCGTCGACCTGAAATCTGCATGGAATTTCCGAAGCCTTTATTGAATCATCATCTCATTTAAACGAGTCAATTCTTGATAATTCACACAAACCTGTGTGTGATTCCGCGTCCTATCCTTCATATCACGTCACGGACGGACGTAAAGTGCTCTAGTGTATCCAATAGGCGGTGATATACGTCGCCTTGGGGTATTTTGCCGATCGGCTCTCATAGCTCGTCTTAAAGACCACCCAGGGAGAATGCTTTAGTGCGGAATAGGTTGTAAGTATAGATTTTTGTACAGCTTTCTGTGAGAGCAGAGAGAAGCTTTTCCCGGGCTTTATTTCACCCAAAAAATGCCGATTTCGTCCGTAATGCTTCTGTGAACGGTGTTATTTTCCCCGTTTCCTTTTTCGTTTCAAGCTACAAAGCTACTGTTCGGGAATAAACTGATTTTTTAAATTACAGAGCATCGATGCCTCTTGATGAGATGCGGTTATTAGCATTGCGTTCGTTATAACCTACCGAGTGCGTAAATGTTTTTAGATTGTTGGCATCTTGAATTGTTCTTGTTATATTTTCTTTGGATTCCTGGTAGTAATTGCTGTTTTAGAATGAATTTCTCCTCCTAAGCTCTTTTGGAAAGTAAGGAAACACGCAATTAGAACGCATCTGGAGCATGTTTCTTTATGACAGTGAAACATGGATAGTAATAGCAGCAGCTTAGAAGCCAACGCTGGAAGCATTCGAACAATGGTGCTACAGAAGAATGATGAAAATCAATTGGATTGACCGAGAGACTAACGAAGAAGTCCTAATAAGAGTGAGAGAAAGGGGAAGTCTGCTTTAAACTTTGAAAATAAGACGGGACAACTTAATCAGCCATATCGTGGCCTGATGAGGACCATCGCCGAAGGAAACATTAATGGGAAGAAGAGATAAAGAAGCCCTCGCATGAGATACACCTATTAAACAAGTAGTGAAGAATGATGTTAATATGAATAGGTTAGCGGATAGGAGAATCAGGAGAGCTGCGTATAACCAATCTTAGGATTGTTTCCTGTGCTGATAATGGACGCAATGGACTAAAGTATTCCTTCTGAAGTGTCTTACAGCTTTATTATTTTAATGTTTAATTTAGCGTGTAGCATGTGCATCTTTGCTGTGCCATACCATTCACTATATTTGTGTACATTAATGGTTCAATCGGAAATGATCTGTTTTCATTTCCTGAACGTCAAACTTTCTGCCATACCGTTTTAAACTTTAGAAAATGATGTGAAATAAAATATCTTTAGTAAATCCGTTTGCCTATGTTGTTGGAAAAATGCCCGGTGATCCTGTGAGAAAAGGTAAAATATATTTTACACGACCATTTTGTTTCCAGGTCAGCTTAACCTTATTCGCACTTCAAAATCATTGGAATCGTTTCATAGACTGCTAGAGTAAAGTTTTTTTAGCGTTAGTTTCCTGTACTGTGAGCTATAATCTCTTTCTAGTTCATCATCATCATCGGTCAGCAATCCTAGGATTGATTTGACGCAGCTCTCCACTTGATTCTTCTATCGGCCAACCTATTCATATTAACGTAATTCCTCTCTCTTTCTAGTTAGCAGCTAGATTTCTTTCTTTGTTGATCTTTCTGTGAGGGTTGGGCGAGTTTCGTATCATACTGTAACGCCTACGTGGCATGTTACGCTTACGAGATAACTAAAATTTAGCGAGTCCGTGGCATGTGTTGCGGATAGGGGGTTACGAAGATGGTAATAAACTACTAGCGATGAACTGTTTAGTCTGTCCCTCGAAGGCGCATACATTTCCGTTCCGTGGTTTCCCAACGGTAATCTTTCTCGAGAATTTTCCTTGCCTTAAATCAGTCAAGAAAATGCACGTTTTTTCCTTCCTCCCCTCGCATCCATCTCAATTGTCTCACTTGGTCCAAACGGTGAAAGTTAGGGCGGGATGTCTGATGCATTTATTTTTTTAGTATGATTTCGAAGGAAAAATAGTTTCATTTTCTTACGTAACGATAGTAGTTTTGAGGTGAGAATAATTGTGAGAAATCCCCGCGATGGGAATGCTTTATGAGATACTGGGGATTGATTTACCATCGGAAGCAATTGAGGTGGAACGTTCGAGGGAAAAGGCGTGTAGCGGCGCCCGGTACAATTTTCATCACACGAAATAACAGTTGTGAAACCGATTACCCAAACGGAATGCGATGAGTGTTTAAAGTAATATCTATTCCATTGGATTTGGATTGCTGTAAAGTAATATTTTTTTTTCATTTGAAGCCTATATCTTTTTCGTCGAGAAATAACATTCGTTTGCGTACAGTCAGTGAATTTGGATTCTCTTCTTTTTGATTGATTCAGGTAACCCTTTTGGCATTAATGAATAAAGCGTAGTAAGAGATTAGTGTTAATTATTCACCCACCAGGCATATGTAACGATATGATTGGTGAATACGGAGGAGTTAAATTTTTATTGATATAATCGATCGTAATATTTAGTCGTTCTCAAATAATATTTAGCGTTATCGATAACATTTCTGTTTTTTTTTAATTTTCTTACGAGTTTCCCGAGTAAAATTCAACCGGAGTTCTGATAATGATTCCCAACTCCGTTCTTCGATTAAGGCAGAGATACCAACACAGTCATCATAACTACCTGACGCAAATCTCACCGTTGTGTGTGCATGATCTATTTCCATCATCAAACCTGCCTAATGCGGATCTCACATACTAGTGGCACTCTTTAAATGAAGCCATAATAGGGTAGCAGTTTCTGTCTCTTATATTTTCTTCACATTTACCTTGAATAGGTGCGGCTCGCAAGCCACATTTGGAAATGGATATGTGGCTGCAAAGGGAAATTGAAAGGGAATCATAGTCCCATATTCATAGGCATGTATTGGTTTGATATTGCGAGAGTTCCCTTTACTGGAGCCATCTTGGTATCCTGTCCTTCAGTTACAACTAATAGTAAAAAAATTCAAAGGAGAGTTTTTACAGTGAAATACAAGCTCAATACTCACATGGAATAAAATAATTGGTAGAAATATTGTTATGTGAATTTTTATGAGTGGAATAAAGATATGAGCAATGTTATACCTTGCTATAATATTAATTTATACCTTTATATTTAGCAATGTTATACCTTGCTATAATATTAATTTAAATTTTCAAGCATTGTAAAAATATATTTATGGCTCTCAGGTTATTGTGAAAGATCGGTTTGGATCTTCCGTTTCATAAGTTCACCAGCCCTAGTAAATACCAAAAACCATGGGTTCCAAACTGGAAAATCTTTAATAATACCAGATTATCAGAATTACATTAAACTTGCCAAACCCTTCCACGTTACCAAACGTTTTTCTTTCGCAAACAGTAAAAAACATCGGTATCTTTATCATAACCAAAACCAAAATGCCAAAGGCCTTGAGCTCGATCCAAGCTCGACTATAGTTGTTTAATCTACCCTATAGTTGACCATTGGTTAGTCGTTACGATATAACCTAAGTACATATTTAGATCACCTAAAAACAGAATTCTACAACCACGTAACCTAATCGACGTTTTCTCGGCCAGTTATGAGTAGAAAGGGGAGCAAAGAAAGTTCTAGTAGAATTTGTTTCGTGAGGAATTCGATGGACTGTGGTACGAGGATTTTTGAGCGAGTGAGAGGCTGAAAGTTAATTGGATTACTAACTGGAGATGGTTTGATAGTTGCCCAAATTGAGGGTAGAGGGCTTGTATTTTATGCGCCATGAAGTTACTAACAGCCAAATACGGAAATCTGTTCGAGAATTGGTGGTCTATTGTCGATTTCCAGTAGATAATCATGAGAATATTCCCTTGGAACCGTAGCTAACTTACCTCGGAATGGTAGGCTGTAATGTGGACATGATGATATGGTTTCTCTCGGCTCCACGACCCAAAGGTTATCAGACACGCTCTTCTTTGTTCGAAAGAGCTCTGAGCAATCTCGTTCCAATTGATCTCCAGAACGGAACTAGGAGTACACGTTTTGACCATCATCCATGGGGCCCCGTGGGGTCGAATGGTGCCGTGGCCCCCAAATTTCCTTCAAAGTTATGTGTGGTCCAGTTGACTTCGGCTTGACTTTCACTGAGAAAGTATCTCTCTAGGGTGTTCACTAATTATAAAATATTATTTAATGCTCACAGCTTTCCTTTTATATGGGAGTAGCACATTAATTTAGGTATCTTTAATATCGCTCCTGGCAGTAAAATTCTTTAAGTTCCGTCACCAGCTTTTCACAAGCCGAATTGAAAGGCTCACTAGTCCTGCGTGTGCTCGCGTATTTAATCCTGGGGAATGTTGAGCTGACTGTATTTTATGCTGGTTTCAATCGGCACCATTCCGTATCATTGCGTTTTTAATTTTTTTAGGAGGTGATTTGAGAATTTCTTCACGCAGACTCATCTCCATTTACTGGAGGTGATGTTGGGGGGGGGGAGCTAGATTGAGAGGCCAACGTTAGCGAAACGCATTGCTAATGATGGAGGAATTTATTTCCTTGGATATTATCGTGGAGTTAGCAGCGATGCCTCTGCTTTGCGGATTTGCCGAAGAACGTTTGGGCAATAACTTGTTAGTATTGAGGAAGAACTTACATTTCATAGTCATCCTACCCGAAGAAATAAGATGACAAACAAGTTTATATAAAAAATAATATTTTCAGTTTAAGGAACGTCGTGATGGATAACGGCATTTTTAATATTGATTATGTACTTATCGCCAATCTTGCGCTAGCGTCTGAAGTGTTTTTTAATCCCTTATTTTTAAATGGTTGCTCAAATTTAATTTTTCCCCACTGGTGTGCCAGCATGGGATATTGAAGAGGGTTTTAAGGGAATGTTGAACAAGCACGGAAAGGGAAGAAAATAATAGGTGCTCTGGGAATGGGCAATAATGAGGAGGATATGGTGATTTAAGAGGAGATTTAAGGTAGTAAAAATTCTTGCCTATGAAGCAAGGCTAGAGAAGACTAAAATGGGTGGGAGTAATGGGCAGGAACTACTCATTACCCTACCAATCTTGATAAAATAGTTATGAGTGTTCAAGCAAATTTTTTGATAGGAGTCCGGCCCATAAAAGTTTTGATAGTACGTTTTGTTTTCGTCTTCATTTCTTTTAGTCATCATAGTGCATAATTTCAGGCTATTAGCATATCAAACCCGCCATTGTAAGCTTAGAAATGTTTTTGATAGGTCTGCTTCACGCTAAGGTTCATGTCGTAGGACTATTTAGGTATCGTTGTCGGAATTATTCTGGTCAGAAATGTTTAAAAAATGATGGCAAGATAGCTACAAGTCTATAATCGCCTATTTGAATCGATAGCGCCCGGATGTTGGCAATGAATAGATAGTATTCTGACCATCGTCTTCAGATAATCAATGAAAACCGTAGGCTCGGATCCTAAGGACCCTGTCTTATGTCTAGGTAAAATATACAAGAATATTGAAGACAGTAATATTATCGTTTGGAATAAAGTTCCTTAGCATTATTCGAATGGAATGGTCTGTAATCACTTCAAAATCTGAGAGTCTAAAATCGTAGGGCTGTTGAGTATTCCGACTCTACTTATAGATATGTATGTATACAGTATCGAGTCTCACCGGCAGGTTGCTGGAGTGACGTGATCTGCTTGTCAACCTTGAATCAGAGCAAGCGTCATTAGAAGTGTTTCATGCTATAAATGGAGGTGACTGTGCTGGAACTGTCCTTGACAAGGACATTTTAACTATCTCTTTTGTCGAACCTAATGTGAAGCGAGTTCTTTCCATGAGATTTGGAAGACAGTTCTCAAATTTCTGTGCTCTGCTGAGCAGGTGAACATTAGTACTTCTATGGAATTCGATAAATGCTGATGTATGAACTTGTCTGGCTTCATGTACTTTTCACAACGCGAAGAAATTGGTCCAAGCGAAGAATATGAGCGTTTCTTTTTAATTAGCTAAGAATTTCCCCTTCCTTGAATGCAAAAGTTATAGAATTAATTGTTGACTTCCATTTTTACCACATACTGTTGCTTATAAATTATACGTGTTTATTTAAGAGTAAATCCTCATTGCACTGTAGACCCTTCCCTTCCCTTTCTTCCCTTCCCATATTTAATTCCCTATCAATGTGTGTGACGTTTGGTATGAAGAGGTTTGGGAATATTACTTTTATGAAGGTATTGTAATTAGAATTATGGCGCATAGAAAACCTGCTCAAATATGATAATTTGTTGAATCAAGTCAAATATTCTAGCTATTTTATATCACATGAGTGACTACGAATCATCAGTTATTAATTTCAGCTCAGTTTCAATTTAGCTCTTTCGTATGTGTCTAGATTAATTTATCTTGTTTCTCTTATGTTAATAGAAACATTTAATTTGTGATCACCGGATCTTATCATACAAACTCGTCGACGGTTTCTTAATTTTAAGGATTCATTTTCAATTCCTCGGAAGAGTTTTCTCATGCGCTCAGTTTTCACAATGCAAGCTTTAAAGAAATACGCGTCCCGCCCCGTATTTCCTGAATCATGTCCCCTCATCCCTGTCGAAACGCCTGAACCGTGGCGTCAGCTTTCCCGCGAGTTACTGCATTTCACTCTACGCACGTTCGCTTCCATTACTCTTGAACGAGGTGCATATCTTTCGGATCGTGGAGCAAAGTCCGGCGAACAAGGAGGCGAACGCGAAACACTCCCCAGTTGCAGTGATTTAATCCCTTGCCCTCAACCTCGGCGTCCTTCCTGATACGTCTCTCCTCGTCGCTTGCCCGAGTCAGCGTGGAAGTCACCCTCGGGGCACGACACGTCCAAACCTTTCACCGCCCTCCCCAGAAAGGACATGGGCTCCGACGCGGCGCTTTTACTTTCAGCCCTTTCAATAATAAACATATGTTTTCCCCGCAACCTTGGCCGAACTCCTATTACTTTCCAATCACACGTCCGTGTGTCGTGGACCAGTGCTATGAAAACTACTTCCACGCAGAACGCGAGATGGGTGGATTAATGCGGAGCCGTCCCAGGATTTATCAAGCGAAGCTAGAGTCCACAGTTTAATCAAGCAATCTCACGCGCAAGAGGGTGTCTGGCTCCGTAACGGGTGGCGTGGAAAAAGAAAGGTTGTTTCATTAGCCTTTCAAGTGACTCCGGAAGCGACAATGGAAACCGTTGAGTGGTCACGGTTGTGGTACTGTTACCGATGTTTTTTTACGGTTTGCGGAAGAAAAACGTTGTGTGACGTGGAAGGGTGTGGCAAGTTGGGTATTATTCGGATGGGCTGGTCTTTTAATCGATTATCTGGTTTCCAACCTGGCATATTATTTCAATCTGAGAACCATAGCGATGAAGAGCCTGTCCTATGCCAATATATATGATCAAAGTTATAAATGACCTTGAATTGGACATGAATGTGATTAAATTGTATTCAAATTCTACGCTGTACCCCCTTGAATATCCCGATTAATATTTTATCTCACTCCCAGCTATGTCAATAAATTCTCTGCTTTTTCATTTTCCTTCAAATCACGAATGTGGGAAAGGAATTAGTATGTCTTTCCTCATGTCGCCGTTCTGTTAGTCTGCCGAGTTTTAGTTGGAAGAAGCAAATTTCCTATTTTTTTCGCTTTAGCTGGGAAGTTTTATCCTATTTTTGAGTTGACATGGAGAAATTCTAACCTGCTAATAACGTAATTACTGCCTTATTGCTTCATTTATTTCCATCACGCTGAAAGTAAATTCATCGAATGAACTTTAATTTTGCTCTGTGCAGGAATAGAAACGAAACTGTCATCTGCCATAGTTACACTTAGGATGCTGGCATCGTAAATTACGGAGAGGATAGTAAACGATCAATTTAGTGGAAGGTAATCGTTTGATGGCATCTTATGCCGCCGCTTTCCCTCGCGGACCTCTTACTGTGTGTTTATAGCCGACCTTTGTTTAGTCCGTGCGCTCCAGTTTTTCACAGCGATCGAAATAGCCATATTATGGAGCAATTTCAAAATTTTCATAGGCGATGATGAGGATATTCTCTCCCTTTATGGTAATTTGTTATCCGCCATAAGGTGCTTTACGTAATGTCAGTGAAAGTGCTCCCTCACTCCCACCCCTCGAGTGGAAAGGAAGACCCCACCGTCATCGAATTTTTTGTAAAGTGGATTGTTTTGTGTGGGGTCGCCCCGATTCATTTCCCGCCCTTTCTTCAGCGGAGCTTCCCGTCCCGTAATAACGTCCGCCTCGTCCCCTTCCGAGTGTTGGCGGGCTCCTCCCAGTCTTCTCACCCTCCTACCTCACCATCCCCCCCCCCCCCTCCCCCCCCCCCTCACCGCTCTCGGGGCCCCATTCAAATCACTTTCACCTTTTTGACTCGCGCTCGTATAAATTTCTTCCCGCCAAGATTTATTTTCACCTCTCGACATTTTTTCCCTCCCTCTTCCCCCTCACTCAGCCCAGAGTCCCTATTCTCGCTTCCCTCCCACCTTTCTCCGTTGCGCCATAGGTCAAGATAATTGACGCTCGTGCCCAATCGATTGTTTCCAACCCTTTTTGATCAGATTATGACTTTTTCGCTTTCTTTCCGCTTCCCGTGGCGGACGCACCGCGCCCAGTGTTTTCCTCCTTTCTTGCGACCCAGCTACCTCTCAGACTTCATTCTGTCTTCATCCGCTCTACAATCTATTGTGAGGGTCAAACACTGGGAAGTAAAATCCCCTAACATTTAGCAAATTTCCCTATTAGTAGTAGTAGTGTCGGTTGTATCGCATGGTAGCCGGCCGCGGTAGCTAGAACGATAAAGTGCTGGCCTGGCAACCCAAAGGTCGTGGGTTCAAATCCCGCCCATGGCATGGATGTTGAGCTTGTCCTAAGATTAAGGTCATAGCTTAGGTGGTGCGACATAACCTTAGCTGTTGGTTAACCTATGGACAAAAAATCTTAATCCTAGGACGACACAACATCTAGACCTAGAGTAGGATTCGAACCCATGACCTTTAAGTTGCCGGTCCAGCATATTACCGACCAATATAATATGCCTTCAATGTCCGTTGTGTTTTCATTTAAATGATTATGAGTCTGATCATTCTCGGTAATTACGTTCATAACTTCATTTCGTCCATTTGGCCGATCGGTCTTGGTAAACCTTTTCTTGCGCATAAGAGCTAGTAGCTCCAAATTTCATACGATCAATCGATTTTCAGTTAGGAATTGAAAGGCGTGCGTGCAAAGTTCTTGTAAGTTCTTCGTTGGATGTACGTAAGATTTTAATTTGTCAGATAGGATTTAAAACGGTCGTATTCGCCACCGGTGGTCATCGGGTCAAATGGATTAAAATTTCGTCTCGGAATTGTTGTATAGTTTTTACTATGGTTAAGTTTTGCATGAAGTTCGTTGTATGGCACCTTAGTAATCGATGAGCATTAAAATTCAAATCTATTAGATTGTGTATCCTCCCTTAATTCATTGTTCATTGTTTTAAATATCTCTTTTATGAACAAAGCTTTATGAAGGAAAAATGTCATCCGGTAATGAGCCATTAAATCAATTTTGAGAACGCGTGAATTTAATGACTATAAGGGCGTACCTACACCGCGATCAGTTTTGAGTTGGGCATATTCGTTGTGCCTTTTAACTTTAATAGGTGTCTATAGCAGCACGGTCTAGCTACGAATTTTCATGATCTTTCCTAAACTTTACATCTCTTTGCTGCCCTCACGCCGACAAGTCACTTTTCTCAGGCTCTACGTTTTTACCCCTGTGGTACTTATCATTCTCCTTCATAAGTCGGTGGTGATTTTGGTGTGCCTTAAAATATGAAGATCAAGGCTTGAAAATGGCACTGAGTTGTCGAAACCCGGGTCGACCATCATTAAATTAGTGTGGAGTATTACCATTGAGTTTTATTATGCATATTAAAATATGAATCTTTTAATACTTCCTATTGGAGCCGCATGAGGCTCATACCTTTTCTTCCATCCTTGTTTCCTGTCTCCTTATATTCCCCACATTCTGCCTTTCCTCTCCCACCTCCTCTTATACACATGTTCAATTGCTTTCATTTCAATTCCACTCGCCTTAAATGTCCTCCCGAACCATGTCTTATAAGCTTCTTTATTCTGAAACCCAAGTTTCCTCACACATGGCTAAACTCATTGAAATTCTGACGATTCTTTTTTTACCTTGATTACCTATTCTCGATAGAATGTATTCCATAATTTTCTTTTTTAAATTGTTGATAATGTTTTCCATTCTTCACTTCCCATTTTAGTCCAAACTGTTTCGAATATTTGTATACAACTACACTTCCTATATTTCATTTCACTCCAATATTCTAAAATAATTTTAGCCCCCTTATGCACTTATTGCTCTCGCATTACGTTTATTTTCTTGAGTTTAATCTTCCAGATCAGATTGATTCGGAAGAATTCGGTATATAAAACTCTGCTCAACAGTGGCAATGTTGAAAAGACCCCCTACTGCCCTGCTCTATATTCATTTTTCGAACTGAGGTGATGAGCAATACATTTGAAATTTCTCGTAAGAGGGGGTAGTAGTTGTCCCTATCTTGCCTCAATAAAAATATTATATTGGCTCCTGAATATTTTAGCTGGTGACACCTAAACTTCAGGAAGGAGTTTGCCGTAGAAGTCAATTGAGTGTCGTTGTAGACTTCGCCCAAGAGCTCTTATGCGAATTCTTTTAGCAATTGTTTCATATACCTTGCTTCATATTCTTTGATCTCATGTGCGCTCATTCTATGCACCTCTCAAAATCACCTGAAAGTAAAGATTGCTAAGTAATCTATGATAAGCCTCACTGTAGCCTACGTCATTTATCTCAAGACAAACGTGGCGGGATATGGTTAATGTAGTAGCTATAGTACTGGCCTCCAATCCTAAAGGACAGGTTCGAATCCCGACAGTGTCAGAGATTTTTCTGTGGCCTGCCGTTCCCTACTTGAGTGCTGAGTGGAGATCCGAGCGTTAAACCATGGACCCCTTGGCGCTTTTGGTGAAGAGCATATTAATGCTGATGCCAGGTTAGCCGCTCTCTGGAAAATTCTTTCCTCTACGCCAATGCCCACGTATCCTAACTGGCGCTTAGCTGTCCATCTCCTCCCCGGTATAACTACTACCAACGGACACGGCAACCGTGTACAGGCGGTTTCCGTGCCTACGACGTCAAGGCGCCTGGAACTAACACCGTTAAACTCGTGTTTCGTCTCCCTTTCCGTACATTGCACGTTCCGCTTGATTGCCGGCCGCCTAACACTCGCACAGGGCCTATTCATCTGGCCTCAGCCTTTTTTTTTCCTCTTCTCAGCGAATATATCATCTGGTGCAGATGGTTAGATCGCCATCGCCGATGCATATACATGAGGCAAGGGATCCCATGCGTGCCGCGCACTCGACTTGAAAATACCCGTTCAGACGCGTTCCGATCGAGCCGATGCCAAATTGCGTAACGGTCAATGGCTCAAAAGGCGATCGCGTGATTGCGGTCTCAGCTGTTTGCTTTTTTGTCTTTTGGAGTATTCGAAGAAGTAGGTGCTCCAAGTCTAGGCTCATATTGCACCATCGGTCCTTACTTAATACTGAACTTAATTCTACCGAGAGGCTTATCTTCATGCCCTAGGAGAGATTCAAACCCACGACCTTTGGGTTGAGAGGCCGACACGTTATTGATCTGATTACCGAGGCCAGCTTTCACTTGAAAGTATGGTAACTCTGGTTTTATTATCCAAAGTTCTCGGGACTGTCCACTTTTTAATATTTCTTCGTTAGCGTACTTTCTTAATGCCTCCAACATAACTTATCTCTCTTACTTAGGCTGTCGGTATTTTCCTCAAATTAATCCATGGGCTCTAATCTATTCTGTCAAAGGCGCCTCAGACTGGGAGGAAAGTTAAAAGGATAGAATGGAAGGGTAAGGAGGGAGGTTGAATGGAAATCCGGCGTCGATATTAGCCTGTTGGTGACGTAGTGCCAAGGGGACCACTGCGTAACGCCCCATCCGACGGATGCAATACTAAACTTGTGTGGGCATCACAAGGCATTTAAGTAGGGGCTGGCCAATCAATGAAAAATATCTTCTGCTGTCGGGATTCGAAACCCGGCCCTCTAGGTGAGAGGTCATTACTCTAAACACTAAACCAACCCTAATTCCCTGCGGACTAGAAAGTCAGTAATACGAGGATAGTGAAGAATCTTAACCAAGAATTAGTGAAGAATCTGGTCATATTTGTTATATGCAGTCGGTAATGGCCGTTTGAGGAATCTTTGCGATAATCACAGATTGGAAAAGGAACTGGTGGGGTTCGTGAAATGGCGTGAATTGAATCCGCCGATAATGGAAGGGCAATAAATAAAGCGATTGAAATTATTCTGAAAAGTTTGGAAAATAAGTGAGGGCATGATCACGAATTTGGAGGAGGGAATGGTTGGAGAGGCAATAAGGTTGAAGTGACGGGTTAAAGCTGAAGAGGACTCTCAGGATTGGGACGTGAAGAAAAATGACAATGAAACTGTTTTTTTGTTATTATTTGCTGTGACGATTGATAGTGAAGGGTTTATGAGTATAAAGAAAGCGGTAGGGATTTGGGGAGCAATAAGTGTAGAGAGAAACCTATCGCCAGAATTAGCTTGCTCAGAACGTAACTTCCTAAGAGTGTTATGTTTTACTTCCCATCCGAAGGATGAAGAACATATTTTGAAGTGCACTCCCCACCACGCTGAAGTGAAGACCAGTGTACTTCCGTCAAAGCTGCCTCTGTTGAGATACGAAGCCATCCCTCAATTTGGATTGCTGTTACTCTGGCCACTACACCAACCCGATCGTCATCGAATCAGTATGCGTGACCATGTGGATACATGAATGTGTTTAAGGTGAAGGGGGTTACTCGAGGCAGTGTGGAAGAAAATACCCCCAGACAGTCTTTCTTTTTAACCCTGACAAAAGTTAGACCTAGACCGTACTTACCCGGAAGTGATCGACAGAAAAGCTATCCATGTTTGTTACTTTGTCTATGCAAATACCATTGTCTGAAGGGAAAGGAAATGTAAGTTTCGATATATGAGGCATTGAACGCGCTATAATGAAGCCGACCATCTCTAAGAAGCCACCACATCAATTCAAATTCAGGCCAGCTTTCCCAACTTTCGAATAAGGTTCTTTGGTGTGCTTTTCGAGGTTCACCCGTTCTTATTAGAGCAGTTGTTTGCTGAGCTGATTACCATGGCATGCTAACAGCCGAGGTGATTTTCACCGTAAAGACAAGGGAGAGAAAGAGGAATGAGGAAAAGAGTCAGAGTGAAAACACCGAGGATAATAATCTACTCATGTCCGAAGCCAACCTGGACGGTGCTCTGTGTTTTATCCGATGAACTCTGTGGACTCTTTCTCCTCAAAAATGGTCGTAAGAGAACCTGGAATGAAGCTAGGATATTTTGCTTACCGCTGTCGTAACTGGTACGTGAGGCATCGGTGTCTGCGCCCACTTTTACGTACATTCTGCCGATTGTATCTCCTACCTTCACGTAACCAGGCTGCATATGTAAGCATCCACGGCTAACAGGATATATGCTCTCGTCTCCAAAGGTTCATGTCCTCTGACTTCCGCGAAGAAGTCACTGGAAACTATGCACACATTGTATAATGGATGGAGCAGGTGAGCGATAGGGGGGTTCATTTGTGGAAGGATTCCTTCAATTGTAATTTCGTATAATGAGAGAGTGTTGAGGACATTGATCATCACTAGATCATTTTAACTGTCTACGATCATGAGCCTGTGAAGTACGTGCCAGGTCCAAAAATGTGATGTAGCCGTTTCAGTCAATGATGAAGCATTGATAAAAAATGAACTTTTGATTTATAAAAATTAAATTGAATTATTTCTCAACTGTCAATGATAGGTGTCTTCTGCGGTAGGGTAAACTCATGTCCGTAAAAACCTAACACACCTTATTAAGTATAATAATTATTCAGCATATGAAGCACTTTATGTCCATTTAAACATAACATAATCCCTTAACAATTATTATTTTTTTATAATATAAAATACGTAATAGATAAAAGTGAATGTAATCAGTTTAAGCATTTTTTCCCATCGCTTGCGTATTTAGATAATTTGTTTGGAATTATACGAATGGTTTCTACAACATCTAACCTGCAAAGGCTGGCTACGGAAATGGAGAACTTGTGAACAGATTTCTTTGAAAACATTTCATTGCAAAACTTCATTTAATATTGACAGTGGAAAAATATATTACGATGCAAACCCATGACTTTTGGGTTATCAGGCACAATTCCGGCTTAGATGTCGTCGCTGGCACCAGACGACATCCGCAATGTGGTACAATTGCCATATTCACTTTGAGTTCATAATTTTTTATACAAGTTGTATTCTTCCTCGTGAAAATAGTATCTCGATCTTCCTATTAATATGTGATTAAATGCATTCATCGAGGAAAGGACGACGAGGGTTTATTAATTACAATTTACACTGTGCCGCGGCCGCACCAATGCCCGGAAGGCGATGTCTCTCAGCGCTTGCGACGAATTAATGTTTTTCCCGGAGAACGCGATATCTTACAATGCGGGTGCTCCAAAAGTAGCCGTGAACTATTCGCCGCCGACACCGTTTCTCACGCTAAATCACTCTCCCTGGCGCCGCCGAATTCTTCTCGAAAATCCCATCGAACTTTCCATTGGCAGATGCCAAGGGGAAAACTGGGAAGTGAGGACAGGTCCGCCTTTATCGTGTCAAATTATAGCGATCGTCGCATGACGCGAACTTTGACTACTGCCCCTTCGTTCCCAGCCTACTCTTCGTTTCCGTGGCCTCGTGATGATTTTTCTGAGGTGTGTCGTGTGCAAAGCCTGCCCAGGGAATAACACGTTGCTTCCTCGGGGATGATTCTTCGATCGTGCTAATATTATGCTTGCTGCACTCAAATCACTGTGACGTTTTCTGATGGAGTGTTATGTATACCATGCTGACCGTATTTATTTATTTACCAGATATTCAAAAACAGCCACAAATGGTCTTATACATTGAATATATAACAAATAAGTATATTCATCAATAAAGATAAAAGTACCAATGAACAAAAGATCAATCTGATAACATTAGTTGTTTGATACGTCTGGTATAGGAGAGATGAGAAGCGGAGAAGTCTAATGATTAAAATAAACATCAAGGCTAAGTCCCGGTTGTCAATCAAGAGAATATTAAAAAAAAACGTCTATAGGTGTAAAGGGTAGTAAAGTGGGGCAGAGGGAGGAGAGGAACTGGCAGTTGGAAGTTTGGATAAAGTGATGGTAGCTAAGAAGTATGCGTAACTAAAGGAGGGCATCATATGAAAAATGGAGGTCGGGGTAAGTTTCAAATCCATCTAACGTACTCGTACCTTAACCGTCAAATAAAGCATTTTAATTCCCACGCTACATTCATAATGTGTAGGAATCACAATGCAGTTATCTAGATGATAATATTTGTGTGAATGGTGATCTATGACCGTAGGTTTTGATGCACCCTAAGATAAAATTCAAATCCACACTGTAAAATATTAATTCATAACCGAGTCGGTGTGCCGGCAGCGGTAGCAGTCAGTAGTATTTCTTCCTGGAGACCCAAAGGTCGCGGTCCGAATCCTCCTCTGGCATGTGTGTTGTATTGTCCAAGGCTTAATGTTAGGCTTCAGATTAGGTTAGTCGGTGCGGTATAATGTAAGCAATTGAAGCATCTATAACCGAAATCTACTATCAGAATAGTTGCAATATTATGTTTTAAGTGCTCTTAGTGCTTAGTTATATCGCATTATCTAAACAAAAGTTACCCTTTGTTACTATGGTCGATATTAGTTGTAATATTTTTTCTGAGGTGGAGACTTACATCAGTGATGCGCGCTATCAAGGATGAGAATGAAATTTAATCTGTTACAGATACGTTTGATGGGAATCCGGGTCTGCTTTAGCCCACTCGTAACCGAAGGCTCCTAGGTGTAACGTCCCATCCTGGAAAGAGTACTGATTTTGAAGTTCTCATTGCACAGCAGTTTAGCAGGGACCAGTATTCCGCTGAAGACTCACCCACTTCTGGAATTTGAACCCGGGCCCGCAAGCTGGAAGGGACATTGTGTTGGGAGGAATGCCCAACAACACTTTTAGTAATGAGTTTACCAAGGTTTACGCAACATATGTGAGCTCTTCCTCCATTTCTCGGAATCCCAAGAGTACCTTTCTAATGGCACGAATATACGCTGACGAAGTGTGCCCGCTTAATCACTGTTCTTTCCAAATACTGTAATTTGGAAGAGGATAAAACAGCCTGTGTGATTAATTGCGCTCGCTGTTTCATAATATTGTGAACCAAGTTTGGTGTTTGGTCCTTATTAACCGTTGAGCGCCTATCGATGTGGATACATTGACGAATACGAAAGAAAAGTACACTAGTTAAATAATGAACGAAACATAATACGTACTGTGAATTTGCAAGAGTGATTTCCATACACATGTGAATTACTCGTTAATAGGGTTACGAAAAATTAAGATACAAATAAGATACTGACTTAGTTGTTTTTCGAGCTATATTTTTCACTTTTCTGTTTTGTTATGACCCTTCTTCATCTACATTATATCTACATAATACCCTGCAAGCCACCATAAAGGTGTGTGGCGGCTTCCTTGGTCATTAGACGAAAATGGCAGTGATTGTTAATGATTAATAGTTATTTTAATAACTATTTTTAATTAATTAATATTATTATATTTATTAATTAATATTAATAGCTAATGTGTCGGATTTCCCATCCATGATCGTGAGTTCGAATCCCGGCTCGGGTATGAATGATGTCAGGAGAAAGTTTTTGTTTAGGGTGGAGAGCCCAAAATTAAATAAACGACTAAAGTACTATCCCTGCCTTACCTACTTTGAGAATATAATTCTTCCCTTATCTGCTGCTTTTAATAATTTAAATACAATTTTTTTTCAGTTAGCTGCAGCGAATTATAGATTCATATATTTCCCAATGTGCTAGTGAAATTCTCGTGTTTTCCAACCGTGTGTGACTTGTTGAAGTGTCAATTTTTAACATTAGTTTTCAATGCGTATATTAACTTGCTGCTAATTCTGACTGTTCTTTTTTTCTAGGTAAGTACCAGAGGGCTGCTCCATCATTTTTCATAGTGAATATTATTACCTTATGCTTGGTTCGCAGTAAGGTGAGTTATTTTTCTTGACTGTGTGTCTGACTGTCTGACCTAATGGGTGACAACAGCATGATTGCTTGAAGTTTTCCATTGGTATTTGAGTTTTCAAAACTTTTTATTCAAAATGCTTCCTGTTCATCAAAGCGAGAAAATTCAAGTCAGAGAATATTTGGTTCGGGTAGCAAACCACCCAAGCGAAACGAGGAAGTGAATTATCTGGGAAAAGTGAGGTTTAATGAAAGCCGTTAATATTATTTACCATATAGATAGAGAGGAGATGTGATGCCATGAAAACTTTAAAGAGTAACTGCTACGCAGGCAGTTTAACGTACTGTACTATGACTATGTGGAATAGGAACAAGATTCCAGCTACAAGGGCAATATGGGAATTTAGCAGTAATTGTATGAGTGATCAGCACGGAAGAAATGTGAGCAAATAATCGCGCGCCAAATCAGGATCTAAATAAGTGGTAATTAATAGGGAGAGTTTCGTTTTTGGCTCGTGTCCTAATTTCATTAGATATGAGTAAGCATTTAAGTGCCGATACTTTTTGGTGAGAAATATTAATGAGCTATCTAATCTGTAAAGTAGAACCGTATGACTTGAAATAAAATAAGTTAATTTTCATTTGACCAAAAGGAAGGACGGAAAAAGTTACATCGTTCGTCTCGTGGAACACTCAGACGTTAACACCTGCATTCCTTTTGTTGAAAATTGACTGTGTCATAGGTTGAGGGCTCATTTGAAATTTTGAAATCCTTTCTCTGGAGCTTATTGCTTGTCATCTTGGACGGTGCGCCATGTCCAGCCGCTGTTTGTCCTTTTATAAGGAAATGCATAATGCTTTGCAATAAAAATCATGTTTTTGCCCTCTTGGAATAGTTATGTTTGAATAAATGTGTCATTCGGTGGTATTTCAATTCACAACAGGATCTGTGCTAGAATTATTATGCGTCAGTAGGCTGGTCTTCTTTTCTATTTTTCCTCCCCTCCCAGTGCTTCATGTCGGTCCCCTTCCACTTCGGCACCCTAGGTAGCCTTCCAAATTACGTTTATTCTGATAATAAACCCCAAGAAGACTTTAAAAATTCTGCACACAACCCAAGTTGGTGGTGGCAAACACATTGTTTAAAAACCACCAACGGAGAAGATATACATGGAAAATCCCCGGAGACAGAGGAAGATTTCAAGTTGACTACATTTTAGTGAAGCAGAGGTTCAGAAACCAGGTGAAGAACTGCAAAAGTTACCCGGGTGCAGATATCGACAGTGACCACAACTTAGTGATGATGAAATGCCACTTAAAACTCAAGAAATTGAAGAAATCAATGAAGAACGTATGGTAAGTGGAGAAACTAAGGATACCTCAACAACGGCTGGCCTTCCAGAAGGCAGTGGAAAACAAAATAGAAGAAGAAAACAGTGAAATCAGTAGAAAACAGATGGGAGAAAATCAAAATCGGGCTACAGGTAGCAGCAAAAGAAGTTCAGGGGAGAAGAAAAGTTGTTCAGAAGAAGCCATGGATTACAGAAGTCTTAGAATTGATTGAAGAGAGAAGAAAATATAAAAATGAGGAAACTGAAGAAAGGCAACTTCGCTACAAAAGAATCAGGAATGAAATAAACCGTAAAGCAAGAAAAGCAAGGGAAATGGGGATGAAGGATCCATTCGAAGAAATAAAAGCAACCTCGCAAAAGGAAATGTGGAGGTTGCCTACAGGATGGTTAGAAATCACTTCAAGGAACGGGCTGCAAAATGTAACAGCATCAGGGATCAGAATGGAGAGCTCTTAATTGAACATAAAGATAAAGTGAAGAGATGGAAGGAATACATGGAAGAGTTGTACATTGGAAGCTATCTTAGAGCGGAAGTAATCGAAGAGGAAAATGAAGCCGATAAGGATGAATTGGGAGCCCCGATCTTTAGATCAGAATTTGATGCAGCTGTAAGTGATCTGAAGATAAATAAGGCTTCGGGAATAGATGATATTCCTACCGAACTAATAAAAAATGCCGGAGAGAAGACATTTACTCAGCTGTACAAAACCATATACGATATGTACTGAACAGGAGAGATACCACGGACTTTGAAGAAGAACATAATAATAATAATTTCTTTATTGCTTATAGGTTCCCCCAATTACAAGCAATTTAATATGTGGACGTAACACATTTAAAAACACCCATGCCCTGGATAGGTATTTTTACCCAGGCGGGACTAGAACCCGCGACCTTCGGTTTGGCAGGTGAGGAATTAACCCCAGTGCCACTGAGGCCGGCAATCATTCCTATTGCCTAAAAGAAGAGAGCTGAGAACTGTGAACATTTTAGGACCATAAGCCTGACGACACATGCCTCGAAGATATTGACCAGAATCATCTATAGAAGAATAGAGCGAAAAGCGGAGGAGTTCCTGGATGAGGACCAATTCGGGTTTAGAAGAAACAAGGGCGCAAGAGAAGCGATTTTGGCCCTCAGGCTACTTATAGAGAAGAGAATAGAGAAGAATCGACCGACGTTTGTTGTATTTGTAGATTTGGAGAAGGCATTTGACAACGTGGGTTGGAATATGATGCTATAGGTTCTGAAAGTAATTGGAGTATCATACAATGACCGAAGAGTTATCCACAGCTTGTATAAAAACCAAGTGGCCATAATCAAATCAGGACCCAGCAGTACAGAAGCAAGGATAAAGAAAGGAGTGTAGGCAAGGATTTGCACTGTCTCCCGTATTATTCAATGTCTACATCGAGGAAGCCATCCAAGAAGTCAAAGAAAAGTCTCCGGGAGTGAATATCCACGGGGAGAAAATCAGCATGCTACGATTCGCCGATGACATAGCAGTCATGGCAGAAACAGAAGGAGATTTAAAGAAGACACTAGGAAATATGGAAAGAACAATGACCATATATCATCTGAAGATCAATAAAAAGAAAACAAAGGTATTGGTATGCAGTAGGAGAAAGGAAGCCAGGACCTATGTTAAACTAGGAAAACAAAAAATCGAGGAGGTGGAAGAGTTCTGCTACCTGGGAAGCCGAGTAACAGCGATGGACGAAGTAAAAGAGAAATTGCCAGTAGAATTGCCCAAGCAAAAAGGGCATTTTACCAGAGGAGGATTCTGCTTACAGCTGCAAATACAAGCGTTGAAGTGAGGAAACATTTCATTAGAACATACATCTGGAGCATTCTACTATATGGCACCGAAGCATGGACAATAACGGCAGCAGAGAAATCCAGGCTGGAAGCGTTTGAAATGTGGTGCTACCGAAGAATGATGAAGATAAAATGGCTCGATCGAGTGACAAACGAAGGAGTCTTGAAAAGAGTGGGAGAGAAGAGATGTCTACTGAAAACCTTAAAAAGAAGACGGGACAAATTTATAGGCCACATCTTAAGACATGATGGCCTGATGAGACAATCGTCGAGGGAAAGGTGAACGGGAAGAATGGAAAAGGCAGGCCTCGTATGAGGTATATGGAGCAAGTTGTGATGGATGTGAAGGAGAGGAGCTACGTCAATATGAAGAGTTTGGCCGATAGAAGTATCGAGTGGAGGGCTGCGTCAAACCAATCCTAGGATTGCTGACCGATGATGATGAAACCCCAGGAATTATTTCCCGTGTTAGATCCAAGTCTGTAGGTGTATTACGAACTAAAGGTTTTGAATATTAGGACTTACCCATTAGAGGAAACCGACGGACTCTTTGATATCTCGAGTAATCCTGGAATGAGTAATATTAACCGACCTAGGGTATCGATTCTTAACATACAGCGCAATAATACTGTATGTTTCTGTGTGAATTCCCTAGAGGCAAGTGGAAATTTTGAAAGAAATAGGTCTGATAAAACTAGGTAAGCCAATGTTCTCTCGAGATAAATCTCGGCATTGTATCGAGAAACGTCAATATAAAAAAAATAGATTTAGTGCCTACTGACTGATTTTGCGTAAATTTGATATATTTTAGGGTTATTAAATGTTTTATCAGGTTTAAATAAGGTCTTTCGAAATATGAAGCATCTTTCCTCGGCATAGCCTTCGTTGTCTTTTCCATAATGTAAAATCATAATCCAAAAACCGTCTCGCGAAAGTGCCCCGCTCGATTATTTGGAGAACCATACGTTATAATACCCTGAAACTTAGTAAATCATTAAATGTCGTCAATCCGCATACTGAAGGCTACTATTTTCATCTGATAGTCTGGGATTCAACTAAACGCATTTTTTCATAATCCCAAAAGATCAAACGTTTATAATCGACTTTTCAGCGCATAATGTTATTCTTTGATTGATATCTCATTTTTATATATAATCCTACACACAAGATAAATGAATGACTAGGAGAGAAATACTACATATATAGAATATAATTATTGTCATGAAGTCTAGTTTAATGTTTCAAATCATAAAATTCCCCTAAATTCTGTCAAATTTTGTGGTTTTGAGAAACCTTCAACATGACGACCGAAGGCATTGCAATAGTTGACTCAGTTAATGTGGAACATTAGCCTATGCATGGAGGTTAGAGGGGACTGAAATCAGCATTGAGGCTGATTCGTGAAGCAAGATCTGACATTCTGTTAGGCACGACCTAAATGGAGAAGGTAGGCCCATGCAGGGATGTTTGAAGGTACTGGAGGAGGCTTCGCATCTGATTCCTGGAGCAATGTTGGTTATTTACGGTAGCCACAGACTTACGGAATCACTACGCACGTGAAGTTGTTTTTACACTTGATAAAGCTAATAGAGGTACGACAATTAATGGAGATCACAGCACAAATTCAACTGGAAAAAGGGTTAACCAGGTAAACAAACGCCAACTGTGTAGTTTAAAAAGGTTAAAGTTGTACCTTATATTAGAAACAGAATTAACTGCCAGTGGAATGAAATAGATTTATACTATTCTAAAATAGATTTATGTCGGTGGCTGACGCCGCTGCAATGAATTGCGGGTACGGTACCTTCGTTGGGTAGTAGTATTAATTATTCAGGGGACGCGACCCAGAGATATGGTCATTTACACCAGTTAGAATAGGTAGGCATTTGCGTATAGTTAGGGATATGGCAGGAAACGAAGGATGGAGAGAAACACGGCGTAGGCGTTAGCCTGCTCTTAACGAAAGGTGTCAAGGAGTCCACGATTTAACGTCTCATCCGTCTCATCTTAAACATTCCTCCATACAGCACTAAGTACGCCCCAGTTAACAACAGAAAAAAAATACCTGATACTAATGGAATTTGCGCCTGGGTCCATGGAGTGAGAGGCCAGTACTCTAAATATCACGCCAACCCACTTTTCAATTATTATTCGTGTATCACAATTTTATACACGTGAAATCTCCATAGGTGGCAATAGAAAACTCAAAGCTTTGCCCAGAAGAGGTAGAGCCTAATCCTTCCTAAACACCCCCTTTTTGGATTTAATGTCAACCGAAGTTTGGAATGCATATGTCCCTTCCTGCACCTGTAACCTCCTTGTGCCTATTAGAAATTAATAAGAGACAGGTGTCCACAAATCACCAAAATCATTGCTTAGTATTGAAAAATAGGGGTTGTGGTGGCCTAGTGGGTAGAGCACTGAGCTACTGACTGGAGGGTCCAGGTTTCTAATCCCGGGCAAGAGCCTTTCTGAACACCCCATCTAAAATCCTTCGATTCGCGATTTCTTCGCGATTCGATTTTCTGCGTAGGAAATCGCAGGTGGCCTAGAGAAAGGAACTGGCCCCCCTACCCAGAATGTGTGAATTTCACACGCCATTGGCATAGTACGGGGTGAGCTCTACTCTCACCTATCAAAGGCCTTCGGGTTGAATCACTGAGTGAGTGATATACTATATATAAATATAAATAAATAATTGAAAAATAATGTTTCGAAGCGAGCGAAAGAAGAAGGGGTTATGCCACCATAGGCGGATAAGGTGGTAGAGCCTCCTAGTAGGATGAAAATAATGATATTCTCGAGTAGAGTCCAGGGAGAGATAAATGACTGGATTATTAACTTTGGAGATGTGTGGATGGAGAAAAATAGATAATGTGTGATGTATAGAAAGGTGGTCGAATGTAGGAGTGTTGAGCACAGTGGAGAAGGAAGGTGAACCTTTTACTGAAATTAGGAGGCAGAGGGCTAATTAATTGTTATTTGGGTGTGTTTGTTGAAAATTACCACGGGAGAAAGATTGCTTGGACTGGGAATCGAACCATGGTCCTTTGGATTTTCTGGCAAGTGCGCAGACCACCACACCACCCATTATGCCTGATTCTAAAGCCAATTTTTAAGTAGTTGGGTAAAGGTAGGAATTTTTCAGGACATCTAAAGTCATTTATGCCAATTAGTGTTGGTGAGTAATATGTTAGAGGTCGGAATATTCTGGAAAAATGGGAAAGGTGGAGATTATTCCGGCATCGACATTATTTCCCTACTTTTAACAAAAGGAGCCAAGAGGTCCACGGTTTAATACCCCATCAAACGGACGAATTGCTGAAATTTATGTGCCCTTCAATCGTTCCTAAGTAGTTGTAGGTGCACCATTGAAATATATTTGTCAATTCCGGGATTCGAACTAGGGTTCTCGGCATAGGAGACCATTACATTAAACTCCACATCACCACGACATCCGGGACAACAGTGGAGGTGGGTGGAACTCGTAAATAGTGATGGAAGATCGTCATATGATGTCAATACTGAAGATCGTCATTGATGACGGAATTCTGTGTGAACGAGGGAGAGGGTGGATAACATTTTGGATCTCTTGAAGAGATATTTTTAAGCAAAGCATACTAAACTGATGAAAGGAATAATGTAGGAAGGAGCATTTAGGTCAATACTCCATTTAAACCAACCGTGACCGGTGGAAAATTGGTAATATGCCGAGTGAAGGAGTTCGTAAAATACTCATCTACGTGCGGTTTCAAGCGAAAGGCACCTGCTTTTCCGCCCGCGGGGAAGGCGTGCGTCGGCCTCTCTCGGAGACACGCCTCCGCTTATTCGAAATGCAAGGGACGCGGCCGGACTGCTCAACGGGAAAGCCGCGGCGCGTGCGAATCGGGAGGCTGGGCGGCCAGACACGCGCGCCTTCCCTGGCACAAAGGAACTTTCCCCGGGAATCCGCTTCGCTCGTTTCCGACTCCGCGGGTCCTCCTCCCCCGCACTCTCTAATGAGAGCGACAATGACTCCCCCCATTCTTCCGTGGGAAAACGACTTATCCATCCCGTTCGGGAGTTATGACGCCGCCGTCGAGGGAAAAAAAATGTTCGAACGCTCTTGTGGCGTTTCCTCTTGCCCGGACGGTATTCTCCTTTTATTTCCCTCATTGCGGGTGAGGTATTCCGCAATATCCCGAAGTATTCAATTCCGCCAATGGCTCAGGGAAAAACCACTCTCATACAGTCCATCCTGTCCGAACTTCCCCCCTTAATGAATTCAGTGTGCCCTTCCTCATTTGAAGTGATTCGGGATTTTTTTTGTCCCCTCCCGGCGTGATGTATGTGGGAAAGCAGAGAGATACTTCCATTGTTACATTTTTTCCCGTTTGCGAAAACCGACTGTTACGGTGGCGGATTCGACGGTGTTTTCAGACGCTTATCTAAGGGGTCGCGAGGTCGAGTCACGTCGTGAGATTCTTCGTTATGCGATTTGTGTTACTGGTTCAAAAACGTTGTTACGGGCGCGTGAACGGAAAGCTTCTCGGTTAAGAAATCGGCATTGAGTGTTTCCGGAGTGAGATGAATATCTTTTCGGTACGTGTTTAAATTGGCACTTGGAGATTTTTTTTGTTGATAGCCGTAGATTTCATAACGTGTGAAGTTTACGTGACCTGCTCAAGGCTACCTTAATTTCTTATGGTCACTTCCTTTCACTTCGTTAATTTCAGCTTGAAATAATAACTAGTTGTGCTAGCAAATAATTCACTAAATGATGCATTGTTTTAGGCATAATCTTGCATAATGATTCTGAATTTTTGTTCCGTTTGAAAGGGAAATTTCGAGGTACCGTTAAGTTTTCATGCCGGTCAAGAACGAGCCGTAATGCTATACACATATGATTTTATTATTTGTGGCAAATAAATTAGTGATGATATTTAAAAAAGGTGATTATTCGACAATTAGCCATGATCAAATGACTCTTTAACTAGTCCTTTATTGGTTTTGAGCAAAGCCTATCGAAACTGGAAAGTCATGTTGGACTCTGCCTAACTTTTAATATTAACGGGCATCCCGTCATTTCTGTGTTCCCATGCCCCTTTCATGTTACCTCGGTATGTCCAAAATATACGTATATTCTGAATTTTAAGAGGAAGTATATCAAAGGTAAATTGTCTGTCGGGTAACAGTCAGTATTGTTTTGATGTATGCTTAAACTTTGACGGTCCTTTTTCTTCGGTCTGAGTATTTCGTACCCATCTAGCTGTATATTTTTATGTTCTGAAGTTTCTGCTATGGTATTCATTAGTGGATGCTTAGTAGACGTTTTCCTTTGTGGTTATCTATTGGCATCTTACTTGTCGTACTTCTAAGATCTAAAATGTTTGCAGCTATAGTAGCAAGTTGGGTGGCTTTCCACTCTATCAGAGTTCATATCCCGTCTGGAAATTTGGATTTGTTATAGTGTTAAGTTCAGATTTAATAGATTGGTGTAAGCTACGCAGTTGGAGTGCCTAAAAACCGTGTGCTAAAACTTCTGTAAAACATGAAGTCGTATGCCCGTGCAAGGTCTCGAGTGAAAGAATTCCCCAGCGTAAAGGGATGTACGTGTCGAAAGATAGTGTCTCTCAGGAAAAAAAATTGTTAACATCCCGCCAGAGGTTGCTGTTCCTCCCAATATGGAAATCTGACCCTGGAACACGAGGCTAACCGGGTCTGCGCTGTCCACGAGCTCTTTTGGGAAGTGAGTCGTCGATGTCTAACGCTAGTCGAGGGTGACGCGTCGGCGAGGTGTGAAAAGATGGCAGGTGGTTGGCTGGCGGGACCATTAATTAATTACGGCCGTAATCGGGCGCGGCGATGCTGTCTGTCATCCTGCCCGAGAGGAGACAAGAAGGAGGGTTCTGTCTCCTCCGACCCGTCGTGTGGCTGCCCGTCTCGGACGGTGGCAACGGAGGAAATTCGAGTGGCCTCTCCTGCCCCCTTTCTTCAACTTCTCGTCCAATCCTTGGGTCACTCCGCCCTCGTCTTCGTTGGATTGAGTTCCTACACGAAAAAGTATCGGTGACGAGATGACACGCGGTCGGACGCTCCTTCATTTGTTTCCGGGTCGTCAAATTCTTCCGCGGCTCTTGGAGTCATCAACGGGCAGCTTTTCGTAACGAGAGATTCCAACTCGTGGAAAAATCTAATTATCGGGCTCAGTTATTTTGTTATGTGGTGCAACGGTAATTACTTATCTTTTATTCTATGGTCTTAAGCCTGACACAATATTCCTGCCTGAGGCGGGATTTGTTCCCGTCTTTACAAGGCATGCACGTTACCTTGGCAGTGTTTTATTGTACTTCTTAATATCAAGGTTCTGTTTATTCTTTTGTTTTCTACCTGTTTGATTAGGGTTTGATGTAGTAGTCCTTCTGTATTATCTCTGTTTTTCTAACATCTATTGAATGTTCCTCCCTTAAGCCCTTCTTAGGGATTAGATGGAAAAGGGACTTTAAAGTCTCAATTGCGCTCCAATATAAACGTTTATGCCCATATGTCTAATTATCTATCTCAAAGCTATCTCTGTTATCAGATTAACATATTTTCTACATCCCTTTATTTCACTTACAATGCCGCTTTTATTTCTCAATCCACCCCTTGTTGTGTATTAGTCTTCTGTCAATGCCACACCTATTTCTCACCTATTGTGTAAATTGCGAGATAAATTAACATTTCATCATCCTTTCTCTGGTTTTTCTACGTATTTCTATTCCAGGATGCTGAAAGGACAGTTCTCGTCCTCCTGAGTAAAAGAGGTTATATTCCTTCCCATTCTTAAAACGTTCGAGTGCCCAGATTTATAAAGAATTCATGTTTCCGTTCTTCCATCCTTCAATCCTGATACCTGTGGTCTAAATTTCAGGCTGCTTTCAGCTTGCATGACCTCATATTTCTATGAGGAACACGTGAAATTTCGAGTAAGTGTTGTTAAGATTAGGTGTTTAGTACATGCCTTGCGTAGAATGACTTATTACTACACATGCAGCACATTAAATATTAAATTAGTTACGACTTCGAACTAGCAGTAGTGTCGTAGATAATATCGTTGAGATGAAAAATGTTTACAGAAATATCTGAAGACATCATTATCACTAATGGTTTCCTGACACTGTTAAATGGTTAATTGAGTCCATGTTTCTGATATATCGTGACTACACTGAACTGATAATGGTTGCAATGTTCTGTTTCGAAGATTGAAAATTCGAGGTCGCTTGGAGGTGTTGCATCCGAATTCATGGTTCCCTTTGACGATGATGATGATGAATAGCATAAATGTGGAGCTACATCTCTGTAGGCTCCTTCTTTCAGATGGCTTTGATTGAAATTAAGTTAATGCCTCAAACAGATATACCACAACTACTAAGGATATGACCTTGTATGGATGTTCAGCGGCAAACCCTTCTCGGCAACAGACAAACGCCAATTGCCATTCGAGATTGGGACTATTGACAACTACCTCATCAATCCTCGGGAAAAAATCCCTTCTGTTAGGGAATTATAAAAGATTTGGTACCTGGCACGGAACGATTCCGGTCCTACTTCTCGCTAGGTCACTCGCTCGCTGCATAGTTCGTGGTTGTGTCATCAGGTGCAGCGGCAAGTCCATTATTCGCTCCGTTTTGCAACACGGCGTGTAATATGATAGTCCTCGATCGGTGCAAACGAGAAACTCCTTTCTAAAGTGAAGGTTGCCTGGCTGTCTGGCCGTATTCAATCATTGGGGACTTTAATGAGAGAATTTTGAAGAATTAAAAAAAAATGAAAGTCATTTCACCCCTTGACGCACGAACCGCGTTCCCAAGCGGCAATCACATAACGAGACCGGCTCCCTTCTCTCCGGTGCAGTCCCGGCATTCCGTGCCATTCTTTCCTTCCTGTCCGGTGATTCTTTTCGCCGTGTACCGGTTGCTCCACCGCGGACGGAATCTCAAATAGCTGCGGGATCGCCGAGCGTGAAATTATTGTTCCCCGCAAAGGGATGCGGGTAGCTATCGGGGATGGACTCCTTCCGGGCTCCCAAACCGTCACTCCTTCCTCAAGAATTTCTGCGGCACTTTTCGTCTCTGGGTCCCTCAATACTTTGCGGAGCCAGGATGACCGTCGGAGGACATGGTGCCGTGGAGCTATATTCATTGTTATCTACAAAATACTCTGCAAGCCAAGCTGTGTGGTAGGGGATGAACCATCACTAGGCATTATCAATCAGAGAGAATAAGGGTACACTTACTACCATGCAAGCATACAAAAAATACTTCTCCGAGCATACAAAACTTACGGGCCACTGAGAGGCACGATGTTACCACCCCGGAACACCTAGTAGACATAAAAATCTGTGACACGTTAATTAATGACTATAAATTACACTATATTGTATGTGATGTAATAGTCGCGGATTAGTCAGTCATTGTCGTAAATAAATTATGATTAACTTGTTATTCCTAGAATATACATGAGTAGCTATTCAGTGCATATGATATCCAGTATGGAATTGACCTGTTCCAGCTCCACATTTACTTTAACACCACGGCCTCGACTCTTCCCGATTGACAGGCGATCACAGTATATTTCCCACCCAGTTTACTGTTGGGGAAACAATTATTATTTCCACACTAAATCAGAAGAACCGACAGAAGCAACAAATTACGAGAGATCAACGGTTGGACTGGGAGAAGCAAGAATTCTTTTTTTCCATGCACAATACACGACAGCAACAGTATAATTCTTTCAAATATTTTGCACATCATACTTCATTATTGATTTAAATAGCTTTTTCAGAACTTATTGTCATCTTCACGGCTAGTGACACATCACCCTTGCTACTTTCTTTGACGGTAGCTCGCGGCGTAAAATGTAGTTATTGTTATTATCATCGTTGATGGGAATTATACGGAAAAAAGAAAGGTATCAGTTGTGGATTTGGAGTTGTGTGAAGAATGCACACCCTGCCTTGACCGGTGGAACACTAGTAATAGAAATTATTATCATAATTTCTACCATTAGATTTAAATGAACTTAAAATACTTTTACTTATCTTTCGCATAGTATTCTTATTCAGGTCCGCATAATTCCTATCTCTTATCAGTTAATTCATACTACCTGATCTCCTCCATTTTCTCCGATTGCATAGAGGTAGAGATTCCGATGGAAATAATTTTTAATGTGCTGGTTAATATTTAGTTTGACTGTGTAAAGGAAATTTGAAGCGATGGCGTTAGAAATATATTGAGGACACCTGTGTATTACATTAGATTCGATCACTAAAGCAAAATGGAGCCAGATTGTCGTACAGATAAATATAAAAGGTCTTTCTTCCCGCGTACAATTAGAGATCATTATAGGCAATATAATAAGCGTTTAGGTTGGTGTAATGTCGCGTCGGTTAAAGTGCGTGATCATAGTTCTACGAACAACTATAATGTACAACATACTAACTGCAGTCTTGCAAGCGCAAATGGAATAAAAGTCACTAATTACAGCACATGCCTTACCGAATAGTAAGAAATATATTTAATCGTGGATTCTAATGATTTGGTTCCACGTGGCTGGTTCATGCATGAGTTACACGCTTTCAATTATAAGTTTAATCATGTTATTTAATGCTTACTGGTAGATGATAATTCACCCCCTGCCACACAAGTTAGAGATGGCTCGCAGGGTAATATGTAGATTTAGATTATGGTGGGATAAACACTGAGTCCATATAGCATATCATATTTTCATGAGGTGGTCTTGTATCGTAAATTGATTAATTAATGTAATAAACTCCGGGGACATCACTTTGGTCTTCTACCCCATGGTATATCACATTACAATGAAAACAGAAGTTATTGTTGAAAGTGTTTGGTGCTCGATGTTGTTTATCGTTTCCGTTAAGTTTCCTAATGTATCCTCAAATTCAGATGACGAGTATCGTCATCTGAATTTCTATTTTTACATTGTTCGTCGTTATAAAAGAATCAATGCGCATAACTAAACCGTAACTTCCCTGGCCCTTTTATACATTTAGTCCTTGAGCCTCTTCCCGCCGTTTCATTGTGGAGGAAATGCCAGGTAGTCCCTCATACGAGTTTCACTGGGGACGTTTATGACCCCGCGCTTTGATTTGTGTCCCGGTCCGCCGCCGTGAAGTTGAAGCGTTTCTCGAGAATGCTCTCCTTTTTGAGGAAAGGAAGTTGGTCGAGGGAATCAGGAGGTGGAGGGAATGAATGGAAGAAGTTATCGGAGACAATGGGGTAATGAAAGCGGTGATGTTGGGGGAAGAGGGTGAATATTCTGCAAGCATAGACGAAGGTGGAAAAGGGGAAGGCAACCTGGGGGAATAGACGACGGTCGGAAGCATAAAGAACTAGAGAGAAACGGGTGGGATTCGAATTTTTTGTGGTGGTTAGAGTACGGACCTTCCATCCTGTGGCCTCAGGTTCTAATCCCAACATTGGAAGATTTTTAATGGTTTACTTTATCTTGAGAGGAGTTGATGTGATGGAGACAATTGTCTAGTGGCTAGTGAATAGAATAGGTTTTAATTATGATCTGGATACAACACTCCTTATGGAAATATTAAAGTTACAAAAGTGGTGTATTTTGTATTTGTAATGAAAGTGATAGAGGAAAACAAAAAAATGTATAGATAAGTGGATACATCGATGGGTCCCTGTCTCCATTTTTCATGTTGTATAATGGCAGGCGTCTCAATCAGAAACCAAAGTACAATTGTAAAAATGTCAACAATCCATAGCTACTTTACAGTGTAAATGGAAGTGAAGGTAACTTGACTTGACACAACAAATGAATGTGGTACAGGTTTTAAAGTATAAAGATAAGTACCCGATACAGAAATGGCATCAAGGAAATATGTCATACATGGCCAAACAGTGACAGGTAAATATATTCAAGGTGGATTTCGAAGCAAATAATTATATAACTGTTTTAAATACATGCAAAGATTTTCGAGATTTTAGTGAATTTGGTAGATCTGATTACGAATGAATCGTGATATTTAGGCGTGTGATATGCTCGACAGTAGAGTTTAGATGGCTCTCTCCTGGAGAATAATGAAAGAGAAATGTACCAAGCATATAATGACCTGTTGCTTCCATGCTTAGCCAGGCTATTTTTTCTCTGTACGGTGAGATGTGTAAGAATTGTAAGAATGGAAAGGGAAAGCCTCGTATAAGATATGTAAATTTAGTATAAAAGGGCGTGAAAGAGAAGAATGACTTATGCCCAGTTCACACGGGGCGTTTTTCCTTGAGTGCTAGCTTGCTGGATTTCGTGCGTGCTACTCAGCGGGCGACGAAGGTGGCCGCTAAGCTGACTTCGCTGATGGTTGTCGTAATTGTTATTGATATTGTGATATTGTAATAGTTCCGATTTCGAACTGCATATAAACAAGTTTCGTCTCTATATGCTTCGATAAGCACCGCAACTTGATCCCTAGTCTATAGATTTGCCCTTATTTTTAAACAATATTGACCATGAGATTCTATTAAAAGTAGAACCAGGCAGAACCTTTATTTTGATCACGTGATTCAAAGCTAAACGATGATGGGTCGGCAACAATAGCCAGCAGCAAAATACGCTAGGAAAGTAGCACCGGACCTTAACCTCAAAATCAAGCAAGCTAGCCATCAGGGCAGCCCGCAGCAGTTGGCGTTTCCAGCAAGCGAGCCCGCACGGCACCCATCAGCACTCCACGCAAGAAAACCTTGCGGGAAAAACGCACCGCGTGAACCGGGCTTTAAATAGGCATGAAGAGGTTAGCTTATAATAGCTAAATTAATTTAGGGATTGGCTTTGTATCATTTCCCGGAATTTCCATTGCCTTCATATTTTTTAGGACAGCTTCACCCCTCATCCTGGGGGCGATTTCAGTTCGGAAATACTTTTTGTTGTAATTGATTATTAATTATATCCGTAGCCAAACCTCGGCGTCCCTATGGACAACCAAAAATCCATAAGGAGGTAGTCCCCCTACGACCAATGGTAAGCAATGTAGATGAGCCAACTTACAACCTGGCACAATACCGGGGTCTCCAATCCTGTCTTTGTGGAGCACATTTAGAGTGCAGTAATCTAACGCCGACTACGAATTTCTCTCCATTCTTCCTTCGCTCTCTAAATATTCCTTCCTCAACCGAATAATTCATCCTAAATCACGTTGCTTGTCGGTCGCCTCCCCAAACAACAGCAACAAAATGAGACACGTTTAGGAACAAAGATGATTCCCGTTGATGAAATTGGAATTGACTGAGATGTGAATGCTGAGATGGCTCACTGTGATATCAAGGATGGAGTAGTAGAGTGTATAAGCGATACCATAAGATAAGAAAAGCTAAGATGGTATGAGCATGTGGTGAGAAAGTAGGAAGAGCTGCCCCTTAATAGAGTTGTGTCTACTCCTCCGGGCGTCACTTTGCAGAAAGGCATTGCAGTAAATAAAACTTGTACATTTCCACCAAGATTTTTTAATTAAATCCTCCAAATGGTTCAACTCCTTTACGTCATTTTCAAGGATCACTGAAAAAAACACCGTGAAACCAGCCTCAAATATAAAACAGATTGGGTAGGGGGATGAGAGAAAGGAAGTGGAGATTTACTCATTTGCAGTACACTGATTGGGGAAGGGGGGATTGGGATTAGGTTAAGTAGGATGGTGGGGTATTGGAGTGAGATAGGAGGCAAATGATGAGCTTTTAAATTCGGTCAAATCGTTTAAAAGGATGGAGTTGGCTCTAATCCACATTTAAAAGAGGCTGGAGAGCGTAGGTACAGGGTGGAAAAACAAGACAGCGTATCAGGTGGAGGGATGGAGAAGTAGAATTGAAGAGAATGGGAGCGAGAAAAGGGGATTCAAATGATAGAGAGAAAGAGTGTCGGAAGAATTATGGATACGGTACCATCTCCTAAAGTAGGAAAAAGTGGCGAAATATGAATAAGTAATACAAGCATTTTGTGAGTTGTAATGATAGTAATGAATTTAAACTGGAACTTTTTTCACTATGTAAACTGGTAGGTCTGGATTATACAATTCAAACGAGGTTTAAAATTTTGCGTACGTTGAAAGACGAATCCCATTTTCTGACGAAGTCCTTAAGGGAAAAAAACATCTTAGAATCATGCAAATACGTAAATGAAGAAAATACCATTGTCGGTAGAACATTTGTAGTGATTCTAATTGAAGGAAGTAGCCTCGTGTCTCCAGCAGTACTCTTTCCTCCCTCAAAGTAACGAGTGGGGTAGAGATTGGCTCCGTAAGTCTTGTCAAAACGCTCCCGAAGGTGAGCGGGTTATGTTTTAAGCGTGGCTTTAAGTATCCTGGCCCGTCACGAACGAAGGATCGCACGCTGGGTGCGTCGTAAAATTTTTAAAAGTGGTTGTTTCGTGGGGATTTCGAGGGTTGGGCATTATTCGGGAAATGGTGCTCGATATTTATGCCCATACTCTTTTTTTTCAAAAGAAGCTCTATCAAGGTTTGCTTTCATGAGTCATTACGACGTTTTTTATGGCTCCATAAGAGGGGGAAGATGAGGGAGCTGTTTTGTATACTTGTGGAGCCAGGGCAGGTTCTCGCAGTATGTGTTCTATGCATGCCGTGCGTGATTCCGGCAGCCGAATCATTTCGGAAGCACTGCTCTGCCCTTGTGAACGAGGCATTAATGTTGAATGAGTGCACCAGTCGTGACCGACGCTCAGAATATCTTCTGCAATGTGGGTGGAAGACCTGACTGAAAGTGCATCGTAAACTCCGTTCGGCGCCTGAATGTATTGAATGACATTTGTCCTTCAAATATGATGTAGGTTATTTCTTTGTTGCCTCCCGCTTAGTCAATGAAAGGGGAACGTTTTTCTCATAGCCTTGGAAAAAGAGTAGATGGTTGCGTTATATTCGTGATTTTCTTAAAAGTTTATACGGTTCCCAATGCATTTTCATATCCATTTCGGTGTTATACGATCGATATGTAGACACTTTTAACCTAGCTCTAGCTCTCATAAGAATTGATGTTGTGTCCGGTCAAGGCTGATTGAATGACCCGGTGTCGTAACTGGGGTTTCCACGGGGTTACTTTTCGCAGCCGCCTCTTGAGTAATGAGGAGGGTCGGGTGGGGAGACGTGTGCGATTTTATTCGAGAAATTTAAGGAGGAACACCCAGTATTTACTCCATATTGATGGCCATGGTTATCGCAGTAATATTCGATGTCGTGGGATTCATCTCTAGGGTGCCGGAGCTTGCGTTGATCCCAGTTTAAAAAGTGGAAATTGTCGAGCGATAAGTTGTCAAATTAGGCTAATTTATTGTTTTTCAGTGGGAAAGATGGGGGCAAATGGTCGGGTATACGAAGGGTCATTACTTATTGCGCTGTTTATCCGCGGACGGGTCGTTAGTAGCTTGCTGCAAGAAACGTTTCGCCCGCCCATCGGTGAGAATCGGAGCTCTTACATTTAAATTACAGTGATCCGTCCTGCTGTTATATTCGTCCTTGGAAAACGTGGCCAGATGAGAGGGGGCAAGCTCTCTTGCTTGCTTCCTTCAATCCATGTGCGTCTTAAGTGTGGGAAGAGAAACCTCTTCTTGGAACGTATGTACACTGCATTGAGTTTCGTTGCCGGAAATTTGGTTTTAAATAAGCCCTGTGTATCCAAGGGGTGAATATGAATATGTGGAATGTGCTTTCCTTTCCAATGGTTTGTCTATTACGTGAAAGCTTTCAAACATTCAAAGTTCCTGCATCTGCGAGTGAATTAGCGATTCCTTAACTTACACTTTACCTCAATACCTTCGCCTATTAATTCTCCTTCAGCATTTCCCTAGAAATCTTCGCGTAGCAGGATTGGCTGCATCCATATGTCTTTTAGTTGCAGGAAACTGGCGTGTCGAAGTTATTCGATGGATCCTATGAAATTATTTATTCCGTACACTACCCTTGAAAATCTCTCATTTGGGAGAAATGCCTTTCAATAAATCCACAGTTATACGTTGCCCTCTAAGCTTACGTAAGGACGTGAAAATGACATTTTACTGCCAGAAAAGGAAAGTTAAGGTTTTTATAAATAGGCATCATAGACATAGTGTTCTGGGCATGCTTCTGCTCTGTCGACAGCCTTTTCTTCGTCAAAGTCTGGTTAATATGTTTTAATTCTGTCTAGTTACATCGTACCATCCAATGGAAGGCTTTAAACGCAGAACAAATACACTGTCCTTACCCCCAGTGGGGTTTAAACCAGTGACCAGATTTCAGGCATGGCCTTACCTACCTGACTACCTTGGCGAGCAAGTTTGTAATTATGGAAATGGATTCTTTGTACTAAGTGTTGTTTCTCGTGCTCAGACATTCACGTCAGACACGAATCCTGATTTTTCCGTAGTCCGCTCATGGAGCACATCATGAGCTTATATGCTCGTCTTGAATCGTGTAGATCCGGAAATTGTCAGGCTACATCATGCTGTCATTCCCCCTTCAGGCCCTCAAAAATTTCAGATGTTGTCCCCCTTTCTCCCCCCGTAATATGAAAGCGACACGCCTCCGGCTCCACGTTGTTTGATTTCTCCGCATTTAATCTGGGAGATACCCTTTCCATTTGATCTCCTCACTCCTCCACGGCGCTGCATTATTCCCAAGCACGACAACAATAAGAGGAAAGGGATTGAGCAAAATCATATTGGCGATTCTTTCTCTCGTGACGCCCGCCCGCCAAATCCTCGCGCGGTCCGAATTGCCCTTGGGATTATTACTTACATCCATCCGTTCCTTATTCGGGCCAGATTTCGTCTAGTTTATCCGGCGTGGAAGGGAAGGCGTAATTTATTATAATTTTTTCGGTGAAGATTATGGACTTCTGTATTATCCAGGAACAATATGAATTCCTCGAAACATTACTATTCTAATTATATTATTCATTGACGCAAGCCGGGGAAAATAGACTTCGACAAGGTAGAATCAGCATCTATTTACGGTCCAATCATCGGCAGACCATCTTTACTAATGAAACAACGTTTGTAAGAGTAGTGCTTCTCGGATTTACTAATATTTTTTTTGCTTGCACGAGCATCATGAGTCCGTTTTTAATTACTAATTTAATAATTACTAATTTAATGAAGGTAGTGTAGAAATGATGATTATTCACACCCTGTGGTGGCTTGTGAAGCACTCTGTAGATGTAATGTCACGTGTCAGAGCACTTCGATCGTAATTCCATCGATTTATATTGTTAATGCAATCCGTTTCGGAGTTCTCGAGCCCCTATATGCGGAAACCTCACTCGCCCTCAAACCTCTTTTGTCCTTTCCTATTCTAGCACGTAAGTCACAGGTTCGAATCCCTCAGACTTTGATGTATGTGACTTGGTGCAAGTGCAGTATTATAAAATTATGAATGATTCTCCATAAAAAATCGTAATCAACTATCTCCGTTTTGCTCCGTAGTATTTTTTTCTTTAACGGTATTTCTCTTCGATTCCTCTTTTCTCCTGCTGTCACAGCCTCTATAAAATGCCCCTTTGTGCTTGGTGACATGCTACATTCGATTATCATGCCTCCTAATTTCCTTCGGCTGCTTATTCTACGACTCATTCTTGTCCTCATATATATGTAATACTTTAGGTAATTAGTAAGATTCAACTCTAAGTAGTTTGTTTTATTTATGTCTCTTGAAGTATTTTTCGGGATAATGAGTTATTTATAACCTCTTGTAGCCCTTTTTTGTTTGCGTTCAATTGTTCAGCATCCGCTTGTTATTTTTGTCCAGACGTGTCTTAAAGATTGTTGCTTAACCTTGAACATCGCCGAAGTGTCATGCATTCTCTCAACAGTGATATGATGTCTATCGGCTCAGGTTAAAGAAATCTTACCACCGCAAGACTTTGCATTCGAGTTCCCTAAAAAAATGAAAAACTCATTAGCTAGTAATGTGAAACGAGCAAACCATGAGGAATTCCATGAGACCTAAAGGTCGTGGTGTGAATTTAATACGTTGAAAATGCACTCGACCATGAGGCAGAACAGGGAATCTCTGTCACGGTGGATGCCGACGAGGTCTTCAGAGTGTAGGAATGTCGCAGCCTATGAGTGCACGACTTAGAACGACGATCGTGGACAACATTACGATAGGCTCACATTAGTTGCATATAAAACTAATCAGTCAAGAGGGCATATTCATAGTGTTTCATGAAAAATGTACTCCGTATCATTATTATCTTCCACTGATCTAAAAACGTTTTTTTCCATAGAATGGTCACATTAATACGTTTTACGTGCATTATGGTCAGCTGTGAGACACTATAGAATTATGGGGCTAATTCTGGAGAACCCGAATATCTACTCTCTATCTGTTTTCTTTTCTTGAAGTACCTAATGAGATAACCCGCGTGTCTTTGGAGTCGAGTCTTGGAGTGGAGTCGTTGTTAATTAAAAGATTATTTTTCGTGATGATCGTACTTTTCATTGAGAGTAAAATCTAGCAAGCAATGTTATTCCTCACCGTTTATTGGGTATAGCCGTGCACCCAGTAAACGACGTGGAATAACAAAAAATAACAAAAGCAGAAGTTCCACGGGGAAGAAATCATTCGCTTTGACCGGGATTCGAACCCGGATCCCCTGACTTTCGGCCAGGTGCTTTAAGCTACCGAGGCGTCATCTCACCCTGTGGAATATAAAATGGTTAAATGTGGAATGGTTAAAGCACCTGTCCGGAAATCGGGAGATCCGGGTTAGAATCCCGATCAAGGCGAATGATTAGGCTAATATTAAACTATTATATTCCTTACCTTGTTTCTGTAGTCCATTTTCAAGGTCAGAAAGTGTTTCAATTAACCGTGAACTGGTTGAACATAGGTTGTAAAATGTGAAATATGTTATTATGGTGAAAAATTTGAAGCACTAATGCTGAGGATTGGATGGGGGGGTCCAATTATCACCAATTTGGTGGGTCTCTGGATCGAATTCAGTGGTGGAGCAGTGTCAGGATATATTTCTTTTTTACTCTACCTTCCAGTTATGAAATTTTAGGGTGAGGAATAACTGTTTGCCGTAATTTTTTAACCATATTTCATTCGCTTACTCAATGGGAAAGTCTTAGTATTGTACTGATGGGTGGTCACCTAAACTCATATACCACGAGGGAAATTTGAACCTCGAGAGGAAGGCACGAGTTCCTTTCAACATTTCCAGTTTTCCAGGACGAGTGAGTATTCTGGAAATCGCACCGTTACATTATTAGTTGGTTGAGACATTTAAGCCCTCACCAGGCACTGCTATCAGTAGCTTAGCTTTCTAACTGCTCAGTATCCACTCATACACGCTTGATGTTTCACCCTAAAAAATATTGTTTTACTTCTCTCGAAATATTAAGTTTTTTCTTTTTTGTCATTTTTGTGAATGCTGGTCGTATTAAACTTATTTTGGCCTACGAAGTGGGTCATTTATAATTATGATCACGCGTCGGTTTCCGTTTGTGTCAAATTTTTCATTATTCCGGCTTTCGTCGCGTTATTTATTGATAGGGCAACAGTTTCGTCGGAATTCCATGTGGCTTCTTCCGGCTAGATGAAAGAAATAAATATTTATAAGATTTTTTTTTACAAATCTATGATATTATAGATATTATTAATAATATTTGAAGGCATTGATAAATGCTGACGCAGGACCTTGTGTTCGTGGCATCAACATTCAGTTAATCGTTGATCTTTCTTTTTTGTTGTTCTTAATTATTGACTCTCGGATTTACCTCAGTGCGTGGTTGTTGGTCTTCTGCGCGTTTATCAAACGAATAATTATCATAGCTCTGCGCTGCAGCTTGCTTCCGTTTGGCTTCCTGGAGCGACCGTTCCCTTCTCAAGTTTCCCTTTCTTGCTCTCGTGGTCTGCGATCGCTGTAGATAAAATGTTCCGCGAAGCGCTTACGTCGTCACTGTTTTACTATCTTCCCCCTTTTCCTCCGCCACTATTGATGATCTGTTGTCGAAAATGGGTTGAATGCTGGCGCTTTTATTATTGCTCTGATTTCTTTCCCGGCACATTAAAAACCTCGCTTTCACTTCAACGTAGCCACGTCGTGCCTTTCGGTGTAAATAAATCCTCTTCGCTATATTGTTCTTATCTGCGGCATTTAGATATGCACAGCGCCTTCAAAGATATCGTGGAAAGGCACGGTCTTGTCTTCTCCGTGGAGGTTAAATTAGAAATGTCGTATCGTGATTGGTTAGCTTTTAAAGAGGAGTCGCTGGTATCTCTAGACACGAGAAAACGGTGCAATCCTTGTCGCTGAGTGCTTTGAATGGATGTTGACAGTATTTTCTTCGTGATGCGTGGGCCGAGATGAAGTGTTGACTGTTTTGTTTGGCCTGCGATATGTTGTCCTCATAAAATTAGTTCTAGTGGTCTCTTTATTTATTGTGCCTCGAAATCTCGGGCCTTTAAATCAAACACGTAAGATAGTACCTGCCATTGAGTTTCGCTGTAATGTTGGTTTCCTAAGCAAAATTCAACTAAACGCTGTGGTGAGGATTTAGGTGAATGTGGCAATAAATGGGATGAAGCCAACTCCGTATATTCGTTTTATGGGAGATATTGTTCCCTTAACTCAATTACAAAATGTTCAAATACGGCATAATTTCTCCCACTTTTCCTAAGTGACTTTTCCTAAGTGGTCTAAAAATTCACGAAGAGAATAGATTTTTTTAAATCTTCAACATAGTATGAGAAATTGATCATTTCCTGATTGTAGTTACCTTAAAGTCTTGTAATTAAAGAGCGGTCAGAATGCCATTAGATGCGGTCAAGGAAATTTTTTTAAAGCTATGTTTGGAAACAAAATCGGTATCGATAAGAAGCTGAGAATATGAATTGGTAAGGGGTGCTCATATTGGTGAAGCCCCATCATGTCGTGGATTAGAAGATGATGAATTATCTTGCATCAGCTGAAAACTGTTTGGCGATGACATTATAGAGTATTTAAGAACTACATCATAGGTCTATTCCTATCTTATGTTACGATCACGCCTTAAGGTAATTTCCTTGGTGACATTTATTGATCACCCTTCCCGTAAGTTGGAACCGATTTGTTGCCGTTTCACTCTCTCGGGTATTTTCTTTCGTTAAAAGTTAATTAGCGCTGCATATACCAATGTTTTTCATTATAGTTTCACTTCCTTTCACCATCTGTTTTTTTCTCAAATCCACAGCCATCACTCAGATAACCTCAATAACAAACCACATAATCTTCCCAGTTTTTCAAGTGGAACTGTTACTTTAATTGTCGATTTTCTTGGCGTACGATAATCGGTCGCAATCGGGTCTTAAGACACGCCTCCAGCAAAACGTATTCAGAATATCTTGGTTGTGTTCCACGTGGTTTACCAATTTGTGAAGATAAAGCCAATGGACGGTGCGTTTTGAAGTACGCTTTAATTCAGTGTTTCACAAGGATAAATTAATGAATTATGTGATGGAGTGGGAACATTTTATGTGAACCATTGAACACGTGCGGGATCGCCATACAACACTCGCAGATGCTAACGGCCTCTACGTGACTCTTGATATTTTAATGGAAGGACGGTAGAGCCACGTAATTTCGGCCTCACTTCTCCCGTCCGTGGTGTTCCGACGCTGACTTCCCCTCCATATGGGGAGCATATTGATTAACCCTTTCGCGCTTGAGTCCTACGCAGGAAAAAGCTTTCCTTTCCGCGGGTTCCTCTAGAATTTTTTTCCATTCCCTGTAGGAAGCTCTTTTGAAGCAAAGTATCGAGCAGGTATATCTTTCCCCCGCTTTGGGACCGGACCCAGCGGGGTTCCCGACCCTTTCCTCAGCCACTGAGCAGAGATTGTCTTCACCCTTTTGCAAATGAGAACCCACCTGCGTCCGCGGTCAACTATTTTTAACAGTGATTTTTATTAAATAAATAATAGTAAGACTCTAGGTGTAAGTTGATACAGAAATGAATTTCATTTAGAGCTTTTGAACGAAAGTCTATTGTTAATATTAAGATATCTAGCACAAAAGACATCATATCAATGGTTACAATCATAAATATTTTGTGGTTTTACGCACTAGGAGACGATTCTGCGCATAATCCAACCATACCCGTGTTTTATATAAAAACACTTTTTTGGTGTTATACCTTTCTCAGGAATCATCTTTTAATGAAGCGGCACTCATCCAGTTTTTCTGAGCGGGAGAAAAGCTATTTGCCCGGCCAACACGCATACTGGAGCTCACGTTCCCGTCTGGTCATTCCGAAAGGTGAAAGGGCGTGAAAGGTTTTCCTCCTCTTCTGCAGGCATTCCTGCTGCAGGACGAGGAGCAGACTCATTCGTGAACCACAGAAATTTATCTCCCGTCACAATCAGCACGTTTTCGTCGGTATTCAGGAGTTAATTCCGATAAACAATCGGTAAATCAATCAAAATTGTGATATTTAATGTTAAAATTCTACTCTGGAGTCGCATTCAGTATAAAACTTCCTGTTTGAGCGAGAAGCTTAACCTTTTAGTTCACTGAACGGGGAGAAAAGGCGTCTCTATGCTATCCATTTTGCCACCTGAATCGTACTTTTTAAGTTTTCCCGGCTATTCATATGTCTATGCATATGCTAGTGGTGCCCTGCTAATTTACTTATATCAAGAGTAGGAAGGATTTGGAATTGGAAAGAAAGGCAGGCCTTGAAAATACGATGATTTTTGGATAATGGAAAATGAAGAAGGGAACGAAAAGATCTTCATTGGTTTGTTCGTGCTGAAAGCCTGGACGAGCATCGAGTAATGAAACATGTGCAATATATAAGTGCATTCGTGGAGAGAAAGAGATAGCCGGTAAAATTGTGGGTTAACATTGTGGAAGAGATCCTTGAGAGTAGCATTGGGAGTTATGAGAAAAAGAGTCAGGACGATTGGCAGGGAGATGGAAGATGTATGCAAGAAAACGTGACTTGCAATTGCCGTTTTCACGGAGTGAGCTTCACCTGAAAGGGAATGTGCAGTGAGCATCTACGTTTCTGTATTCCATTTTAGGCTAATAGGACTACGGTTATAACTGTATGCTGCATTAATGCTGAGTATATTTTCCGGGCGACCATCGAAGCTCACGATAATAGTTTCACGGCTATAAATAAAGAGACAGATGGAGTGTAATAATTCTGGTGATAAGGATGAAATTATTAAAAGTATAGGAAGGCATTGCTGTATTCCTGCTTTTAATGAAATAGTGAACTTGATAATTCAATGTTTCTTGAGAACGCAATAGTTGTTTATGGCGCTCAGTGTTGTAAAGTTTACTGTACTTGGGACAACTAACTTGCGTAGTTGTCTATAATACGTACTTAAATAAATACTGATACTTCGCATTGCATCCCATGTTGATGAAGTCATTGAATAAATGGGGATAATCGTTGATAATTATTACTTTAGGAAAATAATCAATATTCATGAACCCGAGTGTTGGTTTGATAGGTAAAGTAAGTGTTCTCTTGAAACTAAATCAGAGGGCATGTGGAATTCATACGTCCGAATTGCCGGCTGCAATAACTTTAGCCAGAATTCCAATATTTTTCCTTATATCACGTTATCACCATGTATGTTCCATCCACGTATTGTATCTTCTTAAGTCCTCACTCAACTTCCTCTCCTTCCGTGCACATCCCATTACTGCTTTATTAGTCTTCTTTTCTTCCAAATATACCCTATCCATCCAACTTCACGACCACATTTCTGAAGCCTCCGCTGTTGGATGAAACCGGTTGTGATTATTTTTCGCAAAAAAAGTCTGCGTTTTTTTTACATACTTTTTAGCTAATTTGCTCTAGTTTATTTTTAAATATTGATTGAGCTCGATAAATTGTAGTTTTTTTTGGAAACGTAAAATCATGCCCTGTAGTTCTATGCGTCAAGTTGCGGAGAACATGCTTAGTCAGTAGTAAGGGTACTAATTTATTATCCTCGGTGGCGATGGGGAACGCTTTTAAATGGGATTTCGATTCGCGGAGTAGAGCGCTGTTTTTTCCTGGGAGAGTTTTTCCGACCATGCTCCCCTCTGTTAGCTTTTAGCGGTGAGTTCCGTTCTCTCCGCGGATTGTTTATTGCTTGTATTTCTAGTTTGGAAATGAATAAGAAAATGGAGTGCAGGGCTGTTAAAAGCGCAGTTTGACAGTTTTTCCCGCGTATACCTTTTGCCTTTCGTGCGTTTGTTTGCTCCGGAAATGTCTTCGGGAAGCAAGGCTGACTCGATCGGGGTGTTGAGTCGTGCGTTTGATGCCTCATCACTCTCCGCAAGTTTCGCGGACGAATGTTCGCGAGTGGGAATGGGCATACTTACATACCGTTCACGCGGCGCGGCTTTTAACGCGGAGCTTCCTTTGAATCTTCTTGCTTGTTTATTGCCTCACGCCGAGCGGCGTGCGCTGTGCTTGCTTCTATGTTAGTTTAAAAGTATACGCGCTCATGCGGAACTCATTGGATGATTTTTCGTGTTAAGTCAGTGTGGAAAGAGTGCTCGCAATGGGTAAGTGAGATTATAAGGTAGGCACCCGCGGTAGCCGGGTCGGTAATGCACCGGCTTGGCTCGCCATAGTTCTCGGGTCAAATCTCGCCTCTAGATCAAGTATTATGATCATCCCAGGATTAAGCGTGAATTAAGCTCCTTAAGGTGGTGCCATATCAGCAATGGAGTACCTTAAATGTTACCTTTTCCGCTTGTTTCCCCAAGTATATTGCGAAGCATGATGCTGATGCATTTTAGCTATACCCAAATATATCGGGAGGAAATCAGAGCTATCGATATTCGAAATTATATTAATGAATCTATGGCAGATGTGCATGACATTGCGAGATCTTATTCAATTCATATTAGTATTGGTAATTTACCGAATAAAGTAAGTTTATATGGGCGTTAAATTCTTGCTGCGACCCCTTGCTTCACATAAGCTCCGCATACTTTCTACCACCGTTTATTATACACACACCTTATTCCTTTTCTTTCCTCCCTACTCCCTTACCTCTGTCGCGTTGATCAAACTTTCTCACTATTTTCATTTTATATGTGGTGTTCTAATTGAAATTTCACGCACATTCGCTGTGTTGTAGTCAATTCAGATTAAATGTGACAGGTGATGATACCATGCGATCCATATTCATGGGAAATGCCAATTGGGAAACCGTGGTATCAGAATTTATGCCGGATGCAATGTAAATGCTTAACCCTGCTGATGTCGTTGAATTTGATTTTGGCACTTAAATAATGCTTAAACTGCAATGGTCGTAATGGCCATTTCGCGCTGTCGCACATTCTATCATAGGAATCATCACGGCGGGATCGGAAGCCGCGATCTTCGGTTATCCAGGTGAGAACGTTATCGATCCCAGACAGTGCAGTAGCAGTAGCATTTCTGTCTTGGTAGGCAGTGAAAGTCGTTGGGATACGGGTTAGTGTTGTGCTCAGAGTACTGGCCTTTCACCCCGAGGGTCTGGATTCGAATCGCGGCAGCGGAAGGTATTTTTCATTGATAAGCCAGCTATTTGATTGCTTCATAGAGAGCGTTTGAGTTCATTTTCTCATCCGTCAAATCGGACGTTAAACCGAGGTTCCTTTTGCAATTTTAGTGAAAGGTAGGGTTATGCTGACACGGGTTTTCCCTCCATGTTTCCTTCTTACCGTTCCATTCTCATCCATGTACCTGTCCTCCTGGTATGAAGCGTCTATAAGTGTGGGCACAGACTTGAAAACACAGTGGAGATGAGGAGGATGTCGGATTTCAGGTGTCTCAGTGTGGAGCCCGATGACGTGACTCCGTGCGTAAATTTTTCAATCGTCGCGACGGTTGAAAAGTTTACGCACGGAGTCACGTCTCTCACTCGCATCTCCGCTCTCCGGTCAGTCAACGCAGAAACCGCCCGGCCACGCATTCACACGTCCATGCCATTTCCTCTCCTCTCTCTCCAATTCCTTTCTCCCCGACCCCGAACTCTCCCTCCCTCTTTCGTCCAGTCCCTTCGTCCAAAGCGGGACACGCCAAAGACCAAACCGAGAAGAGAGTCGTCACTTTCACCTCCATTTCAGGCCTCCCCGAGTCCGTCTTCCGCCGTGTCCCCTTATTCCTCGACCCGTTCCACGTCTTCCTGGTTTATGGTCCATTCAGTCGCCATCTTCAAGAATTAAAAAAGTGAATTGTCCCATTGAGGAGCCTTGCAAACCTATTAGGGAAAATAGCTGTCGTCATTTGTCGTCGGTTATGAATTGGAGGTGTTTCCAGCGAGGATAATGGTTTGCTTGCTTTATTATGGCCAATTGGTCAACTCGTAGCTGCACTCTTTTGCATTTTTAGCGGTGTCTGTCCATATTGTCCATGGAGTAAGTTGTACGAGCGTCAGTATAAATATGGGCGTTGATTAGTTGGCTCTTTGAAGTATTTACTGCGTATCTTCGATTTTCATGAGTTGCTGTGAGATTGATGGTAATAAACTTAGCCTATCATACCGGTAACAAACTATATTCTAACTTAATACTGAGTTTAGTCATAAAGTTAACCAATGCCCCAGGAGGAGTTTCGAACCCATGACCTTTATGTAGCCTGAGCGGTACCTTACAGGCCTTGCTACGACAGACGATAAGATGGTGTGGTTGGTTCAGGTAGAGCCTGCCAAGTACTAAGCCCAGAGATGTATGAAATTCACACAGCATGTTGGGGATTATTAACTTTGCCTTAGCCGCCTGTGCTCAAAAAGTCTGGTACCCAGGGAATCATATAGCTGAATATATAAATTTCACCGGAAATATCTTGAGCGGTCCTGTATTTGAACCATATACCTCCAGTCAGTGGCCCAATGCTTCTTCCAGGCTTCCACGCCGTCCATTGTAAATGTACCTATATATTGCGATATGTACTTGTATCAGGCGCATTATGTAATGAAATCTATGCTTTGGATTCGTATTGTTGTAAGAGGTTCTAGCTTACGAGCGGACCTGCCTATGGAGTATATTTTGGCTTAACTTGCCGCCATTTATATGCAGGCGATAGTGTCAGTCAGAATTCACATTACTTCTCTATTGAAGGATCTCGATGCAACACGAGAGAAATGTTGAGCCACAATGTGCTCCTTACTTAACCTTACCCGGAATCAAACTTATCATTAATTAAACGCTGCTAACGCCTCCGATACCATTAAAATCGTTATTGATTCTTGAGGCAATAACTTGACAAACTAGGCCTTGCTCCTTAGACATCAAGTTTTCATAAATTCGGAAATCCTCTTCTGGTAAAAGATGTTTTTTTCTGGGAGGAATAATGAAGTAGTTGTTCCCAGAATTCCTTACATTGGTTATAACGAATAATAGCTTAAGCAAGTGCCCAGCTCCAGGCGTAATGTTACAGAACTGGTACTAATTGGGAAGTAAAACAAAACAAATAAGCTAGGGGCTCGATCTTGGTTTTATCCACTCGCGCTGCCGTTGATTTTCAATTGCGCTTAGGAAAACAAAAACGTAATCGCGATGATAAAAGTTTTTCCTTTGCTTTAATCTAAATTGGCAGAGCGAGTTGATTGGCAAGTTTCTGTGAGCAATGCGTTTCTATAGGGGCTTGGGTCATTGAAAAAAAAACAGAGACAACGTGGAAGTGAAGAACTCCATGGTACCGCTCCATAGACTTCAATGTTGTTTCGATCTCGACCCCAAAATCATATATGGCAATCACTCACGACCACCATTTACATTGATCATAGGGGTAGGTGTTGTAGAAACTGTAATCATCACAATTATTCTTAATCCTAAGATCGGCTCATCATCATCATCGTTAGTCATCAATCCTCAGATTGGTTTAACGCAGCTCTCCACTGAGTTCATCTATCGGCTAATCTCTTCATATTTACGTATTTTTTCTCTTTTACATCCTTGATCACTTGTTCCATATACCACTCGAGGCCTTCCTTTGCCATTCTTCCCATTCATTTGTCCTTCAACGATTGTCTTCATCAGGCCATCGTATCTTAAGATATGGCCGATTAAGTTGTCCCTTCTTCTTTTTAGAGTTGTCAGCAGACTTCTCTTTTCTCCCACTCTTCTTAAGACTTCTTCGTTTGTCACTCGGTCAATCCATTTTATCTTCATCATTTTTCTGTAGCACCACATTTAGAATGCTTCCACCCTTTTTTTCTCCGCTGCTGTCATCGTCCATACTTCACTGCTGTAAAGAAACATTCTACAGATGTACATTCTGATGAATTGTTTCCTTACTTTTACGGTTGTATTTCCAGATGTAAGTAGGTTCTTCTTTTGGTAGAATTCCCTCTTTGCCTGAGCTATTCTACTCACTATTTCTTTCTTGCTTCGTCCATCGTTGGTTACTCGGCTTCCTACGTAACAGAACTTTTTCACCTCATCAAGTTTTTGTTTTACTAGTTTGATATTCGTTTTGGCCTCCTCTTTCATGCTGCAAGCCAATATCTTAGTTTTATTCTCATTCATCTTCAGGTGATATCTGGCCTTTGTCCTTTCCATGGTTATTAGAGTCTTATAACTGTAATAATGAATTGTTTCTTATCCATTACATGCTCATTACCGTCGTGTTACCTCTTTCTTAAATCCGTACTTTCATCGACCAATTTTCTTAACCTCGTGGAATATATCCTACGTTTTTACTTTTTTTCCATTCTCTGTTCCGCGTATTTTTCCATCTATTGTGTTCCTAGTAGTACTCGACCTTCATGTGCGAATACCGTTGAGATGTGGTCAGGAGTCCGTAAAGTACACGAATCAATGCATGAAAAACATTATAATTATTTAATGCCAATATATTTAACATACATCGGCTGCTGTAGTGAATTTGATATTTTTATGGCAAGTCGGTAATTAGACTCATATGTGCGGGTGTATTGGAGAATGTGGTGGAGGGGAGAAGGTTGAGTAAACGGTGTAGAGAGAGGCAAAGAATAGGCAAGTTGTATAGAATAATGAGAGGCAAGGAGTAAGCAGAACAAAAGGATATAATGCGATGAATAAACTTCAACATTTTTGGTGTAAAACCTTGGAACTGCATTTAAAGGTAAATAACTTATTATAATCCACACTTGTATTTATTCTTGCCGATCCGGGTTTCAGCTTAACAAAGTCATTATCAAGGCATTGAAAATAGCTGTGTTAAGCAGGAACCCGGGTCGGCATAAATAAATAAAGTGTAGATTATACTAAGTTATTTATCTTTATGTGATATATCGTTTGCGTAGGAATAATGTTTATACCCTTATAGTTGATAGGGCACATAATAATAATTTTCATGTTGTGAGGGAGCCTAAGAGTATGAGGGTGAAAAGTAAATTAAAGGTGATGGTTGATGGGATTCTTTGTCGTTTTTGACCAGTGTTAAATTTCATGTTGTTCTTTATTTTCATGATTCCCGGAAATGATAAGCGATCCTATTAGTGCGTGATTTCGGTGTGGGCGGGTCTCTGTTGAGCGCGCTTCGTGATTTATCCGTTCGGGTTGGTCCGCAAATCGTTTCCTCTGGCGATGGAACTCATCAAGCTGCACGCACCGCGCTGGGTTCCCGTCGTGGACAAAGAACGCATCCTTTTCGTCGCTTTCTAATTCGATTTTGCCCTACCCCGCTTCCCTCGTCCGATTGTCAAAAAATCGCGCTTCCCGGGAAGTCTTCTTCGTGAGTGTTTCCATTATTTTTTTCCACTTCCACCCGCCTCTCCTGTCGAGCGAGAGAAAGAGAGTGTGGTGGTTGGGAAAGGAGGAGGAGTGGCTCGGGGAAACGGGCGGGAAGGGGAATGAGGGGAGGGAAATAAGAGAGGTAGTGGGAATGAGGGAGGGTGAATGAATGAGAGAGGGAGGGAGGGGTAATGAGGGTGGAAGGGAGAGAGTTTCCGCCGAGCCTCCGTCATCGTTTCATTACTTTCTTCTGCTTCCGATACTTAATTCAGTGCATCGGTTCGTAAATCGCTTCCCTTTCCCTCCCCAAGCACCTTTCTGTGTCCCGGACTGACGACGTCTATGTGATACGCATCATATAATTCACGCTTGGGCGCCGTAGATACCTATGACAGGCTGTGTGGGGGTAGAACAGAAGAAGCATGTTTTTTTTTAAACTTATTACCCTCTATGATTATCTGGAGACGGCTGGTTTGGTGTTGTAGGTATAGTAAGGAATTCCCATCCCGGGGGCAAGGGTTCGATGACATATTTTTCAGTGGAATCCTGGTTCCTGCCTATCCGTATTTGTCCAAAAGGGTCTTAGAAGTGGCAATATAGCCCAATTGAGTCTTCTAAATGGGATTGGTTATGGATTAAGATAATGTGATAAAAGCATTGATGTTTTCGCGGTTCCATCTCGATTAAACATTGACAGATTCTTAGAAATAAATAAGAATTCAACAGGGGATCGCCAAAACATTCTTAGGATTATTGGCTCATGATGACGGTTGTGGGATTCTTGTGATTGATAGAGTACTGACTTCCCATCTTGAAGGCCCGGGTCGAATTACCAACAGTGTCAGAGAATTTTCATTGGTATAGCAGTCCCTGCATTCTCTTGTTCCATGAAAAGCACTTAAGGTTCAAATTCAGTCCGTTAGATGGGATGTCAAACCGCGGGAACACGCACCATGTACCATGAATTAAAAACAAGAACAAAATATCTTACCATTCAAACGCTTTACAATCACGTCATTACAAACGCAGGGTTATGTACCCATCTAATTAAATATAAACAAGACGGACTGAGTTACACGTCACAAAATATCTTAAGTTATTTTGTTCTTGTTTTAAGGGAAGCCAACTTAAACCTTGGAGGGCCCCCATCCCTTCCACTCCTATCCTTATACCTTTCCTCCCGGTCTGAAGCGCCTATTAGTGCGGAAACAGACTTGAAAACACCCATGTAAAACCTTGGAAGAGAAGTCTTCTGAAGTGACTATCCACGAAGAAAAAATTGTACGATTCGCTGATGACATAGCACTCATAGCAGAGACAGAGGGATCTGAACAAGATTCTAGCAACCATGGAAAGAACAATGGCTAGATATCAGCTGAAGATAAATAAAAAGAAGATTAAGATATTGGTGTGCAGCATGAAAGAAGAGGCCAAAACCAATATCAAACTAAGAAAAAAAACTTGTTGTGGTGAAAGAGTTCTGTTACATAGGAAGCCGAGTAACCAAATATGGACGAAATAAGAAAGAAATAATTAGTAGAATAGCCCAGGCAGAGAGTGATAGAATATAGCATAGAGTTGATAGAATGCAAAAGAAGAATTTACTTACAGCGGGAAATACAAGCGTAGAAGTAAGGAAACAATTCATCAGTACATATATCTGGAGCATGTTTCTTTACGGTATTGAGGCATGGACGAAGACAGCAGCGGAGAAGAAAATGATAGAAGCATTCGAAATGTTGTGCCACAGAAGAATGATGAAGATAAAATGGATCGACCGAGTAAGTAACGAGGAGGTCCTAAGAAGAGTGGGAGAAAAGAGAAGTCTTCTGAAGACTCTAAGAAGAAGACGGGACAATTTAATCTGCCATATGTTAAGGCACGGTGGCCTGATGAAGACAATCGTCGAGGGAAAAGTGAACGGGAAGATTGGAAAAGGCAGGCCTCGTATGAGATACATGGAATAGGTAGTGAGGGATGTAAAAGAGAAGACTTACGTCACAATGAAAAGGTTGGCCGATAGAAGAATTGAGTGGAAAGCTGCGTCAAACCAATCCTAGGATTGTTGACCAATGACGATGAAGTAACCTTGGAAATATCAATCTAAAATTTTTACTCGGGGTGGCGGTTTTAATACCTTAGTATACAATGTAATCATTTATTTATATATTCAAGACACCAAACTACTACGGGTTGTAGGCGATTCCAAGTATTTCTCTTTCCAGACAATTTGCTTTCGCTTGTCTCTTAAACTTTCGCATCCCCCCTCATCATCTTTAACCATATGATACCTACCCTCTCGACATCTATAACCATTGGAGTCCTACCCCCTCGTCATCTTTAACCATTGGAATCCTACCCCCTCGTCATCTTGACCGAAGAGGCTTCCTCGCCTAGGCCACTAGCGATGGCCTGTTCCGGCGAGACAAAGTATCGTACTTGCCCTCCCCCTCTCCATCCACTCGAGAACTCGACGCAGCTTATCTTTATTCATACCCTCTAAGTCCATTCAACGAGGTTTGTTTTACGACGCTGAGAAAAAGGGAACGATCACAAATGTCGCCGACGTTTTTTTTACTGGCCATGACCAGGTTTCATCAGATAGCAGGCAACATCGGATGAGAACATACACGAATGAGAGATAACAGAAAATCAAATGGATTACTCTATAATAACTGGTCGAGCATGAAAAAGGTCCAAATATACAGCTTTCCTTATTTTTCTTTATTATCACTGAATGCTACCTTTGACACAAAGCTCATCCTGTTATACTCGATGATAAGTTTCTCTTCACCCACTCACTTCACGTTAATATTGCTCTTCAAAACTCACATTATTCAATTTCCATTTACTGAAATTTATATAAATCTACTAACATTAACGGATAGGAATCGATTAGTATCTAAGCCCTAAATACCGTGTGACTTATAGCAAGGTTTCTACAGAGAAAATTCATTCCGTTTTACGGAGATATAAATGCAGATACCCCGCATTCACTCGTATACCGATTGGCGATTTCTTTCGAGTCAGGTGACTTTTTCGTACGACTAGTGACTTTGGTGGGCTTGAGCCGTCGGAAAGAACTCGTTTGTTCGAAATTATACTGACTCGCTTGACGCTCGCCGGGATCCCCTTTTCGTATGCGAAATTAAAAGAAACATTGCGACTCCATTTCTGCGAACGTAATACCTCGCAAAATTAGAATATGAATATATGGTGGAAAGAGAGGGTCCCGCGGGTGATGGATCCGCGAAAATCCTTATTCCACGTGGCAGCTGCTAAATTCTCAATATTATTCTCCCTAATCAATAAATTAATTGAGAGCGTTTTAACTCCATTTCTGAAAGCTGCTACAAGATTATTTGCGTTAAATACCGATGCAAGTAATGTGAATGAGATTTGGATAATGATTTAAATTGTAATAACGGTATTCTGTTCTCTCGTCTGTCACTGAGGTGCACAATATGAAGCCTCCATCACTAACAAGGACGTTCACAAGGTTTTGCTGCAAGATCTGGATTCATATTACGTGCATCGATAATCTCCAAAGGAAAGAGAAAACTGAAATCGACGAAGGGGACCCATTTATTCAGTCACATTATGCAATTATGTTTAGCTTTGGGGAACGAACACACATGCAGTTTTCATGAATCAAAATACCCTTTTATTTATTCCTGCAGTCTCTGCAGCGCTATTGATATCTGGTGCTTTTAAGTTCACAGTTCGTAGAAAATTACCATCCCTTTCTTGAACACAAATGAGAAGGAAGGTGAACTAACCTTGAGTTTGTAGGATGAATCGTATAAGAATCAGTGATTGAATGTAGGGACTGGGCTAATGGTTCCAGTGCGTTTGTTTCGCAACATACTAATATTCGATCGGAATGGATTTTTTCTTTTAAGCCACTTTTTTGTTGAGCACTAGCGATACACCACTTTTAATCACATTTTCACATCTCCTACGACTTTTTATGAACATTTTGATGGAAAAATTTACATTCCGAGGGGTATTTGCAAGCAACTTTCGTCACTTTTCGTTATAATACGTATATTATTAGATTTTTTACCCACAATCAAATAGATGAGTTGACCATAATATGCTGCACTTCTTTTCATTTTTCTGCTGGAGAATCGGGAGTGGGGCCGAATTTCCTTATCGGCACCATCTTTCCAGGCTTCAGAAGCTAACTTCCATTCTCTTCTGCTGCATCGTTGGCTCTGGCTTCGGTTACTTTGTGGGCAATTCTTTGTATGATGTAGGAGATGAATGGAAAGTAAGAGAAACAGCGCCATCTCGATCGGACTCATTACTGCTCTCAGCTGTCTTCCGAGCCATGTCCAATCAGCTACTGTCTTCCCAACCATGCCCACATCCCTTATATCATTAATGGTCAAATCCTATTCGATCTCGTATTCATCACCTTCCACACATTATTTTAGCATTACTGTAGAATATGCGTCACTAACTGACTTTATTGATCAATCGCTAAAACATAAAACATCTAAAGAGAAAAAAAACAAGCTTATTCTATGACACACTCACTGTCAGTTTTCCGCAAGATACATCTACAACTAAGCTCCTTTCAAAACAGGAAGCGTTGAAGAAACTAACTCTCTTTCAGTTTCTACGCACCTTGAGTATTAATCAGCATGCTTTTAGTCACCGGAACAGGTGAAAATGCTTTACAGTCCAAACCGGTAGAAATCACCCGGTAGTACGAGACTGCGAGCAATGACTATGAGCTTTTACCCCTGTGAAGCTACCACGACTGCACACAGAAGAGTCAACAATAACCACAACCAAAGTGTACAATAATAATAATAAATATATGATAAAAAACGTGTGTTCAACCCGAAGGTTGGTTTTTGATAGGTGAGGGTAGAGCTCACCTCGCACTAAGCCATTGGCGTGTGAAATTCACACATTTAGGGTGGGGGGCAAGTTCCTTTCCCTGGGCTACCTGCGATTTCCTACGAAGTTCTGACTCGCAGAAAATTGAATTGAAAATTTAATAACCGGGTGTTTTGTTACCGTGCAACATTTTCCCAGAGAAATACATCATTGGGTGTGTGCTGTCTTTAATTGACTCAAATTTTTTCCCACTTCTCCCTCAATGGCGTTTTCACATAGTTACTCACCGTTCCCCAACTCCCTCGCACGCTCCAAACCTAACATGGGCCGGTCATACCAAATGTCGACTTACGTTTTCATTGTGCGAGACCGGGCGTATGAGTTTGTCGACGTTCAAAATTTACCCTTACATTTTGAGCATAATCCCCAGTTTCTTTATCCCCTAGCATAACCTTCCTTCTTCCCTGTGTATTTCTAACTACTTTAAATAAGCTAGATGTTGTGATGAACTGCCGCTCTTACGATTCCACAAAACTGCTGTAATCGTAAACACTGCGCTTCTTTAAGGTTTTTCGCGGCTAGTTCGTAATCCTTGAACTGTTCGACTAATTTCTAAACAATCAATACCAATACGCAAGACTTACTGATTAAAGTCTAGTATACAAACGCAAGAGTGACTTCGGTGTAACAATAAAAACTCTGCATGTTATTTTAGCGCAAATACAGGTATCGTTTGTAATTCATAAATGCAACTCTGTATACTCAGTCTACAGTTGAAAATTTCATAATGGTGTCTCAGTATTGAAAATGAAATAGGTACTCTTCGTCCATTTCCCACGCCTAGCCTCATTAATCACGGTTGTCAATACCCCATTGTCCCTTATCACCCGCTCCATCCATCAACTCCGCCTCCTCCTCAGTACCTCACCAACCGCCGACTGGGCTATTGTTTCCTTCCTACCTGAACATCGAATCTCCTCCCAACCCATACCCCAACTAATACTCAATTTCTCTTCCCAGTTACATACTGGTTTCGGCAAAATTGAGCGCCCAGCTCCAAATCGATCTCTATGCTGTTTCTAATATCTTTACTAGCGGTTCCTACATATTTGTTAGTGGTCATTGATCCACGTTCAGCCAACGGAGCTTAAGATTCGTTATCTTCATTCTCTCCGCGAACTATCTTTTTCACCCACATATATCCCTCCTTCCCTTTCATGTAAAAAGGCTGTTTATATAATTTCAATCTTCTTTCTCCTACTCCAGCTTTGAGTCTACAAACCTCCACAACGACCCATTCAGAAGAAAATGACTAGAAATATTTCTTCTTAATCCTTTAATAGTCACCCCCAGACATTCCTAGTACTAGGGTTCTTTTACTCTAATCTCCTGTTACTAAGGAGGCGACGGGCAGCTACAGTTAATTGCCCAGTTAAAAAGAGGTGGGTATTTAGAAAGAGGTAGGAATTTCCAAGGAGTGGAGGAAAAACACCCGGCGTTGACATGCAGGCGCATACGCTCGTTTTTTCACCTTGCGTCTTATCCAATTTATTCCGCGAGAAAACTTCTCAGGTATGTAGTCTGCTTGGCAGCGTTTCTGATTTGAAGTTAGGCTGGTTTCAAACGATATCGGTATCATGCTCTCTGCCACAATGAAATAAGGATCATGTTGAAAGCTATGCTTTATGCGGTGTGTAAGTTAGAGGAGGGCTGATTTAATCAGTGAAATTTGCGGATTACCACATGCTAGTTGGTTAGCGAAGGGAGAACAATCGTGTCTTGACTCATTAAAGAACCTACTAATCAGATTATGAGTAAAGGTTAATGATAATATAACAAGAGTAAAAATATTTCATAATAAAATATAGGTCTAAGCTACTTATATAAGTACGAACCCATGTGATGAAACGTAAAAACAGTTGAGTAGCTTGGGATGCATTGTGGACAAGGGTAAGCTCTACGGACGGTTGTTAGTCAATGTACTTGTACTGCTTATAGCGAGGTTGATCTCTATATCAACTAATAAGGCATTTATTGAAATTGCCTGTTGCCAAAAGAACCTATGATAAAATAAGATTAATAACCATCATCTTGAGGAACGATGTAAAGCACTCATGAACAGCATTAAAACGCATTGATTTGGCAAAAATTGATCGTGGGCCGCAGATGAAGAATTTTGTGAAAATGTGAAATGTAAATTATTATTATTAGTCTTCTACCGGTGAAGGTAGGTTTAAATGGACATTTAATTCTTCCCATCCCCTAAATTTCACACGATGTCCCTCTTCAGCCCCTCCTGCCACCCATCATTCCATCCAAGCTACCTGTTCTTCTCCTCCCTTTTCCGCGCATTCCCAACGCTCTTCCCTCATTCAACCTCCTTCAAAACACCATCCCCTTTTATTACCTTTTCCATCCACTTCTTCTGCCTTCTGCCTAATTTCATCTATCAAATTTCTTTCCTCTCCTACTAATTCTAGCATTTCATCGTTCGTCTTCCTTTCGATCCACTTTACTTTCTCCATCCTTCTCATCACCCACATCTGAAAAGCCCTATTTCCATATTAATTTCACTAGTCGTTTCTTCACTTCCCTACTCAGCGCCCCTTTCATCAGTTCACGCCTACGAGTAAAAGCTTCTTTTGCCAATGCAATTCTTCTACTCACGTCAATGCTGCTGTACCCTTTTTCGTCCAACACACTACCTAGATAGCTAAATTGCTCTATCTGCTCTAGCTTCTGACCTCCTACTTTTATCGTTATACTGGGCCCTTTTGTTCATGAGAATCGCATTTCTTTCGTTTTCTCCTGGTTTATGTACATCCCGTATCTTTCGCACTGTCCCTGCAACGCATCCAGCATTTTTTGCAAGCCACGAGCTGACAGGCTGACTAGCGCTTGGTCATCCGTAAACCTCACTGCTTTTGTCAATTTCCCCCCGACCTTTACTCCAGCCTCCAGCTCATCCCAATCCTCTCTCACCATTTCCTCCGAGTATATGTTGAAAAGTACCGGCGATAACGGGCAGCCCTGCCTAACTCCCCTCCCTATTGTGGCCCAATCCTATTCTCCATCGGCTACTCTCACTTGCATCTTCTGCGCCATGTATAAATTCCGGATCAGTCTCCTGTCTCTCCAGTCTACTCCTATCTTCCGCAATATTTCCATTAACTTGTCCCACCTCACTCTGTCGAATATCTTTTCGAAATCAACAAAGCACGCGAATGCATCCCGATTGTATTCTAGATTCCTTTCCACTAGTATTCTCATCACTGCAATCGCATCCCGAATGGCCCTCCCCTTCCGAAATCCAAACTGATCCTCGCGTAGGAATTCGTTTGCTCTCTTTTTCATTCTCCTATTGATGATTCTAAGCACTACCTTTGCCGCATGAGAAATCAAACTTATCGTTCTATAGTCTTCACATTCTTTTGTCTCCCTCTTTTTCGGTATAGGTATCAGCACGGTCTTTACAAAATCCTCCAGCCAAGCCCCCTCTTCCTAGGTTTTTCAGAAGCTCAGCTAGCATGTTATCTACCCCCACCATTTAACCTGCCTTCATTTCTCGCAGTACCTTCTCTATCTCACTATCCAATATTCCGGGTCCCACGTAATCCTGATCTACGTCCTTTTCCTCATCTATGTCCAAGTTCCCAGTCCTATTTTCGCTATCAGACTGCTTCTCAACGTATTCCCTCCAACGATCCTAGATCTTCTCTGGTTCCACTGCTAAATTTCCCCTTCTGTCTTTGATGCACGGGACCGTTTTCCATTTCTTGATTCCCGATAAAATTCTAACCTTTGAGTTCGCATTGCCGACTTCACCACTTTTCTCTTGCTCTCTTTGTCTCTCTCCTAAGCCTGTTGTTAATCTGCTTATAACGCCTTTTGCGTAGCTCTGTATTTACATTTTTCCATTTTCTTCTTTCCTCTATCCTTTCAATCATTTCTGCTGTTACCCATGGTTTCTTGATCCTCCTAGCGTCTACTGTTCCTATTGTTTTCTCAGCTGCTTCTTTTATGCCCGTCTTTATCATTTCCCATCCTTCATCTATTGTTCCCTCATGCATCTATCCACAATCTCCTGATATTCCCTCCTCTTCCCTCCAATCAGTGCTCCTACATCCCACTTTTTTATTTTCCATCCTACTTTCAACCTTTTTAGTCTCATCTCATATTTCATCACCACCAAGTTATGGTCGGAGTCGGCATCTGCACCTGGGAAACTATGCGAGTTTTTACGCTGTTCGTGAATCTTTGCCAAATCATGATGTAGTCTAGTTGGTAACTTTCAGTATCCCCTGGCATTTTCCATGTGTACCTACGCCTACGGTGGTGTTTATACCACGTGTTTAAATCACTAAAGTATTCCTCCTACAGAACTTCACTGCTTTCTCGCCCCGGTCATTCCTTACCCCCAGACCATACTCCCCTACTTCACTTCTGTCCCTCCTTTCCCCTACTACAGCGTTCCAATCCCCTATAACTATGTATTAGGTTCTTCCTGCCCTTTTTTTCCCGATTGATTCTTCCAACTGGTCATATACTTCGTCTACTTCTTCTTCCCTATGTCCCCCTGTCGGCATATATACCTGTGCTACGACTACATTTGCAGGCTTCGCTTTGATTTCGATAGCAAGTATTCTATCGCTTACCTGTTCCACATTCAACACCCTTTTTCCTAATGTTGCATTCAATACAACTGCTACTCCCCGCTGGCTCTCTTCCCCTCCACTGTATATAACCCTGTACTTTTCACTCCAGAAGTCCCCCTGGTCTCTCCATCTTGCTTCGCTTAATCCCAACAAATCGATCTCTCCCTTTCCATTTCACGCTTAATGTTTTCTTGTTTTCCTGCCCTTAACACTGTCAAAACGTTCCATATCACGATCCTTAGCATTGTTGCTCTCTTCTCTGGTTTCTTCTTCACTGCTCCTGCTGCTGTTGCTGCTGTCTTTCTTTTCGTGTAAGGATTTCTTGAGATGACGACCGCAGAGTCATTGCTTACCCTGCTGCCGGGCACGACACCTGTCCCACTAGTTTGGCCCCCGGCCACGTAGTTGCCAGGATTCAATTCTCTATCGCTCAAGTCCATTGTGTTCTTGGGAGAGTTTAATTGAGGTGGTTTCCCGTGGCCTGCCTCAATAGTGTTTTTAACGTGACACCATCACTTGATAGACCGCCCCACTGCGGTCGGACGCCTTCTCACAGCCGCCTCACTGAGGAACAGATGCTGTGAGTACGGTACGTGGACTACCTTTCGTCAGGCTCCTACACTTCGACCTATCTGGCATGGTAACCCTACCAGGTTGCTCCCGCCAGTGCAGGCCTAGGGGTCACGGGAACACGCAAACCCCAATCCCGCCACGACAAGGCGTAGTCCATGGGGAAGGGGAATTGTGAATATGTAATTTAAAAAGAAAAATTTACCATAAAATAAGATGAAATGTTTTACAGTATTCATCAATACAATATACATTTTTAATTACAGCCTTTCGTTAACCACTTTATTAAAATACCGAGTTTTGTAAGCATCATTTCTTTAACTCATCGAGGGCCACAGAGGGAACACCAATGGCTCGAATGTACATCTACATCATCTACATAATACCCTGCAAGCCACCATAAAGGTGTGTGGCAGGGGGTGAATTCTCACCAAACATGCTCTACTTATTATGCATTTAAAAGGATTAGTATTAATATATTAGTGTAAACTGCAATATTTAAAAAGATAAAAATAGAAAACTAAGGATGCAAAAATGTGCTGTTAGTTGGGTTACCTTCATTACCTTGTACCAACATGCTACTACATATGCTATATATTGATTCACTCGTATTGGACATATTTACCGCCAGGTATTCATATTCCTAATTGTACGAGGAGAAAAGGACATTTTGAATCTGTCAGTTAGGCAATCAATTTCTCTATTTTTGTAATTATAGTCCAGTCTGCCATAATAAGTTGGGGTTTGCAAAATATTTTTTTTCGTCATCACTTAAAATATTATCTTGGAATTTGGTGCGAAGGTTTCCACGGCGTTGTTCAGATGTTCTCTGCATCTCGGGTTCTGCGTCCGCGTTTGTTGCGGACGCAAACGCGGACGCAGAACCCGAGATGCAGAGAATATCTTGGAATTTATTTAGGAGATTGTCTAAATTTCAACCTGCGATCTGACAATGATTCCCATTCATTCCCATTTAATTCATATATTGACTGGTTACGCTAATAAGGCTATGGTACCGTCCCTTTACTAATCATGCCGATCTTCGCTGCACACGTTCAAGTTCATTATTTAGACCGATTTCGTAGGAATCCCATACACTGGCAGCATATTCCAAATGAGGTCTAATAAGGGCAATGTAGCCCGCTGGCCGTGCGTTGTGCTGGCCTGATGTAAAGTAAACCTTCATAAAGAGTTTGATGTGGACCATATCGGTCCAAGGCTTGGCTCCTCTTGGCTGAAAGGATGAAGAAAATATAAGGGAACGGGTGTCATGGTATGCCAAACCGTGGACCCCCTGATGCGTTTCGTTAAAAGCAGGATATTGCTTACTTCGGGTTTCACTCCAACCTTCCTCCACTCCTTGGATAATTCCTAGCACTCCCCAATTATACACCTCTCCTGAAGGGCGCAAGTGACCTTAGCTGTAGGTCGTCTAACTACAATATCGAGAAAGTACGATAGGTGTAAAGGAAGATGAACGAAAAGGTACTTAGCGTGGTGGGGAAGAGAGAAAGTTATTGAAGAATAATTAAGTAAGTGGGATTCGGACCGTCGCTGCAAAGGGAGAGTCGATAAAAGGCGATGAAGAGGGGAAAAGTTCAGGTATTTCAAATGGGAAGAAGAGAGGAAAGAACCATTTATTTGTCCAGAGAGTAGGATAAGGATCAAGAGACATGAAAGAGATTTTTAGAGTGTTTCATTAAAAACTATCCTAACTGGTAGAAATACACATAAAGTCATAAAATATTGTTGGAGTGTGTGGATTTGTGGTAGGTATTAGACATTTGGTTGCTTTCGCCGAATCCAGGGAGAACGTTCACTTCCCTTACACTTACTAGTTTATGTTCCGGCGAGCGTGCAGCGCCACAAAGGCATTTATTTCTGTCTCGATCAAGTTCCGCGGTCGTTTTGAACGCGTCGATTGGTACGTTCGCGTTGAAAACGCGCGGCTCTTGACGCCAAGTCTCGCCATAACTGCCGTGCGCGTAAATAAATGTAAAGGGATCGCAGGATGTCCCATTCATCTACCGGCCTGCAGTATTTTAATGGCCGAGTCTTGGGTGATGGGGGTAAAACTGTCACCTCGGAACCAGTGTAAGGTGAGAAACCGGTCTTTTGTGGCACGTTCTCATGGTCAGTGCGGACTAAAGTTCGTGAAATTGACCCAGAACCTGACTTTAGAGGGGAGCTTTCGAGGTAGCCGGGGAAAACGTTTAGGATTGGTTTTTATTTCTACCGCGCGTGTGCCCGAGTGGTTTTAGTGCAGTTCTAAATGCCCCCGGCAAAGAAATTAGTATCGTGTAGATATTTCGATATCTTTTGTCCATTTTATATCAATATCATGCTTCGTTCATCTTAATAATCGGATATATCTGCTATCAAATATCTGTGGCTAAAGTATGCAATATATCTCGTTCACTTTCGAGGACCCAATTCACCCATTTTCACTTGACAAATTTACAGCATTATAGTTTTAGAGAGAACAGCTACCTCGCGGAATTGTTAAACTTACGTATGATTAGCACCCCACTGGAGAAACACAATTAGGACTTCGTAAGTTGTGGGATGCCTGACAGAGTTTGCATCAAGATATAATGTATGTAATATTGCTGAAATATAAATTCAGTTTTATATTCAGTATCTACCAATATAGAAGGAATAAGGGAGAATCGGACAATGCATGTAAATGTTGGTTATGAAGTATTTACCCAAATATTTCCATATAATTTTTCTCTATCAAAATCCTTTAAGTCCTTATAAAGAATATAAGGTAGACGATTAAGTAATTAAGGTAGCTCCAAAATGTTCTCGCAGCAAACCTATCTTGTAAACAATGAAACTGAGATGCATCTAAGTTTTATCACTTCTGATTTTTGAAAAACACAAGAGATAGCACTTATTCTACAGATTTAATGGTGGAGGTTCTTTGTGGAACCAATATCCGTAGTAATCTTATGAACCATCCATAGTGGAAAAACCCTACTGTTATGGAGGTCTTTTCATAGGTCACAGGGAACCAGAAATCAGACATATTTCTATCTAATATCGTATGTAATTACGCGATAGGAAAAACAATAGCATATGCACAGTATGTACTTGTGCATGTGCTGATACTACTCGTAATTTAAGTATCGCTTAAGACCAGGTAATATCAATGTCACCAAGACCTAAATATCCTTCTTTCTACTCTCGCTGAGCGAAATTATTAGCCCAGCTAAAATTCATCATTATCTCATCGCAGCCAACTATGATTTTTTTGTAAATTTTGAAATTAGGTTTGATACATGATGACCGCTTCCTCCGTATGTGATCGCATTACTAGTATACCTCGTCGAAATTGATATCGGCGGTGCAGTTAGCGTCGTCACTTTGTCACTTTGAGTTTTCACTCTCGTTTAACTCACGGGATCATCCTACGATAGGCGGGCGGTTTTTTTTCTGTCAGGAACACGGAATCCAAACTCTCTGTCTGTCGAATCTCTAACTCATCGGTGGGTGCGCTCTTTGAAGGTTAATTTTTCAAAGGAAAGTGCATCGGTGGTGAATTCCGTGTGCGTTCAATCCCGGTTAGAAGGGGGGGGGGGGGTGGGACATAGGAGAGGGAAATTGGCGAAAGCTGGGAAAAAATCCACGTCCTCACGGCGGGGGACCAACGCTTTGTGGCGGCGGTGAGTGAACGAGGGAAATCGTGAAGATGACTCTGCATGGGGAAACGGCTGGCGCTCTAAAGGATATTGACACCTCAGTTTGTTTTCCTCTAGCGTCTTCGCCTCTCCACCCACCTCTCTCTCTCTCTTTCTCTCGTAAAGTAAAGAGGCTCATAATTGATTCGTGTTCCAAACTCGCCTGCGCATCCTCTCCGATCCCTCACTACAGCCCTGCGGGGGAAAAGCAAACGGAAAGATATGAAATCGTGTTCTCTCGGCGTGCCACACTGCGCCAATCTTTAACTCACTAGTACACGTGATGTCGCCTCAATAGTACCTCCGGCAAGGATTCCAGCAAATTATAAGTTAGATCTATTTGAGAATTTCCCATTAAATATAGATACCATCGCTATGCTAACAATATTGGTGCCATTTGGAAAGGAGCTATCTTAAACGTAACCAGCTTATGCCCTACATTTTTTATGCGTAACATGGCTTAGATCCGGTTTTATCATGTCTGGTACACCCGACTTCAACCGACCGTTTGAGTTGAAGGTGCTTTATGTCGTTGCTATCGGCAGTTCTGATTTTTGAAATTTCGTCTGACGCTCGGTTTGACGTTGTGAGCAGTAATGGTAAAATGGTCCTTCGCGGTTCTCATGCCTTATTAGACGTCATTAATCCAGGGGGGTTGTAACCGTAGGGATAATCTCGAATAGGTAACCAAGGGGTCACGTGGTACAAACATGAATGGTTTGCAAATGTAGTGTGTCTGAATTAATCGTTACAACATCATTAATTGTTATCGCCTGAGTTTTTATCATATGTCTCGACTATAGAGCCCCTAGATGAGAAAATACACAAATGTAAACAATGAATGAGGTTGTAATCAGCTGTTTGAACACTCAAAATTTGCGACCCTTCGTCTTTATATCACGTGACTCCTTGGTTCTCTATTCGAGATAATCCTGACTTGCAAACACAACCCCCCTGGTCTATGTTTAAGAGTAGTTATATTAGTAGTCTTGGGTTTTAGTACCAGTAGTTTTAGGTACTCCTGCAGCTAAGTTTATTTCACACCGCCTAACCTATGATCTTAATCCTCCATGCGCTCGGCTGGATTCGAACCCGCTACCTTTGGGTTGACAGGCTAGTATGCTACCAAGCTGGCTACCACGGCCGATCTAAGAAAAGCATAAAAATTTTAGGTAACTCACTGATAAAATATGGAGCTAGTTCATTATAGAGACTTTTATAAGAATGTGGGAGGAGAACTGAAAGATCGTGCTAAGGATCTCGTAGACAGGAAAGAAACTAATGTTTCTTGGTTTGGTAAAGATGATTGGGAGAGGTTTGCTTGTGCATGGAGGATTTTTCTGTATGGTTGCATTGATCAGACGTTTGGAAAAGAAGATGGAAATATTGTGGAGGCGTTTTATATTTGTCTGAGGATGCCTGGAGAAAGTACGAAGGCAACACGAACTAGAAAGCACTTCGCAATGCGGGAGAAAAAAGGAAGCTGATTAAAAGGCATTGTAGGTAGATAGAATAAATATATAGACATGATGGGATGCATGAAAATTAGATGGTTGTTTGTTGGACTCGAACGTCGTGGTTGGACTAACGAGGTAGAGTGAGGGAAATCTTCTGTATTTTAGATTGAATCAGGAGAGGTTGTTTGTAGAAATGATGAAGGAATTATTGTAAGGTGTAAATCATTAAATGTGCCGAAAGAGAATAAAAAAGGTCCATTAAACCTTTCGTAACCGGTTGAATCTGGATAATATTCATGAACCCTTCTTGACATGATAAGTGTCTTTATAAAAGAATATAGTTATTTTCCGAAAAAGACATTTTCGTTAAATAGTATTTCTCCTTTATGATCGTCAGGTAATATTATGCGCCGGCTTCTTTCACCTACTGATGGTATTTTATTGTGAAGCGATACCAATTTATGACGACCGTTCAGCAAGTTTCTTACTTACTGCAAAAGTGATAATTTTCAACTCGTATCTTTATCGTGTCCATCAACCCCGATTTTATGGGATAAAATATATATTTTTGTTAAAATATATGTAAAAAAACATATTTTTTGTTAAAATATATGTAAAAAAAAACTATTTTACACCGAGAGCTATTTTATACCACGAGCACATATTCTTGATTTTTTTAACTCTTGCATTGCTTTGGAAAGTTCTCGCAAAATGCAGTGAAGGATGTCGCGATTGGAAATGGGCACCTATTTATATGCGTAGTTGTTCACTACACCCTCTTCCTTGCCACGTTTAGTTCAGGGGTGGGTCATGAATTTTTCCTTCGCGCTATCGCTGTACCTATCTGTAACGAACACATTATCTGCTGCGCCCCATTCGCGTTCGCATTGTACTTCACGGGGCTTGATGTACGAATTGAGTTTTGGATCGAATTACGGTGGTAGCCAGAGTACTGACCTCCCTTCGAGGTAACGGATTCGAAAACCGCCATAGAGATTTACCGGTGTACCAGTTCCTACTTGAGTACCCTATGAATAGAACTTCTTGAGAATCTTCTTCTAGAGTACATTCTTCCGTACGTTGAATGGGACGTTGGACAGTGGACCCTTTGGTGCTTTTCGTTAAAGCTTATCTTCACCTTTTCTATGTTGCCTTAAATATTTTTACATACATCCAATCACTCATCCAGCCAAAATGTCGTCAATGACCATGCCTCTAGTTCTCCTGCGCCAAGTAAATGCTACTACGAATTGAACCTAAGTATTTGAGGCACTGGACGGAATATTAATAAGAGCGTCATACTTCCACTTTCCTGCGCTCAATGAAAATACTGAAGAAAGGGAATTACTAACGTTGTAATTCCTCGCAAATCTATTTAACACTGCCATAGTAATTTAAAGCTTTCGCTGACATTGATGAATTGCAGTGTAATCAACATTTAGCGTGAAGTTGATATGTTTTGTTACACTTTCTGTCTCTATCATAAAAAAAATTCACGTGGTCAGACCTCAAACAATTTGTTATGAAAATAGTGACGACAAGAGTGCGGACTTTGTGATGATCAGTGGTCATGCCCCAAGTGTCGAGGCTGAACTAATTTTTTTTATCTTTAAAATAGAGTGAAGTATTAGTTTAATTTTATGAAGGAAAACTTGACTTTCACGAACGACCTCGGCCGGCAGTGGAAAGTCACCCGTATCCATAAGGGAGATCTACATCGTGAGCTATGATCGCCGGAGCACTTCGGGTCCGGAGATTATCGAAGCTCAGCGTCAGTCTCATGCCAGCTTAAGGCTTCGGTGTACGCAGATGAATGCACTACTACTAATGGATTTGGGAAAATACACCATTCCGGCGGCGTGATTAGCGAGCCGGCGATTTTTTTTCAACCCTCCGATCGGTGTTTGTGATAATCCCCCGCGGACCGGTTGATCACGGCTATTTTCCGTTGCAGGGGCCGGCGGCAGGTCACGCTGCCATGGCCGTCTTCATTGGTGGTTCTTCACTGGAAGCGAGCATTCCCATACCTTTTCTTACACCTCCGTTTAAGCCTGAACCACACGGTCGTTTTCCCCGATAAATCCACGGATAGCGACAATGATAGCTGAAATTTGAACGACCAAAATTATAACTCTCAGGGATAGTTATAAAAATAGAAAAGAATAGATAAATGATAGCGACTTCCATATCTTGCTCCGTCATTTCACATCAGTTGCTTATCAGTCCACGCTCGTCCTCCGTAGAGTGCAGACGACTGATTGTGAGTTATTCGGGAGTAAGCGGCAGTATTTTTGTGAGGAACTCGGGAGAAAGCGGCCTTCACCATTCACCATGGGGAAATGCCCGATATGCGAGAGTCAGGCATCGAGTTCCGCTACCGCTAAAGTTATGTGTTATTCTTGCTACTGCATTTACCACCTAAAATGCGTAAATGTGAGCGAGGATGATGCACCACTAATAAATAAGTCGTGGCTATGTGTGACGTGCAGCGCTAAGAACAAAGCCAGACGCAAACTTGACAGTACACCTGTCGGAAAAGCGGAGCCTCACGCCGAGAAATCAATTGATCTGGCGAACGTTATAACTGCATTGAACGACGTGATAAGTGATTTGACACAGTTTAGGGAGGAACAGAATTGCAAAGCAATTTAATACGGAAACATTCCTTATCATTTGTGTGTCTGAAACGTGGTACAATGAATCCATATCTAATGACATGGTCTCCTTGTAAAATTATACCCTAGTTAGGATAGATCGGCATGGCAAGGTTGGAGGAGTTGCTGCTTAAATTCTCCAAAGTTTAAAATTCAAGGTCTTAGCGACGTCAGCGAACACTTTTGACTCCTCTCCGGAGTTTATCTTCATCGAAATCCTTGGTATGTCTTCCATGATGCTTCTTTCGGTAGTCTACCAGCCTCCTAAAATTGGCCGGTTTGAAGATTTTGAATCGTTACTTCATGACTTATTCCCATTATATGACAACATTGTAGTGACTGGAGACTTCAATCCCATGCCAAAGGAGTTGATGGCATAAACATGGTTTTGTAAAAAAATCATTACCATACATATCTAATCAATTGTTACATATTTACAATATGTCTCTCCAAACATCGCAGTTCCTTTTCTGTGGAAATCTGCCATAATTCATCCAATTGCTAAAACAAAACAGCCAAAGTTAATGACTAACTTTCGACCCATATGAATTGTTTGCTCTCTTTCTAAAGCTCTAGAATGACTTGTACATACATGTATTACAGATTATTTAACCCAAAATAATTTTTACGATCTATTCCAATCTGGTTTCAGGTCGAGACATAGCACCCAAACTTCCCTTATTAAAGTTACAGATGACATCAGAAGTGCCATTGACTAAAAAATGGTCACAATATTAGTACTATATGACTTGAGCAAGGCCTTTGACAGGGTTAACCATTCTATTTTACTCAAAAGACTTGCTGACCTTAATTTTTCAAACTCAGCCCTTGGCTGGTTCAATGCTTATCTTAAGGACCGAACTCAAGCAGTGAATGAGTCTGTCTCCAACAGCGTAAATATCACATTCCGTGTCCCTCAGGGCTCGATACTTGGCCCACTCCTTTTCTCTATTTACATCATCAACCTACCTCGACAACTACAGCACTGCCGTTACCACCTATATACCGATGATTTTCAAATTCCCACTCACTGCTCAGATACGGAAATCCATGACCATGTAGCAAGAGTCAATGAAAACATAATGTCAATCTGTAACTGGGTAAAAAAGAGTTCATTAGTTATAAATAGTTCAAAAACAAATTGCATTATCATCGGTAGCGAAAACTTCAGCTCGTGCTGCACCCAGGTCCGTTGTGCTTTCTTGATGGCTGCTTTCGATGCGTTGGTCGATGACTTGGTAGTAAAATGCACATAATTCGGTGTCAGTCCCTGACTGAGACACCGACTGCCTAAGTAGATGTTCAGATTTGCTATCTTAAATTTCACTCAAAGTGTAACGTATAACGTACACTTTCGTGCTATATTTGCACTAGAAATAAAACTTAGTGACCGCGTACTTATTTTGTGGAATTTTTCCATAATAATAAGGAGAATGAAAATTGTAAATTCTACTGGTTTTATTATTGGTACAACCGATAAGTACGCGGTCACTAAGTTTTGCCAAATATCTCGCAATATTTCAGAATTTAGGACGCTCAAAGCCAAGGAGTATGTTACCAAAAAGACTTCGTTCGAGAATTGCGCAAACGTACGTGAAATTTTACAGTACTAAGTCTTTGGATTACCACAGTAAACTGTTTTGATGCAATGAGTATATTTGAGCAGTAGTAGATGTGAATTGTTAGGAGATCCTTCCATTCCTATTCTTATACCTTTCCTCCCGGTCTGAAGCGCCTATTAGTGAGGAAACGGACTTGAAAACACCCATGAATTGTTTGGTAGGTACCTTTATGGCTAAGGTTATATCGGACAGCCTATCCTATGGTAATAATACTAAAGCATGTGCACCAAATCCACGCCATGCACGAAATAACAATGAAGATTTGAGATATCATTTTCCATATCACTGATATCTATTTTTTAAACGATCCCTGATCGCGTATGAGAAAAACTATCGTGTGATTCAGGCCGAACTTCCATCACCGCTTTCCACAGCGTTCGCGGTTTCAGCATGCGGTCGTTCGCCATCGCTAAGTAAGTGCCTTTCGCCGATTTCACGGCACCTCGAATTGTTGGCGCCCAGCATCGCCGTGTTTGACTTCCATCGGGTAATTTTTTCTTCTCAGTGCGTTGCGGCCATTTCCGGTAAATGTGGTTTCTTTTTATTCAGGACGAGCACGCTCTGTGTTTTTTTCCCCGAGAAACTAACCGAAAAACACAAAATAACACTCACCTTTCAAATATTGATCGCACTGAGGAAAATTTCCGTATTCCGTAAATATAGTGATGTTTGTAATTTCATCGGATGCCTTGTAAGGGAGCGGAAACTATTCATAAGAGACTTCACGCATGCCTGAGTTTATAAAGGTCCTATGCACCCGCGTTTGAAAGCTAGCATTCAGGTGTATTGGAAAGTGTTCGAATACGTTGAAATTCTTTTTCCTATGATGAATTTTAACAAGGGCATTTTATTCCACATTTAAAATGCAGTTCTGGGAATGAATTTTCTCGACGATGTATGCTCATGTATTGCTAAAAATTCATTATGTCAATTGTATTTCCTGGAATAAAAATTTCTCAGACTTCATTTCCGCTCGAACATGCATTGATTTGCAACTGCATCACGAGTGCACCCCATTTCACTTTCATTAACAAAAATTCATTAAACGACGGCTGAAAAAAATATATTTCCATCCAAATCGTTCAATTATGCGTGTTAGTGTACATTTTAAATAAACTATTCTTTATCCGTTGATAAAAATTTGTTTCCGGAAATTCTTTCACTGATGCCCAGTGGAAAACTAAACTCCGCTGGTCCCGGACTGTGCCGGAAAGTATTATTTTTTCTCCATTCATCCGAACGATCATTTTTATCATGTATAGTTTGTAGTAATCGGTCGTCTGCTGCTATCTATTTCAGTATTCGAACTGTGCTACTCAGTAGTAATGGCTCTAGAAAAGGAAGTAATGAAGTACTTTTTTTCGATCATAATGAGGATCAAATTAAATCATCGAGCGGAAAAAGAGCATTCCTAATTTTCACTGATTTTATTCCGATTGCCAGTCCGGATCTGGATAGTATGAAACAACTTTGTAAGCGTTAAGCTTTATCTATATGCACTAATAACCATAATTATTCACCAGATTACTACCTCATTTCATTTCACCAAAGGTACCATTTCTTTGCCTCCTGCTTTCTTGCCTGAAATTCTCCCTACTGTAGTTTTGTCGCGGATTTAACATCCTATTTCCTCGCTTTGCCCACCTATTATGCCTGCTTCTAGTCTCCTCCAATCTTTGTGCTTACTGGGATATACCTGTCTCGTTATTGAAGGTATTCTTTTTTGTTATGTTCCGATCTCCAACATGCTCTGCGTCCAGAACTCGTCCACGCTATCCTTTTCTCTCGTGAATAGGGGATCTCTTAACGCTTTTCTACGATTCAAATCAAAATCTTTTCTGCGCTTTTTCATGTTATTTATGGGAGTTCCAGTTGTATGATCTCTATCCTTTTTAAACGTTCCTTTTTTGAGCAGCTCTCTGAATGCCCTGCATTGCAGTCCTTCGGTTGACTTAGGGAATCACTCTTTACTGCACTGGAAGACAAGGAACATTTAAAAGCTACGAGGTGCGTGCGATCATTGGCAGAAATAAAGAGTTATTGTGGAAATTCCTCAGCTTGGCGGAGGAACGTAGCATATCACGTCAAAAATGTAGCACCAAGATATCCTCACAGGTCATTTTAGACCTGTGGCAATAACACTTGAATACCTAATTTACATGAAGGGATATAAAAGGAATATCATATCATGCCGATTGCAATGGGGGTGATTGCAGTTCACAATGAAATGACATTTCGTAAAGTAGAGGTTATTCCCCAACAAAAACTTCATCACTACGCTTTTTCATAATTCATAAAAGGATTTGGTTTTCATTTAAGCGTTTCAGTGTGCTGTTGAATTTGAAGCGTATTCTGCTTTCGATGCTTCTTAATATTTAAATCAGTGGGATCGAAAGAAGAACAAGCTTGAAATCCGTACAATTATGTTCTGGAAGTGATTCTGTCCAGCGGAATAAAGTGGGACTTGTGAAGTAATGTGAAGAAACTTGTACTAATTACTCAGGACAGACAAGCCAAGGGTCTGGGTCTCGCTTTGAGCATGAATTTTGCGCTAGCTGTAGAAAGTTAGGTTATATGGTGAGATGTAACCTTAGCGATTTAGGTTCTGGAAAATTAAATTCTAGTACTCCCAGAAACGTGTATGAATGCGTAAGCAAAATGTGCCACCATATACCTATATACCCGTATGTGGACTCAGGAATGAGGGTGAGTGACTCATGGCAGCTCAAATCGGCGCGCTCAGCTCCGTGAGAACTGATCACACACTTGCGTTGTACGGCTAAACCTTTGGAATGGCTCATAACGGGTGTTCGATCGGCTCGTACATACAAAGGGAGTCAGTCCTTAGCGCCTCGACTCGCATACCCCTTGAGTCCTCGCCCGTGATGGAATGCCCGCCCTCGCTTTCACTCCATTCGCGAAAGTTCTCCGCCCCATGCATTGACTGACTTATCCATTGACTGACCGCTCAAATGAATACCCCCGTCCGCGGCATTTGACGATGGTCTTTTTTACGATTTTCCCGGGGGACGAATTCCCGATCGAGTTCGTTTTCCAGCATCGGGTGGGATTTCTAAGCGATAGGTCTTGAATATTTTGACTCGCTCGGTATTTATCGTCAACCTTGCCCTTCGGTGAATTCCGCTGATTTGCGATCGTCGCTCGGGTTTTCCGCATTGAGCCGGGCCGAAGAAAAATAACGTGGCCGTGAATCATTCGGTTCTCCGGACGGTATTTTATGCACTCGCCCCCCGGGCGCGACGTTTACATTCAGATGCTAAATGTGCTGAATGTGTACAAGTTCGCGCCCGTGACTGTTGTAAGCTTCCAGTCGGTGGTACATTTTCCATTGGCACTCGCCAAGAAATCAATTAGAATATTTACGCTCGCATTTCAAACGGTCGCCGCCTTGAAGACATTTGGGGGCCAATAAAAAGTTGTATTTTATGCACTTTCTAGTTCTCCTCATATTCCGGTTTAGCAACAAGGTGTGACTCTCTGACACGGACCTTGCACTTTGTTGGTTAAAAAAACTTGACCTCAATGTTAGAGAGCTTGATGTTAATTCTGCTAAATTGAAAATGTTTAAAATATTCACGATATACTGTTACCTACTGCTATACAAGTTTTGCTTACCCAACAGCCACTCACTATTTGCCAATCCGTTGATTGGTGAGCCCTTTTGTATTAGACAAAGAAAGTAGAGTAAAGGTTAGAATTGGTTGGGGCACCTCGATTTTGATATATCATTCAACCTTCTGCTCAATATTTGTATTGCTGTAATCATTTTGTTCTCAAAGGCGTTTTGACATTTTCTTCAAAATATTGTTTTAAATTTAATATTTTTTTCAACATATATATTTGTACATAAGATATAATATTTTAACTCAGTCTTACTCTGAAATTCGGTCTTGATGGTGCACATTTCCTGGAATAAACAAGATGTTTTCTCGATGTACTTATAGACTCTTGAAGATAGTAGATAGATTTTATGATATGCTTCTTCAATTTTTGAATGTGTTTTGACAAAAGATAGCTGTTTCAGTGCTCGTGAGGCCTCTCATGTTTATGTCGAGATGAAGTGGTACTTGGATATGGCTGAAAGTCATGCTCAACGTCATTCTCATCCATACTTCTCTTTTGCATTTTAACGTGAGGGCAATTATCCTCGAAGCACTTTTTTCATTTAGTGAGCGGTTGAACAGACGGTTCTCTTACCTATATCCTTGTCTATATCCGGAAACAGGGATTTGTAGAAGCATCTTCGGTCATTACCTTGCGTTTGGGAATCATGGTTCCGTCCACTATTTTGTTTCATTGTCACATAGGAAATATGAGCCGGGGATAATGAAAGGTGGTGGTTGTTAAGAGTGGTTCAATGAATTAAATTCTTACCTTCTCGCTCAACTGCGTGGCCTTGTATTAAATCCTATATGTATACTATTATTATGTATCCTGTATACTTTTTAACATTAAAGGTGCCCCTCCCGTTAATATGCATTTAATATTTAGCATCATATACCATTGAATCTGATAAATTATGTGTAATTTGGGCGAAAACATGTGAGTTGCAAGTGAATGCCACACGTAAATAACTGATTATATTTTTCTGTAAAACACCACTTCTGCTCTATTGTTAGATTCTTATTCCCCCCTCGATTCGTAGTGAAGCATTACTTTACTCAAACTATCTGAACTTATTTCGCGAATTTACTTTTACGTATAACCCTGTCCTTATTTTTTTACATCACAATTGCATAGTTAAGAATAAAAACAAACTTTCCTATTTTCCACTCAACTTTTTTTAAATTACTTTTACTTAACTTTAATTGCCCTACCGGTTTCACCACATTGATGTCATCTTACTCTGGGTCCCTGATAATGACACGAATGTGTTGAAACCGGTAAGTTAATTAAAAGTTGTGTGGAAAATTACAAAAGTTCTTATTCTCAGCTATTAAAAAAATCCACAAAGTAAAGGCTGAGGTTGTTTCTGTGACACGCCGTCATATTTATGACTTCTCTCATCTCATGCTTTAATTAAATTGTTTGCATGAACTGTACTTTAAGTGAAAATATCAGTTTCTCCGTCCTACATTTGTTAGAAGTGTTATGCACATTTTTAACCTTCTCGCAAGGGAATCGAATTCTGTGCTTATTATCAGCTCTTGGGAATCTTTCACCCATTCTGCCGCAAGTACATACCATTCGAGAGTAAAATATGGCTACCGCTCATCGTCTTTCGCTCGCGCTCCCGCCCAAGGAGTAACTCTCCTTGCTCCCGCCCCTGTGGCGACCTAAGCGTTTGTGTCCCCCCGATGGCTCGGAAGGCGAGAACGCCGTTGTTGTATCGTTCTACTCTCGAGACCGTGTTTCGCAGAACTGCTGATTATATCGCGCGCGAGTAAAATGATCGGTCATCAAGTGCACTGGGACCTGCGCTGCGTTTCCCTTGGGACTTATCTCCCGAGGACGCCGCGTTGTTTGCTTCTAGTATCTCCTCATTCTCAACGCTTTTCCGCGAACATTAGAGTGCGTATCCTGCGGGAGAAAGTCCTCCGTCTAGGCGCAGCGGAGGCGTTTCGGGAAGCGAACCAACACCTTTCTGGTCGAGGCATCGTGGTCTCTTTCGTGTTTGAATCCTGAGGGAGATCCTGAGACGTGGTATTCATCACCTACGGAATAGCTTAGATAAGTCGGTTTTTGTGTTTCTTTCCAATCCTAAATCACAGTATGACACAATAGGCGAAGAAAGTCAAAAATCTGGATGGCATTTGCCATGGAATTGCTTTGGGTTATATTTACGTGGAAAGAAATCTCACTGGTAAAATGCGGCTGCTACGCGAAATGAAATGAGTTGCAGGCAAAAGAATTTTCGTGTTTTGCCTCAGGATGAGCCGCGAATGCTTCAACGAAGGAACGATGAGATGCACTCTTAGTAAAACTTGAAGGAATGTTGCTATGCGTGCTTCTGGTACCTCACCTCAGAATAAATCCGTATCCGAGTATATTCTTTCAGAGTATTGACCTAGGTGTGGGCTTGGAGAATGAGTGAGCTGGATATAGTGGGAGAATAGTGATGGTTCAAGATTGAGAGAGCCAATGAAATCGGTTGAGTAGATTCAAAGGAAGTAGTAAAAGTGAAGGAAGGAAACGCAATTGCAGTTTATGTCTGTAAGATAGGGATAGCGCTAAACTGTACCCTAAGAGGCGGAAAGAAAGGCGACAAATAGGGATTTTGGGTGCTTGAAAATACGCACTAGTTATTAAGATTATGTCAGAAGATATGGGGTATTTAAATATAATTTTTTTGCAGAAGTCGTACAAGGGTGGCTAATAAACGATGAATAGAAGTTCAAACCTATTAATATCATACTTCCATCGATGAAAAATCAGTGGTTATGGCTTTACGAATGCGATTCATATTGCTCAAGGCGTATGATTTTTCTGCTGTGCTGTGTTTCCTATAATATCAAATTCTGCAACCAAGCACTGTCCCACTCTATGTTCTTATGATCTTCAAATTGATCCCATTACGAGAGTTCTATCACTCATTGCGGGGAGGTTCCACGGGTGCACCCGAGTGACTACTCTCCCACCCCTTTATTATTTTTGTTACTAGAGTACGCAATCAAGATCTGATGTCGTTTTCTCCGTTAAGGATAAGTAGAAATTGGGTTGAGTAGGATTCTTATGGGGAAGGATACAAGGTGGAGAGAAACCCTACATCGGAATTAGCTTATTCTTGTCTAAGGGTGAAAAGGGGTTCACAATTTTACATCCCATCCGACAGAATGAGTGCTGAAGCTATAGTACCCTTCACAAGGCACTCGAATAAGGAACTTCCCTCTGAAAAATCAGTCTCTACCACTCCATACACATGGGTCGACTTTTTCCGTAGAGAGTAATGGCGACTGAGAAAGGTGCCGGAAGGGAATTTTTTCGGAATGTGTAATAGTTTAGGTATGTGGAGGAGGCAATCAACAGCTAAGGTCATTTGCGCCACTTAGGATAGGTTCCTTGAGAAGCCGTAGGATATTCAGGGAACGGAGGCTAGGTGGAAAAAGACCCGGCTTCTACATTAGCCTGCTGTTAATAAAAGACACCGATAGGTCCTCTATTTTATTTCCAATCTAGGAAGGAATCTAGGAAGTACTGGATTTGGAGTTCTCTCCAAACTGCATTCAGTCTGTGATCGGTGTACACGAAAAATCTCTGTTATTGCCGGGAACTCAAAACCCTGAAATTTTGGAACGGGAGGCCAGTACTCTTCCCTCTATACCATCCCAGTTCCCACATCGTACGGAAATTGCGCGTTACGTCATAGAGGAAGAACATTAATGAATTTACATAAGAACTGGAAAGCTAAGGAACGTGACATGTGGTGCTGTTTAAGTGAACCCATGTTGTGAATGAATGTTTGATGGTATTCCTCACTGTAAAAAGTAGATCTGATTTTAAGGCACAAAAGTGATCTGAATTTCAGGTGCAACAATTTTAAGACAGGGTATGTTGAATTTCAGCAGTAATATCTTGTCTAAAAATAAGGCAGGTGAACGACTGAAAATCAGACGAAGTGGACTTATTTTCAGATAGGCCTATGCTGAATTTAAGACAGCCCTGGTCTGGTAATAATGCGGGTTGCTATTGAAATTCAAGCCTACTCTGAGGGGATGTCTTATTTTAAGGCAGGTGCAGGACTGAAAATCACACCAGGTGGGCCTTATTTTAAGATAGTCCCATGCTGAATTTAAGACCAGGGCTGTCTTAAATTCAGCATGGGCCTATCTGAAAATAAGTACCACGTAACAATGCGGATTGCTATTGAAATCAAAGCCTACTTTTATGCGATGTCTAATTATAAATACTAGATATTTAAACACTTCACGCGAACACAAACCAAAACCCTAACGTTTCATATTTTTATTCGATGATACTGTTTCACTGACTAAATTCTCCAATTGAGCAAACGTAAGTCAAAGAATTTCCAGTGAAAAAGATTCCAGGACTGAAATGGGAACACATGGACAATAACTTCAAAGATAATATGAAAATGTGTACTTTTATTGGAAACAAAGTAATCCATACTTCGATACCACAGATGTGTGCCAGTATCTTCAAACCGAAGCAGGAACTGTCACTTGATGAGGGCGACTATTTTTTTAGTTCTTACAACCCTGCCGCGTAGACAAAATAAGGAAGTTTACTCTCAGGATACGTCACTCAGACACAACTGGCTCCCTTCTGCAAATAAACTAAGTATCATTGCCACATTCTCACACCATTAATTCATCGCACGAAACTTATTTCACCTACTTACAATCAAATTTGACTAGACTTCGAATTTTACTTGACATCTTGTTGACATCCTGCTCCCTGAGGTTGAATGAAAAACACTGCGTTTTGTTTATCCTGCTCCCTGGTTACGCTCCGCCCATCAGTCTCTGCTATTGGCCGGTTAGCTCTAATTGCGGAGCCAACCAATGCGTGCTTATTTTCAGCCCGGGTGATCTGAATTTCAGATCACAACCATCTTATTTTCAACATGCAGTGGTTATGGTCTTAAAATAAGACGGAGGTGTGTCTGATTTTCACGCATCATGAGTCTTAAATTCAGACCACTACCTTAGAATCAGACAGCGCTTAAATTCAGATCGCACTGAAAATCAGATCAACTTTTTACAGTGCTATTCGGTAACTTCCCATCCAAGATGGAGTGCAGCACTTGAAGTGCTCTTCGATCAGCGCTCAAGGGACCGTTGTACCAATGAAAAATCTTCAACTGGCGCGAATTTAACGCGAGAATAGGAGGCCAACGCTCTATTCATCGCACCAACCCGATCCAAGCCCCTTTATTACAACCGTGGTTCTTACATTAATCTACGCCTCCTCTCGCAACTGTTACCACAGCCTTTCCCTTCCGTTTCGCGAATTCGGAACGCAAATCTCGCTCAAGATGCCGAGTGAGTGGGAGCGTCAGGTCGGGGGCAAAAATGCTGCAGTGGGCTTGCAGTCACCATCATGCTCGAAGCGCGGACACGAGCGCGCCCCGCCATCTTGCCCACACGCCCTTCCATCCGGCGATTGTTGGCCACTTGCTTGCGCTCGCCCGTGTTCTTTTGTCTAGCGATTGCGAGCGGAGACAGCGGCTTGAGATTCCACGCGCCGTGGAAGAATCGTGACTCTCCGATCTTGTTCTCTCCGTTTCCTCGCTTTTTTCAAATCCGTACGTCCCTACTCACTGTTACCACTCATCTCACCTCACTCCCCGTTGCTCCCTTCGTTCACACCTGGGCTGTGGGTGCGGAGGTTGAAGGTGTGGGTCGGAGAATGAGACCAAGTCCTCCTACCCAATACAAGTTATGGTCTCTAAGGCGGGTGCGTTCTGGTGCTCGAATCCTTTCGAATCGAATAAGCGGTGAGCCTCTCTCCATCCTACATCCGCGCACGTCGCTGGGCGCGTGTAAATAAATGCTCCCTTCGGCTTGCGCCACTGTGTACCGACCATAATAATATAGCCTTGCGACACGGCTATTATATGAGGTAAACCGCTCTTTAAAAGCAGTCCGGGTTGAATTCGTTGGAAGTATTATTAGCGATTGGATTCCCAGTGCGTGATAGAAGCACGTGAGAAATTCCACCTTTTTTCGTATGCCGGTTAGGAAAACTGCTTTCACCGACTGCATGCCTTAGAAATTGAAATACGAAAGCTGGGCACTGCAGATGCAGATAAGTCGGAGAATATATACTTTTCGTGACTACTTTTCTCAGCCCGAGGAGGAAGTCGAAACACAGTAGTGGGGCGAGATATCAATGTGTCGAGCGAATTTTCTCCCGGAATTTTGTAGTAGCTTCCAAAGACCTCTGGTACTTATACGGGTCGGGCCCCCCTTTTTATTACACTGGAAATACGCATCGGAAATCTTTTTTTTAATGAAAATGAGTCATTGTCAAGTGGTGAAAAATATTCTACGCGTATGAGGTGATGATTTATTCATCTTTGCCAGTAAGAATTTTTAAATTAAATCTTCGCTGGTGGAAAAAGTTTACCCGTGTGGTGCAAATTCCATTAAGGCGATAATGGAGGGCGTTTATTTCTTGTGAGTCACAAGCGTGAGACCGGCAATATACTACTAGAGGTCCGAATTAAAAATCTATTTCAATTAAAATATGAGTGAAATTATTTGTGTGGTATCCTTGTGAAATGAAAATTTGAATTAGAAGTAAAATTTAATGGATTATAGTATTCGGAATGGATTATTTTGCTAACTTAATTAATTAATTCGTTCTCTAAACGATGACTGTGCTTTTCAAACACAACTCTCGCACTTATCCACATATTGTTATAAAGTACGTGTTTCAATCCTCGGTATTTTATTTAGGTGCTAGACAGATTTTGATTAAACTATTTATATAAAAAGAGGAAGAGACCAGAGGGAGGTGTGAGTTAAGGAAACAGGAGTGGAGGGGTGGGAGGTGTTGACGGATGACACTAAAAATGAATAAGTGTGAATGTTATTTCGGTGGAATATGCGTTCCTTCCAAGTACATCAAGCCTATGCCATTTCACCTTTCACTCTACATTTACTAGGATTTTATTTACACTTCAGCGGTTTTCCCGCTAACCCCACAAGTCCTTCACCCCAAACTCACAACTCCACGTAGACACCATAAGTCCATCACTCAATCTTCGCTCTCCATGTCTCTATCCAATACATCCGCAATCCCTTCCTATCCTTGTCTCTTCACACTACATGAAACGAGGTTTCGTTCGGACTTCCTCTTCTTGTATCGTGTGGGTCCTATTTCAGGGCAGCCATTGGGATTATTTCATCCCTCATCCTCTCAACATGCCCAAACTTTCTTAGTCTTTTTATTGCCTACTTCTTGGCTAAATGCTAATCGGTGGAGTTTAGGGTACGAATTCTTTGTGTGCTATACTCTGATTCTCCATGTACCTGCGCTAATGGTGTGAATGTACACCAGAATAATACCGAATATACAATAGGGGATTATTGTCAATTAATATTCGTTTAGTTAATTTTCTGGTTGATTTTCAAGAATATTTATTTTCTACATGTTGAACCCTAGGTATGACTCCATTCGGGAGGCAATCTTATAGAATTTTAATATTTTTTCCCGATCCTTGTTAATATATCTCCGCGTTCCTCCATGTCGTATGCTAATTATCGCCTTAGAACATGCCCTGAAACTATGATGAAGGCCTTAGTTTAAAAAATGTTTTAGTTAGTTTAAATGAATTTTTTTTGTTTAAAAATTATAAGTATTTTGTAATTGTCTCATTTTCGTTTTATTTGTGACCTGTAAGAGCCATGAGCATTAGTACAGGTCTGATTTTCTCAGAAACTCGAGGGGAAGTACGAGCAAGGTATGAAGAAAATGCTGGGATGGTATTATTCATTGGGCGATAATACTATTAATGGCTCATCTGAGTCAGTTACAGGCTTGTTTCTAGAGATGAAAACTAAAATCGACTCGGTTCGCCTTAAACATATATGTTTATATCTATGCATAATTTACTTCATCAGATATACATTCGCCCTCTTGTCTTGTTACCTAAAATCATAATTCTTCTCCTAACTCTATCCTGTTTATCGAACTTAACTTCCATCCTGGATTTCAACGTACTATTAACTCTCTTTATTGCCCTCTAAATGTTTCATGCCATCTTGAAATCCCCTCCAGTGACTTCAGTGCCGTGTTTATATATTTTTGAAGTGGCGTAGAAGCAAATCACTGAATTTCCCTGGGGAGAACATCATTTTTTTCTTGTATTCTCTTTTTAATTTTAACCATACACTTACTTATTTGCACAATTAATTTAAAATTTAAGCTGGAAATTCCGAACTAGTGAGCGTAATAAAGTGTCACCTACATACTTATGGTAATAATGGTATAAGAATTAGTAAACCAAATTTCAAATCTACTGCAAAAATCTACTGTTGTTTCGTGATAGTCCACTTACACATGAGAGATTTCATTCTCTGTGAACGCATCTATGCAAGATGGAATTGCAAACAATTAAAATAAGTATACAATCATACGATTCTAATTTATTTTGTACTTTTTGTATCGAGCATCGTATTAAATTAGCTATTGTAAAGCATCAACACGTTGAAAAAACGGATCAAGTTGACGGAGTAGTGATACGCTGGCATCCATGGCGGATCAGTGAAACGAAGGGAGGCGAAGTGACATAAAGTGACCTCTGGTGTCTACTTTCATCGCTTTTCCGCATGAGATGGAGAATCCATCGACGGTTAATTTATTGGTGGTACCACAATACCTCGAGGTGTTTTCGATGTGTCACTGCTCTCTTTCGACGGTCGTCTCATTCCAAGACCGAGCCAGTGGGCGTGCCGCTGGGCAGTTCGCGTGGTAGGAAGGTAGTGTGGCTGTAGAAAGGTCTCCGAAGGGTGAGGCGTTGGAGGCGATAGGGTTCGTGCAGCGGTGGAGGGGTAAAAATGGTGCGGGCAAGTTTAGCTTGAGGGGAAAGTGGACGTGCTCCGGGTGTGGTCCAAGTACGTGAGGGTTGTACATCGAAACTTTTCCCTGTAACCCTACTCAGAGGCGTGTGGCAGAAATAGATTACCAAGCCTGGCTTGGGAGAAATTACCAAGTGTGAAAATATTACGTGAGTTACGATGAATATGGGGAAGACGTATTTTTTGTACACTTCACTGTTCTTCCGTGAATTAGGTAAAATATTTGTTGTAATTATTGGTAAGGTTTGAGTTTCAAATTTTCCACTTATGAAATCTGGTAAATCTCGTCATGATTGGTTTGTTACATAAATACAACTTCCTTATTTTGCGGTTCATTTATTTGATGTAAATTATTCAAATGTTCCTTTGTAGAAATGAGAAAGTTAATAGCCTGGTGTGTCTGGTAAATATTCATGCACTGCTTTAGTTTTAGGGCTGGATATCGTGCAGTAATATAATGCTAATGGAGCACTGGATGATCCAATTCCGATTATTTTGAAGCATACTTTCCCAGGAAATGCCGGCTCTGTTAGTTTCTCCCTATAAAAAAATATAAAACAAGACCTTGTCATTCCAGCAGAGTGAAATGACTAAATTTCCTCTGTGGGACGATTCTACAAAAAGAGGAAATATGGGCTTACGTCATTGGGATAGTGCACGAAGTCCAAATATTCCTTGCTCTGGTAGTGCATGTCAGGGACATCTATTAAGGAAAATATGTTGTTATGAACATTCAGTTTTTTTTATTTGCTGCATAGGAAATGTTTTCTACTTTCGTGCTCTGAGGCGTTATCATTTTCTTTTAAAGAAATATATTATTCTTAGAAGGGAATTCCGTGATCATCGTCATCGTAAGTATATTGATATGCTGGACCTCTGCGTACGGGTGTTCTGATTGTGCCCTGAACAACTGGCACCGCACCGTCGCCACGTAAAATAAATTGTTTTAGTTTGTAAATTTTATTTCACTAGATTCTAGAAATTAATCAATTTTGAGGAATCACTTATCCACGCTGTGGCCCTGCCTATATGATTCAAGTTTCCGGTCATACCTAGGACGCTTGGCGTCTATTGTTATGGGTATGGTAATCTCGACGCCGGCATTCGCTCCACCCCTCCTCCGTTCCTTGAAAAATTCTGCCTCTAACCAGTGAACCTCCAAGAAACTTAAGATATCAGCTGCCTTTCCCAAGTTACTAATACTCCTGTTAGTAATATTAATTAAACTAAAGGGAAAATTGTCGTCGTGAAGTGATAGAGTGAAGTGCTTTGTCAATTTCGTATCGAAACCATTCAGATATGGAGAATATCAGGATGTGTTTGCCACGTAGCATCGATAAAGTCAATCTTTCCGGCGTCAATTAGGTTGCACAAAATGATTAATGGAGACCCACCCCTTACATTGGTTTCCGCATAAAAGAAGCTCCAACGATTTGTGTCAGGTTTTGGCGTTAATTATTATTATATAACCATTAAAGGTTATGAAACTCGGGCCCATTAATTTTTTGATTGATATTTTCTTATATTCAGGCATAAATAGCTTTAGACTTCTTAGATGGAATGATAGATGCAGTCAATTATTATAATAAAGCTATCACTCATGATTTCGTCATTAAGAGAAGATTCCTCCCTCGACGCCTGAAAGTTTATTGCCGTTTCTTGCCCTCTGGTTTTTTATGTGGACATTATTATACGGTATTGATTTTTGCAAAATACTTTCTAATTGTGTTCCAATTCGTAGCGTTCCGCAACGATTTATCCTACTGAACTCAGTGGTGTTGCTGTGAACGCTGTCCTTGCTGTGAACGAGCTTCTACGCGGGTCATATTTCAGGTTTTGGGACTTGATTGTTTGAAATGGAATTATTTCTTTTCTGATCAACGTGAAAAAGTAATGTCCCTCATTCTCGAATAATGTTGCTTCAGAAAAAGGCGTTGATGAATTTTTGGGAAACCTGCATTGGTATGAGGAACAGTGATGATTTATTAAGCTCAGCTACTAAAATATCTGGATCGCTAGAGGCCATTGCTGACCTTGGAGACGTTTTCTGTCGCCGCATGTAATCTAAAAGCATTTACACCGTATTAAAAAGAACAAGGAAAACTTAGCAGCAGTATATTTATTCTAAAAGTATGATCGGATTCAGCTCGTAGGCCACTTTTGGTAAACTGGAAAATATGGAACACAATTTTGAGTACGAATTACTCGTCTCTGTTTTGAAGGCAGTGCCGATGTCCTTTTATTTTGGTTGAGAAACGCGTTCCTGTTTGTCCGATTTAGTATCGTGGACAGTCGCCGCATTTTAATTAACAGATTCCACACTGTTGACTGTGAGCCCTTAAGTAGTATTGCATTTACGTACGTACCCCTTCTAAGCGTCTTTTCGTGATCCCCTACCAGGGGGTGTGTGGATAAATCGTTCGAGTTTGATTTCGGTACGTAACTAAGGACTCACTCGTATGCTTTTACATTGCGGTTGGGGATATTCCGTACCGGAAGGAATCTCGATTCAAGCACACCCTACCCCCTAATCTTCTCTACAAGTTTAATTTGGCGTAAAACCTTCCTGGCATCATAATTTCCCTGCTAACTTCTTGAAATGCCCGAGCGATACTTTCTTCCCTTTGGTAGCTTTTTTCGAATCATATTGCTCAAATCATTATTTGTATAATAATTAACTCTTGATTTGTTGTCGAAATAATTGTTTTAGTGGGATACCAAATGCTTGATGCGTACTGGAGATGAGCTCTACCCGAGCGAAATAACAGATTTATTTCAAATGTGAAAAATAGGGCCTGATGTGATGGATTTAGAACATTATACCTTTGAAAACAAATGCGGTGAGAATTTAATGAAAAATCAGTTTTATTGGACTGCATTTCCTCATTGTCGCTCTTTCGTCAGGGAGTCATCCCAAGATTCGTATTTGGGTAATTGGCCTGAGTTGTCTTTTTGGCGATTCTGTTGAACAGGCGTGGAAAGAACGAGTACACGAAGCAGTCTTCTAATTTGACCTCACGTTTCCCTTATTCAGCCATATTTTGACGTCTCCTAAGGATCTCTGTGTAAAGTCGAAGGACAGAACGCTAAAGGTATGTCGTTCTGGGAGGGTTGGGGCACACCATCGTCCGTCCCGTAGGCCTTATTATTAAGGTGGCTCCTCCGGCCCCGATCACCTAAGCGGCGGTCTAATGCTGCTAATAAACATCGCGGACGTCGTTTGGGGCGACCCTTTGGTGCGTGCTTTGAATCCAATCAAATCCCGACGGCCCCGGGCGATGGAGTCGGTGTACGCAGCAAACGAGATGGGCCTCCCCCCAGTCCCATACTCCAAATGGGCGTGCCACAGCAGGCGTCGTCCCCCGGTGCCCCCCGAAAATCCTCTCACTCGGACGAGTGAGGAGTGGAAGGTCGGTGAACGTGTGAAAAGCAGCGAAGAAGTTTTTTTGTTTTCTCTCCGTTTCTTAGAGTTGGTGTTTGTTCACTCTGTTTCGCGATTACAAATTAACGAGTGGGGCACGAACCCTGTAACCCAGTTTTTGAACAATTCTCAGTTTTTTATTGCTCAAGGTAGGCATTGAGAGTCAATGAAGGATGGCCGTGTCTGTGGAGAGGATGTCGGAAAAGTGAGAAATATTGACCGAAAGAATAAGCTTTTTTACGCGGTATGATGAAGGTAGGAGTAGACTTAGGGATGCTCCAACTGCTATGCTTATATCGTACCATGTCACTAATACTCAGATTAATCCAAAGACGATCACGACATCCAAGCCTATGGCGGAGTTGGAGCCCACAGCTTTCGGCATGTCGTTCCCGGGTGCTACTAACTTGGCCTTCTATCGTGAAAGTGTAAGCCTGCTGAGCTGGTGAACAGAATTATGTAATTAAGATTTGTCGTTGATAAATTTCTTTTTTGCAGTCTATGTAAAAACCATCTGTAGAATACAATAAAATGGATTGATTCCGTGAGCAGGGTATTATTTTTTACATTCGAATCAAAATTGGCGTGAATTATTTTGTTCATGCAATAGTTTACCAAGTTTTCCCTGCCATCATGTCACTAGGTCGCTATTCTTCTGGAAACGTTGACAGAATATACCTTCAAATAAGAAAGAGATCGTTAAGAAATAAAGAGGTATATGAATTTAGAAGACATGTGCATATGATGGGATTCGTGCATTAGAAAATTTAGAAGAGAACTCCGTCGAAGCAAAATTTTATTTGATGACTAGTGACGATGAATTTGGTCGAATGGTGTTTAAATATGACTGTGGAAGTATACTCATCACCTTGTGCAATAGTTGTCAATCCTCCCCCACAACGCGGAGGGCCCACTTTTATAAATAAATAACGTGACTAGGAATAATAAACTTGGATATTTTTATTGAGGAAAACTTGTTCATGAGAATACTGGTGAAATGTGCGAGCCATTAGAAACCCACTGTCACCATATCAGCTTTCCCTACTCGTGGCGTCACGTTAAGTAAACACCAATAGCTCTCAGCCTACTTTCATAATTCTAGCATAGAGAATTTAATGCGCAATGGCTTGCTTTTTTCGTAATTCTTTAGAAATCTTCCCTCTTCCATTTTTAAATAACCTTATTAAGAGTATCAGTTTCCTTTTTCGCGTTAGATTGGGATGTACCTAGCACCTGCTACTTTGATCGGTCTGATTCATAATGTTATTTCACAAATGGAGATTATAGCCTTCATATTGTAATACATTATCTCTGCCGCTGTGAAAGGCTAGTGATCGTTGAAAATTTGCAAAAGGAAAAGGATTCCTGGACCGGGAATCAAACGAGCTGCGTGATAGCCAGATCAATAACGTCGGAAACCCAAAAGTCGTGGGTTCGAATCTCGCTCCGGACATGGATGGATGTTATTTGTTCAAGGATAGAGATTTTAGATTACACAAATCACCATATCCACAGGAGTACCTCAAATCCAAGTGTACTACTACTACTACTACTCGAACGACCTTACCACCTAATTAGCGCCGTATTTGATGGACTGTAATTTGGAATGAGAGAAAGCTCATATAGATCCTTGTAAAAAGTTATCTTTGGGATCAGAAATACTATTTTGTTCAGGAGTACTTGTATTGGCCCAGCATGCCAAAGATCCATGGTGCAATCCCACTCCAGGCAGCTTTTTCTCTCTGACAATTTTAAATGTATGTCCTTCTGACCTTATGACTGGTGTTTTCTGGTTGCCTGTGGGTAGAGCATTGGGAGACAAAATAAGAGTAGCCCGGTTTGATTCAGGTAGACGGTTTGGTCACGTCTCGTCACACACATGATGTGTTATTGTCTGCGTATCACATTTTCCTGAGAAACCACATGTGTCACAGGACCACGGGTCACGAAGTTTCTCCATTGCACCAAAACCAAAATGCTTTTTTCGAGATTTAATCATTATTATTCAATTTTGTTCGATGCCGTAATGTTTGGAATCAGTCTTCCCTCCTCGCCATTTCTCCAAATGACGTAACGTCACTTATTACATATGGCGTGAACCGAAGAGGCGAATTTAACACCATTGCCCCATAAATGTCTCTGCTTATCGTAATACTCTAGTTCTACTGTTAAACAAGGAAGTGCATAAGGGGAAATTTGTTTCGAATAAGAGTTTTTCCAATGACCGGTGGCGGGGAAGTTCTGCAGAAAATTATGGATGTTTTCGTAATGATCAAGCGTGGCTGTCGGGTAGAAATTGAGCCTTCATACCCACGTTGTTGTGTTCAGTGCGCACTCACCTTGTGTGTTTGGGAGTCTGAAAGGTGCGTTGATCGTTTCCGTAACAGCTTGCGCGGAGAAAGCTATTATTAGGACATTAATTAGAGCCCCATGCTCCATGACGCTTCGGCACCTTTCTGGAGCTCTGCCCGCGGCAACCAAAACTCCTTAGGAAATGATTTAGTTTCCAAGATTAGCGGGTGATTCGGTGAGTTCTTCAGTGACCTTTTGCGGGTCCTTCTCCCTTTCACCGTAATTTTTCTCCATCCGTTTATTTGTGGTGGAGTCAGAATGACAGCCACCATAGAACTTTGGTAGTTTTAATCCGCTTTGCCTTACACATCTCGCGGACTTAAATCTATCCCATCGGATGGGCTCGCTTGTCTTCTGCAGGCACTAGGGAGTTATTTCTTTTCCGTTTTGGGGGGCCCAGAATTCACGTGGGCCCTGCACATCTTTCTCGGCCGGCGAGAAAGTACCCCGGGGCTCTTTGGTTCCGTAGTTTGCGTTAAATGTCGCCCGGAAGGCCAGGCCTAATCTCTCGTAGCCCTTTCTCCGAGTTGAATGACAGGCTAGTGCGGTCAGGCGCAGATATCCAACTCTCGAACCCAGATGTATAAGGTCAGCTTTGGACTTTTATGGCCCTTCATTTCTCCGCTCTCTATTGTCTTTACGCCGTGATTAAACGTTGTAAAATGAAGTTTTTACCGACACCCCCCCCCCCCTTCTGCACTATTTCCGAGAGTCCTGGAGACATAGCAGTCCCCGCATGAGTGTAGACACTCGGCATTTAGCCGTCAAATAATTACGTATTATCGTCGCTAATTGGAAACGTCTATGACGTAATCTAGTGGTGTACATTCCGGTGTTTCGGGCTCCAATTGCTTAGGTTGTACACAACGTCTAACTTAATCTTAAGGCTAACCTTAAAAATAGGACAACACAATACCCTTGCCCGAGGTCGAGGATTGGAACCCGCGACCTTCGGGTTGCCAGGCCGTGTTAATGTCCTTTCTTTTTATTCCCATCCATCCCCTTGTCTTCGACAAATTACACCCTCCCTTGTATTACATAGCACTTATGAACATTCAGATGGTTTATGTTTTAATCGAGTGCTCCATTTGGAGATAGCTTAGCCCTTGAATATTACTCAAGAGTTTCCTCCAATTTTTTGGCATCATTTCTAGTAAAATGGGCTCTAAATATTCGTATTTATTTTACCACATTATTGGCCCTTAGACTGCTCATAGAGAAGAAAATTGGGAAGAATAAGCCAACATTCATTCCATTTGCAGATTTAGAGAAGGCTTTTTACAATGTGGATTGGGATTCGATGCTTGGAATTCTGAAGGGAATTGGAGTGTCCTACAATGACCGAAGAATTATCCACAGTCTGTATAAAAACCAGGTAGCTGTGATTACATCTGGACCCAGCTGTGAAGAGGCAAGAATTAGAATTAGGTTAGGAAAGGAGTTATACAAGGCTGTGCACTGTCGCTCGTAATTTTTAATGTTTACATCGAGAGAGCCGTCATTGAAATCAAGGAGAATTCTTCTGGAGTGATAATCCACGGAGAAAAAATAAGCATGCTGCGATTCGCGCATGATATAGCACTATAGCAGAGACAGAGAGGGATCTGAACAAGTTTCTAGTAACCATGGAAAGGGCAATGGCCAGATATCAACTGAAGATAAATAAGAAGAAGACTAAGATATTGTTGTGCAGCAAGAAAGAAGAGGCCAAAACCAGTGTCTAACTAGGAAATAAAAAACTTGATGAGGTGAAAGAGTTCTGCTACCTAGGAAGCGTAATAACCAACGATGGACGAAGCAAGAGAGAAATAGTCAGTAGAATACCTCAGGCAAAGAGGGCATTCTACCAAAAGAAGAACCTACTTACATCTGGAAATACAAGCGTAGAGGTAAGGAAACAATTCATCCGTACATATATCTGGAGCATGTTTCTTTATGGTAGTGAGGCATGGACGATGACAGCAGCGGAGAAGAAAAGGATAGAAGCATTCGAAATGTTGTGCCGCAGAAGAATGATGTAGATTAAATGGATCGACCGAGTAAGTAACGAGGAAGTCCTAAGAAGAGTGGGAGAAAAGAGAAGTCTGCTGACAACTCTAAAAAGAAGAAGGGACAACTTAATCGGCCATATCTTAAGACACGATGGCCTGATGAAGACAATCGTTGAGGGAAAGGTGAACGGGAAGATTGGAAATTCAGGCCTCGTATGAGATACATGGAGCACGTAGTGAGGGATGTGAAAGAGAAGAGTTACGTCACAATGAAAAGTTTGGCCGATAGAAGAATCGAGTGGGAAGCTGCGTCAAACCAATCCTAGGATTGCTGACCAATGATGATGATGATGATGGAATGCTAGCTTTTTTGGCTCGGCGTTCTGCTACCAGTCGAATTTTCGTTGTCTACTGCATTGATCATTGTACACCAATTTAAATATTATCGCCGAAATGAGACCGATGTATTACCAGGTGATGTATCTTAGATGAATTTTAAATAAAACTATGGTAAAAGACTATTTTACTCTCATGAACACCATCGTCATCGGGTAACAATCCTAAGTTTTGTTTGACGCAGCTCTCCTTCAGCTAACTAATTCTAATAAATAATTCATTGTAAAATGCTACTTTATTATACATCCTTTACTACTTAAACCATGTGTCTCATCCGGGGCGTTCCTTTTCCTTAAGTTATCCTGTCCTATTTTTAAAGTTTTCAGCAGACTTCACTTTGCTTCCACATAACTCAGGACTTCTTCGTTTGTCCTTCAGTTGATTCATTTTATCTTCGTCATACGTCTGTTACATTATATTCCGAATGCAGCCTTTTCCGCTGCTGATATCAACCATGCCTTACTGCCATAAGGACTCTTAATCAGGTTAAATTATGTAAGAATAATTATCACAGTGTCTTTGTTTGTTTCTATCTCATTATCTATACTTCTTGTAAGCAGTGAACATTAAATTATGTATAAACGGTAAATCCATTACTGGAAAGAAAGCGGGGTTAAATTGCTTCATCTTAGACGTGAATTGAAAGGGGTTGAGCCTGAGTAAGCAAACAATGGAAAGCACAGTCAACGAGAATCAAGAAAGTACTTTCTACGGAAATATTTTCTGGAGTGTGTTGTTTAATGAGCCGGAACAAGTTGACATATTACTACTTCATTGGCTTATGTGTATATTTCCGTTGATTTCCCCTCAGTAGTCATGTCTCCTTTCGGGTTTTTGCAGTCCTGGAATTTCCACCCTGTGATTATTTCCGGTTAATAGAAGTCTCAGGAATGTTGCTTCTAAGATTACACCCCGGAATCTCTCGAAGAAATGGAAAAGGTATCCGAATTCTCATGCTTTTCCTTGTCTTGTCGCGAGGACGATTAAGACATTGTGTCCGTGCTCATAAACAGCGTGAGTGAACCCTAAGAAAAATAAAATCCTCGTAGTTCATTTGCAATTTTTTCCGTTTAGAGATGGAATTGGATGGTCTCGAAAATTATTTGGTCGAATTACCCAAATAAACGAAGTTCCACGAGTCAATACGCAATCGCCCATTTCTTATAGCGACTAAAATCTTACATCATGCGCTTTTTTCTATTCATTCCATCTTGAAAACTGAAGTAAATTGAGTAGCTGAAGCCTTAAAAATTTCACGAAACTTTTTCTTCTTCATTCCGTTCACAATAGGAATCATCAATCACATTAATATGCTTCATTCTCCCATTTAACGACCTAACTAGTGTGCCCGTCACCCTTGTCCTATCTCTACTGCATACGTAAACAATGTATTTTCCTTTTGGCCCATCGTATTTCTTCATCTTTTAACTCTGCATAAGACACATCCTTTCTCGGGAATTCTTCCGTATTTAACATTTTAATTTTCTATCCCTAAGGTTCAGATTTCTGACGCCTCAGCACCACGCTCCATATTTAGATTAAATACACTTATTATCTTAGCAAACTTTAGCCGATGCTCCCATATGGCATTTCAGTTATTCGAATAAACACTAGTGGGAATAAACACTAGAACTTAAATTTAACTGTTAACTAGTGTTAACTAGTGAATAAACACATAACTGGAAATCGTTCGTTCCCGTCCGAGCAAATGGGAAAGCATAGCGATTTGCGTACTTTTGAGAGAATAGGATTGAATAGATAGGAGAATCGTGTTTCAGAGTTGGTGGGTGGCCCTTGATATTTTTACCCATTTCTTCATTGATATGCTGAATACTGTGGCCATGCCCTCCATACAAATTGCCCTCTTTATTCTGAGCATTGTACTTTAAGGAATCATTAATCACATTTCGTCGTACAAATTGTGTCTTTAATTTAAGATATACCTCTCTATTTGGCGCCACAATAATTGGTTTATGGTGTTTTTGCGTAGTTCAAAAATACTACCTTCAATCCGTACTATAGCAATCCTACAATAAGATAAGGCAATCTTTTCGAATTTCTGTAAAATTCTGTGTAGAGCGAGGGTGTACGGTCTCAAATAGCTTTTACTCAGGCTTCTCTAGAAATGAGGCCTTTGATCTGGCGCGTGGTGTTATAGGGAAGCGAAATGGGCATCTTGGAGACAGGATGAAAGTAGATGCCTTAGGGATGCGAGTCTGGAGAAACTACAGTGTAGAGGAAGGGAGACAAATGCCTTAATGTTTAAAGAAGGTGTGCAGTGGGAATAATGAAATTGCTGGAGGTATTTAGGTGATGGTAGAGTTTTTGAATGGACCAAGAAATCAAAGGCTCTGGTCTATTTTACTCGAAAAAATAAACTGCACCACTTGAAGCCGTGTCAAATCGTGGAAATTGCATGGATTAATGCGCAGCCGTCCGTGATTTACCGAAGTGTTCCATGAAGCTCGTTGCTTTACACGATGCTATTTTCCCTGCGGTCTCTACAAGCATCAGACTACACATTGAGAATTACTTATTGTGTAAAACCACCTTTATAAGTGGTTAGGAGATTCAAGGGAAAATGAGGAGGTAGTAGAAATCGGGATTCAGGTGTTCCAACACCGTAGGCTACATCACTGTCTAACCCGATCCTATTACTGGGGCAAATGCAACAACCATGACCGAGGTGGGATTCGAACTCGAAACCTTTTGGTGGCTAGGCGGGCGGACTACCGACCTGATTACTGTGGCAGGCGAGGAAGGGACAGAAAAAGACTGTTCTGGTTGATTTGAAAGTAGGTGGGGCTCACGCTAATGTATAAAGAATAGCGTTGCGTTCTGATGCGTTTAGAAAATCGTATCCATGTAAAGAAGCGTTCAAAAGTGGCCAAAGAGAGTAGATTTGGTCCTTTGCTCCTCAGCCTGACCATTTGAATCCATTAACCTAGAATTTTTCATTCCCTTCATATGCTGCACTTATGGAAATGGCTTGCGGAGTTCGGCTCCTCTTGCCTGAATTTAATTTATCTGTCTCCAAATCTATGCCGACGTGAGTATTACGTGCTTGCGTAGGTTATGTGCAAAGTGTTTTCTCTTGTTCATGATTATTGGGGAATAGAACATAGAGCTGCTTCATACCGTACAAGAACGATTGCGTGAAATATTAGCTAGTGAGGTATATAAATACTAATCTAATGTGAGGAGAGACTGGAAACAAATCTCAATCTTTACGATATCGCCTCACTTTTCCGTGACCGGAAATATCATCGATGTTGGAGTTTCAAGAGGTTTTCGCCTTGAAACACTCTTGCGGTTGAAGAGAGGCGTAAGAATGGCATTGAAATGGGAATAAGTGTGGAAAGAACTCAGCGTCGGCGTCATCGGACTGCTTTCGACGAAAGGTGCCGAGGGGGTTTTATGTTCCATTCGACAAAAGGGTACTGCACTTGAAGTGCTCTCGATCCTGCTCTCAAGTGGAGGCCAGGCTTTCACTGATTATGCTCTGCACTGCTGGGATTCTGGGCCTTCGAAATGGAACACCAGCCCTCTAGCCACAACACCAGCTTGATTCCTGTTCCGGATATGTCTGTATATGCTTGATGGGACGTGTATAATAAAACCTTTTACTTGTGTGCAACTTTGGAAAATTAAATTTCCGACACACTTGAACTCGTTCGCGTGCCATGACTGGCCGACATATGGTCGTGATACGAATGGGCTCTTGGGAAACAATATCTATAGAAATCATCCTGTATATAAGACTTATCGGTATAAATGTGTATATCTTTTAGGGCAGTTATAACGTGAACTAAATGAATTGGTGAAATGTACATTGTGTATTACGTAGGTTCTCGCCGAGTTGTAGTTGTCAATGCAGAAGATACAACGGGGCGAAGCCCGACATGAGGCATAAATAATATAAAGCATAATAAACAAGCTAACTAACGATTTAAATTGATAACATATGTATTTTTTCATTTTAAATCCTCAATATTTCTATTGCACGCGCCTGTCATCATATTTAATAGTTCGCGGAAATTAGGAGAAGGCAGAGTGAGGCGTTGGGTACCTAATGCCATTATAGGATGAATGCCGGGGAGGCAAGGGAGAGGAAGGACATTTTAGGCAGTAGGAAGGAGTGGTAAACACGTCGATATCAAGCGACGAAATGTGCATGGAATGAGCTTTTAGACGTAAGAAATACCTAGAAGCGTAGGGTCAGTCCATTAAAGGCGAGTAATAGTAGTAGTCGTCTTGGGTTTTAGATGCTCCAACGGCTAATGTTATATCTCATTATATAACCTAAGATTTTCATGTCAGGTGAAATTTAATAACGATGCCCAGAGCTAGATTCGAACCCGTAAACTTTGGGTTCCCAGGCCGGTGCGTTACCGACCTGGCTACCACGGCCTCTGTCAAGTCCGACCCTAACCGCTAAGACTATCAGTTAAACTTCAGTATTCAATATTTTTTCTTTTACTATTGAGTATTGCTCATTGGTACGAGCACAGCACAGAACCCACATGTATTTTTCGTTCATAACCCTTATGTGGCATAACTCAATGTATGGGTGCAACTACAGTTACGCGTATATTTTCATCCGTGCTCTTGCGAAGGACACAGAAGTTGAGGGGTCCCTCGGACTTGAGAAGTACACATAAATGCTCTGCAAATGATTTTAATCCATAATTTTACCTTTGTTTCCGCAAGAGCTCCCACTCCTGTCCGTTTTTTTTTATCGTTCTACCCCTTTCTGAAAGCTGGGTCCCATTTGTGGCGTCCTCTAGGTATAAATCTTTCATGTTATATGATATTCGCCAAGTCCCACGCTATGGAATTTAGACAGGTGACAAATGATGCGTCTTTATTCCCGTAAGCAAACTCAGTGCAGATTTCAAGTAGGTACGAATTTGCTTACAGATTAACGGGCTCAGAAAATAGCTCTCAGGTAAACTACCTAAAATGTATCATGCTGGCCGCGGTAGTAGTTCGGTAACTCGCTGGTATGACAACTCAAAGATCGAAGGTTCTAATTCCACCACGGGCAAGGGTAATTTTGTTTACCTATCTTAGAATGAGGCTTACGATTAACCTAGGTTATACGGTGAGATATAACCTTAGCAGTTGGAGCACCTCGAAACCTAATTATTTTACTAAAAGGAGTCATACTCGCCTTTCAAGCCTGAAGTATTCAGCTCTGTTTTTCTAGCAAGAGGCTTGGGGCATTTTATATAGTTTATCTTTGAACATGTCATGAATATCGTGGATAACTCTTCGCCGTTCACTATCGAAATCGAGCCAGATTCGCTCTCGTTTCGACACGTTCGCTTTTATTTGCCAAGTCCATGTACGGGTAATCCGAGATCGCCCCTAAAAAGCGACGCGCCCCGTCCGTGTTCCTGCCGTTCCGGCCGTTTGATTTAAAAGTGCCGAGGAATTTCTTTCCCCGCGGAGAAACTCTGCAATTTCTGCGCTCGTAAATCCTGAAAGGTTTTCGTGCTCGGGCGACCGACGTGAATTCGGTCCATCTTTCTCTCTCTCTGGAACTCTCCCTTTCATAAACGAGCGATAATTGACTCGGGGAAATTTCACCCGAGAGCGAACGGAATCGATTGTAACTCCCCCCCGTGTGTGTCTCACTAATACGTAACTCACCCTACCTACCTCCAGTCTCTCCACCGTCCCACCTCGGGTATCACGCCCACTCGGCTCGGAAGAAAACCGGCGTGATCTCCTCTCCCGGGCGGCTGTCGCAGTCTTGTCCTCTTGTCTTGCGACCGGGTTGGCGCTCCCGAGTCGGGGCCGGGTGAATTTCCTCCCTCGGCCGCTAGATGTCGCCTTCTTCCCCCCCGATCCAGATACAAGGTGGTGTTCGGAACGGGAGAATGGACTTTTTTATATATCAATCGTTTTTCAAGTGACAATATCGTCCTACAATCCTATTTCTCTGGCCTTAATATTACTTTAAAGTGTTTATGTGACAAAAACTGCCTTAATTCACACTCTGGAACATATTGTCATGCAGATGTATTGAGTTGCCATCCAGACAATCTAAGGTAGTTTGACAGATGGTGAGTCGCCCCAAACATACTACATACATGCAATAAGATATACAGTACCTACTACTCATTGAGAGAAATGTGTTAGTTGCATAAATACTAGGAATGTGCGTTTATGATGAGAATGGTATCTGCGAATGAATTTCTTTACTAAAGGGTTCCTCATTCGCTGGAATGCATTAGTTTCTAATTCTGCTACGGCATGCTATACCGAAGGGAGAATGAGTTGGAATGGCCAAGAATTTTTCAGAGGCGCTATGTACTACCTACTCTGCCAACATTACTCCCCCATAGGCGATTATTATGTTGCCTATAATAATTTCTCATTGTTCGCGAGAAGATAATAATTTTAAATTATCTTTCTAATTGTGGTTTCATGATCAAGCCGTGTTTCATACGCGTTTTACAGACTTTATTTTAAACGGCGAAAAGTGTCGTACCATTTGAAATAAAAGTCTGTAAAGCTTACAAAGTTGTTACGTGTCATTTTTCAAGGAGTACTTTTCTAGTTATCCTGAAAGGTAGACAGGGCATTTCATCATTACAACCCCATGTCTCCTTTCATTTTCAGCATTGCGACGTAATTATGGGCAGCTTAAATTTTATTCCATTTTAACCAATAAGAAAATAATAAGAAAACGACATATTTCCTCGGCCTTGGAATGTGTGAAAGGCGTATGAAATAATCAATATTTTGCCGTTTGTTTCTAAGAAAGAAGTCCCTTCAATCCAACTGGATTGCACGAAGCCATGAGTCCGCATTTATCTCTGAAGAGGTAACTATGTAATGTGAATAATAACTCTAGGAAATATTATTTCATGATTTCAAATGAGAGTATTGTCACAAAACTTGTAGTATTTCCTCTACATTTTCTAATTAGGCGTCATCCTTCACTAAGCATTCAGTGGTTAGATTTAGGAATTGGATATTGTACAGAGGAGAGAAACTAGGTTTAAAAACGTGTTACATAGGTTTATCAGAGGGTCCATATTGTTAGAAGAATCAGATTGATAGGCAATTACTATGAAATCGTAGGTAGAAGTACCGACTAATCACTCGGATCTTAGGCTGAAATAAGTACAAAATCTCCTGTAAACATTGAAGATGGAGTTGTTTACTAAAGAAAAAATTATTAAAAATCCGAGACCTCTGGTAGGCTAGGTCATGCAGAGAAAATAAGAGATATAAATAATGGGACAGAGAGATTATAAATGTCATTTTCACGCGGACAATAAGGGAACTTATAACATTGACTCCATTTTGCCAGGGACATGATTTGTAAAGGTATTTGGAAAGGTATATGATTATAGGCTTTTAATGCATGACTGAACGAACCTCTTCGTGTGTAATTCATGTTTACAATTTATCCCATAGGATGTTGGGTAAAAAATGTACTTCATGCGGTTTACATCCGCATGATACTAATAATTAATCTCTAATTAAGTAGTTGTGAATCTATTGTTAAATGTACGTAATGTATGCTTGGGATGGTACTACTCCCCTCACCCTCCCTCGCGATGACTTACAGGATACTCAGTAGATTATTTGTAAAATATACTTTTTAAATACTGGCCAGGAACAGAAAATGTTCCTCCCACCACAGTTTTTTCAAGTGCTAGTTGATGGCTGACTGATTATTCTGTACACGATGTTTACAAAAGATGCTTATGATCTTGGAAGGCGGACGTTGAAATCACCATTCGTAGGCAGGGACGGACTTGTTTTCCGTAAAAACGAAAGTGGGAGCTTCACCATCGGCTTCGTCCTCGGCATCACCAACGGAGAAATGAACGGTACAACTGAACTTTCGTTCCTTCTTTGAGGTTCCATTTAAAGAAAGATTTGAGATAGTAAAATGGGGTTGAAGTGATCTCTAAGATACGAAGTCAGCAAATTTTACCGTGGTTTCACGTTGCTGTATCGGTATATTCTCCGAGTTCGAATGTGGGTCACCTTACAGGGTCGAATTCTAAGAGGATTGTGTTTATGTATAGTCTAGAGTCCTGGCTTCTCATCCTGAGGACCCGGGTTCGAGTCCTTTTGGTGGCAGGTTATTCAGTGTATCATTCCCGACTTTCAGCTCTTTGTGGAGAGCGCCTCTAGTTCAGCGCTCCGTTCGTCTCATGGCGCGTCAAACCGTGGACACTTTGACTCCTTTCGTTGAGAGTTTTTCTTTCCACTCAGATTTGGCATCTCTTAAAATTATCTCTATTGCAAAAGTACGCGGAAAGAGTCCTTGCTTGAATTTCTAGTTTTAAAGCCCGTTTCCCTGAAACTAAGATTTCGATGTAGTTATGGAAGTATACAACAGGCAGCATACGTAACTTTTCTGCCAGTGGTTAGACGAAGGAACACTGATAAAAATCACAACACACTCAATTTTACAGGTAATTAATTCGTTGTGGATGGTTGCCCTACTGAGCCCATGCTACCTCATAAATCTAAATGAGTTGTTCTTCTCGTGAACACTAAAAATCCGTCATAATCCCCGTACTGAATAAAATTTGTACGTACACACAGATAAACACTTACTAATATTATAATTACGTTTAAAGGCGCTCCAAATTCTAGTTTTATATCTCGCCATCTGGCCCATCCTAAGCCTAATCCTGATAAAATGGCAACCTTTATGACCGAGGTGGGACCGAATTTGCGATCTTAGGGTTAGGATGTAAGGCTGCCGTGTTACCGACCTAACTACCTCGGCCGAATTCAATTAAATTTCTCGTTTTCAGAGTACTGACTTCTTTTGGCGGATTAAAATTTTGTGTATATATTAAGATAAAAGTTCATATTTGTTTAAGGCGTAATGTCTACTTATTTGCCATTGATGGGAATCATCTTATATGCTTGAATAATGTAGAAGTTACGCCTCCATATTCGTGCATAGATGAGGTTATTCGATGGTATAGGATATTAAAATTCTGGATAATTATGCTATTGGATCGAGTGCTTCTCAAAAAACCTCGATTACCGGCTAAGTTCTTAGAAAAGGAACAAGAGTTCTTAAGTGGTGTATCTACCCACGCAGTGGTTTGCATAATGTTCAGACTAGAATTTTGCTGCCGCGTTTCGATGTGATGACTCAGAACCTGAATTAATCCAAAATGCAAAAGAGGCCACCTTCTGTTGAAAGGGTTATATTTTAAATTACTTTTATGAGAATAATATTAAAATCTGATAGATACGTTTAATACATTTAGAATAGCATTTCTTAGCTCTAAATGTTCTCTAAAATTCAAACAAGTAATGTCAATGCCAATTTTGTGTTCGAGAAAACAGTTTCTACAAAAATATTCCCTATGATAAATTTTTACTATTTTCGCTTCCGGCGTGCAGTATTCTGCGGAACCGATATGGTATACATAATTGCCGTTATAAGTAAATTAATTATGCACCGAAGTTACGCTGCACGCTTTAATTAGAACTCACTTCCAATGGTGCTGTCATGCTTTATTGAGAAGACTGCCCCTTGATGGCCATGGTTCTAACATACCGGTGTTGACAGCGTAGACTTCTACTTAGAAATTTAGATATTGTTTCATTACACTGTTATGACTACCACCATGCGAGTCAATACATTGGAGCAGTTCCGAATTAATTGGCGATTCCTTCCGCTCCACCCGTTTCGAAATAATGATCATCGCAATGGACCGGCTCAATCTTTCGTCGTATTATCGTTGTTGCCTGAGTTGAATCTTGCCCTTCGATGAAAGTAATTAACCAGTGTCGAGAATGCTTTCCCAAGACTTTGCACCGAATTTACTCCCGCTGCCATTCCCTCTGCGAGCGATTATTCCGGGGCAAAATGAAATCGCTCCCTGCTCCAATTAAGTCGCCAAATTACTTTTCTGCGCCTCCAAACTTCCCCACCTCCCCCTGACGACGAGTCTTGGAAACGCGAGGTGAATCTTCCGAGCTTACTTTTCGGACAAATCCTGCTCCGTTTGCGCCTCCCTCCCCTCCAACCAGATGGATGCCGGGATGGGTTTATTCTGATGAACCGATAAAGAGTGGGCGGAAGGACTCGTGAACGCTTCAATTTCCGCGGTGGAACGGAACGAAATTTCCACCCTACGCGAGAGGCTCATCTGCGACGGGCTGTTTTCGCGAGCTCCCCCTTTTCATTCCGCTCGCCGACGGATGAGCGGATAGCCGTCGACGCTGACGAGAGAGGGGGTTCTGATTTCTCCCGGTTCGAGGAACAAGATGCCATCTGCTTCCTTCCCTATCTCCGTCTCATCTGTTAATTCCGGCGTTCTCGCTGCCGCGTCGCGGTAGATGGACGCTGAAGGTTAAAGCGCTGATTACCTCCCTCCTAGGCGTTTCGGTGGTGAGTTGCCCGTGATGAACCACGATCTACCCTTTTCTCAGGAAACTTGCGGCACAGATGTCTGCCCCTACTTCCGTCTGCGCTGAACTTCTTTCGAAGACGCTGTTAGCAATGATCGTTCTGAAATGAAGCTTACAGATTTAATGAGCCTGAGTAGTGATTGAATTCGGTTTTTAGGTACTCCAATACCTTAAACTATACCTATTCACCTAACTTTAACCCTAAAATTAATGACATCCATACCCGGGATGGAAATCGAAACCGTGAGCTTTGAGTTGCGTATCCGGCACCTAAACTATCTCAATACCACTGCCGGTGGAAACATGTAAATGAAATCTTAAAACAGAACATGGATTACTTCAGAATTCCACAGTGTATTTATAAGAAATGTACTTCAGGTTTAGGCCCTTAGACGATCTTCTGGTACACTGTATTATAATGTTGCTGTATTGACTTTTAGTAGGTTTGAGAGGATTTAAAACGTCGGTTTTGTGGGGAGAATACAACTCATATCAAAGGAGATAGGTTAAGGAAACCGACGCTATTGAGAAGATGAGGGTCTTTGGAGCGAACGCTGTTTCCACGTACCCAGCTTACGGTTTTTGGGAATGAAGTAGAGGGTTCAAACGTGTTTTGGTGGCCCTCTCCCTGTAGATGTTAGGCGAAACTGGAAAAATTCCTCTAATCTACAATCCATTAAGTATTATATGAAGAATTCTATTAGCGAAGAGCGCTGCGGGCCTTGAAGTTGGAGATTTGCATTTTACGTACCTGAGATTGGACTGTAAGGGAAGGCGTTAACTGGAGGCGTCAGAGATATGGGTGAGGAGGAGAATAGAAAGAGTATGACTTACGGATGTGAGGATGAATGGTTAATTGTTGAGCTTGAAGGCGGGGGAAATAAAGTGGTCGGCGGAAATGAGGAAAACGCATTTTCGGTGGACGGAATGAAAATTGCTGGAAGCGAATTTTAGTGAGTTAGAATCCTCGATTATAGCTGTTGAGCTTGTCCAAGGAGTAGACTAAGGACTAAGTTAGGTAAGGTGATGCGATATATAAAATGGATGGTGCAACTTAAAACCTAACTCTATAGTTACTTAACATTTTGTTCAAGGATTTTCCTGGATTGCTTTCCTTCGGATACATCCCTGCTTGGCCGAAGCAGTCCTTTTCCTGCATTAGTAGGTAATACTTCAGTCCGTAATGTACCCTCAGCAGCAACATTGTTCCACTTGCTCTAACCGTCCACCAGCAACGGTTCATGTGCGAAAGAGAGAGGGAGGTCACTGGGGAAGTTCGTTCGCAGCCCCGCCCCACCCTTCTGCTCAGGCCGCGGCGTCACTTTCATTCATAAGTGAGGAAGACGTCTCTTACACGTCCCCCTCTCCTTCCTCCTTGGCCCTCTTCACATCAGCGATGCGTTTATGCCGACCTCGCTCCCCTCCGCCTCGCGTCGCCCAGTCGCTCGGGTCATCGTCGCAGTGAAAACCTGGGTTGCAAATGCACCTCAGCTGTCCTGCCCCGTGTCTACGACTTGAACACTCCAAGTCCTCCTGGCCGTTTTCACTCGAGGGTCGATAATGCGCAGTAATATCGCACCGTGTAAACTTTCAGCTGTACACTATATATTGTCTTCATTGTTTTACAGTGTAAAGCAAGGATGAGCATGGTGTAACACACATTAGATGGAGAAGGGTAGAAGGGACTGATGGGGTTAGGCATAGCTAGGGTGGTAAGGAAGTTAGAATGGGGGTACTTGGGAAGGATTAGGCATTACATCCTCGGCACAAAACGCTAAGTTTTCTATAGCCTTTTATTGTATATTGTTAAAGCGAATTAAAACGGAATCATACTCGCAGTTCATTAAAGAGATGTACAATGTATTAAACTGTAGAGCAACTGGTAGCATGGACGAACGCCTATTGCATGAGCAACTGCATGGAAAATATCCAATGCTCTTTTTTTCGTACTTTTCTTGTGAATCAATCCATGCAAATATCTTGATTTTTTTATCTATCAATGAAAGAAAATATTATAAAAACTATATGAATATGAGACGGGCAACCTAATCGTCCATACAGAAAGAAATTGAACTGGTGAAGACAATCGTCGAGGGAAAAGTGAACGGGAATAAGGCAATATGTGGGTAGGCAATCAGGGTTGCTTGTCCCTCGAGTCTCTCTTCTCATACTTAGAGTCTGCACCGCATGCGATCTTCTAATTAATGCTAATGATAATGTTGATGCGTATCATTTTATTATTTTGCCTCAGCTTTATTTTTGATATCCTTGGGCTATTTACTTCAATTAATTGTTTTATGAATGGAAGTTTGCCATTTTCCGGTAGTAATTTTAAATCTGCGTGCTTATGTTTTGACCGAGGTTTTACGCCTGTTGTTGCAATTTAACTTGGCTTTTTCATCTAAATGACGGCCGTAATATGAGAATATGTTTTTTACCATGGGAATCACCTTAATTAAACCTAAGGTTTGTGTCCGTGATACATTTATGGGTGGACAAACGGCAGGGTCAGAGTTGCTTCAACGATTAAAAGAACGTATTTAATTATCCTTCATAATTACCTACCCCTTTATGCGTGTGTATGTGGGTGTATGCCTTAAATGGATACTTATATATATTTTATGAAGGCATAAAAACTATTTTTCTCTATTCCCTTGGCTCCTAATCGCTGAATTGCCTAAATATGTGGGGGAATAAGTAATATCCATCTAAGCAAGACACTTTGTATCGCGTTTCCTTGAGAATCTAGTGAAAGGGAAAGACTTAGGCCATACTTTTTCTTACAAGGACGTAGTCCTACGATGCCTCATACTATAGTTTTAATAAATTTCCTTTTCACAGTTAGCACGTACTTGCAGCGTGGAGCACATGGAGAAAGTATTGATTTAATTGCTTATCTTGTTAGTGATCTATAAATGATAATAATGTGTTCTGTACTAGTTAAAGTAGGTAATATAGACATAAAATGCATCTGCATGTTCCCCTGAAGTCGGAGACTTCTGCGAATATCCTTTTTAGTACTTACGATTTATGTTTTATAATCTTTGTTTAAAATACTTGCCATTTTATCTATTATGTTCAGTGTAGGATGAAAGGTAAAAACTTTAGCGTTCCACAGGTTCCACAAGCTAAATTTTTTACCTTTCATCCTAAATTATGGAATTCCACGAAGTCTTGGCCTCTACCATCCACTGTATTATGTTCAGCCTATACCAGTTTCTACCTGAATACTTTAACGTTTCGCTTTCACTTATTTGCCTGTTGAATCTCATCACTATAGTTGCATCGTGATTAATCTTCTTCCCGACTGAGTGGTAGCCGAGAGGGTAGAGCGTTGGTCTATTACAGAGGCCCTGGGTTCTAAATGTGAGATGCCTCTGGACATCTATAACTAAACATAAGCTATTAGCTCTAATGGGTAATAGATCTTTATGGGAAACGTAAGACGCTCAGGAATAACAACTAGCCTCCCCTACCCAAATGTAATGCGCCATTTCACTGTCTGTTAGGTTTAGTACTCAGTACCTAGGCTTAGTAAGGAACTCTACCCTTACCATCTAGCCCGACCCTAGGATTGTACACAGTGGTTTGGTTTTAAATTATTATCTCAGGCGTAAGTTGATGGAATTTACTATATATCTTGGAATGTAAGCAATAATTCTTTTAATTCAACTGATATAGTAATAAAACCATATCTACATCGAAACTAAGGTCATGTGTCGTGCAAATAAATTTGTGGAATTATAAAATTATTACAACTCCTTGTACCAGCCTTGACTCGGTGGAATTTGCCGTTATTTATTTCAGGGAGAACAGACTCGGTAATCTGCCACAGATTTGTTAAGAAAAAGTCTTTTATTTCATAGATGAACAGAAGTATTACTTGCATTTCCTTTGTTTTAAGTATTCATTCAGTACCTCCTGGGCTGAATCAGTGACCTTTAAAACAGCGATTGCAATCTTTTGCCTTAATAGCGTGCAAAAGCTTGGTGTTGTGATCAAAGTAGGTATTATTTTGGTTCTCAGTCGCGGAATATTTGTCTCACCTCCGCATTTTTCTGGTCGTGGACGATTGTTCGGGAAACACCTCGAGGCTCCGGTCGGAATCCGAGGGGGCGGCGCGTAAAGCGATCTCCTCCCACGGGACTCCCATTCCCAGCTCGACCCTTTACCGGCCGCCGTCTCATTTCGTCCCCGACTCGTTCGCCGTCATTAAGTCGGGGCTAGTTCCACGGGCGTCGTAAAAGGCCGGCCGCCTCCCGTCCGCTCCCGATGAGCGGAGGAGGAGGAGGAGCTTTGAATTATGTGCGCCCCGCATCCTGAATCGGCGCCGTGCGACGGCGGAAAAAGGATCGGCCTCGCGGGCGGAAAGAAAGTCCTCTCTCACGGGAGCAGGGGGAGACGGGGGGGTGCACTTCCGACGGGCCTTTCCCGCAATGCATTTTCTTCCATCGTATTCTTCTTCCCTAATCGACTGTTCGTCCACCATATGTTCCGTGGATCGGATGCAACAGGTGGAGCGTTGAGGTTTCCGAAGCCCGCGCTGTTCATATGGGTAAACCTCTTAAAAAAGCGTAATAACATCTATCGCTCTAGGAGTTGTACTTTTTGGAACGGAGATCAAAGTAAAATGCACTTCAATTAAAGGGAAACAAACTAAACTTCAAATGAAAGAGTACAAAGTATATCGGTAAAACGTAGTATTAACGAAAATGATCAAAAACCAAGAAAAATGGTAATTCTTGTATTTAAAAATCGGAAATAATATTCAAAGTACCTAAGCATTGATTGGACATCGCAATTTCGTTTTGATATCGTCTTTGAGCTTTGTCTCTTGAAGAGTTCGACAACATTGCTGTCGGAAACTAAGGAATACACAGATACACCAGATCTAGTTTGGTAACCACATTTGAAACTTCTCTTATTTGGACTCATTAAGCAATGCAAAAATTTAAGAGCGTTAAGACCTTTGCGGTCCATTTCGCGTCGAGGATGTTTCTTTTATTGGATTCCTTCGCGCCAATGTTTTTGAATACCATTTGTTCATCAAAGAATGTAGCTTTAGAGATTTGTGTGTGGAGAAAAATAGAAGAAGGGCGGCCGAAAAAAGGTTGTTGGCGGATATTAATAGGCGAAGCTGTTGTATGGTAAGGGTAAATATTGATAACGGGATACCAAAGATCATTATTGAAGGTAGAATGCTGGGTAAGCAAGGAAGAGGGAGGGAAAGAAAAATATATTGAATAGTGTGAAGGGAAATGAGACTCGTAGTATCTCTGCGGATTCAATTTATACAATGAATGAATTTATTTTACAAAACACAGGGTCAAGAATATAATGTCATGATTCGGATTTCAATTCATTGGCAGCATCATCAGGTGTATAAATGACCAGGCGTATTATTATTTATGCACCTGATGATGAAGAAAGTGCATTGAAATCCAGGCTGTGCCACTGTATTCTTGACCCTATGGTTTATGAAATTAAATTCATTCATTGTATAGTGTGGAGAAAGGTAGGAAATATATTCTTTTGAAAATACTAATAGCGGAGAGGAGGAGCCATTAAATGAATAAAATAGAAAGAAAAATATAAAAAATTATTGAAAAGTTAGAATATAATTTATGAGGGAAAATAGTGTTTGAAGTAAGGATTTACGGAGTCATTGATGAAGAGATATTTTGAAGCAAAATAATGAAAAAGCAAAGTAGTGTACTCAGACTTGAGGGTGATTTGAGCATTACATGTATATGGTGGAGAAGGAAGATACATCCAAGAATTTGATAGTGTGGAAGAAATTAGTCTATTTGAGTCAATCGTCTTTCCCTTCGAATAAAATCTTGGGTACTTGAATGTGCATGGTCCATGGTCCAAAGAGGGCGGGGCTGAAGGCTTTCCATATATTGTTTACGTATGATCTTCTACCATTGTCGGAATGGGGTCGTTTACTATTTTTTTTATTGCCAAATCTGATAGAGTTTGTAAAATAAAAAGACACGTGATTTTCCGTTTTTTGATCCGTCAATTATTTCTCGAGTTATAAGCGGCGAAAAACTGACGTTTTTAAACCTTTCGGAAAAGTGGACGTAGTGCAACCTCTGACGTATATCAACTTCGTCCAATCACAACTGTGCCCGCTAATCTACTTTGCCTTATCGCAATTGGGGGGACACAGCTGACCCTACCAATAGGAGAAGTTGCGACAGAATCTGTGCGAGCATACCTTCCGAGAACCCCTCTCCACTCCCTTCCATTCCGTTAAAAGCAGTCAAGGGCGGGAGAAAGATGACGTAATGATATCAAAGAAACTTTTTCGGTGGGCGTCACCTTTTGCTTATTTTAAGTTCTGATTTATGAGTGAATGGTTGTGGTTAGAAGATTAATTTTTTCTCTAAAATTCTTTTTTCGTTTCCATCTAACGATTTCGTTTACAAAGTTGCGATTCCGGTTCCGAGTAGACTCCCCCATTACGCCACTGCAGGCACAACCTTTGGACCGACATAGACGTCGTCGTTGGCACTGAGTGATGCGGCGTTTGGTTTCTTATCTTTTCATACGCTGTATTATCCTGTGAACACAGCTTGCACTGCTATCTCTCTATGCACACTAAGTAGTAAATCTTTTTCATGTTTTTTTCTTTAGCTTGCAAGATTACAAAGAAATGAAGAGACGGACTAACGCGCGCAGGTATCCCTTCTCCATCCCAGATTAAAGAAAGCAATGCCTGTGTCTCTGGCGATAATAAATCGACCATTGCACCAATAAAAGACCTCTTACGGCTAAGTTGGAAAATGTTACTCTAAATCAATTAAAGGCGAGACCGCGAACAATTAGCTGCAGTCGGGCTGCATGTGGCGGTCGGATGACCCAAGACCGGTTTGGTCCTCTCCCTTAGGGATCGTCATAGAAAGGAAATGGTCATGACTCACGTGAGGATAGGGTGTCCAGGTCCACGTGTTCATCTCCATCGAAGATAAATTTCCACTCCCTATTCACTCTTGCGATTCCTTTTTGGTCGTTGGTCTCCCTCTGCCGGGATGTGGGAAAAACCAAGTGACACGGCTAAGTATGAGACTTCGGGAGGAAGAGAGAAAGGTTTATTAGTAGGCGTTCTTTCAAATGATTGTAATGGATCTTTTTCTATTTTCTCTCTTTGCCACTTCCGAACGAAGTTCCCTAGAATAGACGCTGTGAGCCGAGTCGTATTGAATCCACTCCGATTCACGGGTCATAAGTGTGCTGCTAGCTCGTATTATGTGCGTACTGCTGCTATTGTAGAACCATTAATCTACGCTGAATTGCATTTTCTTTACGGCATTTGGTGTGGTGGCTACAGCACTGGCTTACCATCCCCAGGACCCATTTCAAATCCCATTTGTCACAGATTTTTCAGTGTTCCCTTCTTTGGTGCCGTTTGGAGAGCATTTCAAGCGCAGTTAAACTGTGAGTCCCTTTTTGCCTTTCGTGAGTAGGAGGCTGATGCCGACGCCTGAATTTCCTCCACCCGCTACACTACGCTCCCAAAAAACCCAAATCATATGCTCATCCACCTTGAATTGCGCAAATGGCTTTAACTATCAGTCTCCCCATATGATAACATAAACTTTTTACGAACGTCTCAGTTACTGTCTAATCCCTTTCTTCAGAACGGTATATTTCCATCTTCTCAACCTTTTCAAATTGCCCTTTCTTTTACTTCCCTCTCTTACCCCAGCGTGCACCATTATTGGCAACCTTCAACTTTCTATTGCCCGTAATTAATTGTTCCATCTGCTAAATTTACCTCTTCCGGTCTTTTTTTCTCCCTCAATGCTAAACACATTATCACTCGTGGTCCTTTTAACACCATCACACTTTTGCATTTTCCACTACACCCTCATTCCAAAGCCTCCAATCTATCCTCTTGAGGTTTTCCGTAACATTCTATTTAAAACTCTTATAGTTAGGAATGCTGTTGAGAAAATAGAATTCACAAGTAAAGTTTACCCTAAAAAACAATTATTGTTTAACCTAAACTCCGTTGTTAATGAACAGTGTGCACCCTAATTTACTCTAGGTGATGGAATAGATCTACCTACATGCACATCTACACAAAAACTATCACACCACCTTAACTGTTTTTGGCAGAGGGTGAAACATCACCAGCAATCCATTAATGCCAAGAATTAAAAATTAATTTTAATAACTACATTACGGATTCTAATATTCAGTTTATATTCTAAAAAATTGGAATTCACCTGTGAATCGATATTCTTTCAGTCCCGTTTATAATATGGTATTCTTCGTAATTCACTCTTGTGTTACTTTAATTTTAGCACGATTCTTGAATGATTCTTGTCGACGAAATATTGTTTGCCGACGTATCCACCGGAATTGCTGCTTTTGGTTTTATTTTAGCATCTTTAATTGCAATTGAAAGGCAGTGAACTGCTTGGATTTTTGATTTTCCTCCCGTTTTATAAATCGGGAAGTACTTCAATTGATTCCGATGATACAAACCCTGCAACCTGTAACTTGAACTTTGCGACCCATATTTTCAAAAATATTGCTGTTGCTTTCTGCCGATCGAATATGGTTTTCATGGACTACTTCTTCCCTTTTTTCGTCCATTTCTAAGTTTTTTCTCCGTACTATTTCTCTTGTCAATTCATTATAAACCGTGCCGTTTCAAATAACCTGCTTCAAGAAGAAATACTTTACTTCATGTGACCTTCTCCCTCCACACATTTTTAATTCCCATCTTTTATCCATTATCCTTACTTTCCTTTATGATGTACTTCATGATGCGGCAATTATTTAATTTATTAATTGAATCCTTGTGTAAAAATAAATTAAACTTATATTTATTTCCGGCTTCATTAAATGGATCTCACTCAGTGATTCAAACCGAAGGTTGGTTTTGATAGGTGAGAGTAGAGCTAACCCCGTACTAAGCCAATGGCGTGTGAAATTCACACATTCAGGTAGGAGGGCCAGTTCCTTTCCCTGAGCCACCTGCGATTTCCTACGAAGTTCTGATACGCAGAAAATCGAATCGCGAGGATTTTAGATGGGGGTGTCCAGAAAGGCTCTTTCCCGGGACCCTCCGGTCAGTAGATCAGTGCTCTACCCATTAGGCCACCACGACCCCCTATTAAATAGATAGCATAATTAATTATTTGTTTGCGGTGTAAAAAACTTAACTTTTCGTGTTCTCTTGCATATTTCAAGCGATCTTTATAGATTATTATAGCCTTTAAACCAGGCTATGGGATTAAAACACGACCGGGATGACGCGTTAAAGGTCCCCCTTATCCTTTTGCATTGAGTTAGATGCTGAAATTTACTTTTTCAATTTTCTTTGCTGAATTTTATTGATTAGAAGAGGAGCAATCCCAAAAAACAACTTTGAGTCTTTACTTTGATTTGGGCCTTGTCTGCGACTTCCAATTGGCGGATGGGGTTTAATGACTTCGCCCTCTTAATGCACGTTGTATCGCGGACATTTACTGGCTGTGTGTTTGTAAACAACTGGTTCATGCCTAGACCGGCTCTCGGTTGACCCTTCCCAGAAGATGATAACCCTGGGGCACCATCAGCGTGGGGGACTGCTTCCTTACGCCTTACGAGCACCGTCATTAGCGAAGTGAAAGCTGGTGCCTTTTTTATTGCTTCCAGTCTCTCCCGACAAGTGATGGATTTCCCTGTAGTGGTAATAAGAGTAATGATGGTGGAACTTGCTATCATTTGTTGTGCTGCCTTGCAATATCTTATTGTTACACTCAGGTAGAGAATTTTGCGATAGAATTATATATTATCACAATATATTTTGTATATATAATATTTTTGCGATATTCACTCATTGAGAAAATGATACAAGTGACTGTTGAGTGATACAAGTCTCTTTTAGTTGTCAATTAAACGGGTTTTCGCTGCAATAGGTATTCTATTGGACGGAAAAGAGGACGAATAAGTGTCGATGGGAGAGTATAGGCCACTATTTGAGGAAATCAATGGGAGGTATAATAGGTGGATGGAGCAGGTGATTAGAGACAATAGGAATGATACTGAAGACTTATCGAAAGTAGTGTACCTGCTGGGTAAGTGAGGAAGAGGGAGGAAAAGAATGACACTTTGGATAGTATAGGAGGTAGGGATTTCGCCGAATATAGGAGAATAAATAATAACGGCAATTTTCCACTGTTTTAAAAAGAATGTATCGACTGTTTTAAATAGAATTTATCGACGACTGGCGTTGTTGAGATTCAGCATTTTCAAGTCATTCTTCCAGAGTACGATCACATTGTAAATGAGAATAGGTGGGTGGGAGGAGGGAGGGGGAAGAGGAACTTATAGTTGAAATGAAGACTTTATTTTAACATGGCGTCTGGTGGTGTCCTTCTTATGGTAATTCTTCTGGTTTCTATTTTGTTGTTTAATGGGTATTTGGATTAGCGTGCGAAGAAGTAAGGATACCGAGGTAACATTTCAATTCCACATCAATGTTTCCTTCGTTCGTTTCTTAAAAAAATTCAATTACCGTGTTTGACTTGTCAAATGCACAATTCGCAGAGGTCAACTGCTTAGAATTCCAGCTCAAGGAAAATATGAGATTAACAATCGTTTAGCGTGTTGTTGGAAATGAGATCTAATCATTGTTTTGAGAATATTCTCATTATCATTTTATGTACATAATGTGTACTTCTCTTTCTTTAAGTGAATGTGGCTTCATATTTTACCTGGAATTAATGTATTTTATTCATTGCGAATGATTATTAATAGGTGAAAGTAATGATTAGTATTTTCACTAACTAATACATCTAATTTTATTTATTTATAGATTTATCATTTCCGCTTAAAGACTCATCCTAACTTTGAGAAAATTAAAAGATCACTGCGCTCAAACTTTTTTCTTTCATATATGCCGCGCATTCAGGTCACCATTATGGTAAGCCAGGCCAGGCGTTGTTTTTTACTGTTGTAAAGTCGTAAGTTTTTCTTCCGAAATTCAAGGCATGTCCTTAGAAGAGCTTGACAAAATCATTTCGGGAACGATGTGGTGGAACATAAATATCACGAAAAAGAGAGAAGGCTTTGCAGTTTTCCACTTTGTAGTACTTAGTTGCACAGCCGCTTTCGAAGGATTCATCATTTTCAAATTCATATAAAGTAATGTTGTAAAGCATCGAAACTGGTTTTAAATGAAGTATTCATTTCTGAAAAACTGCAAAGAAATCTGTCTCTTTCGTTAGAAGTGTTTGATTTCCTGTCGAATGTCGAAACATCTTTTATAATACATTAATTCGTAATCATGCTTATACGTGCTGTATTCTTGGGCTTAGCTATATTGTTGTAAAAAACGATTCAAAGCATGTATATCTGAAGAAAAGAATAGTATGATGGAATTGTTTTTATGCACTGCTAATGATTTATCCATCTCCCTTCCGCAGGTGTGACGAGGACTAATGAGAAAGATGGCATACGGAAGACCACTTTCCGTTTCCCCATCGACTTCGACCTGAAACTGGACGACGAGTGGGAAGACTTCGGGTCCGGGGACAGCTGCTCCGAAAGGGACCGGGAGATCGGTCGCTCCGACACCGCAAGGACCTTCTCACTCGAGGAGAGGCTGCTCTCCGCGAGGGTGATCAACAGGACCCCTCCAGACTCCGTCTCGGAGGACGACCCTTTCCGGAGGGTCCACGCGCCTTACTACGCCGACATCCCCATCGGACTCAGCGATGAACCCTTTCCATATTCCGTTCCCATCGCAGGAATCAGGTCGTCTAGATCATCCGGCTGGACGACAAGTCGCTCACACCCCGCCAGGTGTATATCCGCTCGGGACCCAGCAAAGTCGCCGCCTACCAGAATCTCTAGGACTTATTCTGCGCGGGAAATGTCTGGAACGACGTCCACACGGGCGGTTTCTGTCAGGAGTCCCACCCGTCCTCTCTCAAGCCGATCCAGGGTAGAGTTCCGTTCTTCTAAAAACACCGGTAGGTCCACGAGATCTTCGCGCTCTGAGATAACGTCAAGACGGTCTCGTTCTTTCGATAAGTCGAGGCCCGCAAGGCTCAACGCCTCTCCAACTTCCAGCGGGTCTTCCTCACCTGCTTCGGCGGGTAGGCCCACCTCCTCCCGTCGCCACAATGGCTTGCCCCGGCCCGTGTTCCCGACCGTCGTGAGCAACAGAACCGGAGCGAAGAATACCTGGTTGCACGGCTCCGAGACACCTGGTGAGTTTTTTGTTCGTTCTTTTTTTGCGTGTTAACTGTCGCCTGGCGACCATTCTGGAATTTTCATATCACTGAAGTGGATGTTGATAATGGCAATAGACGTAAAGTCGGCGTTAGGAATTGATTCCTCGGTGGAGCGGTGTTTTTCTTCGAAACAACTAGAACTAGAAAATAGATGTATGAGTGTGCTGTTACGTTATTATATTTGCGTTTGAGATTGCGAAAGGTCGAAACCTCGTATGCTTCTAAGTTCGTTACTGAAGTGAAAAAATAATTTTAAAATGGTTTCATGGTAAAAGTTATTTCTTAACCTTATTTAACCATTCTTCTGAACTGATTGAAACTAGCATTTCTGCCGTTAGTGTAAACGAAGATATTTTTACGACGCTCAAGAAGGTTTTTCTCTCACTCCCTTCGTTCTGGATTGCATCATTTTGTTCAAAAAGTACTATATTGTCACTCCTCTGTCTTTTTGAAAACAGATGTCTATGCCTGCGAGGCTTTGAGTTCCATCTGTAAGTAAAAGATTTGAATCTTCTTTTATTGAGATTTGGAATCAAAACAAATTCACGCATGAAAAATTCATTGTAATGAAGTACTTTTTTTACTTCCTTTCGTTCCTTCTCTTCTAGCCAGTCGCAATTATTATTATTATTGAAAACTATTTGGTAGTCGCATTCAGTATTATAAGCACTGTTCGAAAATCTTCGGCTTTCAGTATTATAAGCACTGTTCGAAAATCTTCGGCTTTCAGTATTATAAGCACTGTTCGAAAATCTTCGGCTTTCAGTATTATAAGCACTGTTCGAAAATCTTCGAGACTTTTTTGCTGGTGTAGCTATGCCTTCGTGTGGAAAAGTGAAGGGTGTATTATTCTACCGTGACCTCCCTACTAGCGAGACACACTATGTTTACCGGCTTGATAATGTCTCGTAATTTGTAGGAGCCTTTCCAGGGTGTCAAGGGACCGTAGGTATCATTAAAGATCACATCACCGTAATTGGGTGAGGATGTGATGCACTCGCTATGATCACCAAGGAACGAGAGAAAGCACCGCAAACTGTTACCGAACGCCAATCGAGAGGATGCGATGTAGTTAGGCCGTCTTAAACGATGCTCGCGGGGAGACTGTAAACGATGGTATCAATTTTGTAACGATAGCATCCTTCCTTATCTACCTGCTGCTTCTTCCGCCACACGGAGCACCGAGGTAATACATGGGGTTATTTGCTTGCCTGGCCCGTTAATGTATCTTTGCAAACCTCTTCCGTATCACAAGTTGCAGACCTTCCGCTCGGCTATTATCGTAGCGGTGGTTCCGTGCTTCTCAAAAGGAGGATGTAGGGATTCAATCGGTGGATGTGCCGGAAGAAAACAGAGCGCCCGTCGTAACCGTTTCCCTAGCCGCGAACAATGGCTCTTGTTTTTCTTGCGGGCTTCGGATCCTTCAGAAGAAAAGATGTATAGCCCGTCACTTGGATAACAGCGATGAATCCCGTTTGAGCCCTATTTTTAATGGCTATATTTCAACTTTCAACTCGCTATTGGTTCGCGAGTGCAAAAGCAGCGAGACTCATTCGTTAATATGTCGGTGAGAATGTATCACTCAGCGCTGATACTCTATCTAAGTCTTCAAATAGTAAAAGAAGAAATAAAATAGGAAAATATATTTTCTGAGCTGTATTCTCTATAGAGAATAATTTACCAGTATATTTTCTATCTCGAGAGCCGGATTTAGCGTCATTGACAATTACCTAACGCAGTTTGCCTGTGTAGATTTAATTAAAACTACTAAATGTTCATCAGTGGATATTGATCCATGTATGGGTTTAACTTAGGTCACACTCGATTCTTCTACCCCATAGTCACTTCACTTTTTATTTACTCATTTCACACATTTTTTAGCCATTGCTCCTTTATGCACATCCAAAGATGACCCTAATAAGGTTGTTCCTATTTTTCGTGATTTTGGTATCTTTTGTCTTTCATTACCGTGGAACGTCTGCATATTTTGCTCTGCCTATCCACATGATCTTCATCATTCTCCGCAGCATTTAATTTCCAATACTTCTTTCTTTCCATTTTTTTCTTGCTCCCTTTGCTGACGACAAAAAAGGAAAGGCTAAATTGTTTGTGCCTAAATTGATATTTGAGGGCTTAGGCCACCCTTCTTCGTACGGAGCATTTAGGTACTCACTTGGTGACGAACGTGGTACCTCCATTAAGGTTCATATTATCTTCGTAGGGAGCATTTTGGCACCTGAATGACTTATTCAAGGATACCCTTCATGTCTCATCCTCCCTTCGAAGGCAGTATTTAGGCACCTAATTGTCGTATTCTAGCACCCATCGAGACTCTTCCTGCCTTCGAAGAGAGATATTAGACACCAAATTGGTGATTTTGGATCAGGTTTTAATGATTGACAATTAGCAGTAGGATTGGGTAAAATATTCAGTGTTGTGCATATTTTAACGACATCGTATATCGGTAATAAGTTTACGGAAAAGCGGGTTGCTCTTTCTCTCCGCTGTCAAAGTAGGTGAATGAAGTATCGCGCACGCCCAACTGCTGTCTGCCGAATACGGTCATCCCGTTCACGCGAATGCTTCCCCCGCCGGAACCCGCTCTCATGAGCTAAACCCTGCGATCCATCATGAACGCTCTCGAAAAAACTCATTTATATCTTTGAAAGAGGTGTTATCTGATCCATAATGTGTTAAGGTTATTTATGTCTTCTTTCGTCAGAAACTCGTGCATACTTCGCTCCGAGATATTTTCGTCTCGCTCGCTGGCATCACCGCGAGACCCCTAAATTACTATCCCTCGTGTTACTTTGCCGTAAATTCTGCCAGTTCTTATTTTATTCTTTGAATCGGAAGAAGAAATTGGCAAAGTCTTTCGACATCGGTGTGGTTTTCGTATATTTGGAGTAAAAATATGTTTGGTTGTGGACACTAATGTCGTGCACTCGGTCTGATGAATAATTTTTTGTGGCAATTAAAGTGTTTACTTGAACCACTGCGTTACCAGTAATTGTAGATAATGTTGATCATTCCATCCCAGTATATGTCATTCGGGATCAACTGGTTTTTTTTCTTGCTTGCATGTGGATGTTTGGATGAAGTAAAACCTTTTTAACTTCAACTCCACCTTCTGTTTTTCTTCGCGAGATATCACAGCTGGATTTGCATAGGTCTGCTCGCGACATCATGAGTGAAAACGAATTACAGAATTATTCTTGAAAGTAAAACTTGAGAAAGAAATATTAATGTCCCTCTAGTTATACGTATTCCCGCAACAACGTCCCTGATTAGAACCGGAGACCTCCGTTCAGTAGCCCAGGGCTCATCAATTAAGGGATCCCCATGGTTAAATCTGGGAACCATTTTTAAATTCGGCCGGTTTTCAACCATAGGTGCGTCATCACATGAAAGATCCAAATAACCTCAAGTATGCTCGGCAAGAAAACTAGAGGCTCGGCGTCAACACTGCAGTACTCAATTCCTAAATCAGTGCGAATGAACCCCTCCATTACAGTAAGCTTTATAGGAATTTAGAATAGCTTACCTCCGCATATAAAATCAGCAACCAGCCCTTAGTAAAGGATTTGAAAGGAAACTGCGATCAGATAAATTGAAAATCCAAAACTGTAATAATGATGAGAATCACATTACACATATTAGTATTTATTCTCATTTTTAATCCGCAATGTCTCAAATGAGTATATTGCATATTTGCCGTACATTGCTATTAAATACTTACTTGTATGCATATGTTATTTCAATTTTCAATTCATTTACCGTGCTATTTTTTGTATTATAATTAATCTATGCACTGTCATTGCTATGCAGAGTCATTTTTGACCGAATAATTATACTAATGTATTGCACTGTCTTAAAATATGTCATGTTTTTGCTTGCATCGTGTGCATCTGTGAGATATTCGGGTTAGGGGTGAGCACCAGCATCTAATCCTCTCCAGGTAAAATAAATCTAATATCAAATATCACCTTCGTGTTCGCACTTCAGTTCAGGTCATATATGAAGGTATACGTTAATATTGTGTGTATGCGAAGTACAACACGAATCCCTTCTAAAGGCGGCATTTGAGCCGCTGACGTTTTCCTCGCCAGGTAGGTAAGTTACCGTCCTGACCACCGGGGGCCGTCAAGCTGTCAATTGATTCGTCGCGTCGTCGGTCGCGTCCGTGTGGACTCCTCGGTGCTCCGTCAGTCTCCACCGCCAGTCTCGCTTCACCACTTGGCATACGGCTGAAAAAATGAGGCGTGCCTTGTTCGCCCTCGCAGGCGGCTTGGTCACGTCCGAATCTTTCCAAACCTACCTCGGGAACAAGTCGCGGTCTTCCCGCTCGACCGGGGTGGCTCCGTCTGCTGCCCGGGAGAAATCGCCGCTGCCATCCCGGGCGCGTGCGGCCGTTTGTCAATTTTCGCCCACCTTGTCCCGGATGGACGTCTCGGCCATTGTTTACTCCCTACCGTCCTCCTCTGGACCTCTCGTCCATCTCTCCCTCACTCCTCTTTCCACCCTGGTCAAAGCCATGCGCGTAAGGGGTCGAGTTGTTCTCGTATCGGGACTCTGACGTTATAAGGAGTTTGGTTGGATCGAAAAATTGTCGGACGTTATGTCGATGTTTTCACATTAGTACCGCTGACAGGGAAAAAGTGTTCTCCATTTGCATGCGTCTACGGAATATTACATTTCCCGAGCTTTTTTTTCATAATTTGTTTGAAACTATGTAGTACCTTGGGAAGACTGGAAATCGCGCGAAAAGGAACTACCTTTTTCATCTCAGCATCATTTTATCTGCAGTGAAAAACTCATATAGTGAGCTTATTTTCCCCCTGGGAATGCCTGGTTATTTTTTCAGTTTTTTTGCCATTTACAATTGTAATAAATCCTCATTGAACGTATTCACTTTACCCGGTCCTAGAAATCTTCTGCTCGCCTTCACTCCTTATCTTAATACCAAGATAGTCTGGATGCAAACTCAGTTTTTTTTCTTTTCGAATACCTTCTTCGAATTATTTCTACCTAATTTATTTCCTCTCCGACTACAACTAACACTTCGAGTGTTCCTCACATGTTACGCATGATAGTCTTCAATAAATTGATAGACTCAAATTTTGTTCTTTTACCGGGCAAGTCTTCATTACAGGAATCGAAATTAGCAACCCTGCACTAGCCCTTGGACATGAAGTGCTTTAAAAGCGTCGGAGCAATATTGAAACCCTTTCACAAGGCTACTGAGGTCGGTTAAATATGTAATTACTCCAGTAGGGTTAGTGATTTTAGCGGGGATATACCCACTGTTTCTCACTTGAGAGAACGATCAAAGCATGTCCCACGGGAAGTGTTTATTACCTTACTCCATGGTCGCTCGCTACTTATGAATGAGCGCAAGCGTAGTAGCAAGGTAACATTCGCAGAGATCCATTGCTATTATAATTATTGTTATTTCCATGAAAGTTGAATAGCCCTGAGCAGAGATGTTGAATTTAATTTTAAGAGCGTTATCTGATTGAGGACAAAAGTACTGTCATTTTATTCTTTCTTTAAATTTCACTTTTATACGTAGACATAGGATTACGACATTTAAGCATAAAAGTGTAAGTTTAGTACGTTCAGTCTACGATAACAAGTGGTCTCACGTAGAGCATTTAGCTTATTTCTGTCCTTATAGGATAATTAAATGGAAGATATCCCTTAGGTATATATTTAAATTTAATAGGATGGTTTATGGGTAAATAAATAAAGTGATGACCGCGTGACAGTTCATTCTGAGAATTTTTATTAAAATTAATGCGGCATCACGCGGATATTTAATTCCAAGGTATTCTGTGTAGTATGCTTCTCTGAGTTTCAATTTTCCAGGAATTCATCAATTCCATCGTGGAATATTTACGTTCCTGGAGTGGAATTAATTGCAGCGCACCGCCAATGAGGGGTCACTCGGAATTATTAGCGCGGAATAAAACGACGAGGTTTTAATGTTCATGATCGTAACCAGTAGAAATGCTACCCGCACCTAGTGCTCCTCGTTGGTTCGGCTTAACCGAAATAATTTAATCCGTAATAGTTTATTTCAAGCGTTTCATCGGAAGGTAAACCAGTTTAAATAGCTACAGGTTTATTGCTCAAGACTCTGGAAGGAAGGGAAGGTAGAAGGGTGATTATGGTAATAAGTCTCTTTCCTTAGGGTTTAATATTTCGCAGTTAGTATTTCTCATCGTGGCCGCTAAAATGAGCCCTTCCGTATCTTCGTCGGACGTTTTAATTTGTTGCACCTGGTATCTTGTTACAACGCTCGCTTCCTATTGCGCAATGGAATACTTTGTTGAGTAAGCTTACCTGAGACCAACCCCCGACATTTAATTCATTTGCGAAATTATTCTTATCTCTTTCTTTTTTCATAGGAAATTTTCGATTAGGATGGCTGAAATCGAGTTTGTATCTGTAAACTTTCCGTTTAAGGTTTGGTATCTTTGAACGTTTTAGTTGTTTTGATATTTATTTTTTCTATTTAACTTGATTTTATTTTTGTTAATGTTTTGTTAGGAAAACCACGTACTGTTGCCTTCAGTCTGTTTTTCTCCGACTTTGTGCGCGGATTGGAGAAGCCCCATTCCCACTTCGTTCGCAATTTCCCATAATCCATGCTGGTAACGGCCGTCCCCATCGCTCTCATTTTTCATATCGGTCGGGTTGAAAGTGAAGCCAGATGCAATATTTTGGCTGTCACAGTCTTCCCTTGCCGCACTCCGATGGCGTTTCATTGATAACTCATTCCACCCGGCGCGGCGTCCGGTGGGACACTCCCCGAAATCCTTGTCCCGCTACAGCGGGAGAAATTTTTCGCTCGAACGGGACATCGACCAAAGTGCACATGTCACATCGCGTCTCGAGTGCATTTCCACGACGTCGCTGCTCGGTGTTATCGCATGTGCTTTTTTGTCGAGCCAGTCGTTGGCGACATTTTCGACATCCCGACGCCGTTCACTTCGATACGTGGGTGCGGAAAGGAATTGCGATTGCTTGTAAAGTTAAGCTTCTTTCACGCTCGAGATGTTTTTTTAGCCATGAGAATTATTTTCTCGGGTGACGACGCAAGCACGTATCATGTATCATGTCAGAATATCTTTATATTCTACGATAAAAATTTCATTGCCGAGAATTGGTTCGAAAATTTTAATTGGCTTACGGTATCCCCATGGGAATTTACTACTATCCTTTGCATGAAGGTGAAACAGTCAGCTTACGTTGGCAGTATTCTTTGCGAAAATGGGCGCAGCGCAATCGATATAGGAGGAGAGTGTTCTTTGAACGGTAGTAAAGACAGATGCAATATTTTGGCTGCCACACCCTTACCGTGCCACACTCCGATGGCATCCGTCAGCAGCTCATTCCGCGTCCCATAGGGAACGTATTCCACAAAGTTGGGGAGGAAACCGGCAACTAATGTTTTTTGCGCCATTTTAGATAGATGGGTCATTAAGTGTAGGAATGAATTTTGAAGGGACGGACATTGGGTGAAGAGAAACCAAGCGTTGCCATAAGCATACTTTTGACGAAAGGTGTCAAGGTGTCCACTGTGTAACTAGAACTAGAGAACTAATTTTCAAGACCCTCTGTTAAGGTGTCAGAAAGAGACTAATGAAGCGTGTATCTGCGTAGTAGTTTAGCTACGTTGTTCTTGTTTAAAGATGTTTTGTGAATAATATTGAAATAAACTGATGGCGTTTTGAGATTTGGGTCTGGCGATTAAAAGGGAAAAAAGGGAGAAATTCGTTTAATACCAATATAGAAAAGGAGGAAGACTACCGTACATAGTGGTGATGTGATAATACACAATAGTAGGCAATACTGTAGGTTTTAGTGCAAGGACTATGAGTATACCCAATTATGGTGGGACTGATAAATTTGTATGAAGTGGTTGAGTGGGGAAGGGAATCTGGGAGTGGAAAAAACGGTAATTTGATGATGAACCCCAGCTCGTAGAATTAAAAAAAAATATTTGTATCACTCAGAGACTTTTTTAATCGGTAAAATGAATGAATGAATGGTTAGTTCTGCCCAAATGAAAATACGCAACTCACGCGTATTATACGCAATTTCTTATTTCTGCGGGTACATAAAATGTTTTCGGTTGCAGAATCTCTCCGGAAGATGTCCATGCACCCGCGCTACGGTTGACCTGTGTATGTTTGTGTGATAGTCCTGCAATCCAAGAATATTTTCCCGTTGACGTGGAACATACGTGGCAGCTTCGAGAAACCCTCTCGCGACCCAGGCAAATGTGAAGCGATGTTCCGGAAAGCGAATCCCTCCGTTATGCTGTATGCACGCGAGTCATGTTTCCATTCGAGTTGCAGTCATTGTGTCTGCGCTTCCTTTACTCTCAATAAACTCTAGTATTCAAAATGTCGATAGTCAGTCGTTAATCGTTTTAGAAAGGTTTTTTTCAGGCGCTCATGCAGTGATTTCATCGGAATGGGCTGCACTTGTGCAGTCATAGATTTCCGACGATCTACCCTTCTCTCTCCCTGCCTTGATGCTTTACTCAGTGCCTATCTTCGATGGGGAAAGGATCCCTATTCCGCCTTTCCCTCGCTTAATAACGTGCCGGCTCTCCAGAGATATTGCAAATCTCCTGGATTCGAAAATGATGGATTGGAACTCGGTGTAATTTTGCACTCACGTGAAATCTCCGCTTGACACGCGTGCTATGTCGAAGTGTAGATGACTATGGTTTTTCATTAACTGGTAATTTATAATGTGGATGCATGCATGATTTAATGATGAAGAGTACTCCATTAAATTATATGTGTAGATTCATGCATAGTCCTTGTGTGCCATCTTTAAACGGTGTATATCGTCTCCTTTCCTGCTTCAATTTCAGTTCGCATTTCGTACGTACATCATATTATTCTTTAAATCTTCATGTCATGTATCTGCAGTCATGCGGTCCTGTGTCTCCATTCTTTTTCTTCCCTTTCCGCTCTTACTTAATATAATTTTTTATTCATATAATAATTATCGCAAAAATGCCTCGTTGTATTAATCCTCAACGCGTGTTCCAATCACTTTTATTTTTTTAATTTTTTCGATCGACCTCCGTCTCTCACACCGTATTTAACAATTCCTCATTCGCCTCCTTTCCTTCCAGCGTACCCACTCTATTCCTCCCCTTTAATGTGTCAAGGGCCTCCAACATTTGCGCGTCCTCGCGGCTCTTGTCCTCTCAAATACTGGATTTTGGCCCTCGTAACTCTGTGCTCCTATTAGATCTGTGAGTAATACTTTTACTAATCTCGCCGAGGAGACCAAATCAGTAATTTATGTCTATTCCCTCCTGTTATTATTTTTACACTTGTGTTTTTAGGTGCTACAGAGACTTACGCTATGTTACACCGTCTAACTTGAGATATTAATCATTCGACAAACTCAACATCGATGCCCGAGACGGGATTCAACCCGCGACCTTTGGACTGCTAGGGTGGCACGCTACCAATCAAGCTGCTGCGGCCGGATCATCCGGTCCATAATGCTTCAATAGCCTGCCCAATCTTTAACCTGTCATGAACCCATTTTTATCTTTCTCGCTTCTCTGTGCATTGAAAAATAATGCCAACAATTTTTCTGTATTGTCGCTTTCATTACATATCACATAAAGCAATCAGGAATCCTGCCACTCGCCGTCACCTACCTAGCAACTCGCTCCTCTAATTGAAATTAGTGATTTGCAATTAGTGATTTGCAGCATGGAAAATTTTGAGAAATGATAATAACGCTTTCGGTCTCTTTACCTCAATTTAAAAATAAGACTAACCGTTGAAATGTAATAATGAAGAGCAAGTACCTATACCTGTGCGAAAATTTCGGACATTGAGCCTTCCTTCCCATCTCCCTGAAAAAAAATGTAGCCATTTATTGGCTTGTTGAAATGAAACAGTCACGAAAGTATTCATGCAAAATAGCAAATAAAGTTATCAATTTGAAGGTATTTAAAACTTACAGTGCCTCTTATTAGTTATTTATTTGTACGATTACAAGCAACAAACCTATGATTTTTTCTCTTACCGAAAGAATTACCTTCGTCTTCATTTTTTATTCATAACGTAACCATGGGGGCATTCTTGTTTCGTTACAATTTTGTCTAAAATATTTTTCCTTACTCAAATTATGGACACACACCTGTCTAGCTTTTCGCCGTATCGAGATGTGTGAAAGGTTTACCATAACGCTGATCCTTCAGCTTGGAAGTGCTACTTCTATCGAAATTGTGTAAGATTATTTTATTGCCTGGTGATATCTGAGCTTAGAACACAGTACGTATCAGCATAAGTGCATGAGGTCGGGCCTGACCGGACAAGCATAGTTATATGTTATAAATCATATTAAAAAGTAAAATTCTGACTTTTGCCGCGAGGGGCTTAATTACTGTTTTCCGGGTAGAAAGTGATGCGCAATTATCATTCGCATTGCTTAATATTTCGTCATGTCATTCGGATGTGTAGAAATCGATTATCTTAATTAATATCAGCTCTTGTATGAATACAATAGTCATTATTTTTAAGCGAAAAAGAGGAGAAATTGGAGTGGAATGAGTAGTGTGTGTGTCGATTTCATTTTAATCTTAATGGAAACGGTAGACAGAGTTACATTAAGATTATAATGAATATTTACTAATAAGCTATAAATAATCATCATCATCGGTCAACAAACGTAGAATGGTTTGACGCAGCCCTCCACTCGATTCTTCGATCGGCCAACCTCTTCATATCAACGTAATTTTTCTCTTTTACATCCTTCACAACTTGCTCCATATATCTCATACGTGGCTTGCCTTTTCGTTTCTTCCCGTTTACTTTTCCCTCGCCGATTATCTTCATTAGGCCATCGTGTTTTAACACATGGCCTATTAAGTTTTCCCGTCTTCTTCTTAGGGTTTTCAGTAGACGTATCTTTTCTCTCACTCTTCTTAAGACTTCTTCGTTTGTCACTTGGTCGTTCCATTTTATCTTCATCATTTTTCGGTAGCACTACATTTCAAATGCTTCCAGTTTTGACTTCTCTTCTGCTGTTATCGTCCATGATTTGCTCCCTTATAGTAAAATGCTCCAGATGCATGTTCTATTGAAATGTTTCATTGCTTCCACGCTTTTATTTGGAGATGTAAGTAGAACATTCTTTTGGTAAGATGCCCTTTTCGCCTGGACAATTCTACTGGCAATTTCTCTTTTACTTCGTCCATCGCTGGTTACTCGGCTTCCCAGGGAACAACTCTTCCACCTCCTCGATTTTTTGTTTTCCTAGTTTAACATTTGTTCTGGCTTCTTTTCTCCCACTGCATACCTTAGTTTTCTTTTTATTGATCTTCTGGTGACATCTGTCCAATTCTCTTTCCTTCTTAAAACTCCTCCTGCTGTTGCCATGACTGCTATTTCTTCGGTGAATCGCACCATGCTGTTATTCTCCCTGTGTGCACCAAGTCTTCACGGAAGGTTCATCAGGTCAGGGGTTTCATTTTTGCCGTATTTCGAAACTCGACTCGAGCATCGTATTCGGGGCAGATCTGTCTGAGAACGATAATCGAATCGAATTTCGAAACGTCAACCAACATGGACCTTCTGACCCGGTTGAACACCCTAGAAGGCTTAGTGCAGTTGTTACGCCGGGTAGACAATATCTTACCTCAATACTTTTTATGTCTGCAAGATCAAAGCTTACGACGAGCAAGGAAAATTGTTAACAAACCTATTAGCTCAGGCATAACTGTTTGGGTTGGAGTGGTAACTAGAGTATTGGTTTCTCATCTCATGGGTCCGGGTTCGAATCCCAGCTGACATTGGTATACTGCTCCTCACTTGCGTGCTTTCTGCAGAGCATTTTGAATACAGTACTCCGTCCGTCATATGGGACTTTAAGTCGTGGATCCCTTTTCGTTTTTTTCGTTTAAAGAAGGCTTATTCCGACACCTGAAAAATCCCTACACATACCCAATGGACGGGTAGATAGTAGGTGGGGGCCTGGCAATTTACCGGCTGGAGGCCAGGTGTTTCTAACGTTCATATGGGATGAACAAGTTCCTTATACAAGAGTATAGGGATCTTACGGATAAATAATGTTAGTTTGCAGACGAAACTAATGGAAAATTTTACACATATGTCGATTGAATGAGTGTTTAACTAAATTTTAAAGAATTTTCCGAAAGTTGAAGATGATTAGATTGGAAAAAACAGAGGCACAAGTATAGTTTAACTATTATTATTGCTGTTTTATTAGTGACTGTTTTTCTGGTATCCCTCTCATAACCTATTTTACACAACTGAGTCTCTGAGCATCAAATCTATAGTTTGTATCAGTAGTAAAATCTTAGTTAATGACAGGTGGAAAATTACTCGTAAAGCAATGAAACTGTAACCGTGTACAAAGGAGTATTTCCTCAGTTACTTACAGCTAAGTAGCAGTAAACTGATCAGATCCGGTGTTTACAACCAAGGTAATTACAATGTACAGGAGAAGACATTGACATGCTAGCCTATGGATAACAATGAAGCAGAAATAGGGGTATTTGGGCACTATTAGGCCGCACCTGCTCGCGGCCCTGCGGCACGTAAAAACATTGCGTGTTCTACCGTCTCTATGGAGACTTCATGTATATTAAAACATAGAGAACCATGTAATCGTACCCAACTTTAATCGCAGCGGCATCAGTTAATCTTTCTAACGCTATTTAAGGGTGGTATTATTGCATTTGAGTCTCATGGGGGTTAATTTTATTACTATAACTAATTTAATTTAAACTCGATATCGAACTCGATTAAAAGTTTGAATTAAATATTTGGCACTTGTGCTTCCTTGCGCACTTTTCTCTGTTTCTTTGACAAATTTCAAAAATGGCTTACATTATTCATCTTAATATTCTAAATGCCTCCTCGTGTATATACTGACTTCTTTGTTTACAAATAACCTCTAGCGGCTCCAGCCCACCACTCAGCATTTTTGTATCACATGATCTCATTAGATTTTACGTTTACTCGTCTAAACTATATGCGCCAATCTTAACTGTCATTCTCCTCCCCGGAATAGCTACCAGTGACTACTAACATCAATAACCCAGCTAGTGCTCTTAAGCGCACTTAATATTACGTTTGGCTTTCGAAATTTCGTTCCGCAAGTATACCAATCTTTGTATCCCTGCAATTGTACTAATTTCTTTTGGGTTCTCAAGATATCAGCAAAGATTTTTCTTTTGGCATGTCAGGAAGTAGGCGTGCGTCGAGGACTCTAGACGTGACTGTGAGTCGCTATCCTTAACTGGTCTCTGCTTTATATCGTTTCTGCCTCTCGCTCTCGGTTATGTGGAATGTTTTCACGTTGGGTAAAGAGCCCTGGGGTCATCTTGTTCGAGGGTCAGAATTTTGATTCATATCCCGGAACTTGAAACGGCAGGATTCTTGAGGGAACACACCAGAAACCTTTCACGTTTCCCGTAAGGTCAGCCACCCGGCTACATCTTCCTGGAAATCATTGCATGTGGACGTGATGCCAGATTGCTTGACTCTCTCATTTCCATATTTGCGAAAATTCAAATGAAAAACATTCCACCATTAGCATTATTGATAATAATTTGGGATATCAATAACGTCGTTTTTGTGCTATTAATGAGAGCATCAAATTGTATTTTTTCGTTTTATGAATTGAATGAACGATGGAAGATTCTGGATTGATTCTGGGAAGGGAGGAAGAAAGAAGAAAGGGGCGAAGAGGGATCGAAGTACGAATGTGTGAAAAGAGATACGATGTTGGGAAGAGGCACGTTCAAGAAAATCAGAGGATAAGTCAATAAGAGTTCGAAGTTTGTATCAAAACGTATCGCTATCGGTAGAATGTCAAATAATACTGATAGTAATTTTATGTGTATTAGATGTACAAATCAAATACCTGTTGGAATGATTCCCAGGAATGTTTTGATTGATACTTTTCCACCAGTTAGGTGAGGCTATCATGGAGTATCCCTACTCAATTTTCCCTTTCACCTATCTACCAGCTCCTTCCCAACACTATTTCTCTATTAAATAGGTATATTTGTGTAAGGTGTTGTAATAGCTGTTGGAATGATTCCCAGGAATGTTTTGATTGATACTTTTCCACCAGTTAGGTGAGGTTATCATAGAGTATCCCTACTCAATTTTCCCTTTCACCTATCTACCAGCTCCTTCCCAACACTATTTCTCTATTAAATAGGTATATTTGTGTAAGGTAGCTTATGTCTTTGTGTTTTCGGATGGTGTCTTTGAATGTTTTTTTATTTTACGAATGATAAAGATAAAATTAATTATCGACCGAATCCGGAATAGTAAGTCATAATAAGGGTGAGAAAAAAGAAAAGTATTTTGAAAACCCTAAGCAAAAGATAGGGTAACTTAATTTACCACATGATGGCCAGATGAAAACAATCGCCGAAGGACAAATGAACGGGAAGAATGGCTAAGGAAGACCTCGTATTATATATGTAGGACAAGTAATGAAGGATGTGAAAGAGAAGGAATGCGTAAAAATTGAAGAGATAAGCTGATGGGAGAATGAGTGGAGAATTGCGTCAAATCAATCTCAGCATTGTTAACTGATGATGATGGTTTAATATGTATTAGCTGCATAGCTACCTACTATTTTAGTTGTTCGGAAAGCAAAATACTCTCCCGTATTTATTAATTCCCTCATGAACCGGTGTAGGTGGACGTATCCCCATTTGGCTATCTAATGTCTTATGATTTGGGTTGGCCAGCGCATAAAAAAATTAATTCCCTGTTGGAAATTTCCCTACAAATTTTCCTAGAAAAATGTAAGGTTTTCTCTAGAAAATTGAACCCCCATTTTCCCTAGGAATTAGGTACCGTGGAAAATTTTCCTTAGGTAAATATTCCACTCAATAAACAGTAGTGCTCATGATTATCCAAAAAACATAAAACCTAAGTATCTAAACGTGAGTAATAGGGAAGGCTTGATAAAAATCAGTGGAAAAGAGGACATATATCACAGTGGATGATTGAAAAGAACTCAAATTTACCACTGTTTATTCCTTTTTTAGCAGCATGTTAACATTTTACATTAGCATACACGTTTATACTTTTTGCCGCCTGCTGGATGAAATCCTCGGTTTGCAGTCTCCTCTTTAATTCATTGATGAATGCACCTGAAAACATAAAGGAAGTCAAGAATGATGGTTACAAAGTTGAAGGAATTGTGATCATAATTGCACAATACTGAACCTATGCGTGCGAAAACAGTCTCCTTTGCCATTTGAATTCTGTTAACAACAATGTGATAAACAAAGATAGGATATTTTTATGAACGAAATCGCTGATTTCAATGATTCACACAAAATTATGGAATGCTCATGGATATAAGAAATGTTTTCATAAACTTACCGAAAATGTTCGCAACCTGAAAAAAACGTGTTTTTCCGAAATGTTCACTCTTGATGCTGCTGATTTGCTTGGCTTCAAACACTGAAGCTATGCGGTGCAGTGGGTTAGCGTAAATTTGTTTGGTACCAAATGTATTTAAATGTGAGTGGTAACTGTTAACTCTGTGATAAATGTGTACATAATATAGTAGTAACCTTGAAATTATGAAATTTAATCACTAAATTGATAATGTGGAAGGGAATTATTCAAAATACCTAATATGGGAAATTTCTTCTTGAAAACGTTTTCCCTAAGCCTGAAGATATTCCCTAGAGCAGAATGTTTTCTAGGGAAATAATTTCCCAAAGCTTAAATTTTCAAAGGAAAAAAGTTCTAGGGAAAAAAGTTCCCGAGAGTAGCGTTTTTTCTAGGGAAGTAATTTCACAAACCTTAAATTTTCAATGGAAAAAAGTTCTAGGGAAAAAATTCCCTAGAGCAGTTTTTTTTCACGGGAAATAATTTCACAAACCATACTTTTTCAAATTAAAAAAGTTCTAGGGAAAAAAGTTCCTAGACTATTAGGGAATTCTCTAGAAAACGCATATTTTCTAGGGAAATTTCAATTTATCCCTTGCTGTTCCCTACGTTTTAGGGAAATCTTGTAGGGAAATTTCCAACAGGGTTGTGATAATTTATCTGGAAGATTTACGGGTTAATTTTGCTATTCACGGATTAGCATACTTCTTGGAGGGAACGCAATTCAACGTTTGCTTTTTAAAAAAAGCGCATTCTCCCCCTCGAAGAGTAGTGACTTATCTGCGTAGTAATGCGGACCACGGCTGAGGGATCTTGAACCATCACCGATGGAGCAATCGGAAGCGCTCTTTGTTGAATTGCTTCGCGTTCTTCCACATTAGACCTCCAGTGCGGCATTTGGCTGCCAATCGTGGGCCATCGAACTTCGAATTCGCCTACCACACGTCCTCCACGACGGTTCCCGTGATCAGATGGCTTTCTTCTCCCCCGCGACAGTATCTTACCCTCTCTTTCGTTCATACCCCCTTAACTGCAGTCGTGCTCTCCTCAATATTTCCCCCTTCCAATTTCCTCGATCTCTTCGCCAAATGGGAGAATATCAAAATTTCGCTTTTTCTGTGCCTCGACGGTCGAGAGCGAAGTATTTGGGGAGATTGATGAGGGAACTTTCTCTGCGGTCTCTGCATCGACGAAAGGCTCATGGAGAGTGCTCGAATGCCGGCCGTAACCTTCCGTTTAAGGCAAGCCTCTCGATGCGTTTGCAATTAAAGTAGAGTTATACAGTTCCTCTTGCGGTGCTCCAAGTTGACTGGTGTCTTCCACATTCTCCGAGATCTCTGGAAATTACTGCTGGGCATGAGGTCTTCGCCATTGACCTTTTATACTTGTCGTCATTCTTTCAAACGTTCATTCGTTATGCCTGTTATGCTCCCGCCGAGAGGATGATACGTCAAATGATCTTTTACCCCCTCACTACATCGGAAGACGGAAGATAATATGAAAGACAAAATTAGAGAGATATAGGTACTGCCGAACGAATCAATATTTCTTTTTCCCGCGGACAATTAGTGATCTTAACTCCAATACGTTTGGATGAACATTAGTATTTCCAACTATCTCGAATCTGTCGTAATAATATATCATACTATATGTGTCGAAAATATTAAATGCGTATCATTTATGCTGAGGGAGAAAGCAGTACGTGGGTACATCACGTACTTGTCATTATTTTAGAGTGATGTAAATTAGAGTATTGGCGCCATTAGAAATTAGTGAGTTATTGAGATGGATGAGTGTAGAGAAAAACGATGTCGGCTTTTGACTGTTCCTAATGAAAGACTCCAAAGTAGCATATGATTTACGAGGGAAGGAGTGCTTCATTTAATGTACTGTCCACTCAGCACTTGAGTAGGGATCGGCACATCGCTGAAAAATCTGCAAATGCCGGAATTCGAAACCGGGTCCTAGAGATGAAAGGTTACCTAGGGTCCTAGTGATGAAAGGAAACATTAACCGCCACACGATCTCAAATTGACGACTTCTTTATTTGGGAAATTGTTTTTGTTTATCGTAGTGGAAGGAATAATTCTATGAAAGAAAGGGACAGAATTGTCTTTATATGAAAATATGCATATAATCTTCGTTTATGAAGACAGATCGGATACTTTCTCGACGCATGGCGCTTGTGAAGGCAGTTCGGGTACTCCAACGGGTGGAGTACCCGAACAGCCTTCACAAATCTTTGTCTGTATTTTCCGAGTATCCTTTCCTGAAGAAAGCTAAAATAGATTAAGGGCGTTAAAAACTAGTGGTGAAGTGAAGCGATGGAAAATTAATAGTATTCCATGGCATTCACCTACTGGTAATGCTTCGCCTACCAAAGGATAGCTTTTGCCCTGCGTGTCGTATTGGGACGTTAGCTCTTATGCATGAATATGCGGATAGTCCTTACAAAACTTAGCCCTTCAGAGGACGCGCATCAAGCTGAACCGGTATCTGTTTCGAATGTCGGTGCTAATTTTGTTCCTCGAAAATTTTCCTCTTTGCATAAAGTAACCTTCCGCTGTTAGCCACTCAATTTCGTTTTGTTTACAGGTATATGGTGACGTGACGGTGCGAAAAAAATGCGTAAATCTATTAGAACACAGCTGTCAAGAAGCTGGAGATTTTTAATCCCCGGATGACAATATTCTGATTCGTGCTTTGGAGTCCAAAACAGTATTCAGATGCCTAGGCGTCCTTGATACGTTTCGGTGCCTACTTCAGTTTATACTCAGTCTCGCGCTATATCTGGAAGTTAATATCTGTATGTCTTTATTAAGGATATAGGTGAAATTCTCTGCTCAGAATCAGTGGGATGTAATAACTATGAAAGGTAATGCGTCTACCCTTTTGCTTTATATTAGCGTTACACATTTTCCTGGAACACATGTGTTCTGTGGATATTTTATTTCTGTTCTAGTTTTAGCAAGAATTATGGCCACTGAGGCGCATCTTAAAGTTACGTCGAGGACAACTTTCATTGCGGAAATAATGCACATGTTGGGCACGTATTCCATTCCGCGCGTAGCGAGGGATTTCGCAAATATTCTCAGATGCCGTTTGGAATTTATGATGCATTCGGGTATCTTGAAGTGCGACCAATCATTTCTGGTACTTTTCCGACTTGCTGCCAGGACTAATGAGAGCTTCATGTCACTAACTTTCGCCCACTCAGTTTTTCGTCCAATTCGTTTGAATTTCCTTCTCTCGCTTTTGTATCGAGCTGTTGTGGGGAACTTGACGAAATGATTTCTCGTTCGGATCGTTGGCTCATTTTAAAATTTTCTGCGAACTCAATTTAATGAACATTAAATAATTTGAACTGTATTTAAAATACAATCGTTTATATTGTGTTTAAGACCGCGTGTTAAAGCTTTGTCTGTGAAACCGTCGGTAGAGAGGTAATTTTTGCTACAGTTCCGTTCTTTTCATATTATTTTTTATGGTGAACATATTTTCTTGCGAATCATCACGTGGAATACCCTCTTTATGGCTTAGAACTTTCAATGTTTTTTCCCATTAATGTCCTTCTAGGGTGTCAAATACGCTTTTTACGTTTACTTTTTTTATGAAATCCCGTTTTCATTCTTGAATTGGTCTTATATCGTTGTATCTCGTTCGTTCTTGGGTTAAAAATATAACTTCTTGTTGGTTACAAATAGGAGAGACTGTAACTGTTACAAACATATAAGATACTGATTACACGAGATTGTGTCCTCATGCCTGATATTGACAACGCATTGCTTTTGCCGCAGTTGTACTATTATCATTAAAAAAGTGAAATTAATGATGGTTAATCGCAAATTATGATTTTATATGAGCATATGACACGACTTTTATGAAAGGAAAATAATTCTCAACAAGAAATATTCATTTTCTCCCTGGATAATTGCTCCCGTAATTCCTTTGTTTTCTTTTCCCGTAATGATACCGAGGGAAATGAAAGAATATTCATTTTGGCATTCCTTCTAAACATTATGGAATGTATATCCTTTCACTTTATGCTTAGAGGTCACTCTGTTCCCACTCATCAGCATAGCTATAGGTATGACAAATGATTGAGCGAAGAGGGAGGAAATGTGTAGGAATTCTGACCAGCATAATGCTGGAAGGCAGAAGATTTTAAGAGTTGAAGAGAAAAAAGTACAATGCTTTTGGTGAAAGGTATGCCTACGGGATATGTGGTTAGAACAAAAATGAGCTGTCGAAGGATCTATTGTTATTGATGGAACCCTGATGAAGGTGACCCTTAATGAGAAATTTCCTAGAGATAACGTAGTGATCACTTTTGTCAGCATATTGTAGAAGTAGACTTGGGTTTTTAGGTGCTCCAGCGACTAAGGCTATACTGCACCGTCTAAATTATTTAAATATACGGGAAAACACGACATACATAGGCGGGGTTTAAACCCTCGATCATTGTTTTGCCATTTCGGCATTTTACCTACCTAGCTACGGAGACTGCTTATCTGTACATCATCATCGGTCAGCAATCTTAGAATTGGTTTGACGCAGCCCTCACTCGATTCTTATATCGGCAAAATTTTTCATATCAACGTCATTTTTCTCTTGTACATCCTTCACAACTTGCAATATATATACTATATGCAACTATAATTGCCAATGAGTTTTGTCGTAAAACTCCGATAAGATTTCAACTATGAATCTTATCGTAAAAGTCCAATGAGTTTTAAACATTAAATCTTATCGTAAAATTCCAATGAGTTTTAAACATTAAATCTTATCGTAAAATTCCAATGAGTTTTAAACATTAAATCTTATCGTAAAATTCCAATGAGTTTTAAACATTAAATCTTATCGTAAAATTCCAATGAGTTTTAAACATTAAATTTTATCGTAAAATTCCAATGAGTTTTAACATTAAATTTTATCGTAAAATTCCAATGAGTTTTAAACATTAAATATTATCGTAAAATTCCAATAGTGTTTAAACATTAAATCTTATCGTAAAATTCCTAGAGGACTGTGAAGGTTCAAGTAATAAATTACTACAAAATACATACAAATTCAATATAGTTTATTAACATAAATAACAGAAGCATAAAAGACAAATAGGTTTACAAAGCACACCATGCTTCCTGAAGGACTCTGGCCCCAAATTTATATTCTTCCCTCAATTTAATTAATTTGGATGCCAACCCATGATGATAATTCTTTAAAGTCACCTCCGGAAAATTAATGGCCGTATAATAATGGCAATCATAATACTAGCATCTGAAATGACAGAAGTAATATTTTATTAGCACAGAAAATACATTGCAGTTACAATTGTATGTAAAATTCAAATATACACTGCCCCATTGATCGTGTGTCATTTTTGACCTATAATTTTAGACACTTTCTTTCAAGCCACATGGATGAAATTTGGTACCTGGCTAGAAAAATGTTGTGTATTTTAACATTGAAAGCCCATAAGGCAAAATTTGGATTTTAGGTTGGACTCTATTTCTGGGGTCAAGAGGTCATATTTTTAATATTTTGCTTAGACTCGACAAAATTTACAACCTTTTTCTAGCCAGATACCAAATTTCATCCATGCGGTTTGAAAGGAAGTGTCTAAAATTATAGGTCAAAAATGACGCACGATCAATGGGACACACTATAAGTTACATTGCAAAAAATGTGTAATAAATTGAACATTTTCACACATTCTCATTGTCACAAAAATATTTAATGTATTGTAACACATCACTTTAAAAAATTACTTAACGTTTTCATTAATGGTTAGTTGGGAATTGATGGTTGAAATGCACTTGTAAATTATAAACTTTTGTTCTCATAACAGTTGGGCTAAGGTAAGAAAATTTTGATCTGTGGTAAAGGATGTGTATTTTATCAGTATTCCTTATACCATGAATATTCATATGAATGTTAATGCTGGAAAGTTAGGCTGGAAAAGAGATAATTAACGAGAATTGTAGTGTTATATGTATACTCAAGGCACTGTTAATAAATTAAGTTTTTAAAGAAGTGGCTTACATAGCAATGGAAATGATATTCCCATTATGCATTTAATAGTTAAAATTTTTAATACTGTAAAAATTGTCCCAATGGATATACAATCTAATAATCAATATCAAAAACTCACCTAAATGGCCTTATACGCTGGGGCATATAATTCAGGACGCCGAGGTCCACTCCCTGAATTGGCATCCAATGGTGAACATGAGAGAAATGCATCCTCAGTAAATACTTCCTCTAGGAGAATCTATTCCATGGTAAGCCTGCTTGTGTGCTTAACTCCAGACTTAATGCCCATGTATGACGTCTTGCTCAAATATATTTTTGAGCCTGGCATCAATTCCTGCAACTACCATTTAAAACATCAGTATAGAAATTCATGAATAACAGAAAACTTCAACACCAAAATTATTGCTATGATTGCAGCCCAAGAAAACTTAACAGCATTTAGATATCAGCTTAATAAACAACTGCAGTAGTTTGCACTAACTGACATTCACGTAACAAGTGTAAAAAGTTACATCTCAGATTTGCTGCAACATATAGGTTTTGATATTTCCCAATTTCCCTGACTTTTTCCTGACCAACATTTAGATTTTTACTGACTTTTGGAAATGCAATAAAGAGACAAAGTCCGCCATTCTGCATGAGAAGGGGGTGAAATATTGGCATAAATGCATGACTAGGAGAGTATTTATCTTATAAACAAAAATTCAGGTACAATTTCTCCAGAGCACATGAGTTTAAGTAAAAATTAAATTAAAACTAAAATAAAATGTTGTAAATTGCACATAAAAATATGGTAGATCAACAATAAAAAAAGATGATATATTGCAGGATATGATCTGCACAAGAAAATCCACATTAACAAAAATAACCCCAATAAGATGTCCTAAATGACCCATAAGGCTTCTGAAAAACAAAGACTTAAAACAATGTGATTTACTTCAGGAACATATTATGGCATAATAAAATGAACACTAACTGAACTAAGGTAAATGAGGGAGTAATAGACCATGTGCCATTAATTGGACTTTTATGGGATAACCGACAAAATAAGCCTTTCTCTGATCCAAATATTGTAAAGTAGTGGGAAATTACAATCCTACCATCTAACTATTAAGAATAAATGTAACCATGTTGAAAAAAGATACTGACATATTTGACCTGTAGCACTAGTCTTCTTTTGTACCACAAATTGCCTAAGAGACACTTCAGACATGGCTAAATTGAACTCGTAAGTTCCTTAAGTATTTCAATTGAAGGTCAAGGTCATATGTATAGTTTCCAAATGCCATAAAGTGCAAGCACAGTATCATCTAATATAATATCTTTGATACAACATGGCAACATTGCTTAAACATGTAATGCAACAAAAGAGAGTACACTGAAATATTTATACCATTGCAGTGATACGATTATACTGCATGTGAAAAATTACAATCAAATTTTAAAAAAGAGAAACACCTCTGCGAGATTTTGTTGTGCAGCCAAATCTTCTTGATTAATGAAATCTCTCAAATTTTGTCTTGGTGAAAACCCATACCTTTTACTGCAAAAATGTTAAATAAATATGTAAGTGACGTGTCACTTCCTCGCAGTCCTATTTTCTTTAATTCAAAATGTTAGGAGTGTGATTCTTTAAATTACACACAACTCTATCAAACCCAAAGAATGGTTTCAAATCGCACTATTTATCTTTCCCCAAGGATATTCAGGAAAGTTATATGCTCATTCATCATCACTACACTGGCAAGTTATTTCAATTCATTAACATCCTCATCTTTCTCAAATTTTAACTTACGTTTTTGGGCATGCACTTGTACTTTAACTGATTAGTGTCATGTTCGTCTTCTTCTGATTCCCCATCCGGAGTGGATTAATCCCGCTCTGGAGGACGCACATCCACTGGTGAGACGCTGGGGAGCTGAACTTGAGACACTGGCCTCTTTGATTCGCAATTAATGCGTAACGGATTACTCTCATGAGCACTCTGCCCATTTGCGTCTTACTTAATTCGTGTGTAATGACTCCGGCACTCCTTTATTTAGTCGCCAGCTCTTACCAAATCTGAAAAAAATAACAATCGTGTGAATAAATGAAGTACGTTGGCTTAGGCCTTTGGCAAACGATCAGGATATTGATATTTAAGTACCAGTTAGAGCCGTCCATTCCTCTTCCTGCGATCCTGCTTCATCCAGGAACCAACCCTTTCCGGTGCTCCCCATCGATGAGCAGGCAATTGTTAATTCAGGTTTACAGCCTATTAAATATAGTCACATTTAACATTGCAATAACTTAAGTGCATTAGAGTTAAAATGCTGTTTCACAAGAAGCAAATATATGGAAACTTGCCTGATATCCTGAAAATTTTGGCTTCAAAAACTGGGTACTCGAGAAATCGTAAGATTTAACTCTCACTTCAGCCCTCAATTTTAGGCAGGCATCGTTGGCCGAACTTAGCAAATCTTCATCTTCAATCACTTCCAACGTGTCGTCTGCCCTGTACTTCACAAGGAGATATTGGTGTTCAGAGGATTTTTAATTACTCATACTGTAGAACTACAGGTCACTTTCCTCGCGGTAACTAATTACGCACACTCTGCGACATTCTCACAAAACAATAATGGCGGCGCCCGTGGCAAGAACAAAGTACGACATGGAGGCACCTGCAGATCACCTAATAGTTATCAACATCACACAAGATATTCCACATCGATAAATTTTTTCGGAATTTTTTATGCTGATATTTCACTTAATAGTTGATAACTCTTCATCCTTTATATACATATATGTAAAATACATACCTCTTCGAGATTATACAGATCACTGGGTTTGCTACTAAGCAATTGAGAAACGTCTGGGAGACATTGTCGTGGCTCCCCTGTCTGGGAGACTACGAACCTTGCTACGCCTTTCATGATGTTCGGAATGCCAAAGGCTGCTAGGTATACGTCGTAGTTAGGTTGAATAGGCTTTAGTTAAGATGTAAAAAATTAATTTAAATTCATTATTATCAGCGGATTAAATATAAGCTTAGACAACACATGCGAATCTATCAGTGTAGTTGGTGCAGTGGCTACGGTCGTGGACTCACGTGTTAAAGGTCGTAAGGTCAATTCACTTGAACGGAAATTTTTTTTCGTCTCGGTTTCATTAATTCTCATTTTTTCTATTATTTTCTATTGCAGCAGGTCTCACCGGACGAAGGAACATTTTTCTTACCCCTATCTTCGATATTTTTTTGACGTCTTATTCCGAACGCGGTAGCGTGACATAGGCCCGTATTCATAGTCGATCTCAGGTCTTGAGTCGATCTCAGCTCAAGACTGACAATGAGATGAGACTGAGACCGCCATCCGTATTCATAGTTGTTTCTCAGCGCGATCTCAAGACTGAGATCGGCTTGAGACCAGCGATGCGCGGTTATTTTGGATATCGTTATTTTTCATACCGGAAAAAGTGACGATCGGCACTCCGCAAGAACGGTGAGAGTAAACTTAAAATTATGGCGGGAATAAACAAGCCCTTTTCTGTAGAAGAAAAGCAGCTTCAATTCAATTGCGAGCATATCCATCTATTATAATACAGCAATTTTATTTGTGGCTTTAATTATTAGTGCACAAATAGCCTTCCACATTAATTAATATCAATTATGATTGAACAGAAACTTGTAAAAAAAATTAGGTGAAGTGAATTATCGCTGGAGTTGTAATGACCTGGTGACTAATATACTGGTGAAACATAATTTTCATGTTTATTAACGGAAGGAAAAGAACCTATGTGTGCTAGATTAACTATCCATGTACAACTCAAAAGATTGCATGATCTTAATGCCTAGCATGAACATTGTATAGCCTTTATAACAAATACCTATGATATATAATAGCACCAATGGACGTAATGATAAACTGGTTAAAATTAGGGATATTCATGAGTTCCGCGGAATTCAAATTACCAAGCATTTATTGTATATATAGTGTAGGTAAAAAAAGCGGGATTTCAGCTCTTTAAAAAAGTTGGGAATTCACTGAAAGTCACAACATTAATTCACTATTAGTTCATCATTACATTGATAAGATAAGAGCAATGTGACGTATTTTTACTAAACAATCAATGAAACTGCCTCAATTTTCTTTTGCAATGAGATTATGATATTTAAATTAATTGCTGATAAAAAACTAAGATATCGGTGTGCAGCAAGAGAGAAGAGGCCAAAACCCACATTAAACTAGGGAAGCCAAAACTGGAAGTGGTGAAAGAGTTCTGCTGCTAGAAAGCCGAGTAACTAACGAACATAAATATATGGTGGAGTTGGCTAAGGAGAAGATGAGACTGCTTGAGGAGGAAATAAAAAGAGTGGCGTTTGAGGTTGAGGAGAGGAGAAAAGGGGAACTCCATAGGCTTCAAATGGCAATATTACAAAAGCAACTTAGCAAATGTAACCATTTTCAGAGATAATAATTGAATAAATTGAAACAACCTAGTTTTATTAACTATTGTAAAAATTGCTTCATTTACAACCCTATAATGAAAAATGATTTGAATAAACTACTGCCTAATAACATTTCCAAATAGTAATTTTGATTTTAGATGGGTAATGGCTGGTGGTTTTGGGCTGCATGGGGCACAGGTACTGTGTTTGATTCGTCATCCATTACATTTCATAGATCTTGATAGTGTGCCCCAATATTGTGCAGTACAAGCAACAAACTTGTGTTGTCCTCATATTTGCTACAATTTTTCTTCGAAGACACTGGAACTTTTGTTTCAGAACTCCTTTTCAATGATATTCCTTGTCCATCTGTTGGCTAAATTGCACCTGGAAAATAAGTTTTTTTGTTACCAAAGAGCGTTTATGTCTTTCGCGAATTAAAACTACGTTATATATAGTGGAATATCACATGCATTTGAGCTGCGCTCTGTTTAGTTTTCCTAACACTCAAGAAAGTTAGCCACATATTTACTAAAGAATGATTAGTATGTGGTGAGACATTTCACTTTATTTTCTTATGGTAATTACTAAAGAATTGATACTTTTTTATAGGTGCTTATCCAAATAATTAACCTATAATTTATAATAAATTAATGAACGATTATAGGTTCTGTTTAATTTTCTTTGCAATTATTTCTTATTCTCATAGCTTATTAATGTTTAAGACTGCTTTGATTCTAGCCAATGTGCAAATCCCACATAATTTTTAAATTACTAATTACACCAACATATTAAATATCGGCAGTTTTCTCTAATTATACTATTAATGCAGGGTAGTTGTGAATATTTGGACATGCTGTGAACTTACTACCACTGGCAGGAGAGACAAGAAGAAATGTTGCAACATAAAGTTTTCCTGGTTCACGAACAAAGTATTGACACAGTATTGTACTCACTAAATTCACTTTCTGTTAGCTAATAGAATTTAATTGTATAGGTATTTCTATTTATTTCACCTGCCATGGGTAGTGAATTCATATAATGCCAAATATCCTCAATCACTCGTTAATAACTATCTTTCTACTGCATTTTTTGCATAATTTATGAATGCTGACTCATTGCCGATGCCATTACTTCCATTTGTGATATTGGCATTGGCTGTGTATGTTTTATGCAATCATATTTTTCATTCCGTACATTGACTACAAACACAAAACCTAAAAGTTAATTGTGGGAAAATTATCAATATTGGCATCAGAATAGCGCTAATATATAATGTGAATCAGACAGCATAAATATATTTATACACACCTGCAGAAAGTCTCCGGTTGCATAAAATCTTAGAGCAACTAGCAGTCGTAGCATTTCTGGAACTGGAAGACCCCTGTTTCACTGGCCCTCTTCGATGTCCACAATGGAGTAGGTAAATACCATTTCAAACGGTGTCTTCTGAACGTAGGCGCCGTCTGTAAAATTCCTCGTCCGAATAATATTCCATGGGGTTCTCATTGTCACTAATATATCGCTTCGGTACTCTCTCTTCATCTTCGTCCAAAAAATTCATCATTTCCTAAATCATGGTACAAAACACCGACCATTACCCATCTAAAATCAAGATCACTTCACCAAGAATCAAATTCGAGGATGTCAGAGTCAGAAAATATAAGAAAACAGGAGAGTTACAAATATGAAACTGATCGTAATCGTCATCCAATATAGTGACTTAAATTGGTCAAAATTGCAACGGGAAACGATCTAGTAGAACAATTTCTTACCTGTGTTAAGCGAAGCCAAGATCAAGAGCGTATTCCAAAAGATATATCCACATCAAGTGAGAATGAAGTCTTGACCCGATGGAGCACCCGTGAAAACTTTGTGAATTTTATGCGCACCAGATCCGGGAAAGCACCAGACCGTACTTTACAAGAGTAATCGTCGTCAAATAATGTAAATAATATCACCAAAAACCCTAATTATACAAAAAATAGTATATAATAGCCAAGAATAATTGCATTAGCGCTCGAGCGTTCGTTCACCCAATGTGTTTTCAAGCGGTATCCCAAACAAATAACAACAATCGTATTCACCCGTAAAAGTAATTAAAATGTGGTTTGCCTTTATTGTTAACAACAAATAAGTTAAAATAACTCCAAAACGTCGAAGCGTATGGAATATAAATGAATCTAAAAACGATATTCGGTGTTACGCCATCAGCCATATTGGTGCAAGTTGGTCTTGAGATCGGCTCAAGACTGCCCCATCGTTGTCTTGGCAAAATCTCCAATCTGGCTCAACGCGATCTCAAGTCGATCTTGAGATAGTGACTATGAATACGGAATCGCACAAATTCTCAAATGGATCTCAAGCAAATCTTGAGACTGGGACTATGAATACGGGCCTGAGGACTGCTAGTGAAAGGGGGGAGGGGAGGTGGAAAAGTGGGTGTGAAAAGAACCAGTCGTACCTACACCTACAAGTCTCCCCTGTCCAAATACGTGGTCGACGTACGGCAAAGCCATGGCATACTGCAATAGCAAGGGAGCGCTTGGACAAGGGGGAGAAGAAAATAAGAAGTCCGAAGCATTGTACATACATCGGCTTCTCGGAAAAAGCCATTAGCCTCGGGGCCGGAGGTGGGGGAAGGCTTCGCGCTTATACAGTAACCTTTGTTGGAAAAATACAATGATATTTAATGTTTGAGCCAGAGACTGAATTTTCCAATGATATTTATTGTTTTAATCGTAGCAACCAAAATTTTCCAATGATTCTCATTGTATTTACCCAAAACTTTTTTTACAGTGTAGATATCTCTTTTCTCCCACTCTTCTTTTAACACTTTTTCGTTCGTCACTCGGCGGTTCCCTTTTATCTTCATCATTCTTCGGTAGCGCCACTTTTCAAATGCTTCTATTCCTTACCTCAAAGCTGTAGACCTATCAAAATGATAATTATGGGGAATGCCGAAATATCTTGGAATTATCTGGTAAATTGGGCAATATTAAGAATACTATTCATGTTTTCTTAGTTTTGAACTCGCCTAATCTTTTCATATCCTATTTTCAAATTTCCAAATTTTGTTTCAGAGCTACTTTATGTACTCAAAGTGCTTTATAAGCCTTTTTAAATCATTTTTACGTATGGCATCACGGTGATATCTGTTTAGAACGTATACATCCGAAATAAGTCTATAATAAGTGTAGCGTTTGAAATCAAACGATCGGCACTAAAGCGGGGAGGCCATATAGATGGATACATCATATTTCACAAAATAATTTGCTTCGCCAGGATTCGCAGTTTGTTTATTGCCTTGCTTTGTCCATATCACAGACGGAGGGGACTATACGTCGCAATCGTTTCGCTACACGTCGACTTGACGTGATTTCATGCGGGGGAACCGTGTGGAAAGTGTCAGTCTCGTAAATATCTGGTGTGTCTTCGAAAATGTCCGACTCATGCACGTTCACGTCATCCCTGCACTTAGGATTTGGTGCCCTGAGATTAATGCTCTCTCGTGCTTTTGAATGGTTAATATCGGCCGTGAATGAAAGTGTTTTTCAGAGAACGTGAAATTGATGGTGACGATTCGCGAAATGGCTGTTTCTGTTCTCTAGGTTACATTTTGGAAGGCATTGCGAGATTTGGTTCTTGTTTTCTTTAACATTCATCTATTATATTCATCAGTTACAGCATTGGTTTGATACAACTATCTTCGCGATTTTTCTATCAACCAACCTCGTCATACTGGTATAATTCTCCTCTTTTACATCCCTATTTGCTCTTCCTTGATAATTCTTACCATTCATATTTCCTTCTTCGGCTGTATTAATGAAACTTTGGGTCTGAAGTTGTGTCCGACGATGATTTTCCAGTCTTCGCTTCAGAATTTTAATGAGGTTTCGTTTCTCTCAAACTATTTGTAGTATTTATTCCGTAGTAATTCGGTCCGTCATTTTCTATCTGCCATCGGTAATGTTTAAAGTAATTGCCTTGCCTTTTTTTTGGTTGTTACTGTCAAAACCTTTATCCATTTATGGAAGCGTTCTAATGAAATGATTCTTTGCTTCCAAGCTTGTGATTTCAGCTGTTGGTAGATTTTATTCCTGTTAAATGCTCGCTTCTTTGAGGCTGAGCTTCAGATGGTGCCGTTTTTTCTTCGTGCTGAAATGTTTAATCTGGTTCAAAAACTTCAAAACCATATTTAATCCTCACGTTTATATTTCATGCCATGAAATGTTGGTAAAATGATTTGATATGAAAGGAAGCGGGAGGAAATGTAAATTGAAGTGAAAATCGTGGTATAAAAGGAGTGCAGTTTTAAAGAAAATTCAACGGAAACCCCAAACAGCGCCGCGTCCAATGCTCATGCAATGACTGTTCGGAAATGCACCTTGTCCGTGATACTGCGTTTAAATGTGGCCAAGTTTTAAAAAAATCGTTAGCTTTTATATTTTTTGAAGTTTCAAATTGATCTTTTTCTTGGCATTCATATCTTTACCATTTTGTTCTTATTTGCATAATTTTAAAACTTTCAGGACTTCCTTTTTCACCCTCATATCTCACTCTCAAAAAACATACAATGAGAAAGGATCTAAGGCTCCTGAAATATCGATGTGGAAAAGAATTAGGAAATCGATGGGCAGATTGGAAAACTAGGAAATAATGAAGTAGGTACTGGTTATGGTTGCTGAGGAGAGAAAGTTAGTGGAAGGGAGTTATTCCTTCAAGGAGGCTGCGGAGTGTGTGGAACTTGCAAGTAGTTTAACATTAGGGGATTAATTCATTACGATTTAGAGATAGACCGCTGAAGAACATGGATTTAGGAAGATATACGGATTTGGGAAATAGCGTTAGTAAAGTAGATTTCAATAGGAAGGAAATGAAAGTAATGGAATAATAAAAGTAGAATTTGTCCGTGTAAACTTCTTCTGATATTTGGATTAAGTTTCATATGTAATTCTTGTAACTCTATATTTACGTTACTAAATAAACATGTACTTGCATCGTACATTTTTTGTGTTATCTCTGTACAGAGTACATTATTAGTGATTGTAAGCCTCTTAAACTGGCTCTGTTATCTTTTTTCTACTTGTTCTTCTATTTCCTCGCAAACATTTTTTTGTCGGTTTCATACATACTACCTAAGGCATGGTCTCTTATTCTCGAAAATCTAAATTCATTCTCTCTAGTATCTCTTCCGCCACGATCTATTAAAACTTTCTCTGTATACTTTTACCTCTCAAATCGTCTGTCGCAATTATATCTCATATTTTTCTCGATCACTTCCTCCACGTTGTCTTTTCACTAGCTTGGTAGTCATCAGTTTATTTCTTAGCTTATCGAAGCGTGAATTATTTATGGGGTTGATTGTTCTTCCCACCGGTTTTGAATTCAGTTTCCTTGTAATCTCAGGCGGCGTGCACAGAATCAATTTCTCCACTTTCTTCCCGAGCACGCATTTTGAATCTCTCTAAGCGTGCAATTCATTCGTGCCCTTCGCGATTGGGCCCTTAAAAGCCCTTATCGATGCCTCCGTGGTCGGAAAAAGATTTTTATCCGCCGCGTTCCTCAGGTTCCTGGATTTTCTCCCCAATGGAGATATAGCGGACGTGAGCCTCCTTTAAAACCTTTCACTTCTAACTCCCGCTACAAATTAGTGAGGGAAATAAAAGGTTATGCCGCCAAAGCTACATTGATTTTCCGTTAGTAATCGTCGTTGAGGTCGTGGCATTATTTTTTTTATCCCCTGATCGTTTTCTCGGTCCGTTTATTCCATATTCCAATCCTCCACTTCAGTTCAGCCCGTTTAAGAGATCACTCAGCTGTGAAATTAGAGCCTCACGTTATTTACAAGGTGGGATAAGGGGCAATATGGCCGATTAAGATTTTCCAACTTCAGAGAATACATGTATACCTCAATCTCACGTCAAGCGCTTTACCGAGACCATCATTGAGGTACGAACTTTTGCTAAAGATTTGGCTCAAAATTGACCACCACCTTTCATAGCAATAGAGTTAGGTCCTCAATATGCTTAGATACGCCGTCTTATCTAACTTGATCCTAGGCGTAAACATAAGACAAATTCAATACCCAGACCGGTCTGGCTAACCCGAACCGGCCTTAACATTCGGGTTATAGGTTTTCTCGCTTGCATAAAGTTTTTCGTATGACGTGGATCGAAACCCTATCTTTAGGATTGTCCTTCTTTCCTTCTCTATTCTACTTGGCCGGCGTTATATCTAGTGTCAAGTAGAAATTGGATATAAGAGTGAATTTTTCACATTCTTGTATACTCGGAGGAAATGGTGAGAGAGGCTTGGGATGAGATTGAGGCTGGAGTAAAGGTCGAGGGGAAATTGATGAAATCATTGAGGTTTGCGGATGACCAAGCGCTAGTCAGCCAGTCAGCCCGTGGATTGCATAAAATGCTGGATGCATTGCAGGGAAATTCCAAAAGATACGGGGTTAAGATAATTCAGAATAATACGAAAGTAATGCGATTTTCAAGAAAAAAAGGGCCAGTATAACTATAAAAGTAGGAGGTCAGAAGCTAGAGCAGATAGAGCAATTTAGCTATCTAGGTAGTGTGTTGGACGAAAAAGGGTTTAGCAGCATTGAAGTGAGTAGGAGAATCGCTTTGGCAAAAGAGGCTTTTACTCGTAGGCGTAAACTAATGACAGGGTCGTTAAGTAGGGAAGTGAAGAAAAGACTAGTGAAAAGTTTAATACACTGTTGCACTCTATGGGACGGAAACGTGGATTTTGCGAAAAGAAGATGAAAATAAACTTAGGGCTTTTGAGATGTGGGTGTACAGAAGGATGGAGAAAGTAAAATGGGTCCAAAGGATCGATGAAGTGCTAGAATTGGTGGGAGGGGAAAGTAATTTGTTAGATGAAGGGGATGGCGTTTTGAAATAAGTTGTTTAGGGAAGAGCATTGGGAAAGTGGGGAAGAGGGAGGAGAAAAATGGGTAGCTTGGATAGAATGATGGGAGGCAGAAGGTATGAGGGGCTAAATAGGGACATCGTGTGAAATTTAGGGGGTGGGAAGAATCACATGTCCATTTAGACATACCTTCACCGGTATAAAACTAATAATAATATACAATTGCATGTAAGAATAAGAAAATAAGACTTCTACATTCCTTCATCCATATTCTAGAAACTATTAAATCAGCTGTTCAGGTACTCTTTTTTAAAATAAGTAATGAGCGGTTGACGTGTTTTTGGTGGAAGAGGGAAATTTTGTACTTCGTGTTATACCCAAATATTAATTGTTTTTGCTCGTTATTTTCCTGATTTTTTAAAAATTTTCCTCATTCTCGAGGAGATTTGGTTACATAACTTATATAGCGTGTTTACATCCGGCATTTTTTCATTGTTGAAAATTGCAATAATAGTTATTAATCCTTCTTTTGGTAGCCTGCTGTTTGAGGTCAGATAAATATTTACCTCAGTTATAATTTTTATTTGGTAGGCCATAGACAACTATGGTTATTCTGCGCTATTGAGAATAGGAGAGTTTTCGGGAATATATGGGTGTTTTTAGGCATTGGGGGAAGGGTAGAGAGGAACCCGCCGTTGGCGTTAGCCTGCTCTCTTCAGAAGGTGTTAAAGGATCCACAGAATTTCGTCCAATGGGGATCAGGTTGGTGTGGTGACTAGAGTATGGGCCTTCCGTCCCGAAGACCCGGGTTGGGGTCTTGACAGTTGCTGAGATTTCAGTGATACATGAGTATCCTGCTGAGAGCACTTCAAGTTCAGTACTCCGTCCTTCCGATAGGACGTTAAAATGTGGACTCCTTGGTGCCTTTTGTTAAATTAGGCTAATGCCTAGTCCGGGTTTCTCTCCATCCTGTGAGGCTGTTTAGCCTCAGAGTATATTTTCAATTTTGTTTAAAAAAATTGTATTGTAAATATGAAATAAAATATTTTCTTCTTCTTCACCCTCTTCCGTTCGCTGGTAGATATTACCTCCCCAATAACAACCTGTTCCCCTCCCAGTACCCCACCAATCCTAAAATGGGGCCAATGGGGATTGAAATAACTACGGCTATTTTGCCCCATCCGATGGACAGAATAGTCGTAGACACAGAATAAGACACAGAAACGTAGAATAAGACACAGAAAAACTTCTTCCGTTGGCACTCGAGTCCGGGCCATCAGGATGTAAAGCCGATTTTCTGGCTAATACAACAATCCGGTTCCTACATAATTGTACGTTCTCAGGCACCCATAAACGACGAAATAATAGCACTTGGCTCGGTTTCAATTGTTACGGAGAAGCAATATAATTTTTTATCTTCGCATAAATGTATTTTGAGTATAAAGTACTGCATCGAATGTTACATCATAGATGTTTTCCGGCATGGGATTTTTGCCAATTTTTAAATCTCTCCTTCTTGGTTTTTATTCAAGTGAGATTTACGTTGAAATATTTGAATGAATTTTGATGGTAGAGGTCGAATGTGAAAGTAAGGGAATTGCATAAAATCACGCATGTTCGCCCTAGAAATTTCTGCATTCGATAAATTTTCCTTCCATGGGAATGGAGACTTCAATTTGTGGTGCAAAAAATAACGTGTGCCATTCCAGGTCAAAGTATGTTTTTTTTATTTCTTTGATTTTAAGTCGCGAGAACTGAAATTTGGCCTCGGGAAAAGTGTTAAATTTTGGCTCAAATTGACGGGGGTGCCACAGGTACAGTATAATTCGAGTTACGACATATCTACACTCTCCTCGAATTCGCGGTTCTGTTTTTTTACGCCAGTAGTTTTGGACAAGGCAACTGTTTTAAAGCATGTCGCAACTTGGTCGCACCTCCGTCCATTTTTTATTTCATATTGTTTCTGATACTGTTTATTCGTCCCGGATGTATTTGATGGTGACCCTCGTGAAATGATATCGGAGTCCCATATACAGACTATGTACTCTCTGTAAGGACCCCAGGGCCAGTGCGACTTAAAGCCATGTCCCAATTCATAATGCAATATATTTCCTACCCATGACAGTGAATTAGTTTAAAGAAATAAAGAAAAATATTCTGAAACCCCTGCCGTGTGTCATCAGCTATAGCAGAGAATACTAGATTAATGCTTAAGAATGCAATGTTACAGCATGAGGTTAGGTCTCTACTTGTAGTCTTTAATAAATAGGCATTAATTTGCCGTAGTAATGCTTGGGACTGAAAGAGAACCGTCTGTTGCTTACTCTGCTTCCTAATATCCCCTGCAATGCCTGAAATCCACACCGCATCAGGCATCCTAAGTCGCTTCTTATTGATTTTCATCCCTTCTCGAAAAGCTCCAATCTTCGACACCTCCGGAGCAAAACTCCCTGGCAGATTTTCGCTCTACCTTACCCACCCCCGTACGCCATATCTATAGAATGTTAGAAAGAGAGAGTTATATATGAGAGAAAATCCTTCATAGCATCCAATCGTCTATATTTGATCCTATATTTGAGCTCCTGCTTCCACTGGTCATGAACGCCCAATAAATTAAATAAGCTCCAGTAAATAAGTAATAATCAAATAAAAATTAACGCCCATTAAATAAGCTGCAAAACGATACCTCTTAGAGGTCAGCATCTTTGTCGGAAATGGAGTTCGCGAAAGGAATGGTTGCGCATAATAAGTGCAAAACTTATTCACAACTTCGCACGCATACACCTGAAGGTCGGTTGGTTGATTGGTTATTTAGGGGAGGCGACCGACAGCTGAGGTCATTTGCGCCATTTAGGATAGGTGGGAAATTGGATGATGTTAGGAGTTCAAAGGAAACGGAGGAAGGGTGGAGAGAAACCCGGCTTCGGCATTAACGAAAGGTGCCAAGGGGACCACGGCTTAGCGTCCCATCCGTCGAACGGAGTATTGAACTTTCTACTGAACTAACTGAAGTTTCCACTGAAAAATCCGCCACTACCGGGAATCGAACCCGGGCCCTAGGGATTGGAGGCCAGTACTCTAGCCACCACACTAACCCGATCCCCTTCTTCACTTGTCCCGAATGCCGAATTTCAGGGGGATCGGGCAGTACTCTAGCCACCACACCAACCCGATCCCCTTCTTCACTTGTCCCGAATGCCGAATTTCAGGGGGATCGGGTTAGTGTGGTGGCTAGAGTACTGGCCTCCCATCCCGAGGGCCCAGGTTCGATTCCCGGCAGTGGCGGTTGAAAACCGGTCCCCACTTGAGTGCCTAGTGGACGGCATTTCAAGTACAGTACTCCGTCCGTCGGATGGGACGTTAAGCCGTGGTACCCTTGGCGCCTTTCGTTAAGAGTAGGCTAATGCCGACGCCGGGTTTCTCTCCACCCTTCCTCCGTTCCCTAAAAAAACTCCTACAATTACCCAACTACCCACCTATCCTGTATGGCGCAAATGACCTAAGCTGTCGGTCGCCTCCCCCAAATAACCAACCAACCAACAAGTGAAGAAGGTCACATTACCGTCCTGATGTTTCAAACGCTTTTTACTGATGCTCTGCTAATTTTTTGTGTGGCATTTGATATTTTCCGCTGTAATCATGTTTATGTGCGTCGGATTTTTGTGGTGCAGCTTTCAAAGAAGCTCTACCAAAAAAAATCAATCAGACCATACTTGAGGTCAAAGATCAACTTTATCGGTAAATATAAATGTAAAGGTTTGCGTTGCCCTAACCCACGTAAGTTCTCTACTACTCAACCCAGCCCCCTCCCATACCCCTTAACCCAAGGTCTCTCCTCTAACTTTTTTATCACTCTGTATAAAGAAAGTTGACATTCTGATGAATAGAGCCGGACAAATAAATTTTCTGCCCATCTCATTTGATAAATTATAGGCGTCATAAGGCTGATATATTTGTGAAACAGGGGACCGACAGCTGAGGTAACTTACCCAGTTGTGCACTGGCTGCGGACTTTTTTAATAATACAGTTTGGTCTTATATTGCTTCTACTTCTGAGGTTATATCGCACCATTTAAAGTAGCGTCATTCTAAGATATACCCGGTGACCATTCCCGAGGCGGGATTCAACCTCCCCTCCATATCAGGATCACTACCTTGGGCTTTGCATTTACGCCTCATTAAATTCGAAATTCTGTTGAGTGCCCAGGCGCGATAAAATACCTATAGCCGTAATCGAAGTTGACCTGTAAAAGATTGGTAATATTTGATACTTCAAATCCATCGCGTAAAGGACCCACTTGTATCGGAAAGATGAAGGGCGTCATTGGGAAATATCATCTGGAAAAATTGATCTTAAAATGTCATGCTTCCAAATGCGGGACGGATTTTAACGGAAGAAACCGTGCGAATACGTCACTTTGATAATTGCATGCACATGCCTTGATCTGGAAGAGCACCATTTTCATCCTGTAACAATTCTACCGATTAATTATTTCCTTGACCCATACCTCGATTCCAAGGGCGAAGCCATGGATCTTTGCGATACGCACGATTGCATTATAATTATATTCCGTCATGCTGCAGGAGGTGAAAACATAATCACCATTTTTCAACTTTCGTTAGATACTCCAAATAGCAAGTCTCACGTTGAAAACTCGGTAATGGGGTAAGCACATTGCACATAGCGATTTCTGCAAGCAGTGGAAATGATCCCTAATTTTACTCCAGGACTTTTTCCCTTCAGCCAGGGATACCAGTTGACTAGGGGAATCTGGTTTATGTGTTATTTAAATGCTGGCTTTCCATCCCAAGGGGCCAGGTTCGAATTCCGGTGGTATACGAGTGTACTATTTTCTGTTAAAGTCCAGGCCATACTTGAGTACCTTGTTGTCAGCACATCAAGGTTAGTACCTATTCCCAACGCTAAGCTGTAGTTTCATCCGCATCTTTCGTTAAGAATGGACCGATGCCGGGCTTCTCTGTGTGTAACTGTCAAAGGTTACTGTTCTCTCTGAATTTTCTCATCTCACTTGTTTTCCAAGATTTCCTCCGCCCTTAAAATTGCTTCATACCGGAAGGAAAGGTACAGGGATGGGAATAGAGGGGTAAGGAGGAAGGTTGGATAGAAATCCGGCGTCGGTAGGTATTAGCCTGCTCTTAACAAAAGGTGCCTAGGGGACTACGGTTTAAAGTTCCATCCGACGCGTCAAACGGAGTAATTAACTCAAATGCTCTCCACAAAGTATTCAATTGGGCGCCAGTCTACCAGTGAGAAATATCTTTCACTACCGGGATTCGAACCTGGGCCCTCCGAGTGAGGTCCCATTATCTAGCCACTACACCAACCAAATTCCTCCATATGAATCTTACGTGTCCTCCTCCATTTTCTGGTAAGAATGGCCTCAGTTCTTCGTCGAAATGAGTACTACCGTTTAATAATAAAGTATGCATAATAGATCCAGGCCTTCTCCTCTCGCATTCTTCTTTTCCTGGGACTTACTTTCGTTCAGGGTTAAATCCCGTTGACTCGGCGTCAAGCCGGCGGGGCCGTTTTCTTTTCAGGGAATAAATATGTTTTAAGGCGATGCATTCTCTTCACACCCGCGACGCACTCCCAAGTTGCATAACTCATTTTCGCGGTTGTGTCCCGTCTGTTGAATGGGTGTGCCCCGGAGGCCTTGCCACGATCCTCATCAAGGGGTGACCGCGCCACTCGGTTGTTACTGCCTCCTTTACTCGTTCTCTTGGTGTGAAGTACTCACATGGGCATCAATTAAGATGCAGTATGACTCCTCCCTAAAGGAGCGCGAAATTCTTGTTGATCTTCGCCCTTGGGCTATGCCGACCGTTCGCTCGGCTACGACTGATAATTGCTCGGGTTAAATACTTACTTCGATGTCCTCCTTTCGGAAATTATGTCTCGTATATTTTGGCGTGTTTTTATTCCCTTCCCGTCGTTATTTTATTCTTAGTGTGAGATTTCAAGCTTTGGTGTAATTTCTAAAGAAATTATTGCGTATGAATTCCTGGAAAGACCTATGTACTTTTTATAGAAAGTATCCTTGTCTCTACAGGAAAGGGAACCAGCTTGGCGGTAAACGACTATGGCCATACTTCTACATCTACATAATACCCTGCAATCTACCATAAAGTTGTGTGGCAGGGGGTGAATTCTCACCAAACATGCACTACATATCATGCATAAAAGAGATTAGTATTTATATACAGTTCTAAACTTCACTATTTAAAAGATGATAAAAATAGCAAAGCAAGCATGCAAAAACATGCTGTTAGTTGGGTTAGCTTTAAGTGCTCATACCAACATGCATCTACCAATGTTATCCATTGCTACACTCGTATTGTATATATTTACCGTTATTCATATCCCTAATTGTACGAGGAAAAAAGGACATTTTGAATCTGTCAGTTCGGCAATCAATTTCTCTAATTTTGTAATTATGGTCCGTCTTCCATAGTAAGTTGGGGTTCGCCAAATATTTTTAACATCATCACTAAAAATATGGTGTTGGAATTTGTTTAAGAGATTACGCCTAAATTTCAACCTGCGATTTGGTTGATCGCAGCGAAATGATTCCCAATATAATCCATTTAATAGACTGATTACACTAATAAGGTTATCGTACCGTCCCTTTATAAATCTTGCCGATCTTCGCTGCACACGTTCAAGTTCATTATTTAGACCGATTTCGTAAGGATCCCATACACTGGCAGCATATTCCAAATGAGGCCTAACAATTCGCCATATTATCAATTTAAACCTGCGCTGCTTTTGAAGGAGTGTTGATTAATGTCCATAAATGCTAAATGTTCTCTTACCCGTTCGTCGAGTTAAAACTCCATGGGCGGGTAATTTTACCAGAAAAAAATTCAATAAGTTACAAAAATAGGGAAGAAAAAATTGTTTTGATTTTTATCACTGGCCTGGAGTGGAGTAACTCATTTATCACTTTCGATGGTGGAAATCTTTCTGTATATAACTCATTGTATCAAGCGTCACCTTTGAAGTTGCTAGAAATCTAAAAGTAAAACAGTAACTTTGTATTTCTCAATTTATTGGTGTACTCTAGAAAATTGATTTCGACGTTGCACGTGATGTCCAAATGAATCAACTGTCAATATCGAAATCAAATATAGGAATACAAGCGGTATACCACTAAATTCTGGAGTTACTAAGTAGGTACCTGTTTTCGTTGTCAATATGTTTATATTCTTGTTTGGATGCATTGCCATCTTAGAATTTGCAGCTTACAAAAACTTATTGGAAGCTTAGACTAAAATAATGCATGAAATTAATCACGAAATTATTTTCCCTACTTTTAAGTATGTATGTAGCTGTTTGGTGTACCGTTAATCTCTTAATGTCAACTAGTATCTTTTATATGAATAAAATAAATTGTTACCGGGTCTTTGCGGCATGTTGATATTTATGATAGCAGAATTGAATACCAAACCTGTTTTCATTGCAATTTTTTGTGAAGGCACCTAAATCATTCCGTCATCGCCAACCATTTTGTCAATGCCGCTTTGGGAGTTATTTTAATTCCGGTGATGCAGCAGTATGAAAAAAGAAACAGAGGCATTATCCATGGAGATTGGGTGATATGTATGCGTCACGTATGTACAACCGATGATGTTACTTTTTCACTCAGAACTTGTAATATACATTCATCTATGCACGCGTAATGGCATACTTGTCAATATATTTCAAAGTATTTATTGTAAGGATAATTCTGTTTTGGGTGTCATATTGCAGAAGCGTTTTTTTGTATGTCGTTAATAGTTTTTTTTGTATGGTCGTTTTTTTGTATGGTGGCTGGCAGGATATTATGTATATGTAGATGAATAGTTTGCATGACCACGCTCGGAAAGCATTCCGAGGCTTTTTATTGAAATATCAGGCAATGTATCTCCTTTTGTAGCTGAAATCGTTTGGTATCGGCTAATATTAATTTCAAGAACGGTTGCACAGAAATTTGCTGACTAGGTGTTAAATATTTGCAAAGAGATATACTTGTACTGGAATTTTCGACTCAAGTTGTGACCTAGATTCAGAATAAATAGTGTTTATAAACATAATAATAGTGCCATTGAACGAAAGATAGAAGCTGAAAAGAGTATTGCTATCTGGGAAGCAGAAAACCAGTGATGGAAGAATAGAAGGAAATAGGAATAGCTCAGGCGAGGAGGGCGTTCTACCTGAAAAAAAGCAAATTACAGCTAGAAACACAAGCTTGGAAGTAATGAAACATTTCATTAGGATGTAGATCTGGAGCATACTCCTTAATGGCCATGAATCATAAACGATAACAGCCGCAGAAAAGTGAAGACTGGAAGCATTCATAATGTGGTGCTGCACGAAAACGGTAAAGATAATATGATTAGACGGAGTGGCTTTCAAAGAAGTAATAACTAGAGTGGAGAAAAAAGAAGTCTGTTGAAAACTTTGAAAAGAAGTCGGTGCAACCGAATAGACCATATGTTGAAATGAAGCATAATGGCATGATGAAGACAGTCCAGTCCAGCCGGCCAGTGCCTATTGCCCTTAACTTCAGTTGTAGTTAACTACTCCTACTCTCGGTCGTAGCCAAATAATGGCATATCCAGCTTGTCTTTCTCTGAATGTGAAACATCATAAAGCAAATATATGCAACATTTAAACTTTCACTTAAGGCATCTTTAACAACAAACTAGCGAACACTTCTTTACAACAAACTAGTAAGCATTAGTACATACTTGCACTAGTGCAAGTTTAGTGTTAGCTTCCCACTGCCAAGCAATTCGAGGTGGCTTGTAGGTTAGTCAGTAAATGTAGATTAATATTCCATAGAGTATAATAGCTATTTGTATAATATAACTACCAATCGTCCAATAATCTATCCACTGACCGTAATTTTCCGCAGCTGACTACCTGGCCACATCTTAATATAATGTTAGATTTCTTATGAGCATTTCATTGAAACTAATAGATCTAAATCGAAAAAGAAACTTTTAAAATTTATTTCTTACGAATTATCCAGTTAATTACCGGCATTGACCATATTAAAAGACAATTGCGCTCTTCGCACACATGAATTGTCTTTGAAGGAGCTGTGTCAAGTACAATAATTAGTGTATTTTTATGAATCTGGTACCCATAAAGTTTTATCTTGACTAGTTATCTGCTTTCCCAAGTTTTAAAGCGGTTTTATTTGGCCTTGGGGTAGGGGGCTGGCAATTCGAAATTCGCGGCACCAATTCCTGCGCTGGAGTTTTATATTGCCTTGGTCCGTGGACTTTGTGTTCGTCCTCATTACTCGGCTTTACACTCCGAAAGCATCATGACTCACCTTTTGAAGTTTTTGAGGTTGAGGACAAAATTAACTCGGAGATAAGCCTTTCAAAAACCATTCTTTCGACTGCCTTTGATGGAAAAAACTAATTTAGTTCATACGTTTCCGTTTGAGAGGTGGGTGAAAGTGCCAATAATGTACCGCATTATAGGCGCGTCGGACTGCGTAGAGAATGACATTGAATGGGTGGAGGGAAACCCGGCGTCAGTATTCGCCTGTTGTAAACGATTGGCGCCAAGGTGTCTACAGCTTCTCATCTAAACCTACGGACTGTGCGCTAAACCTGTGATGCTCTCCGGAATCAGATTACTATGGTAGGTAATGTGCAGGCTTCCCATACCGAAGTGCCGGGCTCGAACCCCGGCAGTTACAGAACATTTTTAGTAAATTCCGACTCACACTTGAGTGATGTGAGGACAACTTCAATTTGAGTACTCCGTCTGTCAGATAGTACTTTAAGCGAAAGCCGCCTTGCCGCCTTTACTTAAGACTAGGCTGATAGCGACGTCAGGTTTCTCTCCTCCCTTCATCCTTTCCATTCAAAACCCATCAATCATTAATACGTATGCCCTGTCTGAGGTGCTTTTACTGGACAGACTTGAAACATCCAATGATAATCATTGCAACGAAACTGGTTGGGAATGTGGTTAAGCAGATCAATAGTCTATAATAGTCTATCTCAAACTTTAGCCTAAATGGATAAATCTCCCCTAAATAGATAAGTAGATTACTTGCATCCCAATCTTAATCTTGGGTCCATATGCCGATGGATATTTAATGGAAATCCCTATTTGTGTTCCGAGAGGAGAGAATTCCTGGGTCATTACTTCGTTTGTTGGATGAGACCTTAAACCATAGACCCTTTGGCGTCTTACGTTTAGAGCAGACTAATACTGGCGCCGGATTCTCTCTGCCCTTCTGCTGATGCTTGAAAATTTTCTCTCTGCTTATTACCTGCCTTATTTGACATGCTCTCCTCAAGCTGTCCAGGTGCGCGCCGGTATTACACTAAGTAATGTATACCACTGATAGGTTTCGAACCCAGTCCGCCTGTATGGAGAGCTAATACACTATCCGCAGCACAAGCCCAAATCCATTGCCTATGTTTTATTGCATTTCATTTGCCTTCGGAGCTGTTACTCTTTGCGGGACGGCACCTTCGGCTGACCCAGAGCGGGTCGAATTTGGAGCGAGGTGCTTCAGTAGTGGGTCACTTCGGGGGTCAAGTCGACGGCGGGTTGGCTGGGGCGCGGGTCCCGGGGCCGGACGGACTTCGACGTCCCGAGGAATGCAGAGGGCCTCGGGCGGCCCCTTTTCCTGCCCTCGGCGGATCAAGTCCCGGTTACGCCGCGTGCCACGCCCCATGTCGTCTTGTATCGCGAGAAATCGCCCGCAGACACGGAGGCCCCGCGGTACTCCCTCGCGAGAATTCGATTTTTGCATTCGCAATCGACTACAAAAAAACTTGGACTTCTGTTCGATGCTGATATCTCAATGCGGTTTTCTGTACGCGCTGAGCTATATCCGTGTTTGAGATCGATTTAAGGCGTGATCAAACGTAATTGACCCGGTTCGAGCCATTAGCGATATGAACAATCTTAATTTTCAATCTAGTTTTATGTTCAGAGACTGTTGAAAAACATATATATCTCATTTCAATCTCATCAGATGGTGATACTGGAGAGGGCTGGTTCTAATATACGTTTACACCAATAGAATATCCTCCAAGGCACCTGTATGACACGGAGTGAGTCCTTACTAGGCGTGTAATATGTCAGTTATAGGATCACGGACAACGTAGCAATCAACTTTGGTAGGAAGTATTTTGTGTCCAATTGATGTCCATCTATTTTCATGCGTTAATCGGTAGATCACTGGTGAATGGCTTACACACCAAGTCACGCTTACAGTATAAGATTTGTATTGAATTCACTGCGATCATGGAGGAATGCTAATATAAGTGAGCAGAGTTGCTTTTATTTTTTACTTAATACTCTCAATTATCTACATTTCTCTGCGTTGGACTTTCTTTAACACGTTTTGTCATAAAGTCGTGAAGATTCGGAATCGATATTATGGAACCGATCCATGTGATACTTAATCCTGTATTCCTAAAGCTACTCCCAAACAGTGATGAAAATCTACTTTATTTACCGAAACACATGAAATGATCTCCTGCTCCATCGGAACGTCATGCTAATGTCTTGCGTTTTTCAAGTATTTTCGTCTAATCTTATATTTGAGTACCTACTTTGCGTCGTGTTTCCAGATCGATGAGGATTAGTCCATCCTAATTTGTCAATTTCTCACTACCTCTACTTGGTTTTTATCTTGGTTTTGTGTAAGTATTAGTCAATTGCCTGATGAACACTCACGTGGGTGCAGGACCAAAGGCAGTGCAGTCAAAATTGAAGTGAGTGTGTGGAATTTTAAGTGACGTAATGCATAGTGTACATGCTTTAAAAACTAATGTCTTCTTAAAATTTTTTAACTTAACTGTATGTGCCCATCATGTCATACCTTGTTTTGTCTTACATTTATTTCAGTTGAAGCGTACATTTTGATTCTTTCGATGCACGTCCGATCAGCTATCAGCATCAAATTTTCTCTGTTTGGTGTGGGTCATGTTGAGAACGTTGTGTTGAGGACTCTCGTTTTTATTTTTCTCTCCTGCCTTCAGGTGGTGCGTTGATTCTGGGAATGGATCACGCCGATGTGGACCAAGGGCGGGGTCGTCCGTCTTCTGTTGGGGAGGCGGAGGGACCGAATTTGGCATTGTTTCAACCGCGGGCCACTTGCGGTCCGATTTTTAGAAGCCAGTCAGCTCTCATTTGCTCGGTGTTTACGAGCGGTGTGTGGAGGCTGAGGGCGATCGCTTTGTCATGCAGCTGACAAATGGGCACATCGAATTTGATCTTTCTCGAGATCGAGCCGACCGTGTTTGCGGACCTGGGGGCGAGTTGGTTTTTCGTACGTGTCTGCTGTCGGAGTAATTTGCGGTCGCAACGGCCGAGTTTTCGAAACTAGATCGTAAAGTTAGTTGTATATGCTAGTTCAGTACCTGCCGTTCGTAAAATAAATAGTTTTTTAATTCATGACTCTGCTCAATACATTGGTAGTAGGCTTGAAATATTCGGCGTCGGTCTTTCACAGAAGCTGTCCCTTAGATGCTAATTCTGTCATTGGTGTTTCGCTCTCAGTTTAACATGAGTCCGGTTATAGCAGTTGTGGTATTATCCGACGTTTGAGGTATTAATCTTGCTGAATGAAAATAAGGAGAGAGTTTAGACATGGTGTTAGAATAAAAGAAGTTATTTGCTAGCCTCTGTATTTAAGTCAGTTACGCGCCTTTGCATCGTCATTTAGTTACACATGCAAGTTCTGCACCTGCGTTGGTAAAATAAATAGTATCTTAATTATTGACTCTGCTTAATACAATGGTAGTAGACTTGTAATGTTTGGCGACGGTCTTTCACAAAAGCTGTTCCTTAGGTCCTGTTTCTATCATTTGTGTTTCGCTCTCAGTTTTACGTGAGTTAGGTTATAGTAGTTACGGAATTTTCCAATTTTTGCGGTATTTATGTTGCTGACTTTAAAAAAGTGGAGTTTTTAGTCATGGTGTTAGAATAAATGATGTTATTTGCTTAGGCATTGCTTTCAAGTCATTTAACTAATACCTTTAGCTTGAATGAGAAGAATGATAATTTAACCCAAGACCTGATATTTACATATTTATTTCAAGAGAACGTCCGTCAAATACAATATCCATATTCAGATAATTTACTCCTTGAAGAAAATTCTATAAAACTTACGAATTTAAGGCATCAATATCATCTGGATGAAGGCATATTTTACAAAAAGCTGGAATACACCTTATTCATCTAGAATCATCTAACAGCGTATAAATATCCGAGTATTATCATTTGATACTGGGTCAAAATCATTATCAATCTAACTTGATTATTTAACCTTATATACTTGTTTTATTTTAAATATTAGTACATAAGAAGGAATTTTGTACTTATTAATGGGTTAGGCATTTGTTAAAATTTGGATAGAATGAAGGCGGGTGGGAAGTATGCGGAACAGAATCGTTATCGTATCGTTTCAGAGGTACGAGTCGTGGGAAGGATTTATTGACCATCAAAACCTGCCTAAACCAGCAAAATAGGTACTAATTATAAGTATATGAATGTTTTATTACAATGTAATAGAAATTGTTTAAAATTTATAATACCCATTAGGAAAGCTAGGGATTTGCACGAGCTAGTGGTGTAATAAGAACATTTATCACTACCTACAGTAAACCACTGTATTCGGTTATTATGTTGCCTATTATGTATTATATTGCTCGAGGGTATAAAGATATTTTAATCCTCTTCTCATGGTAGTCTATATCTCTCATTCTGTTCGCCCAATAGAAACGATTGTAATACGTAGATTGTCCTAGTATATTTTTAACGTTATCAGAAAACTGATCAACATCAAAATTTTCATAAAAATTATTCTAAATTTTAACTTACGATCTGATCGGCATTATAATCCAAGATCTTCTCTTAGGTTTTAAACATCATCATCATTATTCACCAATCCTCATATTGGTTTGACGCAGCTCTCCACTGAGTTCTTCTATCGATCTCTTCATATTTACGTATTTCTTCTCTTTCACATCCTTGACCACTTGTTCCATATACCTCACTCGAGGCCTTCCTTTGCTTATCTTCCCATCCATTTGCCCTTCAACGATTGTCTTCATCAGGCCATCGTGTCTTAAGATATGGCCGATTAAGTTATCCCTTCCTCTTCTTAGAGTTTTCGACAGGCTTCTCTTTTCTCCCACTCTTCTTAAGAGTTCTTCGTTTGTCACTCGGTCACTCCATTTTATCTTCATCATTCTTGTGTAGCACCACATTTCTAATGCTTCCACCCTTTTTTCTCCGCTTCTTTCATCGTCCATGCCTTACTGCCGGAAAGAAACATGCTCCAGATGTACGTCCTGATGAATTGTTTCCTTACTTCTACACTTGTATTTCCAGATGTAAGTAGGTTCTTCTTTTGGTAGAATGCCCTCTTTGCCTGAGCTATTCTACTGACTATTTCTTTCTTGCTTCGTCCATCGTTGATTACTCGGCTTTCCAGGTAGCAGAACTCTTTCACCTCTTCCAGTTTTTGCTTCCCTAGTTTAACGTTGGTTTTGGCCTCTTCTCTTTTGCTGCACACTAATATCTTAGTTTTATTCTTATTGATCTTCAGATGATACCTGGCCATTGTCCTTTCCATGGTTATTAGAGTCTCATTCAGATCCTTCTCTGTCTCTGCTACGAGTGCCATGTCATCAGCAAATCGCAGAATGATAATTTTTTGTCCGTGGAAGGTTTTAAACACTAGCACAATTATCATAAAGATCTTACACATATCTCTCCGATATCCTTTGCTCACGTTATAATTCCTTAATCAATCCTCCCTCTTACTGCTTTTATTCGCAATGGGCGTATTCTAAATGATCGCAGTAGTTATTAAAAGTATTAATCAAAATATATTTCAGTAGCCTTCATGACCCATGGTAATCCTTGCCGTGTGTGACAACTCTCGTAAGATATGCCGAAAGAAACTTAAACTTATTCCAGTGGGTGGTGAATTTGTTGTGACATTGACGAATCGATGGAGTTCATCACGTGAAACGATATTTTGGTACCTATTCAACAAGATCGATCGAGGGATCCGAACGTGAATTATGGATCTCTCCAAGTTGTGAGAATGATAGAGGACTTTCCTCCAAAAATAAACAACGGCCGTTCAACTCCGCGTGGCTTACTCTCCTCGTGTCGATAGTGCCGAACGATTCGGCCGCCGCCGGCGCGTTCCTTGAGTCCATGATGGGAATAGGCCATTGGTATGCAAAGTGCGTTCGACGGAGACGATCTTCGGGTAAATCGCGTGGCTCATCCGTTTTTCCTCACTCTTTCGTCCGCCGTCTTGGCCACGCCTACGTCTCACGGCGATTGAAGCCGCTCTCCACGCTATCTCGTGAATGGCAGGCCCGCTCCTGGGTGTGTATTACGGAACTTATCGATATACTATCGAATTGCGGGTAACCTGAGATATGTTGGCACATTTCACCGCTACTGTAGTGGACGGCAGAGTTGTGAGAAACTATTTAAAACCTGACTGCGTGGAAATATTTTGTCTTGATGAAACCAGTTGCTGAACTCTTTGTGATGCCACAAATATGTTTTTATTTTATTTATTATGCGCGGCCATGTTTCACTGGAACATAGCATCATCAGGTGTTCCTTCCTGTTAGTGTTTCTTCAAGGCAGTAAGCACGTATTGTTTGCTGGTGGTTTATGGGTGGAATTGGAGTGAATCGATTGAAGGTTTTCGATTGAGAAGTCACTCTCGGCTAATGTAGTATTCCATATCAAAAATGGTTGCCCACGTACATTACTGCCGTTTTTCCTAGTATTGGTGTCTGAAGAGAACTAGGTTGTTCACTACACTACATTGCAACCTGTTTGGACGAAACTCCCTGATTGACCACTAGTGTACTATTGTGGCTAGAGTACTGGCTTCCCATCCCGACAGCTCGGGTTCAATAGCGGCATTGGTATATTTTCAGCGTAATATTTACCGGCCCGTACTTGAGTGTTGAGTAGATGTCACGTCAGGTTTCATGGCGCAAATCACCACAACTGGCGGTTCTCTCCTTCGCCTAAGTCCCACTATATTAAACTTTATTAGGATTGACTTCAGGTGTGTAATTCGTTTGTAATGTTAAATAACTCAGCTCACGAGAAGCCGATAGAAGGTTACATCTTAATTTACATCAATGTGTGATCCACCACGGGGCGTGCGGTACGTGGTTACCATCCGTGAAGTTGACTTTTAGTTGAAAAGTACTTTGTTAATTAGCAATAAAATATGGTGAGTAATGTGTTTTATTGGGTTACACTTTGTTTGCGATCCGATTGTTTATCTCTCTTAATTTGTCACTTTTGTCAATCCTCCTTATGTCGTCCGGGGATGGAAAATGCTGCATTGTCTGATTTGAATCTGTGTGATTTGCCTTTTTCAGGTAATTTTAATCTTACGAACAATCCCAACCAACCTCTTCCAACAGCAGTATAACATCATTTTTATGTTCAAAGGAATTTGTTGCTCGTAGGTTCGTAGGAACTTGTTGTTCGCTGCTTTCTTTTGAATTTTATCTAGTTACCTAGTTAATGATTGCTCAATGGGCCCTAAATGCCTGATGCATACTCCAGTCCCTTACACGTCTAGTACAAAGTCACTTATTATTTTATAGATCACAGTATCAGGCGTCACGTAGTGGAATTTAGACATATTGGATGAGTAAAAAACTTTAGCAATTTTCCACAATGTACATTGTGGAAAATTGCTAAAGTTTTTTACTCATCCAATATCACTTATTATTTTTTACTTTTTCACTTGAATGCTTTACCGTAATTCTTTGATAAAACCTATTTTATTTAGCACCATGCCACAAACATCCCAGTAGGTGTGCATCGTTAAAAAATATTCAATACGATATTGTTCCATGTCTGAGACACGCTTATGAGATCTCTATTGTTCCCAGTATTTGATTTTCGTTGACGAAGTCTGGTGGCGAAAGGATTTCGGAGAAGTGCCTTTTCTCTCTGCCCCTCCTTCAAAGAAAGCCCACGCTACTCTCAGATTTACGCTCCGAGCATTTGAAGGGTCTCCGGCCCGCCACGCCATCGGGCATTTCACCCTTTCACTTATCGTCTCTCGCCGCAAGTGAGCGCGGAGCATACCGGGGTGCGGTGAGCATTGTCACTGGCCGATGCTCCGCGTAAAAAGTTGCCGGAGTTGCCTCGCCCCGTCTCCCTGCAAATTTTCTACGCCTCCGTCTCGGTCGTTACTTGCTCTTTTCAGGTGCATACAACTCTTCCTTTGAAACCCTCAGTGGTCGCCATGGCATTCACCGGAACCCAAGCGGGGCACTTGGTCATGGTTCTTAACGATCTCCTCTCTGCAGAGCACATTTAACGTCCGACTTCCTCTTACTTATTTTAGATTCACTCCCTACCAACCCTTAGTATCCCAGAATATTGAGGCTGCGTACAACTTGTCGTTGTTAAGTGGCTTTTTTTGTAACTATGTATCATCCGTCCAGTCTATCTATCAGCCGATCTGAGGCAATAAAGCCCACGTTTGTAGTCATTAAAATCTGTTGCATTTTATTTATTACGTTTCGTTATATAAAGCAACCGTTTTGGATCTCTTAAATATAAACACATATTTTTCCCACTGTTCATTGTAGTGCTTTCGGTGACGGCCCAAAACGCCTCTCCAATTAGTCATTTTTCGCATGTGATAGTTACTGATGGAGTAGCCCTACTTTTTAAACTTGTTTGTGTTTAGTTCGTAACTGGATAACCTTCAATACTTCACTCAACCTTGGGAATCTCATTTCTCTAAAAAGTATATTATTAACGCCCACAATGCTTGACCATAGGGGCAATCAATCAGTGTTATGATCTTCCCCGTGTGACTCCCTCCCTTCTTTGAATCCCTCTTCCTTCGATCAGAGAAGATTCTCATCCAAGGTAGATAAAAAGTAGTGAAGTCCTTGTGCCACATTGAGTCGGATTTAGTAACGCACCCCATTTTAAGTCGTAGGAATCAAACAATGGGTTCAATAATAGTACCTCTTGAGTACGATTTAGAGAGCAATAGAAACGATGGACTCATCTCTCCTCGGGCAAGTCACGTATGTTCGATTGCGCTGTTTATTTTTCCGTAGAATCCTTCCTCTTGCTCTTACTCGATGCTACAGAAGACGAGAGGAGTCATGTCATCCATTGTTGAGCCGTAAGTGCCTTTGAGATATTTCTCACGCGTTTGGCACTAATGGCTATCTCCCCTGGATTTTTCCTCCCACGCGGGCGGCCGGCAAGGGTTTAAATTCAATCTGCTCGACGTGTTGTTTTCTTTAGAGGGCTCCGGAATGAAAATATGGCCCGATTTGCGGGCTATTTTTGCTGAGTTGCTACATCGAATCCACCATCCGTTTCAATTTCCTACGATCAATCTCTTTCAGGGATCTTCCGAGACGAAGGTTCCGTATGGCGTGACCTCAAGACTTCTCCGAGCGAAGTCTTCTTCGCGTTCGCATAAAAAGTCTTTCCTTAAATAACACGTTGTGTCGCACCAGCCTCTTGCTCACTCTCCTGTCATCTGTCATCATTTAAGTTGTTGATTACGGTAGTTGCACGAGAAGTAGTACGATCTCTACTTGGCAATCACCTTTCTCACCATTATTTAAAGTGATTATATAGCGATGCAGAGGTAATGTGGTTTGCATTGGCTGAATAGATTACGCGAAGAAATCAAATAGTCAATCTTCTGTTAATGAAATAGTGCAATACCCCTCATTTACTAACTTCCTGTGTGTGAGTTATTGCTAAAACCTCCTATTTTATTCGAGGTAAAAGTGCAACTTTTGTAATCATATAGCTCTTTTTTCAGAGTGATCCCTTTGTTTTCTAAATTATTCTCTCTTAAGGAATTTCCGGGTGTCTATACAATAGGAGCAACTTGCTTATAATGCATTCCTAAGCTGCACAATGTTGATCTGAATTAATTTAGGTTGCGAAAAGCTATTTGCATTTTTTCTTTAAGGGCCACTTCCACTTAAAAAACTGGATTTAGCTTTATACGATCCACTAATTTGAATATGCGGCTAAGATTCATTATGAAATGTTCTACTTAAGATACTTTCGCTTTCGAAACCTCCTTGTAGATAGGGTTCCTGAATTAAGACGTCGTACTTCTGTCACGTCTTAAAACACCACATGGAAAACCAGAACGCTAATTTGTGACAGATTCATTCCCCCCTCCGAATATTATCCCGTCTTCGAGTATGAAGTCGTCATTGTTACCACAGTAATTTACAAATCTCTCTCTCCTCTGACACCGACAACGGAATTGCTACCCCGTATACTAAGCGCTATTGGTATATCTCGGTTGGTTGGTTGGTACTGAAAAATAGTTCGGTCTTTATATAATCCCTTCCTTCAGTTCCTTGCCAACGTCTTCTCTTCCTGTCCAATCCCTGCTTCCTAGGTGAACCCCTTTCTAAACTCTAAATATCCTTTGCCTGCCTTCCAGCCACACGTATTGTCTTCCCTCCTCGAAAACCTAATATTCTCTTCTGTACAGCGTTTACAGCTGTACAGAATTAGTTTCAAGCGTGCTCATACTGCTAAGTTTTATCGCACTGTCTAGCCTAAATTAATTCTAGGTTACTTACGGAACCTGCTATTATTTTGTCGTGATGTCATACGACATCATCATTAGGATATCAGAATGTAGGCCCATACGTCTTTAATTGGTTTAACCTAGAACCAATACAACCCTATACGAGATTCGAACTCGTGACCTTTCGATTCCCATACCGGTGCTTTACCAACCGGACTACCGCGGTTGGCATATCCTCCCATCAGTGACACTCCTTAATATTCCGTTCCCTCTTACCCGATTTTTTACCTACTTCCAATCTCTTCCATGTACTAATTTTGGCATAGCGTTTTGTATCGCTCTGGTTGAATATTTTTTATTCTTTAAATTAGCTTATTATGCATGATGTGTTTAAAATGCATTTTCTATTACATATTGGATGTTATAATACGATGGAAATATTCTCTACCTTAAAAATTTCTCACCTGGTAACTTTGCCACATTTTCGACGTAAGTTGGCGAAATCTTTGAACAACCTGATACCATGAAAAAACTATTTGTCTACTAAGGGCAAATGTTTGTAAATTATGGTTTCTATCTGAGCAGTTTGATGTGGGTTTCTTTTGGTTGAGAAAACATTTCTTCACTATTACTGCGTGACTCCACACCTTTGAGCAGTAACCGCACCCTTGGCAACTTTTTTCCATAAATGTATCATTTTTATATATTCCCTCTCTTCACCGTTTATTGTGTTCGTTTGCTACCAACGTAATCCAACAGGGATATATATGGCTTCTTTAACGTTACATCTGTTACATTAAGTTTCAGCGGTCATAAAAAATGCTTTCACATTCGTGCTTTAGTGTTTTGGCCAAGTCCTGGGATTTACAGTCCCTTGGGGCCATCTATATCGGTAATTCCAGGCCATTTTCTGCCCCGCACGCCTCTGAGCTGACTGATCCCAAATCTCCCTCAAGATGCTCAGATTGGCGAAGGCCACCCGCCGGATGTCTGTAATTTATTGTTTTTTTTTGTTGAATTATTTTTCTCATTTTCTTGTTAAATTCTATTGTAGCCAACACTTAATGAGATCAATTTGACTTGAATTCAGGGTCAGGGTTCTTCACTCGAGGTGAACTATCAGAAGCTTTCTGCCCGCCGTTGTAGCCAGCCTCGAGGTGAAACTATCGAAGCTTTCTGCCCGCCGTTGTATCCAGGTTGGAAGTAGCTGGCCACGCAATCCAAAGGTTGCGGGTTTGAATCCCTCTGAAAACAGGAGTGTGGCGGTTGACTTAGCATTAAGACCTTATTTTGGTGCGATATAACCGTAGTTGATGGAGCAATTTAAACCCAAAACTACTGCGACCACTCGGAGCTTTCTTTGGGCTACCACGAGAGGTTGTAAAGCTCATTTGAATGATTATATCTTCTTGAAGTTTGGTCGAAATAATATTATCGATGTTGTTATTGGTTCAACTGAGATTTTCGATACTCAGTTTTAAATTCTTACTTTTTATCAACATTTTATAACAAATACCATGGTGAATTTTCATTAGCTCTCGAGAACTTCAGATCTGAAGGCCCCGTTGAGTGGTTGGGGTTTTTCCGATACTTGCTGATTACTTTTCCGATCCGTGTTGTCGATAATATCCATATCATCCGTTTTCTCTGCATCCTTTATCCTTTCCTTGAAGAATTCATAATCATTTCAAATCACGTATCATGGTGCGACCTGGGGTTCATGCATTTCTCACGTCACGATAGAGCCAGCCAATAGAAATACGGTTCTTGGAGTGGCGTGGTTACGACTCAGTGCCGAATTTTTAGGTTATATATCTCTCGTAAAAATGGAGAACAACTCTGATATTTTGATCCCTCCTATTGTTTGAAGAAAGAACGGATATTTCAATCGATCTCTAGTGTAGTTAATTTGTCATACCTTGTGGTATGATAAATCCTTGTGGTCGTGTCTACCATTGTTGAGTGGGGCCTTTGTAAATTTTGCGATGTCGGAGATGAACTCGTCTACCCGGTACTAATGTTAAAGCCTTAGTCTGACTTTCTGTCTTCGTGTTTGAAAGGTCTCCCATCCCATTGTCTGTAAAAACGAAGTTACATGACACAACGTAAGCGTCGCGTCATGTCGTCGCACTCGTTACGCATTGCTCCGAGCGCCAGCGTAACATCCTCTCAATCCCTTCCCTCTTCATTTCCACCACGAGTCGAGGCTTGCGCCATTGCGGCCCCACGTTGCCCCCCGATTGTGTCACCCCGGAGCGAGCGTTGAACTCCCGGAGGAAGTGAGTTGCGACCGGGGATATTGTTCTGGATGCGGCCGTGCCCTGAGATGCCTCCCAGGATCCGCCGGTCTCCGTACACCGCCCTCTCCTTCCGTCTTTCACACTCGCGTCAGGATCCCTTGGGCAATCGACTTTCCGTCCCGGCTGCAGACAAGCGGATGTCCTGCCCGTCGTAGGATTCCACGAAAAAAAAGGAAAGAGCTTTCCAATTCCGCGTGGACGGCTAAAAGAACCACTCTTTCTCTTAATTTTACTTTTTATTAATGTTATACGAGCTGAGTAACGTTTAGATCTTGATTTTCTATACGTTTTTGGTCCATCAAGGATTTCTTACTTTTAATTGACCCCCTAAACTTCCGTGTTGGAATAATGTATCTTGTTTTGGGTGAATCATACTTTTATGCATCGTGAAAAAAATTCGCGTGCTTTCCTGGCGAAAAAATCGAATCAATTCTTCTCGGAAACGTCGGCCAGAATGGACTATCTTAACCGGTGAAATACCCGAGAAGAATTTCTTCATTTTATGCATCATGTTTATGGGCCGAAATCCTGATGTACAGCAGGCCGTGAATACACTTTCGTACTCACGTGTGATATTTTTATAGCAACTAACAAGAAAACACTCCGCAGTTTTTGTTGCATTTTTCTTTTAAAATATTATCATCAGTCTGTAAAAATGTGATCCTTTTTTATCTATTTTTGGAGATATTTTGTTCCAGCATTCGTAAATAACTGTGATATAAATTTAAGTATGCGACGTTTTATTAATTTTCGAATGACTTGTGTTCAACTGACCATCTATTGATCCCGAGCTCGACTTGACCATTAAATAAATGTTATCGACCGTTGTGGATCAATGGGGACTACTTTGGGGGCCTCCGGTTTAGATGTACTTAAAACTTCCCTAGATCCATATTTTTCATATGATCTCCTTCTGTGATTTTGTATTCTTCCTAACTCCCGTCATTCTATCTACTCACTCAACATTCTTCCTTCCCCTTCCTCTAGTGCGATAGGATTTATTTGCAATATCCGTGTGGTTAACGTTCCGTCGTGGTTATGGTCTTTCAGTGATGAGGACCCAGACTCGTTTTCGTGCTGAGTTTTAATGAGGTTGATCCGAAAAGTGAAAGTCATGTCATATTTTTTATATTTTCAGCACTTATAGAACTAAAGTTCCACAAATTGCATTTGAAATTACATACGATTAACGGCGAGAATGGCCATCACATGGGAATATAACGTTTAAAAATATCATAGTGTCATGTCATTTTTGCAAAAACCTGATATTTTATGCGTAATTTCACGATAAATAAAATGACACGAAAAAAAAGGCATCAACCTACCGTATTTTTCGCTAAATCCACCTATTTCTGTGCTTACAGCAGACGAAATGCGTAGTTGTCTTCAAGTGACGCTGCGGTAGCCCCAGCCAAAATGTATGGCGTATGAATAATATCATTACTAATGAGATATTAAAGCATATTTCAGAAAAATATTATAACATAACTTTTGATAGTAATATTCTGGTCTTATACATTAGTAAATTCATTGAGTACATGAATTTATTTCTTTAAAGTAAATGCTGAATGACTCCATCGTCGAGCTGATTAAAATTGTCATAAAAAAGAAATCCTTCGACTTTACATCGTAATTCTTGTAATACTTATGACTTTCAATAGCTTAGGTAATTTTCTTTGTGAAGTAAGGATCACTTAGCAGGCATATACTCGTACTTAAATTAATAAGATTCCTCAGACAACTTGACTCAAGCAGTCGCGAGCCAACCTCCTTAAGCGAAATATAGTTCATTATTTTGTGCCACGTAAGGAGCTACAAAAAGTGCAGAAACCCTGTGATACCCAAGGAGATAGATTCTATTAGGAATTATTCGATAGCACCACCCTCCTTCCGTGACTTCGACGTCATGCTGCCGCCGAAGGAGATATTTTTAAATTATGCATCGTGAAATGTGATAATTTCATTGCTTACTCGAGATACTCGTCTCCAAAATTGTTTTCGTGATTGACAGTGGTAATTTTATGACCGTTTTTCTTTGATGACTCGGAGTCACGAGTGTTTTATTACCCAGAGCGGGATTGAACAAGCGTGGAAGGGGTCTGCTTGGAATGATGAATAGAGCACTGGCTTCCGGTTTCGAAGGCATGGATTTTAATCCCGGCTGAAGCTGAGATACTTAAGTGGATTCTTGATCACGCATTATGTACTGCATTAGATCACTACATATGTGGCACTACGTAGCGTCCTGAAGCCCTGTTTCTATTGGTGCCTTTTTTAATGTTGGCTAATGCCGACTCCAGGTTTGTTCCTGCCTTTCCCCATATAGTAAGTATTACAGTTCCAGACTTACCCCACTTTCCTATCTGACTCACATGAGCTCAGCTGTCGGTTACCCTCCTCGCAAAACTATTGCTGTCTGCGTTTTAGTTTCGCAGCGGCTGTCCTGCTTCCACTACTGGGTTGTCACCATGAAGAGCCCCTGATGATTTCCAGCGTGATTCATTTCCTCTCTTTCTGTTGCCTCCAGTGAAAGTGTAGGTTATTGCTGATTTTTGACGATTTCTCAACGTTTGGAATGTTTGCTCACGATCATGAGTCACGTAAAGACCCTTTTCTGGGGAAAAATTCCCTCGGCGGGTAAATTCGTGTGAGGTCGTGGGCACAGAAAAGAAATGTGCATAGAAAGCTTATTAACAGCATGGCGACAGAACGAAAGTAAGAAAATTGTCTGCGAACTTTAAAAGTAAAGGAATGTAGTAAAAATTTACGAAAATGAATCTTGAACTCTGTTTTTTTACCTCAAGGACTCAACTGCCTTCCAACTTACGCTAGAGTGTCGATCTGGCATTCTCAATATCTACAGATTGTTGAAGAAATAGGTTTTTCTCTCATATCGCACCTCGTAATAGATAGTCAATTCTTAACCAAACTCGGTATCAATGCACCAACTAGGATTTGAACCCGCATTCTAATGTTTGTGAGGCTGGCGCGTTACCGACTTGACTGCCGCGGTCCGTTCCAACTGAAGATCCCTCACTTGTCATTCTTCATTAAAAGCCTATGAAATTTCCTTAGAAATTTCGTACAGATACTGCTCATAAATTGAAAACAGTTTACACGCAATGTGTGGAAGAAAAAAATTAATGTTTTGCCTTCTTGAAGAGCACGGAAACTTATAACTTTGGAAAAATTATGACTAAAAATTGGAAAAATTGCGAGTAGGTAGATTTCAAATTCCAGTTCCGCTCGCCCCTTATTTTGAATTTTTTAAAATGTAATTTTTAAAACGATGAAAAGTTGAAGGCTCTGAGGTTTCCCCAGCGTATTGACTGGAGTGAGAGTTGCCGAGTTACCCATCGAGTCTCACTGTAGTTTGACTCCGGCGTTTTGAAACTTAAGTCCGCCATCTTCAGAATGAAAGGCACTTCACCGTAGAGACGATGGAGGACTTAACCTTCGAAGCATCAGTGCCAAACTACTATGAGATCCGTCGGGAAATCCGAGAACTCTTACTCCTATGATAAACTATTATCTTAAACACTGCATTCCCTGATACCCACGTGTAAAGTACGTAGAGCTAAAAATAACGAAATGCTATCTTAAGTACTGGATTCGTTGAAAATTCAATTAAAGTGACATATATGACGGAGCTATAAAATATCTGAGTAACATTCAATTTCAGAGGAAGAATTAATTATATTTTTTCACGTTCGATAACGCCTTGAATTTTTTATGCATGTTTTGGATTTTCCGTCCTATAATTATCTGTGTATCGAATGAACAAGTTTTTCATTAGTTTTTGTTGACCTGAATAAGAAGGGCCATTTTTCCGTTCTTGCTGCATTCGTAAACCGTTCTCTAGGTGCACGAGTCATTATATAAAAAATTAAGCATGAAGTGATCGAAATATCTTATTTCTTTTCTCCTAAAATGTTTTTATGCGTAGTTTCTGTGTCGACTTTCCTATAATTGAATTTTGTTGTTGAGCTGCACGTGGTTCTTTCCACATAGTTCCTTTAAAGATGCTGGGTCCAAAGATATGTTTAGATTCAGAGACTGAAAAATATGCGGTGGAGTTCCGAAGGGAAGAATGCATCAAATTAATTTATTAAGCACTCAATGTAAATGGAATGGCGTTAATACAGTGAAAGTGATGGTCATGTAAATTGAGTGAAAGTCATTTGAGTTTTTTTACGCGCTCCCTTACCTCTTTTTGAGCGATAAGAATTATCGCAATTAAATCCCTTTACTCTAGACGGGGGCTGAGGAATGTGGCGTGATGTTTGCAGCCATGGAACGAGGCAGCTGGAGGACCGGAATCACTTTGTGGTTTACGACTGGAAATTGGATAAGCATTCCCTAAAATTCCCTGCGCTCGTGTGCCGAACACTTTCCCGCTTTTCATATCAAGGTTGATGTATATGATTACTGACGTCCCTTGCTTCTTTGAAGGACTATGAGCAAGCTTCCTTTTGTCATCCTGAGAGTTTTTCGTGAAGAAGCACCTCAAGTCAAGTACTCTGCGGTTTGAAATAGATTTACGTTATCTGCACCGTCAAGGACGAAAAGTTTTTCTTTTTAGACCGCATGGAATATTTTCCGGGTGCACCTTTCATTTTTTTCGTGGCAGTGCACTTTGAGCTGTGTGCGAAAGATGATGATAGCCATAAAGAAAATTTATTATTTTCAGCATTTAACGTGTTATAGTAGTTTTAGATGGATATCAAGCAGCCGCTCTTTCTCTTGATATCCTATTTTTATTCCACTTACTTCCTACCTCTCATAATTCCATCCAGACTCCCTGTTCTCCTCCCAGCTGTACCCTGCTTACCCAGCATTTTTCCCTATCACGTACTTCAAAGCACCTCGCCCCTCATTATTCGTTCAATCCACTCATTCTTTCTTCTTCTAATTTCTTCATACTTCTTCCTATTCTACTCTACCGCCCCGAGTTCTTCTTCGTTCGCCTCTCTTTTCACCCATCTTTCGTTCCCCATTCTTTTTCATCCCTCTCCACACATTTCAAAAGCCAATAGTCCATTTTTATTCCCTTTCCTTATTCCATGTTTCTGCGTCACGCACCCACCATACAAGGCCGTTTTACATTGTGCATCGCGGAAAGATGTGCGGTGAAAATTGTGTCATATGAAGGAACGAATTGCATGGGAAACTTCCGAAATGCATTAGCGTCTGAGCGGAAAATAGTTCAAAGAACTGAGAGTTACAACGAAATTATTAATCTCTCCGGAGAAATGTAAAAATTATTTATTAGTCAGGATTTTCTTCAATGTGTATATTAATGAACATATAATCCACAAATCATGCATGAGTTTGTAATGTGAACTCATGAGTATGTTTAACTATAACTAGAGGCTATTCTTCTACATTAACTATTTTTATTTCCTACTGTCCCTGTTTGTGGAAAATATTTTTGGAACTTCTATGTCTTACTATTTATCTCTCTAATTTTATCTTGATGATGTAACCGTCACTAACCTTTCTGCATACTTTTTACGTATGCTTTTATTGTAAATTTATAATCGTGTTGACAAAAAGAGGCGTTCACTTGTAGAGGAAAACTACTATAGCGGAGTTGGGATGTGATGAAGACTGGTTTGCAGACCGTTTTACGCGATACCTAACATTGTGCAGTCTGAATCTTGTACAGATTCTGAGTGGTACTTGCATCGTGTGAAGCAACGAATTCCATGGAAAGCCTCCCAAATGCAATAGTAACGGTGCGGAAAATAGCCCGTTCTATTACTTCCACGAATTCATTAATTATTCTTTTTATTGCTTCTTGTAGAAAGAGGGAGAAAAGCCGGCCAGGGTACATAGGTCGGTAACGCTCCGGCTTAGCAGCTCAAGGGTCGCACGTTCGATTCCCGCCTCGAGCATGGATGGTCTCTTTGTATTATTATTTATACCTATTTATTATTAGTATTTTCATGGATAAGGCAGGGTTTGATGGGTACCAAATTCTTCCTTTGACTCCTTTCTCTCGTATGAATACTGTATTCGTTTCCGCATAATTTCTACCCGCCATTAATCTGAGCTACTAATGCTCAATTACTCTGCTACTCGTTCTTCTCCTTTCTCATTCTCGTTCTCTCAATATTCTTTCCCTCAGTCACGTTTTTCAAAGCAGTTTCACCCCTTAAAATCCGTCTCATCCACTCCCTTTGCCTTTTTCTAATTTCCTCAATGTAAGATTAATATTAGTGTTAAGTTAGGCTAGATGGTGCAGTATAACCACAGCTGGAACACCCTTAACTTTTATTCCACTGCCAAGGAGTGAAAGGAGGGAAGGAGTTGTCGAGGGTTTTGCGATGGGCACTTCCTCCTCACTCACCAAATGCCCCACCCCGACTATTCATGGCCGAGGAATCCCCGGTGGAGCGGGAAAAAGGAGCAACAATGGATGGAGATGATACCCCTTGGCAAGCACACCCCCCTTGATGCGTCAACGATCCCTTTACCCCACGCCCCTCGACCTTTCTCTCTCTCCTCTTCTCCATTTATTTCATTCCTACCGATTGTTTCCCACCGAGCTCCTTCCATGCGCTCCCGCGCCGCCTCCCGAGTTGCGGATCATCTGCCGAGTAGTGCCGTCACCCGCCCAGCTTGTTTCTTAATTCGGTCGCCGCTTTTCTTAACTCGGGGGAAAAAGGGTGTGGCCAGCTGATATGATCCGGGAGCAAATCATGCGTGAAAATATATTTAATTCCTACCTATAGCTACTCATGTTTCGATGGGACAATGGATAAGACGAGAGCATTTAGTTAGAAGGAGAGAGTGATAGATTCCACTACTACACTCGATTGACATGGCCAAACTTATTGCATATTATTACCGATCGAAATCCTGAAAAAATTGCGTCACCTGGTATGTAAATGACTCTAAATGGAAGTTTTTCGCGAAAATAATGGATCGTTGCTCATTTAAAAGTATGTATTCCTGGTATCTTCGTATTATCCACGAAGAAGACAACTAAGATTTTATGTGCTCTTTAGGATTGGTGGGTGTTAGAATGGAAACAATAATACAGGTGTCGGAAAACCGCGACTTGCGGCCCCTTTGCGACTCATTGGGTACATACTTTGGCTCTGAAGTAAAATTGAAGATGAAAACTAGCTGCCATAGGTTAATTTCTACAATTTAATATGCCTTTATTAATACGTATTATCCTTATTTTAAGTTTTCTATGCTTATAAGCTTATATTTACGGTTCTCGAGTACTTTTTGAATTGCTGTGAGGAATAGGTTTAGCTCTACCGTCTTAAAAACTTGCCGATCCCTGGTTCATAAAATGGGGAAAGGATGGGAAGAAACTCTGCGTCGGCCTGCTCTTTGCGAGAGGCGTCAAGGGGTCCAAAGTTTAACTTCCCATCCAATCTACGGCTTGCTGAACTTTAATTTCTTTCCACGCTGAATGACGTAGGCCACCGTCGATATCTGATTCCGAGCCCTCCGGGTGGCAGGCCAGTACTGTGGTGACGTACCAACCTGATCCCTGTATTTAGATGTGATATATGGGAAAATAAAACTTATTTTCAGGGCTGTTGACCCACCACCCATTGTTACATACCTTTGCGGTAGCTTGCATGGTAACGAACAGATGTAGGTTTATTCATGTTGAGGTAGTCTTAAGCCAGCCATGGTAACCAGATGGGTACCGCACTGTCGTGGAAACCCAAAGGTCGCGGGTTCGAATTCCACATCCGCTATGGATCTTGTCCTTGTCTCAGAAATAAGATTTTAGACGGTGCGATATATTATAGATATAAATACATTCGAAATGCAATCTTTAGTATAAATTTTTAGCTTAAACCTTGTTATTTACAGTTCATGATTTTAGCGAAGAAGGTGAAAAAGGCATTTTAAATATCCGTGTGAGTGGAACACTGTTGTGTTTTATCACGTATTTAAGTTTAACGAGAGCGGTGTGCCGGCGAGGCATTTGGGAATTCTCGGAAGCTCACCTTGCACGAAGGACGGGACGGGGATGAGCGGAACGATAGGAGTGGGAGGGAAATTACGCCTCGCTCAGCTGCCCTCGTGGCCGTGAGCGGAATATTTTCGCCACTGCGCATATTCCCCAGCTTCTTCATTTTCCTCAGTTCCCGTGATTGTGTTGACTCGGCCGGATAACTCGCGCCTGAGTTCATCGGGCGCAAATACGAGAGCCCCATGCTCTTATGTATTAAGAATTTAAATGTTACATAAGGGAACATTCCACCATGCAGTTGTAATCCCAGCAAATGCGAGGGATTGAGGGTTTAGGATTGATCAGATGAGCCATCAGTCGCAGGTTTCAGAATTGGTGGGACTGGACTTGAAGTGTACTTCAACTTCTTGGGAACGCTAGCTAATTCGGCTAGGACCTTAGAGCAAATTAGTCTCTTTCACTAAGTTTCAGCACCTCGTCAATCACCATTAGCGTCAGCAGCACAAATTATTTAACTTATTTACGATTTGTCACAGCTTTCGGCGCCACAATAGCTTTTTTGTATTTTTTTGGGCTTAGTTCTATGGTGATTAATGTACTAGCCAGAAGCATAAGGAGTAAGGCTTAATGGGGTATGCTGTTCGCTGGTGACATTATGGTTTATTTACTAGTAGGGAATGTTTGGAAGACAATATAGAATAATGGACGAGGGTGTTAGAGGGCAGAAGAATGAGGATTAGGAGATCTAAAGAAGTGTTTGATGCTGGATGGCGAGGAGGAGAGGAATGTTAATCTGCGATAAAAATGTAATTGTTGGTGTTAAAGTTAAAATACCTTAGTTCAATGGTAGAGAGATATTGAGGACTGAGACGAAGCACGAAATCTAGTGCTGATGGAGAAATTGGAAGAGGATGAGTAGGCATTACGAGATAGGGATGAGACTTGTGAGATGAAGAGCAGGATGTGTAAGACAATGGTCAGGAAATTTTTCCAGTGGCTTAATTGTCGTCCAACGGTGGACTCTCAACGTCGCCGTCACCTGAGCAGTTCCAACAAAGACACTGCGTCACACACAGGCCGCGTGACGTTTTAGCAAACATACAAAAATGGGCTTGAATATGCAACATCACTATATTAACTCGATATTGCTAAATCAATTATCTAAAATAGTTTCTAACCTGTATTTTCTATCTCGGTTTTCAACGTTTTTGTTATCACGGTTTTCAACGTTATCATTAATTCGTTTCAGTTTCAAACGTCATTCCCTTATAATCATATGAGCCTGTTATAACTGCACACGAATTTATGGGCTCCACCATATTGTTCCTAAACATGTTCAATCTGGTCACCGGTCCAAAATTCCCCGTGAAAAAAATGGCGTCTGATCCATAACATTTTGACTTTCCACCAGCGTCAGTGGGTAACTACAGAGCGTTCAGCAGAGAATTCCCACCGTTTCCTTAACTGTTGAGTCTGCTTAACGTGATAAATGTTATGATCTGCATTGATACGCGGAGGGGAGACATTGCCGATACGCAGATGCAAGAGTTGCAGTTGGATAAGGTTGAAATGCGAATGTTGAGGTGGATGACGGGAATGACAAGGTTGGAAACGGCAAGTCAAAAGATAGGAGTGGCTATTTTATAGGAACCTTTAGGGTGGGTGCTTACTGTAAAGAAGTGCAAAAGAAGACTGAGGTGGTTAAGTCATGTTGAGCGGAAGAGTGAGTAATATATGCGGAGAAAAAAAATAAGCGATTTTGATGTGACAGGGAAGAGACGGAGGAAGACCAAAATTGAGATGGATAGAAAAACTACTTAAAAATTTGATCGAGAAAGGATGGAGTGGAGAAGAAACCCTGAACCATGTGTGAAGAAGAAAACTCGAGATGGAAAACGCCGTATCCATTAAATGGGATTAGAAAGGTAAAGAGAAGAAGAGTTTAGAAATAAATGCGTCAACCTCAATATTGTAGTTCTCTGCCGGGGTATGATAATATTTCGAATTGCTATATTACATTGTTTGTACAGTCGTATAAAGTATATTTACGTAATGATATATTGACTTCAAGACGTTGTTGAGGAGTTTTATTTGGAGTGTGGCATGCGTATGCATATCCGAGGCAGGTTCTCTACGGAGAGATTACGAGAGAGTGTGAAATTTAAGATATGAAATTGTTACTTAGTTTAATACTCGTTTATTTAATGAAGCAACTTAAAGTACGCATCGGACAAAAACGGAAGCATCTTTGACCTTGATCGGAAACCAAATAGACCGGTGGATTCGGACACGCTGTGGTTAGGTGATCTCTCGTGTGTCATGGTCATAATAATGTCCCTCCTCTAGTATATCCGGCTCCATAAAATATAGAAGGAGAGTCTGTAAAAAAATGAGTGAAGCGGAAAAATGCCATAAATGCTGAAAATACCGAGCAGTTGACCGTTTTACAATGGGTACGTTACTTCTTTGAACCGGAATTCTGAGAGAATGAAGAAACTGGTATGACTTCGCAGGAAATTGAGCAACTAGGCCTCGCCAAACTTTATGGCATCCTGAAAGCGAAGGAGAACGGTTTTATTGGAGGAAGATAATCGTGAGGGTAAAAGCCGGCAAAAACTCGTAATGCACCGACTTCGTCAATGAAATACGACAAGTCTAAGGTAGATAAAGAAAGGTTTGAGAGGGAAGAAAGTGTGACGCAATAATTCTTGAGATAATTTGAGGGTTAATGATTAATGGCAGAAAGTGGACTCCTTTGTACTTGTCTCGCTCTAAAGACCAAGCGCATGGACTCAACAAACTGTCACTATGTGGCTTATCTCTCATAAATGCCCGCCTATATGCTAGAATTTTATTTCATGTAGTTCGTCAAGTTTTTATAATTCTTCTGTAGCTCTTCTGTTGATATTCCAAGCTTGTTGAATTCCATATTTGATCATTTTCATGAAAGTTATCATAACTATATTTTACTATGGAGCGGCAGAAAATTTGTGTATTACGTGTAAGCATCCAGTCCAAAACCTCAATAAGAAGTGATCATAAACCAATGAAGTTAAACATAGAATAGCGCTCGCCATAAAATCTAAGTTGTTGTCCAAGTCTTGCTTAAATAAATTTATATGAATTCCCGTTAATTGTATCAGTGTCGCTGACCTCTTGTAGTTGCGCTATATAACATTTTTTACGGATAGTACAAAAAATTCCTCTAACTTCGATGTTCATGTGCATTCGAGCCAATTTGGTAAAATATTGGAGATAAATTCTTGATACTGTAGCGTAATTGGCAATGTTACAAAAGATATTTAAAAAATTTACCTCTCCGCGTAAGTAAAGTTAGTTAACTCGAAGTATATAAGGTAGTAAGAAAATAACTTACACGGTAATGCCTCTAATTTTTGCCAAACCCTGCAAAATGAAAACCAGCTATAGTTTTCTGGGCAATTTTTATCTTCACCAGGGCAAACATTTAATCCTATACTTTCGTGAATTTTATGCTTTTCCTGTATGGTAGTGTCAAATTAGGGAGGCCAGTCAGTTGGAAAGATTGGGTAAGAGCTCGGAATGATAGGAAACCTTTAATCAAGTTTCTAGAAGGCCGTGTAATGACGAGTTTTTATTAAACTAACCAGTAACTGTAGTTAACTATAACATAGCATTTAGCGATTGCCAGAGGTCATCGCATGAGTGAACTGGAGGGATGGGAGCGGAGTAATACCATTTCGGTATAAAATGGTTCGAACGAAATAATGGAGACCACTCCCAAGTATTGTCAAGTAGAACTCACCTTTTATGACTGCTTCCATCTAGTTTCTTTTCTCTCTTATTCCTTAATCAACTTTATTTCCTCACCTACCATCTTTTAGCACTGCCTCGTACGCCCTCATGCAATGCCACGCTCCCTGTGAGACTTTCCACTCGTGTTAGACTGAGCAGTTTCTTATATGCGCAAAAACAAAAGAAATATGAATCATTATGCGTATAGGTATCCAAGTTATGGTGGCGTAATAATGTGTATATGTTTATGTTGATTGAGTTCTTGTATCGTGAACGTGACTGTGCGAATTCTTAAGAAAACTAAAATAATAAGAAAACCACAAATAACAACATATTCTTTGCACCCCTATTCAACGACCCTGTCATTAGTTTTCGACTACGAGCAAATCCTCTTTTGCCACAAGCGATATTCACCTTCGACTTCGATACTGCTATACCATTTTTCCTCCGTCCATTTGGCTATATTGCTCAACCTGATGCAGCTCATAACCTCCTACTTTTAAATTTAACCAGGTCACTTGGAAATTTTGGCCCTACCCTATTTATTTTCTGAAAAAAATAAGCCCTTGAAAAATATGTTTTTTTTAAATGGTTTATCTTCATGCATACTCGAATACAATTAGCCTCCTATATCTCAGACTTTTTGTATGAATTTAATTGCCGAATGATAAATAGATTTTCTCCATTGTGCTCTCTAGTATTTTTTATCGGTGTTTCGCATCTGGATATCGTGAGTTGTTTTTTGTACCTGGTCTAGCTTCTGCTATAAAAGGGTAGTCACATTAATTTCTTTTTTGGTTTGGTAATATTTATGTTAAGGAAGGTTCAGAGGAACATAATTCAATCCAAGAACTTTAAAACATTCTGTTATAACTTGCTATCTTTAATATAACTCTTTATAATCTTTTTAACTCAGCGTACTTCCCGCCTCGCAAAAATGCCCATCTCTCTCTTCATCCATTCATCTGCCCATTATTCTCTCTTCTCCTTTTCCCCTCGTGCTTTCACGCTCTCCCCTTTGTCACAGACTTAGTAATTCTAATAACATTTGCCATATAATTTGTAATTCCAGCTGCATATTGATATTATCCAAGTGGTCATCGCTCTCCCGAGTGCTATCATGCAATTGCACCTGTTGCAGTCTGTGTTCTCAAATCGTAGCATCTTACTTGGATTTTTTTACTTCTTCTAAACCTCGAGCTCATCCTTCTTTTGGCTTTCACAATGGATGTGCGTTGGCTATTAATGAGTACTCCTTACTATTTATAACTAAGTCGTCATAATGTTACTAATAGTCATCTATATCTCTATGGCTCTCGCTTTGTTCGCTAATGGAAAGTTCCCTGCGCTAGTGAGTTAGAATAAAAGCTCTTGTTCCGAGAATAAAGCATTCTGTCCGATTTCTTCTTGTTTTTTGCTGCATAATATACCGCTCGAATTGACCTTTCTCTCCCCGTATGCATACGCGCGTCTTTCTTGATCTAAGCGAAGAAAATAAATCACATCTAACCCACAACCTGTCACGTGCCAAGGGACCGGCACGCCGGAGACGAGTGAATCATACCGCAGGGTATTCACAGAGAAACTTCTCCCGTTGGTTTGAAAAAAAAATCCGTAGCGAAATGTTTCTAGTTGAATGGTCGTAATCGTTTTGCTACGCTCCCCGTAGTTTCGTGACTACTTCAGCAATGCCCTTCGCACGATTTTTAGAAATAATGTGACGTTTATTAATCATTTTCTATATTCCGTTGTCAGTTTATGTTCGATGTCATAATGGACATTATATTGACGGATGGAGTGACCCACGAGGAAGTTGTATGAAGATTGGAAAAGAAAGGAGTACAGTGGAAAATGCGGAAATATGAATATTAGAGATTTCACGTAGCGCATTTGAGTCGCGTTGCCTCGCTGAAGAGTATCGCATATGACGGAGCAATCAGAGATAGCTGCAGGGAAGACATGCACGGAATAGAAACTTAAAGTAAGTAATAATTGCACCTGCTCCAATGCAACCTGATACTCCTATTTCTTCAAAGCACTTCCTATTAAAATTCGGCACATTTCCTTCCTCTTGTCATTCCCTCCTGAAAATCAAACCACTTCGTTGCATATTTAATTCTCACCGTTCTCACGCTATGATGTTCTTGGAAATACCATCTACCCTTGTCACCTGCTAAAACCATTTAATATGTCTCCCTCTAGTTTCTTTAATGTATTTCTTTTGCAACTACCCTAATAATAGCATCTCCCTTCGTATTTCTCTATGTCCATCTTGTGCTCTCGATTCTTTGTCTTACTCGCATCTGAAATAACTCCAATCTATTTCGTCTTTCCTCCTTAAAACCTAGTATTCTGAGCCGTAAAGCGCTGCGCCTGACGAACTCTTCAGTTGCCTCTACTTGCCATATTTTCCCTGATGTCAGTCTCTTTTACTATGCCATTATTTGTCAATTCAACTGCCTTCTTAATGTCATAAGTATATGATATTTCATGATCCTTTTAGGGTGATAGTACCTCGTAGCTGACTGCCGCAGATCATTCAATATTACGTCACAAAATGATAGGGTCGGTATAGCTTTACCATCAGCTCTATTGTTTCAGCCTCAATCTAGTGAAAATTCATTCTACGGAAAAAAATAGCACTGTGAAATTCCAGTTCATGATTTATAGGGTATGATCTCGTTTTCAACGTATAAATGTTATATTCAGTAAGTTATCGCAAGAGCAACAATTGAAGACCTCAGTGCAAGAACCAGATAATGATCACTTTTTGCGAAAATGAGATTTCCACATACACATGAGGCCCTTCCTGCCCTTTACCAGTAGACATAGTCATTTTTGATGGTAAGTTCTAAATAAGTTCAGCAGACATTGTTTTTACGTTCTGCTCTCTGAGTGCAAGAACCAGATAATAGCCGGAGTTTTCTCGAAACTTCACTTTTGGTTATTATCTTGTTCTTGCACTCAGGTCTTCAATTGGGTTGTAATGGAACATTCCATAAATGTACCTCCAACGGACGCCTTTGCTTTTTCTCATCTTCGGCTTCTGCTTGTGTCGCTTTATCTCTGCTGCACCGAACGCATGCTCAACGTATGACGGCGTCGTATCAAATGTACACATATTATTATTTCATTATTTTAATTCTATTCTCCATGTTGACATGTTTTTAGTTCTTCACGTTGGGTCTCCTGGCGGCCTTTTCGATCCGCCGGATTTCAGGGAATCCTCCCGCTCTCTTGATCCTTCTTAGTGACAGTTGGATAGAGACGCGTGAAGCTAGCCCGGAAGGTCTCTAAATATCAGCTAGACGTTGCCGTCTGACTATTTTTCATCCTGGATTGACTCATATTACGGGAATTGCTAATACCTTTTCACGTTTCATTCATCTTCCGCCGAGATCTCACGGATTAGAAAAGATTCTCATTACGATGCGGGGTTCGCGGCGGCGTGGGGGGTCCAGGGGGGTCCCCCCATAAGTCCCGTCTCACATTTTTCACCGCGTCCGATTGTGGAGGGGGCGGGGCTTTATAAGGGCGGGCTTATAATGGGCCTTAAGCCCCGACGAGTTCGCGAGCCGTCCTTCATCCTTGTCTCCGCGCTGAGATATTTGCTAACGGGGACCGCGGTCGGGGCCCCAAGAGAACAAGGCCGTCCCGCGGAATGATTAAGGGTCCCGCGACAGTCGCGGCGGGGGGGCCCGGGGTGCTGGGACCGAATCAATTGACGCTCCGGGACAGACTCGTTCTCGCGTGTTTGGGACCACGAGGAGGCGGCCGTCGTGTTTAGGACCGACGTGAGTTTCGTTTTCATCTCAGAGAAACTCGTGTTCCTCAGTGTTTGACTCAAGATCGGGAGAAGAATTTTTTCGAATATTCAGATAAATTTTTCGCGGGGTCACGTCAACGTTTTAGCACTCGCTTTTCACGTGCCTATGCGAAAATTTCGAATCTTGAGTTACCTGGAGGAGTTATGTTTTCCCCTGAACACTTTTGATCGCCCTAGTTCAGATTCCCAGTTGCGCTTAAGTGGGTGACCGTGGCTACCGACCCAATACTCTACCATCATATAGTTTCATTGGTTGTCACTACGAAATTTCTGATGACAAAGGCTTCAAATGGCAGTGGCGATTTACTAACTTTGGACTGAAAAGTAATATATAAAACGTGACCCTTACGGTGTATAGTGTCCATGCCCCATGACTTATTTTTCAATAATTCATTGTTCTTAATGCATTTTCCTATTTAGTCTGTTGATGTTTAAATTATGGAAAATAAAACTCTCTAACTGAAGTCTTACTGGACGAATCAAGGCTTATTAGATTTTGAAAGTGACCTTCAAATCTCTTCAAATGGGCACTCTGTGGTCAAATCCATCTTTTACAACAGCCTCAAATGGGAATAGAATTTTCAGCACTCTTTATAGATAAGGTTTTTATGCCTAATTCTGTTTTAAATGAGCTAGTTTATTATTTTAATTACACGAGAACTGTCTCTAGTTAATCATCAGTTAACGTCACTTAAATTGACGTCAAGTCTGGTATGCACTACAAATGCGATAACTATGCAAAATGCCATAGTTGTTGACACACCCTATAAATCCAAATCCAATCAAGATAACTATGCTGTCGGTAACCATGCAATTCGCATGATATCCACGCGAATCGTTTGATGGCGGTAACAGAAATCCCTCAGAATATCAGAAATTCCACTGAGAACAAAATCATTCGCCTTGACCGGGTCCCAGTCAAGGCGAATGATTTTTTCCCTGTAGAATTTATGCTATTGTGCAATTCCAGCGGGTAACGCCGTTAAGTTTTCCTCGGCTCAGAATGTGGGGCTTAGCCCTGCATTCATAGATCTGGCGAACTACACCAAGTCTTAGACAGGCCAAACTACACACAGGAGAACCTAGGCCTGGGCTTGCCAAAAGACTCCTGTCACTAAACAGGGGTCAATTACGAACGGTAGTGGGACTCCTCACGGGGCACTACCAGGTGATGAGTCACCTGCACCTCCTGGGAATTGTAGATTCACCTAGATGCAGGTGGTGCGAAGAAGGGGATGAAACTACATCCCACATATTATGCGAGTGCCCTGCTGTGATGAGGACTCGAAATAGGTTCCTGGGGTCTCCATTTTTGGAACCCAGGGAGGTAAGGGAAATGCCCATAGGGGACCTGTTGGCCTTTAGCAAGGCGATCGGCCTTTATGGGTGATTTCCTTAGAAGGGTGGTTGGCACAATGGGCCAATAGGTCTGAGTGCCTCAGGGCCTCCTTGGAGGAACTCCACCGAAAAATAATATATCTAGCTATCTTTCCTCGGCTAGTTTGCGAGCTTTGAATTCGCAAAATATATTGTTCTATCAGTGAAAGTATGATTAAACTTGTCTAAATTATTTAAGGAATGTGACAAATATAATGGATACTAAATTTTTTGTGTGCTGAAATAATACTAACAATACCTTGCTCTTTGCTACTAAGATGATTTATCGCGAAGTTACGATTCGTGGACAGAACACATCTACATCAATGGAGTAAGTATTTCGTTGGCCTCATCGCTATTTTTTTCATGGGTCCCTCTGGTAGTGTCGGTCATGTCGGTGGAAGAGCGTTGGTGAAAAGGGTCCAGCACCATATTTGCATACTCTGGAGAGGAACGCCCAGGATGTGACATATTTTCAACTTCCCCTCGACAGGTGTTTTATGAATCATGTCGGAAGTAGAGATTCCGAAGCGAACAGTTTCGAACTGAAAGTAGGCGGACAATATGTCATGTTATTTACCATGACAGTTGCATTAGTTATGGCATGAAACGCGTATAGTCCTTTGGGATTAGATGTCCTTCCTTAAGAGTGGGGTGTTCGCTGTATTAGTTTCGTTTTGAATTTAGTCAGCTCTTAGCGCCGTTTTGGCTTTTCTTATGATTTCATCGCTGTAATATTGCGGCTAGAATACATTTTGGAACGTTTTTCAAGGGGGAAAGTTGTCTACTCTCGGCTCCATCTTTTATCTCGTTCAAGACCTTAGGAAGTTTGCGCGTCAACTATTATATTACGGGTCCAGGGAATCGTTTTTCTTATCGGATGTATGCATTGCTATAGAGTTACTAGCCAGGCGCGTTATCAACCGAGACGGCGACAATTATTTCTCCGCTAAGTAGACTCTCCGAGCATTTATTCTTCGGCAACACGTAAAGAACGTAGAGAACCACGGTGGCTCAAGCCCAAAAAATTTCCCAGAACGTATCCTTCGGCATCAGGTCATGCCGCGACCCACGACACGAGCAGGAACTACCTTTTCCGAGGCGTGCGAAAGTTGGGGAAACCCTAGCTGAGTGGATATGGAAATGATGGACCGGTAATAAACAGAAGTTCGTGCCGAATCACGGAAGAGCGAGCCCCGGCGACGAGCCCATATTACCTTTGCCAGACGTCGACGACAGCGGATGCGCGCTAGGGAGCCTGGGATAAGCGGGCACGGAATTCTCCAGAGACGGAGCGTGACGAATGCCGAACCCTTGTGGCCATGGGAATCCCTTTCCGCACGAGTGGAGATAGTGCCAAGGGGGTTGGCTGTCTTGCCTCGGTGGTGGCGCCGTTCAACAGGAGGAAAGCGGAGAGGACGGCGGTGGAGTGGATATCATTGTCGGGCAAACCGCAGGGATCGCAGAGATGGGTAATGGCCAGGGAGGCCAAGGCACAAGGTCTGAGTTGGCTCAGTTGCGCCGCATTCTATAGACCGTACATCTATAAAACAATGAAGTATAGGGGCGGTCATTTTTGAATTATCTTAGAATGCTCCCCCGCCTACATTGAAGGATATGAAATGGTATTTTGATGGTGTTAAAAGATGGTTCAAAGTTTTGATTTCATCGAGAGAATATTTAATAGGGGAACAAATGCAAATATTTGGAAGGAAGGATATAAAATATATCACTAACATATTCATAGAAAGAGTATGCACATTATGGAGTTGTTAGACATTAAGATGCGTAGGAATATCCCAAATGAATGAGTAAATAGCGGAGAAATATACCTAATGATGAGTTCTTAGTTTCATTTGAAATCATATTTTATGGCGTTGAGGGATGCTGTTACCATTTCCTGGAAGTAGGATTTATGTGCTGCGACTGCTCTGGCATTATCATAGCAAGTAACGTAAACATAATCTTGAGATAAACTCAGCGTTCATGCATGAGCCTTCGCGTAGCCGGCTTGTTAGCGAAACTACCACGCTCGGCACTATTTGATTATCCGAATCTGTGTTGAGCTTGAATGCTCAGTTAGATATGTAACCTTTCTTAAGTTACCTCATTGAGGTGGCTATCAGGGGCCATTCATATGTAGCGTAACGCGGATTTTCTAATTTTTAATCCCCTTCTCCCCCCGTAACGCTCCGTACCATTCTCTCAGAGAGCCCCCTTCATTATATAACGTATGAATGTCTTATTCATTTCTTCAGTTTCATTTTGTGTCAATAATATTTCTTTAGCTATTTACGAATGACGTCTCTCCCAATGGAGCGGAAGGCTGGATCCCCGTCCGATTGAGAATCGTTACAGTTGGCTACACTCCCCCCCATTAGCGTTACGTAATACTTGAACGTCCCCTTATATTTTTATTCATTTACGATGGATTCCAAGTTCCGCCTCTGCTTCATTCTTTTATGTCGAAGCCGGATAGTTGTAAAATACTGAGCTTTTACATTCCTGACTATTTTCGGATTCTGAGATTTTAATGGGCACGACTGTGCCCATGGATGTTATGGTCAGGTCTCCCGAGTTTCACTGCTCCGAGAACATCACGAAATCCTCATTTTCACACACTCTCAAGCTTGAGAACATGACTATGCAGATTTCGTGGTGATAAAAACTACGGCTTCAGTAGCGTTGGTTAAGTCCTTCGGCATTTTACTATTGATTATATTTGAATCCATTTAACCGTGTAAGGGGCTTTCGCAGTTTTTGAACTTCGCGCTTTCATTACATCTGCTTAAGGATTCGAGTTACCCAGCGTGTTCGTGAATAGCACCAATATGGGAGAGATCGTTTCCAAGATTACCATGTGGGGTTTCCCCAAGAGTGACCTATTGAGATTATCTCTAATGGGATTGGTTTGAGGTAGCTTTCCTCTCATCCCCTTAGGCTATGCTTCTCTATGTGCTCACTTTTTACACATACACTAATCTTATTATTTTATGTGCATGCCTCTGAGTAGGTATTTTAAGGCAGTTTTAAGAAGACCATAATTATAATTTTTCTAGTACAGTGAATCCCTCTAGTTAGTTTGAAATATGTGCAATGTGCATTTATTTCGGCCTTTTACGTATTTTTCACTCGACCGCCAAATTTTTTATAAATATTTTTATTGCTTTTTCATTTAAAAAATTGCTCATTCCATGCCAAGGAGGTTAGAAGGTACTAGAGTCGACATCTCAGCTGGTGCGTGAAGCATGGGCTTCCATTTTTGTCCACACCACCTACCTCATAGTGGCTCAAATTGCTTGGACGCGCGGAGATAATTAGAGAAGTAGTTAGAATAATAGGATTTACTTTAAAACTTCGTAAAATTAGCCCAGGAAAGTGCGCAAATACGTAAAAAAAACAAGTATGAAGTTTAATGTGCTTAAATTGATACCAGTTGTTTGCGGTAGGAATATCTAATAGTGGAATGCGTAGAAAATATTTGTCGCTAAAAGAGCTGAATATATATGTAATGAAAAACCATGAAAACTTTCTAATCATTCCCAGTAACCATCTGCAGCTGGAGACCGCTCCTTTAGTTTCCATTGAAGGAATCTTTCCCCATCCCTGTTTTGGTCTGTAGGTATCTTGCTAAGATTAAAGATTTGAGCCGTTTTTGGGAGTAGTAGGATTCGATTTTTAGGTGCTCCAATCACTTCAGTTATACCACACCTTGCAACCTACTAGTAGTCACGTAACTCAGCTGACACATAATATCAATTCGCGAGGTGGGATTCAAACCCATGACCTAAGGTTGGTAGGTCACCAACCTACCTAACGCCAACGGGTCACGTATTTCTTCAACACCCTTGGGGAGTTGTATCACAAGCGCCCACTTGCTCACGCTATGCTTCTTCGTACTTGTATAAGGATTAACTCTAGGATCACTCGCACTACGAACTCCTTTTCAGCGTCCTCTATCCTTACGAAGTTTAAGTGAGTTGATAGCAATTTGGAGTGCCTAAAGAAATCAACTACAGTATCACCTTCGTATTCTTGGATTGTGGTGAAGGCAATTTTTTTCATCCTTACCTGCACGCATACGTACTTTTTGCGTCAAAAATCCGATGCGAGATAATAATGTTGCCTGACCTAGTGTGGAACCTTCGTATTCTTGGATTGTGGTATGGCAATATCTTTCTTCCTTGCCTGCACGCATACGTACTTTTTGCGACAAAAATCCGATTCAGGATACTAATGTTACCTGACCTTGTATGGAACGATCCATTGGGGAAATTATGCCACGCCTATCCATTCTGCAATTTTGTCTTTCATTAAAATTTTAATTCGAGGGAAGTCTTTGGCTAATAAATTAAAACGATAGTTGAACCTATTAATTTGCTAGGTTAGGGTCGTAAACTTGGTCGGTAAAACCTTTCATCCACCAAAACAATACAATGTAAGAAAACACTCTTCAAATCCTATGAGAAGAGTATTTTTCTTTAAGAAGATATGCAAGGTTTCTTCGCTACCTGTTTAAATAACATTTTTGTGGGTTATTAGAAAACAACACTGCACATTTGCCTAGCTACCTGATATCTGCGCGGTACACTCATTTTACTAAGTTCACACTACTGTCTGAAATCGAATACATTTACTTACCTTTTGAACAAATTAAGCAGCATTCGTTCAGTGTTGCCGTTAGTAGTTAATGGAGATATTTATAGCCAATGAACTTGGTTGTTAGGTAATTGGATGTCAGCTCCAACCTACAACTTTGACTTTGCTCTCAGGAAGAAATATTGTACTATTAGTATAAAATCGTTGCATCCGGCTCAAAAAGTAAGTTAAGTACCACTTCATCAGTAACACATATCAAGCTCATTAGCATTCCAACTCTATTTCAACAAATCAGATGTTCTTCCTCTGTGACATGACCTGCAGTTACAGTTAAATTTGGAGATGAGATTGGTGTGTTGGCTAGGATGCTTACCTCCCATTCCTTAGTGCTCTGGCAGGGGAAGATTATACGATAAACTCCTGGTCCCCACTGCATAGTTTCGTGAAGGACACAACAAGTTCAGTTCTCCGTCCGTCGTATTGAACGTTAAACTGTGAACTCCTTGATGTCTTTCGTTAAGATAAGGCTAATACCGTCGCTGGGTTTCTCTTTATCTTTCCTCCTATCCCAAATATCCTACTTATATCCAAGATACCCACCAACTCCGTAACACGTGAATTACCTTAGCTGTCGGTCACACTCCCCGTCGACCATTAATACTTCTGCTTCATTACAATAATATTTAGGGATATTTTTGTCGTTGAGGTAGCATTAATGTTGAACACCCATAATAGGTGCAGAATAGAGAGTTTCCTGAGATAAAAGTTATCATTAAAACCTATGCAGTCAATCTATTAGTCGCTTTCCCTTTGTGATGAATATTTTTCCATACATGAATTTTTATTTCATTCCATACCTTTCTTGGGCACCATGTCAAATTTAATTTGATGAAGGTCAAGACCGAGGAGCGTCCGGATAGAAGGGCACGACGATAGAATTTTGGAAAGTTATTTGGCCGATTTCAGTCAAGTCGGTACACGCTATCAGTCTCAGGAAACTATAAAATAGGCTTAGGAAATAATATTGCGAGGAAATTTAAACGAGCCGTGAAACTTGCCGTGGAATGCCTAAGCAATGTCTTCCGCTCCCCCTTTCGAGAACAGATAATATAATCCGCGTACACACGATCCATGATATAGCGCCGAGTGCTTTGGACCAATAATTGTAATGAGGCGGAAAACCCTCAGTCAAGTAAAGGATCGTGATTTAAGTAGCATAGGTATTAGGAAAAGAACTATTAACAATCTGTCAGATACTTTATTGATAGAATTTTTATATTCCATGAAATTACGAGTTTTACCTACAAGATGGTTGAAGTTATGCGCCCTCAAAGCGTGTATTAATAATCCGAAGTAAAAATTCCTACGCCAAATGAAGAATAGTCATATGATGACAATAGATTTAAAGGAAGGAACTATTTACAATCTCTCTGGTTTTTTATGATAGCATTTCCATCTGCCTGCTGATATGAAACGTTTAATACTAGTTCGTTCGAGTAAGCTGGCCGCGGTTGTATCCCATCTGATAGACGGTTACTGCAATCGAAGTGCTCTCCAATTAGAGACCGGCATGGCAATGAAAAACTTACTGATTTTTTGGATTGCTGGGATTCGAACCCGGACGTTCAGGATGGGATGCCAGTGCTCTAGCCACCACACGAACCCGATCCCCCCACGTTCGACCTTATATTAATGACATAAGTTACACAGTGCAACTTAGCTTGCTTTACTTAGCAATCAAATTCTACTTTGAGGCGATTTCTGAGAGGTCCTCCCACGTTCGACGTTACACAGTGCAACTTAGCTTGCTTTATTTAGCAATCAAATTCTACTTTGAGGCGATTTCTGAGAGGTGAGTAAATCGTACGTCTATGAGATTATCGAATATTTAGCATGCTACACATAAAAATCAATAAAATTGCCGTGCATGATACACTTACTGATATTTCAACTCAGAACCTTGATGGACCGCCGCATAAGACGCATTCCATTTTTTGCGTATTTTAAGGAGAAAAAGTGCGTAGTGTACGCCCTCAAATATGGTATGCACTTGAAAAACTTAAAATCGCACGACTTCGAATACTGCAGACATATTTCTACTCCAGAACTACATCAGTAAGACTGACAGAAGTGATGAATTAAGAGGAATGAACTTTCGGACCGAGCGATACAAGAATTAGTTTTTCCTGCGCACAATAAACGGCTACAAAGCCAACAAAGTATAATACTTTTAAACTCAGTGTATACCGTACTAATTAAAAACTTATTAATTATCAATTTTTGTTAAGCTTCAAATTAACTACATCCACATTTTTCCTTGCCGCAGGGCAAAACGTAATGGGGCGTTTACTCGGAACCGAAATCGCAGTTTTGTGCACGAAATTGTTAGATGGAAACGGAAAATGAATTTTAGTGAAAAAATTAATCTTCTAACCACAACCATTCACACATAAATCAAAAATTAAAATAAGCAAAAGGTGACGCCCACCGAAAAAGCTGCTGTGATAACATTGACGTCATTTTCCTCCCGTCCTTGACTGCTCTCATGGGAAGGGAAGGGAGTGGAGGGGGATTCTCGGAAGGTCTGCTCGCACATATCCTGCCGCAATCGCTCCCATTGGGAGAGCCAGCTGTGCCCCCCCCCCCCTTTGCGATAAGGCGAAGTAGCTTCGCGGGCTCAGTTGTGATTGGACGAAGTCGATATACGTCAGAGGTTGCACCACGCATACTTTCCGAAAGGGTTAAAAACATCAGTTTTTCGCCGCTTATAACTCGAGAAATAATTGACGGATCAAACAACGGAAAAATATGGGTCTTTTTATTTTACAAACTCTATCATATTCGGCAATATAAAAAAATATGGTAAACGACCCCATTGTAAAAGAGCTCGCGTACGAGACGTTAAGTGAAGTATGTTCGGGGCTCAATTTATTTATACAGCTAACTCCTTACGGTGGAGGTATAATAAGGTAAAATATTCAGAAGACGTAAATATATTAAAATAGTACCCACCTGACCTCCGAGACGCTAACGATATCATATTTTAATTTCGGCGGCGTCCGGTTGCCATTTAGGTGTGGAGTAAACCTCGTAATTTCCACCCCGTAATTAACGCGTTCGCCAATTTAGGAATTAATTCTACGCGTGCCGTAGAGTCGCCTTGCCTCTGCTGACCGCCCTTACCTCTCCGGAATGATGCCCAGAAAACGCCCAGGGAATCTGACCCTTCGAGCACCCGCGAGGGGCGTGCGAACCTTTTCCCCCCCTGCCTCCCATCGCAATTAAAACGTTATTAGCGTAAACGATGGCGTTTACACTGCGGCGTTATTGTTGTTACCGCGTCCCCCCGTCGGATTTTCCTCGCCCTTGTCAGGCCATACATCTTCGATGGGGATGTCATTACTATTTTTAGCCCATGGGAACGCCGCATGGGACCTTTTTCGCCTTCCTAACGGTGAAAAAAATCTGTTCGCGGGCGAGTGTCTCAGGGAGCGAAGGAAGAAGGATGAGGAGGGGGTTTGAGTGTGTGTGGATGTTGGAAAGGGTCTGAGTGGAGAGAAAGAGAAGGTGCGTGCGTGCGTATGTGTTTCTGTGCGTGCGGGGCGGATGAAAAAAGAGAGAGTGAACGTGTTTGGTGCTGGTCGGAGAGACCAACTTAGCCTGCGTGATTTGACTCTCTCCCCCACTCCCCCCAATCGTTCCTCTTTCTCCCCCGACCATGCCCCCTCCCTTGCCAACGCTTTCTACCCCCGCCCCACCTTCCCTTTCGGTCCTTCCTCCCTCCTTCCACTCCGCCAATCCCGGGGTCACTTTCAGAGCCCTGCCTCCACTTTCCCCACTCTTCTCTTCTTCATCTCTTTCTCTTCCTCTCTCCCTCGTTTCCCCTTTCTTTCCCCTCCCTATTTATTTTTCTATCGTGATAACGGTGGTGGACTTTGGTTGTTGTTGTTTATGGTATGCTTTTAGGTGCTCTAGCAGCTTAGGCCAGCGTTTCCCAACCTGTGTAACGCTTACCGAAATCGTCACGCGAAATTTCAAACTACCGGTACACATTCGTCTAGTCTGAAATTTCCTGGGGGGGTGTGCTTGAATCGTTCGAGATTGATTCCGGTACGGAATAATCCCGAACATAATGTGAAAACATACGAATGAGTCCTTAGTTACGTACCGGAATCAATCCCAAGTGATTCAAGCACATCGGGTAAGGTTTGGTACCACTTAATTAGAATTGACTATGCACCTTTTTGATTGGGCCGATTTAACAGTTCAACCTAACGTAATCCCTAGGTGAAAACAACATTTATGCCCAGGGTGGGATTCGAACTGGTAACCTTTAGGTTGACAGGCAGCCGACGTGAGAATTTGGAAAAAGATTGATACTTGATCCATTTGGTAATAATGGAGGCTCTAGTAGGGGGTTTCTGGCGTAATTATTCGAAGCTAGCCATCATCTACCTGAAGATGACGTTGTACAGTCGAAACAGATCGTATTAAAATTTTCACGTATATTAGGACTAACATTTGTTTCATTATGTTGTTCTAATAAACTACAGTTGGCATATATGCATAAGGTTTTAGGACAGTTTTCTGACGCGCATCACATAATACGGGTCCGAAAAAAGTGTCTTCCTATATTATTGCACTGCCCCCACTTATTACTTACTAGTATGAACTTTTAAAGAAAACCTGCGTGCAAGATAGTGTAGTAAGTGTCTGCTTTAAAGGACTGTTTATACATACTTTGCGTCCACGCAATAATACTGCCAAAAACCTTCTTTTTAATCGGTTTAGTAATAATAAAATAGTGATAAATGGAAGTAGGCTAAGTGGCGGGTAATGAAGACGTCTTTAGAAGAGTTGTTGGAGAGGTAAGGGAATTCAAGGACGGGGAGAGACTAATTTGGCATATTTTGAGAAACAAAATTTCACCTAAGATCATATCGGAAGAATCACGACATGGAAACACCTAAGTGGTTTGTTATAATCAAGCTGCGAATTAGAATGAAGTTTCTGGCATATTTGACTTTATTTTGGTTGTTATACAGTTGTTTTTTATTGTATACCCGCTTATGCTAGTCGGTGTGAGAGAAGAGAGAAAAATGTAATATCCATTTAGACATACCTGCACAGATAGAAAAATAGTAATTATGCTTGTCTCCGAAAGAAATAATAGGAGGAGGGAGAAAAAAAAACGGAGGAACTTGGAAACAAAATGAAATCACGAGAATATATCGTGAAGGGTTCGCATTTTACCGTCGTAATCGAAATGCAAGAAGAGGATTAAATGACTTTTCTTGATTTTTTAGCGTCATCGAAATTCTGGTTGCATTATCCGACTAGCCAGCTTTTCCCTTTAGTCTGAAATCATTCCAGTAGTTCATTGTTCCCAGGTACTACTCTTGCGATTCGTTCTGCAAATCATAGCAAGGAATTTGAAGTACCGTGAAAGTTGTATGGACGACTATCATTTGTTTCTTTCTGCCGAGGCGCATGTAAAAATGGTCATAATATGAGCGCACGCGTCTTGAAGATATGTGAATGGGCTTACGGTTCGTCATGAAAGTGTTATTATGGGTAGACATTCGAGAGCTGAGTTCATGTGCGTGATTAAGGATAGGCGAGCGATGATGATTAGGTACGGGTTCTTAGTTAACGGAGAAATGTTGGATGGGTATTGGGTGGGGAGATGGCTGGAGTACTGGCTTCCTATCCCGAGGGCCCGGTTCAAGTCCCGCTGGAGGGCGAGATTTTTTATTGGTATACCGATGACCACAAAGTTCTATGTGGAGAGCACGTGAAGTTCATTGATCCACCCTTCGGAATGGGACGTTAAACCATGGATCCCTTGGCACCATGGAGTAGGCTGTTGCAGACGCCGGGTTTTTTTGGCTACGTTCCCTGAAAGATTCCTACCTCTCCTCTATCCAATTATCCACCTATTCTAAATTACGCAAATGATCTTGGCCCTCGGTCGCTTACCCTTACAGCCACAAAAACCAGATAAACCTGCGGATATGTAACTTGTGTAGACCCTGGTGCTTTAATATGCACCAGGAATATATCTCCCATTCGTTAAGAGAATGGCGGCCGTAATGCTGTTGCTCTCGGTGGCCCGACAGCTGGCACCATAACTTTCCACAAGTAGAAAGCATCCCGTGGCGTCATGACCCGGTGGCCTTGCCTTTGGGGAAAAGTATGATTTGATGGTACACCGAAAGTTCTCCGTCCCCCATTTGGAGCTTCCATTCTTAGGACGGGGTGGGGAATTGATGTAACTTCGTATACTCGGCGTATAAAATTAGCTCTACGACACTGTTGGAGTATTACATTTCGGTAAGATATAGTGTTGCTATCAAGTCAGGGTATTAGGATCGGGTTGGTATGTTAACTAATGTACTGGCTTCCCATCCAGAGGGCCCACTTTCGAATCCTGGCTGTGGGATTTTCCTTTGTTATACCGGTCCCTACTCTAGTGCTGTATGGAGGGCACTTCAAGTGCAGTACTCCGTCTGTTGGATGGGACGTGGAACGTTAAGTCGTGGATTCTTTGGTACTTTTCGTTCGAAATTACAGTAATGTATCGTCCGATCTGTTAATTGGGAGAGAGGACTTTGTGTCCTAAAATCGCAGATGAAAATAAGATAATAAAACAATGTCACCATTTTCGTGACCTTTCCCAACCATTCATTACTTTTTCCCCCTGCCAAAAAGAACTCTTAAAATCGACATAATGTCACTGATAATTCGCTACGTCCCCCTTTCGCATCCGTTCCGTAAGAGAGATGTGGTAATGTGATTTCCATCTTCCTACTACATATTCTAATTGTCTAAATGTTGGGTTTAGAAAATGGCATTTCATGATCAGCTAATGTGACTAAAAATTTAAGGACGGTGCATCTTGATATCAATACGTGTTTGATACGTGACCAACATCATCATCAGCAGTCATCAATCCCTTAGTTTGGTCAGCCACTGCTCCCCACTCGATTCTATCGATATTCGTTAACCCCAGAAACTTTCGTGGTGGGATCCATCAATCGTTTTGAGCATATCACACCTATCATGTGTCCTAACAACCGAAATACTGATACCTTGACACTACGATATAAATACAATTTTGTACTTACATAAAAATATTTATAACAGTTCATAAAGAAATATTCTGCTATTTACGTTGCTTATTTCTTTTAAAATTTAAGTTCCTCTTTTTAAGAAAATATTATATGCCATTGTATCATGCTATTTAAAAAAAGAATTTATTCAAAGTATCTTTCATTCTATCATGCGTCAAATTTAATTATGTATCGAAATAGTAATTTTTACTAAGGAATTGCCCGTCGACTAATTCGGGGACCCCTGGGTTAATTTCTTCATATTCACGTAATTCTTGTCTTTTATATCCACCTCCACTTGCTCCTTATGTAATACACGGCTCTTTACTATTCCTCCCACTCACGTGGTCGAGATTGGGAGATGTTTTTTCATAGAGATTAATGTACGAGTTGTGGTAGGAATTCACGACTTGATAATTTTTCCGTCTCATTTCCATGGCAACCGATCTTATTGTGCCGAGCCCTGTTGCTGCAGCGTCCATGCTCTCGCCATATTGCTTCACTGCTCATTCCAGCCTATGAGATTGTAATTAATAGTGTTCGAATTCAATTTCTATTTCCGCCTATTCTCTCCTTTCTTAATGACTTTTACTAATAAAATCACGTGAATTCACGTGTCATAATTTTGACAACTGGGTCAGTTTATGCTTAATGTGTGTTATTTGGTTAAAATGAATTTGTTTAAAGTAGTAAGCCTCTTTTTTGTCTTTCAAACTAACTAGAATTTGCCAATTGTCTCAAAAAACAATGGAAATGTATGAAACAATTTCCATTTATAAGTGATGCACATAATTCAAACCTGTCTGTTATATGATTATAACCACCTTTAACTTTTCGAATACTCAATTAAATTACAGAGAATTATTTCTCTCTGTATACTGATATCGCTAAATTTCCCTTTTTATTGATACTTAGAAGTGTATCTTTGTGGAACTTTACTTTAGTCATATTCTTACCTATTTTTTTTTCTTTTCCAGGTGAGTGCTTGACATACATTTTTCAATTAGGCTCCTAATTCCGGTCCTTTCTTCCCAAGGATTATGAAATGAGTGAGTACTGACGATAACATTTATCTGGTTTATTTTAAATTCTACTATTTAATTTTAGTTCCATCAATGTGATAGATTCAGAAGTCTTTAAACGCTCAATTCCTGCTTCAAGTCAACAAAAAATTCACCAGCTGTTTTCTGGTTGCCTAAATAGTTTTTGATAGTGTGATTCGTTGCGTTACGCGTATCTTTTCAAAGAAATAGGGAGAAAATGAATGAAATGTCAGAGTTATTTCCTGAAATGCTCCGAAAATATTGGTGTAAAAGCCACTTAAACATCCTATATCGTATTGAAGGAATCGATATACCTGTCATATCTTTATTTTAAAATCTGTGGAGGTCCTTTTCAATTGGTAAACTTTATAATTAGACACAGCATATTTTAGACACCGTAGCGCATCAATGTGCTAGCCTCTTCGGCGCGGTGTTTTCCTGGCAGAACCGGAACCGTCAGTGGTATTGTGAGGGAGACAGAGGAAGAGTAATTGTTCCTTGGCTATCCGATCCGATCGTCAGGTAGTAGTGAAATTACTTCATTCCACTTTCCTTTCGTGCATTTGGTCTTAAACATAAGAATTACCCATAGTTACCAAGCGTCAGTATCTTACCTTATCTTCCTGTAGCCGGACTTCCGTGTTGTTTTCTAGCATTACTTAATATTAAGTCAGCCCCCATGTCAGACAGCGTGTGGCTCATATTCTAGCTTCTATTCTTCGATCAATGGGTCTGAATTCTGTCGAAATTATCTTCAGAACTCCATCAGCCTTAGGAATCATGCAAGGAATATTCTTCCCCTGTTTCTCTCACTCTCCACTGCGCGCGGAGCCTGCCTTTGGTCCGCTACCGCTCGAATGATAATTCAGCCGTTGTAGTGAACTTTCTTCTGTGACCATCAGTTAGGGGTAATGAGGTCAGCGTCCTCATCTCCCTGGCAAGACCACTAAGCGGACTCCACTCTTTCGGGCTTTAACTCAGATGAATATTCATGTTTATCATTCCATTCTTGATAAAACTTGAAATGGGAAGGTCGGTGAGATCCTGCCGTCTACATTGCTTTGATGCATGATGACGTGATTATGATGTATTTAGTGGTTGGGTTAGAATAGTTCATAGCGAAAGTTACGCGTTTTCCTAGGCCTCAACTGCTATTGTGTATAATATTTTGTGATTAATCACACATTGGTAAAAGCTCAACGTTTTTGGGCTGTGGAAAACTAGCTCGTACTAATAGAGCATTTTTCTGATGGTTACATTCTAATTTAAGTTGGTCGCGTAATGCTGCGGATACTCCCACCGTAAGGCACTTATTTCTTGGAGTCCAATTTCTTTCGGATCGCATAGTTCCATAAAATGTGCTCTGTCTGAATTACTCTTCAGAGGTCAGATGAAAATCGCCGTCATAAGTTTAGATGATTATTACTTCTCGTGCATCGAACCTCCTTTCATTTACTGGGCATATAATATGATTCTATTTGACTAAGTGTCTGCTGGTACTTACTCTTGTAAATTTGAGGTTCCGTAGTGAAGAGTATTGTCTAGGTTCATTAGTTTGAGTCGTACCCACATAAATCCACATTGTTGTCGCTACCGTAGGTTAGCAATCAAGTTGGACCTGTTTCCCTCGCAGCTATAGGTTTCAAATCTCACCGTGGTGTCACGTAGTATTGACCCGTAGCCGATCGTTTCATCGTTCCACTTCAGTTCTAAGCTACCCTCCTCCTCCTCTCCTCTTGGGTATAATGGTAAGAGGGGAGGGAAATTAATCTCATCTCCGTCCCGATTTGTAGAAGAAAATAATCAATCAATCAATATGTTTGCCTTCTTCTTCATTCCCCATCATCACTTCTCTTGCCTTTCTTTTTTAGTCGTGTTTTTTTCACTCTCGCTGGAGCTTTCACCTTTTTTTTCGATCCTGCTATCGGAAATCTATACCTCGCGTTCCGAAAAGCTCAGTGTAGTAGCCGTCAATGTTTTGTACTCGTCTGAACTTAATATTGTAGGAATCCATTTCTAATTTTTTTACACCCCTCCGTCTTATTGCTGACTCTCAAGTGTCCGTTTTTTCGGTCGTCATTTAAATGACAGCATGGATTTGCAACGATCTCTGTTCTAATTTTCCGGTTCTCCGTGAAAAATCGACTCTAGGCTAATGCAACTTTCTCTGAAATTCATTAATTCGTAATAAATTTCACCTTGAAAAAAGTTAGTCGAATAATTTTCATGGAAAAACTAATTTCGGTCTAACATAGTTTCTAAACTTATCTAACGTAAAAGAGTGTATCCGTTTGCGAATCAGACGTAGTTGTTCCTCCACAAAAAATTACAGTAATAGGAAATCAAGACTTCCGTCAATTTCAATCGTCTTTTAACTCCATTATGTTTGCATTTCCGCTAGGGTTATGGCAAACTATAATTATTTTCATAAATTCGCTCGTTGCATTTGCACTACTGCAACCTTTGTTAAGTGGGTAGGGGAACATGAAAGTTAAGATGTCTGGAAAGAAAATGAAATGTGAGCCAACATAAGAAAGGAATCGTTTAAGACAGGTTGAAAACCCCCTATTTATAGTTTTGTTCTTCCAGTTCATCTCATGTTAGAAGGCATAATTCCCATTATAACCTCTATATTGCGGTAAAAATCAATTGCGTTAAGCGGTAGTTTGTAGCGCAGCATTTTATAATAAAATAATATCTGATTTTTGTGCTGTGTACTTGCTTTAGTTAGAATTTCAGTTAGTGTTCAATGCTCTGGCATCAGGGGAAAAGTCCGTTATTCTTATTTCCAAAATAACGGTAACCAGTGTTGGCTTTGGTGCAGGCGATAACGGGCGCGTTGCGGTGTATCAAAACTTGTCGTGGTGAAAATAGTTTTACGGGCGTTGCTTCGCACATCTTGGCTCAAATGTACATGGACACCGCTGCATCGCGCCCGCAACAGGAAAAAAAAGCTGCTATTAACCCAAAGTTTGGCTTGATATGCGAGACGAAGACTTACCCGTTAAAAGCCCTTAGGAATGTGAAATTCATACATTCATGACAGGGATGCGTCCATCCTGAGTGTCGCCTGCGGCTGTGCAGAAAGTCTTCGCGCTGTGGAAATCAGGAATATGTTGGGAGTGTCGGGTTTACAGCCAGTGGGTCCCGCTAGTACGTTTCCTACCTCTCTGTCCACAACAACATATACGCTGTAAAAATACGTCATCTACATACATTTCGTGCATGCGTACATATGTGCTCTCTCTAAACCGGCAAAATGTATAAATATTTCAAATTATATCGAGATAGTGTAATGATAATTAAGATCTCAGATGTGGCAATTGAGCACAGAGACATAGAAAAAGAAACTATCGTAGAAGTTAGTTTTGAACATATTGCTGGTCGTTGCCGCTTTCTTAGACGACAATGATAGCCTCTGAAATGATCAAAATAAGTTTCTGTTATTTCATTTTTATGTGTTCCTTGTTTAATTGTCGCCCCAGTTGCAATAATCGCCATAACATGTATTTGCCTTACAATATGTATATTTGCCGTGAATGCCTTTTCGGACGCCTTTGGTAGATTTTTCTAGTCCGTGGGGGTGGTTTTGGCACCTTTTGATACGTAATCATTTCAATACTCATTTTATGATAATTTGCTTCTTTGAGTTGTATTGAATGCACTGTTTGGAAACCGTCCCTAGTCCTGAGCAAGGTCAGTGATGTGGTTTCACTTTTCCGGTCTTAGAAGGGTTTGTAAGTTTCACCATCATTAAAATTGTCCCCCCAGTGGGTCAGACGCCTATTTTCTTGCTGCCGAGATGAGAAACAGATCCCTCTAATCTTTCAGTCGCTTGCTGCGTCTCAACCATTCCTTTTGCTTGTTCAATGGTTCATCGATGGATCCTAACCTCGCGGATGATCCAGGGGTCATCGCAAAGCCCTCAACATAATTGTATTCCACTAAAGGAACTCGAATGAGGATCGATCTCTATTAGACCTCAGATCGAAATTGTAGGCTTAATCCAATACGAAAATTTAGGGTTCATCTGTTTACGATGATACTGGCTATGCAATGATAATACCCTCGTATAACAATCGATTCGATCAGGATAACAAGATTCGAGAGACACCGTGCGGATGGTTTTAAAATCATTCGTGAAGAAACTCACTTCAGAAATACACCCTCATAAGGTAAAGTTCGTGTTTCTTGCAGGTTGACTTCATGTAGATGAACTGGATGTCACCGTAGTTGTATATACGATGATCTCATTCCGTCCGTACGACCGCGAGTTGAATCTTGGTTCATTCCGCCCCTCTTCACGCCCCTTCCCCCACCTCCCTACCCCCTCCCCCCCGCTCCGGCGTCGCTTTCTTTCTTTAATTCGGCACACTCCCCGTCTCACTTTTGCGTTCCGCCCAAATACTTCCTCTTTTCCCCTCCCGACACACGGGGGGATGGCAGGGGGAAGGAGTTACCTCCTCTCTCTCTCTAACCCCCCCCCCTCTCGGCAGCCCTCTCTGCTAGTCTCACGGCCGTGATGGATGGGGAGAAAGAAGGAGGCGTGCGGTGCCATCGGGGTGGAGAAGGGGAAGGAGGCGGCGGCGACGCAAGGAAGAAAGCGGACGGAGATGTCTGCTGATCGAAGGGAGAAAGGACAAACTGAAGCACGCCCCCGCAAGGCTCCCCGGGCGCGGCCTCCGCAATGCCGGCCCGGTCCCCTTCCATCCCGGTTCACGAGTTGGTCGGCATGCTAGGTTTGAATTGAGTCTTTACTCACTCACGCTGGACAAATTAGCCATTTTCCGTTTTTATTTCTCTGGGAGAGGGCGACCCACGGCCAATCATTTCGCAGCATTCAGCATGGGCGAATTCAACGATTGCGAACTACCCGCGAAAAACCTAAACGGAGTTAACCGCCGATATGCACAATAGCACTTGACCGCGATCCGGATTCGAACCCGGACTTTGGATACCGGATCCGATCTCGAATCCAGGTCAAGGTGGATGATATTTTTTTCTCTGTGGAAATTTGGCTTTTGGAATAGGTGAGCAATTAGGTAGTTTTACTTAATTCTACTCTGGATTTCCACATGGTCGATGTTTCGATGATTTAGGCTGTTCTCTTCAGATCGTTGATGCGACGACTCTTTTCAGGAAACGGAGGAAGGATTACTATCGTTAAGGATAATGCTATTGCTCAGCGTCATCTTTAGCCTAGTTATGAAGAAAGAAGACTTCATGGGTTCCATCGGTTTAAAGTCCCGTGCGATGAATTGAGTACCGCTCTCAAATATCCACAGAGCACCTAGACCTGTAAGCCACTGGAAAATCTTTAACATTCCCACATTCGAACCCGAGCCCTTGGAATGAGAAGCCAGTATCCTAGCCACCGCACCTATCAAATCCGTCTTAGAAAGTGTTGACGCACTAGTGGTGTAATAAATAGGTTTTTTGCCGTAAGCTACAATGTTGGTCAAATACCCTAGTACTTTGTAGAAGACGGCGGCGGCGTAATTTTTCTGACTGACGGTAGCCCGCCTTGTGATTGGATGTCATAGCTTGAGCCCTTTAAATGGTGCACCCAGCCCTTTCGGTCAGACTAACATCGACCCCGGTTTCACCCCCTAATCATTCCCTCGTAATAATTCCACCTTCACCCCATTATGCTCAAGTATTCTCGCAGCCACAAATAATCCATTGAGATAATAACTTTCATTACAGCCGTAAGCAATTAATCATTGAATCAATCAATGGAGGAAAGCAATTTTCTCTAACTTCTTCGGGGCATGTTCTAATGTGTTTGAATCTTAAGTTTGAAACCTGTTTGAGTTTCTGTTGTAAAGATCAATGCATATATCAAGTTAAACTGAAAGACTCCTGTTACTTACGCAAAGAAAAAGCCTACTAGTGCGGCATAATTTCAAAGTGACTTATCCTTACGGTAAAATGGAAAGACCTTTTATGCTGACTTCCCCTCGAGGGGTGAGCGAACAATTAATTACTCAGTTTCCTGTTACTTGCTTATTTCCAGTATTTGTTTAGCTGAGAAATCCATAAACTGATTTCATAAACGGTTACTGCTCTCTGTTCCTATCACAAATTGTTTTATGTGACATTTCATCTTAATCCCACTCTCCATTTTGCTAGATCTCAAGTATGAGCTCTGTTTACTCAACAACGTTGTATCCAAAGATGCTCATTTGGCGTACCTGAGACTTCCATTTTACTATTTATATTTATACTACTGCGAATACTTGCAGTTTTTAGGTGTATTCCTGCTAGAATATTGCTTCGTATCTCTATTTTCTGTTGAAATTGGGATTTAGGCTATGCCTACCAATTTTCGTACCTAATGCCTATCTCTAGCAGTTGTCTAGCCTAATCATATATAATAGGTTTGTCTATATTTTTTTCTCAGCTACTCCATCAGGAGTTGTTATTGACTTCTTAATTATAAATCTCTGCTGTGGGACTCTTGAGTGATTTCGTATGGATGTATCTGGGTTATAGATAGTCACAAGTCAAGGGATGATATATTGCACTCTTGACGAGCTCTCCGGTCAAAATACAAAAATATGATGAGTAAAATTAGAGAACGTGTGGTTATACATTCGGCTCTCCACGTTCAAGAAACTGCATTTTAAATATACCTACATTTGGACGTATGTTAATGTATTTGATTTCCAACCTGGAATATCTTAATGTTTTTAAGGATAAAAACGAAAACTTCCAATTTTCATCTAACATGCAAGGCAGCATTTGAGAAGTGTTACTAACATGCATAAAATGTTAATTGTAATGCAGGTATGCATAAATCTTCAACACTCACATCGTAGTCTAAACTGTTTATTTCATTAATTTCTATGCGCACTGTGTGTGCGGTCGTATGCTCATCATAAGGGAAATTTATTTTATAAAAGGGTCATGGTGTGGGAAATTTTAATGATGTTATAATCGCGAATTGTTCAATGAAATAACGAGTATTTCTTATTGGGACCTACCATCCCCTGCCACACACCCTTGTGTTGGCTCGCAGGGTAAAATGTAGGCGTAGATATTTCAGTAGATTAGTGAATGCATTTCGGGAAATATATTAAATCCTTGACTTCTTAATAAAAAAGCAAATGGAGTGTGGAAATTATAACAGTAGCAATATAAGTTATGTTGGATGGCTACCAATGACTTTAAAAAAAACATATTTCCCTACATGCATTTAATACAGAATACATTGTTGCTTGAGATGAGAGGTGAGACAATATGTAATCAATCGTCACTTTCATTGGCAATGAATTTTAATGATATTCACGATTAAAAAGAATTGGTAATATACACTTTAAATGCATTTAGAATATCTGCGTATATTTAGAAAATCATTTTTATTGCTTGAAATAAGAAGAAAATAGGTATGTATATTTATTTTCGCAAATGTTTCTACGTAAGATCCTCTAATATTTTCGGCAGTAAAATTAAAACATCTGAACCTCACAATAGGATCAAGCTATACTGAGTATGACGGCCGTGGCAATAGTAGGCCTATATTTACATTGTCTTTGGTGTACTGGTACTTGTTTCGCCTACGGACTAGGAAACTCCTTAAATGACCTACTGAGTAGTATGTGATAACGTCCATAATTTCCTCCATACCATTTTTGACCTTGTTCAAATGTTCTTATGAATACAATTTTGCCTTCTGCTAGAGCATCTTTTAACTTCTTAATAAAAAAGCTTCTTAATAAAAAAGCATCATTATGCTTTAAGAGTTGATAACGGGTCGTGAGAGTGATTATGTATCACTTAAGGTTTCATGTTGATGCTATTTCATTTTTCTCCCAGACTTATTGCAATTGCTTGCGAGCTGTGAGTATTTTTGTTTCGATTTTCGCGGGAATAAATCTTTTAGTAGTGTTGGGTGAACGAAATAGTGAAAGGAATATACCATGCGGAAGCGGGTGTTTTTTCGCTCCCAAAAAAATCACTCATGAGTGGCTCTGTGTAAGGATATTAAGCAGACCGTTCTCTAGTCTGATTAATATGGAAGCAATTCTATCCTTGCTTGGTACTTAGTGACTGTAAGGGGGTAACTTCTTTTGTCCACTGTGGAATAAATGAGTGTTCTTAGTCAAATAGTCGGATGATAAATCATCGTAAAAAAGGGGGTTGTTGGTGAAGCTCGTAGATTCATCTCCTCTACCCGGGTGTAAGCATTTTCATTGATGTGCCGCCGTGCATTATTCAAAGCAACTAGGCGACTGCGGTGGTTGGGAAGTCGTATAAATGCGACCAAGCGCATGAAATTAATGTTCAAAGCACGAGACAAAATCTTTCGTTTTCTAGCGTCGTAACGATGCTACGAATCGGCTAGGGGAAAATAAATTTAAGACTCTTATGGTAATGAGCGCATTTTTAAACGTGTCTTAAACTCGGCACGTTCTTCTTCGCGTCCGTACCGGAAGTTGCGTGGAAATTTCGGAGAAAACATGGGAAAGCGCGTTTATGAGGATGCTCAATATGAGTTGGGTTATGGAGATGATTAATTGCAGGCACGGAAGAGTGATCGTGTGCGAGAGTAGGAAATTTAATAGTGCAGCGGTGTGTAGTTGGAAATACCACTCGCTTGAGCAGGATGTTACCTCGTTCGATCGCCGGTAATTTGTGTTTCGACCGCCGTCAATGCGATGACGGGTGGCATCTGGACATGCGTCGTAATGTCGCCCCGCGAGGTTGCTCGAAACGCTCAAATGATGGTTCCTCATCGAACGCGTCTCAAGTGTTTTTTTTTCTGTGCTTGAACGCATCCTCGAAGTCATCTCGCCTTAACCCCCACGGTGTGTGACTTAAAACGCTGTGGGCATGAATTGTAAGCCGCTCGCAATATTTGATGAAAAGCGAGTTCGGCGAAGATATGTTCAAATAAATGCCTTCAGAGTTACAAGAAGATAGTAGCTGGCATTCACTGCATCATATTCGTTTGCAACGTGGAATTATACGATGGTATCATAGGCACTCAGTTCTCCCCTTTGCTTAATGCTATCTCATTTGGACGTAGAGATTCCATTATCATGAATGATATTTATGTATGGCAGCTTAGTTAAGTTGATGCGAAAGCTGTTATTCATTGTCCAAAGACTCGGTAGTTAGGAATTATTATTAGAATATTTTCCTTGCTTAAAGCGTAGTTTATCGAGTTTCCTTTGCAAGTTTTGTAAACATTAATGGTTGTTGTGAAACCATTTCTCTATTCTGTTTATTTCAGTTTTGTCCCTCTTAGTATCTCAGTTTTTTGGCCGAATGCATCTGAAATATTTTAACAAGTTCCCATTTCATTTTTCAGTTTATATAAAGAAAGCCATTTCATTGTTTTTTTCTGTAGGCAGTATTCAAACGGTAGAGTTAGAGGCAATTCTATTATTAACCTGTTACAGGATTATTTTTCCTAACGATGGAATAAAAAAAGAATTAGCGATATAATTAGTTAAATACTAAAAATATCAACGCATTTGGAGGGAAGTGGTTTTTGAGATTTAATTTTTTACGTATTCGGGGATAAAATCTTCGTTGTTGTAAAAAAAGTTTTTGCAATATTTCCCTATAATATACATAATTGCATTTCGAGCAGTTTCCTGTGGATTTTTAACATAATCATGTAAATCCTTATGATCTATTCTTCGTACCTTAAAAAAATATGGGGCAAGTTAGAATTTAGGGGCGAAGGTATTTGGACAGACGCGAAATAGGGGAGGATGTATTTATAACCGCGGACAGGGGAGGAGTAGAACATACAATTTCTATGGAATATTGAGTTTTACGTTTGCGGAGGTGAAGACGAATGTCATGTGATTGATAAGTGTCTCACCGCTTAGAAGTATTTCATATTCAGTTGAAACCAATAGAACGCTTAACGTTATAGCAATAATCGCTTATTTATGCGCGTAATTAACTCTTTGGTGCCGGCTGCGGTATTCAGGTTGGTAAATTACCGACCTGGTTATATATATATGGTACGATATAACTTTAGCAGTTGGAGCACCGTGAAAGCTAATACTGCTACCACTACAGATTCTTTTGTTACTAGTTCTTTCTGAGATCATTCGTACAAGATCCATTTATATGCGCATATGTGATTTTGCGAGGTTAGGTTCTTTTTCCAAAGGTTGTATTCCAGTTGCAAAATTTTTGGTCGGGATCGCGATGAATCTCACGAATGGAGCTTTGCACAAACGGTATGTCACCTAGCAAATAAGTCACAGCATCATCCTCTCGAATTTCACAATTGCCTCCGACCTGAGCCCGTCCGCCATGCAAATACTCCGTCAGTTACCCTCACGAAACGATTTATTCATTCGTTCGTGTCCCGTCGGAATATTAAAACATGCCCCCCTTCCGACGCCTTATTCTTCGCTTTTGTCATCCCCATGCCCTTCTCTGCGACCTCGCCGGGTCGGCAAAGGCGGCCGCCTCGCGCGCGGAGCGAATGCTGATGGCGGGTAAGACGGAGTCAGGAGCATCTTCGGGAGATCTTTCGTCATCGGGGGAATTCGGGTGCCAACGGGAATAGAAATGTCGTTTCGGGAGGGAGGCAAATGTGGGGCGGGGAGCTCCACGGGAGATGCTTATCTCGGCCTGGCTAATCAGATTTCCGTTTGACATATGTGGGTTAAAGTGTTCCCAACCATCTCTACCTCGTTCCCTCTCTCTCCCTCTCTAATTTTTTTTGGCCTCGCAATCTCCGCAGTCAGCATATGCGTTGCTCCGAGGGGTTTAATTTGATTCATTGTTGGCCAGTGTCTCTCCTCCGTTGGGGGGGAATGAGACGGGAGAAATTAGCTCCGTTGTGGTCTGAATCGAAGTGATTGATGATGAAAGGGCGCGGGGCCTTCGGAGGAGGATTCCTGGGGAGCAATGGGCTCCAGACATTCGCCCAGGCCGTCTTCAGGCTGGTGCTCTCTAGTTCCGAATTAGTGGTGTCGCGCTAACAAGGAATCCTAGGTCGTCGAGGGCCGTTTCCCCAAATGGAGGGGTTTTTCACAAAGGTCGTAGTTAAGCAGCGATGCTTTCTGAGAAAATTCTTCTATTTCCGGTAATACCTTGTGGTACAGACCAGTAATAAAGGCTGTACTGTTTGATGAATTTATTATGAGACCGCGATGCGTTTCAACGTTCTTACGTCATTGTCTAGTGATGTATTTGCGATTTAGATTTTAGCAGTAGAGTAGTCGTTCGGGAGATGGTGACTGACAGCTAAGGACGTTTAAGCCATCCGTGGGTAATTGGATACGGGCAGGAAATTTTTTAAAGAATGGTAGAAGGGTGGGGAGAGAAACCCGTTATCGGCATTCTAACTCTTAACGAAACGCGCTAAGGGGTCCACGACGAGAGTACTCTGGTGGTCCACGGTTTAATATCCTATCCGACTGACCGGGTATGGAACTCGAAGGATCCTCCTCTTAGGACATATCATTGAAGTTTATTATGAAAATATTAATTGATCAAACGTTTACCAGACGGCATGGTAGCCCAATTAGTAGAGTGTTGGGCTACTGACCTCGGGGCCTAGGTTCAAATCCGGGAGATGCCTCTTTGAACACATTAAGTTAAGACCAAGCTGTACGATTTTATGGGTGTCAATCCTTTCAAATTATTCTGTCGATTTCTGAGATACTGTATCAGTGTGACATTCCTCCTTTAGTTAGGTAATGCCATTTGCTAATTTAGTGTGAGCTCAGTATATTTTTCTTGCTCTCTTTATCTACCTAAAATCGGCATTCTTTTTGTATATCCTCCCAGCTTAAATGACTTTCTCCCTTCTATCGCGGGTTTCAAGATCTCACGGCTTCGGCAGGTGCTCTCGTTGTAGCAGATTTAGCATAGAAAAAACTTACAAAAAAACACGATATCGTAGACTGAGGTACAACCCGTCATAGAAACCCATGTCCGCTGAGTCATCCATCTAGTAGGCCATCCGTTAGCTACAGTAAATGTTTTAGTATTAATTTTATGCCTTATCATCTGCATTTAAAATACTTAGTAGTGAAGATATGTACTTTAGATTTCTTAATATACAATGTGGGATAACGGGGACGCTAGTTTGAAGTTTAATGATCTTTTGTCTGAGCCATTTTTTTCTGTAAATCTTTCTTCGTTTCTTTTTCCTGTAGAAAGTGAAATAACAAATTCATTAATTATTTTATGAATTCGGTTCTGTGAGCTGGAATAATTTCATCCTCAAGTGTTTTTAATTGAAACGATGGGAAAATATGTTCTTATATTCATTAATAAACGTGTTCAGAAACAAAATTGAAAGAAAGTTTTGTTCATTTTACCCAGCAACAGTGTCAGGCGGTATTGTTTCAGTGTTTTTCAATTGTAACGCTGGAAATAATAGCCGTACATTTTTTAATAAACGTGTTTGAATACAAAATGGAAAGAAAGTTTCGTTTGTTTTACCCGGCACGTAACCAGCGGCAGACGGCATTATTAACTCCATCCATGAAATTGAATTGCTTACTCTACTGGAAATCTCTCGGCTCGTTTCATACGATGGGCACGGAGCAAGGAGAAATTCGCGAGTTTATCGAATTTGGTTTGTTTTCCTTAGCGGAGGTCAAAGAACTCGCCCTCTGTTGGATACCTTCGAAATTATAGCCCGAACGTGGTTTCTGGCCGTCCGCATTTTGTCTCGCTACCGTCTTAATTCGAGTGATAATCTTTACCAATTATGCATGCCTTTGCTCAATAAACCACCTATTCTAAATGGTGTTAATTAGCTTTGCTATTCGTCGGCTTCCCAAATTACAGCAACAGCAAAGCTCAATTGTAACCGAGAAACTTTGATCAAGAAACTAACTCGCCCCGCGATCGCTTGGGAGCTTGATAGCGGCAAATGGCGTCAAAAGTGGGGTTACCTGCGTCATTATCGTGATCGCAGTGGCGAATGGTGCCTCAAAGAATTGTAGTTTCTCATGTGACGAGATTTGAGTCGTGAATGCCATTGGTGAGGCTGGAGGACTTCGAAGGTAATCTAATGTGGGATCCACTTATTATGATTGGTGTTCTACCGATTCAAGCATGTTAGAGGGAAATAACGTTTTTTAGCCACGACCCCTATCTTTCATTTATTACCCTTCTGTAGGTTGGCATACATACCTCCAGCCACTCATCTTGCTATCGAAAATGTCCACTCTCCTTTCTCAACTACGTTTTCCCAACATTCTTCCCCTAAATCACATCTTTCAAAACACCTTCGCCCCTTAATACCTGTTCTACTCATACTCTACTCTCCTAATTTCTTCTATTTACTTTCTTTACTGTCCTACCAGCAACGGCACTTCCTCGTTGGTCTTCATTTCTACCCACCCCACCTTCTCCATCCTTCACCGCACCCATATCTCAAAAGCAGAGTTTAGTTTCATCCTCTCTCCTTAAAGTCCATGTTAAGGCACCACACCACACCATATAGCTCCATTTTATACTTTTCATCATCTTTTTCTTTATAAACCTACTCAATGACCCTATCGTCAGTTATCGCCCTATAAGTAACACCTCTTACACCAACACGATCCTCCGCTGTACTTCGCTGCTGCTATACACTACTGCTCTCAACGTACTTCCTAAGTAATTAGTGCTCCACCTTCTCTAGATTGTCATTTCCTACTTTAAAATGTATGTACTATCGCTGTTTTTGCTTAGTATATAACTCATCGATTTATTCTTCAGTTCCAGTTTATCTTTACTGTACTTTTTCCAGGCTCCTATATCGCGTCTAGGTTTTTTGTAATCCATTGCCTGATTGGCGAGCGCTTGATATTCTCAAAGCTTACCGACTGTAACAATTTAAATCCTACCTCAATCCCATCCCACGCCTCTTTCACCATTTCCGTCGAGTAAATACTTAAAAAGTCCCAGTGATAGTAGACAGTCTTGTCTTAACTCCCTCCCATTTACCCTCCGGCCCTATTCTACTTGGCATCCTTTGGGCCATGGATAAATTCCACGATAATCCATATCTCCGTTAACTATTCCCTCTTTACTTATTCGATCGTTTTTTGAAATAAGCAAAACACGCTCATACATCCGGATTTCATGATAGGTTCCTCTCTACTAATATTCTCACCACAGCAGTCACATTCAGAATTGCACTCCCCTTATTGAATCCAGACTAATGTCCTCCTTTTCATTCGTCTGCGCTCTTTTCCACCCTTCTGTTGATGAATCTAATCACAGCCCAAGGACTCAACAGTCCTGTAGTCTTCGCATTTCCTTATAAACCTCGTTTTTAGTTTAGGTGTTTCTGCTGTTTTTACGAAATTCTTTGGCCAATCAACCTCCTCGTATATCCTGTGAAGAAGCCCATAGAATATTTCTCTTCCTTTTCTTAAGTTCTTTAAATGACTGTGATGGAATATTATCAGTTTCTATTGCTTTTCACGCCTATATATCTCGCATTGCCTTTTTAGACTCACCAATTAGTTTTTCTGGTCCCACCTCATCCTTGGGTACGTCCTTTTCCTCTTCTATGTTCAAGATTCCAGGCCTTTTGTCACTCCTATACCTTTCTTTCACAGATTTCACCCGCCTACGCTGAATCTTTCTGTTGCAATCAGTAACTTACTTGACTTAACATTAATGCTCTACACCGTCTTCCAATTTTTGGCGCCGTATGCCATTCTAGCCTTCGAATCGAGAGCACCAATTTCGACAAGTGCTGTCTGACGTAATTGCTGCTATATTGATGCGTACATAATTAAAATGCGTGAAAGAACTGATTCAGAGTACATCTACCATAAATAAAATCTGATCATTTATCGGCGTTGAAGCGACTACTTAACGGTGCAGAAAATTGTCATGCAGTGCCATGTAAAATTACGATTGAATAATTATTTGTCATCTGTGCCCGTGCAAGCCGTGGAAAGCATGTCGCCCATTTACGTTTTACCTGAAATTAAAACAAATATTAAAAATACAATTTATGGGAGATGAAAATATGAATTAAACGAATCAACCAGTTTAGTTCTACTCTAAGTATATGCTCTACGTAAAAGTTTCATCCGATTCGAAATCAATCCTGAATTCTATTCATTTCCTATGACTATCCTATGACACTGGCAACTGTAAACTAACAAGATTTTCCTGCCCATAATGCTTCCTTATCAACTCTGATGGGATATCATCAATCCCATTCACTTACCTACTTTATTTTTCCAGTGGTTATCTCCATGGTTCCGTGGGCGATCATTTCTAATCGGCCTGGTAGGGAATGCCGTGTTTGGATCGACGGGGAGGGCAAAAAAAAACCAAGGCGGCGAAATTTAAGGAAATGGAAATCGGCGTCCTAATTTCCTTCCAATCCTCTTGCGCCGTCATTTCTTCCGATATTTTCGCTCGCCGGCCGGAAAACCCCCCCGGGGTGTCATCGCCTCCACGGAATTCCTCTCATCTCCCTCTCTCTTTCGCTCGTTTCTTCCTCTCTCCCTCCCCTCCCCACACCATCGCATCTCTCCCCTCCTTCACTCTTTCCTCGCCAACCTCTCTCCGTCCTAGCGTCGCATAAAAACAGAATCTCGGAACTCCCTCTCTCCCCCGCCGCCGGTGCAGATGAGGAGGCAAAGGAGACCATGGGTGGTTGACATCGAGGGACCATAAACTGCGCTTAATTGATGTCTTCTTCATTATAGTTGGCATTACTTTGAACAAAGGTTGGACAGCGATGGGATATTTTTAAGCACGATGAAAAGAATACGCTTTGCAATTTCACATAAATAATTTATTCTCTACCTTGGTTTCAACTCGTACTGTCATCTTAAGGAAATATTTCTTCTATTTCTATTACAGAAAATATTTCTACCGTTTATATACCTACCCATTCCGGGTAGTGGGGGTAGGAGAGAGGAGGAGAAAGAAGATGACGCTACTCGCCAAAAACTCGGCAGTGAATAAATTATTTATGTGGTCTTACAAGGTGTATTTTTTCATCGTGTTTTGTATTTTTGTCGTCTATCTCATCATGTATCTCTCGCAAAATGGCAGCAGAAACAATCTCATTCGTTTTTAAGCGTATTTACGCATTAGAGTACTTCTAAAGGTGGAAGTCAATAATATATTTGGTAGAGGATAAAATTTTTCAGGGAATGGAAGAAGGGTGGGGTTAGGTGTAAGTTCTCCTTCTAATGAAATGATGTTGCACCATCCATTCGAAATTAAGGAGGTTCCGTGACTCCGCGATTCAAACTCCCGTAAAAGAGCTATGTTATTTAATGAATAAATACCGATCCAGAAAAACATCTATATGGAAAATCATCTATAGGAGGTTAACGCATGCACAGTAATTCTATGATTATGCTATTATATAGTGTGTTGTAGTTGAATTCTATTTTTTACAAGCTCTTTTAAGTCATTTTGACTTCGGAACATGGTGGACGTGTTGTTGCCACGTTTAATTTACAAAGTGAGAATACATGCTCAATCCCGCTAATACGTATTCTAAAATAGGTTAAATATTTTCTTACTTAGTTTTAAACTATTCCCTTGCAAATACAACTCTTTGTTTTGAATTTTATCAAATTTCATATTTTTGAAAATTGTTTGGCAACAATGACGCTGCTACCATGTGGAAGCATCGCTATTAATTACACCATGTAAATAACCAATGAAATATTTAAATTACTTAAAAATATAAGAAGGACCTTGGTAAGGTAAATTCCTAAATTAAGTTCGTATGTAGGCTTGTAAGCACGTTCCGTCACAAGTACCGTTGCCAATGATAACAAAATACTGTAGCGCCACTTTCATGTAACAGAGACTTTTCTGCTTTTTTTTCGAGCAAACATTTATTAATATCATTAAACAAGTGTGGTAAGGCGAGGGTTTTTTACAATGCTAAATTCCACATAAAATGTCGCATCTTTTATTAGTTTTTCGTCAAAACGATATTTCTCTTTGCAGTATTAATCGGCAAATTTTACTGCAGGAGCCGTCCATGCTCTGCCGTATAGCCACGAATAAAGTAGCTAATTTTCAACGTCTTTTTTCTTCAAATATACGATGGAAAGGCCTCATTATTTTATTGCCAATCGATAGAAGGGCCAAAAAATTGTGTCCTGAAATTTTCACAAAAATGACATTACTTCATAATTTGCTGGAGCCCCATTAAATCCTTAAAGAAACAAGATACTCAAATCTGAGGTGAGATTCCAATCCGCGACCCTTGTAGTGCCTAACCGGCCCATCTTTCTGCGTTGATTAACTTAAGCTTTTCTCTCCTTCACTTTTTCCTGTCTTCATATCAGCGTAATTAATTATCTTAATCCCTTCCAAAACTTCCGTTATATTCCCTCCCATTTCCCACAGAATTCTTCTCTTTAACATGACCCAACCTGATTGAAGGAGGGAAAGTGGATAAGGAAGGAAGAGGAGGCATAAGAATGGGCATTGGAGATGAGATAAAGACAGATAGTTTATCTGCTGATCTAAATAAAAATAAAGTCAAAGGAATTAGCCGGTAATAAAATGAAAAGTGTGGCGTAGTTATTCCGCCAAACCTAAAATATCGCCAATTATAAATAACTATGGGTTCTCAACGTTTCAAATCGTGCTCCAAACGTCCTTTTTTGCCTAATAATTTTCCCGCAATTCTTTTTTCCCACTTCATGCCTAGCGGTTTAATGCCCTTTCTTCTCAACTTACTTTCTCGATCCTACTTTGCTGTCATCATCTACAACACGTAGACATCTTAGAATTATTATTTTATGATTCTCGACACTATAACTCCTCTCAATGAAGTTTTATTGAAATTCAAAATGTATTCTTTATTATAATAATAATATGTTTATTGCTCCAGAAAGTTATAAACAATACAAGAAAATAATATGATGACAAATTGGAGCTTTATGTGAACTCTAAGGCATTTGCCTGTTTTCGGGAATCATTTTTCAAACCTATGATACCTAAACTGCATTCGCCAATTTTTCCCTATTCCTTTTAAGCTCAATTACACCATGTACTTCTTTTTTCACAAATGCCTATTTTTTTGACCCATGTACCATATTTTCGTCTTCCTCGTGGGGCATTTCTATATGTTTTCACTCAATCATGTTCCAGGCAAATCCATCATATCTCGGTGTGTCCCATTCTACTGTTTTAAGTCTAAAATAAAATGTTTCTACTTTTTTGTAATGTACTACTCTGTAAGAATATATATTCCCTGGTTTTCCTGTTGTTTTGATTTTTTTTGAAATTTCTGATTACGATAAATTTTTGTTTACGTAATGCTACGCTGCCAATTAAATCATAAATTTTCGACTCGTTTGGGATATTCGGGATGTTCGTATATTTTGGGATGGTCGAACTCATGGGATCCATGGAATAAAGTTTTCATTCGAGAAATGAATAAGATCCTAAGGAAAGTAGCGCGTGATATAAAGAAATTGCTTTGAACGTTCAGAAAGTGTCACTCGGTTGTTGGTAGGGATAGCTTTGGAACCTATAGAGAAGGTTGTTCACAAGATTAAAGTTACTCGAAAATTTATATCACCCAAGTTCGAGGCTGGAGCTGCAAATTTCTACCCTCTCCAACTACATCAAGAAGATAGGCAACCAATGAGGCAAATTAAAAGAAAATTTTTCGGATCAAAAATGCGAGAATTCGTTTTTTCACCTCATAATACGCGACTACAAAGCAAATAGAGTGAATTCTTTCAAGAAATTACGTATCACAATTCATAATTAAATCCCTGAATAGTTTTTCTTCCTTTCCTATTCATCAAATATTCTTTCCTTGACGTGAAAATTCATTTTTTCGGCAGGGAACCCACTACCCCCTGCCACGTGGCCTTGCTTTGGCTTTCAGGCTGAAATGTAGTAATAGGAATTGAGACACGAAGCTGAGATTTGGGGAATCCGCGAGAGGATAAAATCATTGGTTGCTTGAAACCATCCGACTATTAGTCGGTGGTTGAAACCTTCAACACTGAGCACCAAGCATAAATGCCTCCAGGTCATCGGGCCTCGATACCCAACTCTCGCTGCTGGTCGAGCCTTCCCGGTACCACCCATTTCCCGCCTTCGTTCCCGACTAGTCTCGCGGCGCGCCAATTAATGGGTCGCCGTCCTGCAGGTGATAGCGTGGTCCGAGCGGTAATTTATCTCACCCGGTCCACCTCATTCCATTCCCTCGTAAAGAACTTGCCGAGTCGCCTCGACCTATGCCTCTAAAGGCCCAGGGAATCGTCCCCTTTCATCTGAATCTCTTTGCCCCCTAGTTCGGTCACCGTTCTCCTTGTGGTTACCCTACTGCTCTGTCGTGAAAGATCTAGGGACCTCGAACGGCTCTCGTTAAATCTAGTGTCGGATGTGCCCTAGAAATAGAAGATCAAATATGTTAGTCATTATTATATTTGCAAGCAGGGACAAAAATTTGCGATTGGTCAGCTAAAGCAAATATTACGTTGCCAGTGAGCAAGGTGGTTAGACTTATGCTAGGAAGAAGACTCGAGAAGAAAGACTGGGGAGAAGAGGACAGAACGGGGGTCGGAATGTGGCAATATCTTTCACTCCAAGAGCATGCAACATCAAGACTTATTTGATTACGTTTATTTAATGTGCATAACAAGAATTTCTTAAATGTATTTTTTGTTTTATATATCACAGTTCACGCTTGCTATCAAAATGAGTCTCTTTATGAAATTAAAGAAGGATTATATAACCATAGGATATCTCAAAATATAAAATTTGTAATTGGAAATGAATCGGGGATTTTCAAATTCCCCTATTATTATTATGACGTAGAAATGGATCTTTTATTATTCATATAATCATATGTATTGGTGTTCTATTGGGTTGTGATAGGTTTATATTGGCGTGAAATTTTTTAAATACTTCTGTTTCCTTGCTCTAGGTAGAATCATTCATTCACATGATGTTCTCGTCAGCTCTAGTACTTCGTATTGTCGGTAAAATCATCCATTTCGTATTTTTGATACTTAAATCCAAACCGTCTCTTCTCTACCTTCACCTACCACACTTACTTAACATCTCCCCCTATCGTGTCCTCTAAATTATCCTGCCCCTTTATAGATATTCCATCCACTTAGTCTACTTTTCTCCCTCAATTATTTTCTCTCCTCCCCCAAATTGCCTAGTACTTGTTAGTTTGTCTTCCTTTCCATCCACATTATCTTTTCTATCATTCTCCACACCTGAGCATGTAAAGTCACCAACCCACGTCATCTATTTTCCTTTAAGTCCACATTTTCGCTTCATGCAACGCCACTCGCCGTACTACGCTCTTCAGTGGTCTTCTCTTAAAAACCTTAATAAGTGAGGGGATTGGGTTAGTGTGGCGGCTTGAGTACTGAGCTCCCATCCCGAGTGCCCGGGATTGAATCCCTACGGCAGACTTTTCATTGTTATTCTTTCATTGTTATGGTAGCCAAGTGGGTAGAGCGCTTGGCTACAGATCGAAGGGTCCCGGGTTCAAATCCGGGTGGACGCCCCCGAACGAAAAATTCTCAGAGTACGAGGTGGCCGAGGGAAAGGCCCCCCTATCCTGAATGTGTGAAATTCACAAGCCTGTGGCTTAGTCCTGGGTGAGTTCAGCTATGAAAACCAAACTTCGGGTTGAATCGCTGAGTGACTTGAATGCCTTGTGGAGAGCACACCGAGTGTAGCACTCCGTTTGCCGGGTGGGACATTAAGCGGGCCAAGGGTTTAATTCGATCCACGGACACCTTTTATTCATATTGCGATCTCTATTTGAGACCATATCTAAGAGCACTTGATGGAATTTCGGGAGAATGGCTGGGTATAAAAATATTGATTTCACTAGGCTTTCCCTTTTTGCTTCGCCTAATCCCGGCACCAGTTTTCTCTACTGCTCTCCGTGTCCTAAAAAAATCCGACCTCAACTGCCCGTCTCCACTGGCGCAGATGACCTCATCACTCACTCGACTCCTCTAATGACTACCTTCTAGAAATATTTACTGCTAGCTTCCTCACTCGGCTGTACCCTCTTCTATTAAGCTATAGTCGTGCTTCTCCGTACTGAGGTTGGAGCGGGCACTCATTTAACTCAAGAGGTTTCAATCGCGTAAATCGGAACGAGTCAAACGCTTAGGAGTTACTCATACCTCTATCCTGCTTAGTCCTCACGAACTAAAAAGATTGCGTGTATTAGAATATAGAATACGTAGTCCTTAATTGAGACCCTCTCACGGAAGATTGAATCAATGAATGGATGAATTCATAAAAAAAACTGCCTGATTATCCAGAAGACAAAGTAACTGATACTTCTGGGAAACTAATATGAAAGTACCTTCAAAATCGAAGGTATAGTGCGGTTAATAGTTCAAGGATGGCTAATGCTGAGTTCCTGACTTTTCTTCTAGTACTTGAAAGATTATTAGAATCAATTATTAGAATTATTGTCAATATTTTATGTGAATGCCCAAGCTGTACATGCATGAAATACGGATTAATGAGAGTAGGATGTAATTGATTTTTATTATTTTTTAATAGAATTCGAAGCTCAAACGGAAAGGAAACCAATCATCTTCAATAAGGTTTATGTAATCTGAATACATCTGTAGGACTTGTTATTTATCTAGGAGATGTATAATGGACGACTGAGAATCTTGAATCCTCGTGCATGTTCCCTTCGTGATTTATATCGAAATGATTACGGCACGTAGGATAACAGTTGCAGAAGCGTTAAGACTGGAAGCATTTCAAGTGTGCGATATAGAAGAATAATAAAGATAATATTGGAATACCGAGTGACTAGAAGTGAGAGTGAAGAGGTTTAAGTAAGGAGAGCGGAAGAAGGGAGAATTCTGATGAAAAATTAAAAGAAAATGGGGAAAATCTAATCTGATACATCTTGAGACATGATGGATGGTCTGATGAAGACAAACGTCTAGGGAAAAGTGGATAGGAAGAATGGCAAAAAATGGCTTGGTATGTTAAACTGTATGAAGCAGGTAGTCAAGGGCATAGAAGAGAAGAATCATATAAAAGTGTAGAGGTTAGCTGAGAGGAGAAGTGTTGAGCTGCGACAAAAAAATCATAGATTTGATGACTAGTGTCAAGAAAGATTTTTATCTGTCTTCTTCAATTCGGAGTCATGGAATGTGAACTGGTAGCTATGTTATGTGCGTGCGGTGTGCTGGAGAGATTTAAGCATCGTTCCAATGATGCGGATTTGAAATTTTGCGGTTCCTGCGTACGATGCCGATACCATCAGCGAAGAATTTTCGCTCGTTGGGCGTTGTTTCGAGATACAGGTTGAGATGGGGATATTATTTTTTGGTTTACCGCGCTGACCGCAGTTATGGGTTTTCTTGGCCCATGGGCTCGAGTTCAATACCCGCGTTGCCAATTCTTTCTGCATATACTTCGCTTCCGCTTTAAAATCTTACTTTGCGTCCTCATTTTCCCTCGTCCAAAAAGAGTTGTTCAATTTTACTCCAAAATACTCATCATCATCATCAATCTACAATCCTTATATTGGTTTGACGCAGCTCTCCACTCCATTGCATCTCAGCTAACCTCTTCATATTTATGTAATTCTTCTAATTCACATCCTTTATCACTAGTTTTATATATCTCATACGAGGCCATTATCCAAATTACTCGTCATCATCAAGGGTCAACATTTCTAGGATTGGTTTGACGCAGCCCTCCACTCAATTCTTCTATCGGCCAACCTCTTCATATTAACGTAGTTCCTCTCTTTCATGTCCTTTACGACCTGTTCTATATAACTCATACGAGGCCTGCCTCTCCCATTCTTCCCGCTCACTTTTTCTTCGACGATTGTCTTCATCAGTGTATCGTAATCCAAAATACTAAGTTCATAAAATTCGAAATTAGCCTGCGGCACCATCCTGCATGGGTAAGGAAAAGTGAGATTTTAGCGGTCGATATCTCGCATCGAATTCTCGACTACATGCTTTCCTGAGCAACAAAGAGTTTTGAAAATGTTCAACCTGAAGCTTTTCTTCCTAGATTTGTCAATGTACAAGATGTCCTCGCTCAATAAGAGCGTTCCCTATCAGAAATATATATCATTATACATCCGTGACTTTACGAGATATGTACTCATAATCTTCCTTATTCTTGCTCTCTAATGACCTTAGATGTCCTTGCAGAGCTGTTTTATTTTATTTAGGATAAAACAGCATATTTGTTGAATGTGATCAACCATTGCCACAAAAAATGTATTCCAGCATCTTTGCAAATAGTATTTTTGACGATCCCAATATGTTTTCCATTTCAATAATCCAGCAGAAAATCTTCACTATGGATGGATTTCTTTAAAAGGGCCGACTAACATTCATGTCGTCTGGTTTCCAATGGATTCTGTCAATAAACAACCTTCAGATTGTACAGAGGGAGCTAAAAATTATTCGCTGTATGTTGTAAAGAATATTCGGCGTAGTCGACGCAGTTTTCTTGCCGATGCGGTTGTAACTACCTACAGATGTTTACAGACCAAAAGTAATGATGATTGCATTTATTTTCCAGTTTTAAGTGGTTCGCGAGGAATCCACTTGGTCCCTTACGCCTCATATTTAGTAGTCTTTGAGGAAGGCTTTCAAGATGTCGGTGTTTTTAACATCCTCCGCGCTCGAGGATGACATGCCATGAATTGATATTTCCGCACTGTCCCCCGTCTTTCAGGAGTCAAACGCGCACCGTCACGATATCGGAAAGGTTAGCCAACACAAAGCGCGGCTGTCTCACCTTTTCGACTCCTCCTTTTTCTCGTTCGTTTTCGAGTCGATGTTGAGCTAACTGTGGGCGGCGTTCGAGCGCGGAGCTGTCCACGTCAAGCGGCAGTGGAAAACGTTTTAAAATACCCACTATTTATGATAAAGGGGAGATAAGACCGCTCTTCTTTAATTCCGTTTCTTTATGTTTTATTCACGCCGACCGGGTTTAGACAAATTATGTCATCATCATTCTCGAAGCATAGAGATCTTAATCTTTGAAAAAAATATAATCGTCACAGATGCTCCTAGTACTTAATGGTGGTTGATGGAACTTTTTCGCGCTCTCATACAAGTTTGTTATGCTCTCATATGTAGATACAATATTGAGATTAAACTAAGTAGATTTACAACGCGGACGGAAGTGTAACTTCCCTACCTCATAATCTAATTTTCCCTCTGCCACACACCCTCGTGGTGGCTCGCAGGGTTTTACGTAGATGTAATCCTCCAATCACGAATCTTGATTTGATAGTTTGTACAAGCAAGTATTCTCCGTGACCGTATTGCAAGCGCATACTTTTGGTTAAACTGTGTGTAGGGCTTAGTGAGTCTAGTTGTAAAATCAGGTTTTAAGGCGTCCCAATCTCTTCGGATGTATTTTAACATCTGGACTAACTTAACACTAGACTTAATCCGAACCCGAACTATAAATCCATATTATATTGGTCGTGATACGAACCCGCGATCCTTGAATTGCTAGGGAGGCACTTGACCTATCTGACAATCTCGGCTAGATTCTTCAGTAAAATATAACATTGGAATAAAAATGCCTATGATTTAGCAACAGGCTCTGGACTTAAGCACATTCTATATATTTTGAGAACTTGGTCACTTGAATCAAGCGCTTCTGTGAGTTTCCACCCATATTAAAAGCCGTTATTATATTCTCTTAAAAAATGAAATAACTGCAATCAAATTTTACCTAAGTCGTGGCGTATCTTCACCCCTGAACGGAGTTCTCTATTAATTTCATAGGGCGACAGAGAAATAAAAATGAAAGAAGAGTAAAAAAGTAAATTAAGAGCAAACAATTAGTACAATATGGAGCATTATTTCACGCAATAATAATATAACATTGAGCATAATTTTCTCGATACCCGCGTCCGATGGGTTAGCATGCACCTAATGATTATAAAAAAAGTGCAATTGCTACAAAAAACTACCAATAACGTACCTTGCATCATTATGATCAGGTAATGATCATGATAAATGAAAAATCTTATGACAGGTTATGATTGTTAAACTTATGATGATATCTCTACAAGGACATTGAGATCTAGGGCGTGAGCAATGTTGCACTTGAATGGAAAAATTATACACATTCATATCGCAATCATATTCGAATTCAACACAATATCGCCGGAATCTTCTGCACTTGGGCATAATAATATGCTAAGCTTACGAAATATATATATCTTTCATTCCTCATCAGTATGGAAATATTGCACCAAATGAAGCGTGAATGAGTGAATAAATCGTGCTTGCTATTAAAAACCTACTTTCAGATTGAGAATGGCCGATGGAAAGTTTTATGAAGGAAATATTTTCAGGCAACGAAGAGCAGTCGCTGTGGGAGTTCACCTTGCGGCTGTTGAACCAGTTTCTCCATTTGTGAGCTGAACGCTATATTTGCTACGTTCTCTTTTCTTATTTGGTACAATGCCTTGGTTCAACCTGGGCCATAACGAGTCGTCATCACGTCCTCGGCAGCGCTTTTAAGAGTTTCAGTAAGCGGTTTCTTATCTCTCCTGAATTCCACATAGTTTCTCTGCCAACCGAGGCATGCTCGCGCGTTAAAACAGTCTTATAATTCTCTTCACGTTATCAGCGCAATCGCTTTCAACAGATGTGCTGACAACGTTGTCCCAGAATCGTCATCTCGTTCGCAAATCCTGTTTCACATGCAAGCTGATTCTGCTGCTAGCCTTTTCTGCTGTGAACCTTTTCATAAGTTGAGTTTATGAATATATCCCACCGTCAGACAGGTATTATACCCCGTGTACGGAGTATTATATAAAATGTTCAGCAAAGGCAATGTCTAGCTTGCCCAGCTTAAGCTGTTTCTTTGTGACCCCGGGTGATGAGGAAGATTTCATTTATAGACGCAAGCGCCTCTGTACTGAGTAACTAAAGTATGCAAACCATCTCGAGAATACGGGCACCTTTGTCCTGCTCTAGGGGCTACAAGCCGAAATTTATACGGGTTCTCGCGAAAAAATTTTTTTGCTTTAGGTTGCAGTTGATTGCTTTTATGGAGCAAGTTTTGCGTTTGAAAACAAACTGAAAGGAAAATTTATTAATAGCGGGCCTGAATATAACCGAGAACATCAAAGAATCCCGCTTTAACCGCTGAATGTTGGCGTCATATCAGTCCGGTCCTCTGTCAATCATTTGAAAACTCAACGGTTGTCCTCAGAAAGATTTTATTATGTTGTGACATTTTGAGAGTATGTTGGAAATATGATACTACACGAGGTACATTGCCTTCAACAACGCGTGGTGCCTTTTTCACTCCGCCCAAACATCAAATTTAAATCTGATAAGAAGCATGTGGGTGGTAGCTGTGGAATTAGATTTTGGGGTTCTCCAATTGCTAAGGATATATCGAACCGTGTAGCCTAACTTCATCCTAAGCTTTAACCCTAGGACTAAAATAACGCCAATGCTCAAGACGAGATTAGAACTCGCCATCGTTGTGTTACCAGAACTGCCGACCGCATCCAGAGAAATACCTTTTTTGCCTACCATCTAAACTCGTCTTCCTCGGAATACTTCAAATACTCCATGGAAAATGCCTTTGCCAGTCATTAATTTCAATAAAGTTTCACCTTTCGGGTGAGAGAAATTTTAGATTTTTTTGACGAAAAATACTGGGATTAGTTAGTAATAGAAGAATCACGTGTCGATATTTTTCTCTGAGCCAGCAAAGGAATGAATCCATACATATCTGTGACTGCGTGTAGTTTAGGGAAATGCAACATTTTAGATTTTAACGGTTGATAAGGGATGTGCATAGAAAAAAATACGCCCACAATTTCCTTTGCACCAATTAGAGTATGTATACTGGTAGTTTCATGCTTACGTGACTCGCGTCCTGGAAAACACAATTGGTTTAAATGTTACGCAAAGGGTTAACGCAAATGTCTGATTTTACCCGAAACAAAATCTTTGGAAAAGTTAGCAGTAGAATAATCACGTAACCATCTTCTCATGTGAGTCGGTAAAGGAATGAGTATAACTTGCTGCTTATCTCTAGTCCAGAGGAACTGAAATCTATGGTTTTTGAGGAAAGGATAGCGCACATGTTAGATTTTATAGGTGGAAAAATTCTTGACAAAGTTCGTGTATCAAACACATCGATCCTTTTCTTCAAACCAATATTTAAATGAGTCAGAGGTTGGTGTGATAGAGTTCTGGTATCCAACAAAATAAACCGTTCAACAAAAGCATTCAAGTATTGCGAGTAGCAAGCTCGTATGCCCGTACAAATCAAGATGGCCGCTGGCTTCTCCAATCAGCTGCGATGCCTCCACCATTGCATTCTAACCTCCTTGCTGCTAATACTGTTCCGTGCCAGACTCGAGTCTAGAGAAACGCATTCCGCCGACGAGAAATCTCATCTTCATTGTTCCTCACGCGGGCGGACTAATCGCTGGGCTTCATTTTATTCTCTCTCCCTTTATATCTTCCCTCCCTCCCCGATACTCGGCAACTGACGCGGCGAACAGTTGCCGGTCCCCAATTAAAAAACAACGGACGCTTCCTTTGTAGTTCCCATTCAATCATTTTTCGGCGCCGAGCCGCGAGGCGATCGGTAAGTGGGGTTGACCACGACAAACACTCGGTAATTGACAATTAAAAAAACGGACCTATTTGTTTTTTTTGCCTTCTCTCTCTCGTCGTTCGGCCTTGTTCGGTTCGTTAACCTGCGAGGCATTTGCCCATTTACGCACCTCCCACCCCCGTCATGTTAAGCGTACAATAGCTCCGGGAGGAAGAAATGGCAACTTGGCGGGGTCGCTTTCTCCGAATCTTCGTCGGAGATGGGGGAGGCTTTGAAATCCACATCAAAGGGATCCCCCGGGGTCTTCTTCCGCGCGGCGGGTCGCTAAATAAAGATGGCACCGGGATGATCAGGCCCGCCTTGTTCCCGTCCCATCCCTCGTCACTCGTTAAACTCCCCGGGACAAAATATATCACGATTTTTACAACCCAGACGGATTAATTTATTCCCCCCTCGGCCTTACTTTCGGAGTCGTGTCGATCTGATCTCGGTCACCGGAGCTTAATTTTACTATCCCCGATAGAATGTCCTTCCGGTATCGAGAAGGGCGGAGTTTCCCTCAGGAGAGGCTCGGATCGTTCGTATTCGTTCGCTGTCTGAATGGCTTTTTCATTTCCTTTGGACCGATTACTTTCCTTCGTGCTTCAGTTAGTTCGTGTGGTGCCCGGTGTATGGTAGTTCACCGTGATAATTGCTTATCCGGTGTATTTTCGAAGTCATTCATTCATTTTTCAGATTTTCCTTCTTAAAATATCTCATTGCTCATCTCATTCAATTTTATCAGCTGACTAATTAAACTATTATTGCTGATAAAATTAAATAATTTATTACTCGTATTATACTAAAAGTGTTGTTCTCATCATTTCTGTCCTTTGCACTGTTTTACTAGCGCTTAAAACAATACTTTTCAGTGGACTGTTGCACGGTGGTGTTTATTCTGTTCCATTTCTCTCCTTTAGGACAATTTAGGGTGAAAGAAACTTTTACTCATACGTAGGATCTAATGGCAGGGTCGTTGAGTAGGTAGGTAAAGAAAAGGCTAATGAAAAATATAAAATGGGGCGAGGCACCTTATGGCACGAAAACCCTGATCTTTAAGGAAGGAAGATGAAAATAGACTTAAGGCTTTTGAGATTTTCCGTGTGGGGGAGGCTGGAGAAGATAAGGTGGGGAGGTAGGAAGACGAACTGGGAAGTGATGGAGATGGTGGAGGAGGAAATGAAGTTGATTAAGGAAATTGAAAGAAGGCACAGGAAATGGATGAAGCCGGTAATGAAGGTTTAGCGTTTCTCTTCCATACCTACCACCAATAGTAAATTGTCAGTGATTGTATTGTGATATTTTCCATCAGTGTATATGCCGCTGATTTCAAAGTGATATGATATCTTCGAGAGTGAATGAAAATAGCCTCAAGAAAACAAAATAAGAGACGTGAGAGCCTCAGAGATTACTTTCTCTCAATCCACCTATCATTTTACTCACAAGATGATAGTTTATATTTTATATTATTGTAATTATGTTTTTCTGCATGTGAGCTAATTATATAGAGCTCATATTTCGTCGACCACCCCATTTTGGACCTGCCTTTCGCTAATCTTTCTGTTTGTTACCTATTAGTCCACACATCACACTATCCTAATGTTGTCTATCCGCTTCTTAGTGTAACAGAAATTCTTTCCTATCTGTTGTTTTGAACAGTCCATCGAATCTGTTTTAACGCTCCTCGACGACTTCAAACTCTCCCCAATATCCTTCATTTACTTTCTTTTACTTTTAATTCCTTGAACAAGTTCCCATTTCCTGCTGGCCTATCTGTCATATATGTTTGTCCTGTTTGTCATCAAATTTCCTCTATCTTTCTATATGCCCGTAAATATGGTTGGCATCCCAAGTGTGCTTATCCTCTCACTTTGAGCCACCATTCGACAAAATTAAAAATGAAAGATAGCAGTGTGGAGTGAATATTCTGGAAAGATACTTGCTTTTCCCCTAATATATATACAAATATTTAATACGAAAAGCTTTGTTGCTATAACTATAATTGATCGTTGTTCGTTCCTCGTACTGGATAGAGCTTTTATTTCACGAGTGCATTAATTTTCCCTATCATGAAGAATGTCTCTTCCTTTCAAGACGTTTCGTCTCTGGTTATGGCTTAATCATGGGTTGCAGTCCCTAAGAAGGCCTTTCTTACATGGAGAAGAAGCAATATTTATCGTTCAAAAATCATATAATTCGTCGTTTGTACAGAAGTTATTTGCTTTAGTTGATGGCTATTACTCTACTGCATATTCGAAAAAGGGTATTGATAGTAAGAAAGTTGTGAATTTAATCTGGAGCGCGGTGTCTTAATAGCAACGACACCTAGACCTTGAGAAAAAGAGTTAAAATAGACTAAAGACATTTGAGACACAACAAGGAAAAAAGTTGTTAAGGTGATATGGATGTAAGACATTCTAATGACGAATTGCTAAGGTCAGGTAGAAATATTTTGGCAGAATATTACAAAGTAACATTTAGAATGACGTAGTGATTAAAGGCGGTGGGAACTGCCTGTCGTTATTAAAGGTAGAACGTTGGTCAGGAGAGTTAGAGGAATAGGGTAGATATTTTGAACGGGAGGAAGGGAGGTATGAGTGCGAAGGCTGAAATGAGAAAATATTTGCAAAGAATAATTCAAAATGTGCAAAAGGATAAATTAATTGATTTGTAAATACCATCATTGATCGGTAGAATGCATAGCATTTATTTAATCTGTGCGTGTTTGTTGTTATCTTCTGCTATTCTTGGTGACTTTAATGGAGGAATGTTACCAAGGAAGCAGCATTTTTGGAGATTTATTCTCGGAGTCTTTATTGTTGCTCAACTATGTGGATTTTATCAAGTTTTGAAGTGCCTGTTTTACTCCTTGAGTTACTATTATGTAATGTGGTTTGTCTCTTTGAAACCAGAAGTTTTTAGAAGTTTCAAAACTCGTCCATGTATTACCCAAACACCAAGCTGGAGAAAAAATTAATTTTTAATGGTCACCGAGCCGAAGTGACCCGATTTTCTGACACGGACGTATTTCCCGTTAGGTAGCCTTCCATATATTGTGTGTACATACGTTGTGCTGTCTCGCCATCCAAATAATGTATTCGTTCACTTTTTAAAGAAATTGAAATCTCTTTTGTGTTCCCTATACGCGTGGGAAAAATAGGGCACTTTCTACCCTGTTCGCCATGGAAAGATGTCAAGTGGTTTGTCGCCACCAATGGGAAAATTGGAAGTATGAAACAAATGCTAGCATTCACGGGACCTTTCTAACGTAGTGTTCATAAAACAGCGAAGGGCCGAGGATATCGTCTCTTAGATGAATGCGTTGACAGTGCTTTAATTGAAACTAGACGTCTCTTTTTTTCAGTAATACCTGGTAAAATGACCCTCTTTATTATTGACTCTATTGACTCGCAAACGAAATTTGTTAAACTAATATTGACGATTTTGGTCCCCTATGTTTTTAGTGTTGTACGATTGCACGGAATTTCTGTCGAATAAGCGAAAAAGGAACGTTATCAAGTTTTTAGTTATTATCGATAAATTTTCTCTCTTCTATGGTATGAGAGATGTTTCAGCAAGGCGCTTATCATAAATGAAATAAAGCCTTAAAGCTGTTAATTACAGTAGTAAACTGGGCGAGAGGCTAGATTCTGCATTTATTTTAATATTTTATGTACATTTCTCGATTTTCTCAAATGACCAGCCCGTGGTAACGAGCCAGCCTAGAAACCTACTGGTCGTAGGTTCGAATTCTACCTCAGGCATCGGTTTTTAGTGCGTATGATGGATGTGCAATTATTTATTTTGCATACGGAAATTTCTTTTTTCTTTTGAGTACGTACAATCGTCAAAATAAATACTCAATTTGATCGCGTCTAAGTCCGTCACCGTCCGTCACCAATTTTGCAAAATGATTGACGTGCAAAATGATTTCAACGTGCTTGTATGCCTAACATTCGCTTGAATATTAATTTCATTATTTATTCCAAGAGATGGTGGTGATTTATTACTTTTTAAACATCAATCTGCGTCGTTTAATTGGTGATAATTATATTTTCTAAGGCCAATAAACTCCAGCTGTAACTCAAATTGCTCGCAATGGATCCCATCAGTGGAGATTTCGTCGCGAGATAGCACCCGGGACGTGGGCAGTTTGAGTGGGCGTTTTCGCGTTCCCACCCGGCGTTTTACTCATTCCGTCACTTGGCCAAGCCTCTCTCGCCATTTGCGTTTTAATTATCAGCGCATACTTTAGATAGTACATTGTCCCTCTGCCGTTTGCAAACTTCGTGACTCTATCCCTCACATCCGATTGTCTCAAGTGTGGTTTAAAGCGAAGTGAATGTTTTCTTGCATGTACTGTATTACACGGTAGTGTCGCCGCCATGGGATTATTTATTCGTTAATAATGTATGCCTAGTGTGGAGTCATACCCTGCTGTCCTTTGTGGTGGCTTATAAGATTGTTGTTGTTATTAGGGGCCTCTCCCATTCAGATGGCCCGCCTTCGAGTCCCGGCAGTGGCAAAGATTTTCATAGTTATTCCGATCCCCACCTGTGTACGGTGGAAAGGGCATGGAGTGTAGTGCTCTGTTGATTGTTTGGGGCTTTATGATGTGGACCCATCTGCGCCGTTTGTTCAGAGCAGGCTAATGCTGACGCCGGGTTTCACTCCTCCGTACCTTGGTGAATCCCTAACATTATCTATTACCCGACTATGCTGAATGACGCAAATGACTAGCTGTCATTCACCTCCTCCGATAAATACTCCTCCAAACCCACATTGATAGCTTCAAATGCCCGTTCATTTTCTTTTCGCAACGACCAGATGACTACTTTTGTCCCTCCAGCTACCGCTAGTTAAAGTCGTTCGAAGACCATCCCCTGATGGGGTGGGCAACTGTGGCTAAGATGTGGCCTGGCTAATCAGCTCTTTACTTTTTTACGCGAGTGGTGCTCGTGGCTCAACGGTCCAGTTTCCGCTCGCGTGCCCTCAGCGGAAGGAGATTTCACCGCTTATTAAAAAGTAGCATTTTCTGTTCTCGGCTATTAAGAGCACGGCGAGGCATGAAATGTCACTCGAAGCCGACACGGCTGCTTTTACGGTCGAGGGGATATCGCCCGTCTCCACTCTGCGCACTCCGCTCTCCAGTAAAATAGAAGGTGGGTAAATATCTTGGAATATGGAGGAAAATTGACCTTAAAATTAGCTGTTTATTACCGTTCCAGTAATTCCATTGAGTTCTGTGAAGCATGCATCTGATCTCGGTCCTCTATGCCTGATATGTGAAAGTTCGTGGCCCAGACGATATTCGATTCAGACCCCGATGGGTAAATAATAGTTGCAATCCCTTTAAAGTAATTCCTACTGTCATTAAAAATTTTAAATTTATGCTAGCGTAAGAAGACGACAAATCACTCCTTGAATCAAGAGTATTATCGTAAATTTTCCTTTATGTTATCGCAATTGATTACTATCAATTTTCGTTAATCACTTAACCTAATTCATACCTTTCCCTTCATTCGATAATCTATGGTTTGATATAACGAACGAGTAAGTTTTATTCTCCTATAGTAATAATTAGCTTATATTAATCTATTTTGACCATGGTTTTTCCATTGATTTTTGTGGTATATTTTTATCGGACTGTACTCTGTCGCTATCGCTCTGGCTATTTCAATCTGATCAGGGCAAATATTTTGGGCACTTGAGAACTTTTGAACCCATTGCTGTTTTTTTCTCAATTTATAAAAGGTGGAAAAATCTTAATATACTTATTCGGTCAATTGAGAAAAATGGTATTCACATATTTCGTTTCTTTAAATTTATTTTTACCTATTCATTACCTGGTGAAATTTTTTATGGTCCTTAGGATAGTTTGAAATGAGTTCATATCAAATTTCAAAGTCTATTGTGCCTCACTCAAACGAAAACATGGACTTTTTGTCATGAAGAAGTTCGCATCAGTTATAAAATGGAGTTCTACAATCCAGCAATAGAGTCAGTGCATCACATAATACTTACGGTGTAATGTTTCTTTTTCTTTCTTGAATAAAAATCAGAAACAGCGGAATGAAACCAAACTATACTCTTCCCTGTCATTTCAAATCTTCTGGGCATATTTGCTGAATTCCAGCACTCTTTTTAAAGCCCACCAAAGTTATTATTCGATTTTACTATTCATATTTCCACCACTGACTTTTTTAGACAAATGAATGCGAGTGCTTTCCCAGCGAAATGATTGAAGAAATACTTCTCGGGTGTTCGACTCGAAATCGACACTCAACTGCCCTGAAGACGATGGCCGAGTCGAGTATCGAAACGTCGGCCAGCGTGGACAATCTAAATCGGTGGAATTCCCTAGAAGATTTTCTTGATTAGACAATTTTTGGAATAGTACTGAGACTGAAATGAAAATTGAAATAGTTGACATAAGAGTTATTTGTAATGAATTGTGCATGAAGGTGAACAAGTTTAGAGAGTACAAGGTAGAATTTTTTCAGTTGAAGTTAGAGTACATTTTCAAAAATTGGGTCTTACTTGGTGTATTTTAGCGGTCAATATTGGTTGCGAAATCACTAATTCTGTTCATATAGTTATAGTTAAGTAAATTTGAAGTAACACGAGGCTGAATTTATTAAACGTTTTGCTGTATTGGTGGGTGAAATCATCAGGAAATGTTCTGAAATTGGGTGTTGATCGAGCAGTAAAATCCAGTTGGATATTCTGTCCTTTGTGAAACTCCAGCCGTAATATCTAATTGACGGGAATCCTGCTGTGACATAGTCAACACGTCGTTCTCTTTTTACCTCCACAGCCCCTCTCACGGACACTCCTCTGCTTCACTCGAGTCGAAGCAACTCCTTATTTCCGTCGCGCTCGAGGGAGAATACGTTCTCGATGTGCGAGAGATAGGCCGCAAAAAAATTACAGCCCCGCCCAAGCGTTGTCCCATCAAAGAGTCGAATCGTGAGATGAATAAAGGTGTATTGAAATCCCTCGGCAATGGGGAGTAATATTTCCACGCTCTCTCTTTTGTTCCCTGGACATCCAGTTGGGATTAATAACACCTAATTTAGAGTCTTAAACTTCGATGAATCGCTCATCTCCCCTTGCTCTCGTGTGGTTTGATTCGAGGCTGTGGCCGTGATAAAATCTAGCTTAAATGTGTGACGTCTTCCGTGATAACGAGTTGGCTAAGTTAGGTGTTCTGCTCCGATTATAGTGATAAAAAATGAGTTTTGGACCGCTTATTAAAGAATTTGACCTGATCATTTCCAGTTCACTTCTTTCCTGTCGGCTTTAATATGTTATTATCTGATATCTGTGGTAGTTATGTCTCGTTAAATTTCACATGGCCATGTCGTACCTACTTACTTTTATTTTTCTTAGAGTGTTAAACTTAATGAATCCAATGCCAATGATCCCAGTGAGACCATTTTCACTCATAAATGGGGTGGAAAGCAACTTAGATCATTTGGGTAGATAGGTCACTAATTATATTTTTCGTTTTCGATGTAATAGTTGTTATTGAACCAAAGATTATTTCTTTTGTATTAAAACTGTAGTAATCTAGAAAGATTGATGTCCATTGTTACGGAAGCAATACATTGACTTCCAGTGTGTACGATATTCAACAAATTAGAAATTGCATAAATCTTGCTTAGCCATAGTTTCTATGGATGAAGGTCTTAACGTAGCTTCGGAATCCCAGAAGATATCCTCGTTGGAACTGCTTCGTGAAATCTGGTGTAACTGTTTGTTAAAGCTAGGTATATCATTCCGTTGGGGATTTTTGTTATAAGTAATCTGCCAGTAGATCTGCTTATTAGATGCTCCTCCATAATCTTTTCCCGTTAACTCAAAAATGTGCGAAATTTCACGGACACAACTTTGTTTTGGGTACGCAGGTGTCCATGCAACTTCATTCACGTTTACATTTTTCTCGTAGGCAGGTCTGAGGCATTTCTAAAATTTAATATCAAATGCTCGCTGTGAGTGGAGAAAAATCCCCGACTACTTCTCGCAGAGAAATCACGAATTCTTGCAAATTCGTTTTAAGAGCCATTCCTCGCACCCACGCATTTCGAGCATTGTGGAGTTTCAGGAAATGCCCGACATTTTGATCTGCCAACTCCGTTTGTCATGACGGGTCGCTCCATCTGACCTGATTTTACGAATCGCTGCAGCGGATATTCATTGAGCCAACTGCACGAGTCATCGTGAGTCTGAGGAGTCGGAGGAACTGAGGAGGACACTCCTGCCCCCAACGCCGCTGGCCGTTCAAAGACTCCCTTCATCGACCTACCCCGCCCCGCTTTTTCCTCCAACGGAGGTTTCTCCGGGCGCTTTGTTTGCACAGATTTTGGAGCACCACTCCCTTGTACTCGCTGGCTGCAAGCCTCCACTCGGAAGGTGGTGAGAGTGCCTCAGCACCAACCATTTGCATCCCTGACTCATTTCATGTCGCTCGGAAGAGGCTGTCGGCGTGTCCTCGCTAAAGAATAGGGAAAGGAAATCCGTTCGAGATGTTTGCTCCTCTTACCAACCTCCACCATTCAATGACCAGAGTGAACGTTTTTAATGGTCGGAGACTATGTCCTCTTTAGTTCTCTATTTTGGTAGATATTTGCTGGTGCGGCACACGCCATTGCTTTTTACACATGCATTAAACATGAGCTTAATGGTTTTGAAATTCAAAGATCACGTACTAGCCGTGAAAACTTTAGCGGCGTTACCTGCTGAAATTGCTCAAAGCAAATATTGGACGCCTTGGTAGCTCAACTGGTAGAGCACCTGGCCGGAAATCAGGGGGGTCCGGGTTCGTGTCCTGGTTAGGCGAATGATTTTTTTCTCTGTGGAATATTTGCTATTGTTAATGGTTTTGGTTATCTTGTATTTTTGTCTCGTGGCCATAAATATTTGTATAAACCATGTGCAGTATCTGTCGTGAAAATTCGGCTATCATGGGACTGGGATAATATGGAGAGGATTGGAGATACGTCAACTGGAGAGAGAAATAGCGTATGGTTGGGGACGAATAATGAATGAAGTGTAGAGTAGGGACAATGCATTAAAACCTAACCTAGCAACCTGAGGTCTTATTAGTCGTTGTCCTCGCATTGCTTGCTTTCCCCACTTCTCGTTAGTTTGACTAATGTCCTCTAAGTGCATCTTAGTGCAACCTTTATCATTTCAGTTTGAGGAAGATCTCTTTCTAAGCTGTCAATGGCCTTTGTGTCAGACCATCCCATTGTAGTGGTATCCGCTTTTAATCTTGGGATATTTGTTATTGAAAAAAATGAATTTTTGTCCTAAGCTAATTTGTTATTGGTGCGGATGCAAGTCTATCTATTCGAATAAAAGTCTTCTTTAACTAACATTGAGATAATTATTTGGGTCTATTTTGCTAAATGGCATTAGTGATGACTGAGATTTAGATATGACTTGTTTTTTTTTCCGGGCGTATTAACTAAGGAAGATCTCTCAGGTTCTCCATCGGGTCAGGTCTTGTAGGGCCAAGGGACAGGGCCTTCCAAGGATCCTCAGTTTATGTGTTTGTATTAGTTTGTACCAGATTGAAAAATAAATATTCTATTCTATCCTGAAATTAGTCCCTGCAAGACCTGACGTGGTGGAGAACCTGAGAGATGATCACTCAGTAATTTCGATACTCCTACAGATCCTGGTCTTATCTCTTAAGGAAGAGAGATACTCCTTCTCCCTCAAAGTACCTTATGCAGGAAGGCTCTTTGACGGATGGAATTAGGCTGTCAGCTTTTGAAGTGCGAGTGTGAAGGATGAACAAGGAAAGCGAAGGAGGAAGTGCTAGGGATGGTGGGAGAGAGAAGGGTGTCGGTCGAAGAAATTAAGAGAAGAAAGTGAGTGGATGGCATGAGTGATGGGATGGTATAAGAGGCGAGGGTGTTTTGAAGGACGTGATAGAGGGAAGAATGTTGAGTAAGCGTGGAAGGAAGTCTAGGAAGGGTAATAAATTGTCAGAATGTTTGGATAGAATAATGAGAGTATGAGGAACTAAATAAGGACATAATGTGAAAGATTGGAATTATGGGTAGAATTTTAGTCCCATCTATCCCCACTGTAACCTGTAGAACACTAGTTATAATAACAGTAAGCCTGTGCAAAACTTTCTCACATTCAATTCCTCCCCTTCCCCCTCCCTCCCCAATGATTTAGTGTTTTATTGGGTTGTCGAAATGAATATGGAAGTGTTTGCACAAAATAGTGAAGACAGTTTACTAATGTGAACGTATATACAGTACCTTTTTTTTACTAATTTATGAGAATGATTCAAATCAGCATACTTGTCTGCCGTGAGTAATCCTTTCTTCTTTGTTGTTTATATACGTCGTCTCAATGGGGCATTCCTTTTTTCGTTTCACTCAAAGATATTTTTGAACATAAATTAGAAACTAACAATGTCATTTAACGTAAACTTTGTAAGTATGTGATGTCAGAAGTCGATAGAAAATCATATTCACTGATACCTTATCCATTATTAGTTGAGAAGGTGGGATGGTGACGATGACGTCAGAAATAAAATATAGCTTTATAGGAAGTAACAACAATTCTAGCAACCAAGTAAGGGCGGGAACCATACGAAGCTGATGTTATTGCGTGATTTTTGAGCATTGCTTTCATCACAGTGTAGTGTATAATAAGCCTTAACCTGATAGAATCCTCAGTCTGAGGAGTATTGTTCCTTTGCAGCCTGGGAAATGGGCACGGTCTATTGTTTCCGCCGAGTCATGATGTACCTCGCGCGCAATCTGTTGCTTGTCAAGTGGTACACGCGAGCCATCACTGCTCAAGTGTCTCGGAAAACCATTTACGGTGTGGCCTTTCTTCCTCCCGAGTCACTCCAGATTTTTAGTCTCCATCCCTCTAGAGAATCCCCATTACGGCACTTTATTTCCTCCGACTCTTTCTCCGGCGGGTCCATTTCCTCTACGATCACCCCAACCCTTCTCTCCGGGACCTTTCGCACGTATTTACCTCCGCTTTAACTCCTCGCCTTCCTATCACTTGCGGAGCCGGCCAACCACCCCACCCGCCCGCCTTTCTAGCCTTCAATGAAACCGAGAAGTGCCTTGACTGATGTCGGGTCGATTGTGTGTGGTGGGGGGAGTGGAGGGAGGTTGTGATTGCCTCCCGGTGGAGCGTGTCTGGGGGTGCTTTGAGGATCGCAGGGTAAGGGAGACGCATCCCAGGCCTCTCCCAGCTCCTCCCCGCGTCGCTTCCCCGTCGCGGCCGAAGAAAGCAGCGCCCAGGCCACTCGCGGCAGATCTTTGTGGATCGAAGGAGGGATGTCCTCGATTGGCGTCGTTCGGATTCGCTGGAGATGGTGATCGTTGGCGCCGTGCAGTGCACCGCGTCGCTCTTGCTGCTGGGTTTCTTGTTTCCTCTAGTTTTTTTCTGTGGATCTCAGTAGAAAATGTCATAGCCGTGAAAACGGTACGAACAATTTTAACCGCAAGCCCGGGTACAGACGAAGCCCCTCTTGGAATCCAATTCTAAAAATAATTCTGAGCACAAGAACGTAGTCTCAGAATTCTAGGGTATCGGGTTGGTACAGAACTGACCAGTGCACTACGATATAATAAGTTAGTGACTTTTTAAAATAACTACAATTTATTATACGCTGCTTTACGCTATTCCCCTGCCACGCATCCTCGCGGTGGCTTGCAGGGTATCGTGTAGATGTAGATTACGTTGACGAGCATCTTTTGATCCACATCCTACGATGAAAAGTTGGGTTTTTCTCTTTTCCAACAGAAATACGCCTAATAGACGTTACCGATAATTTACTTACACTCCTTTCTCTCCCACTATAATCTTGTAAAAGAAAACCATGCTAATTTTAAAACCAATGCTACTTTCCATGTTTTCCAGAAACAAGGTACATTCGGAAGAATAAATCAGTTCTCTTTTTCTGAGGGGTCCCTACCTTTCGGCTCCTGAACTATTAAACATAAGTCGTAATGTACTCAACCTCATCAGACATTTGAGAACAAATGTGTCAAAGAACATATTTGTTTACAACTTTGAAACTCTGCACATCAAATAGTGAAGGGAATGTTAAGAACCATGACCGTGGACACTGCGTTAAGAGGTAATTAGTGTCATAGGTAGTAATAATTCGCCGGTAAGATCCATGATCTTGCCCTTCATTCTGTAAATGGAAATGCGGCCGTGGGATATCTGGTTTCGATGATTATGGTCTGAAATCACACCGCTCTCTCTAACTGTGAAGAAACATTAAGGGTGTGGACGGAGGATGGGAAAAGCCTGAAAGCCTCGCAGATGCGGCTTCGAATGTGGGACCAGAGGGAAAAGGAAAAAGTGGGAAGTGTAAATTGAAAAGGCACTTTAAGTGCAAGGATGTGGGCGAGAAGTACCATGAAGTCAAGGGGACACTCAAAGGAAGAGTGAAATCGTAGTATTGCATTCTTTTCTTTCTATTTGATGTTTATGAGGAAGTAAAACTCGAGCTTTTATCCGCACAAGACTTTCCGTGAATTGCTTGAACTCCGTGTGAAAGTCCCCTCTCTCGACTTCACTAGCAACTTCAATCGAGGCTCAGTTGCCTTCCATCCACCATTTTGAAGCTTCGTGGGCCACGGCGTTCTTCGCACACATCGATCGTGAAAACTCCTTCATGTTCGCAGTTTATTGGTGATCGACCATTAGTCCGACCCCCTGGGTACAGTTTTCAGGTCACAGTGCGAGGTATTGTTATATTCACTGAGGGTTAATTTTCTTCATTTTTCTATCCGTCAAGATTACTTCAAATTAGTCTAAGTACTTAGTCTTGAAAAATACATCCCTCTTATGTAAATGATTTGTTGGGAAGGAATGTAATTTTTGTTGTAATATGCATACAACGGTGTTTATATCAAATCTCTCCATGTGGAAAACGAGGTGTTATTCAGGAATGTCTGTTGAATATGAAATCTGGAATTTCCTTCGTTAAAGAAGCTTGGATGTGCTAAATAGTAATTGCAAATTTTTATTTACGGCAAAACTACATTTACACAGCCCCTCATTGCACTGAAACTATGTTTGGCTGGGGCTAACTCCACACGATACTTTCAGTAGTGTCGGCTAAACAATCCAGTTGTTCGTAGTTATATTACCAGTTTTACTCTTAAGTGAACTAATCCATCTAGTAAACTCGGAATCTTCACATGCTATACAGCTTCTTATTTCAAAAACATTTATTTAGCTGGGCATACTCTGTACAAATTTTGTGAGCATTTGTGGTTAAATGCCACCCTATTAACATTCATTCATTCTTCTCTTCATCGTTGTCATAGCACTATTTTGAAGAGCACTGACCGTCGCGTCCCAGTGGCACATGCCCACGTGCATTTAGCTTTCGGGCGGCAGTCGTATCGAATCACCGGTCGAAATCCGTCGCTCACCCCCTCGATGTTTGCGCGCCATCCCATGGTTGGCGCTTTCGGGACGGGCAATGAGGTTTTTCCGTCGGTTGGCCGAAGTCACGCCCCTCCCTCTATGCCCCCGGTGCTGGTTTCAATTCATCTCTCCGCTCGTTCCTTTTTCCCCGAACCGACATCGGCTGTCGCCTTTCGGAAAGTGATGAAAACGTTTGCCTTCATGATTTTTGCCTCGTCTGGGTCCCGGGTCCGGCCTACTCGGTGGGGAAATTGAATCGTAAACGGTTCCGTTTGATTCGCACCGGTGTGTCATCGCGTTGCGATTCGCGTTAATCGGTTGGTATGGCGTTTGGGTTGGTGTGGGTGTTGCCGAACGATTTTGATCTATAAAGAATAAATTTACAGGGTGTAATCTCCACCAATTATTGAGAGGCGACCGATCTAGGATTCAGCACGTTGTGTTGTTTTCATGCTTAAGATTCACCTTGAAAATGACACCATGTGTTGAAACCTACGTTGGTTTTCTCCCAATTATTAGTGTGGATTATATCATATGAGTTCATTCATTATGGATGTAAAGCAATTTCACAAAGTGACACCGTCAGTATTAGATTATATTCGAACACTTTTTGTTCCGAAGCCCCTTATCGCGGCTTTTAAACGATCACTCGCCTCTGATCGTTCAACTTTGGGTTTGGAGAAGAGTATATAAAGTACAATGGAAGGAAATTAGACTAATGACGAGTAACCGAGCATGGTGGTGGTGTAGGAAGTGAATCTAGAAGTTTTGAGGTGGTAGTGTGGGTGCACTGATCAAGAAATTTAGGGCCTCCAAAATCCGATCGAGAGAAAAAGAGAGGGAAATGTGTGTCACTGTAGGCGTGTTGATAGAAGTTAGTGGAACACTGACCTGTATATATAAAAAAAAGATACGGCCGATTTTAGCGAAGAAGCCATTTTTTTTACAAATAAAATACGGAAAAATGCAAATTTATGCTATTTTATGGGCTTCATGCAGTGATTCCTTATGGCATTTGGAAAGTATGTTTGGAATTGATAACCAATTTTTGTAGTTACTGTTGGCCTAATTTTTTTATTTGGCGTTGTCTTCACGTAAAATAACCACCCTCGATAATCTGTATATATGTAACACCTTGCAAGCCACCATAAAGGTGTGTGGCAGGGGTGAATTCATACCAAAAATGGATTACTTATCATGCTTAAAAAGGATTAGTAACTCTATTCCAGTCTAAAATTAAGAGTTTAAAAAGATTAAACAATACAATATAAAATAAGTATATGTGAATGGTTATAAGTTAATGTGAATATTTCGAAATTTTACAAGCGTTGTTTAGTACACATTATCGTCAAAGGTTTTTATTATCATTGGTAAAAAGGTTATCATCATTAGTAAAATGTTATCATTAAAAAGGCATTCCTGTCTTGCGTAAATGGATGTTCAATCATTTGAAAGCCATGCTGAGTGAAGCTGTAGTGTTAATTTTTTTAATAGAAAGTATTTCTCAAGAGCGTGCTACCATCTATTCGTGAAGCGGAGTATATATTCACTTTTGCCTGTGTAAGTAGTCGGAAAAAAGAGAATATCCAACTTCGTGCACAAATTCAGGGTCCTCAGTCAGTGCCTTTGGTGTCATATTCCAGTTGTGAGTTCGGCTTGCAAAAGGTGTCCCTTGTGCTATTTTGCCGTCCAAAAATCACGAAGGCTGTTCTGGCCTCCAGCCCCAATTTCAGAACGCGGCACGAGAAAGGAATTCGTCGTGTGCGTAGAAAACCATTTGAAAATGGAAATCGTATGGGTTACAAAATTAACTGAACATATACTTTCTGAATAATTTCTGCCCATGGATTAGTTATCTGTTGGTACAAAGGCCCAAGTTGAGAAGGAATGTGACATGTATCATCAAGAGCTTGGCCCAACAGGGTGTGTAATTCACATTTCGCAGTAAAAGGCTAGTTCCTTTAACTGTGCCATATGTGGTTTCATAAAGCTTGGTTTGGCTGGAAATTACTGAATTCCTCTCCGGGAATCGAATTTGTGCCTCCAGTCATTAGACTATCACTCTACCCACAGTGTTATCACGCCATCGTAATAGACTATAGTTCTGTCGAAATTTAAGCCACTCTCTCTGGAAAAATTGTTTGGGGGTCTCTGTGCTGACCATCTAAGTTTTCCAGGAAACCTCATTCTATTATTCCGAAAGAATTTCTTTAATCTTGTCAGTTAATTGAGTCTTTGAATATGCCTCACAATGTTGCTTTAGTTCTGTTGAGCGCAGGTTGCTGGGACACCAAATTCCTACTACTCCCAACTACCAGATATTTTCTTGCTAAACCGGTTAGAATATCGGCGCTTCCATTTCTGTGAACTGTGGAAACTTTTCCACTTATATGCATTAGATTCACATGCCTTTGTTTAGGTATTAGAGCTTAGATTTTCGCTCGTAGGTTGCCTATATGATTTTGAAAATAAAGTAATTAAACGTATCAATCATTGTCTAATATCAATATGCCATAAAGTGTATTAAGCATATATTCTGTTCTTTGAACGGTATTGAAGGTTTTATTTTAGAAGAGTATCATGGAAAACTAATAGTAAGTTTGACATGTTGTGGAAATCTATTCATATGTTCTGATTTACTGATTATTAAAAATAGTTGTAGACTTTTATGGCTAACAGTACTAGTAGATTTGGTTTTTAGTTGCTCCAATGGCTCGGGTTATTTCCCCGCCATCTAATAAAACGATACCATGGTAGATTTCATAATTCAGATTATTGCGAAGGTTTTTGGAAAAAAAGTTGATTCCAATTTAAAATTTTCCGACAGGTTTTCTGTAGCATTTACCAAACGATATTATTCATCATGTGAGAACGTATTCTATATGCATCACAGACCATCCGCCGGTTTCTCGATAGAAACTTGAGATTTAACTATGTTTGGCAGAAAATTAATTATGACAGTGGTACTCTACCCTGATAATGAAGCGTCTGAAGCATCATTAAATGCGGATGGATAAAGTTAATTGTTAAGTTGTATAAAATACTTCTTTTAATTTGAGTGATCGATTTATCAGAGTTCCATTGGACAACCTTTTAATATTGGCGTAATTCTTCCCATTTACATATTTTAACACACTAAATCTAATGCCTTGTCTTAATTTTCAACTCCTCACATCCTTTTTTTCCCTCTCCTACTGCCTTCAGAAGACCATAAGTCTCAAGATTCGCCAGTGAGATTGTCCTGTCATTGTTTCAGAGTTTTCACGAGATATCTACTTACCACTGCCTTCCCTAAAACCCCATTTTTAGGTTATGAGAAAAACCAAGTTAGATACATGCCTAATTATCTTTTAAACTACATAGATACCAAATGCTTGAGAAGTTCTCCAAGGATTACGAAGACCGTTAAAATGCTGATTCTGCCCAGTGGAATTCGTCTGTTTAATTTTGTGCTTCGTAGAACCATCTCGTTTCCCCTGGAAGTTGAGGGCAAAAATGAATACATTTCCCGTGCCCCGCGCCCATCCCCAATGCCCCCTGGGGCTTCTCTCGCTCGGCGTTCTCAGAAATGGCCGCCGCTCTCGAAGGAAAGTGATCGATTAATTGACGTTCGTATTTTTCGGTGCGCGCCGAGCGGTGGTCTTCCCTTTTGATCGTCCCGTTGAATGCGGAAGCGAATTGGATTGGGTGTCGCGTGGTTTTCCCTCCAAACGGTTGCTGTTTATGAAAGAGGCGTGTTCCGCCCCGGCCTCTTAGCCACTCCCTTTGTCGCCTTCTCACACTCCCTCCGGCCGTTCTCTCCCCATTTCTTCCTCCTCATCCCCCGTAACGCGGGAGGCCTCCTACGCGCCTCTCCAGTCCCTTCACCCTCCCCCGGTTCCCGTCTCTCCATCCGGGAGGGCGGTTGGAGGAGATCCCCCACCCCTTCCCGTGCTCCACTTTCTCCGTCAGATTCACGGGCCTGAGTAAACGCTCCCGGGGTGTCTTGCCATGTTTACACTCGGTTTCCCTCGTTCTGTCTCCCTCTCTCCCGACCGTGGACGTCCCATCCGGTCACCTGAACCTAACTCCGTCGTCCGTCCGTTGCGGATTGGAGGGACATCCTCGCGTCCGATTGAGGCTTCCGCCCCGAGAGGGTATCTTAACCAAGGTTTCCTGTCGTAAGTCCTCTGCTAGTGCTACATTCTTTGGTTCTTACAAACATCCAGAAAAAAGCCTAAATTCCTAGTTTACGAGATCGGGTTATTGTGGTGGTTAGAGGCCCTGGCTTCCCATCCTGAGGCCCGGGTTCGAATCCCGGCAGTGGAAATAATTTTTCATACGGTGTACCGGTCCCTACTCGAGTGCTGTGAAGTTCAGCTCCGTCCGTCGGATGGGACGTAGATCCCTTGGTGCCTTTCATTAAGAGCTGGCTAATGTTGAAGTCGGGTTTCTCTCCACTCTTTCTCCTTCCCCATAACAATGCTCCTATCCTAAATGGCGCAAATAGCCGTAGCTCTCGGTCGCTTCCCGCATATAACTACTACTACTTAGCAAGCGTATGCCATAGACCTGTGCCTGCGTTTTGCATTGGCTGCCATCATAAAGGGTTTGTGGCAGGCGATGAATGCTATAGAGACAGGTGCTATGCTGTTGTCTACCGCAGGATTATAATTTTGTTCATCTCTTGGATATTCTCCCGTAAAGCACTGTTTCCTGTACCTTAACCTTTTTAATCTGATTAAATTTTCTACCGTTGGTCGTGGCGTCCAAAGTTCCGATTCTTTACCATCCCCACTTATTCAAGGTTATACCATTAGTGATTTAGTTTATGACCCTGCCAATGTGAGGCAAGCAATTTCAACATGACGAAGAATACCTGTCGGAAGACGTGGAAAATTCTGTAATACTTCAAATAAACAGAAGCATTGCATTCAAAAAGCTCAAACGAAGAAAAAGAAGCTTACTCAAAAGACAAAAAGCTATGGCATAAATGCAAAATCATGTAATACTTGATTGTTTAATGTTTATGTTACGTTATTAATTTAGAATATACAATTCCCATTTCTGTACTTTGTTACTGTACTTCTTCATATTTTTTCCGCTTAGAATTACGATCGCCGTTTGGTCGTTAGTGCATGCATGTCGTTCCACTCATAAATATCCGCACACGACATTCGCTCATCTACATCTACATAATACCCTGCAAGCCACCATAAAGGTGTTTGGCAGGGGGTGAATTCTCACCAAACATGCACTACATATCATGCATAAAATAGGATTAATATTAATATATTAGTCTATACTTCACTAATTAAAAAGATAAAAATAGCAAAGTTAGCATGCAAAAACATGCTGTTGGGTTACCTTCAAGTCCTTATACCAACATGCAACTACCTATGCTATGGATTGATGCACTCGTACTGGACACATTTACCGGTATTCATATCCCTATAATTGTACGGGGAAAAAAGGACATTTTGAAACTGTCAGTTCGGCAATCAATTTCTCTATTTTTGTAATAATGGTCCAGTCTACCATAGTAAGTTCTACATCTACATCTACACGACACCCTCAAGCCACTGCGAGGAAGTGTGGCAGGGAGTGAAGATCACCAAGCATGCACTACCGACATGCAAACAAGCAGGATAGGGTATAAATCATGTGAATGCGCAGCTTGTTTTCGTGATTTGGCATGTAGTGTCGGGCACCGTTCTCCGGTACGGCTGTTTAGACCGGTATTTGATGTTTAAGAAATTTAACTTCAATTAAAATTATATCCTTAGCAGTCTTTTACGTAAACTCTTGTTATTATAAAGGGGTTGGGTGGAAGAAAAGACCCAGAGAGAACTTGTTTGGTGAATTCACTTTTTTGGCCTATTTCCAGTAACTTCCATTTGCCGACTTGTTTGTCATATCCTTCATAGTTTTTTTTTAACGGTGACCAGGATCTTTTCTTTGTTCCGTGGGGGGAGAGCAGCATCATAAATTTCTGCAGTCATACGTTTTTGTGGCCTTTTTGAGGAGCACGTACGTCTTATGCCTCTTCATCGTAAATCAAGACCCTACATCCGAAGACTAGCAGTATTTTTGATTGACTGTGCAATTTCAAACTTTTCGTCGGGGTAGACAATTCTCAATCGTACCGCTCATATACCTTTCCTACAAAACATTTCTCCTCTTGCCCATGCTTTTTTACTCTGTAATTATCTGTTCATTGTAAAATGGAGAAGCTCGAAATATTTCTTCGGAAATCATATTTTCATCCAGTGATAAAGGGAAGAATGATAGCTAAGCGTCTAAGTGACACGCAAACGGTAATCTTTGTGGCAACCAATTGGTCAGTTTAAAACCGATTGTTGAATCTCGAAGTGACTAATATTTTCGGAATGGATTCCCATTAATTGCTCAAGGAATTGCCTATATTTCGGTTGGAATGTGTATTTTTAGCCGAATTTCAAGGCTTTCTTTTCAATTTAACTCCAGTAAACTTTAGAACGATTGAGCATCCTTGTTTCATGGAAAAAGAAGGAGTTGTCTGTATTGTAGTCTTTGTTTGTGCTCTTTCAGCCTGATTTCTATCCTCCAACCTTTTCGCAATTCCTCCCTGAATTTTTTAGCCAAGCCCAGCCCGAGAATATTCACTTCATACTATTATACGGGAAAGCAACAGATAATAATTCACTATAACATTTGTTGCTATTGGAGAATCGATCATCAACTGGGGCCATATGGGTCGATTTAGGGTGCGTGGAAGGTTGAGTGTAGGTAGAATTTTCGGAAATCTGGAGAACCCAATGCCTTCTTTTGACAGAAGGCGCCAAGGGGTCCACTTTTTTACGTCCCAATTGACGGACGAAGTACTGGAATTAAAGTAACCCCCCGCTCGACGATCAACCAGGGACGAGTATAAGGCTGAAAAATCAACCACTTGCGCGATTCATACACATATCTTCGGGATGTAATGCCAGTTCTGTAGACACCATACCAACCCGACTCGCAATAATGATGATATTATCATCAGTCTTCCTGGCTTTCATGTGAATTAGGGGCTCGTAAAAAGTCATTTATACGGCAATTTCCTTCGAAACGGGCTGGTTCTTCGCAACATTTATACAAATACACCTGAAACCACTCCAAGAACATGATTGTGGTAATCCTCTTCCATTGTATCTGATTTCGCTCGCCACCATCTTCTCTGCAGCGTGGGCCGCTCATTTGTCAACAGGAGCCCGGGGTAAAAGCTCCCCTCCGAAGCAGGCATTTCCTGAAGATTCCTCGCGGGCAGATGAGGCCTCCTGATTAATGTCTTGCCTCCCGGGGTCCTCAGTTGGCGTCCAGTGGTTTCGCAAAGCGGTGGGAGCGGTAACCCATCGCTCTCGTCCCACGGAATCTCCGCTGCACGTGGGCGGCGTGGGAGTGTCAAAATTCCACGATTCAGCACTCTCCCAGGGGGTGATTTCCCCCACATCAAGGGCAAAGTGGTTATCTTCCCAACCCCGAGGTTTCATGGTGCTTGAGCGTCACGTGTGGTAGTGGTGTGCAGCAAATATTTCGCAAAAGGCTTCGTAGAACGATATGGAATAGTGTATAGGTTGGGACACAAACATCGGGCACGTGCCTAAAGGCTGCTTTACACGATACAATTTTTTGTACAATTTCTTGTACATGCGCTTGTATAAACTGAACGAAATTGTATGTTTGTCTGAATGGAATTAGAACAGGTTCTATTTTCCGTTCAGTCATTCAGACAATCGCACAAGCGTTCGTACAATTTGCCGCTTTACACGGTACAATTTCCTCATACAAGAGTTTGTGCAAGAAATTGTACAAAAAATTGTATCGTGTAAAGCGGCCTTAAGAAGATGGGCACTCTTCATCTCTACAAGTCACGGAGAGCCAATCAGAGCACAACAACTAACCAGTGTATTTTACGCCATTTACAGTTAACTGTTTCCTATTTTTCCGATTGCCTTGGACTACGTATTGCTACACTTACTAGTCCAAATTCTACATACTAGTGAAAATGTGAACATCTTCACATTTCTCAGTCGCGTACACACTTCGCGTTACAAATACGCGGGTATTGTAGCCCAACCTTAATACTTAGCGAGTCAGTTGAAACTCGGTCGAACCTATCCATTGTAAATAGAGCTATAGCTCACAAAGCTTATATATACATAGATAAGCTTTGTGATCTCTGGAAGTTATTTGGACCGTGCTACCGTTTTCAGCCATTTGCCTATCATGAAGCACCCAGCCGGTACATGATGATGCCTTTGGACTGAAAATGATAGTATGTTGCTAGAAATTGTGGAAAATACGTTTCTAACCTCTAATTCTGTTTTATCATGCGGTAGCTAGTTTTGTCTAAATTCCTTCTCTCATGATACACGTTTTTTTCATACTTCCTTAAATTAAAGTTAATGAAATAGTCCGTTCTACTTCCACAAAACGTATTATAAGAAGATCTGTAAGAGACATCCATGAAAATTGGTTCTTTCCCAGATGATAACATTTTCTGCATAGAAAAAGGATGGCAGCAAATATTGATTTCCTTTGTATGTATGTACAAAACAAATCTATTTCTCAACCCTTAAGGTATATGATATCTGGTGTCTCTTGAGGAAGGGCAACCAATTCAAAAATGAAGATTTTACTCGCAAAATTATTTCTGATTAGGTCGCTTTCAGTCTAAATTTTACGGTAAATTTTACTATAAGAATGTGTCGGAATTTCGAGATTATTATTTAATGAAACATACCATGAAATTTTTAATAGATAAAAACGGAAAGAGTCTGTAAGGAGACGAAGACAGGTGTCTAATTTGTGCTACCTTCCATTTCCGAATCGTATCCCTTGTAGGTGTACCTCCTTGATTGATTCGTGAGGTGGGTGAGCCTCTTCATCTGTCTCGTTTTTGGAGATTTATTGCTCGTGAATGAAGCCTTCCTCCACCCACCCTCCTTCCCCTTTCGTCTCATCCCCTCCGCACGAGATCGCTTTCCTCGATTCGTGGAAGTGCGTTGCCCGTAATGGCCCTACCGCCGAAGCTCCCGTGTATGGATATGTACTCGTCCGGTTTTGCCATGGCCGCCGCGCTCGGCCTCCCGTCGGGTTTTCCCGCACCTCCGTAGCATCACCCTCAACTTCTCCCGAGAGAGAAAGCTCATGAGAGTGTGAAATGGAGAGCCGTCTTAACTCCTGGACCCCTCCCTGGTCCTAAAAAGTTAACGGGTGGCCAGTAAATGCGCCTATATCTCGCTCCATTGACTAAGTGCCCTCGGATATCCCTTGCATTCCATTCGTATAAATGGCAGAATGGTTTTAAAGTGCTCTAAAGACCTGGTTACACGATGCATTTACACGCGCGGGTAGATGCGTGAACACATTCACCATCAAAATTGCACCGTGTAAACACTCAAAATTGCGCTAATGCGTGAATTCGTGCACAGAAAATAGCCCCTGTTCTATTTTGGTGAATGTGTGCGAGCAATTTGTAGTCGTCAACAACAAAGTCAATAACAATAACTGAAGTTCAGGTATGATGTTGTCTGTTTCGTAGAAGTGGCGCTTGATACCAGTAAAACAAAATAAATCGTGTAATGCGTATCTAGAAAATGGTCGAACAATTGCGCGAACACAAGCATCGTGTAAACACTCCTCAAGTGCGAGAACTCGCATCTGTCCAGACATCTATTCACGCATCTGTCCAGCCACGTACTTGCGCGGGTAAATACATCGTGTAACCAGGCCTTAACTGCTGTCAAAACGTTTGCACGTCTAACCCAACATAATCCTGACTCTAACCTTTAGACAATGCAACACTTTCGCCCGATGCAAACCCTGGACCCTAGAACTTATGATGACCTACCGCACTGAGGCGAGATCACAAATCGCTCTTTATATCGATAACGAGAACTATTCAGGAAGAGTTGAGGAGCTCGACGTTAGCGTTCAGATTACTGGTTAAACGTAGTATAGTTTTCTGGGTCAATGACGCTGACACTACCGAATACCTGAGCATGGCCCCAGAAAACTACATGTAACCTCCAAAACTGTCACCCATAGGTATCAAGGATCACACGCAGTTGACATGGCTACCCCGGATGATCTTTTACTTAAGTACTCCTATACTACAGTACCTACACCTATAGTGATTAGAGAGTTATCAGAGGCGTTGTAATTCATACTTAGAGAAATTAGACTCCGTAAGCTTTTCCCAGCTGTTTGGCCATGCAGAATTGGCTTTCTTTTTAGACCACATAAAGAGCCTATAATACGAGGGTAGGCTGAAAATTAATGCACACATGCTTGTAGAACACGAATGAAATAACCTACAGAAGCGCGCCTGGTGGCATTCGGAAGTAGCTTTCCCCCTCTATGCACATGCGTATTTTGAAGGCGTGGCGTTTACCCAGTGTAGTTTGAGTAGCGGAAGTACGGAGACGTGTTCTAGGGCTATGTAAACGCGAGTGAAACAGCATGCTGCTATCGAATTTTTAACTCCTGAAAAAGTGACTCCTACTAAGAACCATCGTCATTAAAAGGCTGTTTATAGTGACAATGCTGTTGATAGGTCTACTGCAAATTGCTGGGTAGTAAAATTTCGTGGTCGCCAGCCTGGAAAAGCCATAATTGTTAATGAAACACGCAGCTGATATCTGATCACTGCCACAGACGATAAACATCGCCAACTCGTCGACGATTTGATTCAAAATGACCGAAAAATCACTCAAATGTGTATCGAAAACCATATTAGAATATCCAAGGAACATGTTGGCTTCATTATTGAACAATTGAGATCCCGTTAAATCTGTGCACGATAGGTAGCCCGCCGTCTCACAGACGAAAACAAAGAGCGTCGATTGGAGTGCTCTGCGAAACCTGAAGTTTGAACCGATTCCACACCCACCTTATTCCCCGATCCTGCACCGTGCGATTTTTATTTATTTCCTCTATTCAAGAGATACCTTAAGGGTAATCACTACACCTCGGACGTTGAGGTGAAGGTAGCTATCGCTTCCTGGATTCGAGAAAAGTCAGAAGAATTTTTCAGTTACGGAATGAAAAAACTTGTTACATGTTGGGAGAAATGTGTTAGGCTCAACGGTGACTATGTTGAAAAATATATGTACGATTTTGAAGCTTAAGAATTGCATTTTAATTTACTTCTTGCCCGATCTTGCTATTTGTTTTTGTTCGTTTCGAACAAGCATGTGCGCATTACTTTTCAGCCTACCCCTCGTACATAGTTTCCATATTTTCCTTGCATTGCAGCATATGTCTTCCCATAATATACATATTGATGCTCGGGAATTGGAAAACAGAGTTGTTCTATGATTAACATGTTTTCCCCTGAATATAAATTTAAATTTGTGCTAAGCCATGAATGGCGTGGGGAAAACATCGCAATTGAGTGCATTAAAACCAAAACTGACTCAGATGCCAATGCCATTTCCAGGATTCTCCTAGAATCTTGACCTCTTCTCGTGAGGATTCGAATATTTTTTTTCAAGGGTGGAAGAGGTCACGTTCAAAGCTTCGAGTTCAAATTTGGGGTCTTCGCATGAAACGGAGCGACATCGGCTATTCAAATTCCCTTCAACCAGTGCCTTAGACCTTGGCCTTGGGGCACTGAATGAGGATGCATTAATCCAACCGGGGAAGAAAAACCTCTCAGCCCCTATATTCTCGGCTCTTTCCCACTCACGCGCCGCGAGTTAATTCGATTTGATTGCACGTGGATAAGGGGCTGATCTTAATCGTCTCTGATCTCAAAAATCTTCGTCTAACCTTGGTTGCGATGAGCCGTTTTCACGGACGATGAATCAAGGCTGGTGGCGTCACGAATGTTGGTGGATCCTTGCGTCATCAAAGCAGTTTCTGCGTAGTTTCCAATTTTACTATTTATTCCAAAGCTCAAGATGGACTTTTCTAGGCCTAGGTCAATTGGCGCAGAAAAACAGCCTTCCGCAGCCTAATAGTAGGTCTCTAACGCTGAATGGCAGGCATTATGGTCTGCTACCTGTCAGTCATGAAAGGTCAACTTAAGCTCAGTTACAAGAACATAGCGTCGTCTTATCCAGTTCTTCTCATCTCCTTTTACAGCCACGAAGCCTTTTACAGAATTCCTTTCCACTAGAAAACACTTTGAGTCGTTTATTTCGAGGCAGTAAAAGATGCATCTTGAAGAAGTGTTGAATTACGGAATAGATGAAAACAAGGAAATAGAAGGAGGGTATTTTCTTTGCAGCCGTTCATGGATTTGGGAATTTTTTCATGCAGTTTCATTATTTAAACAATGCGAGGATCACTGCGTATATTTCAATGTATTAGACTGAAAAATCAAAAGCTTCGTTGTATGCGACGTAAAGAAGGTACTTTTGCACATCCCTCAATAGATGCGATTATACGCAAATTTTCACCAAGCGCAATTTTTTTATTTAGAACGCGCTGTATATTTGAGTGTGAAACTGAATAGGTCTTACATTAAACGGAAAAAGGAGGGTTAAGTAAGCTATGTGTGAATAAAGTTTCAGAAGTGGCTGCTGACGGCGTAAAATTGTCTTGCTTATATCCGGCCTTCGTTCTCTTCGTAGGCATGTGCTGCCCTAGGTAATGAGTACTTCCCCGTGATTTCTCCCTGCCTACCGGGTATTTTCGCCTTTGCCCCGAAATCACTCTCAAATCTTCAGATTCTAAGTTTTTTTCCCGCGGCTTAACCACTGCTTGCGGGCTGTCAGGCTTACAAGTCGGCGGTGGCATGGTGTACGTGTTGATTCGGCAAGGGATATTCGGGTAAAAACGTGCAAAATTGTGGGTGCAATTTTATTCCCGGACATGTGGAAATACATCTTGGAATGCAGCCCTATCGCCGTTGTGATTTCGGGCTTGGCGGGCCGAATTTAGTTTGCTCAAAGGAATTCCGGCGCTATACATACACTTACGTCACGCATCACACGTAACCGCTGTGCGTCGTCACTTGATGTGTTACGCTAAATGTCAGCTCGATCTTTTCGACGTAAAACAAGTGCTTTTACTGCTGCACTCAAGTTGTAAGAGATAGCAGGGTGTGGCGATCAATAGCTGCCATATGCGTCGTTTAGAATACGTGTGTGGATAGGTTTTTTTTTAAGTACTGAGGAAGGCTGGAGTAACACCCGTCGTCGGCATCAGCCTATTCTTAAGGAAAGGCTCCAAGGAGTCCTTGATTTAGCGTTCAATTAGACGAACAGAGTACCAAACCTGCGGGGACCGGTACACCAATGAAAACTCTCGGCCGCTCCCGGAACTCGAACCCTGGTTTGGAAGTCTTAAGTCTTGGCAACAACCCGATCCTTCTATTCCTCTAGTGATTTGAAGAAAATGACTTCATTTAATCATATATCTTCCTTTAGCAGAATAAGAAAACTTTAATTGTCTTCTGGTTACGTTCGTGCTCATCGAAACAGGAAACTCAAAGTTTTCCGTTGGCCGTTGCATGAATCATCTCTGCCCTTGGCGCGGCTCGCGTGCCTTGTTTTGTTTTCGATTGCGTGACAAGGCTGCGATTTTCCTCTCTTTCTCTTGCGCGAACATCTGCCGAAGCGAGCAGAATCATCTTAGCGCATCCGTCCGTGATCCGTCAAAATCATCTCGTCCTATCATTGGTCTTGATTCTCGACCGGTATCATTTACGTGCTCGATTATTTAAAATCAATATCATACTCCCTGCACTCAAAGTACATCGATCTCTTTGGCTTGAAATTGGTCCTGTTCAGAGGGTTGCGAAAGAATCAAGGGGCCGAATTTTCTACGAACACATTTGTTTTTGCTAATTCCTTCATTGGTATGCCTCGTCGTAAATACAGGTGCTAACACTACACTTCTCTACTGCCCTAAATCATGCGTATTGTTTTGGTAGGTATTAAAATATTCTTCTCATTTTGTGAATTTGAGCATAACCGCGACAGTTGGTGTATTTACAATCGGAATTAGTTGAGGATTGGGTAGTCATGGGTATGGAAGTATTTGGCAATGTTGCATAAATATTGTTGCTAGGTATAGCGGACCTGAAATGAATCGGGGTGCGAAAGAGGCGGGAGCGAGATGTGAAAAGTTTTTAATACAGAATATTCGATGTTGACAGAAAAATTATTTTCCTTTTCAATCCAGGAGTTTCCTTAAATGTATTATTTCACTTGAATTTTTTCGTTGTGAATGCAATTCTGCCCGCTGGCAGTACTTAAAAGAAATATCAAAAGTCAGTGGATAAATATGTGCTTAATGCTGAAGGTTGTAGTCGAAGGTTGAATCCTGGGTAAGCGAGAATGAGTAACAGGAAAGGTATCATAGTATTGTGAAGAGGAGTTTGAAGTGTACTGATTAAAAGAGAGAAATAGCTTAGTAGCAGATAGTTGGATTAAAGTGAAATAAAGGTAGGGACGTTCAATGATAGCCTACCCTACACAGAAGGATTCTATTAGTCAATATGTAATTTTCCCAATGAATCAGAGAACTAATTTTGTTTTATCCATAGCCATATAAAGTGTGGAATTTAATAGCGCCAAAAAGTGGACTTCGAGAAAAGAGAATGAAAGTCAACAAGACGGCTTTCGAGATTTGCGTGTGGGGAATGATGGAGAAGGTGAGATAGATGGAAAGGAGAATGAACGAGAGAGTGCTAGATATGGTAAGGCAGGAAAGGAAGGTGAGGTAAAAGTTAGAAGAAGGCAGTGTGCGGGCGGAACGGGTAACAAGGTGCGAAGATGCTTTGAAGAACGATGTGGAGGAGGGAATATTAAACGGAGAAGGAGGAAGAAAAATGGGCATTTGGAATAGAATGATGGTTGGTAGGAAGCGTGTAGCTATTAAATAGCATCATGTTAAAGATAGAAACGTGTACCAGTTGCATGGTATGTGTTCGGTAGCCATCTGAACCTACCTCAAGCTATGGAACATCATGTTTCAAGCAAGCCTAAGATTGATTTTACGCAGCTCAATTCTCCTATCAGATAACCTTATCATATTTAGATTCTTCTTCTCTTTCACATCCTTAACAATACGCGTTGCATATTTCATGCGAGACCTACATTTTCCATCTTCCATACACTTTTCAACTCCTGTGTTATCTTCATCAAGCCATCGTACCGCAAAATATGTCCGATTAAGTATTCTCGTCTTTGTTTTTAAGTTTTTTCCGGACTTCTCTTTTCTCCAATTCTTAATAATTCTTAGTTTGCGACAGGATCATTTTATCTTCAAAAACACCAGTACCTAATGTAATTGCTTGAATTGCTTGGTGGAGAGATAACTTTTGCTTCAATCCTGGTCGATTCTTGCGATCCGATCGTGAGTAAAATTCGCCATTACCTGCCCTAATATTTCTCCAATTCCCTCTCGTCGGTTCGTCTCCGCGTGCCAGCCGCGCGGGTCGCGTCTCTGAAATCGTCAATTAGCGGCCGATGTGGGCACGCTGCGACTACCAGCGGCTCTCTCTCTCGCCCTCCCATTCTCCGAGCTCGATGATTTCCATCCGTAATTGCGGGCTCGCTTAATTCGAGGATTGGGACGCCACCTTGTGGCGGGCCGAGGCGCCGCTGCCTGCTTTCTCCTCATCAGGCCACACCGTCGCGATCGCCCAGAATTTTTTTCGTCTCTCGCTGCTTGAGAGAGAGAGACCACCCGTTTCCATTCGGGAGCCTCGTGGATCCATCGCCTCCATCGCCAGCTGACAGGACCTCTCGGTGGCTAGAGAATCCTTAAAATCCCAAATCTCTCCGGGAAAGAGGTGAGACCGCAGCTGTCCGGGGCCCGATCATGGATCATCATCTATACCTACAGAGTACCATGCAATTCGCCATAAAGATATAAGTTAGGGTGTGATATTTTACAATACATGGACTAAAAATCACTCTAAAGCTATTTAGTAGCTACATTTTAGTCGAACGATAATGATTTAAAAAAGTATTGGTAATGATTTCAGGCCTTACTATGTGGAGCCTCTCCATGATGAAATTGAGAATTTAAAAATAATTACACTTTTAATGGTCCACTCTAAACATTTTTAAATTTAACTGATTTTAATTTAACAATTTAAAAAATATTTAAAGAACAGAGTAAGCATGCACAAACGTACTTTTAGTTAGGTTAGCTGAAAGTCATCATGGAACCATAAGGCTACCTTTTGATAAACTTGTGTATGCTGTATATTTAGAACATACATCTGGAGCGTTCTACTATATGGCAGCGAAGTATGGACAATAACAACAGCAGAGAAGTCCAGGCTAGAAGCATTTGAAATGTGGTGCTACAGAAGAATGATGAAGATTAAATGGATCGATCGAGTGACAGACGAAGAAGTGTTAAGAAGAGTGGGAGAGAAGAGATGTCTGCTGAAAACATTAAAAAGAAGACGGGACAACTTAATGGGCCACATCAGGAGACACGATGGTCTGATGAAGACAATCATCGAGGGAAAAGTGAACGGGAAGAATGGAAAAGGCAGGCCTCGTATGGCAGGTATATTGAGCAAGTTGTGAAGGATGTAAAAGAGAGGAGCTTCGTCAATATGAAGAGGTTGGCCGATAAATCGAGTGGAGGGCTGCGTCAAACCAATCCTAGGATTGTTGGCCGATGATGATGATGATGGTATGTATACGAGGGTCGTTCAATAAGTCCGTAGAAAATAGTAGAAAAAATATTTTTTGGTATATTTTTTTTCAACATAATCTCCCTTCAGCTCTATATATTTTTCTAAGCGTTTTTCCAAATTTTTAAGCCGTCCAAAAAGTAGGATTTCTGAAGTTCCTCAAAATTGTCATTGGTTTGGGCGATGACCTCCTCGTTAGGTGTAAACCTTTGTCCACCAAGTTCTTCAAGTTAGGAAATAAGAAAAAGTCACTAGGGACCAAATCTGGTGAATACGGTGGATTTTGTAATAATTGGAACTTTAATTCCGTAATTTTGGCCATCGTAACTGCGCAGGTGTGCACCGGTGCATTGTCTTACTGAAAGAGGATCTTTTTCCGTTTCAAATGAGTAATTTTTTCCTTGATTTCTTCGCTCAGGCGGTCCAATAACAACGCATAATACTCTCCCGTTATCGTTTTTCTCTTTTCCAAGTAATCGATGTAGATGATTCCGCGTGCATCCCAAAAGACCGTGGCCATAACCTTGCCGGCCGATTTCACCGTCTTTGCCTTTTTCGGAGCCCGTTCGCCATTAAAAATCCATTTTTTTGACTGATCTATGGTCTCTGGAGTGTAGTAATATATCCATGTTTCATCAACAGTTATGTATCGACGCAGAAACTCCTCAGGATTGCGACGAAAATGCGCCAAAACAGTGTCAGAGTTGACCATGAGATTGCGTTTATTCTCCACTATGAGCAAACGCGGCAACCATCTTGCCGATATTTTTTCACAGTAATTTTTCGTGCAAAATTGAAGCGACTGTGCCTTGCGATATGCTTGTGGCCTCAACTATTTCGCGCACTTCGATTCGTCGATCACTTAAAACCATATGGTGAATTTTGTCAATCATTTTGGGGGTAGACACTTCCACAGGGCGTCCGGAACGATGTTCATATTTTGTGGATGTGCGGCACGTTTAAACTCATTCACCCAATTGTAAACAGTTGCAAACACAGGAACAGATGTGGCATGAACTTCGTCCAACTCAGCTTTGATTTCTTTCGGCGTTAATCGTTTTAAATTAAAAAGGTTTAATACCGCGCGAAACTCACTTTTTTCCATTTTAATAAATAAAAAAAAGTTGTTAACTTCAATCGACCACATCAATGAAACTATGTGTTGGATACAGCTTAAACTCCAACAGCTGACTAGTTGCTGTATCCCAAGTTCAGGATATGCCTAAAAGGGATTCCTAATTTATCCTTATTTAAAAGAAATTTAATATGTGCTTGCAATATTGTTTCATAGGATAAATAAATATTATTATTATTATATAAAAAAATTGATTACGCTTACATGATTATCGTACCGTCCCCTTGCAAATCTTTTCGATCTTCGTTGCACACGCTTCAGTTCGTTATTCTAGCCTATTTTCTAACGATCTCATATCTGGCAACGAATTCTGTATCAACTAGGGAAAAGTAGCTATACTTTCTCGACCATGATCGTCACATTTTCCTATACGCTTTTTATAAATCCTTATCTACGATGAATATGAATGAATCTCATGACGGGCGTGCTCCCGTTTATGTAGCTGTCGTAGTCATTCAAGGGAAGAGACCGATGACTGGGGGATTTGTGTTATTTTACGATAGGTGAGGAAATGGGTGCAGGTAAGATGTTTCAGGAAGCAGGGCTGGAGGGAACCGAGTTGTAGTACTAGCCTAATTTTAACGAAAGGTATATGGGTGTAATGCCCCAGCTGTCAGGCGTAATTCTAAAGTAGAAGTTCTTCCATTCAGCACTCAAGCAGGGACTTGTATACCGATAAGAAACCTCTGCCCCTGCCGAGATTCGAACCTTGGTCTCTTGGTGGGTAGTATCATCGTAATCATCATCATCACTAGTCATAAATCCTAAGATTGGTTTTGCGTAGCTCTCCACACGAGTCTTTGTCAGACCACAGTTCATATTGAAATAATTATTCTCTTTTATATCCACTACCTACTTGCTCCATGCACAACATTCGAGACCTTCCTTTGTCAATCTCTCCGTTCACTCATCTCACGACGAGTGTCCTCATCAGGCCATGTCGCTAAATTTGCCCGATTAGGTTGTCCCGTCTTTTTTAAGTTATCTTCAGATAGCTCTATTTTATTCTTTTTAGAACTTCTTCATAGGAGGTCTAATGGATGAGTGGAAATGGAGATGAACAGAGAGAGGAAATACGAAAGGTTAAGTAAGTTAGTGGAGGAAAGGAATTGTCTGAATGAAAGTATGTGGATGAGGGAAATATTCAGAGTCAATCGTTATATCGATGGCCGTTATCTTCATGCTACTCTTTTTTTTTGTTACTCCTTTTAGAACTTCTTCATAGGAGGTCTAATGGATGACTGTTTTGAGAATGAGAAAAGGAGATGAACAGAGAAGGAAAAACACGATATGTTAAGTTAGTTGGTGGAGGAAAGGAATTAGCTGAATCTCCAACGAATCAGAGTAAGAGAAACATTCAGAGGCAATCGTATTGATAGCCGTAATGGAAAGAAGAGTGTTTCGTCAGTGAGGAAGAGAAGAAAACGGATTGACCTTCCACGTAGAATGAAGGGAACTGGATATAGCTGATCTATAGAGTGAATTAATGTGAGGATTTTAGTATTTTATATTGGTACTCAGCGATTCAAACGTTGCTTTAGTTCTTCGAGGGCTTTCTTTGAACGGTAGAACGACCGTAAACGATTTTCCGTCTACCAATAAACGGCAAGTTTCGGATGGGTTTAAAAACCTTTTTTTTATCGAAAGAGAAAATGAACAGCATGACTCCGCGCCCTCTCCTTCTAAAGACTTTTACGCTTACCCCGTGAGGATAATTTGCTTAACACTAATTCGTCCTCAATCTAACCTTCATAGCAACATCGGGATGTGATTCAGGTAATTTTCCGTGACCTTTATCGGTAATATTTTCAACGTGACACTAGAGGTCGATGCACTGGAATCGCACGCCTGCCGATCATCGTCACTGAGGCGTAGCGTGAACTCCTTGAATATGTTTCCCGCCTTTTAACGTAGTTTTTTTGGATTACCAGCGTGAAAAATTACCCATTTCCCCGAGTAATAATGCTGGAAGTACTTTTGAAATTCATGAGGAATCCTTGGAAGAAGGCACTTTCGAAATTCATACAATTTAAACCACCTTGCTCCTTAATAAGTTTCCACAGGTTTTAAATGAAAAAAATTACCGGAACCTTTCTTTGCAAAGGTGTAGGATTGCAAAATAATTCTTATTCTTATCAGGAATAAGAATTTTTCTGAATTAGTGTTATAATTTCGTATAGTTATTGACAGCCTAATTAAGTCTAGATGTCCAGCCCGAAGGTTGGTCAGTTAGTGAGGTTGGAGCTCACAAATAAAAAGCCTAATGGCGTGTGAAATTCCGTCATCAGACCAGGTCCTTTACCTATGCCGCCTGCAGTTTCTCAGAAGGGCCTGCCTGAACAATTCCAAAATCATCTTCCAGAATACAAACCCGGGACCTACGGTTAACAGTTCAACGTTCAACCTGAACTTCACTGCTCTGAACAAAGCACCCAAGAAGAGACTAGAATGCTGTCGAAAAATCTCATCCACGTCTGGATTTCGAACCTGGGCCCTCAGGATGGGAAACCAGTGCTCTAGTCACCACACCTAATCTATTCCCGTTACGTTCCTTTTAAGGATTCGTGGATAGTTGGGTATGGTAGGGTTTTTGGTAGCGGAGGAAGAGTGGAAAGAAACCTTTCGTCGGCAGTAGCTTACTCACAACGAAAGGTGAACTTAATATATTCGGCTTTTACTATGTGATAATCTTATTACTCGAAAGCACAGACAAATTAATTTTCCACAAGTTTTATTTAAACGATCGGTTTCAACGCATATTCGTCACCTTCAGGTACAAACGGGATTTACCTTACCTTACTTTGGTGGATTGTGGTTTGGTGGATATGTGGTTTTAATTCCCATCCGACGGACTGAGCACTGAATTCGAAGTGCTCTCCAAAGAACACTCAAGCATGAACATGCGCATTTTATAGATGCGGCCGATATAATTGCGTCCTAAATATGCTATATTGTCTTTAAAAAAGTAACAAGTAGATGTGGAAGCAGTGGAGCACTGAAGGCTTAGTTACTTGCCTTGTCCATTTCGGTAGGTAAGACCATGACAAATCTTTACTGTTGCCGGGATTCGAACTCGGTGGTTGTGAGGCCACTGTACTCTAGTCTACATCCCAACCCGATCTATGACTATATCTACTCCCCGCCTACGGTGTTTCTTCGTTTGTCTTCTTCTCGAAGCAGGATTTTGGGGCGGAAGGTGAAAGGGGGCGAGGCGTCGTCGTTGGTCCGTAGCGGTCCAGCGGACGCCCCCGTGGGCGAAACCACAGTTCCGCCGATGCCTTCTGGATCGCCCGAGGACAGAAAGTCGATTCGGAAAGTGATTAACAGAGCGGGAGGGCGAGTCATTTTTTGGTCCCGAGAGAGTCTTGACAGTGGAGTTGGTATCTCTGAAACACCGGTCGTTCGTTCCCTGAAATTCCTTCTGAGACGTGCCGTGGAGGAAACATGAGGTGCCGAAGGTAACAGGATTAGAAAGATGGACTGCCGTACGGGTGGATTTAAAATGTATTTTTTCCGGCGAAGAATAATATGGTCATAATAGGGAACACAACTGCCGGATAACTTGGTGTAATTTTGGCAGAAAAGTATTCTAATCTTTTCTCTTTCGTGTTATTGAATGTTTTTGGAGTAACTTTGTGAAATAGATTCGTTTTAGAAAGAAAAAAGTGATTTGGCGATTTCACTTAGGTTTATTAAATTTCAACCCGACTTTCAGGTAAAAAGACATCTTTTTTCGTCGATACCACGGTCGTGGTTTAATATATCTTCAGTGGAATCACCAAGTATATTTTTTTCTAGTTAGTTACTCGTGTTACCTGCACCATTACATGCCTAGTGGTAATTATAAATTAATACATTTAAATCATCGCTAGTGATCTATAGGTTAACGTTCGGTGGATATGAAATTATCATGTCCTTGCATATGATGTCCTTCTTCAATTCGTCGTACCTTGTACTATTATTCTATGCTAACTACATATTCTTTCACTCCCACTACCCCGCTTCGCCAACATCTTTCCCTGTATCACGTCCTTCAACGATCATTTGCCCCTTACCATCTGCTCCATCCAGTTTCTCTGCCTTCTCCAAATTTCCTCGACCAGCTTCCTTTCCTTTTTCCAACCCATTAATGAAAGTTATATTCCTTCGTATATACTAATTATTTAGCTGTAAGTGCCTGGTGGAAACGTAACTATGGTGTTTCTTCAATTAAGTAGTATTTTACCCACTATTACTTGTACATTGTGCAAGTTAGCTGATTATTCTCTCCTACAACTCACCCTTGATGTGGATTGCAAGATAATCAGTAGATTTAGATGTAGAAGGTCGGTTTTTCAATGATGTCACGGAACTCGTGATCCAGCGTTTTCGAACCGTACGTTTTACTGGACTTACGTCCAGTGAAAGCTTTTTGATTTCTTGAAGATCGGTTGCGTAACTGTTTCCGAGGTGTGTGACGAATGTTTACGCGATCCGATGAATATTCCACAAGATCAAATTCCTTCTTGTCCTGCTGTGATTGATTGCTGGTTCTACCACATCGGACCTTTCTCTTCATGGTAGGTCCGTAGACAGTGTTGCTACTCGATTTCTTGTGTATATAAAATTGGTGAAAGTTCGCTATAATATTATGTTGCAATTGTTGGAGCGAAATATGTAGCAACAAATTCGTGTTTTTATTGTGATTGGTGAACTATGGCCCATCGGTGTGACGGGAACTATTTAGCTTGCGTTCTTTCGTTTAGAGTTTTCAGTTAGAGAATAATATCGTCCAGATTCTCACTATGTGTTGGATTTTAATTTAGTACGTAAAATCGACCTATCCATGTGATTTTTGCATGCCTGTCACTTATATTTACAGATAAAAATGAAAGAGAAATGTGGAATCCACGGCGTTCAAGCTGGAATAAGTTGTTGGCTATAGTTCAGATGAAAATTGGTGCAAGTTAATGTATTTTTCTGCTAACGAGCATTTTTATGGCACTTAGATGATTACTTTATGTATACCTAACAACTTTTCTGAAGGCAGTCAAAATTTTCACCTACGATTTTAATCATCATCATCGGTCAACAATCCTAGGATTGGTTTGACGTACCCCTCCACTCAATTGTTCCATCGACAAATCTCTTCATATTGACGTAATTCTTCTCTTTTGCATCCTTCATAACCTGTTCCATGTATCTCATACTAGGCCTGCCTTTTTCTATCTTCCTATAAGTAGTTTTATTCAGATCTCTCTCAGTCTCTGCTACGAGAGCTATGTCATCAGCGAATCGCAGCATGCTTATTTTTTCTCCGTGGATAGTCTCTCCATAAGACTTCTCTTTGATTTGACGATTTTACTAACCAAACAAAATATTTGCCATTGCTGTTTTTTATAAATAGTCTGTGCGTGGTGCTATTAACCTTCGTTGTCGACGCACCATTCAAATCTAAATTTACTACTCCCAAAATACTTATTTAGGGATGTGCAATTTCGTCTCACAAAAATGATGAAAATTGGAACTTACAATGGCAAATCGTTCTCTTTTTTCATTGATTCAATATTGATTGGAATTATAAGTGCAAGTGTAAATTGATCAGGATTGAAATCGCTAAATGGTGGCGCAAAGTTTTTTTCTAAACTTTTTGAAAGGCAAAAGCAAGCAAGATATATCCCAGGGGATCAATGAGGCACGGCATCGTTTACTATAATGCCTTGTATTTCCTGGATTTGATTGTTTTTACGTATAGTTGTCGTGTTTCCTCGGAGGGACGTCAGTTATGCCAGAAAAAGGTTACCTTAGAGCCCAGCCATTGGTCTCTGACTCCGACTGTGACCTGCATATATTACGAGATGAACAATTGAAATTTCAGTGATAGAAGTACTTTTATGTCCTCATTAAATTGATCGTATTTATTATATATATGCACGATTGTGCGTTTTATTATCTCTGCAATGCCGAGGTTACATTTATATATTTCTCTCAGTAAAATTAGTGCACAGCCCATGAAGCTTTTCCACGGCTGGAAGACATGAATCGTTCAGAGGGAAATGAAGTAAATGTTATTCCACTTGCCTGAAATAAAAGTCACAATTAAAGCACTCTAAGCAGTGGGAATAAGATTCTTTTCTTAAGTCACGAGTTGTCAGCAGTATTCATTATCCATTATAAGCCTACATCTCTTCAGTAGAATCCTAACGATAATATTTAACGACACTGTATTGCGCCGTTTAGTTTCTTGTGGACCCCTGTATTCATCTCATTCCATGGTTCTGATTCAGTTTTTCTATTATACTCAGCTCATCAGGGCAATGAACGGCTTTCGTTCCCTTGCATCACACGTATGTACGTACATATCTGCTTGCCCATGATACATACATACCTTACCTATTCCCTAGAAAAATTTGATACGTTGAACTTGCATGAACACTGTTGAATTCTGAGAATTTGAGAGCAAATCCCAAAAATAATATTTGCGTGACAGTTGCGATCGTTTTTCTTTGTGAAATGGTCGGATATTTTAAAATTAACTCGTCGTCTTCTCAAATTTTACTTCTCTCAAGGTTTGCTAAATAAATGACTATATTCCTTTAATTCTATTAACTGTAATTTAAAAAATTCCGAATTCCCGTCTTTGATTAATCAAATTAACGATATTTTCTTTTTGTAAAATAAATAATTTAAATGGAGTATGAGTGATTTAATCATCCTGGAAATCTAAATACGGAGAGAACTTGAAAAGTCATAGACGTTGGTAATTGAGGCATTGTAGAAACTCGCAATAATATATCATACATATTCCTTTCCCTGAACTAATTGTCCATCAGATCTGATATGATAATTTTATCTTTAATTGGCCCGCTCAGTCCATTGTATGCGTCCTCTTCCTTTTACAGTACCTATGAAAAATGATGAGTTGGATATTATCAATATCGCCGCTTTCATTTGAAGCTGTAAAATGGCATGTATCCTGGAAAAATTGACATAATTCACATATATCCGCGCAGCGAAATAAGCGATGAGGAATATTTTTGACGATTGCGTTCAAATTTACAAATACAATTATACTTAGAGAATTTTTATTTCACATTGGTAGTGTCTCCAAGGAATATTTACTTTGTTGTATCCTGACACACCAAGTCCAATCATAATTGTCTGTATAACTTAAAAAATGTAGATTTTAAGAGAGACTACGTGTGGTCAGGTAACAGAATTTGCCGTGCATGTCCAAGTAGGGATAGTTGTATCAAGAACTGTCGCAGAAACTAATATAATTGATTGAAGAACTCTTTTTGTGGGCTCTTATTTCGTATTCTGAAAACTAAATATCGATTAATGGAGAAAAAAACAAGTGCGCGTAAGATTAAGGTCAGTGTGGCGAGTGGATGGAGTTACACAATTTGGCAAATGCCCCCAGTTTTGGGGAATCGCTTCCCAGTCAGATTCCGCTTAAACGTGCGTGATGATTTGATTTCGCGCGTGGAGTGGTTGGCGGATAGATTAACTCCCCTTGTCGACCGTAAAACAATTTCATATGATTCCGGGAATGGTGCAAATGACTCCTGACATTAAATTCATGAAATGAATAATAAATCATCTCGTGGTCGGTTAAAATTCCCCGCCTTCATACGGGTGTAACTGTTTTTGCCGCCTCCTTTGATTAAATTCGTCGGCTGTCGCGTGGTGTTCAATTCCGTGTCCCATAAATTACGACGATTTTGCACGGTCAACCCTTTCATCTAACTCCCTGATGATCTCTCACCCTGATGGCGACAAAATCAGTTGATGGTTACCGGATAGGTAAGCAAAAGGCAGGCATATAGTCTGTAGTGCATCAGAAACATGTTCTAAATACTTTTAATACTAACGCGTGTGGACTGCACTCTTGAATGCCTTGCGAATCATAAATTTTTGTGTCTTAAATAATGTAATACACTGATTCCGGAATTACTTTATAGAACCATATTACTGTACCATATAAACTGTATGATTGCGTTTTGTATATTTTTAATTAATCGTGCCTTGTAAATTATTGATTAACAAAGTTTTTTCAACTAAATTCACCTTCACTGTTTACCTACCACCCCCACGCCACACGCCCGTATGGCGGCGAGTAAGATAAAATGTAGATGTAGTCCTAATATGTCCATACTGTTTATTTACCTCAGTACACTGCACTGCGACCCTATTTATTATTTTATTTTTATTAATGTTATAGGCAACTATTAACCTTAGTTACTATGTTATTTTTGGCCTGCCCTCGATAAACCAAAAATATTTATGGACCGGTCGTGGGTTTGGGAAGTGATTGACGTTATGAAAGTTTTGATCATTTTCCGAAACCAAGGTCGGTAAATAGTGTGAATGTCTTACAAAGTTATTGTTTTCACTATCTTAAGACGTGCCTAGCCAATTAATAATTATTGTATTACTACGTTAATAATTATTATTTAGTCGCGAGGCCTTAGTGGATACATAATTAGCACGTTTACTATTAAGCAGTAGTTTTGCACCTCTTCGTAGCAAGTACTCGGTGCCTTTGTGGTAACTGTTCACACCCTCGAGGTGGCCTACAGGGTGATACGTGGATGTTGATGTGTATGAAGAGACAACATTTTCCTCGTGCTTGATTTGATTGCTGCTATTTCGCGGTCCCTGGCAACCGATGGCGTTCATAGTTTCTGGATCCAAAAAACACACCATGTGCTCACAAATTGGTTTCTTGGAAGGCGGTGTTGAAAGAGCACCTGAATTTTTGGTTCCCAGGAAGCCAAACCTGTATGTTTTCCTCGGGTGTTAGCCGTTTTTTTTATCAAGAGCTTCTTCCTCACCTTGCGGATCCACGGTCAGTTGCACCCGTGACGATAAACGATCTCCGATACACCCGTGGGATTGAAGTGATTCTTTTTCACGCGTCGAATCTTTCCACGCCACTCCCTTTTGCGAGGCAAGCTCCCAGTGCCCGTTACATTAATCATGGTTGTTCTGCCGATTAGGGTCCCTTTGAGGAGTGATATGATGATGATACTAAATGCACCCCGGCCACCGTAGACTCACATTTATCGACAAGATTTTTTTCCTTCGAAGCAGTAAACTTTCAACCTCATTTCATTAGGCCTAAAACCCATGTCTTCATTCCTCTTTTCTGACATTTTCCCAGTTTATCAGTGGATTTAAAATATTACTTACTTAAATATACTCTGCTTTCTTGCAGTTTCCTTTGGTTAAGTGCCCTTTTTTCCTATCCCATTTCAGATCATGCGTGCTTGTGTTTCTTTATTTCTATCGTTTTCTATCCTTCTCTTTCTTTAATGTCTGTTTTGAAATTTCATCCTCTAGCCTGAATATCTAACGCCGTAGTGTTGCATTTGTGATGCTAATGCTTTAGTGATTTCTCTTACCAAAGCATTCTTTCTTGACGTCCATATAATTTTATATTTCCAGTTAATGAAATTCTTGCTCTATATACCTTACATCTTCGTATGTGTTTCGTCCATTTTTCATCGTAATCATTCGTCATCATAAAGCTCAGTAGTCTGCTTAATAATTATTTTCCCAGGTCCTGAGCATTGTAAAATCTGCAATAAAATGAAGTTATCTACAAACTTTTATTCTACGGTAGCGCAGCAGTACGACGAATATTGTTCAATGATTGGTTGATATTTTAGCATATTATTGATTTTATAATAGTTTTGATAAAAATATATCCAAATTTAAAGCTGTTGCTTGTAAATGTATTTGGAGATGAGTTTCCGTATATGCGAAACTGCAAGGTAAAGAAAATGTCGTACGTATCAGCGGTAAATAGAATCATGCTGAACTGGCTTCCTCTGGTACAAATTGAAAAAAGATGCAGTTGATACAGTACCAGTTGTTGAAAGGTATTTCTTTCCATCTCGTACCACAAGTACCTATGTGGAATATTTTCGATTTCTTAATGGTGATGTTTGAATAGCTGTTGGTGATTGCAAACTCATACAAAATTACGGTCAAATTTGGTCAATCCTCACATGATATATTTTTCTCCATTTATGCCCTAGTGGTAGTCTGTAAGTGTCTCCGATGCCCGGTAACCCGCATCTATCGCTCTGTTTCCTTAACCCGGAAGTGGAGACACATCAAAACCCACCCCTGGACCTGACTCTATAATGAGGAGAACGAGCAGGGCGTTTGTTTCCGAGTTGATGCCGTTAGAGCTTTCGCGTGAGAGAGTTTCTCTATTTTTCTCACTCCCTCCCTACACCTCTCCCCCTTTTCAACTTCCTTCTCCCTCTCTCTCTCTCTTTCGTATCCTTCCCAACCCCTTCCATCCGGTCATCCTCTCCCTGCTTAGCACCTCCGGCTCGCGAGCGCATAAATTATGCTCCCGAAAACTCGGGTCGGAGATAACAGGGAGTTTGATTCCACGCTCGAGGGTATGGGTGTAAGGGGAATGCGGCAGACTATTCCTTCCTTCCTACTCATACCTCGCATCACTCTCTCTCTCCCCCTCACCCCCCTCACTCCTAAAGGGATTCCATATCTCATTAATTCGGTATGTCGGCCGGCTTTGACACACTCGGCTGCGCGTTTCTAATGAGACGTAATTCGTGATAAAAATGGGGATATCGTTTCGGATTTTGCAGCTGGCATGTGAGGCGTTCGATTGGCTCGGGGAATGTTTCTTCGAGATTATTTTTCTCCTCAGTTATTAATGACCCTTTTATCTTCCCCTCAAAGGCTTTCTCCTCCCCTCTCGCCCCTTGTTTTTGCTACGAGATCTGATTTTCAGCGTGTGCGTTAAGCTGTGAGGAATGGGTTTTGGCTATGGAAATTTCACTCTTCCTTTTTCGTTTATCCGAGCGGAATGAAACCATCCTTCCGGTACGTCTACCGTTACATTTCTCTAATGCTCGAGCTTCTTTGATTAGGTGGAATGATGCTGATTTACCTGAGGCAGTGTTGCGTTTGCCGCACTAAAAATTTACTTCATTCCATCGAAGCGGTGCTACGAGAGAGGCATACGTTTTGCTAGCATTAAGAATAGTGGTGTTATATACCTACTGCTCATGTTGTTACAGCCCGGGAGCTCCCTTGATCAATAATTATGGTGTGTCTAATTAGCTCGTATAGTATGTGTTATTTCAGATGGATTTGAATTTTCTCTCATTGCACGTATTGTATTATACTATTGGTAGGGTTGCATTTTCGTTTGGTAGTGGACTCTAAAATTTCATGTGAACCAAATAGTTTAAAATAACCTGATACCCTTTAGGTTCCATTAATTTTCCTAATTCCTTTACCTCGACGAAAGTTTCGTTTTATAAAATGAGTCATTTTAACGGAATAGCGTGGTTGAGGAGAAAAGAAGATAGATGTCTGAAATTAGAAGAAGGCAGAGTTGGTGGATGGAACAGCTACTTGGGGAGGGTGAAATTTTAAAGTTCGTCATCGATGGAGAAATTCTGCGAAAGCAAGACCGGGAAGAATAAGGAACTGAGAAGGAAAAGGAAGAGAGAAGTGGCGTTGGGAACAAGCAAGATGAATGGAATTCGAAGTAAAGAATGAAATTCCATCGACACCTACCCTAAGCAGTAGAAAACTATTAATCAATTTGGTTTATTAAAAAAATAGCGTGCGTCTTATGCTAAGTAGCATACGGCGAAAACTAATTTCTCTAAGACTTTGCTTTTTAAACGCTTGGCTTTAAGGAAAGCATGAGTGTTAGTGATAATTTGGATGTTCATCACAGTTTATTTTTAGCCGTACCCACGCGGATATAAATAAATTTTTATGTATCATTAGTCTCTAGACTTTGAAATAAGTCTTGTAATTCATTTTTGTTCAGTTATGTTTTAACTTAACTAAAACTTCTGCAATTTGGTCGCTAACTTGAATTACGATTAGATACTTCGATTGCATAACTAGAGATAGTGTGTAAATTGAGATGAGGCATACCCTGGTAATCTATAATCACCAATTATTGTCTAGCCTTGGCGTCAATGAGTTAACAAACTTTCGGGACAGCAGTTAGAACCCAGTTGGTGTGGCATAATTCGCTTTAAGTAATTTTGTGGAATCAGCACGAGGATTTATACCCACTCTTTAGTAATTTAGTGTCCTTCCCTTCTTCAGCCAGTAAAATAGATTCTCATCTATTAAGTCTGTGTAATTGATGCAGTGGTTTGATGGTTGGAGCTATGAGTAAGGTGCGCTAAATGCTCTTTTCGCGTCGTTATCAGGAAAATTATAACTTTCGTCTGTAGGTTGTTGATCATCGATTGATTCTAAATCTTAGTTTGTAAGTTTGAATATGGCTTTTCTAGGTTCATACAGTGTACTTATCACCCGTCAAACCAGGTATTTGTGTTTGCCTGATCTTAGTACGTATTAGAAGTACTTGAATTAGCATATTTGAAAACTCGTTGAAACATCGTTAAGTAAAAATTAATTATTTTGCAGCTTGACCCTTGGGGTATCCGCTGAATTGAATCACTCAATTAGGTCGTAATTATTGGTTAATTTTACCTTTATCTTGTTCTCTGAGATAGGTACCGGGGAGTAATAATATAAAATAATTAATCGAGTTCCTTGCGAGCTAAAATTTGACTTACTTGGCTGTGGACACTGCTTCCAGCAGCCAATATTTAAATTTCATTTAAACTTAATTTCCACCCCTCGAAAGAAATTTATTTTATCTTGGGGTTGGGTTTTCTATGTAGGCTGCTTGTGACGTCCGAAGCGCTTAAGAAATGAAATATGATAGATTGCTTCGTTTTAGCACACGCAATATATCATGCGTATTGACATAATTGGATCAGTTTTCCTTTCGTGATTTATTGAAATCTCATGCATATGAGATACTGAAAGATAAGGGAAGATGGATCGCTATTTTTAGGTAAAGGGATTGAATATATGTCCTGTGCATGTTAGAATGATTAATTATTAAGATAACGCAAGCGTTTTATTCATTTGTAGGTATTTCTATTATTTCCCTTTCTACGCATATAAAATTTTGCTGTCGCCTCTGTGCTGAATACGTGATTAGACGTTGAGGTTTGTGGAACGGAAATTTTAGCTGATGTTTAAGCTAATTTTTTTTAAAAAGTGAATGACACAAAATAATTAAAACATTGCCAGTCATGTTTCGAATTTACAATGACAAAAAATATCAAATGTTTCGTGCCTCATCATCTTCTAAATTTATTAAACGACTAATATTTAAAGAAAGATGAAGCATCCATGCTCCTAGTATCCCGCCGTTGCTTCGCGAACTGTTATGCCTAAGTTTATATGTATAAGAAATCATTTGTTCTTTTTACCAGAGGCAATGTCTTCTTCTCCGCTCCCCCATCAATTCTCCAGAAGCGATAGCAGTCTAAACGCTCATCTCCTCCGGTCATTCAATTTGCGTAGGTTTTTTTTTTTAGCTCATATCCCTCGTGAAAGGCGGAGGAAATAATGCTGAGTAAAAGCGGTCGTAATTGGGGTGTTTGTGAGGAATGTATTGAAATCATCAGGGCTATCCATCTGAATATTAACTTCATCGTGTTCCTCGTTCATTGTATCATTAACTGCGAATTTCATTTTCTACGTTTACATGATTAATTTATCGCAATTTAATAACAAGGATATTAGAAACCGTCTTATATTCCGCACATAAAAGTTGTCATATGAGTGGTAATCACATTAAAGTAATACCTCATCGTATACCCTTGTATTTTTTTAATGACCGCTAGCTTTTCTAGAATAAAGGCTTGTAGTATTTTCATTATGCACGATACAGTAGCTGCAAGTGGTATTTGATGCGAACGGATGTACAAGATGTAAATAAAAAATTTAATGAAACCTGTATTTGTTTATAAAGTGAATTGAGGGCTATGAAGTCCTCACTTGGAATTAACTGTAATTAACTTCACAATTATCCAAGCCTCGAAAAGTGAAGATTCTCCCCGGCGGGAATCGAAACTGGTGCCTCAAGTTTGACAGGTAGGAGATTTTAACCCTGGCTGTGGCCCTGGTAGTGGCTGGCAAGATGTAAGCGGCTGCCAAGCAACAGTTTTATTTCTAATATTCCGTGCCTTGAATATAGCCAGAAAAAATAACGTAGATCAATGATTTACGATGGATTAAGGTGAGATTGATAATAGATTTGGATGTAATTAAGTCAGAGTTGTATTTCACCAAGCTACACCAAGTTACGTAGTAGATAGACATATGGGGTGAAGAGAGACTGGGATGAAGAAGAGCTAAGGAATGAAATAAAATAACTTCGGTTTAACAAAAAATACACTAATGAATGAAGAATTCTCGTGTCAGAAGTGCCAACTATATTAAATGTTAGAAAATATGTATCCCTAAAGTTCCTGGATATAATAGCGAGCAAAAGTTGTCCAACGTCACTAAGACGCCACCATGTGTGGTGAAACGGAAGTAAAGTATAGAGTGTAATCAAGCGACAGAATCTATTTAAACTATGGCATAACAAGTCCAGAAACGTTTACCAGGAAGCACGCGCATGAAACCGTTAACGTCGACGAGCGAATTCATCTGCATTCCCATCGCCCGGTAAGGAGTGAGCATGGATGTCTGCATATACGCGCGCGCAAATGCTCTCCCTAAACAGGGAAATAAGAAGGCTCCCGGTGATAATTTGGCTCGTCATCATGTCCAATTACCGCACCCATTAAGATTCCTTTTCTGTCATCCTACGGATGAAGTCTGGGAAGTCGGCGCCGAGTGCTCTCCGCCCACCAATATCACTTCTCAGGCGTGTACTCCGTTTCCGCTTTTTCCTTGCAGAGTACGGAAGATCTCACGACTGACGGATTCAAATGTTCCGCTCCTTTGAGGCAGAGAAGTATTTCCGTCGGGAAGAGCGTAATGTCTCCATGTGTACACGTTGTACAGAAAGGTGAGGCTATGCAATTCAACGCAACCGCTTCCGCATGCTTGACAGAAATAGGAGTCCATTTCGGAAGGGAGGAAATATTTAGCGAGTCCGTAATCCTGCAGATGCCCACGTTTCTGTGTGGGACTGCGATCCAAATCAATTTCTTCTTTCGGTAATAAAAACGTATCTACTCAAGTGCATGGAAGGCACGATCACTGCTGATGTTAACGCGGTGTTTCCCTTTGGGTATTGGGAAGAGTAGCTATTTTGTATACTAATGCAGCAGTACCCTACACTTTTTTTTCACGTTCATACCCCTAGGCAGTCCAATTCTCCCCTTATCCCATCGTCATGCTTGTAACTTTTGCAGCTACTGTATATTTCAAGTTGACTTCGTGGTGTAGTCACCAAGATATGATTATTTCATAGTCGATAACACAATATCGGCTGTTCGCCCATAACTGGATGTTAATATTTATGCGAACGACTGTGTATATTGTTCCTTTTGCCATTATTAACGTTTATTCCGTACCCCTTAATCATTAAGCGCTCTATGGGATCCGCTGTACTAGAGGATGCCTAAATTTTCGCTCTTATTTTTTAGAAAAAAATCGTATAGTTTTTTTTCATCTCACTACCATTGTCGGTAGAACATTGATAAACGATGTTAGTTGCACATATCCATCGTATATATTCATCATCCCGTATCTTTTCCATAAATAGATGGCATTTGGATTAAATTATCTCGTGGTACACGTTGCAATCGAAATGTGATTGAATCCTCTGTCTGACTGTCATTTACTCACAGTGCCTATAATACATTGTGATATATCATATCCTTCCTTCCCTATAACGTGGAGTCGAGGGTCACGCTCTGGTTACTGTCGTATGCGTATCATGAAGTGCACTTCTCGCTTTTTGTTCACTCTGTGGGTGGTCGCGGAAGAGAAAACGCAAGCCCTTTGTGAACCAATTGTGCCATTCGCTGCCGGTCCGTTTTTATTTCGGTGTAACATGAATGAAAACCGTGAGGCGTGCTAAGTAGAAGGCGTCCGTTCGCGGCTTGATGACGGCGGACTCAACCAAGAAATCGATCAAAGCGTATAGTAAAAAGTACTGAGTGAGAATAGGACCGTAACAGAGTTGTGAAGATTGCAAAGGAGAATTGGCGTAATAATTGCGTAAGGTAGTATGTAGTAAAAAATTTAAACGGCGAAAGATTTTGTGCACTAGCTAAATATTTGCTCATCGGTAAGATATATATAGTGGAATGGTATGCGGATGCTGTTGGACCGATTGGAATTGTTGTTCTGCAGTTGAAGATAAATGAGGATGGACCTAAGCCACCTATATTGTTCCGTATTGCCAGATATTCCTATTCATATTTTTCATAAAATCCTTCTTTTGATGCTATTTTCCCTGCCTCTCTTTCTTCGATGTCTTTTCTCCTCTTATTACTCCGTTGACCAATGTTCACCCTTCATCTCCCTATTGCGCTCTTTTTCTGCATCATCCGAATTTCCTTCAGGAACCATTACAATTTTAGCCTTACCGCCACGTATTGTTTTCACTTGATTTCATCTCATCCAGGGGCTCTATGCTCGAGACGGATGCGAAAAACTCATATGAAAACAATGAGTTCGATTGTAATGAGTGATCTAAACACACCGAATTTGTGAACCATGTGAATCCTTGGTTGTGCAATCAAGATAGCCCCGACGGTTTCGAACACATCCTCCAGGTCAGGTATTTCGCTTCTTTAGGGTGCTCAAAGTGCTGATGTTATATCGCCCTATTTAACATAAATCCTAAGCTTAATACATCTACATCTACACGATACCCTGGCACACCCTCGCGGTGTGTGGCAGGGGGTGAAGGTCACCAAGCATGCACTACTAACATGCAAACAAGCAACTATAGGGCCTCATGCAACTTGATTGTTAGTATCTATAGTATTTAATACAAAGTCAACCATGCCTAGCACGAAAGCATGCGGTTCTCATGCTAGGCATGGTGGCTATGGCCGCAGTTTTTCGTCCCCTGCTTACGGCAGTGTTAATCGACGTTCTATGATCATCGCCTCATTCAGTTGATCCATTGCAATATTACGCAGCCCATGATAGGACTCAGGTGAATCGAGGGATCCAAACGTGGTGGTGGGGGAAGCGTTTGGAGACGCGGGCTGCCCTTGGGGCACCACCCGCGAACCATGAGGCTGACCGCCGATCCCGCGCGTCTCTTACCTCTCCCCCACTCCTCTTCCCGCTCCCACCCGAGACACTCCCACCAGCGAGCGGCCCTTTTCTTCTGTCTGAGTCCCTCTCATTATTCCCCGCTCTTCGGCGCGGCGGCAGCCGAAATACAGAGGAGTAGGCGGAGCGGTGTCGGGAAGAGAAGGGGGAAGGGAGAGTGTCAGCCTCCGGGTCCTGTGAGGGCCTTATTTATGACCCCCCCTCGCGAAAGCCCTGCATTGTCTCACTCTTTCTTCGGCGTTGACCTGGTTCTCGAGGTGGTTCTGGACAAAGGGTAGACCGCAAGTGCGTGATCGATAAGCCATACTTCTCCCCCGTTTGAGATATTGCGATGCACTTCGATGTTGCGTCTGGTTGGTCTGGCTTTGAAATAATCGGTTGTGCATCAGCGGCTGAGTCTTGGAGTCAAACCTTTCGGCCTCTGGGAGGAACAGTCTGGAATACAATTGTGTAAATTGTCTTTAATTGGCTGGAATGTTGTCCACAACACTGCGAATGGTGATATGGACGATTGAGGGGGTTTATTTCGTTAGTTAACGTTATTCGTCATTTTGCCCTTAGTTTGATATTGATGACTATTGTTAAGAACTAAACACCCATGAGTTTATTATTTGAATCATTATATGATTGTCATTTTTCTATTCTCCCTAGCATATGTTGTTTCAGGTTGTCGTACCTGACTTATGGATAATTTTTAAGGTTTTCAGCTATTAGCTCATTTTAGCCAAATTTGAAGACTATTTTAATGAAAGCAATATATTTGGTACCTTTTAGCCATATAGGGACTAGATTCAAACTTTAAGTTGGGTCCTGATGATAATATTTTGACTCAAATCTATTTGACACCTCCTCATCATGTCAGAGTCTAGATCGTTTATTTATGCATTTAATACATTGTATCTCTCTAGATTTTTAACCGTTTTATACCGTCTTTATTCTGTCTGTAGTGCATGATGCTTGTATTAACCCCTAAAATAGTATAGATATTAACAATCTATTTGCATGAGACCCTATAGTTGCTTGTTTGCATGTTAGTAGTGCGTGCTTGGTGCTCTTCACCCCCTGCCACACACCCTCGCATTGGCTTGCAGGGTATCGTGTAGATGTAGCTGTAGATATTCAAGACCCTTGGTCTTTGGTCATGTCGTTAATTTTGAACGTGGTTTCCTCGGAAAACGAATGGCAGTAGGTTGCGGAATGTTATTTTTCACCGGTTTTCCCTGTATAAACTTGTCCTATAAAACGCAATTTGGTCAAACAAAGAAAGTTTTAAAGTAGCTGAATAATTCCTGAAAAGCCATTTATTTTCTTTGTCACGGCACCTATCCACTAGGTAGACTCGTGTCCAGAAAATTCATTGGAAAGTAGATGTGGTCTCAGTGAAATTTATTGATGTATTGTAAATTTCTGTGGAATTGTTCTCACGGCATCTTTTTCTCTGCTCCATACCCACTATTACTGCCTCTAGACCATCCATCTGAGAACTTAAATCATCTACGCTTCATTTTTTCTGATAGGTAAATCTTTGTCTATTTCTTTACCGTAGCATTTGACTGTCTTCTAAGAAGACTATAGCCTTTAGGCGCGTATTGCTTAAAAATCCAGGAAAACGAGTTGCACTAATTCGACTAAAAATGTATGGGTAAGTACCTCTTTTTCAATTGCGCAATTTAAAAACCGCTTAGTCACATGCTCTAGTTACGATAATAATTGACCCCCTGCTTTTATTTCATCATATAAGCCGTGGTGCATAAACTTACCCTAGTTCAGAATCAATGTTGAAATTAATATGATTTTTACATTTACAATAATTTTTATTGGCTTTCTCTACCCCAATAAGTATGACTTATTTGTCATAGGTACCTGATAATAAACATGATATTAAAGAAGATTGGCAATTTTCCACAGAATAAACTTTAAACCGACCGGTTTCGTTGTACTACATCATCATCAGGTCTGCATGTAGTACATCTAAACCGATCGGTTTAAAGTTTATTATGTGTAAAATTGCCAATCTTCTTTAATTATGTTATCCTACCACATCACACCTAAATCTACTCTTTTTAAACATCGTTATGTTCTTTTTTTTAACTGTCAAGCGTTGTCGGGGAAAATGTTTAACAAAAGAATTCGCATGAGTCTTAAATTTCATCACCGATAGTAATTAAGAGGATCGAGCTGGGCCCAGAATTGTTACATACTTTGAAGTATCCCCTTGAGTTCACGAGCCACTCCTGACAACGGACACTGCACTGAAACACTTTTTTGCCTCTCAGCTATTCAATTGTTGTTTGAGGTGGGCTTTTATTCGCAAGGATTCAACTACTATTCACTGACGACATTCTATGGCAGGAAAAAATGGAATGCCAACCTTATTAGTGATCTACCGGTTAAGGTAGGTTTAGATGGACATAAAACTCTCCAGTCCCATCTCCTGCATTTTGGAAAAAGACTCCTGAAAAAAATTCTGCAGAAGAACTGAGAATGTTAGCAATCATCATGATTTGAGATTAGTTTTCTTAAGTCCCGTGAAAAGGCCTTGTATTCTCAAAGCTCTGCAGCAAAAAAATTAGCACCTTTTTCCGTGCGCCACTTTCTTCACCGCCTTCAACAGCATCTGAATACCCTAACCTATCTTTCTTCTTATTATTATAATTCTTACATTCTTTTACATTTAATCTTTTAACCTTTATCTTCCTTTTGCTTTCTAAATTTTGTTTGGTTTTTATTTCTAACGGTGGATGTCGTCTCGGACAACCTCGCGGCCTTTCATATTCGCACATTCATCGTGGGAAGCCCATTGCTTTCCCTTTGTCACCCGGGGTTTTTGTTCCAGTGCTCTCACGGAATTGCACCTCTTGGATTTCGACAGGGGTGACCTAAGAGGTCACGCCTCGTTTTTTGAACCTGTGGCCTGACGGTCCCTTGATGTACGCTCGACTCATAGGGATTCATTGCCGGCCTAAATTTTTACATCATGTGGAAATATTCGCATGATAACTAAAAATTTAACAATTTGCATATGTCCCTGACTTTTTGCATAAAATTTACCAGCTATTGAAAAGGCTATTTTTTATTATTTACATTTATTTTAAAATGAAGGTAATATCTTCCCAGTTTGCGATAAATAAATCAGAAAATTATTTGACCTTGTACCTGACGTATTTTCATTGCACCCCGTGAGGAGAGAAACATCATTTATTTCTGCACCGTCAATCGTTTTTGCCTCCGTTTAAGAAGCACGTACGCCACATACCTTTGAATCGAAAGTCATGTCCCTTTACCCGAGGGGTTTCATTACCTTTGATTGATGCTTAACAATTTCAAACCTTTCTTCATGATGAGTTTCCCAGTTGTACCGTCAAGTACAAAACTTTTTTCTCTTTGCCCTCACTTTGTTGTGCTCAATAATCTACAAGAACTCCGAAGAAACTGATAATTCACTTTTGGTGAAAATCTTGGAAATTGAACCACTGAGTTTTATTATTATATTGAATGTCTCTGAAAAATAGAGAAGCTGGACAAATAATCAGGAATCATACTGTCATCCCATGATATAGGGAAGAATGCCAGCTAAACGATATTATTAGAAAGTGAGGAGAATGGACAGGCTGAAGGGATTGATAAAAGCATGAAGATTGATAAATATTTATATGCAGCAAAAGGATACTTTTTTAACATTAACAAAACTGGGTAGAACTTTATCTTAATCTGAATGTACTTGAACCGGAAGAAACTATGATTATTATGGTTTGATGGAAATCTTTTCGGGCCTTCCGCCGGGTTGTCAATTTCCGAGTGTCCGATATTTAAAGTTCAACTCGAGTTCCTTCTCCAAGGCAAAGTCTTCATGTTTATCGTCGTTGATACTTGAGGCGTCGGACCGGTGATACGTAAACGGTTATCATTGTTTGAGGCCCCCGATCGGTCAGCTCAAAGCCAATCGTTGGATCTGGAAATCGCCATGAATTTCGCAAGGTATAGCCTATAAATCGGTTATAAATGCTTCTTTTAGTTTAATTTCGATGGCTTTTAAAATTCTATCCCAATAACCTTGAGTAATTAAACCGCTGCATATGTTTTCCTGCTGAATTGTAGTTCATTAAAAAACGAGGAAGATGTAAAGTATTCTTTAGGAATCTTGTATTCATAACCTGATAGAAAGAAAAATTTTGGGTGATCGAGAAAAGATTAGTGCCCAAATGACACATCTTTTTTTCTTCGATATTCTCTATGTTGTATGAAATAAAAGACAGAGGGAACTACAGTAGAACGCTTTGTCGCCAAGGATGGACATGTATCCATCGGGAAAGGAGTGGGATTAGTAGGTTTGTACTGAAGGAGGCATTGACATGCTAGCCTATTGGTAGCAATGAAGCGAAAATGGAGATGCTTGGGAACAATTAGGCCCCGCCTTCTCCGTAGAAAACATAGCGATTTATACGGCTTCTGATGGAGACTGCATGTGTATTTAAACATAAATAACTATGAAATCGTGCTCACATTTCATCGCAGGGGCGTCACTTAATCTTCCTAAGGATATTTAAGGAGATATTATGGAATTGGATTCATCTGTGAGTTAATTTAATTACTGGAACTGGTTTGAATTTAACGTATTGAAACTACATATTTGGCGTATATCTGTGTTTGCGCACTTTCCTCAGTTTCTTTCATGAATTTTAAAAATTCATTCCGTTATGAATCTTACTACTTTAAGTTTTACCGCGTTAGAAAAACAACTTCATCCCTACGAGTATCGCAAATAGTGAGCCAGAATGTCGTACCTACCAAGGTGGCCGCTGGCTTATCATATTTCCTGCGATGTCTTCTCCAGCACATTCTAACCTCCTTGGTCTGGGAAGGAAGGGTGAATTGGGTTGGGAACGGAAGAGGGCGAGACCGCGGGGGCGGCAAACAGTTCATCTCTGGGCGGCGAGCTTAACGAAGCCGCCCCCAAGCGCCGGGGGCGGATGGATGACGGACGTCTTCCCTCACGGGAGGCGAAGAGTGAAAGCTCTCCCTCCCCCGCTTTCCTCTCTCCGAAGTCCGCGCCCCCGTTGACAACTATGGGAGTCGGCATCTCTTTCCCCCTGCCTCTCTTTTTGCCAGACCTTTCTCGGCTCGTCGTACACTCGTTCACCGCGCTGCTCTCTATCTCGGCGATCGCAATTACGCCTCACTTTCCTCATGCGGTTTTTATCCCCATCCGCCCACCCGCACCCTCCTCTCCCGCAATGGCGTGGCTCTCCCGTTGCTGGTTTTCGGGCCGGCGCTTGACTTCTCGTCGAGGGTGGTGACAGGACCGGTAGTAGTTGTTATTCGGGGAAGGAGAGCCTCTGAAATGGTCTTTCACACCGAAAGAATACTTGAGTGATTGGGTAGAGGTGGGACTTTCAGGGAACGGAGGAAGGGTGTCGAGAAATCCGGATACCGTAATAGCCAGGTGAGGACCAAGGGTACAGATGGTTCCACGACTTAACGTCCTTACCGACGGGCGCATCACTGAACTTGAAGTGCTCTCCACTCATTAAAGTAGGGAATGATATATAGATGAAAAGCATCTTCCACTGCTTCGAATCCGCACAATTGGTTATAAGCCAATACTCCTACTGGGTTCGAAAACGGATATAAAATATCGTTCAGACTTTCCTGTTTTCCCTACTGTTTCTTTGGGAATCGCCCCGAGTTTCGGGAGTGTCGGTACTCGCGGAACTGGGTTTCCAAGCCTTTTCGTATTGATTCATCGTTAGGGTTAGTTTGAAGTTAGTTTTGAAACGCTCTCAGTTCTTCGCCCGATATCCCTTATTCTCAACCGATTTGTGTAGAATTAAGTTTAATGGTACTCCAGCTGCTGAGTTTATATAGCACCGGCTAACCTAACTCAGAATGAGGAAAATGATGAAGAGAAAATGTGTATGGTGATTGACAAACAAAGTTCTGAGATAAGTGGTTGAAAAAAAGCTGATGAAAACCTTTCAGAAAAAACGGAACAGCTTAATCGGTCATACCTATCTTGAAATATGATGGCCTGACGAAGACAACCGTCGAGGGAAAAGGGACTGGAAAGGAAGACCTCACATAAGATGTATGGAACAAGTACTGAAAGATGTGAAAGAGAAGGTTTATAGGTATGAAGAGGTTAGCGGATTGAATAATCGAGAGAAGAATTGCGCCTAAGAAATTTTAGGATTGATGACAATTGAGAATGAGCCTTACTTGAGTCTTACTTATGAGCCACATTATGTACACAACACCCAGAACCAATACGGGTTTCGAAACCGCGACCGTTGGGTCAATAGGATGCTTAACGTACCTGACTGCAGCTTCCGGCTGAGACCAGTTTAATCTAAAGTACTACCAAAATTAGCGACTTTCTCATTTCTTTCAGTTTACTCACGCCAGCCTTGCCTATCTACGGATAAATATTTTGCGGCGCGACAAATTTTCCGCATCTCCGCGTATAGTGAAGGATTTCCACCAAGGAAATTCGTACATCATCGAGCATTTTTTTGTCTTTGAAACTTTCTTTACCAGCATTGAACTTTTTGAGGGTTTAGGCCACCCAGCGTGCTCGGGAGGTGCCCTGAATGGTAAAGGCGGCGTGTAAGGCATCTCGCTGCATCGCCCCATTTCTTTGACCGAGGCTTTTTTATCGAGATTCCTTCTAATGCACCCACCTCATTTCGGGCTGGCACTTTCTATTTCTCTACCTCTAGGTGTTTCCATCTGTTAAATGGGCGCGCCAAGAACCAAGGGGCCAGACGTTTATGAATTGAGGCGTTAAAAACACTTAGCTTCGCGGCTTTGCCAACCCGGACGTGCCTATTTCAGCGAGTTTAGTCACGGTCGAGTGCGATTTTTTGCCCGTGGACGTTGATTTTTTCGCTCAAGACTTTGACTCGTTCTCCTACAAGGGAAAATGATTCTGGAAGTGAAACCAATAGAACCTGCAGAATTTCCTTTTGAACGTATCTGTGAGCATTGAAATCAGCTATTGTCCCATGGAACTGTTTACCTGTCAGTTACAGTGCTGATTTCTCAGTACTTAAACAATTAGTTTAAATAATAATAGTTCAGAAGATGAATATCAATTATCTGGAATTTACCCTGAATAGAGTAAAACTTGAATTGAATCAAATGGCATGATTACGAGAAGATTATACTCCTCTGGCTCTTTACCGATGACCGCCACTGTAAATACTGGATATAATTGCCATAATTTTATTTCCCTGGCCTAACTTATTAAATTAATTAATATTTAAAAACCTAAAATGTACCTACTTCTTTTCAACCTTTACATCCCTCCCTACCTTGGTTCTCACTTCATTTTAGCTCACATTCCATCACTGAATTAATTAATCAATCATAATTACTGAAATACAATTTCGAAATCGGGACAGGAAATTTTGTATATTAGTATCCGTAGAACGTTAGGTCACTCATTTGGAGATGTGTAAAAAGTAGATTCATTAACAAGTAATGTCTGGATATTTTCCGCGGTTCGAACCTTTTTTCTACCGTATGCTTCATGCCAGAGTATATGCTGTCAGGTATCAAATAGGTCAGGTAGTCGGGTAGCTGCTCTTTGTGTATTTTGGCAGTGAATAAGGAAAGTAGGAGAAGAAAGCATACTAATTCAAAACGTAAAGTAAAAAAGTCCAGGTGTGTAAAACAGAAAATGCCTGTGTTTGTTCGTAGGTTTCCGCGGCGTTGGTTAGATGTTCTCTGAATTTTTTCGGGATACGTCCGCGTCGTATGACAGTTGTGACAACAGGAAAGTTGGCGAAACTGTTGTCACAACTGTCAAACGACGCGGGCCCGAAAAAATGCAGAGAACAGAAAATGCCTGTAATTGGATTTTTTTAACATGCTCCAATCATCTTATGTATTTTATGGTATCTGTCCAGGTGTTTGAGTAAATAAACCAAGTTTTTAACTAGCCAAGAGCAGTCAACTAACAGTGATTTAATTCCTGCAGGCCAAAACCTAGAAACATTATGTATAACTTTTGGACGATATCGCGTTGGTTGGAAATAAAGCAAGTGCCGGTGTTAGGTAAAGCGAAAAGTGAATGTTGGAAAATTGCCCTAATGTTCAATCGTCAGGGAAAAATACTTTTTTTTAGTTCTCCCTTCAATAACACATAGTTTAAGGACAAGTAATTGTGAAATAAAATTTTTTCCATCATTTCATCAAGCCTGAAATTAGTTCGGGTGGTCAATGTTTATTTTCAGCCAATTGCTCATCATCGTATTTCCGCTGAGTTCTGCCATTATTTCGATATCAGGTTAAGGACAAGTAAATGTGGACCTGTGTTGTGACTTTTTCATTTTCCACGCCTTTCATACATTTCGAACCTTGGAAATTTGGTAATAATTAGTCAGCGCTCCACTTTATCGAGCATTTCTGCACAAAGGTCACTGTGCTCCCTGCTATGCTCACGAGAATTTTGTCCTTGATGCAGCGTCCTCGAGTGTAGCTTAATTTCCCGATGCCTGTCTCGGGTCCATATTCTTTTAATGCTTATGAATGGCTGGTATTGACTATTTTGTCGTCTTGCAAACTTATACTGGTGGATATTTAGCATCGGAGACACATTATCTTCAGTCATAAATCTTTTGATCGATTTCACGCTACGTAAAATTAGGGATATGAATAGCGGTAAATGTTTCCAATACGAGTTTAATCAACGTATAGCATAGGTAGCTGCATGTTTGTATAATGACTTGAAGGTAACCCAACTAACAGCATGTTTTTGCATGCTTACTTTGCTATTTTTGTCTTTTTTAAATAGTGAAGTTTAGACTAGTATATTAATACTAATCCTTTTTATGCATGATATGTAGTGCATGTTTGGTGAGAATTCACTCCCTGCCACACATCTTTATGGTGGCTTGCAGGGTATTATGTAGATGTTTTATTCCATATTCACTCGGTCAATCGATTCAAGCTTAAGCATACTAGAGTAATGTTGGACAGAATTATGTTTACCTCTATTTAATTCATTGATTGCAATGATTAACACAGGTTGTGGACGGATTATGATTCAATGTTGAGGCTCTCTCTCACTAGAGTATCCCGCTGTGTTCTCCTCGTTGGATATTTAAGGTCGGCAAAAGCCTATGTTATGAATCGTCAATACTTGTCCGTCATGAAAGGGAGACGCCTTTGTTTTGAAAGTGCCACGCCGTGACTATACCTCGTGACCTCCTTCTAAGTTCACTTCTTTTTTCCTTTCATTTCGGTGACCTTGATGTCTTTTCCATCGTTCTCTCCGACGTCCCGCAATTTCAGTCCTTCGTGTTGATCTGAAGAAAAGTGCTTGAATGTACTGTGCCTAGTACGGTAAAACTATCCGTCCGTTTTTTTGCTATCGAAAAGACATAGTAAAGATGAAGAACTGTGCTTAAATGTTGTTTGTCGGCTAGGGTCTGGTGAAAGGTGGTTATTTCCTCTCGCAAATCTCTCTCCTCAAATTCTTTAGGTGAAATTGAAGAACCTGCCGTAAGAATTAGAAAATGTTCTTGGCTCGTGTTTTCCGGCGTGGGACTTCTTGTTCATACTGGAGAGGAAAAAATTGTGATGATATGGGTTAGAAGCAGTCCATTTGCTCCAATTCCGCTATATCTATGTTTGCGTTTACGGATTCAAGTTTTCTTGACGGGTTTTTGGCAAATCTTTAATTGCACTAGTGATTTTTAACGAGTGGCATCATTAGACAAAAATATTTCTCTCTTTCCTTTTTATGGCATGCTGAAGTGGTTAAAGAAGCACCCTGACGATTTTAAGTATTACTTGTAAGGTAGCTTTCTTGATAAACATTATTTATTTTAGGAAAATTTCCTCAAGGAAAGAAATCATCAAACGTAACCGGGATTAGAACCCGGATCCCCCTAATCAGCGGCTAAATCCGTTGAGGTTTTAGCGGTGAGTTCACATTTCTTGAATAAGTACTTTTAACCTTGGAGTACATTCTTATCGATTTTGAAAAAAATCCTGTTGTTATCCTTTTTTATGTTATATCGATTTTTCAACTGGGAATATTCATAAGTAATTTTATTTAAAATGTTGTTTAAAATGAGGACATATAGATTGTAGATTGTCATTAGCATGTTTAAAAATATTGCATTTTTTCAATCCCTTGCTTATATCCTTATGTGCGTGCGAAAAATATTTTGATGGCTATCGGGGTATAACTTCAGTGGTTGCTAAATAGCGTGGAATATTTATTGGGGAAAGATTTGTGTTTCACGAAAACGGCCTGTCGGCGATCAGCTAGCGGTTGGCTGTAGATCTTGTGTATCGTATTATAGCGCATGTATGTTGACCTCTGAAAAAATTGCCTGTTGACGGAAACACATGGACCCTTGGACATGCGAGAGAGTATGAAGCACGAAGTAATGTAGCCTCACGGTATTACTTTTTTATTTCCTCGGTTTTATTGTTTCGCTTTACATGTGTAGTTATCACTCTTTCGGGTTTAAAGTGGCGTGTGACAGAAGAGTGTGAGTACAGGAGAAGTTATCCTTTACTGCATTGTTGTATGAAATTGTTATAGTATACTCTCGTAGTTTAATATAAAACGTAGGCTATATTAAGGCCCATGATTTATTCATGCTTGGATGAAGTGTCGCGTGTTTATTTTGATTCTGCGTTCTGTGGTAAATGAACTATATTTTTAATTTACGCATCTCTGAGACATATTAATTGGGGATTATTTGATTTTGGACGGGGTGAAACCTTTGCGAGCAGCATACTATTCTATAAATGTAGCGTTTATTTGTTTAATGCACATTTTTATCGTGTTTGAATGGTAATATTTATATTTTGTTTTCATTTCAGGTGAGTGGTCGGTACCTCTTCCCCCCACGACAAGTTCGGGCAGTGAGTATAAATAATAATTAAATCATAATTATTCGTAGAGCTACTTGTTATATTTTTCTGTTTCTTTAATCAGTCGTTTCATCTTCGATCTGTTATTTTATAGCAAGGTCATTTCTAGATCAATTCTAATTCCACTTTTTTATGATTATGCATGCGTAAATGTTGCTCATCTTACGTCAGCCATTTCCTGTCAATCAGTAACGTTTTATATGTATGAATCAAATGCAAGGATGTCGATTACTTAAATGCTAGCACATACAATTTAGCGAGTATTTTAGTAAATGTCTCTCTCTGACTTACCGGTGGCTAATACAGAGCTGAGTGTCAGTGATTGCATTAATGGTAACACGCTGTGAGGGTACAAATCTTTAATTTGGAGGATGGCCTCCTAAATGTCGCTGAACGCTCATTTTCTTATTGAATGTGCATTCACGTAATAATATTGTCTCTTGAGGATCTTCTTTTGACGTTAAGCCTTGTTAATTTGCTTCTCTAGCATGGAGTTCACCTATTTGTTCGACAAAAACTAGTGTAATATATTATTTTGAATTTTACTGTACCCAAGTAATAGAAACCATATTAGGACATTTAGATCTAATATGGTTAGATAAATAATTTAGATTTCATGTCGTAATATTTATTTATCATTCTTGTTGTTTTACAGTTTCAGTAAAATTTAGAATTTCTTAAGGATAAGCCTCGAAAATAGTTTGGTATACATATATCTTAAAATGACTTACTTCTTTAACTATTCATAATACGTCTCTCCCGTCATTCGCCCTCCAGCATCCTCACACCTTTTTCCCTCTCTCCTCGCCATTTACGTTCTGCCTTCCCTCGGGCCTTCCAAATCCTCTTGACCTATATGTTTTCCATCATCTGCCTTCAAATATATCTTAAAATATTTTTGTCCCCTCAATGTCTTTTTTCTTTCATTTTCTTCCGTTCATTTCATATTTCATCATTCACTGAATTCAAATCAAAAAAGTCTCCCGCTCAATTCCCATCATTTTGCCTCATAATTCAAAAATTCTTTAAGTTCCTTGCTCCGAAGTTTGTCTAGTTCCGACAGCAGGATTTTTTTGAATCCCAGAGAAGAGGTATAATGGTACTAGTATTTTTTAATGCTGCTTGGAAAGTATTCTTTGATCAGTCACTAGCTCTACCACATTTGACTTCGGTTGGACGATCTTTCGCTATTTTCCGGTTCGGTGGCGGTATGCTAGTACTGCTGTAGGACATTTTGGACTCTTCTCTATCTTTTCTAATATTATTTGGGAAAACTTAATTCATTTTCTTCCTTTCTCTTATGATGAAATGTTGGGTCACCAGTCGAAACCCACTTTGTGTAATGAGACGTTAGCCAAAATTTTATTGGAATTCCAATTTCCTACGCATGGTGAGTGTAGAGTTCAGTTTTCTTTTGTGTTGAAATCCTGTTTTTAGTCTGAAAGCCCTATGATTCACTGCTTGATCTTTTTTTTTCGTTTCCTTTCGAAATTGAGTTCATCCGCTCAGCTACCTTTTGGTATATCCCTCCCATGTCGGCCCCACCTTTTGCTTTGTCATAGTAGAGGACTTTTGCTTTGCTGTCTCACTGCGTGAGAAAGACAATGCGACGAGCTGGTTTTCACTCACAGTTCACGTAACATCGTTTTATCTATCGCGGGGGATCCCATGGAAAATCTTTCCCCACCATGAGAAATTTCGTATAAGAGAACGGTTAACCTGATTGGACACATGCTAAGAAAAGATCGTCTCATGAACGCCATAGTTGACGGAAATGTAAATGGGCACAGCTGCAAAAGTATGGCATGCGTATAATGCGTGGAAATAATGATAATGATAATTAGATCCCATTATTTAGGGCATTATTCACTGTAAACTCTCACCCAAATCTTATTCAATCGTACACACATAAAAAACCTAAAAACTCATCAGTCTAGGTATTTACAAATTTACGTTCTGTCCATAGGAAGTCACAACACATGCGATAATATGGTAAATATATTTTTAAAGTTATTTACATAAGTTAGGATAAGATAATTAATATCCTCAGCGAGAAATACGCGCTTTAAACAAAAATCACAGAGTTATTTGATTAGATAAACCTGCGAATCCAGATGAGAGAAAACTTCTGGTACATGGCTTATTTTGAAAGGCACGGAATATATAAATACGATAAGGTTAACTAATAAATAAATAGGTTGGAAAGCTGCAACAAATCAGTCTTGGCTTGTTACTCAATCGTTGACAAGAGCATAATCGACTTGAGTATGTAGCAATTGTAGACATCCTTCCAAATGATTTATAAAATGCCAAATCCAAGAAACACAAATTACACCCGAAGGTGGTATTGAACGTTGTTGTTCAAGTGCGTAGGGATCAGGTATTCCCTCTATAATTTGTTATTCCTAGCAAGATCTGGTAGAAGATCACCCAGATCCACCGGAAGCGTCCAAATTGGTGTCTCACGATGTGAACTAGGGTCCTCCTATCGGTAACCGAATCCTTGATTGCAATTCTCCAACCCCTCGAATTACCACGCAGTGTGTTTAAAATTCAATTCCTGAATTATGTTCTCTGATTCGCAAAAACTGTTGTGTGTATGCATTCATATGCATTTCAAAAATATCTATATTTCTAATACAATTTCTTGGATACCTTGGAGCAGAAACGATGTGGTTTGAAGACGAGGAGATGGAATACCGCAAGGCCTATTGATCGATCGCCCCGGGAGTTCCTTCCCGCTACTGATTGCCGTTCCTGAAGTGACGCTCTATATTCGAGGTTCCACCTCAGTGCTTTCCCAAGCATTCCAATCAGGCTATGGTCCAGAATTGAGGCAATCCTTCCTCTCTCCTTCTTTGACTGCGATCTGAGATGAGATTGCCTCGCTTCTCCCCAAAAGTGACTTTAAGAACGGGCTGTATTTCACTTCCTCCGAGGCAGGGAGTTTCCCTCTACCGAAGGTATTCTTTTTTTTGTTATCTAAATGGCCTCACCCTTTGTCCATCGGTTGCTCCTATTTGCGTCACACCGAACGTCTTTCCGGACACTCAATTTGCGTTTCGCAAATGATGTGTGCCCTACTTAACGATTGACGCGGGAAACTTAAGATTGCCGCAGTTTGGTCTCCGCCACGTTCACGTAGTTCGAGTGTTATAAATTACCTTCAAGCAATAATCGTGGCCTCATTTGATCTTGACTCTTAATATGCCATCCAAGCCACAATCTCCAATCTCTTAGCCGTATTTGTCTTCATTATTTGTTTTCGCTCCATGATAGTGTTGTGTTCAATTTCAAATTCTGTTTTATTGATAAAATGTACCTATATTTTTGTTTTTTTTTTAGATTGATATGCATTGAAATGGTGAAATATATTGTGTATGCCCGATAAGTTACTCCATTCACCCTATTTTCCTTTTTAACGATGTTTGCATTCTTTATTGCATGTCTTATGCCATACTCGGAGAAGATCAGGTTGCGATATGATAATTGTTTTCTATATTCGCATTGCCTAAAGCCGTTAAATTTCTTGTCCATTTACGGTTACCTCATTCGTTGATCATTGCTTGATAAAAAGAATGGACGTAAAATGGGAGAATATTTTTTAAATTTACTAAATATATATTTTCTGCGAAAAATGGTTCGTGATTCGTATAATTTTTAGTGATTACAATTTTAGCGAAGGAGCACATGTCCATCTCTGCTTTTCTTTGAAATTACTGCTACGATTGCGGACGAAATTAATTACTTATAATAAAAATGGTGCTCCATTAAATCCTTTGTTTTAAGAATCCAAAGAATTAATATTCAATCTGCATCATTAATGCCCTGTTTTTACCTATCAATGATATGTTCATATCGGCTGTGTAAGTAGTCTTGTTTTGCGGAATTAATAAGAAGGTTGAGTATTTCATTTGTACCACGTGGTCGCGTGAATATCCTTACGATGGCATATCATTTTACAGCCATGTTTCTCAACATCAGCGTCTGTAGGAAATTGGACGCATTAGATTGACTTGGTCATGTACCGGAAATTATTCTTCAATACTCCTCCTCTTCCAGTAAACTGCCTTTTTAATTCCTTAGTCTGCGAAGTTTACGTTTACCTTGAAGTCAATCTGAATTATAGCGAATTGTGTTTACTCGAATGCCTTCCACCCCACTGACACCGATCATTTTATTAAATTACTTTTAGATACAGCACTTTCAAACAAGTTTTTGTTTATAACTATTTGTTACTCTAGGTATTTTCTTTTAGTACTGTTTCCAACGGCAAGTATCACCGCTTTACTCTGCTATCATAATTAATCATTCAGCCATTCCTCATTTCGAGGAATTTATTACGGACATCGAAAAAGGGGCCAAATTATTTTTGCCTCAAGGTTGGCACCTTTCCGACTCTCAGTCAGATGTTATTCTTTTGACGTTCACCCTCTCTCTAATTCTTCCCACTCTACATGTCTTAAGTTTAACCAGCCATTGCTTATGTTTTACCTCTGTGTTGAGTGCGGAGTGTTAGTGATAGTGATCGGCAATGGGACGTTTGAAATGAATGGCCTTTGGCCACTTATTCCAACAATGAGCCTCAGTGGGTCACTCACCCAAATGGAATTTAATCATTGATTCGTAACTAGAAAGACTGAGACAAAAAGAAGTCTGTTTTTATTTTGACCTTCGTGGACTTAATGCTTTAACGTACATGACTGAAGGGAATTTATGGGTGAAAACAAAAGAAACATATTAAGTTAGTCTTGCTGAATGTATAGCAATATCATTTTCATTCATGCAGGAGATAGTGGAACTATACTGTTGTTATTTGCAATTTTCATTGGTTAAAAACTCTTCACAGGGCTAGTGTCGTGTAATTCCACGTGCGATATTATCTCACTAATTGCTGCGTCTTTCCTTTTACGTGTGCGATATGAACTCAGCTCTCAGAGCAAATTAAACTCTAATTTTGATATTGCTAACTCTATGTTCCATCATGCTCTCATGCACCTTCTTATATTTAAGAGGCGCTCGTTCCAATTGGTATGTTTATAAGGGAGGCTTCCCCACAGGCACAGGGAACTAACTGCATTGCTACTAAATTGAATTACAGGCGCATTGGGGTCGTTTCTTCTGATTATTCCTCCAATGGACTAAGCCTTGAGATGAAAGGAAATTACATCGATTGCTTACAACCTATCTTTTCTTTAAGTTCTTGTGATACCATTTTACCTTAAGTTTTTTTGCTAACATCATACGGACGTTTGGGTAGTTCTTCTGTGTTTAATATCTATGCAGTAACTGAAAAATGTAGACGACAATACATATCTATTAGTGTTAGGGTTATTCGATGCGCTTGAAGGATTTTATTTTTCAAGTTTCATTTTCTTAATTCGTACTGGTCAGTTTGTTTGTGTGATGGGGATATTATTTTTTGGAATGTCATTGTGGCGAAAGGTAGTTATTGATGCTATTTTAATGTTGAACATCGTTTTGTTTAGTTATTTTATGATTTCCGCTAAGTTTATTTGAGGTTATTGTTTCTCTCAGTAAAAGTAAAGCAACATAAAGCTCCAAATGCCAAGGTTATCTCGCACCGTCTAACCAAACTTAGTCCAAGTTCATTCCTAAGACGAGCTCACTATGTCTTCCTAGGGATGGATTCAAGCCGCGACCTTTGGATTGTCAGGATGGGACATTACCAAACTACCCACACCGCTGGCAGCAATTAGTGAAGGGCGTAAAGGAATTTATCAGAATCTGAATTTAAAGAGGGGAATCGAGGGGGAAGTTGCGCTAAGCCAATCTTAGGGCCAATGACCGTTGGTGATGGTGATTGCAAAAACGAGTATTCTTTAGAGGCCAAATTTAAATATTGCCCTCAGGATTGTGTATGTTGGGAATATGGGTTGTTAATGGGTCTAATGCTCATCCCCAGTAGTAGGTTAAAGGTTTTCACAAGTACGATCTTCTTCCACAGCGTATCCTTCATGTTAGGAAATGTCGGACGCAATATCTATCCGCTTAATGGCGCCGCAAGTCTGACCCGTGCGACGGATTTTCCTGCAATCGAACTTTCTGCCGGACGTTGTTTGGTCAGTTTCGCAAAACGCACTCGAGCGCAATCCAAACAAATAATCGAATCCTCGATGGGTTGTCGGCGATTTTCCCATCTCGCCACTCTCGTTTCGTTTCAGCGCCAGTTGTTCAATCGGGGGAGGCCTGTAATTTGCCCGTCCCTCCTGACGGCGCGCCGCACCCCATTCCCAGCGTTTCCACGAGCCCGAAAATATTCTCAGAAGTCCACCCACAGCCGCGGAATCCAGTCCGCGAGCCGCAAAAGGAACGCGGGTGGCGACTGGAATGGGGGCTAGACGGTAGTGGAGGGGTTGGATTTGAAACTTTTTGCTCTTTTTGGGGAAACACGGATTGAGAGGAATGCACCCCGAACGAGACGTCTGAGGGAAGATAGACCGTGATACGTGGGTCCTTTTGGGATTGAATCGCACCCATTCAGGTAGAAGTGGTTGGACTCTATAGTATTTCTTTCTCAATGACGAGTTTAAACTACCATTGACCGTTTCCCTTTGATCTCCCCCTCGGTATATTTCTTGCCTGCCGCCATGACAAGTTAAACACCGATAATTTTCTTCCATCTACCCCTCATGACATGTATTTTCATATTAGACGTTTCGGTATTCCACCACCTAGATATGACATCATCTTCTTCTCTCCATTCATTCCTCGTGTCAACGTTTTCTCCCCCTTACATCACTTTACTAAACCCACTCACCTCAGAATAGTAGTGGTAGTGTTAGGCTTTAAGCAACTCCTAAGGTTATATCGCTCGTCTTTACAAATATCATGTCTTAATGCTAAGACAAGCACAGCCTCCATGTCCGAGGTGGGATTCGAACCGAAGCGTTTTTAGGCCGACGCTCTGCCTACGTGAATGCGGCCAGCTTAAGGCGTTCATGTATATCCACTTATCTTGGAATATTAAATGTTTCAATATTTCTATCTTCTGTTTCATTTTTTCAGTGGTTAAATTGACGATTCTTCTTGATATAACGAAAGTATTTCGGACCTAGAATGAACGGGATTGTGTTGATAAGACTCATGGTTGTGAGTGTTGCTGAATGAAGCGTTCAATCCGTCGATCGTGATGGAAGTGGGGGTGGAAAAAATGAAATGATCGCCTGTCCATCCGGGGCAGTAAGTGATGATCACAGTATTTTATGTTCTAATTCGCCATTTTAATAGTCCCGATGGGATGAATTATGGTGGAGAGCGGGAAAATTTACGGTCATTTGCGATAAACGCCAGAGCTAGGTATCGCTATGCCGCGAGCGTCGCAATAACTTTCGAGAGTTCTCGGAAAACATTACTTTCTTCTGCAGGCTAATCGCAGGTCACGTAACCGGGAGTCGGCTGTAAACTCCGCCTTCCCTTGCCTTTCTTTGCAGCAGCTACAATCGCCCCTCCCCGACATCGTAAAAAAAAGTGTTTGTTGAACTCTTTGAACTCTGGTGAAACGTTCACCATTGCCCATTGTCGTATCAAAGGGGATCTCGTGGGCGTGAGAACGAATAGAAACGCACTGGTTCACTTATAGGAAGAACCTTGTGAGAGAGGGCACGGCTGCTTACGCATATCCTCAACAATGTATTTGTTTTCCGCTTGATCGCCTTTTTATCCTCGAATATCGGCGTCAACGTACAGTGGTGAGTTACTTTGGAATAGGGAACATTGAATTAATTTTCGCCTCTTATGTTTGCACTGCACATTACTGATCTATCCATGATCCCTCAACTACTTTACCGTGTCTCGCAATTCCACACTTATTTTCCTGTCACACAATATTAATATTTATGTAACTAATTAATATTATTCTAATATCGGTCACTTAGTTTTGAGATTGGAGTACATTTCTTCCCACACAAACCTATCTTTCATATAATATTAGTCTTTAGTTTTGCATATCTCCTAACTCTCCTTATTCTGTCCAAACTGCCATTTTTTAACTGCCATTTTTTTCCTTCTCCCACCTCGCTTGCCTGGTATTATTCCTTCAGTCATGTCCTTCAAAATACCCTTTCTTACCAAAATACCCGTTCTTTATTACCTGTTCTATCCTCACCCTCTGCCTTCTCTCAATTTCCGAAATCGATTTCCTTTTCTCTCCCAGCATCCCCAGCATTTCTTCATTCTTTCTTTCAACCAACCTTAGCTTCTCCATCTTTCTCCACGCCATCATCATGAGTCAAAAGTTCCAAAGTCAATGTCTATCTTCTCTCCTTAATGTCCGTGATTCTGCGCCATACAATGGCACGCTCCATGCTAGGATCTTCACTCCTCTCTTCTTTGCATCCCTACTTACACCCTGTCGGCAGTTCTCACGTACAAGTGAGCGCGTCTTTCCCCAACGCGACTCTCCTTTGAAATTCGATATTGCTCTACCCCTAATTTCCAAGTAGAAAACCAAATCTTCTCGCGATAAATTTCTGATTTCTCACGTGCTTGTGCGAATCAAATCCACTTAAAAATGTGCAATTTGATGCCCTGCGAAAACGGTCTCCGGGGTGATATAACTTGAATGTAACCATCATGGTCTCGTGCTACTATTATTATTTATTATTGTACCGTTTGAGTTAGGTTGACGTAAAATACATCCCAAGCCACCTATTTTCCTTATGAAATTCTTCCTCAGTTCCGCATGCTTCCTACCTCTCGTCATTCCAACCAAACTGCCTATCGTCCTCCTCCCTCTCCCCATCTCACCCAACACTCTTCCCTCTCTCGCGTGCTTCATAACTTATTCTCCCTTTATTACCCGTCGGAATCGTATTGGTGCGATAGCTAGACTTCTAGCTCCTGAGTTCGAATCCGTATCTGAGATTTTTCACTTTAATACCATTCCCAACCTGAGCTGTACCTGGAAAGCGCTTCGAAATCAGTATTACATCCAATGAGATGTTAAGCCGTTGATCATTAGCCGCTTTTAGGTATAATTTGGCCTATGCCAACGCTGGATTTTGCTCCGCACTTCCTCCAATTACGGAAGAATTTTACCATTACTCGTTTCCAACGCATCCTTGGATTACGTGGCATAGCCACTCGTAGCTATCGATCATCCTACCCCATTAACCACTAATTATTACGATTACTAATTTGTTTATTGTTTCATCCACTCAATCTGTCTTCTCCTAATTTCTTCCATGAACTTCTGTCAATGATACCTACCCTAAAAACGTTTCTCATTTGGTTTATTTGTATGTCTGTTATTTGGGGGAGGCGACCGACAACTGCCAGATAGGGTAGGTGGGTAACTGGGTAAAGGTAGGATTTTACAGAGGAAGGGTGGAGAGGAACCCGGCATCGGCAGTAGCCTGCTCTTAACGAAAGACTCCAAGAGGACCACGGGTTAACGCCCCTTCTGACAGACGGAGGAATGGACTCCAAGAGCTCCTCGCTAGGCACATAAGTAGGGATCGACATATCAATGAAAAATCCACCAATTCCTGGATTCGAACCCGGGCCGTCGATATGGGAGGCCATAGTACTCTAGCATACACACCAACCCGATTCCCACGTATTTCATTTGAGCTATCTTCAGCCGTCCCGAGAGTTGAGGGTATAAAAGTGGAGCAGTATCGGATCGAATTGGTGTGGTGTATGGAGTAAACTTTTCCATTCCGAAAGTCCAGGTTCGAGTCCGGACAGTGGCGGAGGTTTGTTAATGGTGAGCCGATATCTACTTAAGTGCGGTTGGAAATCAATCCAATAGCATATCACTATAGTGATATGCATGTTCTCCTTCCGTCTGATGGGATCTTACCTCTTGTTTCCTCTCGTTAGAATAATGCCGGCGTCGGGTTTCGCTCCACCATCCTTCCATTTCCAGAGAAATCCTCCTCGCACCCAATTGAGCATTCTATCCAAATGGCGCAAATGACTTTCGCTGTCGTTCGCCTTTCCCCAATAATTACTTCTTTATTAGTTGTCCCATCCACTCATCTTCTTTCCAACGAACTACCATCCGTGAAGTATAATCTCGCTTGTAAACGTATCTCGTTTGAGCTAACTTTAGCCGTCCTGGGAGTTGAGTGTGAGAAAGCGGAGAGATCATGCACTGAAGGTTCGGGTATTGAGGGCGTGGTGGGTCCTTGGAGGATTATTCAGAAGTTAATTCAATGAAAGTGCCCGCGCCGAGGATCGTAGCGGTTCTGAGGGCGTGTCCAGCTGACGGGGAAATGGCGAAAAATCCCGCAAGAGAACTCTGCTATCCCGATTTCTCCCCCGTCGAGACTAATCGGGGGCCGCAATCCGCAGTCTTTTGTTTTATTTCCTCGCTTCGCCCCCCTCTTGGCGCTGCCGAGAAACAAGTGACTCGCGGCCGTGAGAAGTATATCCTGGGTGACGTCTTTACGGCCTCCAGGATGTCCGATTGAAAATATGGATCCCGGGGGAGAGGGGGGGTTAAACGATTCTGATCGCGGAAATCAATGAGTAGAGGTCGGGCGATTTGAAGAATGAACATAGATTTCAAGAGATGTGGGTTGATGGTGGCGAAGATTATGGGGTTTGACGGGACGTAGGGATTTCTTTTGGTTTTGAGGAGGCGATATTATGGATTTGGTGTCGGTAATACCATATTTTTGCCGGGATTTTCCACGTAATGAATGGAATTTTCCAAGGGCCTGACGCATCTTAACGCGGTTAAGGCTATTGGTCTCCATTGACCTCTACTGCGGCTCTTCTTCTGTTTCTAAATCATGTTTAGCTATTTTTTTTAAGGTCCGGATCGTCCTGAAAATATCTGAAATAACGATTGGAATAATGGGTCATAGGCTTCTGAAGGTCTTCTTCCATGTCACTGTAGCTAATAGCTTTCGAACTTCTATGGCTCCATTTTGTGTTGAATAATTTGCCTGATCTTGTTTTATGGGCTTTTTCCGCCTCTCCCCTTTTCATTCAAATCTCAATGCTGAAATCTTACGTACAAATTGTACTAATACCATTCCGTTTCCAGTTTTTTTTTACGCTGCGGATATATTGAGACTGGATCATGAAATATTATCATGGTCTATCATCAGTAGCCTCTGAAACTTTGGTGTAAAATTCACGCTACGGTCGTTCTACAGGTTTTGCGTCATCAATTGATCAGAAGTAATGCGATGATTTCATGATTCCGCATTCACATACTCTTCATTCAACGTTGTCGTAATAATTGAAAATATATTATTCTGGGATCTGGAGGCGGACCATGCGTGGGAAGAAATCAAAATTTTACGTCGAAAAATAGGGGGTTGAACTATACACAAGTATTATTATTAGTGCTCTAGCTGTTAAGGCAGGTGTATATGGACATAACCTTATTCTCTATTTTCATACTATCTCCTATAATTTCGCCTTCTTCTTACCTCCCATTGATCTATCCCTTCTTCTCCCTTTACTCAGCCTACCCAGCTCTCTTCTCTCCATCACAGCATTATAGCTCCCTCTCTCCGTACTCCATGTTGTCTGGTCTGTCATGAGTAGAGATCGGGCGATTTGAAGAATGAACATAGATTTCAAGAGGCATGGGTCGATGGTGGCAGTAATACCTTGGAAAGGCTACCTTCTTCTGATTTCCTTAATCAAATTTCGTTTCAAATAAGTTGATTTAAACTACCTCTTCTATCTCTGGCATGTATGTACTAATTTGTATTTCTTTCTACTCGCAATACCTTCTCCATCCCGATCTATATCCAAATCTCAGACCTCTTAAGTCAGTATTCATCTTCTTTCCTTAAAATCAGCGTTTCGGTTCCATACAAGGCCACGCTTCATGTTAGATTTTCGCCAGTCTTCCCGTACTCAACGACTCGTTTGTTAATTCTTTTCTCCGAGTGAACGCTTGTTTCTCCAACTCGATTCTCCATCGGGATTCGCTTATTCTATAATTACTGTTGTATTACTTTTTTCGGTATCCACTGCAGGATTGCTAGTAAGAAACAGGTCCCCAAAATGCCCTATTTGAACCCTGGTTCTGTTAGAAGAGGGATGAATTATTGCTACTGGATCGTCAGTAATATCAACAAGAGCATGTTTGTTGACTCAACCGTAGCTTGTAGTTTCGAATATTTCCTGGCTAATCATTTTCATTTTTTATACCGCGCTGTGTTTATGGTTTCAAATGGCCTCGGCCAGCGGAGGAATTGAAACCCAACTATTACCTCTGCCATGAAGGTCGGGGAAGCTGTTTTTTTGCGTATCCGGACTCTTGAGTCGGTTACTAACCTTTTGGATCCGTTTTCGAATCTCAAAAATCTGCAAAACTTTGACACATACTCGTATATGAACACGGAGCTCTATTGGTTGGTGTTTCGGGCATCAACAAGAATGGAAAATAGCTTGAAGGGGTTGAGATGCGTATTTTATTTTAATATTTTGCTGTACGATTAAAATATTTTCTGTTAAAGTATATAGTATTATGCGTGGTTTTAGTTATCAACTTATAAAGGTCAAAAGATGCGGCCTCAGTCTTTACTCAGGAGAATTCTTTCGTGAAAATTGACAGAGGAACTGCTGCCACGAGAATATTTAGAAGAGGAATGGAATTATTACGATTCCCTCACCAGGAGTTGACATATTAAGGCGTTACCACATTGGAACCTTTTTCCCATACTTATCTCATTTCTTTTACCTATGTGCACATAGGTCCAATATATGAGATAAGTATGTAAAAAAGGTTCCAATGTGGTACACCAAATTTTAATGGATAGTACTAGTGTTATTTTTATTTCTTTCTTTGAGCATGACTTCTATCACCGCTTTATTTTCACGTAGCGCTTACATCGAATTACATGCTTGATTGCTAGTCTGTGGAGTAAGAATTAGATTTGAAGTCGCGTTTAACTTTACTCAATAGGTGCTGAAGTTTTAGAGTTAACTGAAAAATTAATTAGTTATAAATTATATATTTATATATGTATTACTTATTAATTAATATATATAATTTACATATTTATAAAATAAATTAATTGTCAAAGCTGCCTCGATAGTTCTGCGAAATGCATGAACGTCATCATTCTAATGCGGAGACCAGGTCTGTAACCTACAGACTTGGCAATCCAAAGGTCGTGGGTTCGAGCACTGCCTTGAGTACGATATTGTTTATGCCTTAGGATTAACCTTCCAAGTAAGTTAGGTAAGTAGGTACGATATTCCTCAGCAGTTGAAGCGCCTAAAACGTAATTCAACTACTAGTTAAAGCAGCACCTAAATCTGTTTCATCCACATATGCACCCTTTGCCTTACTATGATTTTTCTCGCTTTCGATGTGATTGGCAGTCGGTTTCATTGATTTTGGTTTCTCATTTCTCACATCAATACCACATGTTAGTCAAGATGTTTGCCCTCGGAAATACGAGTGTAAAATAATGCCGTGCTCTCTCTTTTACTCTTTTTCTGATCGGCTTTGATCTCATTCCTGGTGATGATTTTCTTCATATGGTCGATTAGTGGTCTAGTTATCTCCCCGAAATCACTCCTACCGTCGCCTGTTTCCAAAACTTGGCACTCCCCGTGGAATTAGCAAAGGATGATTTTCAATTGTGAAATTTGGCACGTGGTGAAAACTTAGGCGTGCTGTTAAAAAAAATGTCCCCGTTCTGAAATTGCCATCAATTTTCGATCTGGTGTCCGGGAAAATAACTCGCATCCATCATTTTGGAGGAAAGGCTGTGTGTTCGAGGAAGTGATTTCTTTTGCCATTCAAATCACATTATTGGTACTGGATCTTGTGATGAGTGCTCGTAAGGGCTGACGTTTATTCAACAGTGACACCATTGCTATATATTGCCATGCTCATCTCAGGTGGCATAGTTGTACAGAATTGTCGTAGCCGCTTGAGCTGTCACACGGTTTTCAATGGGATCCAGTTAAATGTTTTTTTAAATACTCGGTTACGTGATAGCATCATAAGCATTTTAAGGATTTTTGTGAATATAAATTTGACAATAATGGAATAAATTGCTTCGTTGAGGTGCATACGATTTATGGGCAGAAGAAATTGATTTAAGAGAACTCTAGATACAAAGAAATGCGATCATGTAATGATCCTCGAAGACCGTGAAGTATATGCTACCATGCTTGGAGTATATGTAGGCATGTTTTAAGTTTTTGTAGAATGTTAAAAGTTTTGAAGGGACTTAATCACTGTAGTAATTACAGCGTATGAAAACTCCCATGTTATTCTAACCTTTCGAGGCCTTACAATTTTAATTAAATCTAGTTTTTTTCTCGAAATGCTGGCCCATCCAAAATTCTCTCCTTTCTATTTTGCTTTCATATGACCTGGTTTCTGCGCTTAAATATACGTCGCATAAAGCGCTTTAATATTCCCGTAAAAATTTCATTTGGGCTTTCCTAACTTTTCCGTGGCCTTGAAGATGGTTTAGATCTCAACATTCATTTTTTAGTGATATTTAATTGAGGCTGTTTCCATTCAGTTAATTTTCTCTCGCATCTCCGGGAGTTAATGAGAGAAGAATTCTCACCCTTCGCAATATTTGCTAAACAATGCCCAAGTAGATTCATATTTACTCAGATTATGATCATCAATTTCTCAAGTTGACGCGGGCCTTGAATTATCGAAAAATATGGTGATTTCGTGGCGCATTATTTCCTCTCGAAATATCTGCCAGGGTAAGTATTACTACTTGGCTGAAATTTTGTCGTACGAACCATGCGTCAATTTCAGAGTATTAATGCTTTGTGATCGAGTCAGAGGGATGTTTTAGAAATTGGCGAAGGAGCCTTTTGATACATTCTCTTGACTGTGTCAATTTTCTTTACTTGGTTGCAAGAGTCAGTTTGGAGAAAATAATACAATACCGAGATCATCCACAAGAAGAAAATCTTCTTCTCGTGGATGCAAAAGCTTCTGACTGTTGTTGAAAACCGAAATATAACATTTCCTGACCATTTTATATGAAACTGCCGCGCTGCAAATAGAGGCGTGTCATGTGATGATTTGAAGCAATTTATGTACGTACTGCTTGAGACTAGCGGGCCAGGTTTCTTTCATTATATTTGAACGCTCTGTCAAAGCTACCATCATCTGGTTATTTTTCATTTAATATATCTCATTTGCCTTTCAATTACTGACAGTTTGGTTTATACCACGATCTCAGAATAGTATTCTAAGATCGTGGTTTGTACCTACGGAGATTTGAACGCCTGTTACGTCATCGGCTCGGAGAATTTCACAAGCATTCACAACGAATCCTTTACTTCGAGTTTTCCTTTTTTGCGTCATATATGATAAAATAGCATAGGTTTTGCGTTGAAGTGTGAGTTGATGTTGTTAATTATCGAAACACATCAATCAGGAACTTAGATGCAGCTTTTGGTGCAGTGGGAAGAAGCAAAGTAATTAATTACTATCCTAAAATCATTTGCAAGTCACCTTCCGAAGCATGATAAGGTTCTCTCCATTGGTGGATTTAAAATGCATACAGTTAATAAAAATTACCGTTGATTTTTTAGTTTATTTTTAAGAGTCGGTGACCAAAGCTGAAATAATTTGCGCCTTAAAGCTAACATTTCAAGAATTAGATTGTGGAATGACTTTTGACAGCAGAGAAAGTTGAAAAGAACATGACGCTGGAATCATCCTACTCTTAAGGAAACGCGCTAACTTCCCTTCCGACGAACAGAGCAGCATTTTTTCCCCATAGCTCTCTTATAGGGACAAGGACATCTAAAAAAATATTGATTCCTCGACTCGAACTTGAGACATTGAGAGACCATTATTCTGATCTCTTTAACGCTTTAATATGTATGATTTTTTTAATGATCAGACCATTTGTAATTTTGCTTCCTTTTTCACCACCTGTTCACTTTAGCCGTCAAAGCTTTGACAGGGCAAACATATATTACTTATTCGTTTGTTTGTGTAGCGCCACAGCGAAGACACGTTTGTTAATCATCGTCGCATATTTTGGTGTCGAGGGAAAACTTATAGCCGCTTCGTTACCAACTCACCATTTATGGGGATTTTCACCGCTACGTAGTGAACGAGATCGAGATTTGTGCTCGAATATTTCGATATTCCGCTTATAAAATCCAAACCTTTTAAAAATATAACCTTGTTTTAAATGAATTACTGCCCTTGCGATATATTTCCCCAAGTCGACACCCACTCGCCTAGAGTTACATATTTGTGGAGTTTGGAAAGGTCTGCTGAAGACGTTTCTCGATGACCTTTACACCGTCAAGCAAGGTTTGGAATCCTTGGTATTCTGAGGGAATAAAGAAATGTATTCTTAGCGATATTAGTCGGGAAAGTGGCCTCATTTGATTCCGTGATTTTCATATTATATTTATGGAAATCTTTCTTTTCTCTTTATTGTGGCGTTTCTAAGTACCTAACATAAATATAATATGTTTTTAAGTTTTGGTGCTATCGATTAAATTTCGAATAATATGTACCAATAAGCATAGCTGGGCAAAGTTAATCCAAAAATTAACTTCATTAATGTATTAAAAGCTACTCAAAAAGTTAACTTCGTTCGTTAAAATGTTATTTTGACGAAAATTTAACGCGAGTTAAAGCTATCCTTTAAAGTTAAAAATCTATATGAAAATGTAGGCAATTTTGAATTATATGTCGCTTAACATTCAGGTATTTTTAATGTTAATCAACGTAACAAGAATTTCATAGTCAAAAATACTTATTTAATAAACAGTATAGCTTAGGTAATGTAGACTTATATACATGAGGTATGGAGTTTCATAGTAATATACCGTTTCCGTCAGTAAAGGTGGACCTGACGCTGTTTGTATGTGATTGTGGAAATAGAAACCTTGGGATACGCCGCTACCGGTAGCTGCGATACCATAAGATTCACCAATATTTTGCTGGCGTAGTTTTTTGACATTAGACGGTGAAAAAACTACTTCCAGTCCCATTGACATAAGAAGAAGCCACAGCTCTTGAAGAAGCCTTAGACTTGGTTTTCGTTTTCCCGCGAGTTGATCCTGCCTTTACTTTTTCTTCAAATTGAACGTATTTAGATGGATGCGTTATCTTCGTGTATTATTTAAGATTGTTTAGGGTGGAAACGTGAGCCTTGACTGTGTAAATTTTGTCTGTAAAAGTTACGTAAAAGTCTGATTACAGCACAAACGCTGAGTTCTCTAGATTGCATTCTTAACACTACTCCCTCACCAAGTTATTTCATGGCAATCCAGATGGCTCTGAACAAAAGTAATGGACTAAAATTTACGGAATTAATAATAATAATAATAATAATAATAATAGGTCTTTATTGGGGCGAGATTGAGACAAAACTGTCCCTTCTGCCATCTAACCCCTCGTCAAAATAAATATATCAAAGAAATAGTGGTCAATACCTAAAACAATTACAATCTGAGATTTAACAAAAAATCAGTAAAGAATACACATATAGGAATTAAAGAATGATTAATTAACACAAAAGAAATATACATACACATTATATCAATATTACATATCTAATAGTGTGTGAAAGAATTTACAATGTGGGAAAAACGTGAGGATTATTATGCTACATCCTTTACGCAAAAACCCACTGCAGGAAAACACCCACACAAGAAGGGGGGTGTGAATTAAAAGTTAACGGAAGTTAATAAGACCGTTAATAGTTTTTGGATTTAACTTAAAAGTTAAATCGTTAAGCAATAAGTTAACTTCGTTAAGTAACGATTAACGGATTAACGCTTTTCTGCCCAGATATGCCAATAAGTACGTTCATTGACCGCCCGATCACAAAGGCATAAATTACTTACCTTCTTATATTGTCCCGAGTGCAAACTACATGATATTGAATATCACACAGTTGACAGGCACAGGCACATCCGCCAACCTCTGGGTGATTCACATATTTCATTGTTCCACCATTGTTATGTTCAGTCCAAGTAAATTATCTGACGTGTAATGAGCACCATCGATATAATTTTATACCATTGATGCCACTCCTGCAGCTATGATATTCTCTTATCATACCACATTTAAGCGTCAAAAGCCCAATAAGACAGGCTTACCCCGCAAATTCATTCGTTCATATTTATCGCAGGCATTCACTTCAATTCAATTCGTTGTAATAGCTTTTTGAAAAACTAGTGATATTTTTTAGTTCAAATATTGGATTTAAATATTAAAAATCAGGAAAAATGTTTTTACTCAGTTCCATAGCATACGTATAATTAATTCTTGGTTACTCTTCTCACATTGGTCCACAAAAATTGAAATTATTCTGATACGTAAGTTAATAAACTTTTTGATATCTTCAGGCTTCTAATTCGATGTGTCTTCCAGAGGAAAAACAGTCAATGTGTAAATGATTTAATAAGTACCTGGTACAGAAGTACACAAAAATGAATATACCTAGCACAAAGCGATGAGTGATGATCAAATTCAATCCAGAGAAATACAATAGCTAGGTCATGTTCAGGCATGGTTTTTATATCTTCAAACGCAATTCTAGTTATATTTTCTGCATGTAACATCCTAAAGAAATGTGGAAGAGAAATGATGACGCATAAAAACATCGGTTCGTTTCATATTTTTTTTAACGAAGCGCCGCGCCGCGGAAACCGGAGTGGATAGATGTGAAACCTGTGATGTGAACCTTAGCGGTAACGCGTTTTTAATTCTCCGGATAGTGAAAATGAGCCTTCCAGCTAAGGCATCGGAGTTTTTTCTGCTGGCCCCACCTGTCATGACTGAGATCAGCTACCTGGTCATGGATGGACGTTGCCTATTCACTCCTCGATCCACTCTGGGGGATAAATTACTCTGTGAGAGATAGGATCAGACGTCGGATTACAAGGGGTGGGGAACGCGTTAATTCAGGGGGGATCGCATGCTGCAAAGTTGGATAGGCGCGCTAGGGTACGGTTTTCTGGCGGATTATGGTGATTCGGTAATATCACCTCGTTAAAGTGAAAGATGCCGTGTGTGTCATGACAGGCCTACCCGGCCATCTTCCGCGAAACGAGTAATTCAAAACAAATGAAGAAGTCGTTAGTTCCAGAGCGTTGGAAAGGTAGCGGAAAGATGGATATTTAATTGAAAGTCCGTTGTTGAAATGATTGCGTTGAGTCGGTATAAGTGTTCCATTAAACCAATCATGGGTGGTTGAGGATGATTAAAAGAGGGGTGAACGCGGAGGAGGACGAGTGGTAACTACTTACCAGAGGGAGTCTGAGCAATTCAACATTCTCATCCGATTGCGGAAGGAGTCTCGGCGTCTCGTAGACGTCTTTGATGGCTTCACTAACATCGGGGACTACTAGATTACTCAAGTTCGGCATCGCAATTATGCTCATGCGTGTGGACTCCCATTCCAACCTACGATGGAAGGTGTCTGCTCGGCTAATTTCACTTGGCCACCTGCAGCAATCCACGAGTACGATATTCGCATTATTATCCTGAAATATTTATGTGACGTGAGCTCTTTTTTGCTTGTATAAATATGAGTATGCGTCCTGTATTTTACTTGCTCATCAAGCACGAATTTTTTTTCTAGTCGGCCGTTCCGCTCAGTCAAAATATTGCATAATTGAACCGGGTAAAGACGGATGAATACAGTTGGGGGAGAGAGCCCAAGAATTCTTCGTACAGCCGCTTTGGGGCTGGTGCATTTTGTATATTATCAATATATTCAGAAGCTAATTCTATCTCCTGTACTATTTTTAATAATTTCATAAAGTTTAGATTCTAATATATAGGCTTATGTACGTGTTATTTATGTTGTGTGGGTTTGGAAAATAAAGTGTGATGGTGAGAAAGACAGACGAGGAGAGGTTGAAGAAGGTTAGCAAGGAGAGAAAACTGCTATTCGTAAAATTAGGAGAAGCCAGGGCAAGTGGATGGAACGGTTACTTAAGAGAGGATATAATTTTGAAGGTCGCTATCGGAGATAAATGCTAGGTACGCGAAGACGAAGAAGAAAGTGAAAAGGTGTTATGGGTTGTGTGAAGAGGCAGGAAATAATCCGGCTTGTAGAGAGAAATAGAATAGGAATGGAGCCGGCAGATGAATTATAATCAAGGTGGAGAAGTGCCACTTCAAAAATGCCTACCCTAGCCAGTAGAAAACTATTAAATCAATTATTCATATCTCCATATTAAATGGGGATTGGGTCGGTGTGCTGCAACCTTTATCATACTAAAGAACTCGATTTAGAACCCCTGCATTTCGAAAGATATTTCATTATTTTACCGATTCGTTCTTGTTATTGTGAGGAGAGTTCTTAAGAACAGCACTCCCTGGGTCGAATGGTACCTTGGACCGCAGATATTTTACCATTTTTCGTGAAGAGTAGGCTAAAGTTCTGAAGCTGGGTTTCTCTTCGTTCTTCCTCACTCGCTCACCAGCCCTTTAAAGCGCAAATTACCAACCGGATCAGTCGGTTTTATCCCCCATATGACTCATTCTACTGCCAATTTGAACATAAGGCCGGTTTTGCAGAGTTTGTACCGTGTTAGTAAACAAACATCCCATCTCGGTGAAGTGCTAGAATTTGCTGCTGAAAATGGATATCTCCGTATTATTTCTATTCGAATAAGGAGTGGAAAATATGTATTGCTGTGCCAATATGTCTTTCATGTGACAAATACGTAATGTGTATGCCATCAGTGAGGATCGCAGGAATACGCTCATAACAATCGAATTAGGAGTCAGTGGCCGACACGCAGAAAGGATCTTCTTCGAGAGTATGAAACGGCTACTGATATCGGTCTAGTTTAAACACCAATATCTAGCGCCTAAAGTAGTACGCTGTATTTGAGGATTATTTGACTCCAAGAGGCCTAGGAATATATGGTTACCTAACGCGAGGTCCTAGGGTTGCTATGCGTGTCGGCGACCGGGCTATTGTGGCCGGCCATAATGCGAGCAGGTCATATTTTATTTATCTATCTGGAGTACTGTTGCATCAGAAATATGCGATGAAAATATAATACCAGAAACAGCAAGTGAGTGACTTTGACCAAGTTCAATTTTAAAATTTCCTTACAAGCAAAAAATTGCATTCGGAATGAAATATGATTGGAGGACTGCATTTATTTCAAAATTTTATGTATTTTTATGTTATTATTTTTAACATAATCGCCTCAGATTCAGTCAGAGGTATGAAAAGGTTTTATTTAAACAGTAATTGCGATCAGCAAGTATTTTTTTCGCGTTGGCAGGTAAGATTCTGTTCTAGGTTTGGATGCAGGTTTTTGTTCAGCAATTCAAAGTGCAGCGGAGTCATTGCACCGCGTGAGGCGTGTTGGTTCCCGTGGCGGTTGTTACGTCTGATCGGCCTTGACCCATTCACAATGTTGTCACGATATTCTGGATATTGTTAGGCTCTTACGTTTGTTTTCTGCTGATCACCTTTCGATTTTGCCTCAAATGTCTGGAAATTAACTGACTTCACTCTGTGTACAAAGATTAATATCCGTGAGAGGCTTGTAAAATTAATTTTTAGCGCCAATTAACAATATCGATATTTGACATTCGATCGTCGACGCTCGGCGTTTTTATAACGGTGGGAAATATATGTGAAGATGACAAATGAGTCTTTTTACGCAACATGATTATTATGGCTTAAAAATCTGTCGGCCAAAAAAACGGGTGACCTTTGTCAACCGTCAACATTGAAGTTACTTGTGAAGAAGATAAGGAAACAGGTTTCTTTAATGGTAGGGGATGTCCTCTGTTGCCTCATCGCTAAGCCAATGTGTTGCAACTTGTTTTTCCCTCTTTCTCTGGCATCTGGGTATTTTTCAAGTCCCGTGCAGGGTTTCCCGCAGCCAGGTAAAGTTAATCCCGAACACTTGTAAGTCACCCATCGGGCTTTGGCTGCTATTCTTTACGTCGGCCCGGCGAAAGAGCGAGCGGTGAGACCCTTAATGAGTAAGCGTTCATGTGCGCGCAATCATCTAAAGGAACGCCTGTGAAAAGTGAATTACACGTATTTGGACCGGCTGGTCGCAGTAACCTGGAAGATGACAAGGCCCGATAACTCAAAAGATATCCTGTTCATATCCCCCTCGGCCACGAATGTTTTGTTTGTTTTAGGATTCAGGATAGGTTAACCAAGGATTGTTTAGGCATTATATTATGAGGTATTAGATACCCGTGTTTAATCTTTTATCATTCCTACCCCTTTGGTGGAAATAGAATGTTTTGTCATCATAAACATTAATTTGGATCAGTAAGCTTCTCCAAAAGGGTTGGGATGAATTACTAGAGGGATTTTCAGGCCCGTACTTTCAAATATTAAATGGTTTTCCATGAATATTGGGTTAGAATCCCTTCTGGGTAAGTTACCAACCAAGATGCTAAGGAAAAAACGCTCCAACGTTCGAATTGATTTTTATATGTTATTTTTAGTACATGGAGTTCCTCGTTCACTTTTCGTGAAACTTTCCTGATGTGTAAGGGCTAATTGAATCAATGTGCAAGTCATGATCTAATTCTTGGTATTCACTCCTTTTCCACTTTTGGCCGGTGCCGTTGTGTGCGAAAATAATTTAAAACTTTGTACAAAAAATGTTCATACCCATAAAGAGGAACAATATTGTCCGTTTACCCACGAAGTAAATTCGGTGGGATAGAATGATTTCCATCTTCATTCACCCGTTCATTTTTTGTCCTGTAAAATTTCATTTGCCATGCGTGTTATTAGTGTGCTCTGTAATAAAAATCGCAACATTTTGAAACTCTCTTTGCTGGAATAAAGCTGATTTTTTTCCTCGGGGCATTTGTATTATCCTTTTTAATTTTGCTTGAATTATGATTTATTGCTCTCGTATCGATGTGAATCAGACTTTTTTGTTATAATATGTTTTCACACTTTTCTGATTGTCATGATTCGCAATAGTATGCGCTTGACCGGAAAGAGATGATTTTTCGTCCTCCGTGATAATTCCCTCTCTCTTCGTTTAGACCTTACAAAGCTTGTTACGTTCACTTTTCCAGAAAAACCTTAGTGAAACCATGGCCTCGTAGAAATAATTTTTCGCGGCCATGACCAGTTTCTGGGGCTCGTTCCCCTTCCATTGCCTTCCAGAAACTGGAGACGTTCACAGTTTCTAAACCCATACACCCCACCTTCGAATGTCCTGGACAGATTCGAGGCTACCGAACGACTTTCCAGCATTGAGTTTATTTCTGATTATTTTGTCAGACAAGCATGAAAAAGTTATCTGATCCACGTTAACTGACTCTTGTGGCTCTGGCTCTTATTATAGTTCAGTACATGCCATTGTCATTCATCTTTCAGTCTATGGAGTGTTCTTTTTAAAATGTTCATTTTATTTGCAAAACCTAAAACAGCAGGTGGCATTATAAATTTCGTTCAAATGATTACCCACGGTATCTAGGTGGAGGTATTTTTAAGTTGAAAATGCCGAAATTTATAGCAATAACTTCAAATTCAATAATTTTATCCTTTGGTAATACGTTTGTTAGTTTGAGTAAGTCAGGATATTAAGTTTTTATGAATTAAGAGAAAATAATTTTTCAGTGTTATACGATACTGAATCCATTAATTGAAACATTTTACTTATAATATAATACATATATCATGTCTCATTGGTTGGTACTTTTTAAAAATTTTTTTACGCTATTTGTCGGAATGATTTGAAAAAAAACTATCGGAAAATGAAACAATGTGTCGAGGCATAAGCATCGAAAATACTCCTTTTAATATATAATTTAGTGATATAGAATTACTTTGCTGAAGTTTATTCTTATAAAAGTAAATCTTATTTGAATCTGGAGACCTGGGTCAAATATTTATGCTTCAATTTCCGTAGCCTACGTTTCGCTAAGTTATACCTAATGCTAATAAAACTCAGTGAAACATAGGCTATGGAAATCCAAGCTTAAATATATGACCAAGTCTCCTGATCCACAGATTTATTTTTTATTCAAAAGGTCAAGAAGATAAAGAATGACATTTCATTCTCGTAGGTATTCTTATAAATTCTATTCTTGATAAGTACTGTGCCATTTGCTTAACTCTCTCTAGACAGGTCCCTATGGCTAAAGAAGCCCTAATAATCAGTCGGAATACAGCTCTTGCATACCTGTAATTTCTTCTACATAGCTCTGCACCATAATGCTTCTTTTTCTTGCGTGGAATACAAATGGAGCTTGTTAAACTTTGCCATTCCTAAAAGAAATAGTAATGCCTCATTTCTGTTATTGGCTTTCGAAATCCGTCACCCACCAGCCATGTGTCGCGAGGGACTTTTGACTCTGTCAAATCTCGTGCGGAGTTCTGCCCTTTCTCTCGTTCCTGCCGCATCGTCGTCGATCTTCGATTACTGCGGTCGACCTCTCGAGCTCGACTCGATCTGATCGATCGATAGGACGCCCCGAGCGTGAAGTTCACCGTTGGGACTGCTATCAGGGTTCGTTCTATCGTTCGCCATTTCAATCCGGAGACGTATTCCGTTCCCTTCCCTACTCGAGTGCGTGGCACCGTGACAAACGAGACGCGGCGCATTTATTATGCGTCACACTCCGTCACCGTGACCGACGGGACGTGAACCCCGGACCACCCAATTAGCCTGCCACCCCACGCGCTCCACCGTGGCCGCTGCGGAGATTGCATCTGCGCAGTGTGGAGGAAACCCGGCGTCGGCATTAACGTACTCTTAAAGGTTGCGGGAGTCCATCCCCTTTTCTGGCTCATTTAAATTGCTCCCCCAGGTTCCTTTCATCTCACAGCGTATCGGATACTTCATCTTTCGTCTTCCTCTCAACCCTTCTTCTAAACTACATCCTAAAGCCCCTTAACTCGCTCTCACCCTCTTTCCCCAACACCCAAATAAAATAATTAATTGGCATGAAATATGAATGCTCACCAGTCTATCACGAGGATCAGCTAATTATATCGAAATACGTACCACACCTATGGCATTGCCCTCGCCCCTCATTATATTCAAAAGTAAATAATTGGGATAGATAAGAATTTTAAACAGATGGGCTTAATAACATATTTTTCTTTCGCATCATTTTCGAAAACAGAGAAATTGGAGGAACCTATGAGGACGACCGCAGCAGCCAGATAAATTATGCCTAGCCAAAAGATAGGCTGTGTGTCCCATGTTTTTGAAAGAGAAGACGGAAGGTTGTTTGTACCTTACCTACTCTTAAATAAATGTACCAAAGGGGTCTACGATGTAACGTACCATACGGTGTACGGAGCAGTGATCTTGAAGTTTTCTCCGCGTAGCATTCGAGGTGGGCATTGGTATGCCGATGAAAAATATATCTACCGGATCCCCCCATTTTGCGCAGTTCTCGTCAAGGATGCGATGTTGGGGGATGAGTCCTGGATAATGCAGGCCCAGGGAAAACACGAGGCGAACGAAGGTGTAGGGAATAACACGGACGCGTGTAGCACTAGGGTGGTCCTTATTTTTCGATTTTTCGAATTTCTTTCGGGACACCCCCTCAATTCATGCTAATTGGTGTAAAAACATATCCTGTAAAATATTATTGCAATTGGATAACGGGAAGACGTGCCGCATCGCACTCAAAGTTGTGAAATTTTGGCATTTTTGGCTATTTTTCGGACATGAATGGCGATAGGAAGGCGCTGGTATTTTTCAACTGATTATCTCTGGTAACCAACGACTCATTAGACATTTGACATGCTGCACCTACAATATTTTCCAATTGTGACCGGTGGTTCCCGAGATACGGCCCCGAGAGTGAGCGCGTGCCACCCAAGTGGCGCCGCCGCGCGCCAATGCTCGAAGCTCCCAAGTCCGTCGTTTCATTCGGCGTTAGTCCTATTCTTTCGACGAAATGTATTGTTAAACGATATTTTCTTAACACAGTTTTAATTTATTAATCTAATTAAATTAAACAATTCACAGTTATTAAAAATTCAATTTGAATGCTGTTTTCTGACAACAATAATAAACCCAGTAGTATACCTACACTTAACTTCATATTATAACTGATTTTGAGGAAGTGTGGGATATCTTTGTCTTTTAGATGCGACAAAAAGCTTAGGGCCCAACACCTGATTAAATTGTTTCATATTCATATAAAGTAACAATGTAGGCATAGGAGAAACGTGAAAATCTACATAAGGAGATGTTTCAATGAAACATTGTTTTCTATGAAACATTGAAACATTATTTCAAAGGCCGCATTAATTGCTCCAACACACAGACTTGAATCCAGGCCAGCCGAGCTCAAGGCTCGCCTATATAAACCGGACAGTTTACATGTACGTTTACAGCATAGGAGCCAGAGATTTAATTCGATCTGAAGACGGTTGCTAAGGTGGAGCTTGGAGTGAAGTGGACTGCTGGATAGGATTTGGAAACGAAACTAGAAACGCCGATCAAATATTCTTAATTGGTCATTATGAGAATCAAATTATTGTTTCTAAGTTGCCATGTAATGAACAGGTGCTAAGGGTTCTTTTCTATAACATTCGTAAGGTAAATTTAAATTTGCGATCTAGTGCTAGTCTTGCATTGAAAGAAATGTAAGTTTTTTGGAAAAAAGCGCGGATACCAACGCGGGAATTTCAGCACAGCATCGGAAAGTTGGGAAGTCTCTACCTGGAGTGGCGGTTATTGCAAAAATCTTCAGGACGAAGAACTCAGTCGCAGAAGGAAAAAGAGTTAAAATTGTGTCAGCCCTCGATGATCTGTTCGACATCGACCATGTCGATGCTTTAGAGATGATACCGCTAGAAGAAGACAGACTGTTCCTCCTCAGTCAACGAGAAAAGGGCAGACCAGGATGTATGCTTGGACTGGAGAACTCTTTACGACAGAGAGAAAGGAAGTCTATTCTGCGACGTGAACAAGAGGAATTACGACTGCGGCGGTCTAAAGGCGACGAAGGCGAACAAAATATAGTTGAACCATCCCCACTGACATCTTCAGAGGACAGCAATGACGAATGTAATGGGTCCAGATGTTTTGGAGGAAGAGCAGAGAACGTTGCCACCAGTGCCTCCTACAGCCCGACAGTAAAGCGGGCTCGAAGAGACCGGATCACTACGAGACTTGTAGTTTTCGATAAATGCAAAGTGAGCGACAGGGAAGCAGTTCACATTTTGATAGCAGCTGCTGAAGCATTTCACCAAAATGTTGACGAATTTGTCATAAATCGCTCATCTATCCGTCTCTGCCGCGAGCGTTTACGGGCGGAGTATCCAGCAAACCTACGCAGAACACTCGCATTAGAGGAGCTGGGTGCAGTTACCATAAACTGGGACGGAAAATTGCTTCCAGCATTGATGGGCAAAGAACTGGTGGGTAGGCTCTCTGTTACAGCCACCAGTCGGGGAGCTGAGCATCTACATGGGGTTCCCATTTCACCATCAGGCAGTGGCAAAGATCAAGCCGTTGCCGTGCATCAGATGCTGGAAGAGTGGAACCTACATGAAAATGTGCAAGCATTCTGCTGCGATACAACTGCGATAAACACTGGGAGACTCAATGGCGCATGTGTCTTATTAGAGCAGCTTCTCTAAAAGGATATCTTGCTTCTACCATGCCGGCACCACATATACGAGCAGGTTTTAAAAAGTGTCTTCGACGCTAAGTTCGGGAAGTGTTCGGCCCCTTATGTTCCTCTGTTTCAAATGTTTCAGAATATGTGGCCTTCATTAGATAAGGACAATTACAAAACAGGTATGCAAGACAGACGTTCGGTAGAAGTGCTGCAAGAGGAAGTTGGAAATATTCTACCGTTTGCGCTACAACAGTTGACAGGAAATTACCCCAGGGAGGGCTATCGAGAACTTCTTGAGCTCACTGTTGTATATTTAGGAGGGGTTCCTCCGCGCGGTATATTGTTTCGCGTTCCTGGTGCTATGCATCATGCAAGGTGGATGTCGAAGGCGCTTTACTGCCTGAAAATGATTCTTTTTCGCGAAGAGTTATCCTTGTCAGCCGAGGAAGATACCTAAATCCGTGATATGTGTTTGTTTATTGTGCATCTGTATGTCGAGGCATGGATAACGGCCCCAAATGTGATTGAGGCTCCGAGGCGGGATTAAATGTTCTTCAAAACTTTCTATAAATACAGGAAAATCCACAGTGCAGTTAGTCAGGTGACAATGAGCAAATTTCGGAACCATTTATGGTATTTATCCCTGGATGCTGCAGCTCGAGGCTTTTTCGATGACAATCTACCAGTAGTGGACAAAAGACGAATGGTAGAAGCTCTAGAATCAAGCTTCACTGATAGTGGTGACGAGATACCGAAAAGATTTTCTTTGCTTCCGAAAGATATTGACTTATTCGTCAATAAGGGTCTTGAAGACTATATTTTATTAATCAAAAAATCTTTTCCAACGACTTGAAATTCTTATGACACATTTCTCCAAGGATCCAGCTGACTGGAAAAGTGATAAGGCATATGAAGAAGGACAGAAGATTGCAATGCAACTGAAAGTGGTAAATGATTCTGCTGAAAGGGGGGTTAAATCGATGGAGGAATTTAATGATAAGTTAACAAAAGACGAAAGTCAGAAACAATTTTTACTAAAGGTTGTGTCTAACTACAGGCGTAAAATCCCAGACTCCAATAGAGCTACATTGTCAAAAGAATTTTGATATATTACAGAGAATCAAGCATGCCAGCTCACTTAGATATTTAAATTTTAAAATAGCGTTTTATTGTCAGGGTTGTTCGTCAGAGTATATGGGTATGGGTTAAGCGCTGACAAAAATGTTTCCTGCATTAAAAGAAGAATTAAGATACAATTAGTGAATCTTAATTAATGTTCATTGTTTTTAATTAGATTAATAAATTAAAACTGTGCTAAGAAAATATCGCTTAACAATACATTTCGTCGAAAGAATAGGACTAACGCCGAATGAAACGACGGACTTGGGAGCTTCGAGCATTGGCGCGCGGCGGCGCCACTTGGGTGGCACCCACTCACTCTTGGGGCCGTATCTCGGGAACCACCGGTCACAATTGGAAAATATTGTAGGTGCAGCATGTCAAATGTCTAATGAGTCGTTGGTTACCAGAGATAATCTGTTGAAAAATACCAGCGCCTTCTTATCGCCATTCATGTCTGAAAAATAGCCAAAAATGCCAAAATTTCACAACTTTGAGTGCGATGCGGCACGTCTTCCCGTTATCCAATTGCAATAATATTTTACAGGATACGTTTTTATACAAATTAGCATGAATTGAGGGGGTGTCCCGAAAGAAATTCGAAAAATCGAAAAATAAGGACCACCCTAGTGTAGCACAGTGCGACCAGCATCCCACTTTGGAGACAACGCTCCCTCCCTTCCCACCTCATCTCCTTCGTTGCCGACTTGAAGAATGGACCAGTCGTCGGATTAAAAGAAATCCGTGCCCGTGACTTGTTGCCGCAGCTCCCGGGATAATGTGGTTGCGCGTGGGAGTTGAAGAGGAGACGAAGAGAGAGCCTCCTTCATGTCCTATCTTCCCACGGATTTCCCGAGGCGCGTGCCATGTCGGCGGAGGTCCGCGTCCATTATCACGCCGACGCCAGAAGATAAGGATCGCCTGCGCTTAGCACCCCACCGGTGCCGTCCTCTATGTTGGACGAGAGGGATGGGGTTGGTGTGGTGGCTAGAGTACTGGCCTCCCATTCCGTGGGGCCCGGGTTCGATTCCCGGCAGTGGCGGATTTTTCATTGGAAAACCGGTCCCCACTTGAGTGCCTAGTGGAGGGCATTTCAAGTTCAGTACTCCGTCCGTCGGATGGGACGTTAAGCCGTGGTCCCCTTGGCGCCTTTCTTTAAAAGTAGGCTCATGCCGACGCCGGGTTTCTCTCCATCCCTCCTCCATTCCCTGAAAAGTCCTACCATTACCCAATTATCCACCTATCCTATATGGCGCAAATGACCTCAGCTGTCGGTCGCCTCGCCTAAATAACCAACCATGTTGGAGGAAGTGGGCTCCCGCAGCTAATCAGTGACCAACTCCGCTACTTCTCTCCCCTGGAAAGGCTAATTTTCCGCCTTCGATGACGACTGTGCTGGGGTTAATCTTCGCGCGATACGGGAGTTATTAAAGTAAATTTTGAGTTAGGCTACAAGGTGCTCCTAATGCTTAGGCTCTGTAGCACACTCTAACCCTGGTTTATCTGGCTAGGAGAAATACGTGCTTAGAGTATATAGTACTGTGTAATCTCACTTAAACTTAAACCTCACTTGAACACAGCATCCTTGGTGGGATTCGAACCCGCAACCCTAGGATTGCCTGGTTTTCCCTTAGTTTTAACTGCCGATAAATCTGAAGGCATCAGTTTCGGGCTCCACCGTGTATATTTGCTTTAGCCTACATCAGATTCAGTTTATTGCAGCCAGTGACAACTGACATACGCAGTGAAACCTGAAAATGATCTTCACTGTAAACGCATGTTTACGGATTTTACCGACCAATGTTTTCAAAATCGCAAACCAATTTACAGGATACTGAGAGCTAGTTGAAATCTATTTATTCTAACTCCGTAATCTAAGTGAGAGCCGGTTGTGGTAGCTAGATCGCTAACGCGTTTGATGTTAGTCTGGCTACCAAATAGTAGAGGGTTCAAATCCCTCCTTGGGCATGAATGCAATGTTTGTCTCAGTTTCTAGTTTAAATTAGACGGTGCGATTAAATCTTAGCAGTTACAGCAACTAAAAACCGAATTCTACTCCTTCTTGTGCTGGGTGCGATTAGAAAAGTAGACATTAGAAGGGAAAAGAAAAAGTAGACATAATGAGTGGAATGAATGGAACAGGAGTAGGGATGGTCATATGAGAGGATTGGATGTCAACACCTGTTCCAGTGCCACTGGCCCATTTAGTTGAATTGATTCTTTCACTATTCTACAAATCCTCATTCTATACGCACGTACATCGAACGTGAAGAACTTCGGAAATAGTATCACTATGACGCGCCCCTTTTCAGTGTATGGGAAAGAAAATTTTAAGAGCATTCTAGGGGAAATTATTATCATTAAATTATGGTGGTATCTTGTCACAATTATCAGTGAATGTCATTGATTTTAAACAAATGACGATGGGAATCATCTGTTTATTTTAAAATAATTTGTGGTTTTCACCTCAGTGTCTTTGATTCTCTGATAATGGAGGCCTTGTCAATTACCATTCTAGCCGGACGTCATACTTAGCATTTCGCTTGCAATCGTTTCGATGCCGCTAATACCTAGACGCAAAGTGGGTGCATCGAATGGAAGGAATTATTCATTTTACCGGTTCCTAGCATATATTTATGAGAGATAACATTGCGTTTGTGTTGATGGCTCTCTAAGTGCCCTCCTGAAACACGAAAGGTAAACTGTTTGACATGTCGTCAATGAGTTTTTACAAGCATTCATGATGGCACTCGACGCCAAGGGGAAATTCTGTTCAGGCTTTTATTCACATTCTTCGGTAGAAGACTTGATCTGTGGTTTTAATGCTAATGACGATGTCAGTGTTATATCGGCATCTTTAAAGGGATTATACCTTTTTTACTACGCACATTGACGTTACGAAGGTTCATGAGAACACATTAAATTGAAGTTTTGATATTTCTCTCGCGAGTGATTTCTTGGATGCACCTGGATGGAAGTGGTAGAATACGGAGCCGGCGACAGTCTTGTCATGTCAATGGATCGACGTATTCCGCGTTGGTTAATGGAGAAATTAATTAGCACGCATGACCAGCGTATTCAGATCGGCTTAACTTCCTCGTCCGGGCTGCAAGTCCGGATCAGCGGTGACGAATCATAATGACTTTCCTGGCAAGTACGTGGTGCAATCACAGCTAAGTGGCCGCGTTAAACGTTCGGTTTTGTTCCTTGTTAAAGCGCAACCATTTCCTCTCCGTTGTGTGTTCCGCCTTGCTTCCTTTAATAGCCGCTCGTGAAGCTTTGTTCGCCTCCACACACAGTTAACGAGCTTGCCTTTTTTTCTCTTGCTAGCTATCTTTTGTATTTGCTCCTCTATATTATTTACACCCCGTTCCTTGACGTCCAATGCCATTGGCTTGACTAATATTCGTCAAATCTCATATTATCCTAGTTGCCTTGTGATATATCTCCTATCCTATGGTGTATAAAACGAGTGGAAATTCGTATGCTCCTCGTTTTTAAGTACAGACATTAAAATTCCGCGACTCTCTACGGAAATAATGACTTCACTTTGAGCTCGGTAAGGTCGAGTGATTTTCACCGCATCTGGCGATATAACTTGTACAAATTTACACATTCCTTGAAACTGGGCTGTACGGCTAAAGCTGGATAGCTGGATAAAGATGAGATCAGATACGGTGTGCTGAAAATGATTTGGAAACCAATCATGTTTTCCCCACTTGCTCAAGGTATTGCGAGTCTAATAAGAATCTCTCCGCATGTGCGACTACGTATCCTTATCGTGCATCATCCAAGCAGACCCTCATTGAGTTTAAAATATTCCGTTTGGTTTTCGCGCACGTCAGAGCTCCGCGGAGCTACTCCATCGCCATGCCACCTTATGGAATTTTATTTCTGATAAGATTACCCCCCCTCCCTCGAGGTTGTTCCGCTGGGCTCTTTAAAATTCAAGCTTGCGATAATGGAATAGTCATTACAGTGTCTTATCGTTGGATCCGATATCGCGTAGGTCTTCGCCGTCCCAGTGATTAAGATCGCGGAGAGTGAGAGTTGAAGTTATCTCGCGTCCTTTCTCAATGTGTAACCTTTTGAGACGCCTTCCATGGTTGCGATCGGATCGTGTTTTTCCTTTACAAGCACGTCGCAGTGGTCAGCGAAGATTTGTCACGAAATTGGGGCCTTAAATAAAGCAACGCCTGCGATTATCTATGGTCTCGCCTCTGCAGAACCAGTTCTGGTGTCTCTCGTGTGATGACGACCGGCATCGGCATGGTGGACGAACGCGTTAATGATCACCGCGATTTTCCATTGCCCCGAAATGTCCAATTTACTTGTCTCAATTCTTTTTCTTTTGGCTCCCGCTCCAACTGGCCGAGCATGGTGCAAGTAACATCTGATTTTCGCCCTGGTCGTCTGATGGTAATCACTGTATTTGTTACGGTCTGTTGTCGAGGAAGAAAGTTTCGGCTCCAGACTCGATTATAATTCAATAACGATGACTACAAGAGTCCCGGTCCATAATAGCCCGGTCCCTCATGATCATATCTGTAACATGAGCGCTGGATGGCTGCTCTGTTAAATTTTTTAAATTACTGATGGCTCTGAATATGTTAAATTTTTTCGGGGGTTCGCAAATTTTTTGCTCGGCGTAAATACTCCTCTTGCCATGGGAATAGAACAAAGGATATTTAAAGGAGAGTGGTGCCGGCGAATCAAGTAATTGTAAAGAGGCTGGTACTATTTGTACTGGCACTCGGTGTGTGCTACTTTTCGCTCTGTTGGCAGTGAGACTGAACGAACTTAATATAAGGAGAGGAGTTTCGAGAATAGGAGAACTGTTTTTAAATGTCATCAAAAGGATAGATTTTTCATCAAAGGAGGTAGCAATATTGACGGGATGAAAGGGAAAACTGTATCAGACAGAGTCACTTCCGCCAAGCATCGTTCTTCAAGGATGCTTTTTTCTAGCTTATCCAAGCTGCCTTGCCCGATGCTTACCTTTGGTTAGCTTACATATTTTGATGCCTATTCATACCGTTCCAAAATACAATTTTTTTCGTTTCATCATTCTCCGGGCTCCTGGATCATTCCTTCAGTTTCCTCGGATTTCATACTTGGTGGATCAGTAGTTTTGGTAATCCATAAATAATTACCATAGAACCCTTAACACTTGTTTATGGTGAATACATTCTATAAAATATGTGATCGATGTCAGTTTAGTTCCCTATGTTTAGTGTAGTAAAATTGTTCCAATTCTTCATTTTTTCGGAATAGAAAAGCTTAGAGATTCCATTAATTTCGATCTATCTTCTCAATATTTATTGTTCTATGATTTGGTGTCTTCAAGAGCTCAGTATCATTTATTGTCAGGGCAGTATGCTGAAAAATAAATTAATTTTCATGGAAAAGCCACGTTTTCCTATCTTGCTTTCGCATCGGTATTTTATAGCTAGTCGATACTCACCATCGCTCACATCTTTGTTTCCCGCATCTTTTAAAAAAGGAAAAGCCAAAGGGTAGGCTTTTTCCGGAAGTAAAAGTTTCTTTCCCTGCCAGATTTAAAAATTTCCTTGTGAAATCCACAATCGCTTGAAGATGAATACCATAAATGCCGAGCCTGTTCATGCTGACCTGATCGCCGTGATAATAATTCTTGACCATTGATTTGTACTATTATTCATTTTCAAATGCCGGAAATGGTGTCCCCTACGCCGACCGCAGAACCGTTTTCCTCGACTTTTATTCAAGGCATATGAATTTCTCTCTCCTTGGCACGAGATAATAGCCAGTTACTTAAGGGATAAGGACGCAGTTTCTTGGGAAGAGTTCAAGCGCTTACGCAACGCCGTCAAGCAGGCTATTCGCTACGCCAAGAACGCACATTTTTCCAAACTTCTCGAAGGTGATGTTAACAGCAAGTTCCTCTGGAACGTAATTCGTTCCCAGGGTGGGTGTAGGGATAAGGGTGATACGAAGTTCGAGGGAATAACCGCCGCAGCTCTAATCCAACATTTTTCCCTGAGCCGGTGTTTGACGGAGTAGACCTTACTTCCGTTGAACGAGAGCCAGCAGTTGAGGTACCAGAACGCAGTTTGCAGCTTGTGACGTTAAGAGATGTCACCAACTCAGTAAAGTCTATTCCATCTCAGGCTATGGGTCCTGACGGCATCTCTCTTCCCATGATTCGACTGCTCCTCCCCGCCCTCATGCCGTTCCTAATCCACATATTTAACACGTCCATCATGTACTCCGTTTGCCCTGAATAATGGATGAGTTCATTTATCATCCCAGTCCGGAAAACACCGCATCCGAAAAAAGCAAAAGATTTCAGGCCAATTTCCATCATAAACACCTTGGCCAAGATCTTTGACCGGATCGTGCACGATCAGTTGGCCGCCCACGTTAAGAGGGCGTCACTCCTCCACGACAGACAAAACGGTTTTCGTGAGCATCAAGGCACGCAGGTGGCTCTAGTTAGAGTCCTTAACGACATTCGGGGAGCCATGGACCGCCGTCAGGTAACAGCCGTAGCGTCACTTGACCTCAATAAAGTATTTGACTCATTCCGACACGATGTCTTGGTGATCACACTAAGACTATCTGGCGTGAGTCAGGATACTTCTACCTGGTTTTCAAGCTCCTTGGGAGGGTGTTAAGTCTCCATCAAGTCAACAACATCCGATGAACCCACACGGCATATCCCAAAGACAGGTGTCCCGCAGGGTTCTATCATGTCCCCTACTCTGTTCAACATCTTTGTGCGGGGCCTGGCGTCATTACCGCTGGCTGCCAACATCATAATGTATGCGGACGACATCATTTTATACAAGAGTTTCCCACCTGAAAAAATACATGAATGCATGGCTGCTTTCTCGAGTGACTTAGACAAGATTTGGTGTCTCACTCGAGACTTGGTAACTGGTGTCTCACTCGAGGTCTCTCGGTCAACCCGAATAAGTGCTCTGCCATGATCGTCGGCAATAACAAAATCCTCTATCGTCTCCATGACCCCCCCACAACTAGCTATGTTTGGTCAACCAATATCTTACTTAAAGACAATGAAATTGAAATGAAATGAAACCTTGGAGTCACCCTCTCTAACACCTTGAGTTGGGATGCCACCGTATCAAACACTGTTCAGAAGATCTTTTTAGGCCTGAGAAGACTGCAGTCAATGCAGTACATTCCAATAATGCACATTAGATTACGACTCGTAAAGGCACTTTTGTTGCCGATAATTGATTATGTGCTGCTTCCTGGAACGGAAATGAGCTCAGGAGAGGTTACTCGATTACAAACGGTCCTTAATGCTCGCCTGCGTTGTATGTATCGCCCGCACCCTTGGGCTCACATGACACCATATTACAACAGAGCCCAAATATTAAATATTTAAGAAAGAAGAGACTTCAGATGCCTCACATTGGGATATAAATGCCTTACCACCGGACTTCCAAAGCACATAAACGACCGTCTAAAGACTTTCGACGAAGTTCACGGAAGATCCACTACTAAAAAAACTAACTACTAACTACTAGTAGGAGTGCTTCCACTAACTTCCGTTATCCGCCTCATCGAACTGAACGCATGAATACTTCATTCGCCACCAGCTTCATGCGTCTATACAACAACCTCCCGGCAGAATTCAAAAAGATACACAATTATATATGCTTTCGCAAAAGATTATTTCGCCGCATGCTGACGTCACCCTGGGGATGGAACTCTAATGACAATTTAACAATATAATTCAATTATCCTTGTAATTCATTTTTTTTCAATTTCGTGTCACTTACTTTTTCCTTTGTAGAGGCACAAATTCTTTCAAGATGATTTAAACGATTCTAAAAAAAATATATATACGGCTCTACAAAAAGGTTTAATTCTTGTTTGTTAAATGTTTAATTATTGAACTCTGTATCTTAATGAACCCCGGGCTAGGGGCAGAGGGGGCCATATTGTCTCATCTAGTCCAGGATAAATAAAGAAATAATAAATGCCTTGGATCCTAACGGTAATTCAAATGTGCTCGCTCACGCATATTACCGATTGACCGAGCCACGCTTAATGCTTCCCTCTACAATCTCTTTGCGCATATTTCGTTCCTGGAAAGTTACGGAAGTCATATTTCAATTACTCAAGCTATTATACGCAATGCGATTCGGGTGAAGGCTTTCAATTAACTCCGAAAACTCTGCCAAGACTAATCGGATGTTTTCCTAATGATTTTAAAACATTGACGATGCAACGTTAGGATAGATGGAAATGAGGTTATTTTGAAGGACGAAGCGTATTGTTTAGATGTAATTAGTGATGACCCTGATAAGTGTATATTTATGTCACATCTACCTGTTATTGGTTAAAAATATAAATACTCATGTTTAGCCACAAAATTCGGGTTTTAATGATGACTCAAAAATTGCATTTTTACAGAAAAAGTAGAAGTATAAATAGGCTTGTAATAAAACCCTTTTGCTTAGGTTATATCGAGCCATCTAACCATGAGAAGAATTCACTCGCATCATTCCCCAGGAAAACTTTGTATTCGTCATCTAATCTAAATTATTGTAAAACACTGACAACACTCATGCTCACAACACTAGGTGGGGTTCGAATCCACGATCTTGGGTTGCTATGTCTGCGCTTTATGGGCCCGACTACCGGTACTATTTCACGTGAATACTTATTTTGGTAAACAATTGCTATTGTACGGTATCCTATTTATGCTCCAAAATGCTTTCCATTATGGTCTCTCTACCTATTTAATTCAGATTGTGGCCTGATGTTAATTCGTTTTCGAAGACATTTTGTTTTCCTTGCAATTCTGCGATTTGGTTCTGCTCTCTGTACGAGTGTTTCGCAAGTTGAATGGACCGATTGACATATTTCAACAACTTGTTATCAGCAGATTACTCCGTGTTCAGAAAAGTGCAAAAAAATGTTCGTGGGGAAAATCTCTCTCCCGATCGTGTTAGCATCGATTGGCGAAGTTAAGCTGATTTGAGAGGAATGCCAACTTTGAAGGCCTAGTTATGGAGAGTGAAGAAAGGGAGTCTGGTGGGCGAAATGGAGGAAGTGATGAAAAGCAACAGATCATTGAAGCCTGAAAATGTGGTACGCATAGTGTCATAATTATTCAATGAATTATTAACTTAATTCAGGTGTTTGGTTTTTTAAGATTTTCTTTGTTGTCCACCGAAACAGTTTTAAGTGAACCGTTGAAACTGAGAAATAACTGTTACCACCTACAAGTTATTGCTGTCATTTTACCTTTGGTTAAGGACGCAGTGTTAGCCAAATACACAAAGACTATCAGTGGTAATTTTGCTCTCTACCTGTTGAAATAGCCTTGCATAAAATTCACACGACCGCTATCTTTCATATGATGTTCTTCTTTCGTTGCGCATACTTCCTATCTCGCATTATTCTTTCCAAACTACCGGATCTCGTCATGTCTCTATCCCGCTTATATAACCGTCTTCTCTTTTTCGCTTCTGGCCATGTAAACTGAATTTGTTTAGTTGAGTCTATGTGCCAGTAGAGTTAAATACACTTACTAAAAAGTGTAGTAGATTTTAGAAGTTCCCCTACGAAACTCAAAGTAGTGTAAATCGCTACTTTTTTGCTTGACGAAAGTAGTGCTTAAATACATTTTAATCTCTCACAGTTGAAGGCATCACTCTTTTGACACCTATTTGTAGGAATTCTTGTGATTTTTTGAGGGATTATTTTTTTCCGATGTGTTGTTTTTCCGATCTCAACAAATTATTGCATGCAAAATGTCAACAAATGCAGTTCGTTCACTATTTGAGAAAGATAACTCACAGTTAAAGTCATTTGCACCATTTCGTAGAGTGAGTAATTGTTTGTGGGCATGAATTTTGGAGGAAACGGGGTGAGGGTGAATATTTCCATAGCATTGGCTAATCTATAGCAAAAGACGCCAAGGGGTCCATTGGTAAACGTCCGATCCAATGGATGGAATACATCATTTTAAGTGCTCTCCACATAGTACCAAGATGGAAACGGGTCCACCAATAAAAATCTCTTCCATAGCAGGGGTCGAACCTGCGCCCTCGCGATGGAATTTAAGTGTTCTAGCCACCACGTCAACCCGATCTCCTGGCGTCGTTTCAGTCAGGGACAGAGCGCATGCAGCTCAGGATTTCAGGAGATAATAAAGAATATAATAAGGAAATAGCCTCAGGAAGATTAATATACGCCGCTGCAATGAAATTTGAATACGATTTGATTGCTATTTATGTTTTAATATACAGGCATTCTCCACGAGAGGCCGTATAAAACGTAATGTATTGTGCCGAGGAGGTGGGTCCCAATCCTTGCCAAGCACCCCAATTCTGACTTCATTATCACCTTAATACAAGCAAATTCCTCCTCCAGGTCATTTTAACCTCCTAGCTATGAATTTATTTCAAAGCGACGGGCAAGATCACCATTTAGGGGTGGACATTTTGGTTAAACTACCATAGAGTAGTATCCCATTTTTTTACTGTCGTGATCAAAAGTTAATAACCTCGGGAATACGTATTTCTTCCGTTCGAATTCCAGTTAACGTTGAGTATTTTTTCTCGTTAATTAAGAAGGGAAAATGCTCAAAGGCGCGAAAACGCGACGGCAAACTATTGCATGCCAGTCAATAATACGTGTGACGTCAAAGGTACGTACACTCTCCCTGCCGCTAGGTAGTGATGCGGACGCTTCTAATCAGACGGTACACTCTGTGAAAGCTTATTAACAAGTTTCTGAGGAACATTATTTGGTTAATTTATTATGAATTACTGTTGTTCAATTAATTTAATATTATTTATTCAGTTTATTACTTTAAAAACAATTAGTTTTTCATTTTACTAAGTATGTCTTGAACTTGGCCCATAGTCGTGCCAAGGGCACGCCTTGCTTCGCGGTAGTAGAGGACTTCACGCGCAGGAAGCGTAGGCACATAAAACGACTAATACCATGTTCAACGGAGGAGACTTTGATTATTTCCATAGGTGATTATCATTGCATTTTAATATAGCCTAGGGGCGTTAAAATACAGGGGTAAGTTCAAGAAACGAATATTCCCTATGCCTCGCAACCTAAAATATGTATCTGTTACGTCAGCAACAAGGCCACTGCACTCCCGTCATTTCTGTGATTTCTCAAATGAAATTAAAATTAACATTTAATTTTCTGGTAAATGTTCTTCCTCCACTTTCTCCCAGCGGAGAATTATCATTGTCCATTTTGGTCGCTCGTCTGCTTTGTCGGTGGGACGAAGGGTGCGTCAGTAGCGCGGTTCAATTCCGTGCTCTCTTCTCCGCGTCAACCGGCAGCCCTTATCGGAAGTCGCGTGAGTTGCCCCGCCACTCCGCCCCCGTTTTGTGTGTGTATGTACAAGCCCCCAGGTCTCTCGCACCACTCTATCATCGTCCCTGTCTCCCCAACACTTTTCCCTGCCGCTACCCATCTGCATCCCGATGTTACAGTCTTCTGGGGCGTAATTTTTTTCTCATGTAGTGCTCCTTGTTTCTTTCTGCCCCACATTTGCCCGCCCGCGCACATCTAGATTTCCTGCGAGAATACTTCCGCTAGAGATAAATATCGAAGCAGGGTTAGCCTAACGAGATATCCACGTTTGACCTACTATGATTTATTTTATTACCGTAAATATTTAGTAACCGATACTTGCACCATTAAATAAAACTTGTTCCGAAGAAAATTTGCGTAATTCAGTAACAAAAAATTATTTAATGAAAACGTTACAATTCAGCACAGATTTTACAAACATTGAAATCCGAGTCGTGTGTGTCGTTTGAAAATCTGTGGTGTACATTACCTGTTACTTCTACCATTACATTATTGCTGTTTTTTTTGTCATCCACCTGCTTTCGTTGCTCAAATATTGAGGTGAATCATAATAAATTGTATCCTTATCCAAATCACAGTATCAGCTCAGAATAGTTAGGAATCTTTGTTGCTATATGTTAATAATTCATTGTCCATTTGGATGCATCTCTTTAGATTAAAGAATGTTTACTCATTTAAAATATATTTATGATCTTTGGGTCGGCGTAAACGGGACGTGAAAAACTTTAAACAAATATTTTCGCGTAAAATGAAGCTTGGGTCAGCGCATTGATTCATGTTAGTTGATTTTTTGTATTTTGATCCTTAGAGTCATATTTCAACATCAGATAACGATGATGGAATCTAAATTGAAAGTATAATAGGGAATGATCGAGTGGGTGAGCAACTGAAAATTGTTATTGAATGGATAGTAATAATCTCCCCATTTTCATGCTTTCTTCCGAGTATGTTGGCGTTTCTGGCGGCAGTTTCGCTGGCTGCCACGCCAACGTATTCAGATCGAAGATGTTGGCAGTACAGTTAGCGAAACTCTCTAAATAAACGCCTGCAAACACGGAAGAAGCCCGCAAAATGCATAGATTATTATCCCGACGTCGCAGAAACATACGAGCGAACATTGAGGGGAGAGTGTTTCGAGATTGGAAGCGCGAGGAAAAGTGTACAGATTGTGGATGGTTTGATAAGATTACATGACAAGGATATATAATATATACTCGAATATTTTCTCAGTATTTCGAGGAGACTAAGCTCATTCGTTTCCTGTTTTCGTCTGCTGGCCCATATCTGCACCATTCGGCCATGCGGCCCCATGAATTTCCCACCGTTGATTTTAAATTAACACATTCGGCTATTGATCGATCGTTAACCCGGCGGAGTGATGTCCGATCGATCGAAAAGTACATGCGGTCGGCGCGGATTGATGATTTTGAAAGCTCATTCCCGGACGCGGCGATTGATGGGAGTCGGGGAAGAGGTACTCCAGTCACTGACGAAGCGGCCGCCTTCACGCTTCGTGGGTGGAGCGGCTGCAACAAGTCGCGGGATCGGTTCGAGGTGTCGACCTTTTCTTTTGATGGCGAGATCAAACACACGCTGCAGGGGGCATCGTGTTTTTGATCTCGCTGGTTTCTCGCGCGAACAGTTGGGGGTGTCGAGTAATGTTGCCAATCCGCTCTATTAACTCTTCCTGTGTCGATACAGGAAAAATCCAAATCGGAGCATCCCGCGAATGATGTGCGGAAGGAAATATAATAGTGGTTCATAATTTAATATGGCTGTTCAGTTTTTTCCTTTGCACTTCATGGTATAATCGCAGGAAACTAGGGTAGTTACAAAATTGTACGTCGTACCCCTTAAAAAATAGCTAGTGTGTTCGGTACGTCAGTACGACTATTTTAGCAGTACCTACTGAAACATGATTTTATCGTACGAAGCGATCGTATATAGTGGTTTGCAACTATTGGGTAGTATTGCCTAAACTGCTTGGCAAAGTTGTACGCTGGCTACGTTAGAATCGTTTGTCGTGGTATAGAGTTGTCTGCAGAAAAGGGTAAAAATGTATTGTTGCTGCAGTTTTATTCTCGTGTGTTTTGATTCTAACATAACCAATGTTACCTTAGAGATGATCATACTGTCGATTCCAAGAGTAGATTATAATGAGCTGCACTTTTCTGAAATAAATAAATGGAAGATGATCTCAAGAATCGGTATGAATGGAAGTTGGTTTCCAATATATTTGGGAACTTCTTTACGACCTGCACACCCAAAATGCATGTAAATTTATCATTGCTTTTAGCCATCAGAATTTTATCAAGAATTTAAATATTACAATATGGAAAAAATGCTATGCTTGGTAGCCCTGTTGTAGGGAAAATAGTTTTACAAACGCCTTTCCCGAGGGAGTCGAAAAAGAAAAAGGCCTGCTGATTTCAATCCAGGCTGGGGCCTCGTCCTCCTTTGTTTCCCGTCATCATACCGCCTCCCTCCGCCTGATTGATAATCCCACCGATTCTTTGGAAGCTCGTCTCCCGTGGGCAGGATTTATTTGTTTCCGCTTCGGAGTCGACGTTCACTTCTGCTTTGTTATCTCCGCCGGGGAAACCCGCCTGAGGGGTCCCGTGCGATTGCAGTTTTCCGAGCGGGGGAGGCCCCTTGGTCCGCGAAGAGCTCAACTCTCCGGCTTGTTGGCAGGAAAATGAATAGTTAGAGAGAACAAGACAGGGGCCGCGAGTTGGTTATGTTTTCGTTCTCGGATAAGCGGCTCTCAGGGAGCGAACCGTGTCTCTTGACTCGTTTCAGGAGGTCTATTCTGTATAACTGTGCGCTCAAAAGTAATCGAGGACACTCTTATCATCATCACAGCTCATCAATCTCATGATTGGTTTAGCGCAGCTCTCCACTCGTATCAGTTAACTTCATCGATTAACACAATTCTTCTCTTTTACATCCTTCATAACTTGCTGCAATATTTCATCCGAGGTCTTCTTGTAAACTCCTTCCCGTTCACTATGTGCTCGATCAATTTGCAAGACCATCCTGTCTCAAGATGGGCCCCGTCAGGTTTTCCCGCATTAATTTCAAATTATTTACAAAATCACTTGGCTATCTTATTCTTCTACGCTACTGTAACACCCTCCTCAAAATCACGTAACGCTGCCAATGAACTCTCGCTTTCATTTGAACTACCCCGCCAATTGTCGAGGAGGAAACAAAATGTTTGTGGTCATCAGACTACACATATGGCTTTAAGGATATTCTCCTGAGCTTTTTTTCCAATTCTGCAGTCACTCAGCACCCCCGTCATCCATCAGCACTCCGGTTCATCCATCCCGCTTGGATCCTGTGGCTGATTTGAAATCATATGGTAATAGAAATGGCCGAAGTCGGGGAGATACCAAAGAAGATTAAAGAAAGAAGGTTTAACTGGTTATGACATTAGATGAGAAGGGATGAGGTCTTTATTGAAAGTGGGGTACGTAGTATTCAAATGGAGGGCACTAGGGAGACCCGAATAAGTGGAAAGAATGTGCAGCTGAATACGTGAGGGAGAAGAGATGATATGAGGAGAATATATGGGACAGAAAAGGTGGGCTCATAATGTAAGAAAGAGCGACCCCTTGGAGAAAAGAAGAAAGCTGAAGAAGAAGGAGAAGAGACTTCACTTACTGTTCTGATGAAATGTTTTTTATGACGTACTTCAACTGTAGATATTTAAATGCCTTTAGTATTGTGTAATCCGGATTTGATCATTGTCATAGAGGTAATATTTCTCTTATAGGTGTTGAAAGCATTTTCAAGATTGAGTTTTGGGTTAACAATCTCTGATTATTATGGTTTTTTCGTATTGTGCTGGTTAATTAGGTTTTGACGGAGTATATCTTCCCTATTTCACTTTTACTCTCGTTACCTTGAGTGTTCCGTACTATATATCACCTCTATCTTCAGCTTAGCGTAGGTACTCTTCTACATCTCTTCATCATCATACTACTCAGTTTACAGTCGCTAGTCTGCTTTGCACATCGGCATCTCTATTTCCTTCCCTTTCCCTCTTCCATCTCCTTCTTGTCACTCTTGTCCAGTCCTGTTCCGTTTCTGTATACTCTCTTTTTAGTGTATGGTATTTACCTCTCTCCAGTCATTCTTTTCATTCCTCTTTCTCGCTTTCCTAGTTTTTGTCCTTCAAAACGATCTTGAGGACCACATCGCAGCTAATTACTTCTTCCACTCGACCATTCTGTCTCCTCCGAATTTATTTCTACTCATTCGTTCTCTCCCCCACCACCTCAAGAACTTCTCCTGCTTGCTTTCCTTTCGAATTAATGACAACCTTCACTAAATCTTGACCCTTTCAAACTAAAATAATGTCATTCTCCTGTTTGAATGTCATAGTGGCTTAGGTCATATGATCGTGCTTGTGCTCACTTGCTATCCAAGATGATTTTATACATTTTATAAATACCTCAAAATGTTTTAAGGCACTTCTTAAATGTCCTTCATAATGCTCGCTTGTTATACAAGATGATTATATGCATTTGAAACTTGCCTTGAAATGTTTTTAGCTGCGCATTCGAAGGATAGCCGAATGGGTGGATTTTAAAAATTGACTAGTGCTCCTTCCTAAGACCTTTATAACCTTCTATCTCCAATGAAGGAATCCAAGGAACCGTGGCCTTGGGATAAGAGAGATTTGAAGCAATCGTGGTCAAATTTAAAGTTGTCATTCCATCTTGAGTCAACACGACCCAATCGGATTGACGGTTCCATCATTTCCCTCTTTTTTTCGGCCCCAGCGAGAGTGATCGTGCGTCCTCGACAGCTTACTCCCCCATCAAGTGCCTTTCCACATCTACACGAATCGTGTGACCTCGCGATTACCTTTGATTTCCTCGAGTTGGTCAAGTTCCTCATGGTCAAGTTCTTTCGGGTCGGGGTCAAAGTGGAGATTTTCCCACGGCCGTGATGGTGTCCTCGCCCTCCAGAGGGTAACAAGCCTTAAAAGCGTGTTTGGGAAAGGGGTTAAACCTATAATTCCGATCCCATTTGAAGAGCCCAACGATTGTGTCCACTTTCCAACGTCTAGTCTCGTTTAGGTTGTCTTATTATTTTTTATACGGGGGAGGTCTCTTTCAATTGAAATAATCGGACGAAAAAAATCTATAACGATCACACATGAATAAAACTTTAATACCGACCCGGGATTTGAATGTGGCAGTAATGATAGGTCTGGAAGCTTGGGTATAGAAGAGGAAAAGGACATAGATAAGAATGAGTAAGCTAGGAGCGGGACCCGGGTTTCGTGAGATGACTGCAGAGTCCTTGATTCCCAAGCTGCCAGACATGACAATTACCACACTCATTTGGGACCGGACCCCGTACCTGCCAGGATTCAGAATTCTAATGTGCTCTTGGGAGAGTTTAATTAAGAGTGTTTCAGTTACCTGCCTCAATAATGAGTTTAACGCTGCACCATCACTTGTAAGGTCGGCCCGCTGGAATCTGACACCTTCTCACGGCCGCTTCACTGAGGAACCGACACTGCGTGTACGGTAGGTGGACTAACTTTCGTCAGGCTCCTACCCTTTGACCTATCTGGCATGGGTGACCCTACCTGGAGCAACATTGATTTCCCCGTCAGTGCAGTTATAGGGGTCACAAGCCCTCCCACCACGACAAGACCTTGATGAGGGTCTTGAAAATAAATATTTCTTTTAAATATGCATATGAAAATATATTATCTTTTAATTTTTGAAAGAATATTTAATAAGGTACATAACAGGTTTTACGTAATATCACAAAAATTGTTTTAGAGAATCTTCTACAGTTAGAAATTAAACACATTTTATTTATTTTTTCGTTTCACTGAAGTAAAAAGCCTGGTATTCTTTGAGGCCCCTTCAGTTTGTGAGAGGCCCTAAAATGTGGCTTAATTAGCTTGTATGTAAATATTTCATTGCATTTCAATACGGCGTAAGATTTGTAGTTAACGTAAACGAATACTCAGAAATTCATCGCCCATCACTTCTTCGTGCGTGTGCACACATTTTACTTGGGTAAACTCATGGCTGTGCACAAAATTATTCGGTAATTACAAGCATAGGTTCCATTTTATTGTGGATATTTACCACATTTGATAGCATCAGAAAGGAATCAAGTCAATAACTACCATGGATAATTGATAAGCGACCTTGTCAGTAAGTTTCGGAATATGCAAGTCGGGCGATCACTTTATTTTTCCTTAGGCGATGAATGTAAGGGATCTCCTCGACGTGGACCTTAATCCTTTTTCGCCATTAGCATATAAATTATGTGGGTGAAAGGAGGCCCGTGTATATCTACGCAGAATGATTCTCTTCGAAATCCTTCGGACAGGTGGAGGAAATCCGTCGAGTCAGGGCGGACGGAAGTTTCGCATTCGTGTCGCCGGACTACGCGAGATTGAGGTCTTCGAGTGATGGTGAAGGGGGAAGGCATCCTCTCATTGATCAACCGTTAAAGCCTGGAGAAGAAAAAATGTGTGTGGAATCATATGGTTAACCTTGGCGGATACGGGATCCACAGCGGAAGACACCAGTTAAAGAGAATACTGATGTGTTGGCCGATGGAAGACTCCAGATCAGAGGTGCATCATAATCCTAGAATTGATGACTGGTGATGTTGATGTGGAATCTTGTGTCACTGTTGATATCATATGAATATTGCTGTCTTATTAAGAACACTGAGATTACGCTTAAAGATCACGCACGCATATATGTGCGAAAAATCTTCGGATTGTGCCTCTGAGAAATTCGCCCCAAACAGGGATGTAGTCCCTAGTGGTTAAACAGTTTCTGAGACTCATTGCACATATTTCTTTTTAGATAATTTGTTTCTTAGTTGTTCTCGACCTAATTTACCACCGATCGCGCTTTGAATAAAAAAATTATTTCGCTAACTTAGTCATCATGAAATGGAGCAGTCCACTGTTCAGCCAAGCTTCGACCTTTTTCTTATATTATTTCTGTTAAGATTACATTGTTTTAGGCTTAATGAAATCAAATTTAATTCCTCTGATTTATAAGTTTGACTGTTTACATTTAAAAACTTTCATAGGTATATCTGGCTGCATTAGAACCTATGGAAGTATAATTTTTTTCAAGTTTAATGTCATTAATGATCGTAAATAATAATCTTGATAGTAATGTAGGTTTGCATTTATAATTTTCTAAACTGATACAGTGGGGAACAGCAATTTTAATAAACATCTAATATTCAATAACTTAAGGGGACACATCACATTATCTTGTTACACTTCGCAACTTCTTTCAAGCTATGAATCATTTCATGAAGTATACAAATGTAATAATCATCCCTCTCAGGCTCCTCAATGCATTAGATTTGGACCCTAGTCAGAGTTGTGACTCACTACGCCTCCGAGAGTTTTCTCGTCTCCGTTGGGAACTATATCGCCTCCTTAAACTACTGGTTCTCTCTGCGAAAAATAGCCTCCCATTTGTTTAGGTAGGCACGTGTGACGAATGAAGAAAATATAAAAAATAAATAGTGACTCCGCACACCATGAAAAAATGTGCATGGAACAACCAACGTTTCATCTTTTCAAGACCGTGACAACATAGCAAACTCGAATTTGCCGCATCACGTGGGCAATTCGCGACTTTTCGCGAAGTCGTTCCCCACCCTCCCAGAATCTCTTCGCCTTGAAAACTTGAGTGAGTGCCTTGAGCGCGATGGGCAAGGATGCGAATTTCTCTCAGCATGCGAAAGCACAAAATAATACTGTGTGATGCTTTTGAAGAATTGTTATTTTTATGCTCGATTCATAGTTTTCTGCCAATGGCATCCGTCTATGGGCTCCATCCCAACGCCTTTTCTCTCTTAAGGTCGGCATATTTCCTACCACACTTCATACAAACTATAATACCTTTTCGTTTTCATCCTCGCTAAACCAGAATTCTACTTTCGATAGCGAACGTTGACATTCCATCCTCCTTCAGAAGCTGTTCCGTCCACTCACTCTGCATCTAATTTTTTACAACAATCTTCTCTCCTCCCCAACCACTTTCAACACCTCTTTATTTGTCCGTCTTTCTGTTCATCGCACCGTCTCCATTCTCCACCTAACAATAAGACTTCAAAAGTCACGGATCCATAAAAAGTCACACTCCTTATCAAACTCTTTACTAACCTTTTCATTTCATCCCAGCTCATGGAGTGAGAAATTAGTTTTTGCAGAAGTATGCCGTAGTCCATATGTTTAAAAAAATGTGCGGTGATATTTAAATAAATAATACTTCTCTACCTGCATTATGTGCAAGATTTTATACTGTAAGTCGTTATCGTTCTACGGTTGGGAAGGTAATAAATCAAGCAAATCAACTCAGTTTTACCCTATCGAAATTTACCAACATCTGTTTTCATGCTATAAGGAAAACTTTGAGCAAGTTAGGAGGAGGTCCTGAGGCTCGGTTTGGTATTCGGTAAGATATTGCAAAATGGGAACTATCTCTAACCACGGAAATAACTTACCGCCCACACATTTTAGTATTACGTTAACCACACATTAGAATACCGCACCTAAGTGTTCTGCAGTATTTGTTGTAAAGATGTCAGACTACGTATTATCGTCCAGGCAAGGTGAAGTGTTAGAATTTATTGTGAAAGGAAACATCGCTACTGCAAGAAAAAACTTTCGGTTGAAAAATAGCGTCCATGATATTTTTATGAGCATCGGTCAGGTCCTTAGATTAGCCATTTAAAGTAGACAATTTCGGAGAGGAAGTTGATTTAAACGAGGATAAGTTGGGAACAGGGAAGAAGCTAATCGTAAGAGACAAAATTGTTTCGTGGGGCGTGATAAAGGGAGGACATTAGATACGTAGGGTAGATTGAGAATTTGATGGTGTTTCATTGTTCAAAGGGAAATTGACGTTATATTTGCATTTTTCACGAATTTTAAATCGGTCATAAATTCGTGTTCCTATCGAGGGTTAATTGTTGAAAATACTTCAAATATAGTGTGGCAGCCTACTGGGCTCACCTAAGAGCTTATTCACTGGGGCATTGCGCGGCTCACTTAGTGCTGGGCTGCTGAACAAAGGTCTCGAGTTGGAATCCCTTAGAGACTTTTGGATATGTCCAGCAAAACCCAAGCTTCTGTTCATTTTTGGGTACCAGATATTTCTGGGATGTCGCAGGCGGCAAATGGAGGGAAACTGTCCCCTCTACTCTCTTGTTACCCTACGCGGTGTGAATGTCACTTGCTGGTGTGCATAGTAATTGGTCGTCGGGCTTAACATAACTTTTTCATTCTTGGAATTACGAAGCTGTTATTGTTATTGAGGTAGGCGACCAACAGCTGAGGAATTTTGCGCAATTTAGGATAGGTTTGTAATTGGGGTGGAGGTAGGAATTTTTGATGGAGCGGAGGAAGGGTGGAGACCACTCGGCTTTGGCATTAGATTACTCTAAGCGAAAAGCGCTTGGGGTCACGGTTTAACGTCCCATCCGGCGGACGGAGTACTGAACTCTGGGTGACCTCCGCACAGCATCCGGTTGGGGACCAGTATGCCGATGAAAAATGTGCTGCACCGGAACTCAAAACCGGACTCTTGGAATAGGGAACCTATGCTCTAACTACAGAACCAACCCGATATACCATTGTACAGTGTGTACATTTTCGTGGGTTTGTGGCCCCGGTTTTATGAAACGTCATGTTTACGAGTTTATTAAAATTCAACGGGTTTTGTTGAATATTCGACAAATTAGGCGACCGTCCCACATGAGTGTGTGTTTTAATATACTCGTGAAGTTTTCAAGATTTTTTGTTTTCTGCTAATACATATATATTGTTTATATAATATATTGTTCATCGTTGACCTAATGTGTTATACTTTGTATATACGATTTGACCGCGTCCAGACGAAAACGCCTGACACGGAGTTCAGCACGACTGCTGCCCGCCCCCGGCCTTTCCACCGTCGGGTCCCCACCACACACTAATCTTTCTCGTCCCATCGAGGAAGTCGGGCCGGGGGAAGGGCGGCACTTCTCCGCCAAACCGTTCCGTTCAAGAAGTCACAATCCATCCCCATCCGCCCTCCTCCCCACTCCCACGACTTTCTCTCCCTCCACACTCCCTCTCCTTTGTAGCGGGTCCGTGTTTGCCCTCCTGTCGCCGCTGCGCCCCCTGCGGACCCGGGCGGGCGGTCGGACGGGCGGCGGACACCTCGCATGGCTGCCTCTTCCGAGCCCTCGGGGCCGCACGGAGAAAGGCCGGCACGCTCTCTCTCCACCCAACTCGGGCGACGAAAATCGTGACCGGGGGGGGGAGGTAAAGGCCTCGGGAGGAGTTATTTCCTAGGTCGATCCCCAGTGCTTTTTGCCAGGGATTACGCCAGGGGCAAGGGAGGCGTCAACCACGCGCTTGGGAGTCTCTCCCTCTGGGAGAAGAATGAATGCCGCCACTTTGGAAAAGTCGATTTTAAATCAGTGGTTTGTGATGGCCACAAAAAATACCATTAAAAACAATGCAAAAATGGGTCACCTTCTTATAGTAGCTTAAATAGTTTTAATTTTGTGTTCCACCAATCTGTCACAACTGTTTAAATTTATTTAGTCATTTGTCCCAATAATTGACGGCCTAAATTTGTCATTGGCATTTGTCCCAATAATTAAGGTCTTTTCTTTCACACATACGCCGTGTCACCCAATGTCATTTACATTCCTCCGTCGCTTAAATGTTTAAAAATTGTAATTCACTGCTGGCTGTGGTGAATATGCTCACAGGTACAGTTGAAGCAATTCCTGCGATTTCCCTCTTCAACCCCGCATACTTCCTACCTTCCATTGATCCGAGCAAACTACCCGTTCTTCTCCTCCCCATACCCCGTTTATGTATGTACAAGTACAAGTATTGTACCTACCCAGCATTCTTCCTTCAACCATGTCCATCAGAACACTCTCGCCTTTTATTACCTGATCCATCCAGGCCTTCTCCTAGTTTGCTCAATCAACTTCCTTTCCTCTACTACCATCGCTTAACTTATTCGTTCGTCTTCCTTTCTATCCACCTTACTTTCTGCTCCCTCCTTCGTAGCCATTTATTAAAATCTCCGAGTCTGTTTTCATCTTACCTTATATTCCATATCTAGTAGAATAACAAATCATAATGATTTCCCTCTGTTTCGTGGCACAGGCTGATCGTGCGGCATCAGAATGATCTGATAGGTAATATTTATTTTGGAGTGCGTGCTTAAAGTTTAACCCAAATGTTAGGTTGTCCGAGTTGTTTGGAAATTCGTTTTTCTCCCATGCGTCTGTCGCATAGGTGTGCCCGTCTTTGAAAAAACTCTCCTTGGTCGACCAGGTGTACGGATAAAAGCTCAGGCTGTTCAGCTCAGGGTGCAAGCTCTGGACTCCTCCCTCCAAAGTGGCCTCTCACTTTCTCGAGCCGCGCGAAAATCGCTTCCCGCCATCCCCCTACTTCTTATCACGCCGCCTCCAAGTCCCTTTAATCTCGTTCCTACCGAGGTGATGATTCCATCAAATATAATTTCCGATTATCGCCACCATCATCTCGACATGCGCCCGGCCTCGCCCCCTCCTCTCTTCGACCGGCCCTTCCGCCCTCCAAACCCACGCCACTTGCGCGAATAGCGCCCTCGTGATACCCGCCGCATTTGACTGGCCAGCGTTAAAAAATAAATGGCGATCGGATGATCGCCGCGCAAAAACTCTTTTGCGGCCGGAATTTTCACCAGCCGTTTTAAATACTCTTGCGTACCTAGTCAGCCAATGGCTTATGGATGATTCTAGGTGCGTTAAATCATTGTGAAAGGTACGAAATGAAGAGGAGTAGCCATGTTGGCAACGCTCTGAAATGGCCATATCCGTTGAAATGCCTAATATCCCAAAATTATTACGCAATGAAGAAAACCATTAAGTAAACGAAAGTAATGAGATATTCTTGAAGCAAGAGGGCCAGATCAAATCAAAATATTAAATTCCATGACTTCTTCTATGCATTGACGATAACCATTATGTAATTGAAAGTAATAAGATGTCCTTGCATTAATAGGGTCAGATCAAATTCAAAGGTAGGTAGTCATATTGTAGAGAAGTCGCATGCCAATTTTAAGACGCATCTATGTTTTGTTCGCGGGCAATGGCATCGTACAGCACAAAGATGTGGTTTTAGTGGAAAGAGGATGAAAATAGGCTGTCGACTCTTCCATTTCTTAACGAGGCTAATCCTAGGTCTGACAAAGAGAGTGAGACAGAGCTGTTCTACGAGAATAGTTCATTCGCTTGTGCTTTCTATTATACCGGAGAGGCGTCTTCGAAAATAATCCTAAATTTTTTTTTCTCATGTACGCTATTCATTTGGAACACTGGGCGTAGTTATAAAAAGGGCTCCAAACAACTTGGTCTGATAATTCCTCTTATTGAACTCTAAGAACTGATTTTCATGATGCTGCAAATCTTATTTATCTTTGTCGACAACCTACACCCAGTAAATTACAACTCGAAAAAATGAGAACGCGATTTCGAAAATTCGTATTTATTTAGTTTATAATATTATCACCTGGAAATAAGCAATTTGTATTTGCCTTTTTTGTTAAGGGTAATGAGATGAAAATACTATTTTGCTTCAATCTCGTCCCAAATAAATTTGCTTATTACTATGATCATTATTGCGTGAAAAATTGATAACATATTAGGCAATGTCGTAAATATTGCCTATGCCACGATTTGAAAGGTTAAATGAGTTACACTTTAGTGAATACTATTATCGCCGCGTGGGATATTTCGACATCCGCCTCCTGCTGTGCGTTTGCCTACGAATTGCCTTTCATCCATTCAAAGATTAATCATGGACGTGGGCCTAGGGATACTTAGTCGTTGTAACGATTGCTTTGAGAGAAATTTGGCGGTCGGCCACGCTTGGCACAATCGCATGATAATTATATCGATGAATCTTCATGTGAATTCGTACTAAGCTCGTGAATTCGCACTTGTTAATTGAACTTCATTAAATGAACGCGGCTAAGTGAAATGCGAGTTCCTATTAATAATATCTTCATGCTTCGGGCGTATTTATTCAGTGAAAAATACAACGATTTTTTTTGTCACCGCAGCTTGGTATGTTCATATTTTTACAAATGAGCGGAAGTTCAAGGTTCAAATCCTGGAAGATGCCTTTTTGCATTCCCCGCTACGTTTGGGCTGCATGTTTCCTTGGTGAGTTGAGGCAGAGGAGAACAAAGAGCAGGTTATAATCAAATAAGATTTCAATACATAATAAATAATTTAGTTCGCTTTGTGGCTAAATGATGTGAAATATCCGCCCTCACCAACGAAACCGATCGACGGGTGGAAAGCTGATTGATTAATTTCCTCGAGTCTCTAAGTTTATCATAATATTATTGCTATTTCCCTCATCGTGATGGCCATCGTGCTGAGGAGCTAAACAGTTTCCCAAAATAGCTTAAATCACATCCTCTTTAAGGGAGTCTCTCATACTCGTTTGAAAGAGAGAAATGGATTTCAATAATTTGGTTGTAAGCTCTCTCGTCGGGTTTTGGCTGATGCAATTACCTGATCTCTCCATCAAGCAGTGTCTTATACAGTATGAAATATTAGTCACTAACGGAAAATAGAAACTTTCTTTGTTAAAGCTGGTGAGCTGACCGTTATCCTTCGACTGTAAAGTCGCCGTGTTCGACCTTAACGTGTTACCGGTTTTCATTACATGAGTTTGCACCCCGGGATGCCTAGGCTATATATCGGAGGGCCTATTGTATATCTCCAAGTGGAATAAATCGTTGTCACAATAACCAAAGAGGTCGCGCCATCAGTCTACGCCCAGGGGTCCTCCGAATGGCGAATGCACTGACGTTTCGTGTCGCTTGACAGGGTATTTTTCCCTATTAATGACTTCTCAGAACAACTTTTTCTTCGTACCGATTATTCTTGGCAAGTTAATATGGATTATTACATTTTATCCGAGACTTGGCTAAATTTCAGCCGCGAGTAACTTTCTGTTTCCTTTAAATTATCGCAGTTCGTGGTTCAGCAGTTGATCTCTGGGAATATAGGCACATTATACTTTGTCATTTCGCGAAACCACCGGGGAAGGTAAAATTTCGTGGTTTCGTCATTACATTTTAGGCCAGGGAAACTTGGACTGTACGTCAATGAACGCAACATCGTTTGCGAAACGTCCTTGCGGAACTAGATTGGTACGTGGGAAGACGCTCGCAAGTCCGATATCAACTCCGATCAGTTTCGCTACTGAAGCTTGACCCTGATCGTGGTATGTAAAACGCTGTGGCTGAAATGTGCTTCCTCAATGGTCGTCGTAACTTCGTAGCGTGTTTGCCTTTGTGAGGCGGGTGTGGCATTGCGTCCGAATTTCAGCGAAAAGTTTCAATTTGATGTGATGTCTGGTCTGTCATAATCTCACGAGGCCAGGTCAGTCGGTCTGACAAAGGCAAAAACGCTTACCTGCCCTTCAATCTAGCGGACGTTTCCAATTTGCGTTCCCAATATTCCTTTTCTCGAGTTCTTCATGTTAACAGCGTGGGATCTTTAAATTGTTCTCTTCAGTCTGTCGCCATGAGCAAAATATCAGCCATGAGGGACATTCTTCAAACTTAGTTAAATTAGTTACTGACATGTGCTCAACCAGTTAGACTTGAATCTGCCATGCGATTGATTCTCAGTTTCTTCAAACTTCCTTATTTTCATGTGTGAGGCTAAATGTGGTTGGTTTGCTGGTATTTCCCGTCCTCTCGTGCGTCCACTGCTCTCATCTACTCGTCGTTTCAGAAAAATTCATATGTTTTGCTATAAAGCATAATTGAAGTAACCCAAAACACCTGGAATGCAGATTAGATAATGATCCCCGTTTAAAACATTTTTAGCCGGGCAAAGCATTTTTCAAAATATGAAAAGGGTAATGCATCGGTGAGTGAAATAACAGTTGGTCGTGTACTGTTTTGTTTTTTAGTTACGCATCAGGATAAAATGATATCTATGGCCATTCAGCTAACGTTCTTGCACCTGAACTCAACTCTTACCCCTGGGACGTCCATAGTCTATGATTTAAATGTAATGATGTGCAGAAAATTTCTTCCCCTGGGATGCCTTTTGCCGTTTGACAATAAGAGTGATGTCTCCTTGAATGTCATCGACATGAAAACTGAATATCTAATAAGTGGTATGAATACTTTAACGCCTGTAAAAGCATCTGTAGTAACGCACTTTCTGGTTGAACAAATGCCATGAAATTACGTTTGTAACTTAGTAGTGGACGATAATCTATAAAATTTAATTTTGCCTTGAGACCAACGTTAAAGAGGGTAAACAGTTGTCACGAATTTGATGATGTAGGTAAATAGGGAATACGTTGGGGAGATTGAATAATCAAATAGGAATGGAGTCGGTACTTTACAGCTTAGCTATTGATGTTGATGAATTAATTCATAGACCCTTGGTTGTTCCAGATAAATATCTAATTTCTCGCATTCCGAGTGTCTGCGTATAACGCCATCATCAGTTAATTTTACATCGAAACCCGAGTCGTGTGAAATTAAATGATGATGGTGAATAACCAAGTTCCTTAGAATCAATTCATTAAAATAAAAATTAAGTAATTTTCTTCTTGTCTATAAAGCCTATGCAATATATTTACCTCTAAGCACTTACTTAAGGTATTCTTTAGTCTACGAATGTCATTTAAAATGACTAATTCAATGGTTCCAAATTGTTAAAACATTGAGACGGAAAATAATACATCTTCTCAAAGGAAAGTTCCAAAAATTGCTCATTTAGTTTAAGGTGGCACTACGATTCACTGGGGATAAAGAGCGTAGCGTAAGAAAATAACAGTCCTTTTTCCATTTATTCAGCGCGTAGGTAATAATAATGCGTGCCACAAATACATATTTGAGACAAATGGAAATAGGTATGTTTATTGCAAGTCGTCGTTCATCTTTATATTCTATGTCAGGTTCATTTCATGCTCTACTGCCAAAATGTGTACTTCGAGAAAAAAAAACGTTTTTAAATGAAGGTCCATTTAGTCTTATTTGACTAGTTTTTTTCGGATTCCGACAAATGCTACGGAAGAGGAAGGTTGTTCTTTATAAGTTGAACGCATAACTGTTGAGACCTCAATTGCTTTTTCTCACGTATTGTGAGGCAACCTTCTGGAACCTTTTTTTTTCGATCTCAGTTCGAACAATATCGATTTCTATGAGATGCATTGTTCTAATTTTTACAAGACTCCTGACGATCGCGTCCGATCGTTCTAAAAGTGGTGAGGTTTGATAATTAACTGCAAAAATTTCTATCTACTCTTAGCCAGTGGGTCATAGAGCATAGAGCATAGTCTTGATTATTGAGTGCCTCTCTAATACTTAACGTACAACGGTGATCATCGTTATTATTGGCCACCTGTCCTGTCTTGATTATTGAGTGCCTCTCTAATACTTAACGTACAACGGTGATCATCGTTATTATTGGCCACCTGTCCTAAGATTGGTTTTACACAGCTTTCCTCTCAACTCCTCTGACAGCTAATTTCTCCATTTCGATACATACAAATGTTCACTATTGTAGATTTCATTAATTGCTCCATAATCTCATTCGATCTTGGTGATCTTCATCCCCTGCCACACACCCTCGCGGTGGCTTGCAGGGTATCGTGTAGATGTAGATCCGTGACCTTAGTTTGCAGTTATTGCCATTCACTTTCGCACTTTTGGTTCCATAATACCATCGTGTCTCAAGTTGTGTCTGAGGGTTGTCAAGGCATTTATTTTAGAGTCTTCATGCGATCCTTTTCTCTCTCTCTTCTCGAAATCACCTCTCAAGTTACTGGGTCTATTCCTTTATATGTATCGTAATTCGTCACCATTTTAATACTCACGATTCCCTATTTTATTATTATTAGTATTCTACCGGTGAAGGTAGGTTTAAATGGACATTTAATTCTTCCCACCCCCTAAATTTCATACGATGTCCCTCTTCAGCCCCTCATACCTCCTGCCACCCATCTTTCCATCTAAGCTACCCGTTCTTCTCCTCCCTCTTCCGCGATTACCCAACGCTCTTCCCTCAATCACCATCTTCAAAACAGCATCCCCTTTTATTACCTTTTCCATTCACACCTTCTGCCTTCTCCTAATTTCATCTATCAAATTTCTTTCTTCTCCTACCAATTCTAGCCCTTCATCGTTCGTCTCCCTTGCCTATCATTCTCTAAGAAACACTTCTTCGCTCCCTTATGTACGAACGCTCCAAACGACCTCTGTTGTGAATAATAGAACAAATATTCTTAATTATTTATCTATACTGTCATTTAGGGCCGTATTTATAGTCGTTGCATAGGGGTTACCCAGCTCCTAACAGCCCCCTTACGACGGAAATGAATATTTGTCGCGTTTTCAGCCGCCTAGGAACCTTGACAGTCCCCTACATGTGGCACATATATTACCCTGATATGTTATTTAAATAAGACATTAGATGAAATAAGTTGTCCCTATGTTATATACCCGGACTTAATATTCATAATTGGTCCATGCACAATACATTATGACAATTAACTTTCATCTAATGCGCTACGTTTATGAAATAAAGAGGAGAATATGCATCTTCTGCCAGGTGTAAGTGGTCTGTAAGTGGTCCCAGAGCGGCATAAATGCGACTATAACATTCATTTTCATTGCAAGGGGACTGCTTGGGGCCAGGTAACCCCTAGGCAACGACTATAAATACGGCCCTTAGTCACCAATCGCAAATTGTTTCACCATTTTTATTTGACCAAGAAATGAATACAAGATATTTTTGCCAACGTAACGGAAGACTGAAATCTACCCTCCCTGTCGATTTTGCATTGTAACAGTTTGCACGACCCCCTCCCTCCCCATCCTTTAAGCGTTATAAAATGTATGCACGGCCCTTGATGAAGGAAATTATTTCAAAATAATGGTTGTGGGAAGAATTTATTGTTCACCTTAACCGGTCTAATTCGGTAGAACATAAATAAAAATTATAATTCTTTGCAATGAAAGATAACTCTTCCGCCATACTGGTCGTCACCATTGGGCTTTTAGCCAATGAGGATTTAAGGTGCCGTCGATTGCTAATGGAACATGGATAATGTTTCCTGTCAAATGAACTTGCTCACGGCTGTACATTTAGATGAAGTATGTGCGGTTGGAACTCGCTGAAAGACGGAGCCCTGTTCATGAAGAACCCCAGAGTGAGTGTTGAAGTACGTTTTCGTCCCGCTAGTCGAAAGGAAGCCTGCGGGCTTGGAGGAAAAATATCTCGCCGGGTGGAAAGCAGAGTCCTAAAAATTCATGCTGCGGAGTCAATAGAAAGCTCTCCTTTAAAAAGAAAACAACTGAGTGCCTCGGACTCCGAGATTTGTCTTACGACACCTGCCCAGCCCCCCTACCCCCTTACACCTCCTCATCAGTCCTCGCTCCCATCGCGAAGTGAGCGTAAAGTTGCCAACCCTCCCGGTTTCTACCGAGATCTCCCGAAATTGGGTATTCAATCCTAAAATCCACCGCGTCCCGTCTGATGCATTTTCCTGCAGATTTTGTAAAATGTAAATCGGAGGGCTCAAGAAGGCGGGGACCTTCTGGAGACCCCTGGCACTTAGACCTCTTTAGTTCCATTGTGCCAACCCGTATTTAACCTGCCCGCCTCTCGCAGACAGGGGATAAGAGCACCGCGGTAGAGATATAGAGGAGGGTCATCCATCCAACCTCTGTCCGGGCCCAACGTTGCTTAAATTCGGTGTTCTCACGGAAACCGGTGTGTCAACGTGGGCAGGCCCTTGCCCTCCTGCAGATTTTACTCAGCAAGGCAATCCTCTAATGATTCATATGAAGTAAAAATAAAGTACTTGGTTAATTCCACACATTTATTTGTAATGACTCGACCGGTTTCAACCTTTACAGGTTATCATCAGGAGTCAAGACTGTATGTCAATGTTGACTTAGTCAATGATGGTTGAATGAGGTTGAAACCGGTCGAGTCATTGCAAATAAATTTGTGGAATTAACGAAGTACTTTATTTTTTTTATGTCTAAAGTCCACCAAGTAAACTTGCCGACCATCGATTTTATTTCATTCATATGAATTTGTAAATAGAGTCGTTCAGGGTAAAGAATACTGGGGCAATATTAAGGTGGGTCTGAACTGTTCTCTCGGCATTCAATGAACTTCTCGCACCCAACGCGGGTTTTAAGAACAGAGGTGTTTGTAGGGATAAGTTGCATTAGAACTTGTATTATTAGTTTTCTGTCCTATTACCGCTTAATCCGATTCTTCATCATCTGTGCCTTCTGTGCCATATATAAATTCTGGGTCAGTCCCTGTCTCACCAGTCTATTCCTGTATTATACAATATTTCCATTAACTCTCTCCATCTCACTCTATCGAACGCCTTTTCGAGATCAACTCACAGGAAATATGTATGATACAACATAACTAGGTTACATACCATAGTGTACTTGAGTAATGCCATTAGGAACAAATACAATTTTTTTTGGACCAACGACTCTATTGGTCAATTTATATTACTCTCTCGAAGGAATAGCGTCAAATTAATCAAAATTATATTCTAATTTGACCCCTTATCTATTGTTGAATGATGCACACGATGTAGTAGTTTTAATTATGCTCTGCCATTCGATTTCTCGGAACTTCTTACTCATGGAATGGACAAGTCCCAAATTTTGTGCGTCGTTTTGTGGCGTTCTTATTCTCTTAAGCTGTTGACAACGTAGTAAGCGATGCGTGAACGTTTTCGCGAAACGGGTAATTGATTTTTTCCGTCCCCCCACTGCCTGAAAGGTCAGAATTTTTATAATCCGTTCGTTACTCTCCGCGGGGGAAAGTAATTGCGGCATTGACGACGCAGGTGTTGTTTAAAATCCACCGCTGAGGACCCTTTGATATCAATGCATCACGCCGCCCCGGCGCGCGGAGGTGGCCCGAGGGAACATGACTGACGTTTTCGACCCCGCTTTCCCGGCCCCGGATTTCTTTCCGTCGAGTATTTTCGGGCGCTCGGGACCCGTGCGGTGTGAAACTTTACTCCCCTGTGACCCGGGACCCCGCATGACGAGGGCATATGTTTCCCCGCGCTTGCTTCCTCGAATGAATGACCCTTCTCACCTCTATCTCCGGATCCGTCCCAAAGTGACTTTTCTCCCCCATCCAGTGTCCCCCCTCCCTGCGTCCATACTCGCGGGTTTCATTTCGCGTTTGTCGTTTTGTGGCGTTGTTGTACGTTGGTGCATCGCGTCCGCGAAAGAGGTTTTCACCTTCAATAGAGATTTATGATGGGAACCCTTCGTAAATGTAGATAGTAGTCGGAGTCATTTGAGGCAGGTGATTGGCAGCTAAGGTCATTTAGGATAGGTTGGTCATTGGATAGAGGCAGGAATTTTCTGGGCTAGAGGAAGGGTGGGAGAGATACCCGGTATTATCCAGCTGTTAACGGAAGACGCCAAGGGAACCTCGGTTTTGCATCCCATCCGTCGGACGAGGCACTGCACTCGAAGTGATCTCCACACAGCACCGTAGGGACCGATTTAACAATGAAAAATATATGCTACTTCCGAGATTTGAAACAAGGTCCGTAATCATCCAAGGTGCTAACCCCATCCCCGAAAATGTACATTCTAGGCTCTTATTTTTATGCATACATGAACGAAACTACCTCTAGCAGAGGACTAATGACAGAAAATCTCTTTAAACTCCATGAGTGCGAGTACGGAGTGTATATTTTATGAATATTCACTCCGTGTCACGCACCCTCGGGGTAGCTTCAGCATTCAGGAGATGTAAAGATTTTAAGAAAATATTGGTGAGGAATGTGTTTGAGAAACGTAGAGCTAGGAACAAGGAGGAAGATAAGGATGTGAATAGATCGGAGACGTCGAATGAAGTTCGAATAAGGATCGCGTTGGCGATTACCCGTGAAATGGATTTACAGTCGGCTTCAAAATGATATACCGCTGTACTTCGAAAAATTATGCTGTGGTATTGCTCATGATTTGTAATGTAATATACATCTCTTAAAATATATTTTAATAGTAATTTTAGTCGTTTTTACTTAATTATGAACTCTAAATTGTAGATACTGCAATGAAATAATTTTCAAAAATTCTTGAGATATGATGCCTGGATGAGGATAATCGTCGAGGGTCAAGTGAGTGGCAAGAATAGAAAAGCAATCATGAGATATGGAGAAAGTAGCGAAGGCTTGAAAGAGAAGAATTATGCACATGTGAAAAGGTTATCTGAAAAGGGAATTGAGTGGATTGCTGCGTCAAAGCAATTTTAGGATTTTTGACCCAGATGATGATGAGTGATTTTTCTCTAATTTATGATCTTTGTAACCCATCCTTGGAAAAACTGCAAAATTTATAACTATAAACTTTTGCCAAAATTTTCGAGAAATAATGACGTACCTATATAAGTACAATCGTACATTTATAAAATGTAGTATTTTTTTGCGTGGAGAAATTAAGATATTGAACATTACCTATTCCTGAGTCACAAATTTGCTTTGGAAACACCTCTGGATGGATTTGGAACATTTTTATAATTTTCCCGTAATGACAGGGTCATTTAGTAGGGACGCTAAAAAAAAAGGCTGGTGAAAAGACTAATATGGAACATGGTATTGTAACATTGACTTTAAGGAGAGAAGATAAATATAGACTTAGCACTTTGGAGAAATGAGAAGGGAGAATATTGGAGAATCTAAAATGGACGGAAAGGAAGAAAAATGAGGAATTGTAGGCTAAAAGAAGATAAAGTTTACGGTTGATGGAGCATCTAATTAAATGCAATGGTTTATTTAGGCCGGTTTAGAGGGTAGGAAGGTGTTGAAGAGAAGAATAAGGAATTGTCTTTCTCAATGGCATGAAGGGAGGGGAAGTAAGGCGTATACTGAAGAAGGAGGAGAAAAAGGAGGAAAAGTGAGGAGCCATCTTAACGTCACCTCAACGCACAGATACTGGAAAACAGAGAAAAAGAGAGATTAGAAGTGGTCCATAAATATCTAACCTCACCGTTATAATGGCACTTACCTATGCTAAATAGATGGAAAAAGGTGGGTAGAACTGCGAATGATGGTGTGGATGGGAGGGATGGAATAACAATGGAGGAGTTATTGGCGGTAATACTTTTAGGTGCTCAAATTATTACGTAATATTGGATTATATAGCTTGCATTAAATGCTAAGAAAAACAAGAAAATTTACCTGAGGTGGGATTGGAACCCACGGATATTAAATTTCCCGGCAGGCAGGCTACTGCGGAGATTTCATGCAAATGAGTTGGTCGAACTATGTGTCGCGGCCTCCAGAATTTCTTCTTATTTTCTTCGATGGGGGGTGATGGAAGAATTAGATGGAAGAAGGTGAAAGAATGAATGGTAGGGGAGAAAGAAAGGCACTGTAGAGGAAAGAGTGAGCTTATAATAGTTGGCTATAGCAGATCATTTGAGGCATTGTGATGTCGGATGCCGCATTAGGAGATAGAATGCTAGGTGAGTATGCCTGACGTGGGAAATGAATGTAATTAGATAAGGGGGGAAGTACGAGCACCCGAGGAAGGAAATAGTAGAAGGAATATACCGTGTAATTGTGGCTCATAGCAGTTTATTTTTCACACTCTTCCAAACTAATCTTTATTTGGTAGATAATTCCGAGTGATTGAATGCCCGACTGGCCGATTGTTTCGTGAAGTTTGGCTCTTTTCTTCTCCACTTCATGATGACGATTTCATCAAAGTGAGCGGACCCCTGGCGTGGCACCTAAATTTATCTTAGGCAACAAGAAAGTAATTAGCTCTTCATCCAACGCGGAAGAAAAGTAAATGGGCCGCGAAAACATTTATTAGCTCGTTAATCTCATTTTGTAATTTTGACTCCAGGCCTCACGATCTTTATCTCGGGAGAAAAGAAATCATCCTGTTAGCAGCGAAATTATCATCACATTATTTTCTTCCTAAATCTGGGTAGGAGAAATTGATAAATGCAAATTATGGGTTTTAAATTTTTATCTAAGTAGTTCCGGCAAGCCCATCACTCGCTCATTTGTCTCGGTACTGAATATTTAGCTTTTTTTCTCTCCGGTGTTAATGCTTTGACTGTCATTGTGAACGTATTTGACTCTGATTGTTAATTCTATCTCCAAATATGACAGATGACAGTTAAATGACAGATAGATACTTCTAGTATTTGCTCTTAACCCCTTTTTTTGTATTCTAATTTTTCTTTTAACCTGGATTTTACATTTCGTAAGTTGCTTGACTGAATTCTGGACTTCCAACTTGATTTGTTGAGTTTGCGGTTATATTGTAGGATTCTTAGAAAAGTTGAATCTTCAATTTCAAATCCAAAGCTTCAATCTTGGATTTCGGATCCTTATCGTTTTCACAAGGGATTGGACCATAAATATCCCATGAAATAATCTGAACAACCTAGTTTAGCGTTCTTGATTGTTATAAATGCGCCGAAAGCTGTTATTGCACGTTTATGAGGCAATGTTTCTGATATCAGAAAAGACAATGAAACGCTTGAAAGAGGTTTTAACTGATTATTTTAATGTCTAAATGTGCGTAATGAGAATGGATTGAGTAAAATTGTTTCATTGCACGTTAATTGGTGAACCCCATTGGTGGTCCTTCCGTTAAGGGTTGCCTAATGCCTTCGCCGGATTTCTCTCCATCCTTTCTCCGCATCCGAAAAATTCCTTCCTCCACCCAATCACTCACCTTTCCTCTACGGCGCCAATGACCTCGGATGTCGGTCGCCAGGTTTTACTCCACTCTCCCACCGTTCTCTGAAAAATGCCTGCATCTACCCGATTTCCCACTTATCCTTAATTTCGCAATTGAATATCTCGGCTTAGTATGAAGTAAAACTAACTGTACAAAGTATCCAGCTCCTGCTGGTGTCTGGAGAAGATCTATAGATGACATTTTAATGAAATTAACTTTTTTGCCTTAAGCAAGTGCGAAGTCCGCTTTTCCCTTCTTTTTATATTTAGTAAGCGACAGATTGCGGGGAGGCCTGCGTTTTTGACCTAATCGAGAAGGCTTGCCCTTTAACTTGCTTCTAAAAAGGAACAGATAATGAATAAATCTCATTGGGAATGGACAAACTGAAATACGTTTGTATCTTGTTAATAGCTATCTGTTGTTGAGATGCACATAATATATGGGCTTAAACAGATCGTCAACAAAAGATGGCCATTAGCATAATATATATGGCATTTAAAGAAACAAGTTCGTTTCTGCTAGCAGAAATAGAACCAGGTGTTTGGTGGAAATGGAACGTGAACACTTCCGAGCTCAATGGACACCATTTATCCCATGTCACCCTTCGAGCTCCCATGACGCAATCTGAATGGGAAAAATTAGCCTGTTCGGGTTTAGGTCGCACAGTCGTCTCCTTTCTTCAATAACTTCTTCATCAATATATTAAAATAACTAAAGGTTGGTGTGGAGCTTGTTATAGGTCGTGGTTTCCTATGGATCTGAGGGATAGACTCTGGGGAAAGATGAAACGAAAGTATTGCAAACATTAAAAATCAGGGTGAAGGGCAGAATGGAGAAATTGCGATTGACGAAAAGGATGATTCATTAGGAACGCGATAAAGCTTTTGCTCTCCCAAGAGCAATTATTAAATATGTACGGATAATCAACGCGTTCTCGTTACTACAATTTTCACGGCAATTGTGATAGTGGAAACGTGTTCCCTAATCTTCTAATTTTCCGCTTCAGTCAATCTCAAATATCTATGGGTATACCTAGGGAGTGATTAGCACGATCTCTTTGAAGAGTTCACATGCATTGGAACTTGCGTTATTGATAGCGATAGTGTGAACAGGAAAGGAGGATTCCACGATCTTGCCCTCGGCTTCGCAATGCGTCACGCGTCAGTGACACCTCGTTGCGTGGAGATGGAACCTCCCCCCCCGGGGCGTCGGCTGGGGAAAATTCAATTCCGATTTCTCTCGGAAGGCATCGAGAGGTTCTTCGGCAGTTTTCGGGCGGGACGGGGCTCGTCGTGGGCCAAGGGGGGGATGGGATTAGGAGGGGGAGGTTTTCGGCGGCATTTTTTCGGTCCCGGGCAAGTCTCCCAATTCTCCGGGGACGGCCGTTGAAGTCTCCCTCGCGTTTCCCGCCGACCGGTCGTCGACGTGCCCCCATGCAGTCGCCATTTTCAACGCGGCCCAATCAGATCGCGGAAGTGGCCGGCCGCCAGTAATTAGAAAGCGGGAGCGGCTGGCAGCTGCTTGCCTGGAGTCGTGGGGGGAGGGCCGTGGAATTTTTGACTCCCCATCCTCTCTCCTTCTTCGCTCCATTCTTTCCCTCCCAAGGCGGGGGTTGGGGGCGTTACACATTTATCGGGGGGGAAAGCCGAACCCATCCGCCCCCAAGCCTCCAATCACGCTACCAATTGACGTTCTCCATCTGTCTAGAAATGTTGCAACAGGTTCCGTTTGGCTAGAAAATATGCAAGCTCAAGAGTAGTAATGGTTTTATTATTAATTAGTGTTCTACACTATATGGTTGCGAAGCATGGACGATAACAGTAGCAGCGAAGTCAAGGCTGGAAGCCTCTGAAATGTGGTGCTACCGATGAATGATGAAGATAAAATGGATCGAGCGAGTGACAAACGAAGAAGTCTTAAGAAGAGTGGGAGAAAAGAGAAGTCTGCTGAAACTCTAAAAAGAAGAAGGAACAACTTAATCAGCCATATGTTAAGACACGATAGCCTGATGAAGACAGTTGTCGAGGGAAAAGTGGGTGGTGGAATGAAAAACTCGTATGATATATATAGAACAAGTTGTGAAGGATGTAAAAGAGACGAATTACGCTAATATGAAGAGGTTGGCCGATAGAAGAATTGAATGGAGGACAGCGTCAAACTAATTGTTGAACGATGATGATGATGACCGGTTAATATCGGTTAAATGGATCATAATGGTGTGGTGACAAAAGTACTTCCCCTATTCCAAGAGCCCAGGTTCGAGTCACGGATGAGACAGTTTTTCGTAGGTATACCGGTCCCAACGTTAGTGCTGTGTGAAGAGCACTTCGAGTTCAGTGCTCATTTTGTCGGATGGAAGGTCAAACCGTGGTCCCCTTGGCGCCTTTCGTTTAGAGCATGCTAATGCCGACGCCGACTTTCACTCTACCCTTCCTCCGTTCCTTGCAAAATTCCTATCACTAATAGTGGTTTAGATGGACATAGGTATTTTTCCTGAGCAACCTTTCTTTTACATTATGTCCGGCTTTAGTTCCGCATACTTCCTACCGCTCAGTATCGCGGCCAGAGTTGACGAAGTCGGTTGAATTAATGGTGAGATGAAGTATTCGGACCTTAATCCTTATGTGTAATTTTTTCACGTAATTCATATAATCATTAGTTTTTTCAAATTTTCGTTCTGATTAATATTACCTACAGTGAATGAACTGTGCATTTAATGGCAATTTCGGTGTATCCTTTATTCCGTAATTATATCATACGGGCGCCTATAGCGTGGGATACTCTCTCTGAGAAGTCTCCGGGATGTTTTGAATCCCTGATCTGGAATGCTATTCTAGTTCAATTTACTATTTCGGCAACAGAAATAGATCATTTAATTTTTTTTTTAAACATGTACTTTGACGTTTTCCTATACTCATAATTTACATACCAGTACCAGAAGTTCATATGCGCTTCCGATTGGTCGAACCCTGTTTTAGAAGATGTTCTCTCTGTCCGATTTTTTAGGTAACGTGCTAACGTAAGTGCGTTAGATACTTCAAATATTGGTTGTCTTTATAAATTGGTCATTAGGGGTTCATCATGTTTTAGTGGATTCTTGACAAAGTGTTTAATAATGTTAGGAATAACGCTCCTCAGATGTATTGATCCCAAAATGTGGCTTGGTGGAACAGCATCTGAGCATCGTGTGGTCAAACCTATTGATTATGTCACCAGCCGAAGTCTCACCATGATAAATTCTGCAGTATGAGGCTGTATTATTTGTTAGTTACTATAAACAGGAATTGGAATGCCTTACTTCATCCTAAATAATTTGCTATGATCGACATTTCATGCTTGAAATTATTCATAAATTCGGTCAAAATTAAATTGAATCTACATGTGTAGGAGCAAAGACCTCCTTGCTGACTATATGCACTCTCTTGAAATTTTTTAATGGTAATACATTCAATAATTATCAGAAGAATGGAAGGAAAGATTGAAGGGAACCTTTCGGAAAATCAATTCGGATTCAGGAAAAACCGAGGACCTAGGGAGGCAATACTCATCTTAAGGATAGTGGCCGAGAAAATGATTCACGTAAACCAGCCGTTGTATGTGGCATTCGTGGACTTATAAAAGGCCTTTGACAATGTCAAATAGTACAAGATGTTCAAGAAACTGGAAGCGGTTGGAAGAGGCTACAATGACTGAAGAATAATCTAATGCCTCTAAATGAACCAGGTCACCACAATGCGAATGAAAGACGGAAGGAAGATAGAAGCCAAAATAAATAAAGGAGTCAGACAAGGATGCAACCTCTCCCCAGCATTATTAAATATATTTCTGGAAGAAGCAATAAGAGAGGCTGAATAAATTGGTATCATAGGCATCAAGGTGAATGGTGAAGAAATTAACATGTTCATCATAACATGATTTTTGATGACATCGCGGTTGTAGCAGAAAGTGGAGAGGACTTGCTAGCATCCTTGAACACTGGACCAAGTACTAATAATATAATATGAGCATCAATGAGACGAAAACTGAAATCCTAGTGCGCGGAAGAGAGAAGCTGAGGGCTGATCACAATTCGAGGAGTGAAATTGGACATACCTTAAGGTGGCTCCACCAAATTATTAAGTACATGTCATTTTTGTGAAAATTTCAGGACACCATTTTTTGGCCCTTCTATCGGTTGACAATAAAATAATGAGGCCTTTCCATCATATATTTGAAGAAAAAAGACGTTGAAAATCAGCTACTTTATACGTGGATATACGGCAGAGCATGGATGGCTCTTGCAGTAAAATTTGCCGATTGATAATGTAAAGAGAAATGTCGTTTTGAAGAAAAACTAATATAAGATGGGAAATTTTGTGGAATTTAGCATTGTAAAAAACCCTCGCCTTACCACACTTGTTTAATTGATATTAATACATGTTTGCTCGAAAAAAACAGAAAATTCTTAGTTGCATGAAAGTGGCGCTGCAATATTTTGTTATCATTGGCAACGTTACTTGTGACGGAACGTGCTTACAAGCCTATTTACTAATTTAATTTAGAAATATACCTTACCAAGGTCCTTCTTATATTTTTTATGTAATTTAAATATGTCATTGGTTATTGACATGATGTAATTAATACCGATGCTTCCACATGGTAGCTTCGTCATTGTTGCCAAACAATTTTCAAAAATATGAAAATTAATAAAATTCAAAACAAAGAGTTGTATTTGCAAGGGAATAGTTTAAAACTAAGTAATAAAATATTTAACCTATTTTAGAATACGTATTAGCGGGATTGAGCATTTATTCTCACTTTGCAAATTAAACATGGAAACAGCACGTCAGTCATGTTCCGAACTCAAAATGAGTTAAAAGAGCTCGTAAACAATATAATGCAACTACAACGCGCTATAAAATAGCATACTCATATAATTATTGTGTATAGGTTATCACTTCACCGATTTTCCATATAGGTGTTTTTCTGGATCGGTATTTATTCATTAAATAGCGTAGCTCTTTTACGGGATATTGAATCGCGGAGTCACGGTGGAACCTCCTAAAGACACAATGTATTAGTTAGAAATATAATAGAAGGACAAATTGAAATGAAGGTCCCGCGAGGAAGACCAAGGAAGGTCAAGTAATAGGGCAAATAAGGACATGAAAGAGAAAGCACATGAGGGAATTAACATTATATAGGACGTAATGGAGGGCTGCAATAAACCAATCCTAGGATTGAAATACTGATGATGAATACGTGTTAATAGGTGTATTTTGTATTAATCCATCTCCCTCAAATGCGTTAAATTTCCTGCCATGGTTCTTTGTTAAAATCTGCCACACAAGGTAATTAGTCTTCGAAAATCATTATGTATACAGTGACGTTTAGTTAATTTTAGGGATTAATTTTGCTAATCGAATAAGAATTAATTTCGATCAAATACGTTCATCTGATTCCGGCTCCTCTTCCACTTACTAATGTTTCATTACCTCCTTCCTCCTCTTCAGCAGTATCAAACAGCCAGACTCAGTAGAATCCCCTGCTCCCCTGTTGTAACAGTCAACAATCAGAGAGGCCAAGGATGTGCTAGTTTCTTCTTGCATTTAATCCCTTTTCATCTGTGCCGTTGTTCTTATGTTTATGAATTCACTATTATTATGTTATTCGTGATCCCTGAGTCGCTACTGAGCAAATAAAAATATAATACTTAAATACCCAACTCGTGTTAAATCACAATTTTTATGTAATCACCTTGACTGTGTATTTACTTTTCCATTCAGCTATTATCTGATTTGTATGTTTCGTTAATTTTATTACCTCAGCTTCAAAGTACATATTTCGTTGCATACGACTCTCACTCATCACAGGTGGCCAATGCATTTTCTACAACCCCAATTATTTTCTGAATATATTTCCTATGTCGTCAAGTAATTACACGCCGGCCGCAAGTACTTGGACACCTAACGTCCCAGGATCGTAATCTCCGGGCATGGATATACTGTTTATGTATTTATTATTTATAGCTAAGCGATGTGCTACTTGGTTGATAGAGTGCTTAAAGTCAATATATAAATCAATAAAACTATGAATACGCTTTGATTGCACAGTAGGAGTAGATCAAATACGGGCATTTTAATAAACGTTAAAGCCTCGTTCCTCTGTAGTTAAAAGTAAGCATGCGATTATCTGGAAAAATGAATGTAGTGTTAGAATTGCTCTGCTAATACCACGCGTCATTTAAATTTCTTGAATGGTAACGACTGTAAAAAGACAGATTATTAATATTATCATTTTACCACACGGGGGTTTTCGGTATTTCTGAGCAATGGTAATATAAAATCAAAGTCATTTTGCTTGAAGCCGTTTTGTATATGGCTGCAAGCTACGCCATTTCAAGTAACATCAATGCGTAGAAGTCAGATGAACACAATAAAAAGATGACGGGATCACCTAATAGGTTACATCTTGAGATATTCTAGTCTGATGAAGAAATTCATCGAGGGAAAAGAGAATGGTAGAATGGCAAAGGAAATTCTTGTGTGAGATGCGTAGAATAAATGGTGAAGGTAGTAAAATAGAATAATTACATCAGTTCTCTAGAGGTAATCCATTGGACGAATCGATTGGTGAGCTGCGTGAAACCAATCTTATGGTTACTAACTGGTTGTGATTATCAGATCGTAAACACATGGAAGTTAAACAGGAACTTTTTTCACACAGTCTCTCATAAGTTTGTGGAGTTTACAATTCAGTCCGTTGGTTCTCCCGATGCCTTTTTCACTGCGCATCTCTCTATGCATCAGACTGCGCCATTACAAGCTTCGTACTTAACGGAATCTTATTCGCGTTTTCGAGTTGATAGAAAAACTCACCAACCCTTATTTGTAAACGGAATTTCATATGTTTTACCAATTTCCGAACCCGGTACCGGTGGCTTGGAAGGACCCACAAGAGGGAGCCACTCGAGCCCGTGTTCCGTCGACGCGGTCCTTGGCCTTGGGGCTGTCGAGAGGAGAGAGAATGTGGAAGAAGCGGCAGGGCATCGTTCTCTCGCTCCGCGGCGAAGAATTCGGCGTATTTACACCCTGGGGCGGGGGGGGGGAGGTGTGGTGTAGCGGAGGCGAGGGCGTCGTGACTGGCCGATTCCGCCGATCCCATCGTCGTCCCCCCCGGCTACTCGTCGCGGAAGCCCCGGTGTCGACCTGCGGCACCCAGACCGCGGGTCCCTCCCAAAATGTCCGCCACGTGTGCGTCGAACCGGGCCCGGCTGCAGACTTGACGGCGGCGGCGGGGGCAATCCGCATAAGTTATCCATCACCTCGAAAACGAACCCATCCGCCTTGAGTGGAAAGCGCTACCGATGAGATCATGCGATGAGCTTCCGGCATCTTTGGAGAGGAAACCGAAAAATCACTGCAATTTTGTCGTTCGGGAGAATTTCCAACTGCGGTACGCCGAGCGTAATCATTGTCCCCTGGCGTTCCGGTAGTCGAAGGGGTTTACTTTTGGGAGATATCTGATGACAGGGACCATAAATTAGGGCGTCGAGGGAAGACTTGAGAGGAATCTGATGGGGAACGTTGCGTTGTTTGCTGTTTTGTAGAGAGGGCGAAAAGAGAATTGGGACTTTTGAGATGCAAGCGTGAAGGGTGATGAGGTGGAAGGAAATAAATATTTGTAAATTACTGTTTGGCTTATTAGAGGAAGAGTGCTGTTACAGAAAAAGGCAGATTTAATAGGTGGGGCAGTTAATTAGGTTCAGTAGTATTTTGAATGTTAGTGATTATGAGGAAATACGACGACAGTTGGGCTTATTTCCGCCATTTAAAAAGGCCAAAGGTGGGTCAAAGGGTAGAAGTAGAATTTTTTTGGGAAATGAAGAATGGTGTAGTGAAACCTGGGGTCAGATTTAGATAAAGGTGCCAAGAGGTCCACGGTTTAACTTCCCATCTTACAGACAGAGTACTGAACTTGAAGTGCTATCCACACAACACTCAAGTGGGGATCGCTAAACCGATAAAAAATATCTACTTTTGCCTGAATTTGAGTCCGGGGCCTCGGGATGGAAGGCTAGTACACTCACCACCTCACCAACCCGATCCCTGTAAGGAAGGTAAGTCATGTGAGCTAGTAAGATGGAAAGCATCTAGGATAGATGGGGAATGTGCTAAGCTAAAATATATCATGTGAAGCATATGTACTCAGCTGCTGTGGATCAGTGGAACTGTTTTATTTCTGTTTAAACCTGCCTTGATAATCAAAGCACCTACTGTATGTCCACCGGTTAGCGTTGATTTGAATGAAATAGCAATTTAGGAACATTACTTATTGATATGGATTACCCACTTATCCTCTGAATGTCTAGAGTTAATTCTGCCGTTTTGCAACAATTGCCCTTCACCTGCCCGAATTTATCTCGTATCGCATAGCGCTCGATCCCTGTACGTCAGATGTTGGCTTGGTTTGGTGATGCTTATTACTGAAGTCACTTTTAATTTTTATAGAAGAGCATACACGGCAACCGGTAGAATAGCTATGCGTTTGGTCTAACCTCTTCTCCCGTTTTGAAGCGGAAGCATCATGAGTGCATCTGAATTGGAGTCATTCGTGATTTATGCTGGAAAAATAAGTTTGTCTGTTGGAACTGAAGGGAAAACTCTTATTTGAAATTATATTTCAGAAATACGATAATTTTTCACTGTTATAGTGATTTAGAAAAAGCAAATTACCAACACCACGTATTTTATCGAACGCGTAGCTAAGTCTAAGGGCTCTGCAACTTTCTTTATTTACCCTTGAGGCCCCGAAATACCCAAAGAGGATTACCTGTCGTTTATTCTTTTGTACCTCGCTGTTATTTCGAGCATTTAGTTGAGAACTTCTTAGATTTAAGAGTAAAATTGTGTTCAAATTTTACGGTGCTGCGGTTTACATAGCGTGGTTGTAAACAAGGGCTGAGGCTCCCTCAAGCTTTCCGCCTCAGAGAGACTTTTTCGAGGTACCATTCCGAGGTGAGTTTTCATACTTCCGGGTGATGTGAAAACGAATCGGCAGACGTAATCATTTCTTTGATTGACAGGTGGAGATAATCTGTCTCGGCTCTGCTTCAGGAAACGTGATCCGATGTGCACAAAGTTGATTTACTATCGAAAATCGCGTTTCCAGAAGTTCTTTTCGACTATAACCCAAATACATTTTCGTTTATTTTTGTTAGCCACGAATTCCTCTAACAAATAGAAAATAAGATTCTAAAAGCTTTAAAAATTATACCTCTCTGTGATAAGCTGACTAAATCCAGTCATGTTATTTTTAGTGGCAGATCTTAGAGCTGTTTTGGATGATGTGTTAAGCCCCTCTACTTTCTCCCTAATTAATCCTTATCGGTCCATCTGGAACTAAAACCAGCTGTAAATGCAATTTGGCTTAAGAGATTCGTAGTGTTGGTACGTTGCTTCCTCGGTGCGGCTTCGATCAGATTTGTGTACAAGAGCACATGTTGTCGGAAGCGGCTCCTTTCCAAATAATCACCTCAACGGTGAATGCGGCCGGACTCAACAAATGTTTCTTGCCTCTCTCGCTTGTGTTTTTCCAATGTCCTATTTCGACTCTGGAGGACGATTTTTGTTGTTTTCCAGTCCTTCATTCGGATCAATTCCGACCAGTTAGCTTTCTTGTTTCCAAAATGGGTTACTCTTTATCCTTATACGCTTCAACATCGCCAAATTATTGTAGTGAACATCGAATTTTTCAGGATGGAGACACAACCGACCGGGGAACTTTTCCCCCGATATTTCGAATTAAAGAATTCCATCGACAACCTGTTCATAGGAAGTGTTCGTTATTACTCTCGCTTTGAAAATAGTGATTGATATTTTTCTCAAGCGCCCTCAATTATTGATTCATCTCATTTCATCGTATTTCATTTGTTTCCATGCCAATTTATCATGTCTGTAATCAGTGCGAAGGTTGACTTGATAGTTCAGAATGAAGCACAACAGGCATTATGCCGAAAGGCGTGTGAAATTAACACATTCGGGGCAAAGGAGATAGTTTACTTCCCGTTGCCTCTTGTGAACGATAACCCGAGCATCTGATATGCCGGAAATCTCACCATGAGGCTTTTAATTGGGGAATTATAGCAGGCTTCCGCTGGATTCGAACCATGAACTCTGAAGCCCAAAGTTGTGTCTGCTGGGCTGATTTGTCATCTTCAGTATCATATGGTAGTGATTACATTAATCTGCTTTTAAGGTTTTGCTGTTGCTTATGTTCTCATAGCACTCAAACTAAGCTTTAGCATTAACGGACATCTTTGCCCGCAGTGACATTAAAAACCGACAAATTTTGGGTATCTCCTTACTTAAGTCAGTACTTACTGACCTGACTACGGCAAGTGGTAATATTTATTGGCCAAACTAAATCACTAAAATGTAGCAGTGGGGATGCAAATCGGTGGTGCTAACATTCATAATCTTTGGATGTCACCCTAATCCTTGGTGGTGTTGGGCCCGTAAGCTTAGAACACTCCCTCATGTGTACTAACGCTTCATGTGATTGTTTCACGAGCAACCTTTTTGCAGAGCAAATTACTTAGAAGTTATTTTCGCAGTTTATAGAAGTAACTTGACAATGCCTGTGAATGTTATGAATAGGAGGTATTGAATAGCTGTAGTAATGGCGACTCAGTTAATCCTCCTCCTCACATGCTTCGTTAAGATGTAATTAGCCCTGAAAAAAGAATACTCATAGGCAGAGGGTTTTATTTCACCGGCTATTTAAGTTGGGGAGAATAAAAAAGGAAATGAGAAAAAAGAGAGATGTTTATCCAATGCCATGTAGCGCTTTCGAATTATACTCTTGAATGGTCAGTGGGAAAATTGAATGTTCAAAACCATCCATACGTCAATCTAATTCTATTACATAGGTCAAACCTTCCGATGATATGGAGAGATACGACTACATCTACTAAGTAACATTTGTACTCCTTAGATTTGAATTTTTCTAGGAACCTTAATATAGCAGGGGATCTGGTTGATTTGGTGACTAGAATAATGGGTTTCCATCCCAAAGGCCGGGGTTAAAGTTTCGACAATGGCAGAGAATGTTTCATTAGTAATAACTGCTCTCCGAACCTCTGCTACAGCGTTAACTTTTTGTGGCTCAGTAGATATTTTCAATCCCTTCCAAAAGGCGCGCAACACTTTTTGTGCCATCTAAAAAATTTTTAACGTCGCGTGCTTCTTTCCATCGTATCGTAGGACGTGTCGTTCCAATTCTATTTGTAAATGATTTTCCTGAAGAGTTGGTAAACCCATAGCTTGCTCGTGATTCTGCTAATAACCCCAGTGGTCTTAATTTCATTTTTCATTTATTTAATCAATTCTGGTTTATGTAAATGTAGTTGGTGAAAGTAGACACCGTAGAAGGGGAATCTTTTTTGTTGCCATTTCGTAATAATTGCTCGGTTACTGTCGACACACGTAAGACTAACTAATTGATACTTAGGCTTTTGCTTTATTACAAATTGAGAGGGGCACGAACTGGCCGCGATTAACTTAACTGAGTTCCCCGCTGATGTCCGACGAAGGGAAAGAATTTCACAGACTGGTAGAGAGAGGTGGACAACTCGTTAGATAAACTGGCTTAAACACTCACGCATCGAATAACCGGAGTCAATGGTATTGTAAACATGTTCAGAACACTCACTGCACTCTCATCCATATGATATGATAACCTTTGATAGCAACATTAGTATTTAACAAAACATTTCTTTGCCATTCTTCGCGTTAAATTTTCCCTCGACAACTGTCTTTTTCAGACCATCATGTCAGAAGATACGGCGATTATGTTGTCCCTCTTCTTTTTAGTCTACGGCAGTACTGCCTTTTCTCTCGTTTTCATTTGAACTTCTTCTTTTGTTCGTGTAGAATAGTATCAAATATATATTACAGTAGAAATGACGCTGATCTATATATTCTTGAACGATGTTATATGGCGGCGTCGGTTCATTATCTCAACGGTTCCCCACCTTTTTTCATTTGCGCACCCCTCGGCAGTACATTTTTCTGGTCTGTAACCCTTATCCATGAGACATGCTTGCTATTTATGTAGCTTTTGTTTATTTATAACTGAATCTAGTGGTATAGTCACTCAAAATATTATTGTTTACTATTCATATCCGTGTAGTGCAGTGTCAAATATAACACAGTGGTTGCTGGTTGTCCGCCCATGACAGGATGTAAATTTTCAGACGAATGAGGGTGCTTACTGTCACTTCTACCAATATTTTCCTTTAATACCCTTAAATTATGCAGCGCGTACTCTAGATTTGGAACCGCTGTATTAGTGGCAGAGGAACTGAATGAAATCTAGATCAATGCACAGTTTGTCTCAGCAAAGAAAATAATCAAAGCAGAAGTCGGTGGCTAATATTCTCGTTTCATTACATTGAAAGCAGCCATTTCTTTGTCGATACTTGGTCACGTTTTCAAGGTGCCAAACGAAACTCCATAAAAGTGACTCTCCTCGGCGCCCGTTCTAAATGTGGCGCATGCGCGTGCCTGCGTGGAACCGTGAAAGTCCAGAAGTGATTTCCATTCACTTTATCGATATGCAAATCGAGTGATCCGGCAAAGTGGTGCGGCCTGAGTTTCGCTCTCTTCATGATCGCTCGCTCCATTTTTTTTGTAGCCCGGGGCCCGAGATTTTTTTTTTACCGCCGGTAATTATTGACGATGCGTGTGGTTCAGCGCGAGGGATGGGTGTGAAGTGTCGTGACGTAACAGCACGGAAAGACTTGGCAGGCGTCCTTGCCCCGAGCAGAGTTCGAACTCGGGTACTCAGTGGACAGAGTGACGGGTAGACCCTCGACCTTCTCGGCCAAGGCCCCGAAGAATAATAGTAGACAAGACCTTTGCTAATCAACTGGCTGCTCATACCTTCATCGCGAAGTCTTTATTACGTGCGTCTTACTTTTACTCCTGCATTATTTCCATGCCATGCTTCTCTCACCATTTCCTTGGAAATGCATGTTACGTACCGGTGATATAGAGCAGCCCTATCATACCCCCACCATTTTACCGCCAACTTGGGTTCTCCATCCACCACTCCAACTTGTGCCGTTTGAACCACGTGTAAAGATCGCACATGTTAATCGGAATTCAATTATTCTCTTTTATTCAGGTATCGATTGCAGGTTTCTCAAGCATTTTGCTACAGTTGGGCCAGCTTTCAGTAACTTCTGTTTCGTGGAAATTCTTGCTATCCAAGCGGCTCATTATCAGGAGCATAAAAACGATTTTTCAAGCCAGAGATATTTATGTGGAAGCCTTCTCCTCTCTATGCGTTTCGGTAAAAAAATTTCGGCTAAAAATATCGGTGTAAAGTTTCTGATTACACTTGTTTCAATGGCCGCAAAATCTTGAACAGTGACGCAGCTGTACCAGATAGATTGTCCATGCGGTGGTTGATAAATATTTGAGAAGTGAACATACGTTTACGTCATATCGCTCCGTATAATTTAATTAATCTCAACTGAAACTAATTTGACCCCAAAATCAGTACAATGCCATTCCTGATGCACGATTATGGCACGAGACATTTGATTTTACAAGCAACCATGCTATCAACCTAACATCCGTGGCCGAACCGTGAAGTGTTAAATGTGGAATAAAAGGATATTTGATGTAAGAAAGTAAGTAGAGCCAGAAAAATTAGATTCAGGGTGTATTGTGAGTGATGGACCGCAAAAGGGTGCAATGGATGGTTTAATGGTAGGTAGGCGTGGAAGAGAAAGGAGAAATGGGATTCTAGGTGACTTGCGGCAGAAATCAAGTGTCAGAAGGTTTAATAGCTGAAACGAAGAGTGAATTTGAGAGGGAGGGACTTTTCAAAAACCAACCAAAATTGTTTGAATACTTGATGATGACGATTTTGGGTTCAGCTCGCCGCGATAATCAGGTCAGTAGCGTGTCGGAAAGGATGCCAAAAGTTCTCAAGTTAGAATCCCGCCTCGGGTACAAATGTTGTTTACGTTTTAGTTTGAAGAACTGAGGCTAAATGGTGCGGTATTTCATTATCCATTTCATCTCCTAAATACCAAGGTCTACGACTACCCCTTTCGCGCTGTACTGTCGTACACCCCTGCGGTATGTCAACCCACAGGCCTCAGCCTTTGTCTCTCCGCCTCTGAATCAAAATATTTTTCATTTCTATCTGCTCGCTTTGTTCTTAGTGAGCGATGATGCGAGCGTGCTTTTGGCATACTCATGTTGTACCCTTCTAGGGATAAGGACACTTCTTTTCCTGGTAGGATGTAAACTACATTGATTAGTTATGTGCCTCCGCTTGAGCTGCTGAAGTTACTACGGTCTTATTCTTAATTACATTGCTCGGTTTAAAGAAGTTATGGATTTTAATTACTAAGGTCGTTTATGTATTGAACCCGCAGGAACAGCACTTTGGTCGTTTGTCCTTTGCATATAACATAATATAGACAGAATATCACGTCCACACTCCAGGTAGTGAAAAACCCACCGCGGCTGGATTCGAACCCGTGACCTTAGGTTTCGCTAGCAACGTCTCCGACAAATAATTATCTGAAATTGTTTCAGAAATACTTTACCATCCGTCGTTTGAAAGTTTGCTTGCTGTGATTCTAAGTTCCGTCTGAAATGAGTCGGATATATCGCTATTTGGAAACGACCGAAAATGGAATCGTCGAAATGATTGCTCGCATTTTTTAATCTACCACTGACGTAGCTGCATAAAATTATTTGTTATGTCTTGTGTTGTACTTAATACAGTTTATTATTCATCATTAATTCCTTGTTATTGCCCAAAATAAACAGGTATAGCTGTGTTTTTACGAACAATTATTCATAATACATCCTAATGAAAGCGTCAAAAATATTTATTTATTGGTAATGCACGATTTTTACTTTCAAAGACGTGTAGTTGTAACGAATATACATGAAGTTTTCCATTGTAAAAAATATCTAGGCTTTAGAAATTTATACCCATCACTGAATTCATTATTTCTTTAAATTCAAAATATTGTTTTAAAATATTTGCTCCATTCCTTAGTCTCATAGCGAGGCAGTGTCAAAGGTTATTCATGTTTCTATGAAATACTTTGTGTTATTCTTTCGTATTAGCCTACGGGGGTGAATTAAAATATGATGGTGGAATTTTGAAAAGGGTAGTTGTTTGTGATAAGTTTTTTTTTACCTTGTAAGGTTTCAATCGAGTTCCGAATAAGTAGGTATGCTTCTTATAAATCATGGAATAAATTTTCAAGGATTAAGTTTAATAGACAAGTATAGCGTACAAGAATCCAGAAAATGAATCCCTCTTCCCGCTCCGTTTTAGATAATGAAAGAGGTAGGTAGCTCACTACCAGCAGTTTCTTAAGTCTCGAAATATGTGCGCTTGGGATATTACGATGCGGTCGTAAATATCGCCAAAAAAGGGGGAGAACAACTTCGCCTCGCAGTCGAAAATACCCACCGAAGGCATCGGCTTTCAAATTTCAAGTTTCCCATGAATGATATCACATTCCTAGTTCTTGCATTGGGTTTGGTCGGTGCGGCGTGCCCTCTTCCCTAAGAAGGTCCGATCGGGAGATTATTATCTCTGGAATGCTCCGGAGATGCTCGTCATGGATTTTTTTTCTATCCCCTCGTGTAGGGTCCACTCTCGATTTTGAGAGCGGTACGGGGAATCATTGACGATGTTGCTTTTGTCTGACTGCCCCGTCCGTAGCGTTTTACCCTCTGTCGCATGGGTCGTCCCGAACTCATAGTCCCTTCCACTTGGCGCGTTGAAAGACTTTGAAACTTTGTCCCTGGATTCCTTCATGGTTATGATGTACCCCTCATTTATTCCTACTCGCTTGCCTTATGTAGACTTTTCTTTGCCGTGCAACAATAATCACAAATGGATTCATCATCGTCATTAGGAAACAGTCTTAAGATTGGTTTGTGTATCTCTTCATCGATTTTCCTTTCGGCTGACCTCTTCATGTTTACTTGGTTAGTCTCCTTCAAATTCTTGACCATTTCCTCATATGTTTCATATGAGGCCTTCCTGTACTATTCTCTCCATTTTTCTTCGCCATTTACTTTTCCCTCAACAATTATTTTCATCAGGGCATAATGTCTCAAGGTATGACCGATTAAGTTGTCCAATCTCTTCACAAAGTTTTCATCATCTATTATGGATAAAAAGAAAATTCCACTGTATTATTTCTGCACAGATCCTGGGTTTTGACACGTGTCAATAAATGATGTGGAATTTACCAAGTGAATTTTCATTTTATCCGAATGATGTTGGTTCATTGGTTAACATCTACATCTACATAATACCCTGCAATCCACCATAAAGGTGTGTGGCAGTAGGTGAATTCTCACCAAACATGCACTACATACCATGCATAAAAAAGGATTAGTATTTATATACTCTTTTAAACTTCACTATTTAAAAAAGATAAAAATGGCAAAGCAAACATGCAAAAACATGCTGTTAGTTGGGTTAGCTTCAAGTCCTTAAACCAACATGCAGATACCAATATTATCCATTGCTACACTCGTATTGGTGATGTTTACCGTTATTCATATCCGTAATTGTACGGGGGTATTGGACTACTGTGGTGGTTAGAGCACTGGTTTCCCTTTCCGAAGGCATTGGTTGGAATTCTGACAATCGCCAAGATTGTTCATTAGTATACCGGTCCCAAATGGAGTGTGATATGGAGAGCACTTCACGTTCAGTACTTCGTCCGTCAAATGGGACGTTTAGCAATGTACCCCTTGTATCTTTCATTAAATCTGGGTTTCTCTCTGTCCTTAATCCACTCCGTCCCACCAACCCTAATCGGCGAAAATGATCTTAGCTGTTGGTCGTTATTCTTGTATTACTTAGATTACACATTCGTTAACTACGTGCTGGTAAATGCGCTGCGATTCTTCGTGCGTTAGCCATATTCCCTCACTCTTTCCCCTAATGCGTAACGTTACAATGCATCCGTTGTATACTCCTCTGCGAGATGGTACAAATGTGTCATTATGCCGGTATATCGAGTGTTATTTTCCTTCTTGTCTACGTATACTGTTTTCACAGTTTGGGATATACCTTACAGTGGAAGTTATTTGCGCATCAAGTAATAGCGGATGTGTAGTGATTTTGGGAGGGCAAAAGGGTGGAGTTAAACCCGGTGTCATCATTAACATTCTCGGTACGAAAAACGGAGAGGTAAATTTAACTTCCCGTTTGGTAGACAGATTAACGTATCGAGAGGCGTCCACGGTTGTCAGATTTTTCATTTCTTTGCCTTTGCTGCGAGGGGCCAACCTGCGGTAGAAGCATGGCATCAATTATATCCAAATTACTCGATATTTTTTGTTTGACAGGACTAAGGATAGACTGAACATAAAAGTACTCTGCAAACAGCACTCAATAACGGATCACGATTCCACTGAAAATTTTCATGGCCGTGTTCGAACCCGGGCACTTGAGATGGAAGCAAATACTCTTGCCATCTCTCCACCCATGTAATCCTCATAATATTTATTTAACTATATATTGGGTATTTATATCGGTGGCTGGTGGTGTGGTAACCCAGTGTGTAGAAAACACGACTGCTAACTTAAGTGCATGAATTTAATTCTTTTGGAGCAAGAAAACATATTTCATGTAAATTTTAAGCTTTGATTGTGTGGTTTCTTTTACCTGTTATTAGTTGCTCTGGCTATCTCGCCCTATCAGTTGAACTGGAACATTTGTCATATCCATGAGTGGCGGAAAACAGTAGCCGTTTCCTGACACGGTTATGATGAGAAAGTCGCTGAATAATTGCAGTCATCTCTCTCATGCCGGATACGAAGGAGGAAAACGTACAAAAATGCCTGAAGAAGACGGATCGGAAATTCGCAGAAATTTTCCCCTACGGAATTTTCTCTGCCCTATAATCGATCCGCATTTCCAGCATTTATTAGCGTGGTACATTAGGTGTTTCGTCAGTGTATGGTCTAATGATCAAACTCCTCTTGTGACAGTATATACCTATGTGAATAGCTTTTGAATAGCCCTCGTCTCTAGGGTTCGGTCTTAATGCTGATTTCACGCAGCTTTCCACTGGATTCGGATGTCGAGTGGGCTAAATTACTGGCTTTACAGTTGATACTACACACTGTGGCTTTATAATGGCAATGTCTTTCTGAAACCTGGGTCGGTGTAGTAACCTTATTGTGGAAATTTACAAAGTATTTCTGTGATAATTCTGAGTGTCACACATTTCCACAAATTATCGCCTACTACGTTAAAATCTGTCCGAGGGCTTCGCTTCACTTATATTTATGGTACTCGATTTTTTTATTCCGAATATTCTAAAGAAAAACGTGGATGAGGGTCGTTTAGTATTTGTTCTTTTGGGACTTTGAATTTATTTTGTTTGATACAAGAACTAACAAGGCCATTTGGAACTCTTTCATGGTAAAAATTTGAATCGGCAACGTTAGCGAACGGCTCATAAAGAAGTGTTATCGAGAATCTCGGCTTTGGTGGAATCGCCCATTTTGGTCTCACACTGGAGTCCCGCTTCCGAGCCGGACCATGTCGTGACCAGTACATCCTGTTTCGGAAGAGTTTTACGGGCGGATTCGTTCGCTGAGTTATCGGTTTTTTTTGCACTCCCGTTTCACCCCGTGGACGTTCCTGGCTGCAAATCGATCTCCGCACCCGTTCGAGTCGCTTGAGTTTAAATTGTCGCCTAAGTCCGACTATTAATATGAATAGTTTCCGCAATTCGGTCGACGTTTTTCGACCGAGCGGCCGCGAGAACGGGTTCTCCTCTGCCCGAAACCCGAAGCGGGGGGTGTTTTGGATTGCAGGGAGAGGGGGAAATCCTGCAACATTTTCGCAAATCCTTCCCCATCCCTTGTTCCTCTTAACCTTCGAGATCGCGGGCTCCATTATGAACTCTTCCGCGTCAGTTTATTATCGGGATAAATCGGGAATAGGCTTTTTCATTATGCATGGGCTCCCTCGATTATCCTCTCCGGGGGTTGTCGACGACGAGTGGCACAGGTGTGCTCACATCCCCATCATTTTTTCCTCTCTCTCCCTCTTTCGTCCGGAGAGGAACGCCCTGTTCCAAAGGGGAAAAAAGATATACTCATATATACATTGGGATCGAGTGGTCGGAATACGGAATGTTGCCCGACGCCCAGCAAATTGAAAAATTCTCCTTCTTAAAAAGCCATTCGGTGGCTCTGACGGGATCAAAGTCCTCCGGCCTCGCGTAATTAGATTAAATCTTCCACCGACCTCGGCCTTCTTGACGATCGCTTTCGATTCTGTGGTCAGGCGTAATGTTCCCACGCCCTTCATGCTCCCTACAGGAGAGTCCATCGTACAGACAAGCGGTAAATGTGGTCTTCATTGTGGAAGACAGCAGGTTAAATTGTGATTCATATTTGCGTAAGGACACAGTTTATACGGTCATGATGTTTGTTTAAAAACCACTGTGTGTCGTTTTGAGGTTCACTGAAAATTAGCACTTACGTTGTAAACGATTTAATCGATGATATGAAAACATCTTAAAGTAGGTATTTATGTGATGTAATGAGTTACTTATCATCAAACCAAGTCAAAATACGGGAAAGGTATTGGTGCACTAATGATAGATTAATAGGCTATAGTGGATTATGTCCACTTATTTTGTTTCTTCCCTATTTTATTCCCTAAAATTTGACAACTTGCTGACAATGTATAAGGTCTAAATCTAGGTCGTGTGCTACCAATACACTGCAACAATCTTTATCCTGGAATGAGAATGACACATGATCTTTCTTGGGGTAAACATATACGTGAAATAATGGGTCAAGTTAATCGTTAACTGGGATTCATCAAAAGAGTACTGGACAAATGTGACGAGCATGTAGGAGAAATTAGTTACTTTTCCCTTGTTAGACCTCATTTGGAATACGCGGCCAGTGTATGGGATCCTTTCGAAATAGGCTTAAATAATGAACTGGAGCGTGTGCGGCGGAGATCGGCAAGATTTGTAAAGGGACGGTATGATAATTATATTAGCGTAACCGGTGTATTCGATGAACTAAAATGGAAATCATTGTCAGACTATAGGGTGAAATTTAGACTTATTCTCTATAATAAACTCCAACATAATATTTTCTCTGATGACGTTAAAAATATTTTGTGAACTCCAATTTACCATGGTAGACTGGACCATAATCATAATATTAGAGAAATTTAATGGCGAACTGACAGAATCAAAATTTCCTTTTTTCCTCGTACAATTAGGAATATGAGTAGCTGTAAATATATTCAATAGTATAAATACAAGTTTATCAACGGATAGCGTAAGTAGTTGTATGTTGGTATAAGGACTTTAAGCTAACCCAACACATCATGTTATTGCATGCTTGCTTTGCTATTTTTATATTATTTTATTAGTATTCCTTTTTTTAAACTGTGAAGTTAGACTTGAATATAATTACTAATCCTTTTTATTCATGATATGTAATGCATATTTGGTGTGAATTCACTCCCTGCCACACACCTTTATGGTGGATTGCAGTGTGTTGTGTAGATGCAAAATTAGAAAGGTACTGTTTTGCATTTCAGTTAATTGAAATTTACTATTTCAGTACAAACTTACATATTTAGCATAATGGAAAAATACTGAAGCATATTTAAAAACAGTAAAATATAATCTATATTTAATATGTATGTACTATTTTTTTAAATATGTGGCGTACTTGTTGAATATTTGCTTATAAGTTTCTATCAAACTTTTGTAAGGTTTAACGAAATAATATTCACATTCTGCTGTCTGTGAGTGTCAGTTTTGGCCCTTCGATGTGATGCATAAGCTCGTGTAGATCACATTTAAATTAGCTCTCCTCATCTAATTCCTGTATAGCTCCCTATTCTTCCTTTATAGTACCCTTCATTCATTTAAGCTATAATATCTTCCCCGCTAATTTTGCATTTCACCTTCTTCCATGGTTTTCAAGATCCTATTTCTCCTATTCTTCACCTCTACCCTTATTTTGCCTCCTAGGACTATTTCCACCGGCCAATCTGTTTTCCCTTGCACTTTTCTTTTTATCTATCGTATTTTTTTCGACCTGCAATGTTTTCCTCCATTTAGTAGAATTAGGCTTTAATGTGCTCCAGCTGCTAAGGTTTTATCGCACCGACTAAAATCTCAAGGCAAACACGACATCCGTGCTCGAGGCGAGATTCAGCCTGACTACCGCGGCCGCCATTTATCTCCAATCTATATATTATGCTCCTCATTCGTGGGGATATAATGAAAAAAATGGGAAGAATTTAGTTCATTCATCTTGCTTTCTTAGTCTTTGATCAGTGTATTGTGACGAGTTGCAAATAAAGGTTGTAAGATGGAAAAGTTGTTTGGGAGCTATAGTTCATTTAGCCCGGTTTAAGTTCTTGCTTAACATTGAGCGACCGTAATGTGATAAACATCCCTAACTGTTAGATTGAATAAAAAGTATAGCAGCACGTTTTAATATCCTGTAGGTATTTAAATTTGGAAGGGGAGGTAGTGGAGGACGAGGAATGGTGATGTGACAGAAAAATCGATAGGTTCGTTTTCGTGTTTCCGTGATCTCTGGTCACTGTTTGTATATATAACGGTGAAAATTATCCTTTAAAAAATTAGTGCCCGCATCCGGAGGTGGGCTTTGGTCCCATTAGCATCATCCTCCCCCTCCCCCTCCTATTCTCATGGCACCCACCTGATGTAGACATCCGTCGACCTTTAAATTTTCCGGTGGTAAACTCAAGAAGTTTCGTATTTCGGTCCCCGCCGTCCCTCTCTCTCTCTCTCTCTCTCAAGACGCTCCACCGTCCGCCCGTTTCCCTCCCGGCGCTTAATTAATTCATGCGTCTTTTTTTTCCACGAAAACACACACTCTCGCCACTCCCTTTCCTTTTCGGGTGATGCGGATCTGGTCTCGGGTGGAGGAATCACAAAACGCCGCGCGACCGGTGCCCCCTTGAGAAATGCCCGCGAATAAATATGTCCAGGGAATATTTGTTTCTGCCCCCCCCTCCCGGATTCTTCTTTTGATCCTTTTTTCTTGAAGGCGGCAGCGCCGGAGAGCCGCTCGGGTCGTTGAGATACTGTTCTCTTGAGGCGGAGTGATTGCGGCGTAAAATTATTGCACGGCTCTTCCCGGCTCTTTGGTCCACGGTTGCGGACGTCGTCGTTTACGGTGGTCGGGACAGCGTTGATCTCATTTTACATCCGCATTTTAGGCAGGGTTCACGACTCGACCCAAGGTTTTGACTCTTTGCCTACCGCGATGATCTTGAAAGTGAACGAGTGTCTTCAATCTGAGATTGTACAAAACTCCACGAGATAAACCGCGATTTTGAGATTAGGAAGTGATATAAAAATACTACTTTACCATTGGCAGGCCTAATTTAGAATACGTCCGTAGAATAGCAAGGATAAAACCTGTTTTACTTTTACACTAGTACAAGTTTTTAATGTAACCCAATGCAACACAACACTCTGCAACCCCAAATGCCACCTGTACACGTCATTCAGGAATGGTTGTAGAAATCTTGGGTTTTGTGCGCTCCAACGCGGCTGAGGTTAAATCGTACCGTCTAATCTAAAATCTTAATGCTAGGACAAGTTCAACATCCATGCCATGGACGGGAATAGATCCCGCCAACTTTGGGGTGCCAGGCCAGTGAATGACTGACCTGTTTCCAACGGCCGACTCGGTGAGTCCATCAGACTCAGTGCGTCTGAAGGAATTGAAACCCGGAAAACCCGAAGGGTTAGAAAAAATACGCCAGTAGAATATTGGTACGTGCGAAGCAGGTTTGCACGTGTACGGAGAAAATCCGCGAGATTTGTGAAAGGTGATTATGATAATTGTATCCATGTGTCAAGCGTACTATGATACTTTAGATGGGAGTCGCGGTCATACCGCTAGTGATACCTAGACTGAATCTTTTTTGTTAATTTTGAAGTGACCTGTTGCATGATTCAACGCGATGGCGTAAAAATATATTGGGAACATCGGCGTTATTGCCAGATTCGACCAGAAGAACAGGATTAAAGAGTTGGAGGTGTTTTATTTCCTCAAGATGAGATCCTGCTCGGTAAGATAGTGAGCAAATACATAGGTGTGACGTTGGTAGATTATTCTGCAGTGCGCCTGAGAAAGTACTAAACTCTACTAACTAATGTTTAACTGCAGGCTTATATGCATAATGGGAATGAAATCATAATGTATTCAAGTAAATAACTAAGACTTAATTTTCTTCTTAGACACTAATCATATGGCTGCACGTGCCTCTTGCATTGATAATTAACACGTTTCTCTCATTAAGTAGAATCTATCTGATAGAACATGTACATACGCAGTGCGTGTTTAGTGCTAATTCAAACCTTGCCATACACCCTCGAGGTGGCTTGCAGGGTATTCCGTAGATGTAGATTTATTTTCTTGGATGAGTGAATGGGTGGAACAGTTTGGGTACTTAGCAGAATTTTGGACAAATAATAGCGTAATTCTAATAATGTTAGGAGGAGGATTTCTTAGGCTAAATAAACATTTGCTAACTGAAGAGAATCTAGACCAAAGACGTAATAAATAGATCTTGATACGGAGCCTGGCTTTGTAAGATCTTGAGTCCTGAACTCCAGGGAGATAAAGCAAGAATATATTGGAGGATGTTGTGGATTTGGAGGACAATGGAAAAAATACGAATGACGGAAGAGGGGGAAAAAGAAGAAGCTTTCAGAATCGTGAGGAAGGAAAGATTGTTGTTGGTGGAAACAGGGAGGCGGCAGGTTTGATGGATGGAACTGGTCATTAAGAAAAATGCAATGCTGAAGGTCGTTGATAACGTAAATGAATTCACTTAGTAAAATTCCACAGACTTTTATTAAAACCGACCTAGGTTTCGACTTATACAGTCATTATCGACCTTGATAATGACTGTATAAGTCGAAACCTAGGTCGGTTTTAATAAAAGTCTGTGGAATTTTACTAAGTGAATTCATTTACGTTATCAATATGTGGTTCCACGAAGTCAAGCCTAGCAATTTGTTATGTATTCCTGAAGGTCGTTATTGAAGGTAGAATTCTGAGTAAGCTAGGAGAAGGAAGTAAATGGAAAGTTTCTAGATAGTATTAAGAGAGGTTGGAGATGCGTTAAGTTGAAGAGGGAAAGAGTAAATGGAAGAAGCCAGTAGGTGAAAGCAATCCGAAGAGGAGTTAAAACATTCTATCAAATCCTAACTACAAATCCATCAAGAATCGAATGACCATTTCGACCTAGATTGATTGACGATTGATAGGTTTTCTTCGTAACCGGTGGAAAGACTATCAATTATTATTTAATCTTGGTATAAATGGACATTAAATTCTTCCCACGACCCCTATATCACGATGGCTCCATTCAGCTCTCGTACTTCTTACCTCTCATTAATTTAACCTTGCTACCCGTTCTTCTCTCACCATTTTATTTCTTTTGCGCCCTTTATTTATTTCGTGCCCATTTTATTTCTTTCCCGCGCGCCGCGACGGAAGTTTTTCTGCATCACGTTCCCGACGTTTCGAAGGTCTCTTACAGCCCCGTGGCTCCATATGGCATATTCCCGCTATCGCCATCATCTCTGGTCATCAGTCCTAAGATTAGTGTGCGCCAACTCCCCACGCTCCATTCTTCTATCGGCTTACCTTCTCTTGTACTCATATTTCTTGGGTGTCACCTCCTTCATTATTAGCTGGATGCATCTCATCCTTCCCACCCTCTGAGATATTTCTCGTCCCTGTCGACAACCGTCTTTATCAAGCCATCGTGCCCAAAAAATGTGTCTATTTGTTAGATTCACTATTTTTTTAAAGGACATGTTTTGTCTCAGCTCATTTATTTCCGCACCAGCTCTTGCTGTTGATTTCTTTATCTGCTCCTAGTTTCTTTCACATCATTTCCGAGTACTTTCTTTTTCGTCAGCATTTGCGTGCATAAGTTTTAATGACCATGCATAGTGCTCCTCTGCGTTCATGATCCTTCCAATGTGTGCATAGGATATTCAAAGTTTTGGTGGGTGTGAGATACATACAATGGGTATGAATCAATAAATAATTCATCTATAATGTTATACCTTAATGCATTTCCAATCAGAACGGTAAAATGAAGTGAAAATACCTAATGTAATCATCTCATCACTAAGCGTCAAGGGTGGGTGAATGGCGAAAAAAGAGAAGTTTTCAGGAGAAGACGCTGTACTGTCCCAGCAATGGTCGTTTACGTCTTATTATTAGTTGCAGCCTGCTCTGTATTAAGATATTTTCGCCATCATACCTGTGGAATGATCTTTTTGGCATATAAATTAATGCAAGGAAGAGTGATCTACGTTGAATATTTCATTATGTAAATTCTCATCAGTTACAAGGTCAATGTCTTCCCCAGTTGAGAAATGCTGCGGGGAATCTCCCCTTATATCTTCACCTAATTCCACCCATAATTACCAAAGCAGTGATAAAGTGAAACGAGGTAAATGATCATTGCTTTCATTATTGAAATCGTTTCATGTTAGCGACATTATGTCGACAGTGGGCAACCACAAGCTATTACAATCTATAAGGCTGATTTTTTTCGGTAAGGTGAAGAACAAGTCGTGAGCAAGTTTTCCTTTGCTTGAAAACATTTTCACTTGTTATTCTAAACCAACCGTCTCGTGCTGACAAATTTGTGGCATTGGTGAATCTAGTATTGGTTTCTCAGTTTAAAAGAATTTGCCTCCGTTTCCTCTCAAATTGCCTTGTTCTACGTTCAGTGAGAATTCCTCTTTTCCGTTAAAATTCTGCAATCAGGTTAATATTCTGTCCTGTAGATACAATATGCCAGAATTCTTGTGAAAACTTTGGACGAGTTTGGTATTCCTCTTGATTTCTAGCTTCTTAAATGGTTAGAAGAAATGGGTTAGAATAAGACGAATGAAAAGTTAAGCTTGAAAACGAAGAAATGTGCAGGAAACTAGAAGAAAACAATCTAGATGAGTGGAATAGGTTACTGGAAGACAATCATATGACAATAGAGTAACATTATGTACATGTGGAAAAGGATTGGCTTGATTGTGGATTGAAAAGATCGGTTGAAGTTAGGTAGGAAGTATAGTGTACTAGATGAAGAAACAATGGAAAGAAAAAGTGGCAAACAAAGAAAGGGAACGAAACAGAGCAATTAGCATTAGTTTTGGTTTTATGGCCATCCAGTCCCTCCTTCAAATTTTTACTGTGAACGAATAAATTAATTCAGCGACTACCAGCTCAAGGTTCCTTAACCGTTTGGAGACGCTTAGTTCATATCCGGTTCTTTACAGACTGCACGAATCCGCTTTTAACTCTTCATCGCCCGACTTACCCTCTACATCAGCCAGCCCTACATCAGTTTGGAGACCAGAGTACTGTTTTTCCATATAGAGGACTCTGCTTCGAATCTCAGTATCGGTAGAGATTTTCATTGAAGTTCTGTTCATTTCATGTGTGCCGCGTAAAGAGATCAGAACTCCGTCCGTCGGATGAGACGCTAAACGGTGGATCCCTTAGTCGTTTCGGTAAGAGTTGAGGAGGTTCCCGCTTTCATGCGGTTCACTGATTGTGAGACGTCAGGCGACATATGAGACCAGTGATTCGCTACATTGTCATCTTGACCAACTTTTTCGCTTTTGCTTTACAAATGTAATATTTAATGTGAAATATTTTTTAAAGTAGTATGTTATGAACGTATACTTGTTTTTATTTTTTGAATGGCATCTGTTCATCGATGCGTTAACTGCGAATTGAAGTTTCTCATATGCAAATGGGATTTAAGAGTGTATCTGTGAAAATTGTATTTATTAGAGTAAAGCGTCTACGGAAAATGGTGTTTCGCTCTCCGTCGTTCCGTTTTACGTCACGTTTTTGCGGAACCGAATATGGTCAGCATTCAGGGACTACCTTTACGTCTCTTCAGTCACTAGGTTTTCCTCCATCCTTCCTCCGTATCAAAAAAATGCCAACCAAACCCTTATCACCTATATGTTCTAACGATCTAAGATAGGCTCCTACATTGAATAATTCGGCCTACTGAAGACAATCGTCGAGGGAAAAGTGAACGGAAAGAATGGAAAAAGCAGGCCTCGTATGAGATATATGGAGCTAGTTGTGAAGAATGTAAACGAGAAAAATTACGTTGATACGAAGAGGTTGGTCGATAGAAGGATCGAGCTGTGGGCTGCGTAAAACCAATCCTAGGATTGTTGACCGATGATGATGATGATGTTGAATAGTTATTAACAATATGTGGCTCTGATGCTCCCAATTTCGCCCGAACTGAGACTTTTATCCAGATGGACTTTTTATCCATTCCCCGCCCCCTTTCCCCTTCCTTCTGACGAGGAAGTGAGAGACGTCGTCAAAGGGTCTCTCTCTCTCTCTCTTGTGGGAAGCGGAGAAAGTAATCCGGGGCGCTCTCCTCTACCCCTCCTCTCCAACCCCCCTCCACCCTCCCCTCCACCGCCTCCGGACTCCACGCCCTAATCGGCCCGAACTCCGACCCGCCCCGGAGCCTGCCTTTCCCTCGCACGCCTCTTCCCCTCGACGCCCCTTTCTCCAGCCTCACCCTCCATCCTCATCCTCGGATTCCTCCAGGCGACGCAGAAATAAACTCCACGAGCCATCCGACCGAATGGCTGGAATGGCGTGCGTTAGCCTTATTTTTCGAGGCTCATTGTTTCCTCTCGTCCTAACACCCTGATGGTGGTGTGGTAGTCAAGTGGGTTGCGTAAACACTTACACCTTACCCGTAGACTATTCGTCTATACCAGCGGACTGCGGCTCGCGTACCAAATTCGTATATTTGCTTGTGTGCATGAGGCTCCAAAGTAAAATTGAAGATAAAAATAAAATACCATAGTTTCATTTATAAAAGCTATTGCGGAAATGAGTTTCGGATTTACTTATACCAATGTGGAAATGTACCGTGGATAGAAAAACAAGTTATAAATTGGACATGCAAAACTTTCTCAGGAAATGCAAACCGATTACTCACGTTTTTGAAGACCAACAGAGCAATCATCAGATGTACCTATCATTTTCCGTATGTTAGTGAATATATCATTTAAAATATTTTTATAGCAGTACGTAATGTTCTTATTTCTGTAAATATATTGATGGATTTAGAATAAATTGTAAAATGTTGTAAGGGGCAGGTCTCTTTCGTCTCAAACGTTTGTCGGTTCCTGATCTTCCCATCATCGGTACCCTCCAAACCACCTCGAGAGTGTGTGGCAAATACGCTTGATGCAATAGTTCGTAATAAGAGAAACTTGAAAGTCATGTATGCACCCCGTACGGGTAGCTGAATGATTTTTTATTAGGTGAAGATATTTTTACAACGAAGCAGATGGCATCAGCTCCCTTAAATTAATCCCCGTCTTGGCCACATCGGGAACGCGTCGACCTGGCAACCTAGAGGTTGCGGGTTCGAATCCCTCCGCGAGAATTGTTGTATTACGCGTAAACGTCAAAAGTTGTAACACCTTAAAATCTAATTCTATTACTTCTGCTTGATTATCCTCTCCAAGGCTTTTTGAGTTAATAATTAAATGTAATTTGGATGCAAAAGTCACCATGACCCACCTCCTTGAGTTGGTTTCCTTTTATAAGTTTAAATTTGTGATTGAGGTTTTAATTGAAAGACATTCCTTGAGGAAAATTAGATTTGGATTCCCTCATCCCTCACGGTTCCACAAGCACCTGTGCCATGGCTTGTGACACCTCTTCTCCTTTTAACTTACTATGTTTACAAGGTCTGCTTCGGCTGGCATTTGCATTTTGTTAGCACTTCTAGGCAATCTATCAGAAGAAAATTAGCAAGTTTCCAGCCATTTGGTCTCCATTAGCATCTTTATTGCCTCATTAATGGCTACTTTTCGTAATGGATACGCGTGACACCTCCATGTTTTTTGCCTGGAAATAAGACAAGTTTATTTCATTAAGGTCTGATGTCTTTATTTACACACGATAGCTTTCGAAATAAATGCTCAGTATATGAGTTTGTTGTAAAGATTTCTTAGAAAAGCTTGTCTCAATTGTATTTCCTTATAATTGAAATCTTTATTGGGACTAGTATAGGAGATTGGCAGCAAAACAGTGGTCCTTAAAGTTATTTAGACTGTTTCGGTTCCATCGCCTGTAAATCAATCCATGCTTCTGTCTGTAGTTTCCTTTTTACCCTGCATCTCATTTGGTAAAAGTTAACCATATTCGAGAGGTGGCTTTTGCTTCAACCGGATACAAACTCCCGCCATAACTTGCCTTTCAACCTGGGGCTGCTCCTATCTAAGACACAAAGTAACTCTGCTCTTCTGCCCAACGTGGTTTTTTGGGGGCCTGATACCTGTAGAGTGCTAAACATTGTTCTGAGAGGATGTTTCTTCGATCTGCGGTCGTAGCTCACGCGCTATCAACGTCTTTGAAACACAAGAGAACGCCACACGACAGCGTAAAATCCCTTTCCGCGACCTGGTGCGTGAAACGATTCCTTTATCATCCTTTGTTGTGTTCCGATGGGTTAACTCTCTCTGGGCTTAGTGGGAGTATAAACTGATGTGGTCATCTCACCTCGATTGACGGAAGGAAATATGTCCTTCGTGAAGGATTCACTCGAAAATCTCAGTTGGATGTGTGCATTTTCATTCTGTACATCTCCAAGAATGCGTGTTCTGATAGAAAGCGTGTCGTATTTGGGTTTCAGGTGCCCCCAATAGTGAGATTCGCTCAAAATCGTTGTTCAACTCGAAATAAGATGGGATCACGACTACGTTAATCTATAGGAATTGGAATGGATATTTATTTGTATGACTCAAAGATATTGCTTTTACCGACAAAATCCTGAGCTGTTGATAAGCTCTAAAGGCAATTAAGAACTGTTATGGCACTAAAGATGTATTTTGGTTGAAGAATGTATATTTTTAGCGACATGTTTTGTTTACTTTTCTCAGATTATCTCACTGAATAGATCAAACAAAAACAAAAATACTCTGATAGTAGAGCTTTAGAGGTTTAAACTTATTTAATCGGTATTATATTGAATAATAATAGTTTTAAGCCCCTAATCGTTTCTTCCTTTTCATTACTCATTTTTATTCATCACTCCCCTTCCAGCGAACCATTGAATGACTCCAAAAACGAGACGAGTCATCCAACGTACTATATTTAATTGTTTTTCTATTGTTATTATTTTCCATGGAAAATAATCATATCCGATTTTTACGAAAATGACATGCTTATATGTTATTACATAGTTTCTCTCTGATTTATAGGTATATTCTCGCCTGAACGTAACTGTGTCCGGCGAGACGTAGTGGAATGATATCATGATAAACAACAAGATATGGCACTTATTCCACAGGTTTTTATTAGTGGTACAACGCGTTTCAGCGGTTAAGCCATCATCAGATGATGGCGTAACCGCTGAAACGCGTTGTACCACTAATAAAAACCTGTGGAATAAGTGCCATATCTTGTTGTTTATCATTATATTCTCGCCCTTAACTCTATATATGGCAATCCCTGGAAAATGTATCGCAGTTTCTGATAACGTGAATTAAACTGCATTAGCATAAATTCAATGTATGTATTACTTTTACATTTCGATATAATCTTCTTAAGTCATCATTGGTGAAATGCAATGCACATTTGTCCTAATGTATACGTTAGGATGTTCATTCTGTCTTCGTGCACTTCAGGATTTTCATCCTTTTACTCATGCGCGAACACGTATCTACTTGGTAATATCGAAAGGGCAAATATTAAATATATGATATGATGAAAGCTTCGAGGAAAAGGCAGAATGGAAAAATCAGCATTCTCTCCTTGTACTCTCGCTTACAATTCGATCGTCCAAGTTCGGAAATTCCTACACTTCTGTAATTTCAATTTCTATCCATAGATAAAGAAGCTGTTTTGTTATCGTTCATTAATACGACAAGTATTAAGGTTGTGCAAGGAGCTGTCTCAACGTATGTAACGGTAAATTAATCGTGAGTGTCGATTAAGCATGGAGCAAAGAAGAAAGTCCTAACAATTCATGAATTAAAAAAAAAACAGTTCATTTTCATTCCCTTATGAGTTGAATGTAGTGAAAAACCTGTTTAGCTGCAATAGACGCATAGTAGGTATGCAAGTTTAGGATTTACATAGTATTATGGCTTAGGATTTGCGCCTAAACAAACTATGATCGTGTGTTCTAAGTTTGGTCTGAACCATTCCTACACTCGATTCTTCTATAATCTTCCAACCTCGTCTTTTTAACATAAGCTTTTTACACCTTTCTTTATTTACCTTCTATCTCATTCGAGACTCTTTTCAGATCTTCCCTTTTTTTTCTGCCATTATGAGACATTTATGTCCCATAATCTACTAGCCATTATGAGACAATTATGTCCCATAATCTACTTCTGAAGTTACCCTGCAAGGTTCCGCAAGAGCGTGCGGCAGAGGGTTATCGGTCACCAGCCTTAAAAATGATATTTTGGTGATAAATAAGAGAAAAAAACTTCGGGAAATTTTTGTGAAGTGTGGTTTGTATATTTTTTTAATGATTGGACTCTGTTCTCATGTACCTATTGTGAAAAACAAGTCCTTGTGCTGCTGATGAATTATGGGGAAAAAATATGTTTTCAGTGTCAGAGTGGAATTTGTGTGACTTGAATTTTTTTCAAGTATATAACTTTAGCCTTGTGCGTCCGATTGAGGTTATCTTTTTATTTACCAGAATTTTCGTGGGAAGGAATGCCTGTTACAGTAACTTTACACCTTTCGAGAGTTAGGATAAGTTAACACAAAACGATTGGTGATTGTGATCCAAACGTTTTCACATCATGGAAGACGAGTTGGAATCTATGTTGACAAATTTGGCTTAATACAAGGCCTTTAGTTTGTGCGTATTTTGATGGTGTGCTCCTTGATAGCACCCTCTGTCAATGGCTTTCTGGTTTTTAAGGATCAGCATTGAACTATATTGACTTAAAACCAAATCATCGTGGCGCAAGATTTTATGATGGTTTTTCTCTATGGGGAACCATCTGTGGGGCTTTATCCAACGATGGGAATAGCGCTCATCCAATCATTGGAATCCCTGGACGAGGATGATCGAGTAGAGATAGCTCTTGCAACCTTCATCTAATGTCTCTCTTACGAAAGAGCATTTTAACTATTCAAGCATAATTTTGGAGTCCGAAACGGTTTTGAATTCTTTTTGAAAAAATCTGCCCTTGGCCTCTCATAAATACCTGTAAAGGGGGCCTTGACCCCCGGCTCGTATAAAGAACATAGAAAGTTCCCTCTTCATCGGCCAATTGGCTCGAATAACATGTCTTCATATTCTTCCATCACACGCCGATTTAAACTTCCTTTCTTCGGACATTTATGACCGTTTTTGATCGCTCTTCGACTACGAATTTCATGTAAAAATGACGTACTTATTTTTTACGGCTCCTCCGAAGGGGCGTTAGACTACGCAATCGCTCGTCGGCTTTCTTTGATGACGCAAGCCTTCTTCCTTCCTGTTCCCTTCTCGTCTGCCCAAACCTCAATTTCTCTAATCGTCCCAAATTCTAAATGAGGTGGATTGCCTCGTTTACGAGCGCATCCCTGTACATTCTAACCGCCGTGATTCCCTGCCTCAAAAGATACGTTTCGCACCGGCGCCCGCCCATTGTTACCGCGGGTTCAAAAACAACGCGGAACGTTTGGTGGGGCCGGAAATGAATCCGATGATGGCTCAATCGAAGCGTGTGGGCTTCTCTTCCCTCACCCTCGAGATAGCGACGTTATTCTCGAAGAAGGGTTGCCACTTCAGAGTGTCTATCAAAGTTGGTAACAGAAATTCCACGCCTTTTTACAGGATGGTTACCAAATTTTCATGGTTGATATAATGTCATCTTTGTGAATAAGTGGACCCCATGAAGGTGAATTTGAGGTAAATATTATTTCGGAAGGGTGTCGAGGAAGTATGCCGAGCTGGAGAATGACATTATGTGAAATATATGTTGCTTGAGAAGTGTTTTGTGTTCATACAAGCTTACCGTGACCGGTAGTTTGCTAATAGCAATAATATATTCATGCCACTCTGTTATAATTCCGACTTAAGAACACAAAATAAAAAAAATATCGGTCTCTGTGTGAACCATGTAATCCCTTTGTGAAAGGACAGGAGTTAGAGCGTAATCTGTGGCCATATTACATTACTTTTATTTCTGCTTTCGTGAGAGAGTGGTCTTGTAATCGTTTAAGATCTTTTTTCATCAATGAAATTACAGGTGTGGCCTGTACTATTGGACTCTCTTTACACTGTAAAAAGTAGATCTGATTTTAAGGTACAAAAGCGATCTGAATTTCAGATGCAACAATTTTAAGACAGGGTATGTTGAATTTCAGCAGTATTATCTTGTCTAAAAATAAGGCAGGTAAACGACTGAAAATCAGACCATCCAGAATCCTGCTCCCTCTGCTTCCTGCTTAACTGCTCCTGTACCAACCATTCATGTTCCTGCCTCTTCCGCAACTTGAATCCGTGTTCCTGCCTTACAACCAGACAGCGCTTAAATTCAGATCGCACTGAAAATCAGATCAACTTTTTACAGTGTAAGTACGTAGAATACTTAATATTGTTGATGATAATTCTGGCCTGACAACCCAAGGACCGTGGTTTCGAATCCCGTCTAAGGCATGGATGTCTTGTTCAAGCTCCAACCCCTCGTTTGTAGGCACGTCAGTAATTTAAGCGCCTAAAAACAGATTCGACCACATTTGTTATTTCACAATGCGTGCCTTGGATTGGTATTTAATCTTGCCAAGGATGTCACTGACGCCCGTGAACGTTACAGTGCTCGCCTGGGAGATTGTTCTCATGGTCGCGTTGAAGACCCGTGGCGAGGTTACGTGATTACGGGAAGAGCCAGGTAGCTAAATTACTGGTTTATCATCTCGAAGACCCGGGTTCGGATTCTTGCGTTTGCAGGTGACAGAATTTCCGTCTGGAGAGCATTTCGAGTACAAAACCCCGTCCTTTGGATGAGACCCAAAGCTCTGGACCCCCTGATTGCCCTTCGTTAACGCCGTGCTTCTCCCCGCTCTGTCTTGGAACTCCGCGGTAAACCCAAGTTCTGGTAATGAACTCTTCTCGGGCTCTACACCGGGTGAGTGTAATGCTGCCAACATTTCGGGTAGCGACTCGTCACCCATCCTCAAGGCAGCATTGCACTCATCCACCCGGTGTAGAGCCCGAGAAGAGTCTATCACTGCAATTCGCCGGAAAAGCGTGAAATCTTAACCCAGGTTCCGATTTTTCGCTTCAAAAGAGCGCATGAAGCGCATCGCTTTTCGTGGTGGCCCAGGGGGGCCTGGGCCCGGGTGGGCCAGGGGGGCCCAGGGCCGCCTGTGGTGAGGCTTTGCAAGGAGGAATGATGATCGGAAGGAAAAAATAGCTTCCTCATATTTCCTTTCTCCTCGGAATTTTTAAATGTAAGCCATTGGATTTGTCCGCGGGCGAGGTAAGAAAATTCGCCTGTTTGTGATCCTGGAGGCGATCAATTTTCGTGCCCCGGGCCCATAACTGCCAAGTCGGTGGGGTCTATCGTCTTCCATGCGCCCCGCCCGGGGCTTGTTCTCACCCCGCGTCCGAATATGTCGTTCGCGTGAGCGACTTATTTAAGGGAAATTCGATGCGAGCCCCCAGCTTCTTATTACGGTTTCATGAATTTATTCGGGCGCTACGTGTAGTGCGTCCGCTTCTCTTCCTTCTCCCACGAACCCCCAGCATTTCGCCCCAGGAGAGCCATTTCGTGGCCGATGAAAGACTCAAGACTGCTCGTAAGCGATGGAATTGGGGAGTGGAGTCCACTCAGACTACTCTTGGCCGAGAGAAAGTTCACAATTCTCCAACTCTCCCCTAGCAATCGTAATTAGTTGAGAATCGACTCGTCGAGAGCTTGTGAAACTTATCTTTGAACCCGTCGGCCGAGATCTAAATTTCTGTTCGGTTTAGGTCCATTGTATCGTTGAGTGTTTATCTTTTATAGTTCCTAGAACAAGGATTCTAGCTCTTCAATGACGGTCCAGGCTTTGAATAGCATCTTACGTTAGTGTGGTTCGATAACACTTAAGAAGTTATGACAGACTGGTGAGCGTGTACGACACATAGCCATAAAATCCAGCACGAGCACCCAAGGGAAAAGAATAAAATGCCTGAATTGCTCACGCGGCTTCTGTTCCTCATCGCATTGGGCGGTGGTTTTCCAAATTAGACTCTTCTCGTGAAATTCGGAGGATTTTACATAATAACGGTGTGATTCCAGCCCCGCTTAACAACCCTCTAACTCGAGTTTTCTCATCGATGGCTCAACAGCTTTGATAGCTGCCGTAGTGTAGTGTCTTCTCGTCGAGGTGATGGAGGTAGCTTAAACAACCCCAGTCTCGCTGTGTGTTTATGGCAGTCCTCGCTTTGCATAGAAGCGTTTTCGCCTCATGAGCGACGAGTTGTTTCATTACACGTTAATTGAGAGTCATTAGGTGTGCGTAACAATGGTCGTGTGGGAAGGAACGAGGGGAGGGCGTTGGGTTGAACAGTGCCCCGCGCGTGTTGCGCCATCTCTCCCACGCCGCGCCCTGGGTAAACAAACCTCGGAGGAATTCTACACGTTTGTTGCCGGGAACTTTGCGGGACTGCATGCAGACAAGCGGAGGACGCTTGGTCGCTATATTGGGGATCGGTGGAACTCATCACCAGTGTTGTACCTGTAATCAGAAACGGAGGACGAGACGAATGCATGACAGTTATTGGTGCTCCTTCAAAAAAATAATAAAACATCTCAAGAGTTGATTATTTATTTTCATATGATATGTGTCCTAATTTTATATAAATACTTAATCAAATCGCATAAATGAATTTTCGTTGCGTAACTGAAATCTTTTCTCATTTTTTCACCGTTCTGGCGCTCATTTAGCATCGGCACCCTCACACCTTACATGCTCTCGCCGGCCCTGCCGTTAACAGTAGGTTATATACCTGTCATACCGTCCTTTTAAACATAGATATTTATTCCGGTCACCGTCGCAATACTGTGACAAAATAAAAAATACATGTACGGTACGTTGCGAATATTAATTAATGGGACTTGATTAATTATGAGTACAAAATCATTGAGGCTGAGGAAACGATAGGTAAAGACTGATGTTGAGCGGATTGTTGAGTGAAATTACATCGTCCGCATTCAATCTGTAATACTCGTACAACAGTTAACGCGGCATGGCATTCATCGTCTTCAGGTCAGACACATATGATCCGAAGACGCCAATGAAACCTATCCGAACAGAACGGACCAACTTGGAAGATAACCCAGAATGTAATTTCAAAATCCCACCGCGGAAGTTTTCAGTAGTGTCGGAATGGTTGGAAACTTGGTCTTCAGATGAAGTATGAGTATAGTTTAAAAGGTTTTGAGATGTGAGTTTTGAGGATGGATTTTGGGTAATCTGGGTAGAAAGAAGGAAAACGAAGACGTATTTGCCATAGCGGGCCAGTGGAGTTAATTTCATAATTATGGGCCAACAACCGTAAGATTGTTTTGACACGGCTCTTCATTCGATTCCCTTATGGGAAAATGTCTTCATTACTACATAACTCTTCTCTTTAACATTCTTAGCAACTCGTGGTACATATTTCATGCGAGGCCTGCCTTTTACATTCTTCCTATTTACTTTTCCCTCAACAAATGTCTTCATCAGGTCAGCATATCTCAAGATATGGCCGATTAGGATTTTAAGTTAAGTTTTAAGATAAGTTTTCCACAGAACCCTCTTTAATTCCTATTCTTCTTAATACCTCCCCGTTAGCAACTCATTCGATCATTTGATCTTCGTCTTCCCACCGTAGGGAGTCAGTTTATGGTAGAAATTTGAAGGAGACAAAAAAAGTGAATGGATGAATATTGAAATGCAGTGCATTCATGAAAGTCCAGGGAAAAGGTAGGGGTAGTATGTAAGGGAGAGAACGGAAGGAATGATTTTTCGGAATCAATTTCTCTCCATTATTCAGATGCACTTGTTTGAACCTACCTCCTCCCCCGATCCAGCATCCGCTGCCGCCATCCCCTCGAAATAACTCGCCCGGGAAAGGAGAGAGGAGACTAGGTATAAATCGGGAAGACGGTCTGGGAGCCGTCATGCCTTCGAAGGCGCCGCAAAGCGTCGGCCGCGCGCTGGAAATGGAACGTGGCGGTGCAGCGACGGACTAGAGGCGCGGTGGGAGAGAGAGAGAGAGGGAAGAAGGGAATGGGGAAGGAAGGAGGTCGATGGATAGATTGATGAATGTCCGGTCGCCGTCTTTTTATTTTTTCGAGGGAGAAGAGTGAGACTGTGCGTGTCTCATGCCGCCTAATCCCTCGTCACGATTGTCGAGAAAAGGCTTCAGTGTGGTCGAGTGTGGTGATTTGTTGTAATTACTATTATTGGTATTCTACCATTCGAAAGTGAGTTTTGGCATACAATCATAACGCTACTTTCACCATTTAAACTTTTTTCTTTCGTAATCCATATCTTTATTTCTGAATGTGTATCGTTACTTTTCAATAGTAATTTTATAATTTCAATAATAATTTTCAGGAGCCGATACATGAATTAAATACAAGGAGTTGGGACACTCCATCCAAATGTACCCTGATCGATAGAAGGCTATCAATCAATGACTACTTTTGATTCTGTTCATATTTCGTAGCTTCCTTTCTTCCTTGCTTAACGTGTCTTCTCCCTTTTACCGTGGTCATCAATCTCATTCTGCCTATTATTACCAGCTATGCCCTGCTATTTAACGTCCTTCTAATTTCCGAAGGTGTTTTGAAGTGTGTAATACAGGTAAGAATGTTGAGTAAGCGGGATAGATGGAGTAGGAGAACGGGTACTTTGGAATGAAAAATGGGAAGAAGAATGTATCGGTGGTTGAAGAGATTCATCGTGTGCAGGGTAAGGGTTGAGAGAAGAATTTAATTTCCATTTACTTAGACCGTAACTTTAGCGGTGGAAAACTACTATGCGTACAAAAGATAAGGACAGTAGTTCTTAGCGACAGCAGAATATATTGGGGGTCAGGCTGGTGTAGTGATTTAAGTAGGCTTCTCACCCCAGGGCCCTGGTTTGAATCCCAGCAGTGGAAGGTATTTTTCATTGGTAAGTCGGCCGCTACTTGAGTGCTTTGTGGAGAGCATTTCGGGGTCAGTACTTCGTCCGTAGGATTGGACGTTAAATCGTGGTCGTCTTTGCGCCTTTCTGTAAGAACAGGTTAATGCCGACGTCCGGTTTCTCTGCACACCTCCATCCCCAACTTTGTACCTTTCTACCCGGTTTAAAGCGCCGTTTAAAGTTTAAAGAGTCACCGATAATATATCGGTTCCATGATTGTTATTCCATATAAATGGCCATCTTCGCTCTGTCAAGCCCTAGATATCCGCTGGAGTAAACGAGTTGGTATCGGGGGAAGTGAACTACAACTCGGGCTATTTTTACTTTCAAGGATAAGTGGTAAATCCGGTAACTACTGGAATGTTTAAGTTAATGGGGTAAGGGCGTAGAGAAACCAGCCTCGGCATTAGCCTGCTATCAGCGAAAGACGCTAAGGGGACCTCTGTTTAACGTCCCATCCGACGGGCAGAGCAATGCTCTCGAAGGGCTCCCCACTCTGCAGGTACCAGTAGGGACCAGTTTACCGATGAAAAATCTCTGCCACCACCGGGGCTTGAACCGGCTCTTGGGATAGGGAGTCAGGAAGCCACCATACAGCTCGATCCCCTATACCGGTCTGTACTTGAGACCTGTGTGAAGAGCGCTTGAAGTTCAGTACCTCGATCGTCCGATGGGACCTAAAACCGTGGACCCTTTTGGTGTCCTTCGTTTTCTGCAAGCTAAAGCGGACTCCGTTTTTATCTCCAACCTTCCTTCGTTCCCCACTTTCCCACCTATTCCCAAATACGCACCTATACTCCACGGCGAGAATAATTTTATTTGTCCGTCGCCTCCACAAATGGTAACAACAACCAGTGTTAATGGCGGAGGTTCTTTTCCATCCGCGATTTTTTGCTCGTCTGCCTCTCGTTCTCTCACTGCAGTCGAAGCGTGGGAGCGTGACGGGAATCAACGAGGTGGGAGTTGATTGTGGAGTATTAAATTGGATCGCCATCCGCTTGGCTTTCGGGGAGCTATATCCGTAAAACTGCACTGCTGCGTCACCCGTCATCCACCTTTCCTCCGACGTGCAACGCCCCGCTCAGCGGAAAAGCGCATGATGTTCCTTCGTAGTCGATCCTCGTGTCGGGACTTGGAAAAAGGACGAAAACATATCGACGCCGCAGTGCTTCCGTCGATTGCGGTGCGTCCGATGTGTTTAATTGCATCTCGTAAAGTGGTCGCGAGGGCGTTGGCGGTAAATGACTTCATTTTCTTCCTTTTTGAGTGAATCTCTTAATCCTCTCGGTCTTCTTCCTCGATCCATTAGTTTATTAGGTAATTTCAATTGGCTTAAAAAATGGATCTAATTGCTGTTAGTATTTAGGTGACTCCAATTTGATTTGACGTTTCCTTTACTAATGCTTTGAATTTACTCGCTGTTGACGCATACGAAGTTCTTCATTCTTGACGAGGAAGGGCCACTTATCAACTGGACTGGAGAGCCTCAGCTCTCACCCAACCGGTTAATTGAAATATAAACATCAACTTCTTTTGTTTCTGTTTGAATCGTGTATATATTATTCCTTTGAAAGAAGCATTAAACTAACGACTCTGTTAGTTTTTCTTTGGAGTCCAGTTAACATTAGTCATTACCCATTTAGTGGGATTAGCCATTTAAGAAAAATGAGGAGATGACTAAACTTAGAAGCAAATACCGTGAAAAACGTTTTTGTTTTGGGAACCCCGAGTTTCTTTCATTTTTTCAAATGTCTACTTCAATTTCCAAGTGGTTTGACGTTGATATTATCATTAGGATTATCAATTTATTTTGTTTTTTATCGATATTTTTATATATTTTTTCTACAAAAATTCAGGGATTTCACAAAAACTAAATCTCGACTTTCAGCACATTTATCGGTTGGTTTTAGGTGTGTGTTGATGCATGTGATGTCGCTCGTAAACGCTGTGAATATCTCAGAGTTGACGAATTTTTCCGTAGAAACCTATCTGTCCGGTAATTTTCCACTTATTGAATTTACTCGTACCCCAGATCTGTAGCTTGTAAGGAATTAAATGAAACAAATAAATGAAGCTCAAGTTTTATGACTTATCGTGATTACAAGGCGAAGTCAACGAATTTGTAAGCGTTAATTGTTACTATCCCAAATATGGATTCTTAACTGGAGAAGAGAAGTTTCAAAGGAAAATAATGAAGGACAAGAAGGATATGATCAGGAAAATTTGTACGGTGCAAGGAAGAAACTCTTGAATGGCATTGAGGAGACGTCAAAAACCTACAATTATAGGTGGAACACGTACGATGATGAGTCCGTTGCCTAGTTGGACAGCATTCCGGGAGTTTTAATCATTCATAGGTTTACGCAAATGCCTTTGAGAGGAATCATCATCAATATTCATCAATCATAAGTTTGGTTTGACGCAACTCCCCATTATTCTTCTCGGCTAACATCTCCATATTTACAAAATTCTTCATGTCACATTCTTTAGATCTTGCTCCACACATTCATGTGTGGTCTTTTTTAGCCATGCTTTCCATTCACTTTTCCGTTGTGGACTATCTTCATCAAACCTTAGTATCTCAGGCTCATCGCCTGGACTCGCCGTCCCCCATTTGATTAAAAATGATCAACGAATAATCAATTCGTTTGTTGCATCTTATGTCATATGATTTGTTAAGGGTTCTCTTTTCTCTCTTCTAAGGACCTCTTCTTGAGTCACTCGGTCTATCCATTCATCTTCAGTCAGTAATTCAATTACACTTCGAGTGCTTCCAGTCTTGACTTTCCTGCGGCTGTGATTATCCCTGCCTCATTGCCGGAATTGGGGCCCTATGTTGTACGCGCGTAATAGAGTGGGAGTACTAACAACGTAGGTATTGTTCGTATTGGAAATAATAATAATTATTGTTGTACTACCGGTTAAGGTAAGTTTAGGTGAACTACAAAGTCCCCAACGCAACCTCTTTTCTATATGATTTCCTTTAGATCCGTATGCTTCCTATCTCTCATAGTTGCATAGGAAATAAGTTAATTGCACTGCGCGGTTTTTACCGATCCTCCAGCTTTGTGTTCTGTCGATCTTTTGGCAGAAACACTAGTAAAAATCCATTACTGCGACGCGATATGAGGTGAAAAATCATACGGAAATCGAGGAAGTAGTAACTCGAGTCCACACTAATAGAGAATGTGTGGCACGTATAGCAGAGAGGCTTTTCGTTCATTGGAAAGGGAAGAGCGAGATCAAAATATGGAAGCGTGTTTGCCCTCGATGAAATGTTCCCGTGTAATCCCTTTTCAAGGGAGTTCAGAGCCGCGTGACACGAAAAATTCTTTCTCACGGTGCGGCACGGGACTGCATCCAATCGACGTCGTCGCCGAGGGTCACGTGATGCACTCCCCATTCTATCTGGATTGTACGCGCAAGCCCTAAGTAGTAGAGTTGACGATGGCTCTCGAAGTCTTATGGAACGATTGCCCATCGTGGGAATCGCTTCCCTGAGAGTCGACACTCCCGTCCGCGCCGTCCAATTTGACCGCTTCCCTCTCATTATATTTGGAAGTTGATGATTCCGCGTTCGTCGTCTCCTTGATTTATACTCAACCAGGATCAGCAGATCAGTTCCGGGAAAAACCATCTCTTCCTGGTGCTAATGAAAGCAAGCTTGATACCTCGCCTTCCCCTACCTACTAAATCTCTTATTTTCACTTATTGATGCAGTTCAACTTCGTGTCCTCAATTTCTATCGGTTCTCTGTGTGGAAAGATCATGACTGGCATTCGGACTATAAAGTCATGATCTATCGATCAACGACTCAGTGTAAATTGTTGAATAAATCCATGGTAACACATAACCAAAGATAATCTTATTGACTTCCACGTTTCAATTGGGCCATCATGAAGTGTACATACACGGTCCGAATAAATTGTGGAAGTTTCCTTCAGTTCTGTTTTACCGTGGAATCAGTATTTAATTCCCTTATTTCATCATAGATATTGGCCAGTAGCTAGGTGGTAAAGTATATTAAATGTAGAATTACATAATAAACATTAGCTTGTGGAAGGCAGAAAATGAAATGTTGTCAGAAAAGACATTTTGCAACATAATTTATATCGAAAAATGTCACTCTCTGATGAATGATACTTATACAGGCTCTAAGTGGTGAAATACACCAAAATAGGCGGTATGATTTTCCATAGTGAAGAGTAATTTGCAACCGGTCTGTTCAGTTGACTGACCAAATGGACCAACTAAAAACACTATACTAGAATGGGGTCGTTTACCATATTTTTTTTTATTGCCGAATCTGATAGAGTTTGTAAAATAAAAAGACCCGTATTTTTCCTTTTTTTGATCCGTCAATTATTTCCCGAGTTATAAGTGGCGAAAAACTGATGTTTTTAACCCTTTCGGAAAAGTGGGTGTGGTGCAACCTCTGACGTATCTTCGTCCAATCACAACTGAGCCCGCGAAGCTACTTTGCCTTATCGCAATGGGGGGGAAACAGCTGACTCAGCCAATCGGAGCAGTTTCGACAGCATCTGTGCGAGCAGACCTTCCGAGATTCCCCCTCCACTCCCTTCCTCTCCCCTGAAAGCAGCCAAGGACGGGAGGAAAATGACGTCAATGTTATCACAGTGGCATTTTCGGTGGGCGTCACATTTTGCTTATTTTCATACTTGATTTATGAGTGAATGGTTGTGGTTAGAAGATTAATTTTTTTAACTAAATTTCTTTTTTCGTGTCCATTTAACGATTTTGTGTACAAAATTGCGATTTCGGTTCCGAGTAAACGCCCCCATTAGCCTGGTTCACAGTTTAGGAGCGGGGCTTCAAGCAGTGAACCCCTTGGCGATGTTCGTTGAGACCAATGCCAACGCCGGTTTTCCCTCCTCTCTACCGTCATTCCCTTATAAATTTCTACATCAACCCGATTAATAACCTGTCCGAAGTGACACAAATGAACTTAGCACTCGGTGGTATCCCTCGAACTACTAATCTACTGCTACCTACTGCTTGATTCTCCGTTACTCTTTGCGCAGTCCTATGTATAAATAGTTTTCAACCGGGACATCTCTGCCTAAAAATTACCAAGTAAATATTTTTTCGGGACCTCATTTATGTGATTAAAAATTTCATCTCCTGTATGCCAATATGAGCTGCATTCCTTATAGCATTTTCAATAAACACCGCTAACAAGGTGGGAAAACATTCATCTCAGTTGTAGCTTCATTGAAGACCTCTCCCGCGCCGAAATCATTGCACTCTTTTAATCGCAATCATCCAATTACCCCCTTAAACCATGTGTTAAACCGCTCCAATTAATGCTGTCGCCGAACGGGTCCGACTCCCAGCCAATCCGTTCCCCTCGGTTTGTTTTCTGATCCATTGCTTCCTCGAACTCGACACTATTAGCGTACGGGAGCGGAAATGCCGCTTATACTTCGGCAATCAAATTACACCGGGCCTGGACGCTGGTGTATGCTCTCTATTTTCCTTCTCTCGCGGAAAGTTGTAAATCGGCCCCGGAAAGGGGTGACCATCAACTTTTCCCGTCGGCGCGCCGACGCCGACGCCGCGGCGTGCGCGTGTCCCTCCGTCATCCCTTGACAGCGACCGCTTACCGCTGGCGTCGCGGTCCATCGCCCAGCCTCCGCTCGGGCGGCGATGATTTCTCGTTGTTCCAAGTGATTGCCCTCCCACAAACTTCAATTTCCGTGCGTCCTGCGTTTCGATGTTCTTTGAAGCCCTTTCTTAAACGGGTGCTGTGTTAATAATTTTTTTAACTCAAAAGATAGTATAGCTCGAATTGATACTTAACCAGCATACTTTGTGGAATTTCGAGGTCATTTGTGAAGAAATAGATTCTGTATAGTAGAATAACAAAAACTTCGTAAATTTCACGAGTTTATTTTTAACACGACCGGCTTCGTCAAAAAGCTGACATCCTCAGGTCGTCTGGTTGTAACAAAATCGAGAATTTACAGTGTTTTTGTGTTTTACTTTAAGTTCCAATAGGTAGACTCTGAAACCATCGATATTTTATATACTCTACACGCCAAATTCCAAAATATATTCTTGAAATAGGTACAGTATTCCAAAACGGAGGAAATTGGAGTATTACATACAATCAATAACCAGAAACAGACTGCGAAAATTGCAAGAGCAACGACAATATCGGGTAATCATGCCTATGTTATGTTTTGAATACATTACTTAGAATATAAGCATCTCGGCTGTTCTATCAGAAGCTTTGGCCTGGGATCAGGAGTCTCCTGATTGGTTGAGACGTTATTTTGAATTTAGCCGTCCTAATTGTTGGACCGTTAGCCAGCCACCCTCCCTTATATTGCGAATGCAATTTGAAAACCAGTATCTCTGTTAAAATGGCTAATCACCTCTGATCAGATCTCGATGGCTTCCTTCGTAAGCTTATCCCAATAATACTCTGAATAAAAAATTAATTTTGCTTTGTTCTACTGAATGGAGTGGTCTTTACTAATGCTATGTTTAACAACTGCTGCTTTTTCCAGTTGGGCCAGCCTTAAATGTTGTAAATATCGAGCTTGTAAATACCGGTCAACGGTTGTGGCATTCAGAAGCATTGAAAATGAAGGGAGATTTGCTTTTTGAAAATTCAAGTGAGATAATAGAGCCCCTGGCGTAGTGGAACACCCGAGAAACTTTTATACAAGTTATGCGTGGGAAAAACGCTAGATCTTACGTCATTTTTTATAAAAAATATCTAAGACAATATCATACACATATAATATAACGCAATCTCCGAATCGGAGCTAAAAAATTGTGTGGAATATGAAAAGTCTAATTTTTTTACAAAATTTTCGAAGAAAGTGCATATCTCCAGATATGCACTTTCCGATGAAGTCAGTGAAAATGATAATTGATGGAAGGAATGTGGCAAAAATGGAAAGAATGGAAAAAGAAAGAAGGTCAAAGAATGAAATATAAGGAGTGAGTAATGAAGCATGTAAAAGAGAAGAATTATGAAAATATGAAGTTTGGCTATAAGGCTAGTCAAACCAGTCGTAGGATCAAGGACTAATGATTATGTGAAGAAGCTGTAGAAACAAGGGTAAAAATGTGCCAAAAACGTAAAAACCATTGTAACCACCAATTAAAGTTTTCGTCTCACTTTTTTTGGTGGAGCTGGCTTGGTGTATTTGGTGAGGCTAGAATTCACCGAGTTCTAGGTTCAACTATCAGCAATATATTTATTTGTTATGGGGATGTTTGATGAAAATCCGTACACTAATTTGATTTTCCAAACTTCTCCTTCCTTGCACTATTCCCATCTTCAGATCAGTGTATTGTTAACTTCTCGTCGTAGTATCCAAAATGCTTTTTCCTTTTCCTCCATTTTATGTGCATATCCAACGTACCTAGTTTCAAAATAACTTTAAGTGTTCACGTGTATCTTCTTACTCCTTCCTCCGTCTAATTTTTTATGTGAAATATAAATATAACTGTAACGATTAGAAAAATTCTTTTATTAGCTGTTCCTTTTTATCGAATCACGATTCAAATTACGGAAATACGTCGTGCAGAAATGCATATTTATCCAGTAAGCAACAAAGACAATATCGACGAATATTTGGTAGAGTAAAGGGAAATATTTTTTTTATCTAAATACCTTGATCTCTATAGTCAGAGGTGATGTAATTTTATTTGGAAAAATATCTGTACTCTATAGTCTGAGGTTATGTAAATTTGAGTATTTCTATGAAATTACCTAAGTATCAATTAACTATCCAGGCCTATGTTATCGTTAAAGTTGCACGTAAAGCGTGTTGCACGTTGAAAATATGTTCCTTCAAAACAAAGACATCGTAAAAGCGGAATTATGAGCATGGAACGAAATGGAGCCGTTTTTTATTCCCACGAAATATTTATTAAAATGAGAATTATATTAAAACTACTAATTACTTTGTACGTAACAGATCCAAAACCCATTTCTATTAACGGATTTCACGAGTGAAGTTCTTGTGGTCGTCAATCGTTCTACAGAATGAGTTGAACGATGGAGTGGAATAATAACATTCCTCATTCCTTGGTTACTCCCAGAATAATTAATGAACCCAAAACGACCAATGATCCTTGGTTATACCTGTCTACACCTCTTTGGCGCGGGTGGAGAAGAAAGTATGAGTTGCTGTGTGGAGACTGAGAATGCGGCCGGGAATCTGGGATTCAATCAAGGGATAGAGAACAGTTTGACGTTTACCACCGCAGGGCGCGGAAGTCGCTTCATCGGAAGGCTTACGGTCGGAGATCGCGCGTTTTTCTTGGAACTGCAGCCATTCCCCACGCGCTAATTGGTCGAATTACGGAATATAGGGAATTCGGCGAATCGCTCTCGAGATGAAGAGCACCGCGTGAAAGTGTTTTCGCAGATCCCGAGGTACGAGAAGTGCAATGACCTGTTTGTATCATCAAAAAAATCACCCGTCTTTCAAAATTTCTGCTGAAGGCTTTCGCAGTGGTGATTAAGAAGTAATTCTTGGTTCCCGGGGTTCTTAAGAAAATACGGTTAAAAATAAGCAGCAGAAGAATGTCGGCATAAAGAACGTCAATTTAGCAGCTGATTTACTGACTTCAGCTGTCCATTGTTCGTTATTACCACGAAATATAACGCTAATAAATAATTTTTGCAGTCTATCAAAACCTGCAGCTAGTTAGTGTTATGTTAGGAACTTTTAGTAGTTGACCTTTTTTCTCCGGCAGTTTTCTGTGGACTCAAAAATCGTTCATCGCGGCATATTTAAGTTCGTTATATATTTGAGACGTTTGCTTGGCACGCTTTTGTGGTAGTTTATAGCATCTATCCCCGTGGGTAATGGTATCTTAGAATCTCGCTGGCGCCTTACGAGTGCGCCGTTTTCAATCAGCCATAATGGAGCATGAGAACTTATTCCAATCCATCCTCATATTTTCACGAGCCATAGTTCTTTCGTTCGATTCCCGGTCAAGGTTTTATTCCTCTCGCAAAACATTTTTTCCTTTTCAAAGCGCTCGCAATCGAGTAATGGAAATAGTAAAAATGGTAACTACTGTTGTGGATAAAAGTATAGATTCTCGAGGTTAGGTGTAAATAAAATGTTTACTCGTGCCTGTGTAAAATCTTGCTGCGTCAAAATACAAACGCAGTGCAAAAGGTATGGAATAAAGATAAGCCTCAAGAAAACCAAAGTAATTAGATTTTAGAGAACAAAAAGGCCGAGGCTAATTTAAGAGTAGAAGGTCTAAAGCTAGAGACGGCGGAGCAATTTAGATGTCTAGGTAGCGTGTTGTAGGAAGAGGGATACAGAAGAATTGAAGTCAGAAGCAGAATTGCTTTGGCGAAAGAGGCACTCGTACGCGAAAGCTAATTAAAGGCTCGTTTAATAGGGACGAAAGACATAACCAGTGAAAAGTTTAACATGTTCCTATATGGCGCCACTAAATGGCGCGGAAACATGGACTTAGGGGAAAGAAGATGAAAATATATTTTTGAGATGTGGGTTTGATGAAGGATGGAGAAAGTTGGGTGAGTCGAAACGGGGACGAACGATGAAGTACTAGAGTTGGTTGGAGAAGAAAGAAATTTGATTGAGGAAATTAGGAGAAAACAAAAGGTTTTCATGGAGTTGGCAATAAAGGCGAGGGTATATTGAAGGACGTAAGAAAGGGAAGAATGTTGGGTAAACGGGGTAGAGGAAGGAGAAGAACGTGTAGTTCGATAGAATTATGACAGGTAGGAAGTATGGGTTCTGAAGAGGTACATTGTTTGGGGTTTGTGAGAACTGACTGTTCACTTAGGACTAACTTAACCGACAGAAAACTAATAATAATACCCAATGACCCGCGTATCTTAAATGCTGCAAATAACCTAATGTGTTAATGGCATCCCCTAGATAGCTACTGCTTTCTTTGCATGTGACAAAGAGCACTCTCTAGTGTTCTTTGCCATATGCCTCTCCATTATCCCTAGTGAAATAAATTTCCCGGTTCCCGCTTCCTATTGTCAGTATGTATTCAGGAACTTGTCAAAAGATTCTTTTGTCCCAGTGTCGATGTCTTCATGCATGTTTTAATCTCGTCATAACATTCCTCCGCGTCGTTCCGTTTGTGTTCCCCCATGAGAACGTTTTTACCCAGAAGGAGGGGCAGTGTACGTAGTGGGACCGGAATGCAAACGTAAAGATAGAGGCGGGGTGATCTAGTTTCCTTCCTTTTCACTCGGTGGAGATCGGAGCAGAGGAAACGGCGTGTGTCGAATGTTAAGTGGGAGAACGCTTTTTCCTCCCATCGTCCCCGCGTTTGAATGCAACCGCTCCCTTCGAGTCGAACGGAAATTGGGTCTCCTGTTTCCGTCTATATCCTACTCAGGGGAACCTCACGTACTTTTCTGCATGCGTGAAATGGTAGAGTAATTAGCGCTATTGGCACTATGACTCATTAGAGGTGCGAATCGGAATGACACTTAACGTTCCAGCTAGTGTGGTGCCTCATTTTCCAATTTCTGGTTTGCTATTTTTTTTTCTTTCTCGTGATAAACCATGGTTTGAGACCAGAGAAAGGAAGTCTCAGGTTAGTGGCTGATGTATTACTAAATACTTGATTGGAATAAATACTAGGGTTATGTGATGATGAAACGAAAGAGCAGTGTTACTTTTTACTAGTTACTCTAGAATATATGGGATGATACTAAGGAGGTTAATATGTACTGGAAGCAGCATTCGCAGCTGATTCTTGAAGCAAGGTCGGCCATATTTGTGGGCACGGACAGACGGGCTTACTTCTCGCGATATTCGCGGATGATGTTGTTTTTGCACGCCGTAAAACTTAGTTTAGTAAGATGAATAATGGAATGAATTTTCACCATTCGTTAAATAAAAGTTGAAAAGTGTTCAAGCACTCAAACAAATCCCAAGTACATATGTAGTTTAAATACGTAAAAACTCGAACCCGATTTTAGGAACGTAATTAACTCCCGTTGGAATTACATCCATGAATAGTTTTGGGAAGATTAACTGACACCACTGTAATTGTTTGAAGAATTAGGTTGGCAAATACTGTCGGATCGAAGCTTGAAGTATAAACCAAACCTTCCGCATGCATTTAGATGAATTAATCTCCCGAAGGCGTGGATAACGTAAGAAAAACCCAGCGAATCATTGTAGTTTTGATCATGATGATAAACTTACATAGATTGGTAGATCGTAGAACAAAGAGGTTTAAATTTTCATTCCTTCCACGTACGGCAAATGACAGTAATGGATTATATCAAAGTTACAGTGAAGAGAATTATAGGTACGATAGCTTTTGGGCTAGTCTGCTTTAAGTGCAGCATGCAATGCGTATGATCTTAATATATTTGTACAAGATTTATTCAGTTTCTTCGGTGAAGCTGTCGTGTAGCATTGACACTAATAGTAACTCAATACTAATAACTAATAGCGAGTAATTGGGTTGGTTACTGGTGTGGAGTGACCTCCCCCTTCCCTTGGCCGTGTCGGGCTCACAACCCTCAGGTTGCCGCGGTAAATCCCGTCTCGGGCATGGATGTTAGTCTTAGATTTTAGACTAGATTACTGAGCGATATCGTCTTGATATAAGTTATAGCGGTATTAATATTGAAGCATTTGAAAACTGTTCTGTGTTGCGTAAAAATATTGCCGTGGCCTTGGCCCAATCTTCAATCCTTATCGTTTGACAAATTTAGTGCCCCCGACTTGGCTTCACTATAACTTCAATGTCCAATAACTTTTCAGTCATAATATCGTACAATAGAATTTCTAGTTTTTTAAAGAAATTATCCAACCAATTTATGCTATACTGCTACCTGGGGTTGGTGGAAAGCCAAGGAATATGGGTACAGGTAAATGATTTTTTTCATTGAATCCATTTCAGAATGCAAGCAATAAACCCAACCTTAAAATTTTAATTTTACTAGCAGTTTTCTTTCTATTTATAGTTTTGATCTAACGACTAAAGCATGCTTATAGACCTCAGAGTTCACCATTCAAAATATTAATCAAGTAAAAAACCGGCCAAACTTCTGAAATTGTCGGCTGAGAATTATCCGTTCGGTTTTTTAAAAATAATATTCATAACAGAACTGATTGAACGCTAGAGCCTCTCTAGAAAATTCACCTCCAAAGTTACATTTTGAAGATGTGGGCTCGATGATATCCTCCGTGCTTTTTGGTAGGAAAAATCACATACGGTCTATATTACGTGGTCGATACGGAGGCAGCGAGCACTGGAATGAGCAGATGTGTGGATGTTGATGAGGCAGGCGGACGGATCAAACTAAACGACTTTGCATTGCGTGGATACCCCGTCTGTTGAAGTAATCACTAGCTAGGTTGGCATAAAATCTTCATGAAATGGATCTAGGAAGATATGTACATGGAAATGAGGAAACTTGTTCGTTTCACTTTAAGTGACCATTGGGAGCTGAGTGGATGAATTTCGTCCGAAAGGGAACGTCTCGGGAAAGTGATGGGAGATTCAGCTGTGGGCAGACTGTGCTGCTTGATTTTAGTCCTAAGGGATTAAGATGCTCGGTATCGATAATGGTCAAGTGGGAATCAGAACTGGAGATTAGGAAGAACCGCTTAGGAAAGAAGTCGACTTTTGAGTCATTTAATTGAATGAACTGATATAACTGGCTGATAGCTGAGGGATGTAGAAATGAAGGGTTTTTTAATGATGTGCCATCCACGGTACCTATACGGTTGGCTTGGCAACCCAAATACTGCGGGTTCGAGTTCCAACTCAGGAACGCGATCGTGTTTATTTAGAACTGATTACTCAATATTTTCAACGCGCAAATAAAATTTTATTATTAACTTCTATCGCAAATTGATCATTCTAGAGGCTATGAAACTATAAATTATATATTCCTATTAACAGAATTGTTATATAATTTTATACGCTACAATAAATAGACCTTATCTACACACGATTTTGTTTATTTTTTCTTAGTCAATTTTTGTTTCTTGTAGTAATGCGAAAGTTATCTCGATGAGATTTATAATTATTAATATCAATACGGCTATTGTATTTGTATAGTTCAATGCGTAAGTATTCTGATTATTTTTAGCCCTTTGTATTGTAAGACAACTATTCTTTTGTTCTAAATAAGTCCAAATTGAGATGCATAGGAATAGGACTAAGTTTAGACGTTGCGATGTAGTCATAGCCATTGAAACACGTAATGGAAATATGTACATACCAATCGCTTATATATTTAAATCAAAGTATTAACAGATTAACGTTGAATACTTTGAGCCTCAATGAATTTATTTTGAAATATTGTTTTTATTAAATTGTTTTTCTTGTTTCTTTGTAGGGGTATGGAAAACTGCAGGAATTTCAGGCGAAACTCGCTTGGGAAACATCGCCAGTAAGTACCTTAGCTTTAACTGTTATTATATATAATTCAGGATTTTAAAATTTTAGTCAATAGTCTAAAAATATCCGTAGTTAAACCCTTTTGGCCCAGTTGATGCCTTCCAATTCCAACCATCATATGTTGAACCACGTTCTGCATAACAAAAGAATACAATAATGAAGGCCATAGCCAAAAATCACCAGTGTTTGGGGAAGTAGTACTTGTATATGAGAAGGAATATGATACCACAAGAACGTTTATGACCTATATTAATCCTTATCTTCGAAAGTAGACCTTTTTTATGCATGTATCTTTAAAATATTGCAGCAATCATGTGAAGCATAAAGCGAGTTTTGACTCCATCTCGACAAATTTTCGCTATGGCAGTGACTGCGAGCCAGTCTGGGCGGTCCTCCGATTCCACCGATCTCTGTTAGATTTGTAACTGGTGTCTTTCCAGCATCAGATAGTAAAAACTATAACGTTTGATCTCTATACAAACAGGCGTAATGGCGGAAAATTCGAAGCCTAAGAAAACAATTTGAGCCGAGGTATTAACTCCAGCGGCGTAACTAGATCTGGACAAACGGGGAATTGCAATTCCCCGAATGTCCCGAGCTTCGAGGGCCCCCAAAAGCCCATAAATACAGTATAGGTACCTTTTAAGACTGTATATACGCGTAACTATAATAATATATGTTTTTATGCTAAATTTATAGCTGTAAATATTTAGCTCAAGTTACATATAAATTGAAGGGTTCCCACTTGAAATCCTGCCCCGGGGCCTCCGAAGGACTAGTTACGCCACTGATCAACCCCTTTAATACTTAATGGATGACCGCTTCGTCTTTTGCAGTGTGGGCAGTGGTAGATCCGCCCAAGCCTCCTCCGAATATGTACTGGAAAGAGGTGACTCCCCCGGCGACGCCACCGCCTCCTCCCGGTAAGTCCGAACCCGCCGCCGTCGAGCCCGTGGGGAAAGACGAGCAGGGCGTCGCCCGTCGGAAGGCGTCGGTGGAGGAAGCGAAGACGGAGGAGGCGAAGGAAGAGGAAGCCGAGGAGGTGCCGGTGGACGGCTCACCCAGAGCCGTGGTGCCCGAGCTGTTCCCTTCGGCCGATCCCGTCCAGCCGGTGGTCAAAGTGATCCGCAAGGTCGTCGTGGTGCCGTCGTCGGCCCAGAAGGGTTACCCGGGCTTCTGCGATTCCAGCGAGGCCCTGCAGACGCTCAAGACCAAGAAGAGCGCGTCCGACGAGGGCCTGGGCGGGAAGCGGAGGCTGGTCGCGGGGGAGAGAGAGGGTCGACAGAGGCAGAAGCCGGCCGCGGGGACCACCAAGCCCGGCCCGGTCGCGCAAGTGAAAGTGAAGATACCCGAGAGTAACAAAAAGAGTGGTGAGTCGGGTCAAAAGATCCGTGATTTTTCAGTATTTCTTTTCGTCTCGGGAAGTCTGCTTTTTTGCCGTTTTCATTTGTTCGTGATTATTATTAATTTCCTCGCCGCCACAGTGCCGGTTTTTATTCGCCGTCAAAATATTAATGTCCGAGAAAAGGTAAATTGTTTTATCGACCCAAATGGTTAAAGTAATTCCTCCTCCGCAGGATTTCTACCCGGAGTCATGTGGGTCATTTTTTTCATGATCTTAAATGCCGGATGAATTACGGGTCAGTTCAAAAATTCCTTCGAGATATGTTGAAATACGTAATTTCTGTCTCATATTTTCCTCAGTGCAAGCAACGAAGGCAATTTTTTCACTCGCATATTTGATTACCAGAGCAAAGGACTCAGGCGCTGACGAGTGTGATGCAAGGTTTGTTTACGGAGTTCCTTAGAATTTCTCCTTCGCACGACTAATTTTCCCGTGTTGCATATATCCCTCCACGTCCGAAGAAGGTATTGGAATGCCTTTGAAAGTTGTCCTCTGCTGCAATGTTCCACCTAAAGCGAATCGCGATAATTTCGGTAGCTATTATGTAGCTACACTTAGCGAAAGTAGAGTAGGTTTTGCAAACTAATTGAAAGATGCGTATCTTTCAATTTCTGAGTAATCAAGCCAGTCGGTTGAAAAAGCGTTTATGGCTTGAAATGTTATGAGAATCTTTTAGTTTTCATGTGTGTATATTTTTCTTGCCCAGAAATGTTGAAATGTTTAGGATACTTTTATTTTGCTTTCAAAAGGTGAAAGGTGATGATCTGATGAAGCAATACTTGCTTTCAAATGCAAGTGTATTTTATGGCGTGATTAGATGTGGATGTATTCTCAAAAGCTGTTTTACATAATTTCCCGTAATTCTAATGTGGCAAATAATAGCACTTTAAATAATTGCTAATAAATTTTCATCTGACAATTGTATAAGCCGTCGGAATATGGCCTGAATTTCTAAAAGTAAAAAAATTAATAAGGAATTGCTGGTGAGTACGCCTATTAATTGAAATACAGAATGCTTGACTGCCAATAGAGGCTAAAATACAAAATATCGTATCAGTGTGGTATTCTTTCTTTCATCTGTAATTCGGTGAAGGTATTAGAGTACTTGATTACTTCCTTCCCACTATCTTGCACTGAACCCCTTGTATAGATATTGTGCTCATTAGCTGTTTTTCTAGGCATCTATCCAATATTACGTTTGGCCATTGCTGCTCTCTTTTTTGTATCTTTGAATCCCAAACCCTAAAATCAAGGTTCAGTAATACGATAAAAGTCAAATAAAAGTTAGCCAGTGTTGCCAAAGTTTTTGTGTCCAATAATTATGCTACCAAACCTACCTTTATGACCTTGATAACCAAGGTATCACTGTGCTGTATAGATTTGTTGGAATCAGGTGATATTATTGTGATGCATAGAGGAATCAATTGATTCCAACTAATCTAATTCTAATAATTTGTACTTCTAATATTTCAAAATTCATGCATATAATAATAATAAATAAAAAGGCATCGCGGGATAACCTGCTCATTGATAGGTGTGTGAGCCAGGACGCTTGTCAATACAAGCATAACCTGTCAATGGGCTGGGTGGACTATAAGAAGGCTTTTGATAGATTATAGCCATGCTGAGGTACATACATGAAAGTCCACCCAGAGGTTGTGTCCTGCATTTAACGCCTATTACCACTGTGGAAGACGCGCTTCGCCATACCATTTGGCAAGAAGACAATCTACACGGATTTGGTAACATACCACTGTGGCGTTTTTCAAGGCGATAGCCTTGGTCCCCTCCTGTTCTGTTTATCTCTCCTCCCACTGTCCGTTCAGTTGAGACTAGGTAGGGGATATATGTGCGGTGTCCCGTCAAAAAGGGAGCATAAGGTCACCCACCTTTTCTATATGGATGACCTGAAGCTTTATGCTTCGAGGGCGAAAGACCTGCGCTTGGCGTTGGACACAGTTCGCAGATACAGTGAGGATACAGGGATGGAATTCGGATTGGACAAGTGCGCGACCATCCATCTGGCGAAAGGGAAGATTTCGGAAGACCAGGAAGACGTGCAGCTCGTTGACGGAAACGCTATTCGTCATCTTGATGATGACGAAGCGTCTGAATATCTCGGCGTCCCCCAGCGCCGGTTGCCGGAGCGGTGAAGGAAAGGCTTACAGCCAAATACAGGCAGACTCTCAGGTGAATCTGGAGCTCTGACCTGTCTGGCAAGAACAAGGTTCTTGCTACCAACACCTTCGCGGTTCCGACACTGCTACACCGACACCGACCTTCGGTTGCATTAAATGGAATGTCAACGAGCTGCAAAACGTCGACAGGGGAACGAGGAAAATGATGACCATCTATCGTAGTCTTCATCCGAAGTCTTCCGTCGACAGATTGTATCTCCTAGGCTTGTGCGATGACCGATTTTGGTCATCGATTTTCGATGAAAAAATTTCATCGAAATCCTTCGATGACGATGGCTGTCATCGATCATCGAATAGAGTGTACACGGTGATCGATGACTATCGATGAATATCGATGATCGATGAATGTCGATGATCGATGAATTACGATGATCGATGACTATCGATGATCGGTGCAAATGTCTCGGTTGGCAGTTTGGTTTGGCTATTAAGTGAACACTGAATTGGGTCAAACTTTATTAAGAAGGACAAGCCCTTTTTTATAAGAGGGAAACAAGCACCAAGTTACAAATCAAGCAACAACTCTTTGTTGTGGTGTAATACAATTCTCATATCCGCATTTTCATCGGTGAGTACAATTCGGTCGTCCAACACAACGTTTCCTGCAGTGTTGAAGAACCGCTCTGATGACGTTGAAGTGGCAGTAATACAGAGGTATTTCCTCGCGTACTTCTGAAGGCGGGGATACGCATCCTTCCTGTTGCTATACCAATGTAGGACGTCCGAAGATTTGGATAAATCTGGGACCTCCTCGTACTTGTGGAGCTCCGCCAGGAAGGGGTCGTCAGTAGTGGTAGCGTTTTTCGTGTCAGCAGCACATCACGACTCATCGACATCAATGATTCGCATCAACTCATCGAGTCATCGATATCGGTGATTCTCATCGACTCATCGCAGTCGATGGTCGATGACATTCATCGTCATCGATTTCAGTCATCGCACCGCGATGACTGAAACCATCGTCGATGACTTTGATTAATCGACTCATCGCACAAGCCTAGTATCTCCTACAGAGTAGTCCTCAATACGGCGTGCCGCGTGATCCACAGCACGAACCCCCTTATGTTGCTCGTAAAGAAACACGAGAGTGTAGAGAAGGGGGCGTTCCTATTCCAGGCGGCGAAAAGGGCAGCAACTGGCCTCGGCTTGGACTTGGACCTTACTTCCAGCGGAGAAGCGTGCGACAAATCAATCTTGTCGCTGAAGGAAGACGTGTTAAAGCTCAAAATAAAGAATGCGGAGCAAAAGACCCTGCTCCGCAAGCATACCGAGAAGCCCATGCATGGAAGTTTCTATCGAAACTTGGAAAAGCATGGGATGTCCAAGGAGCTCACGTTCGCCTTCCTGCGCTCCGCAGGTCTGAAGTCCGAAACCGAGGGATTCGTGCTCGCGTGCCAAGATGGTGTCATCAACACCCTCGTGTACCGTCGCCTCATCTTTGGGGCAAACGTGATGGACACGAGATGCAGAGCGTGCCGAAGGCAGCCGGAGACTTTAGGTCATCTACTCGCCGGCTGCAGCTTTTATGCGAAGAACGCATACATAAACCGGCACAACTCGGCTCTGCGGGTGTTGTATTACCACCTAAGACACCATTACGCCATAGACGCGAATCCGGTGCTGCCTTACGCCCCTGGAGGCATTGAGTCCATCGTGGAGAACGATAAGTGTAAGATCTGGTGGAATTATTCTTTCCCACCACCGCAGTTGGAGGCGACGAAGCCTGATATCGTTCTCCTCGACAATCTCTCGCATGCCATGTTCGTGATTGAGTTTTCGGCACCAGCCGATACGAACATGGCAGCGAAGGAGATAGAAGAAAGGACTGAATATCAAGATCTGCTGTGCGAACTCCGGCATATGTACGCGAGCTGCTCTTTGAAATTGGTAGTACTCATTCTGGGCGTGCTTGGTGGTGTCAAGAGCTCACTGGTTGACAATCTCAAGTGCATCCCAGCGTGCAGGGCGCGAGTGGATTCACTTGCAAGTGCAATGCAGAAGGCTGTCCTTCTCGGATCCCTCCACCTGCTTCGTGCGCATGACCCTAATGCCACCTAATAGCCACCTATCCGACGGTGGCGGACGTGGCTACCCTTAGGCGTGACCCCTCTCGAGTCTCCGGCAATTGTGATGGCAACCAAACCTGATGCTAGGCTGAGACTCGAAGGAGGAAGTTTCGTTATAGTAACTAATAATATAATAAATAATAATTTTATTTCTTCCATACATATATTGATACATTTATTATTGCCATTCAGGGAAGTGAGTTAGAATATGTATCCAAAGAGGAATGATTTGTAATAATACCATTTTTAATACAGTGATAATTGTATGCCCAAAACCAGATCTCATCCAATGATAAATCTTTGTTTCACAGGGATAATAACTCCATCGGCATGGAAGACAGGCCTGAAATGGGCAAAGAAAGAGTTGGGACCCAAGAAATCTCGCAGTGCAAGCAGTAATTTGAACAATGAAAATGTTCATGAGAGTCCTGAAAAGTTACTGGATGAAAAATTAAATGACATTAAGAAATTTGTGAATGAAACTGAAAATAAAATATCTGATGATAAACTTATTGAAAGTAATGTATCAGGTAATGCAGTAACAGTGCCGAAAGTGCCTTCACCTCCCAAGAAAGTGGATAAACCCATGAATATTGGGGAAGAGAAATCTGATACTATGAAAGAACTCACAGATGTCAAATTATTGTCCAGCATATCAGATAAAGATATGCTTACTCATGTTATATCTAAGAAAGATAGTATTCACATAGATAAGAGGAATTATGCAGGAAGGAAAGGAGAAGAGAGCCCTTCACCCATTAAAGGTTTCAGCCAGCTTGAAAACTTAGAGAGGTCCAGAAAAGATGGAAATCTTCAAACAAAGAGTGCGCATGATTTAAATAATGCTTTCATAGGGGATGATGGGTACAAAATTCCAAAAAAATCTAATTCCATGACTAATTTTTCAAGCAAGCCTGGTATTAAGTCACTTGAAGGTAACTACAATCAAATTTTATTGTTTTTCTAAGTTTGCATTTCAGTTTTCCAGGAGTTGTAAACATTTTTTGCTGTTTCAGAAGTGCCTTTGAAATGTTCTCAGCCATCCAAGCCCTATGATCCCAAGAAGATCAAAGAATACATTCGCCTGCAGAAGCAAGTCAGGCAGAAGAAAACTTTGGAAGAAAAAGAGAAGAAAAAATTGGAGGAAGAGAGGAAAAGAGCCAAGCTATTGGATCTTAGAAGCAAGAGTAAGGAGCTAGTTGAAGTGAGCGTGAAGAGGAGAAGCCTGCTTCTTAAACACCAAATTGAAGACCTTAAGGTAGTGTGGAGCATTATATTTCTGTAATATATACATTGTTATAGCTGAATTTCCACTAGCATTAATATATATGAATATTAACATTTATGGTACAGGTTGACCATCAAGTTTCCAGAAATCGCTGGTCTGGAACTTTTTTTAACCTGGACAAAATTATGATTGAAAATTTTAAATTCCCAGGGGAGCAAGATAGATTCCATGGTGGCCGATAGATGGCACTGAGTGTTTCAGCACTCGTTGTGTTACCTTTAATTCTTTTCGTGTGCTGGGACAAGTGTAAATAAGGGAGGGAGTATTTATAGGGATGAAAGCCAATAATCTGCTTAAAAAGTTTTATTATTTCTAGGCAGACATGTTATAATATTACTCTAATATCACAGAGTATAATTAAATATATTGTTTTGTAACCGAAAACATCATTGATCTTTTTTACATTATTTCTCTTCGGCCAGGAATTATGTAATATTTTATAAATTAAATACCTGCTATAGTATTTCTAAAATTAATTGGATTCCTTTAATTAGAGAAGAAGGTCATTCTATCATTTTTCACTTTCTTTCTGAAGTGAAATAGACATGTAACACAAGAAGTTGTCAAAAATATTAACTATAAATCATGAATGCAATTTATTTTTCAGCGTAATGCTTTGGGCATGGAGAGCATTGAGCAAACATGTCCTCTATCAGGAATCACGGGAAGGTCTGAGATGCCTAGTGAAAGTTTAAAGAGTGAGAAGATTGACGTGCCATCTTGTGGTCCAGGTGAACCCAAAAATCCGTGCCCTAGTCATTGTGATGAATCTGCCAATGCTAAAGTGATAGCCAAGCCTGTGAGTCACGTTGGCCTGCAAACTGGGGACTCATTAGTGGAGCTGGAACCGGGAAATGTAAATGTTGTGCTTGCATTAGAAAATGACAAACTAGTGAGTCCCCCGAGGATTCCCTCATTAATACTTGGTGATGAACACCTTTCTGCCCACCCCGAGAATGGTGTCAGGGAAGAGACCCTTATTGAGAGACCTGATATCTCTGGGAGTGGGTCGTGCAGGGTGATTCTGGATAAAGAGACATGTACCTCTATTGAGAGGGAAGTGAATAAACTGACTCATAATGTGTACTTGCTTGAGAAACATAAAATGATTGGTGTACTTACAGATAAAACCATACCTCTCCCAAATCCCATGCAAAGAAATGAATTTGAGACCACCGAAAGAATAGCAACCAACTTAAAAAATACCAATTCAAGTTTATGGGAAGCGGAACAGCAGATGTGTGCCAAAAATCAAATTCCCTCCCATGTGTTTCAACCAAATAACCTACTAACCAATGTTCCCTTAACTTCGACCAGTGCACAGGGCTTGACCCATTCTGCATATCATCCTATAGAGAAGACAACAAACTCAAAATCATCAGGTAAAAATCACTTTTAGCCTTTAGAATAAATGTATCAACAAAATTGATTCTTTATTTTAGTATTTATTTATGAAATGATATTAATGTATCCTTTTTCAGTAAATAATATTGCTTTCAACAATGGAAATATCTTGGGTTCTGCTGCTTGGAAACCTACTAGCATCAGGATGTCCCAGTTACATGAATCAGCTCTCGAAAATAACTTCACTCCAAAAGATAAACCACGTGATATTAGGCAATATCTTGAACTGAATTTATCTAGCATGATCAGTGAAGGTCCTCTTCCTGTGAGTACAATTACTTCGCAGATTTTAGGAGTTTTTCCTAGAAACTCTGTTTACTGTAAATAATGCTGATAAATGTATTAAGATCTTATTTTACCAATGTAGAATAGCTTATGAGTAGACTGCTATAAACATCAAATTATGACTTTTTGTTATTTATTGAATATTAGAAGTATTTTTTATTTTTGTGAACAATCTTTTCTGAAAAAAATGTTTAATTTCACATCCTTTTAAACTGACTATAAATGTTTAGTCTCATCATCATCGAGGGTCAACAATCCTAGGATTAGTTTGATACAGCCCTCCACTCGATTCTTCTAACGGCCAACCTCTTCACATTAACATGTTTAGTCTATATACCATTAATTGTAATGAAAAAATATCCCTTTCCTGTTGACCCATTCAAAAAGTGGTTTCTTCCTTTCCTTTTACTATTTTTTATGGATTTATTATGAACACATTTTCAATTGTAACTGATTAAGTTTCAGTGTTGAAATATGACCAGATTTAATGATTGTAAAATAATTTTTTTAGTGGCTACTTTTTACATAATGAAATAATTACAACTCATGCTGGATACTTTTCCTTTAACAGGAGGAGGATCTGGTCACAAGTGATTGGAAAGGGGCTCAGCTAAATAACATGTATGGCCCATCTCAGGCAAAACATTCAGAAGAGAACAAAAATACAAGCAAAGCAGAGCCGTTTTGGCTCCAAAATCTTTCCATCGAATCACGACCATTTAACTTCATCAGTGCTGTAAAGATGAAATTGAACAAATTTTTAGAGGAACAGAATGAAAGGAACATTGTAGAATCTCCGTCCGAAGCTGTCCCATCCTTGAAACTAGAACCTTGTGGTGCAAGCCTCGAAAACTTAATCTTACCCAGTGATAGGCTTGTTCCTGATGAAAAGGTTCCAGAAATCCCTGTGGAACAAGACATCCAGTATGATAGTGATTTTGAAGCTTCGGCCAAGTCTAGCACTGATCCCAATCAGGACACTGTGGATGATGCTGCTGACAGTTCAGATCTCGACACTGCTACAGAGGATATTCTACCCACAGATGATGTGCCCAAAGCTCCAGTTTCTCCTCCAAAGCCAATCGAAGTTATGGAGATCAAGGATGATTCCTTTTCAGAGGATACATCAGAAACTGAAACTTCCAAATCAACTGCATCAATTCGAAGCCATTACAGTCGCTCTGATTTCAGACTGATAGCTCCTAGCTTTTCCCTCACCAGGTCAGTCAGTAGTCACTCAACCAGGTCCATTGAATCTTTCAAATCTCAGTCTACCAGGTCGTTGGTAAGTGATGCTAGTGGCTTGAAAATCCCTGAGGATGATGGCATTGATGGAACAGCAAGTTTCCCAAAGAAAGTTTTAGCAGGCAATGATGATGGTAAAGGCTCTAGCGTGGGGTCCAGGGAAACGGAGAAAGTCGAAAACAAAGAAATTTCAAAACCTGACCAAGAGGATAGAGCTGCTGTACCTAAGTTGGGTAGTGCAAGAAATTCATCAGCTACAACTATCAGAAGTGAATACATGTTGGAATCACCAGAAAAAGCCAAAGGTATCACATCAAGCAGCTCATCTGAAGCAGGCTATAGAATTTTTTCGAGAAGTCATGCCAGCTCATATAATGAACCGGTAGGTTGATTATTGTTTAGCTGCGATTGTTATATAATCCATAATATTTTTTCTGATAGTGCTTAATTTTCATGGGAACTTATTTATGGTGATCAATAATGATTTTCACCAGTCTCCCATAAGTTTGCCCAACTAATTTAATCACAATAGTTATGTGCTGAGTCAGTCCCTCAAGTTAAGAGTATCAAATTTTTATTAACCCTTCCACTTTTTTTTTATTGTTGTGGACTACCCCTATTATCCTATTCATTTTCACTCATAGCAAGTACAGATAAAGATTTTTAAGACATAATATTTCAGATGCTAGTTTTTAGTATTTTATGGAAAAATGTAATAGTCTCTCCAAGTACTTGGATAATAAATGAAAAATCTGTTGAATGTACAACATTACTACTGTACCACAGATTAGGTGGAAAATAAAATATTGTACCAGGTCAGCAATTAGCAGGCTCTATACTTGAGGGCCAAATTAGAACTGCTAGGATTCATCAGTTCCTTAACTCTCTCTCTGTATCAGAATTAATTAATATCCATGATTATGAAACATTCAGGATTATATTTCATTAATACATACTTAGAATTCCATTTTTTTAAAGATGATTTTGGATGAACTTACTGTGGAAGAATTATTAATTTATATTTCTGGGTTAAATTTTTCCATATTTTATCACACCTCTATACAGATTACCATTTTTGTCATGGACCAACAATTTTTGTAATTAATGCATTTATTTGTAATTTTATGGATTTATATTTGTCTTGGCTCAATTTAATGGAACCTGCGGCCTTATTCGCTAAGGATTTTTCACGGAAATTCCGTGGTCGAATCTCGGAATGACGTCACATTCTCGGAAGAATACCCAAGACGCGATTCAGTAAGGTTTTCACGGTTTTTCCGTCTCGACAGTGTTGTATTCCGTCGCCGTGGAGAGCTAGTCTCTCGGAAAGTCATCACGGACTCGGAATTTGTGTCCAACTCATCTCGTATCAGTGAACTACAAAGTATATATTTCTATTTTAAGGTATTTTGTTGACGTGAGCGGTTCTTATATGCATTGCAGATATGTGTAAATACGATTTTATCCACACTTTCTTTTTTAGACGGTTTGTATGATTTGTTTGTCCCACTTTTCCCTGTAGATTACAATTTCCATGTACATGGCTATGTATAAACACGACTCATATGCCGGAATTATAAGTTTTATTACCTTTGTAATGCAGATTAAGTGATATTCACGTTAAAATAGTGTGTGTTTCGTTTACTATATTTTATGTCACTTACCCGGTACTAGTCATTTGTGTTGTCAACCTCGTATTTGGTACATGTGTAGCTTTTATAGCTTCGACGCGTATTATAAAGCATTTCATTGCATTCCCTTTCCGTAAAAGCAATGCGTACTTACGGTAAAATCACTGATATTGCGAGCTTGGTGGCATTTGCTAGCTTTAAGGGAGTTTTAAACATAATGTTACCCATGTCAACTAAGACACCAAATTATATGCATGCTAGGCATATATTAACTCACCGACCAAATTTAATTATTTGTATTACAAGCATGTGTGATATCTGTAGTTCAATTAGCCGTAAAGGTATGGTCTAAACATTACATATGCACTTCCAACATTCAAGTGAAATAATGGGTAGTGGACGAAAGAAAAAGCTAGGATAAATATTTTTTCATTCATTTCTACTGACAATTCGCTAGTCTCATTTTTATGGTGAAGTATCAAAAGGCGACTAATCACATGATTATGGTATTCTGACTAATTAGGAATTGTTAGGAAGGATAGTTAGAATTATTAAGGAATTTCCATTTCTTATTGATAGTAAAATGTTATATGGATTATCTTAAATTACAATTAATTCTGATATACCTGTCGGCAACTGAAAATGCAAGCTGTATCATGTTATTAAGATACCTGATATTTTCCAAGTATTCATCGTAAGAGTAATACATCGTGACTCCTTATGTAAGAGTACTGAAGACCTTGTCCTGAAGGCAAGATTATATATAAGAAGTGCTGATGGAAATCAATGATAGCTAGAGTTTGTGACGTTCAAAAAATCTTTATTTTTTCCTATATTTACATAGGATAACATAAATGCTACTTCTGAAGTTAAGGTAACTCATGAATTCCATCTGCAGTTATAAGGAACAGGGTTTTCACACAAATGATAGAAAAATGCACTTCAAGGCTCTCTACCGAGGCCTGCCCAAGAATGCCCAGCAGACTCTTCTTGGGGCGGGAGGGTCATCACTTAGAGTAAGGGGCCTCCACTGGTACCACCCGCGTGAAATTTAATCCTGGCAACCTTTTGCTGGGTGCTGCAGTTTAAAATATGTTAATTTAAGGAGATATGACACAAACAAATAAATCTCATTTGAACAATTTCTATATGCACATTATGGCAAGAGCGATTTGGTGACCATATATCACTTCTGCATTGTAATATTGGCAAAATAATTGATGGTAATAATATTTTAAGCGCTGAAATATCTGTGAAGTCCATAGTAAATTACTTATTAAATCCAAGAAGTGGATTTGCTCTTTTACGTACCATATCGATATGGTTTTCAAAATCTAGCTCATTCATCAATATCACACCCAAACATTTTATTAGACTTCTTTCTTATTAGGCATTCATTATTAATATGACAAGGAAATCCCTATGTTGTTTTTCACCTATGATGTGTAACGAATGAGGACTACTTTAAATTAATAGCCATATTTTCATATCTCACTGTTTATTCACACATTATGAGAAATAATTTTACTGTTTTAGCGGTCGAGTAATCCTATACGGAGCTGACTTGATGATAGATGTGTAAATCATCATGGGTATTATAGCAAGAGACAGAGTTACGGGTAAAATACATACATATGTGAGATGAAGAATTTTACCTTGATCCACTTCTCCTTGGTTTTACGGGCCCTTGTACCACAGGCGTTTAAATTGCTTCCAAAGTTGTCCACAAGCGATGCTTCATTATGGCTCCTTCCGCCTCGTGAAGCTTTTGGTGGCCAATCCCGGGGTGATCTACCAAGAACTACAACATCACCTCCCCACCTTCAGCGTACTCCTCTGATTTCCACCAACCTTGCCAGCCATTATCACATCAATATCTGGAACAGAGAATTAGGATCATTTAAGCTCGTTTCAAATGCTCATTAATAGTAAGAGGCCAAGAACAACAATGCAAATGATCCTTAGAAACTCTCGTAACATAAACAATTTCGACGAAAATAATTCTAAAACTATCATTGTATCTCACCTTTCAACTACATGATAATATTGACAGAAAAGAAATTTAAGCGTCTATCCAGGGACTACAATGATAACCTAGCAAAACTCGCAATGTCCGGAAATATATTATCTTAGATTAGTTACCCAACCAACCCACCTAATTGCCCAATTATCTGAGATACACCAATAGATATTCACTTAATTAAAGATGGTACTGTTTTGATGTAATGGTAACTGTTTTTAATACCCTTGAATATGAAAGTCCAACACCATGCCATAATTAATATAATATTTTAAGTCTAACTGAAGTGATGAAATTGATCGATTCGCGCATATCTTCTAATAATATCTTAAAACAATGCTAATAAAGTGCACACTTACCTTCGCGGTCCATTTTCATTTGGATAAAAACAATTGCCGGTTGGAATTCTTTCATTGGATAGCAGAAACTGCGTCATGATATCCGTGACGTAGATCTTCGTAACTTTGGCAATCTTCTCATTCATCCACGGACGTGGCGCTGTCGTCTCCGAATTGGTTACTGAATCGCGTCAGAAAGTTTCCGTGACCGAGCCACGGTCTCGGTGACGGAGCCACGGTCTCGGTGGCTTCCGTTTCCGAATTCTCGGTAACAATTAGTGAATAAGGCCGCTGAAGACAATAATTGTCAGATGTATCAAATATATCATTTTTGAGTTTTAAAATGTCCTCCTAATTTTTATTTAATGTGTTCTTCCCATGGTAATGGCCATGTTTCTTTTGACTATTTCAGTTTCATGCTGACGAGTTGCACCTGCCGTCAAGCTCAAGGCTGAAGCTTCCTGAAAGAAAATTAATAACCACAGAGAAAGTTCAAATGAGCCAAAAGCATCCCTCAAAATCTCATCATGATCATATTACAGCTGTTGGAAAGCCAAAGGTGTAGCTTTTGATGCATGCAAATTCTATGAGAACTGTTGCCAGAACCACTTTTTCAAATGTTTCAAGATTTTTCTAAAAACTGCCACTGATGGAAGAAAACTAGTATAAATGAAGTTTTACAAACTTCACATTAGAATTAATGCATTTACTCAGTAAAATTTTTAATTTTTCCCCAAAGTGGCTGCTTATTTACTTAGCCACACTAAATGCCACTTGGCATCACTCTGTTCCCTGAGTAAGACAAGGATGATGCCCATTAACATCTTCTGTTATGAGTATATTTAGAATTGCAATAAATCATAGAGGCAACCATATAAGCATAAGTTTTCATTTGTTTGCCACTTGTGTTGGAAAAGCATTTCTGGAGATTAAATCATGAGGTTACATCTTGTGTGGAGATTTGATGATGATATACGTGAGCAGTATCACTTTTATCACATCTTCAGGAGAATGAATGTTGAAGTATTTACTTTCATTATTGTTACCTAGATGACTACTGATTAACTTGGCATAAGATGACAAAATTACGCAGGAATAAGTGTGTAATTGAGTTTGAACATTTTGGGATGTAACAGGACATTGCTTCCACAAATTACCTATTTATGCAAGTGCATAAGGATAGTCTGGTTACATACATTACTGTCTGACACCATCTATGACCAAAAAAAGCAAATTGACTACGTTAAGTATTGTATTCAAAGTATGGATACATATTGCACGATGGTGAAGTTGAGTAACAATAAAGTGTACATAAAAGTTTGAGGAGGAAAAATTTTTGAGGGACCATAGCAGTATTAATGTGATATTAAAATTGCAAATTGTTTTTATGATTTTGAATTACTTCCTCATTGGGTGCCATACATGTATTACATATCCTAAAGGGAAGGGTTATTTTTATTCTAAACTGCGTGAGTGGAAAGGTCTCGTAAGTATGAAAGACCATTCGAATTATTGGAAAGTTTTAGTTCCAGGTGCATGTATGCATTTATCTTTAAAGGAACTTTATTTTTTAGAACACATAATTGCATTTAAATTCCAATTGCATTGTCTTTCAGAAACTCAGTGATAGTCATGCTGAGAAATTAGCTGAAATGGAAAGGAAAGCTTTTGACCATCGAGTGGAAATGGAAAGAGCTTTCGAGAATGAGAGGCGAAAACTTGAACTGGCTCTTGAAGAAGCAAAGAAAACTGTCTTTGACTCCAAGCTAGAGGCTAGTAAATTCATCAGCGATGCAGCTGTAGAGATGATTAAAAGTCAAGCAGAAGCAACAAAAGCCAATGCTGAAGCCGCTAAACACCTGTCTGAAGTAAAGGTTTGTTTTTTTTTAATTCCAAATAATTGTGATCATTGATGAAGTACATGTATCAAATGTTAAGTAATTGGATGTCTTTTCAAGACTACTCCTCATACATGAAGTGGTGTAATGTAGAACCAACTCTCAAGAATTTCATCTTAATCCATGTCATTCAATTCATCCTTTTGTTTATTCATTAGCAACCCTGGATGCCAGTATTCATTGTTCTAAGGATGCTTAAAAAATATAAATGGTTGGTGCAGGGGTATTTTTCTAAATTTGGTCTTAGACCACCAACAAATGATCAATGTAATGTCTAGATTTCATGAAAATATTAAATTGTACAGGAAGGATTTTTTAAATTCATAAGAAGGTTAAATGATCACTAACTTGGGACTTCTTTTGTATTAGAGCTGTAAACAGAATATGTCCTGCAGTAAAGTTTTAGATTATTACCAGCCATCAATCCTAAGATTGGTTTGAAGCAGCTCTGCACTTCAGTCTTCAATCAGCTAACCTCTTCATGTACATGAAAATCTTCTCTTTCAGATCCTTTGTTATGTGCTCTAAATATTTCACATGGGGCCTTCCTTTGCCATTCTTCCAATTCACTATAACTTTGATGATTGTCTTCGTCAGACCAAGTCTCAAGAAGACATGGTTGGTTAGATTGTCCTATTTTCATTTTAAAATGTGTTAAATATTTTTTTGGGCATATTGAAATCTTATTACATATTCTGTGAATAAACCTTGGTGAAATTGCATTCTTTCTTATAATTTGAAATGCCTGAAACTAGTGGTAGTCAAATAAGAACATACAATTCAAAATTGAGCCTTAATATTTATTTAATTTTGTATTCATTTATTTACTTAATAAATATTTTTGTCACTCAGTTTAAATCTTCCAGTCACTCATTGGCCATTCTTCACTTTTCATTGACACTAAATAAGAAATCCTTTCCATTTCTTTGTCCACCTTCTGTGGTTGCATATGGCCACATCTGAGTTTATGAATCCATTTTATTTTATTTTACTGCTAACATTTGGAAGATTAAATTTTATCAAAATCTGAAAGAAATGAAATCAATTTGCAGTATTCCTAATACGAACATGATAGATATTTTTTTAAATTATATTAATAGGGGGAAATGAGATTTTTTGATACTTGTCTACATTGAATTACATTGCAAAATGCAGCTTCATCAGAATTATATGTTTGGAATGCAATTATTATTTTTTGGTTCTGTAATTCTCAATTTCATGCAGTCACCATGTTACTGAACAGTATATTTGTTTTGTTTCTGATTATAAGAGCATATTTAAACATTCAGTTTCACTCAGTCATACTTTCCTTTCTGTGTGTGTGAAAGTTGAGTTTTTGACTCTCTTACTTCATACTTACCAATATTCACATGTTGGTTTCCAGGTTATGGATTCTTTAAAATTAGAGACAATATCTGCTGAGAGTGCCTCAGCTGCTGCCTTGGCAGCTGTCAAAGCAGCCATGAAGCAGGTGATTATTGTGACACTTTATTATTTGAGTGCCATGTGTCTTGTACATACAATTTTTCACTAGTAGAAACAAACAGCTATTGACTGCATATTATTGCTTTTGCAGCTCATGAAATTTCCCCGAGTCAGACACTCTTCCAAAAAACTAGAGAGTAGTGTTAGTTCTGACCAGTCTGATACTAACTCTGTTTCATCTGAGGCAAATGACGGAGCCTCCATCAGAAAGGAAAGTGATGGGGCATCCAATGTAGAGGAGGTAATGTATGAAAATTATCTGTTGTAGTAGTCCTAATTTCATCAATGCGTACTTGTATTATATTCCATCGGTGCATGCATTGTTTTCAATTGCAAGCTCTACCTGCATTTCCAAATGATCATTATTGGATGCATGTTGAGAAGATTTGAACCCTATGATTTTTTTAGGAGAAAAAATAGTTTCATTTGATGTCATTCTTGTTGATGTGGTACCGTAGGTCAATTATGACCTTAAGGCACCAGTTTTGCTGTTCGCATTGAAAAGTTTTTTTGCTGTAATTGATAAGAAACAACTATTCATTTTTCGTTGATAATTGGATCGTATCATTCATAAAACTTACAAATTCATGTTTCCCATGAATTTGTAAGTTTTTGTCCAAATGGTCAATCATGCCTATTAATTCATTCAGTTGTTTCACATTATAAATTTATTCTCCTTTTTAAAAATCTCCTATTCAAAAATATTTGGCATGTCTTTCATTCATAGAAAATGTCTCCAAAGACAGCTTTACCAGATAAAAGAAGTATCTCCAGTGATGCTGATAATTTAAACATTGAAGAAAACGTAGACGATGTAGCTGGAAAGGCAGAAGAAACTGTCCAAGAAGAGATAGAACACTATTCCGATGGATCATCAGTACGATCTCTCAGTGAAAACATTTCAGTCCAAGGTATGAACTCTGCATAATGTGCCATTTTTTAACTAATATTTCTTGATAATCAAAGGTAATTTACATTTCATGATTCCATTCCATCAAACTTCAAATGACATCCGTACCCTCAAAATTAGTGATGAATTTCCAAAGAAATCCAATGCATTGCTCTGCATTGTCCATTAATTCTTTTATGATTCTTCTTTTCCTTTCATTGACTTTTAAAAAATGCTATGTATCAGTGTTCCTGAAAATAGTTATGTAGTACTAAAAAAATATTCTCTTAAGTTCACCCCTATGTTTTCATCCACATCCTAGTTAATTTTTTGTAAAAATTTTGTGGTCAGGTCATAATTTTGTGCATGTTTTATAAGGGCTGATTTTCATTATTTGTAGGATTTTGATGGACATGGAGAAGGAAGAATGTTGGGTAAACCGGGTAGAGGGAGGAGAAGAACGGGTAGTTCGGATAGATTAATGGGAGATAGGAAGTATGAGGGGTTGAAGAGGACTGTATATGAATTTTAGGGGTTGCGCGAAGAATTTTATGTCCGTTTAGAGCTATCTTAACGAGTAGAAATCTAATAAAAATAATATAAAATGCATGTAATTTTAGTATGATATTCAGAGATATTGTCATTTTTCTTCATTGATAGCACCAGGGTGGCAGAAATGCATCTACCTATTTCCATTTCAATGCACCTGACTATCCTAGTGTCTCTCTGAATTAATTTAACTTCATTTAATAAATAATTCAGAATCCTCATTGCCTGAAAATATTCAGGAAGTGGTATGTGCCTTCAAAAAATAATGTTTATCTCCATCTCATCTTGTTTATCTCTTGAATGTAATTTTCAATGAAATATTTGTGTGTGTGTGTGTGTGTGTGTGTGTGTTAATCAAGTGTCTGTTTGCTTTTTACAATGCAGATTACTCATCAAAATTTGAGGATACAGCATCTGAAATTGAAGTGAGAGTCAGGTCTGAGTCAAAATATGGGGATTTGGATGCTGTTAAATATCCAAGCTTAAAAACTGGTGTAAATGCAGAAAATAAAAAAGGTTTGTTCAGAGGGCATATTTTATGCATATTCCTTTTTACAAAACCCCTGTTTTACAAAATATTAGTGATTTTTGCATATTGGTAGTAAGGCACTGAATATGAGTGCTTATCTGTACGTATTCTTTAGCTCCTCCAAAGAAGAAGCAAGACACGTTGACTGATAAGCATAATTTCAACTCAGCCATTCGAATGCAAGGTTTTTTAGAAGAAGTTAATGAAGAGTCCTCAAACTCAGACAAAGACTCTTTTACAAATTTTTCTCTCAATATGGTGAGTATGAATTTCTAATGCCTTTTCTGTCTAATGTTCTTTTTAGCACCTTTCTTCATTGAAGTTGCATTGAAATTTTGTCTTATGTTTGCCTTTTTCTCAAAAGTTTCAGCAACTGATGAAAGATGAAGAAAGGAGAGCTCAGCACCAGCAAGCTCTCTTAAAACTAAGAGAGGAATCATTGATTGATAAAACCAATGCTGAAATGGCATTACTAGATTCGAAGAAAAAGTATGTCCAGTACTTTAGATTGTAAAATGTTTTTGAGTTTATTTGCTCCCTAACATTTGACCAAAATAAAGTGTAATGGTTGTTGTGATAGTATCTTTGAACTTATGTATTCACTCGTACTTGCAGACATTGCAGAGATAAGGGACAAGAGGAAATTCTTTCTTCCATTCGAAAGAAACAGAGAGGAATGTTGATCAGGCTGGAGTCTGACAGGGATGAAATCCAAAGGTTGTTAGTAGTTAATGAGTAGCAACGATTTTGAACAGTAACAAGTGTTTTTGTTGCATTCTCACCTTCTCAAATGGATTGAGTTGTTTTTTTTCACTTTTTAGGCTGAGGAAAACTCATAAAGCTGCATCCCATGAAAGACGAATGATGCTAATCCAGCAAGAGCGTATCATAAAAATGAGAATGTCAACAAAAGAAATAATGAATAAACTGCAAACTAAGGTATTTTATTTTTAGGATAAAGTTTTTTTTTATTTTATATTGACATAAAGTCATTTTCCAATGGGTAATGCAAGTAAAGCATTTGCCATTCACTTAAGTGTTTGAAATAATTACCTAAACCTAGTTTAAGCTTATTAGATAAGAGTGAAACCAGTGGAGAAAATTATCTGTTTTACAAGAAAAAATTTGAATGAATGTATGGCCATGTTAATAACTTAAAGGTTAAATAAATAATAGCAATGAGATGAATGAAAGTATCAGCAATGCAGTGCTTTAGATTTGTAAAAACATGGCTTAAAAAATAAAGCAATGCTTCACAAATTTACAAATTGGAGCCAAAAGTAGTTAATGTTAGTGCTTGAGAGATAGTGATTGAGAGATATTTGAGCTCTGCAAGGTGGAGTATCTGAGTGGAAACATACTCTCTAACTCCAGACTACCAGTTCCAGTGGTGAATGTATTTCTAGGTATTCGATTATGATTGTATCACTTCTTTTCTTACCCCATCTCCCTTTACCTCTTTGCAGAAACTCCCTCCCACTCCGAAAGCAATCCGTTCAATGGGTCTTATTAGATCAGCTCTGGACTCAAGCAGATCTTCCATTGATGTCAAAACAGAGGAATCTGCACTGGGCAGCAGAACTCAGTCCATTGTTGCAGCTGAAGAGTTACCATCAGCAGATGGCACTAACTCAGATGCATCCCTTCCAACTGAACCCGCTCACTCCTCTCGTGCCACTACTTCTGACTCAGAAGGCCCCAGAGGTGGTAAATGTGACACTCGAGTGCTTGAAAAACAAGTAATTCATGGCCTTAATGACTTGGAGAGGAACAAAAAGTATGTATTCAGATTTTTTTAAACCTGTAACTCTATTGCAAATAGACCTTTCTTATGCATATATCATTTATAGAAGTATAGCAATCAGATGAAGCGCAAACTACATTCTGCTTCTTTTTTGATGCACTGTCAAAATGGCAGCACCTAAATAGTCCTCTGATTCAACTAAGCTTTGTCAGAATTGTAATAAAGTAGCATCTTTCTGACTTTGAAGATTGGTAGCTAGAACTTTTTATTTTTAAACTGGCAGGCATAATAACAAAAAATCATAAGTCTGAAAAATCATTTTAGCTGAGGTTTCCATCTCCCTCTTACATAATATGCAATAAGTCAAGTGTTGTTTCCCATTTGATGGGTTTTTAAATGACAAGTGATTTCACAGGTTTCTCAGTGAAAGGGAAAAAAACTTGATTCGCCGACGCCAAGCTGTGGAAGAATTATTGTTGTGGCGCAAGCGATTGGAATTGGAAGAGGAATGTGTGCGAGCCCTGGAATCAAAGGCAATGGTGACCAAATCACCAACTTCCAAACCACAAACCTCTTATTTAGAAGATCAGGATTTTGTTGGACTGAAAGGTAATTGCCATATTATAAATAAAGCTTATCATCATCACATGACTATAACTATCCTGTGTTTGATGTTGGGAACAATTTTGTCAGGATGTTTTTTACTGTACATATTTATTTTATTTTGACAAGGATTCCACCAACCTTGTTAAAAATAGATCGCCAATTAGTAGACCAAAATTAACTCTAACACTTTTAATTGTTATTACTCTTTTGGTCAAATGACTACACTAGTTATCAATTAAATATTTCTCTAACTTTTGTTTATTTCAAAGATTAGGTTCTATTGATAAAGATAAGTGATTTGTACCTGGTCCCATGAGTCATTCACTGAAACAGACATATGAGTGCATTTCAATGAACGCTTGCTCATTTTTAGGGCCATGAAGAAGATGAGCAAGTCATTCATCTAGATGGAGACCCGTGAACTCGTATAATAAAATAATTCACTTTTGAAGTCATTTGAAAATTTTTGAATTGCTAAACATAATTCCTAATTCCTATCTCAGAATCAGAAATTGATAATGGCTAATGAATAATAATATATCAATGTTATTTCAGCTGACCGAAGTACCTCACCCCTCCAGATAGATGGTGAACTGAAAATGAGAGAGGATGCTGCGACATCAATGGCTGATTTCTTATCTGGTCATTCAGAGAGCATAATTGAAGCTGTGCCAAATCAGTCACAAAAGTCTAGGTATGCTGGAATCAACATACTGCTGAGCAAGATTTGCACCCCTCAATTTGCATAGTATTACTCTGCCTTTTCTGTAAAAAATTGCTCAGCTCTAAAATCAAATTTTGTGGAAGATATGTTATCTAAATGGCTTATTTTTTGTTTTGATGAATTTGTTTGAAATGTCTCATCTCCGATGAAGACCTGTAAGTGTTATGTATTATCATTGAGGTGGTGTAAATTTTTACTGAGAGACCTATCATATAGGTATTCATTGACATTCTTCTGTCTTTAATGAATTATTTTTTTCAGATTATCCTTGGCAGCAGAGGTTGAATCTGACTCCAAAAATCATGAGCAGTTAGGATCTGAAAATTTGCCTTCTCCAAGTTCTGAATCTGCTGTTGAAACTCAAATGAGTGTTGAACAAAAATCAAAGGAAGAAACATTTGAATCGGAGAAAGACATATTGGAGGAAGAAAATGAATCAAGATTGGCAACTGCTTTGAAGGACCCAGTCAGTGCCAAAGATGATAGCAAGGCATCATCGCTCCATATCACTATCAAGAGTCCATTAACACCTTACTTTGTGGGGAGGCAGAAGCGAAGGCATTCTAGTGGATCGGATGACTCAATCGTACTCTCTCAAAATGGTAATATTTGCAATCATATTACACTTGTTCTTTCAATAAATAATTTTTCCTGAATTAGGTTCAAATCTATTTCTTGAACATTTACTCTGTTCATCTTTTTGCCATTTTGGAAGGCATTGCTTTTCATTCTGAAGTGAGGTGCATTTTTGATATTTTTTTCCTTTTTCCTTGTATTGAACTAACATTGAAGGATTTTTCCATCACATGATATGTAGCCATGTGAATACTATATTACTTTTAATTATTACGGTCTTACAAGAGCATTAAAAAAATCTAATGACCAATATTATGAAGGACTTGTGGGCTAAGTTCAAGTTTCTTTAAGCTTTTTGAAAAAGTAATTCACATACAATAATTTTAGGCAAAATGTTTTGAATGAATATTTCTGTGCAATAATATTGGAAAAAGTTGAATCATAAAAATTGGAATGACCCAGATAGGACTGATCTGGTAGGGAAAGAGAAATAACAACAATTTTGTTTGCCAAGTGTTTCTCAAAATTATCTTCTTTAACTTAGCCTTATTTATCCTATGTAAAATTTTCCTGATATAGTGATTATAAAAATGACTGCTTTTTTTTGCATATTACAGAAACTGCAAGTGAGCAAAGTGATACTGAGAGCAAGATATGTGCGCTACAGGAGCAGCTGAGGAGGAGGAAAATGGAAGCTGATTTACTGAAGAAGGAGCAGAAGCGAATCCAGAGAGAGAGATTGAAGGCTAAGGAGATGTCGTTAATAAAGCAAATACAGGTATTGTTTCCTTTGTGTATAATTCTTTTACTAATTTCTTGTATGTACTAAACAAAATTGCCAGATATTTCTGATCTGAAAACAACATAGCTTAATTTTTTTATGTGCCCTTTACCATTATAGAGTATGAATTGAGAAATTTGATTTCAAAGTATTACCTATTATGCATTAAGTTCATTAGAAACTCTTTACTGAAAATGAATTATTCTATTAAAAATTCCTAGCATTTTTTGGACAATTGTGACTAGGACTTGCCTTGACGGTGGTATAATAGAGAAGACTATCCTATCTCACCATGTAGTGTTCTTCCATAAATTGATTGGCACTATGAACATGAATTCCTACTTCTGTTACTTTTCATTTCTTTGAGAATTTGTAATGGTTGAGAGCATAGCTAATCCAGCTTGAAGATTCAAATAAAAACTATCATCGATGGTAAATGTCATAATGGAAAATCTAATTGCTAAGTGATTAAATTTACATGAATATGCATCATGAAACTTCGCTGGTTTCATTAACTGTACAGGTGTGCTAATGGGTAGTCAAAACGAGCTAGTCCATTCTGATAGTCAGCATTTGAAAGGTCCAGGTCCTTGAATACCATGCACTCCAAATGCTTTTTGGAGCTAATTTCCTCATAATTGTTTAGTGGAATGTATTTTCCTGGTATTTATTCTTTGAGCTTTGTACTGTTTTGATAATTTCCACAAGATTACATATTATCATTTTAAATTACTCGCAGGGCTTCCAATAGAAAGAATTTATTTCCGAAAATATAAAATTGGTATTTTTTAGAAATATTTTGGTTTCTCATACTTTATTGGCTCCCACCATAACATTATGATTTTTCTGTTCTATGGACAATTTCAATTTATATATAGAATACATAAAGCAGGGATGGAGCCAATAGGTAATGAATTGTAAAGTAGAATGGGGGCATCCCATGAAAACCTACTGTAGCTGGTAGAAAACTATTGATCAAAGCTAAAATCTGTGTTTTGACACTCCTCCGAATACTTGCTTATTCCCCTTCATCTTTGATGCTATATTGCATTAATCACCTTAAAACCACGCTGTTACATCCAAGAAGGTTAGAAGGTACAGGAGGGGGACATATACATGCTAGCCAACAGTAGATGATGGGTGTGATTGGGAAGGATTTCCCCCCTCCAGGGGGGCAAAATGTTGAATTTTCTACAACCTCTTATAGAGATGGAATGAGTATTAAAACATAATAACAATTGAATTGGACCCAAAGTTCATCACAACATTGTCAGGTAATCTTTCACAGGCTATTTATGGGAAGTATTAATGGATTTATTTCTTTCCATGACCATTGTGACCATTTTATTTATATTCCTAAAATCTGGTACAAATTTAATCTATCTAAACTACATATTTGCCATTTGTTTTCATAATTGCACACTTTCCACTGTTTTTTTGATGAAACTTTAAAATGCATTCAATTGTTCATTATACTAGTCTTAGTTTTTTCTCTGAAAGCAACTTAACCCGCAAGGGAATTCCATAAGTGGGGGTAGTAAGCCCATACTTCTGGGTGGACCAAAATCAATGTCCTAGATTTACAAATCATCTGCAGTGCTGCCTCCAGTACCTTTAACCTCCATGCTTACACCAACTCTTTGAGGATTGATCCATTGTTTTCATGCAATGTGTTGAATACACACCATACTTTATGTAGACTTTTTAGTTTCACTGTATGATTCATGGATGTCAAATGAGGACTTTCCTGTTGGGCTTGGTTTGAGAATTCTGTTTTCTCAGGGATCAAGTTGGTGTGGTGGGTAGAGTACTGGCCTCCAAAACCGAGGGCCCAGGTTCGAATCCTGGAACTGGTGGATTTTTCATTGGCATTCCTGTCCCTTCTTGAGTGCCTTGTGTAGCACACTTCAAGTCCAGTTCTCCATCTGTCATATGAGAAATGAGGCCATGATCCCATTGAGCCTTTCATTAAGAGCAGGCTTAATGCAGATGCTGACTTTTTTGCACCCTCCCTCTGCTCCTTAAAATGGGCTAATAATATGAGCTAGAGGGAAATATATAGCCCACCAATTTCACTGTAATTATGATTCAGCTTGGTGGTGTGGTGTTCTGCACATCTGCCCAGAAAGCAGATGGTCTGTGGATTGATTCCTGGCTAAGTTTAACTTTTCCAGTTGAAATATGGCTTATTTCCACCTTCCACACCAAATATGTGTTCATTCATGTGTATGTTCCTATCCATTTCTAATTACTGTCCCATTTATATATGGTGGCAGAGAAAAATTTGTCAGTAGTGTATAAGCACTTACTACATATCATTGTATGTACAAATATTTTTAAAAGTATTGCTTAAATACTTTGGTGCGTACAGTTTTTCATTGCTGCCTATGTCTTTTCTTGCAGGCCTATGATTTGTACATTCAAAGAGCCCACAAAGAGCTGGAGCAAGAATATGAATCTCCCACAGCATCACTGGTGAAACCACAGATTAAACACCGTAGGAACTTGAAGAAAAAAGTGGGTGAGACAAAGGAGATCCATATAGAAGCACCAGATAAAAATCAATCATTGGAGTCTGCATCTGAGGGGATGGAAAAAGCATCTTCCTCAGTGCCAGTTGTGGAAAAAATGGAAGAGTCTCTCTCGGTGGAAGAAAGTTTGAAAACAGCTTCTCTGTCTGAAGCAGAAAATGAAGAGTCCAAAGGAATCCCTGATGCCATATCAGGGGAAAATCTCAATGATAGCCAGGTACAAGATAATTCAGTGGGGTCTTTTACAGACGTGATGGAAGAAATACCAGGAATTGCAGGAGACTTGCCTCTGTCGGAAAACAGCCCACTATCATTGTCCAGAGGCTCTAGTTTAGAGACAACTATTGAGAGCCCGACAAAACATAATAATCAAGCTGACTCATTAAGTGGTGTTGATGTAGAGGATAAGGGAGACCTTGATAAAGGATCCAAATCAGCAGAATGCAATGCTCTGAGGCCTTTGAGTGCTTCAGCTTCAGGAGAAGAGAATGGTTTGTCCAAATTGATCGAAGTCACCAAGTTTGATAAGTATGATGAGGATACTTTTGAACCTGTGTCCGACACAGGGATGGAAATGAAAGAGACTATGATTGAAAATCAGAGTGAGAATGTAGTTTCTTCTCTTTGCCCAGTCAGTGAGGATGTCGTGGAAGAATTATCACACAATAGTTTGCATGAACTGACAGATCAAATGGCAGCTGATGAATCAGCATTTGGCGCTATTACTCCAGAAAAATCTGTTGTGAGTGAGGATGCAGCCAGCCCAAAGGATATACCTGCTGATGGAGTTAGTCCAAAAGATATGCATGTTGAACTCCTTGAGATGTCTCAGCCCCAGCAAATTTCTGAGGAGCCAGTAAGTCTGCCCTCCGACATATTCAGTGAGGCCCCCCTCTCTCAAGTTGGGTTAAATGAAACATTTGTGGTTTCAAAGATTGATGCAGAGAATGAGAAAGAGGCAAGCAGAATAGTGGAAGGAATATTCCAGAATTTGTTTGAAGAGTCTGTTGTGGAGGCTGAGATTTTAAAGAATAAAAACTCAACATCCACTTCAGAAGTGGCTGACTGTAACGAGAAGGTTGCAGAACTCTCCCTCTTGTTTGAAGTTGAAGAGTTTGAGGAGGTGGAAGAGCACAGGTGTCAACTATCTAGCAGTAAAGAAGATCTCAAAGTCGTAAGCGTGTGTCTTGCAGAATGGAAATCACAGTGTTCTACAGAAATCAAAGCCATTGGTGGAGTAAGCAGTGTGGAAGTAACACCCAAGGAGAATCTAATCTGTGATTTGTTAATGCAGTACCTACTTCAGGATGCAGTGTTTGAAATTATGGAAATTAATGAGAGGAGGAAGTCTCAGGGATTGGCCCAATTGGCCAGTATTGGCTCTCCTTTTGAGGAACTTAAGAATGAAGTGAGAAGTGATAGGAGGAACTCTGATGTTATGAAGAGGGTGCAACAAATCATGCTAGAGAGTTCTTTGTCACAGGTGTCTCCACGAGAAAAATCAAGGCCTCAAGACCTGATGATCACTACGTATGATGTACTATCCCCTGACAGCTCTGCATGCAATAGCCCTGTGCTGGGTACGTATCTACTTTCTATCGTTTTTCAATTGCTATCCATCATTTTGTCATCATTAATTGCATCAATTACTTGTTTATTGTGAGTAATTTTATATCATCTGTTGATTATAGATGTCACAGTTTGTCTCACCTGTTTCATTATTCTTGCCTGGGTCTTAAATTTTTTAAGAGCCCACCTCTGGCAATTGCCCTCTCTCACACTTTTATGAGGATCTATGGCTTTCAAAGATTGGAGGGAATAAATGACATATTGTCTTCCTTCTTTGAATCTCAGCATCTTGTTTTATCATTTTCAGACCATATACACTCCGGAAGATCATAATACACACCTCAAGGTAACTCCAAAAGACTGGTCATGGTACATGTACTAAACTATATGCACGCATCTAAGGGTGACTTTCTCTTCCATTTTAATGATTGACTTGGGTTCCTTTGTGTGCGACGTTATAAAGTCATGCAGCTTCATCCTTTTCCACTTTTGTGGAGACCTTTTTGAAGCATGGTTAATGACATCAGTTGGCATTTTTTCATACCCAAAAACCTTGAAATAGTATGACCCTATACCAGTCTAAATAAAGTAATCCCTTTTAGCCCAGAAAACTAAGTAATACTATTATATTGTTGCAGCATGTACAAAACTAAGTAGCCTATCCATTTTCTTCTATACATTGTATGTTAAATATTTAATCCCTTGTATAAAAGCTTTCCCAATAATTTCCTGATGAGTATGTAGACGTACTCCATGAACATATTCCTGATATTCTAATTCTGTATCATATCCCAGTGTTCACTCCTTTGAAAACCATTTTCATGATCATTAAAAGTTGATTAATCCTGTAGTGGCACCATTAACTTATCATGAATGCCATTGTTTTACCCCAAGTTGCACTGAGCTTTTGAATCCCTGCTTCTCAAATCTTGATAATATGTCATTCAAGAATGTTGTTTTTTGCATCTGTTTTACATCCCTTCCCTACTTGTAGTGCGTGATTGTTACTTATATCAAGGTTGACTCCATTGACTAATATTTCCACCACAGTTGTTACTTCTGTGTTCCCTTAACCACACCTGCTGCATCATTGTGTGTGATATGGCTGTATTATTTCATCAAGTGATAAGTGAGACTATTGACATTTATGTGTGTTTTGTGGTAACATTTGTTTTGAATGCTGCCTAGAATGAATGAAAATACATGATTTTATAAATGTATTTATAGAAACCACCCTCTCTTTCTCCATATGAAAGAAATCATGTTTACATATATTTGCTGTACCTTTTGTAGGCCACTCAGAGGTGGAATCAGTGTTTGTGCAAGTGGAAAAAGTCTCCTATGTGCCATCTCAAAAGCAACAAGGAGGAAAGCCAATACAGTTTGTTCAAGTAAGTAATTTTTCGCATTTCTTAAGCATTTGTACCCTAAGTTTTTTGCTCCTTATTTTTTTTTGTTTCATATTTAAATTGTAAATTGTAAATATTATGTATTTATTGATGCATCTTGTTTTCAATCAAGAAAATAATTGCATCCCTGAGTTAATTTCCTTAGTCATTTTAATATGCCAAATAGGAAGGGTTTAAGATGGTCACATATATTAGCATATCATTACTTTTATAGCTTCAGCTTCTAATTTGGAAACCAAGCCAGTGACTATTCTTTAGTTATTAAATGGAATCAAGATAAGGATGTTTTGAATGAGAAAGAATAATTTCCATGAAGCACAACTAGACATGTTTCAATGTGGCTGTTTTTAGTTATGCATGGAGGATAGTTTTTTTGGGTCTGCATTTGAAAATTATGTGTGAGACTTATAGGATGTATGCAGGTATGCAGATAAAACTCATACCTTTGGTACATTATAACCATCATCACTGGTTATGAATCATTATGTAGGTTTGACAAAGCACTTTATTTGTTTCCTATCAGCAAACCTCTTCATACAGACATTCTTCTCTTTAACATTGTCCTCTATTTGCTCCATATACCTCACTTGGTGAACCCCGATATAATTAATAGAGCTGATAACAGCACAGTAATTAATTTTAGATCTGAGGGATAACATAGTTAGAATAGACTTGTAACCCAGAGCCTAACATACTATTGTTTAAAATTAATTTATAAAATTTCGATGTATTGCATTTCAATAGGCTACAACTTTATACAAATTTTAATTTATTTAATCAAGATGTAGTACGGAAGAAATCAGTTGTCCCATTTCCTGACAGGTGGCAGAGTGCAGTGGCGTAGCCAGGATGTTCTCCAGGGGGAGGGCAAAAATAAGTTAACGTTCCATAACTCAAGATTGTTTTTGCCCCTTCATGAAAAATGTTAAGATTTCTTAATACAATTTGTATTATTATATTTCTCCATCTCGTTGAATTTCAACGGTGATCTTCAGCTAGTGACCTCTAATTTTTCATTTGACTAATGAGCAAGGGGAGGGGGGGGGTGCAAGCGCCCCACCCTGTCCCACCATGGCTACACCAATGGCAGAGTGCCGATGACTGTATTTAAGATGTAATACAACATCAGTTTTCTCATTCGTATAATTTTTAGCTCTCCTAGTTTAAATTAGTGTGTGACCTAAGTTTTTTCAGAGACTTGTGGAAATGACTTGATTTTCATCAGATGTACCTTTTGTAGGCCACTGCTCACTGCTGTAGCTCACCGCTCTGCTCCTGAGTTAGGGTTTGTTTGTTGACCTCGTGGCGTGGATGAGCTCAGTACAATGCACGAAAAAGAAAATCACGTGACATTTATTTTCCCTCCATTTCTCACCATCCATGGCCAGTCAGTCGTTTGTCACTCCATGGGAACAGGTGGGAGTGTTGATTTTCGTCAACTTGTCATTTTGGGAAGAAGATCAGGAAAGAGACTGCACTCAAACACCACAAGGGTGACCACATCAACCTGTTGGGGTTCACATTTAACTTAGACAAAAATATATTTGAAGTGACTTAACTACACCGATTTGTTTCAGTAAGAGTGCAGCTATCACAGTTGGCAGGTCTGTAGAGTGTCAGCTTGGGAGACCTTGGCTTGGCAGTAAAGGTTTACCGTTTAAATCTCCTCTTAGGTTTGTGTTTTGTGCACTCTCATATGAACTTATGAATTTAGGGGGTGAAATACAGAACCTTAGTTACAGGACACCATCATTAGCCGAATTTAATGATGCTGGTTTTTTAAATTATCAATGTGTTAAAGGAAAGGAATCGGCAACTCTGGGAATATAGAGCATTATTCAAAAAAGTTATTGTAAAAAAATTGATACATGTCAAAAGTAATATTCGGTTTTTTAGTGGGGATGTGGATTATTAGCTTTCTAAATTTTATTAAAATTGGTTTCAATATCATTAGAATAGCAGAGGCAAACCATGGTTTGTGATGATAAATGCGCTCTCTAGTTTCGCGATAGTGCCGTGCCTCATTTCGCGTTGCCCCCTGAGAGAGGGGTGTTTCTCGAGTTTAGCATTGCTGCCATGGGTAATGACAGGCAGCTCACCGCTCCGCTCCTGAGTTAGGGTTTGTTTGTTGACCTCGCGGCGTGGATGAGCTCGGTACAACGCGCGAAAAAGAAAATCACGTGGCATTTATTTTCCCTCCATTACTCACCATCCATGGCCAGTCAGTCGTTTGTCACTCCACGGGAACAGGTGGGAGTGTTGGCCTTGATGGACATAACATTTCATCACTTTCAAACTACTGTTCCCTCCGCGTCCACAATTATCTTTAGTTGCACTTGTATCATTAAAGAAGGTCCGTTACGCCTTCGGAGTGCTCCATCACTCCGTCGCTTCTTTAAATAAAAGCGAACGCGTCCCCACCCCCTTCAAAACGATCCGTTGAGTAATTCTGGAGTGGGCGAGAGGAGGAGAGACTTTCTCTCGGCCACTGAAAATAAGCCCCTTTTTCACCATATTTATGTGACTCCCGAGTTTATTTGCGCGGATTCTTGGTGGCGTTGCCAGGAACTCGGCTCGCTAGCATAATGTTAAAAGACTTCGCCGACGAGTGACGGGGTTACGTTCGAGCGAGGGTTGATGAGGTCGTTATGCCACCGAAACGTGCTGTTTAAACTGCCGTCTCCTCCTTTTCGCGATGACCTTTCCTTTGAGCGGCTCGAGCGTGGATTTCGTTCCCTCGGACCGTGTTGAAGGAGATCACGCCTTCCCACCGTGTTTTCGGGCGCGAGGCCGCCGGCGGATTTATGCGGTGCAGCCACAGTGTTTGCGCCGAGTTAATCGTTACGCAATTATTTGGACATTCATCTGGCCAGTCTTGCAGATATCTTGATATCGTTGGGGACAGTAATGACTGTAGGAATGAGGGAAGTTCGTTTCGTATCTGCTGTTCGAACGATTGGTGAAACACTTGCGAAGCAAGCAAAAGTGTCCTCGGGTGCTGACAAAAGCTGTCTCGAGCAGGTGTACCGTTATTCAGTCGAAATGGGCTCCATGCACTTCCCAAGTTCGGCTACTGTTTCGCAGAACTTGGCTATGCAATGGTTGCGTTGTTGTTCGAACGAGTGTGTCTTTCGTGCCGGCAGTATTATGTAGCGATTTGCATAACGTTACGTCGCTGTGTCCCGTAGTTATTGTGTTGAGAATATTTTAAATAGTCGTGTATGGTGAAAAGATGTCGCGGTATGTCGGTGGAGTGATTGTGTGGTGGGAAGCTATGTTACTCAGTGCATCGGTTCAAGGAACTACGCATTCATGGAAGTTCTTGTTGGCCTGAGTAAGGTATTACAAAGAACTGTTGATGGAAAATGTTCCCTTATACGCTTGAAAAAGTTAAGTTCACCTAGTGTATTCCTTGGTTTCAGCTGTTAAAATGCATTTGCTCATGTTCTTTTACTCATAAAATATAATAATACATTTGTCTACTTTTTGGCATCTTCCCTTTTTTTAATTTTACGCGTAGGGTACATGGAACTCAAACGCTGGTCGAATAAAATCCTGATTTCTCCGTTCTGCACCTTTGGATTTTGATGTCCGCGGGAACTATATCTCTAAAAATATCGAGGCGAATGTCTTATTCTGATTATCAATAATTTTCGTGGAGACTAAATCCTAATTAACTGCTGCCGGTGGATGTAGGTATGAGGCCACAGTGTTTGCGCCCAGTTAATCGTTACGCAATGGTTTCGGCATTTGGCTGACCAGTCTTGCGGATATATTGATGTCGATGAGGAGATTAATGACTGTAGGAAGCGATAAGGTTGTTTCGTACCCGCTGTTCGAACGACTACAGATGCGGAATATAATTCCTACTTAGTAATGAGTCTATCGCTTGTATTATTCTATTATATCCCCATTCTTCAATTTTAGAGTTAAGTTTTTAGGTAGTCATATGATGTATCGGTCAGGCCACTATTTCCCCACTTTAATAATTTTTTTCCTCTATTTTTTCACTGTTTTTCAGATTTCTATTTAGGTTTCGTACTCGTTCAAAAATGAATTTACTCTTCATTGTAATATTAAATGGTCCATTAAGTTTTCGAAATTGTTTTTTACATTAAGGCATTCATGTAATGACTTAGTAATAGAGTTGTTGAGGTGGTGCGATAGCAAAATCTATGCTAGGGAACTGTTAGGTGAGCAATGGAAAAACTATTGCTGGCAACGTAAACGTCACTGGCTGAGCTTCTGTTACGGAAGTATGTATTCAATCGGTGTGTATCGAGTTAGATGGCGGCCATTGTTGCCAGATGTCGTACTTCAAGGGTTTCAGCTCGAGGGACAGATCACCGTCAATGGTAGAAATCCGACAATAATGTCCATCTCAACCCTCGTTACACACTGATTGATAAGTTTCGCAGAACACACCTGAGCGCGCAAGTCTTGCGTTGGAACGGTTGTGGGTCCCTTACCTCAGCGAAGGCAATTCATCCTGAATTAATTTTCCTTCAGGGGTTTGGAGAATGCAACACTATGTCGCGTATATAGTTGCAATAGAAGTCATTGGAGGGCCCATGTCAAAATGCACGAAAAAAGCTTTGTTTTGCAAATGTTAAACAGATTAAACAGTAACGTGCCAGAAAAGTATTAGCACGAGCAGAAACCATCCGTTCTATTTGTCGGTCAGGGCTGAGACGAGTAATTTTTACGGGTCCGTCAGTTGCCATCATTTACGGCGTCATGGATGGGTGTTCAAATGAAAGAGTTGAGAATGGAGGCCGTGGGTCAAGGGGAAAAAAACCCGGCCGCGGAATCAGCCTACTCTTCTCGAAAAGCACCTAGGAGTCTCCTATTTAACGTTTTATCCGACTGACGTTTTCTGAACTTGAAGTGCCCACCACACAGCACTCAAAGAGGAACCTGTATGACACAGAAATATTTTCCGCTACCGGGATTCGCACTTGGCCCTCAGCATTGGAAGCCAGTACTTCGCCCACCACACAACTGGTGTTTTCTAGATTGAAGGTGGGTGTTAGCTGGCAAAAAATACTTAACCTACCCAGCGAAAGCCGTAGGTATTTCTTACCACAATTCCATCTTCAAATCCGCATTCTTTAGACACATCGGTGAGTTCCTGAGTGCCCTCTTCAAGTAAACAACCCGATTTTATCTTTACCTAAGCGAATCTGTCTCGAGTAACAGGTAACCAGACAGTCTTGGGGCCTGGTCTTGGTACACAGGTGCTCGGGCGGTCACCATATTACCTTCATTGCGCGCTCGCATGGGGTCGCCTTCCATCAATCACACCCGCGAGGGTCGAACGATCGAAGAGTTGCACAGATTGCGCCTTCGCTTCGCGCGCGTCGTCACAACCAGAATATTCGCGCGAACATCGGTCCCAAACAGTTTCGTCCGGTTTCGTCAGCGCTCAAGCTCGTGTTCGCGACGCGAGTGAAACTGCCGACGGGCTCACGAGATGGAGGGGCTCAGATGAGCTCACATGAACTCCATTACCTTTTCGATCACCAGCTTGACCTTTGCCCGCCGACCGTGTTTCCTGTTGGCCAACTGTATTTTTTCTTCCGCAATGAATAATTACTTAATAGTGACAATAAAATTCGCCGGTGGAATTCCTCAATTGGCCACTGACGTAGTTTTTTTAATCGGCCAACAACTGTATGCACGCTACTCAACTGTAAGGGCCCATCATTATATAGAATCCGTAATGCTGAATTTGCCCAATCTTATTTCCCCCTTTCCTTCCATCCTTCCCATAACGCTCCGTAAAATTCTTCCTTCCTCCTTAATTATGTTTTACTTCCTATGAACTCTCCCTTTTTTGTGAATGATAAAACAGTCATTCTTCAAAAATACCTTATTTAGTTCTCATTACTATTATTTATTAACTAATTATTACTGTATCGTCATTATTTTTGTGAACAAGGAATGGATTTATAATCTATCTCCCAACGTAACGAAAGGCTGGTGGTAAGGCCCCCTGTCGTAGTGTATTGTAAAAATTCGCCCTTCCCCTCCCTCCTTTACCGTTGCGTAATTTACTAAACCATTAAAATAGCCATATGTTTCTGGGCTGATTGGTGATTCTATAGATAGATACCTTCTGTTTGGCGAAATGCGTAACTTTTTTCAGAGTTTGATATTTATTTATGCTAAGAAAAGTTATCCATAATTAACAAAAATTATCTCATGGTTGAGTGTTTGCCGCTAAGCTATTCGTGGCTAGGTCGCAATTCTTGAATTGGTCCATTTTAAATATTCCCTGATATCAGTAGTAGTTTAGAAATGGAAAAAATCCTGAGATATATCCTTAAAGAACAAGTTGAATGAGACTCGGCAAAAGAAAATGAGATTTAACAGCGGTGAGTTGCGATGCTTGTTTATTTGCGTACAGAAAACCCATTATTCTCCAAAGTTTTGCCCCGTTAACTAGACACACGAATTAAAATACCTTACACGTAAAACAACCATAATTTTTGAGGTAGTCCATAATTTGTGTCACTTCTGTAGCCAAAGTTGTGACATATCGAAAACAGTACAGTGCCGTGGACTGGCTGTCAGTACAATCTATTACATTTTGGTTCGAGGCTGGCATTACAAGCCTTCCATCCACATATAATCAAAGTATTTCAAGGTATTCCTATGTAAATACCATTACTTGTCGAAACAGTGGCCATTACAATCGATGTGAAAGTCCTGTGAGTTTAAATTATTTATATCGTAAATTTCACTAAGTGACGTCCGGAGCTCTTGATTACAAATGAGCACTCGCGAAGGAACTTAGAAGTTCTTGCACACGAGTATTATTGGCAGCGTCGGGTTCTTCACGCCTGTGATTCCTGACGGTCAGCATTCCGTTTTACATCCACTGCAGCGAATACAATTGAAGTTAATCATTTATTGTGGTTTGCGTCGCGGCAAGGTGCTTATCGGATGTTGTATATCGTTTTGGAAACTGAAATGAGCAACCACTTGCAGAGGATATTTCAAAACGGGAGGGAAGAACGCGTCTACGGATGTTTTCTTATATAATGGCTATCCTTCACTTCTTTCGGAGTCAATTGGTTCCAGCGACCACTCGTGTTCACCCAGAAGAAACCACTTTTAGCACGGAGTCTGAGTTCATTCATCTAAATGTTTGTACGACTTTCTGTGATGCTCCCCTTCACTGAAAAGTACGGATGGTGCTACCCACTTAGTTTTGGTTGGTGAATAGTTTATCTGGCCCTGTGGGAAACATTAGAGAGATCATGTGGAATCCATTGGCAAAGTTTCAGTTCGGCAAAAATTATGATTACTCTTGTGGTATTTACGGAAAGTATGGAGGGTATAAATTATTTCCTCTTAGATACCACGAGAGATTTTTTAATGCATTCGCGCAACTAGAGTTTCTATTTCGAGGACACGAATTGTAATTTAAATACTTTTCCAGTTGGTAAAAGACTTGTGTGTTTAGACTTGACATTCAAAGGTGGCTAGAATTGGAATAAATCGAAAAATAATTCTCATACGCGATCGAATGTACTTGATTATTTATCAGTCAACGGCAGAATATAATACTTTCTGTAAAAGTAATAGATACAGGTTTTAATGTCGTATACATTGCATTTGAAGAGTTAAGGCGAATAAAGGTACGTGCACGTATGCCTTAAGGTTATACCAATGTCTTCAGATATCTCGATATTAGAGGTGTGGAGATCAAGAAGCAACTGTCACTTAAGTCTGTACATCCGTTTCCATCGCAAAGTTAATTTTCTTTGCTATCTACATAGGATAGTGGGGATACTCCATCAAAACCTACTCTAACCAGTAGAAAACTCATTACTATTAATAAATCCAGGTGTAGAAAACATGCCGTGATCATGGTGAAGGACGGATGCTGATCATTCCGGATTCGTCGTTGCTCATTCACCCATAAATTATTCATTGAAATATAGAACGCGTCAGAACCTACTTTTCTAGACGTGCTCCAGCGTTCGATCGCTCTGTTACATTGTTCGCCTTCTTCGCTAGTATACTTCTAATTTTCCCCTTACTTTATTATAAAGTTCCTCTCCTCATGATATTTAAGTGATATTCGCATTTGATGTATCCACGTACGTGTTCAACCGAACATAAGTAGTCCTATACAGTATTTGCCTTTCAAATTGTGAATCATAGTCGTTTTTATCGTTTCCTTTCACATCAACCTTCTTTTGCCTAGTCTTGTGTCACTCTTTAGCTCTTCCCGTGTGTATTATTCACAATGAGCAAATGTTTATTCTTTTGGTCCACCAACCTTTCTTACCCAATTGTCTACACTCTTCGAATTCCCTCCCTCTGATTCCCTCTCTTTCCTGCCATACCCTACACCTCGCTTGCCCGTGTACGTATTTATCCTATTTTTTCTCCCCTTCTGGAACGCAAATCTCAGAAGCCCACTTAAAAATACAATCATGAGCCAAAATTAGTGTGCATATTTCTTATCCGCACCCCAATGTATCACGCTATTCCATAATAATTAAACGAGCCTCGGTTTATAATTTCGGGTTAACTTTCACGTTAGTTTATATAAAAGGTACTTCGTAGGTAATCAAAATCTAAAGCAACAAAAAGTGCACTTGTCATGCAAATAATTGATATTAAGTTAAGCTATAGTCGTTTCAAAAACCTCAAAAATAGTTAACAAGACATTATGGAAGCGGGCCAAATGTTGCCATTGCAGTTACGGTCGCAGCAGGGCAAAGGAAAACTATACTCGGATGTTTGTGTGCCTTCAGTGGTCACACATATAGCGATAAGGATGAGATATAGGGATGTATGACTTTGCAGCTTACGTGCGGAAGTTATGATTTGGTAGTCAGTGGTATTTTACTGAGATGAAAAATATGTCACTAGTGTTTATGTTGCGATTGCGCTGTGTTCCGCGATAATAGTATGTATCGTATCCCTTCGGATATTGTCCAAATTTGCGGGATAAGTTTCTTGAACTTGACCAATCGATCCAATAATCACGCGTTCGGCTGCGATCTATTTGGGCGTTACAGAACTCTTGGGCTGTAAGGTGTGTAGTGATACGAAGTCTATTTTTGCCATATTTCGTACCTATTGGGCTTAAGTTTGAGGAAAAAATATAGTGATCGGTAGTAACTTCATCGTTCCATCCGACGCGACGGATGGAACGTTGAACACTGTTGAACAGATTTACAGTCGTCACTGAACTAGCACCCAGGGCTTTAATGAAAAATCTCTACCAGTGCGAGAAATTGAGTCCAGATCTCGGAATAGGAGGCCGTCACACTAACCAGAGCTGAGGTTGATGGTCTCCGTTATACGCACCCTAGACTTCCCCATTGCATCCCGGCCCGTCACTGGCCCGCACCAACCTCTTCTTCAGGAAACCCTCCGCCAATGCGACGCCAACTTAAAATTAACTCACCGTGAAACTGTTTACTGCCTTATTAAGCGCTGGAAATCCACGGCCGATGGTTTCCGAATTGACACTCCCTTGAGCCGTGAAGGCTCCAGGAGGGCCTCCGGGAGGCCCCGGAGGGAGGGAAAAAGTAGGCATTTGACGAAATGGGGGGGGGGGGGGTTATCCGTGGAGGAGACGGGAACAACTGCGCAGCGTTTCCACGACTGTCTGCGACTGACGACTAAATATTGAAGCTCCATTAAACCGCTTTAAATGCACTTATCGGTTTACGAATTTACTCGTAGTAAGGCTCTGGTGCGATTTACAAGTCATCCTTACTTGTTACTACGAGGTTACTCGTAGTAACAAGTTCGGTAGTAACAAATTTCGGTTCAATGCGCGTTTGTTTTTAGACGAATGCGCTCACCACCTTACGCTGGCTTCATTGTTCAGTCCGTGTTACACGATGCTTATCATTGTGTGCAGTCTGATGCATGGAGACGAAGGAATTGCGTCGAAAACTTCCCAAATGAACGAACTACTGCGAAGAGACTAGCTCCCTTTTTATTTTCATGCTGTCGTTCATGTAATGTCCACGTTTGGAATCATCGTCAAACTGCGCAGTCAATTGCTAATGTAAAACGAACCTTAGGTAGCGGTCTCCGGACCGAGATTGTTAGGGAGCGTAATACAGGTGTGCAGATAATCATGTCTGAAATTGTCTGTTTATGTGATGGCCCGCACATCCATCTGGCTAACGATTAAACTCGTGGTTCGAATCCCGCCACAAACGGCTTTTTATTGCTCAGCGCATATCATGGCCGTATCTTGTGTTTTATCCAGACCTTTATTACAGATTGTTCCAAAACTTGTAATACAAAATTTAGAGTATCATTCCTTTGCACATTTTCCCATTCTTGTCTCTTCTTTGGATTAATCACGCCCCTGGTAATATTGAATTTTAAATTAAATCTTCGAATGAGTTGCATTTTAACGGTAGTTGCACGTCTTATAGTTTATTTTTGAAATCTCAGAATTCTATAAAATATTTTACAATTGATACGCGAATTTTCTCATGTCAGTATTAAAGTATTAAAAACGGCGTTCAGGTTCGTATGACTAGTTTAACTCATGGCATATGCCATGAATGAAATTAGGTGCTAGAAAATCTCTTTACTACCAGGGTTACCCTCTCATACCTCCAAATAGTAGGTCTTCTTAAAGTCAATGTGCATCAAGCTGGGAGTGTTTCAGGCAATCGGGGAAATGTGTGACACGGATATACTGATAAATCATTAAATGAAACGGGAAAAACAGAACAATGGGTTTTGCAACCTTGTAAAGTAACCAATCACTCTTGAAATTAATAGTGGATTGCTGGCTTGATCAGTACTGTCAGCAGTTACCCAGTACCCATGTTTGTCATTAAAAGTCCATGACCTCCAATGGTAAATAGTAAAAAAAATCAAAACAATATAGTTATTCAAGTGCCAGAGAAGAAAAAACTATTACTACACATCCCTTGGAGATTTGGAGGGCATCGATCTAAAAATGAAGGAAATTTCTAGAAAATCCAATTTCCCTATTCTTTAAATAATATCTCTGCGGTCAGGCCTATTTCATATAGTTTGTTGAAACGTTTCTTCGGCATGGAAACCGTCCTGAAAACGCTCTTAGGTCGTTAATCCTCTCACCAGGTTACCGACTGCCAGGAGGGAGGGGTCTGCAATACCATTACCGTCGATATTCCATGACGTATCTGTACCCCTCAGCCAAGCATAAGTTAACCAAGTACTTTCAAACGGGCCTTAAATGCTATTTATATTTCAGAGTATATCTCAGTGGCCGCGGTAGCCATGGTCGTAATATGACGATCTGACAACTCAACGGCCGTGTGTTCCTAGGTCATGGGTCGTGCTTCCTCGGGCATCGATATTGTATTTGTCTTAAGATTAGATTAATGCTAGATGGTACGGTAATTAACTGGTCTACATATATGCACTTGATAAACTCCAAGCCATATCATGAGTTTGTAGCAGTGGGTAACTTCACCTAAGGCACACAGTACCATCAACAAACATCACCATTGTTAGTATTACGTTGCCGGTTTTCCCTCTTATCTAAAATTTTCAAGGAAGCACGGCCGCTTCACATGCACTATGGTTTGTAATTTTAACCTTACATCATGCCTCATGATGTAAGTTTAGGTGTTGTTGTAGTAACCTAAGCTGTTGAAGAAAGAAAAACCTGGACCACTATCGCTGATAATATTCCTCAAAATTGTTGATGAAACCAACCGCGGTTGTTAGGTGGGTATAGGACCGGACTGACAACCCAAAGGTTGCGGTTTAGGATCCCGCCTCGGGAATAGGTATTGTTTTTCTTTTATAAATAAGCGTAGGATTAGGTTAGATGATGATTTATATCTACGTATTTATTATATCCTTCAAGCCACCGCTAGGGTATATGGTAGGGGGTGAGTTTACACCAGGTGTGCATTATCGACATCGTCGCCTAGCTGGTCACGGGTCCGAATCCCCGCTACACGGTGCAACTTTGCTCATTTCATTTCCGTCAAGAGCCGGCCTTTTTTTTAACCCACCTTGTATGCGAAAAAATAATATTATTAATTGGGTATCAAGGGGAGTGAGGTAGTGAGAGTCTCCGCGAGCCTTCGCAGTTTTTGCCGCTGTCACTTGGAAAGTAAAAAAATGACCAAGTCTTGAGGTCTTTGAGTAGACGGAGTAATAAGTATAACCTCAGACGTTGGAGCACCTAAAAATCGAGGACTACAACTATTATTACTATCCTAATGATCTTCGAGTAACTTCAATTTAATCCATTACAGTCCCTTATTGTACGCGAAAAAAATGGCATTTTTACACTCGTCTTTTACTCTCTATCTCTCTAATTTTATCTTTATAATCTAAACCACCATCGCAATGTAGTTGTTAATACACCTTTGTCATTCAGCAAAGGGTCTGATTTAAACTTCTTCGCCATATATTTTGGAGCACCTTAAAACGTAATTATTCGACCACTGTGATCGGTGAAGAGTAGCCCATCTTTAAAAATAACAGTTCAAGTGTCAGCCGCCGAGTGTGGGATGGATCCGTCCGCGGCGAGTTTGACGCTGCCGTGTCGAAAGCCCACCCACCTCCCGTTCCCATTTGTCGCCCTCCCCCAAACGATTCAAACGAAGAAGAAGAAGGGCTTTCGCAACTTCGTCCCACTCATCTTCACCCCTCCTATCTCCCTCGCCTCTCCTCACTGTCGCACCGATGCAGTCCATTGTCTCTCTGGATGCATTCCCGCGGCCCCCCTCTTTACAAACGAACGCATAACAAGTCGCCCGGCTGCGCGTCGCAACCCTCTCCCTCTCTCGGTTCCATCTGTGACCTCCCTTTATGCCCTCCTCCATTCCCTTCTCGCAGGATTTATTTCCGTTTACCCCTGGCATCCCCTCTTAGTGCTCTCTTTTCTTTCTCACTCTCTCTCACTCTCTCTACCTCACTCTTTCGAAGGGAAAGGAACATCTGTGCATCCTTCCAAGACCCCTTTAAAAACCTCTCCCTCCTTCAGGCCTCTTTCTTTCTCCCTCCCTCTCTCTCTCTCTCGCACTCTCTTCTGCCGTCTTGTATATATCAGACACATCTCAAGCCATCAAATCCATCGAAATAGCCGGCCCTCTCTCTCTCTCTCCCTCCCTCCCCCCCCCCCTTCCCTTCCCCCTTCTCCTTTGCCTCCTTGTGTCGTCTAAAATAAGACTTTTTCCCTCCTTCTTCTTCCAAAATCTTTTCCGTCTCCCTCGCTCATGGCTTCCTCTCCCCCATCCCCTCCGCCCTCCCACAACCCCGTATCCTCTTCTGCCTTCGTCTCGGGGGGGCACGTGACTGCTGCCGCGGCTCTTTTTTTAAGTTTGACTCTCCTGCGACTCTTTTTAATTTCTGACTCTCGTGCGACTCGTCTTAAAATTTTACTCGCGTGTGACTCTTTTTAATTTGTGACTCTTGAGCTACTCTTTTTAAAGTTCGACTCTCCTGCGGCTCTTTTATAGTTCGACTCTTGGGCGACACGCTTTGAATTCTGACTCTCCTGCGACTTTTTAAATTCTAACTCTCGCGCTACTCTTTGTAAAGAGTAATATCGTGCGACTCTTTTTAAAGTTGGACTCCTGTGTGACTCTTTTTAAATTCTGACTCTCCTACGACTCTCTTGCAAGTTGTCTTTCTTGGATTTCTTTAAGTGTGACTCTCATGAAGGATTGTGGAGGTGAGCTGTTGATTCTGACCGGAGTTCACCCGTATCCACTGGGTACCTACTCACCAAGCCACCTCGAGGGTGTTTAGCAGGGGGTTAAGCATCATCAATAATGCACTGTGTACATGTACTAATAGTCGCAATACTACTTACTGAGATAAATTTGTTAGTTATACATGAACCAGTCATGTACAAATAAATTACGAGTGTCTTCGTAGGACTATAGGTTTTGGTTTAAGATTTGTTTGCGTGTATTGGGTGCCAATAGGAATGCAAATACCCATTAGACTTGCAAAATTTCTGTTACATGAGTTAGTTAAGTACTTTTCGATCCATTACAGTCGAATATCTGGTTACTATTTATGCTGGCCTATTCTGACCTCATATTGATCGTTGGAAAGAAGAAATTTAAAATTTTATCGTTCAGCAATCGTATCCTACCCATTTTGTTCTGATCGAATCGAGCGTAATATGCGGGTGTTTTTTAATTATTTCTAACGCCATCACAATGCAGATCAGATTCAATTGTACTTAAAAGTTAAGTCTAAATTTAAATTACCGTATAATAACGATACTATCTAAGATAATTGAGTAAGCTTTAAAGTAAGGATTTCCGTTTTTATGTTAAGAATGGGTCCTTAATCATCGTTAGCCTTCGGAAAATGACACGGCGGTTTCCCCGTTGCCTTACCGATTTGTTTTTGGAACGTGACGCTTGATTGGCTTTAGGCGTCATTTTGCGGCGATTTCGCTGAAGAACGGGAGCTGGGTGGATCACCAATCTTATACACTTCAGTCAGTCTTACGTGGCTGACCAGGAGTAACTTTCAGGTCTAGCTATTGGGATCACAGGCCCTTCCAACCACATCAAGGTTTTTATCCATGGCGAGAGAGAGGTGGTTCCGAACGGAAACAGTATTATGTACGTGCTTCCATGTTATTTTCATATCATACTATAATTCTGGGGTGAATGGCGTGAAATGAAGTAATCTTTTTTCTTCTGCCTTATCTTATTTCTTACCATTTTCTCAGATTTTCTAGCCAGGAAATTCTTCTTGTACCAGCGTATCCACTTTCTTCTCTTGGATAGCTAGCTGTACAAGTCAATATTTGTTTCTGTGTCGCATTACATGCTTGATGTTTTCTAGTTTACGTTGTTTTATCTCAAATAGTAGCTTGGGTTGACATCTAATTCTATCAAGGACTTCAATTGTCACATCATCAACCCGAAAGAGCATTAGAATGTGTCCATGGAGCCACGATTCTTGGCTCGAATCTTCCTTTCTTGTTGTGTCTGACAGGGTCCAGGCCTCTACTTCGTGCTGCCAAGTGGAGAAAACATTATATATAAGGGTACGCCATAATACGTTGGATACTGAAAATGAATAAGTACATGCCGTACTTGCTGATTATCCGTGACAGCGTTGGTAACGCCCTTTGGCACAAGTCACCATTGGTACTCATTTAGGGGCTATTATTTTTCTACCCGTGTGTGGCTGTCCCAATCCCCCTTCAGTTGAATACGTGTAAAGTTGGGGAAAGAATCGATAATACGATGTGTATACGTAAATTGTTAGCTTCACAAAATGTATCCTAGTTTCACTTCAGCTTTCAGCCCTTCTCCACATCGAATTATGGATGACATGGCTGTTGTCGACTTCTTTTGTTTTTAATCCCTCCCTTTCATTGGAAGTTACACGAATGACATAAACGTGTAGCTTATGTATGTAGGAAAAAAATGCATGCTAATTCAAAATTAAATTTTAGATTATTATTGAAAGTATATCATAAATGAAAACAAAGTTATCCAAATTTGTTGGTGTGCTAATCACATCTGGCAGGAGTTTTAATGCTCCTCGGGGTATTTGTTTTTTTTTATAATTCCTTCTGCTACTTTTAAAATTCATGCCAAGGTTCTCCTCGTTTTGTGGTGTAGAGTGTTAATTAGTGAATAAGTCAAGGTTCGAAGAAGATCCGCTCCATTTATTGAAAACGTCAGGTGGGAAGAAAGTAAGTGTTACAAGGCTCTTGGAGAAAATAGGTTTGACGCCTCTCCAGGCACGGAGGGAGACAGCTATATTTTCAAAGATATTGATTTTATTTTTAGAAAGACATATTGCCCTTTATTTTTTCTTTGGAAGTTTTAAAAACCCCTTTTGGTGAGAAAATGGTCAATACGAACATAATGGTCGTGTTAATTGCAATAATAAGACGAATAATTGAAATATAAGGAATTCATTCCCTTACGGATAAAATTTAACGCCGTACCTCGCTTTGTAGTACCCTAGCTTTACTGTAATTTTGATTTTCTTCGTACTAATGTATCATTAAGCAAATAATGTATTCCTTCAAATACATGGTACGCAGAGAGCGTTTCGAAGAGTGTAATTAGTTCTGGGACATTTCTGGTATATATCCAAATATTTCCATCTCAATGGAAACATTTTTAGGATTTATAGGAAAATTATAGTGTCTACAGGTGGTAAATCTGTAAAAAAAAACGAAATTTTAGTTGATGAATCAATAACACGATACACAGAATATTTCGGCATTGCTTGAATATTAAATGACATAATTGGAAAGGAGAAAAGGAAATTTGGTGATCTAATATTGACGAAAAAATGGCATATGCAGTGCTCCAAAAATTATTTAATTCAATCTTTCAATTTTTTAAGAATTTTTCGCGTATTAAGCTTGTTGAACTAGCCAACATAGAAGAGGAAGCGAAAGTAGATTAAGTAAATATGAGCCTTATGTCAAAATGCCGGCAGTGGAATTTTGATTTCGGAAATGAATTAATATATTTTCTTTTCCTTCTGTGGATGTTCAATTAGATACTCTCTTATCCTTCTGTGGCCCGCTTATTAATTGGTAGTAGTAGCAGTAGCAGCCGCTAAGGCCATTTGCGCCATTTAGAATAGGTCTGTAATTAGGTAGTATATAAAATTGGATGGGCGGGCGGAGGTTTTCTGGAGCCCCCCTGGCACTTTTTTAGATCCATTGTGCCAACCCACATTTAACCTGCCCGCCACTTGCAGATAGGGGACAAGAACACCGTGGTAGAGTCATGGAGGGGCCACCCATCTAACCTCCGTCCTGGCCCAACGTTGCTTAACTTCGGTGATCTTACGGGAACCGGTGTGTCAACTTGGCTAAGCCCTTGCCCTAGGTAGTATATAGGGGAATTTTGTAGTGGACTGCGGTAGGGGGGAATCGGGTTGGTGTGGTGGATAGAGTACTGGCCTCCCATCCCGAGGGCCCGGGTTCGATTCCCGGCAGTGAGTTTTTTAGTGGAAAATCGGTCCCCACTTGAGTGCATAGTGGAGGGCATTTCAAGTTCAGTACTCCGTCCGTCGTATGGGACGTTAACCCGTGGTCCCCTTGGCGCATTTCGTTAATGCCGAAACCGGGTTTCTCTCCACCCTTCCTCCGTTTCCTTAAAACTCTTTACATTATCCAATTTCCCACCTATCCTAAATGGCGCAAATGACCTCAGCTGTCGGTCGCCTCCCCTGAATAACCAACCAACCGGTGGTAGGGTAGACTGGAAATGTACAGATTTTTTCTAGTAAATTTATATTCGCTCGGATGTAAATAATACCACTATAATAAATACGTTAATTTCTCTTAAGTAGCGATCTAATAAGCTACCCCTCTTAAACTAGCATCGCTGAGCGTGAAGGTTAAGTGTAAAACGTGAAGTGGTTTTCTTTCCTTCTCAAACTTCGAACGGTTGTTTACTTCGCGCAACTACGTTGTCTTCCACTCCCCCACTCTTTCCCCCGTGGAAACGAAAATAAACTCCGTAATGACTCGCGAAAACTCTAATACGCGCCGGAATTGGTTCTAACCCCGTTGAATATGTGATTTCCACGGGGGTGATTCAGAGATGGGGAAGGATCTTGTTGGTGTTTGAGGCCGGGGGCGGATTCGGGAGTAGGGGGTGGAAGTGAGGAGGATTTAGGGGAGATTGTGGAGACTGTGAATGAACTAGGGCCCTCTGTAGGGTTCCACGATACTCCATTTTTGATATTGACTTGACAAATATATTGAGTCACCGATGATGATTCCGTGCGACGATTACTGTTCGGTGTACTTGGAAATCTTGGCATTGTCAAGCCCTGGATATCCGCTCGAGTGGACAAGTTGGTTTCGGGGGAGTGACCAATAACTCGGGCTATTTTTATTATCAAGGAAAAGTGGGAAATTCGGTAAGCATTGGAATTTTTCTGGTAATGGAGGAAGGACAAAGAGAAAACTGGCGTCCTCGTTAGCCTCCTGTCATTGAAATACGCTAAGGGGTCAGCTGTTTAACGTCCTATCGGATGGACGGAGTACTGCACTTGTGAAGTGCTTTCCCCATCCTCAACCGGTATACTGTTGAAAAGTGTTTGCCGCATTAGGGATTTTATCCCGGGACATATGGGGTGGGAATTCAATTCCCTAGCTACCACACCAAACTTTTACCCTTATTATTCGTAAGCGATTTATTTATTCAAATCGGAAGCATGATAGAGTCCGCGAAGAAAGGGTAATGAGTCTATACGTTTAACGACATCGCTACGAATACTAAGACCAGCGCTATCCCTGCGGTCACGACTCTGGCATTCATTCTAGCGATTAGCAAAGAGAAGATACGTCAAGAAAGTACTGAGCACTTTTTTTATTAATGGCATCGCACACACTTGTGCCCTTAGAGCCATCTAGCAAGTTTCCCCGGAATGTAAATGTTTGCAGCCCGCTATCGACCTCTCTCCCCTCCCTGTGATACTTGGAGTGCCTTCACATGCCATAGTGTACATGAATGGAAAAATAAATAGCCCATTATCACCTTAGGACACGGCGAGGAGGGAGTTACAAATGGCTCGCGTAGTGAAAGAAATGTACGTCACGTTTTTTATTGGCCGTTGTTTCAAAGGAAGTTTGTAACATCGCTGATAAAGTGTGGGGTGGGTTTGGTCAAATTTGTGTAACTTCGGCTTAAACTGGACATAGTGTTGCGTTCACAGTCGACTCGTGATAAACTGAAATAGCTGTGTGCTAGTCCACCACATTTATGAGCTGGAATCTGCGCGTATGTCATAGGGAATGCTACTCAGTTATTGAACGATTGCGGGGATCGGGTTGGTGTGATCTGGTCCATCCTATCCTGAAGGCCCGCTTCGAATCCCGGCAGTGGCAGAGATTTTTCATCAGTATTCCGTTCCCGTACTATGTGGAGAGCCCATCATGTATTCTACTCCGTCATTCCGGTGGAACGTCAAGCCGTTGAACCATGTGTGTCTTCCGTTAAGAGCTGGTTACTATGGACAGCCACCAGTTTCAGTCCATCTTCCTTCCGTTTTCTAAAAAAAGCCAATCTCAGCCTAATTTTCCGTCTTTAAAAGTGCAAATGGTCTTCGATGCTGGTCGTCTCCTCCGAATTACTACTTGAACACTCGCTCACTTTATGGTAGACATGGTTTCAAGTAATTGATTGTAGATTATTCTAGTGATGTTCTTCTGAACTGGGAATTCTTGTTTTCCTATAGGTAATTTTTTTATCTTGAAAATTTCTTACCGTATCTACGCTGTTTCCACTGTCCAGTTTGACTTCTGGCTAAACTCCCGGAATACCATTCAAATACCAATTATTTTTCTCCCTCTTCCTCCCTTCCCCAGTATTCTGTCTTTGTACTGCCTTCAATTACTAAATGCATTTAATTACTTGCTTCAACCATTACTCTTTCTCCACCAAATTTCCTCCATCAACTTTCCCCTCGAGCCCTACCCAGTGCCAATTAATTTCTCTTCCATTCTCATATTTTTTTATTCTTACACATCGCTTCTCAAACGCCTCCAATTTTTTCTCATCCTTTTTCTCTGTAAGTGTCCATGTTTCGCAGGCATACTGCGACTCGGCTGTCCAGTTATCGATTTTCTGTATAATCCATACAGATTTTCCAAGATGTCTCTCCCAACCATGATCAGTACGTTTTACACATTCGTGTATATATTTATGTTTTGCCCTATACACAATGGTGGACCTGGTCTTCGAAGCGTTGGTAATCACAGTTTCTGCGACTTGGAAAAGGAATTTGAGAATTTTTTATCTGTAGTACTAGTTGGAATCTCCTACGATAGTTAATCAAAGTTTTGTTTATCAGTCATGGAACCAAATGAAATGTCATGGTATACGAGCGAATATACTAACCAAAGTCCTTCAGTACTCTTTATGTGGAGCTCTAAAGCATGTTATGCTGAATAATGGGGGCGTTTACTAGGAACCGAAATCGCAATTTTGTACACGAAATCTTTAGATGGAAACGAAAAAAGAATTTTAGTGAAAAAAAAATCTTCTAACCACAACCATTCACTCATAAATCAAAAATGTAAAAATGCAAAAGGTGACGCCCACCGAAAATGCTGCTGTGATAACATTGACGTCATTTTCCTCCCGTTCTTGATTGCTTTTAGGGGAGGGGAAGGGAGTGGAGGGGGATTCTCGGAAGGTCTGCTCGCACAGATGCTGTCGCAATCGCTCCCATTGGCCAAGTCAGCTGTGTCCCCCCCATTGCGATAAGGCAAAGTAGCTTCGCGGGCTCAGTTGTGATTGGACGAAGTTGATATACGTCAGAGGTTGCACCACGCTCACTTTTCGGAAAGGGTTAAAAACATCAGTTTTTCGCCGCTTATAACTCGGGAAATAATTGACGGATCAAAAAAAGGAAAAATACGGGTCTTTTTATTTTTACAAACTCTATCAGATTCGGCAATAAAAAATATGGTAAACGACCCCATTTCATTGCTTTATTACGGGAATCAAAAGTCCTGATATAAAGTTATAACCCACTTATACAATGATTTGCCTTAAAATGTCAATGTGAACGGAATTAGTGAGGTTAGGCTAATGCAGAACTATAAATATATAAATTTTGAAGAGAATAATATGGTGCTAAACTGGGCCGTAAGCTTTCTGCTTTCGCAGTGGTTTGTTGACGCTGAGGGAACGTGTGTTTTGTGTTCCGGAGTGACTCTTTCGTTGCAGTGCTTGTTCGAAAGGCAAAGTGAGTGAGTGTTCGCTGTTTATTCAGCCAACCCCTTTCCGCTCTCCTTTATTTACTCGTAGCGTCTGCTGTTGTTGTTTTCGTCCGTGTCCTAAGCCTGTAGACTAACTCGAACACTTCCTCGGCGGAGAGAGGAGCGTTGGACTCTACCGCCGCGTCATATTTTTGCAATTTTCCAGAAAATAAGCGGAGTACTGCAGAAGGTGCTGCGGAAATTGAGCTAAAGTGGGAAGGGACTCGTGTGAATGGTTCGGCAGTGGGGAGCTTAGGATTTCTCCTGTGTTGTGACCTTGCATTGTTGGCAGTGAAGGGGAATATCAGCATTGTCGACAGATGCAAGGTGATTCATGGTTGATGGAGTGATCAGTTATTGTTCGTAAGTTCTCAAAAACTCCTTCTTCCACTTTAACTTCTAATCTCTTCCACCAACCACCTTTCCTCTCCTACTATGTTTAGCTCTTCGTCTCCGTCTAGCTAACTCTCTACTAGGTTCCCCGTACCCACAGATAGAATATCTCCAGTATCCATTCAATCCGTTTCTCTTGGAAGTCTCTAGCCTGCCAAACTCGAGGTCCGGGTTCGAGTTCCGCCTGAGGAGATTTTCACTTCCTGGGGCATGGATATTTGTGTGGCTTATTTACAGTTAATTGTAATAATTGCCCCATACCCACATTAATTTAGCTGTATTAAGAATGACATGTTTTATTATGTAATTTAATATAGTTCCGCAGTGGCCAGGTTTCCGAACCATTGAGTCCTGGCGGGGAAATGATGAACCGGAGTACCCACTGAAATGTTAAAGGGGAGGACTCTTTAGAGGGATTGGGCAACTGTAGGTACTTCCTGCTCTTCCCATGTTCCTTATTCAGCCACCAACACACATTTCCTATTTCAAATCTGTCTAAATCGTCATGTCATCTGCCCGCATTTTTGGCGTACATAACGCCTTTTCTCTTCCTTCCTATTCTCATCTTACTCGATATTTTTCCTTCTGGCAGAATTTCCATAGGGAAAAAATCATTTCACCTTGACCGGGACTCGGACATGGAACCCCCTGATTTCCGGCGAAATCCTTTAACCAGTTTAGCTACCAAGGCGTCGTTGTTCCGTTTGGACTTCTTGAGGCTTCAAAAGAGGTTTTTTAACGGGCTGCTGTATATAAAATGCCAGGAAGCAGCCGAGGACGTGCGCAATGCACCACCGTCCTTGAGGTTAAAACCTTTTAAACACTAAGGTGCTTACTTTCAACTGATTTAGGGGTTGCGAACCAGACGCGAAAAACCTTAAAGGAGTCACCGGTTGATATGCCCAACAGCAGAAGTGCTTTGAGGTTTTAGGACAGGGAGGATTGATAGGGATGTGATTGAGGAAATTGGGAGAGGGCCGAGAGGCTGGATGCAACAGGCAATCAGGGGTGATGGCATATTGCTGAACGTGATACAGCGAAAAATGTCGGGTTGGCCAGGTAGACGGAGGAGAAGAAGAGGCAGTTTCAATAGATTCATGGGAGGCTAGAAGATAGCGTGTCTGAAGAGGAAATTCATATGAATAGGTTCGGGTGAAAGTTTCATATTCATTTCAACCTACCTTAAAACTGCCTTAAATTACGGAAAATAATAATACCAGTTTTCCACATTTTGTTCTCTCTGTCATTCATCCACTTTTTTGCCTTTTTATAATAGTTCCGGCCAGCCACTTTTTCTTCGACCATCTTCCTCTTCTGCCAACTAATCCTTCAAATTATTTTCCGCATCTATTTCGAAAGGCCTCCAATTTCTGTCCATCCTCATTCCGCAATGTCCATGTTTTCCGAGCCGTCGCGGCGGGAGCGAGAGGAACCAGAAAGCCCGCCGAAAATGTTGAAAGGAGAAGCTCTTTTGGGGCCCTTCTCCCACTTTGCGGCTTCTCCCTTTGGGAAAACCTTGCCAGCGATGACACGCGTCCTCCCCTCCGCTTCCGTGGCCCCCCTCGGAGGCCCGCCCGCGGCCCCCCGGCGTCGCGCCTCCGCCCGCCGCCGACGCCACCGCTTCCCACACACAGAGACCGACCCTCCACCCACGACCCCGCCCCCTTTTTCTATTTCCTTCCACCTCCCCCGCCCCTCCACCCTCTCTCGGCACCGCACACGCGAACGCACGCGCCTGCGAACACATCCCCGCCTCATCTCCTTCCTCTCAGCCTCTTAGCCCTCCTCCCTCTACCCCGGCCTCCTCTCGACTTCGCTTCCTGTCCTCCCCTCACCTTTTGAGATTTTTCACGCCCCTCCCACCCCGTTACTTTTTTGTTTCCTCTTCAATTCCGACGCCCGAGGGCGGCTTGACCGAATGCTCTCGCTCCCCGTATTTTGACTCGTTTTTGTGGATTGACCGTGATTTGGTGGTTTTTCTGTCTGCGATCCCTCTTTTGAATCGCGTTCGCGACGTATTGCCTCGCATGGAGTCATTTCTAATCCAGTCTCCCAATGGCATTTCGATTAACGTCTTCTGTATTGTGTATTTTGATATATTGGTATTCTGATTTTATGCGTCACGTTGGTTGACAACATTTCGATATGTGTAGTCTTTGCATTATTTTCGTACATGTTCCGAACCCGATTTTCGACCGTTCCACAGTGGTCGGAAATCGAAAATACCTGGCCAAAAGTCAAAAAGTGATTTTTTCAAGCCAGGAAGCTGAAACTTTGCATAAATATTCTCAAAAGACCTGTGCATCCGATAATCTAAGGCAATTTCCTTATTACTCAACAGTTAACAATTTGCATGAGGTCAAAAATGTACAAATTTCGCAAAAACTGTCTACCCTCAATTTTCTCCCGAAATCTTCAAAATCAAGCTCTTGCTGAACCTTTATGGGTGATTATTTGGAATAAAAGGTGATGTAATTAGATGAAACAGCTTTTTATCTTTGTTTTAATGTAGTCTACTTACATTTTTGTTATTATTTATCAAAGATAAAAAACAAAATGGCGGACCCTCATTTTTGGTCAATTTTTTAATATATGTAGAGAAAAAGTAAATTGCATCGCCGAGCATCACGGAGTAACTTATATGGGGAAACTCTACAAAGCTTCCATAGTGCGAATCCGATGAGTTATGCTGCGACCGTTTGCGACGCCGAATTTCACATTAGTTTTTCGATCGCGCGGTCGAGTCTGGTCCAACCCACCTGCAACGGGGCGGCGAGTGTGTGGAATGGATTGTAGCCGCATCCACTCCGCTATGGAGATTTTCGAGACACAAACATTGACAAGAGCCTCCACCCATTACTTTTTGATGAATTCGCGGTAAAAATTACGCATTTTATCGTGATTGTATTTTTATTAATGACAGTGTTGCTCACAGCTATTGTGGTGGCGGACCAGCAAATTTACTATCCAATTAATGCGGACCGTTTAGAAAGATGGCTCACGGACTCCCTCTTGAGTAGCACTGATTAATGGAACGCACAAAATCCGGCAGACAATGAAGTACCTTGATATTGAATCATGGGAAGTAAGATGAGTGGAAAGGAGGACGAATAATGAAGTGTATAAAATACTAAATTTCGCATTATGATGGGATTTCCACATTATTTATGTTGAAAAGACGACAATTTCACCTATTTTTGTCACCCAGTTGTAAGCAATATACTTCCGAGGGCCAAGGACATGATTCCTCTCCAAATGTACGGTGTCTATAAAGTTCCACGTAAAGTGAGAAAAAATACCCGGCGAGGCAGGTATGTCTCTAAAGATCTGACGCAAAGAGCGACCAAAAATAAGAAATCCAGCCGATTAAATTATGACGATTCGGTGTGAATTGAGCTTGAACTTCGAAATGGTGAAAGTTATAGTAAACGAACAACAACCCTGTCTGATTATAGAATCCATTGAAATAATATAAGAACGCAGAATTTCAAACATTAATATGGTTACATAATCTTAAATTCATGGAATAGATTGTTGGAAAAATGGGCAATCACGGTGGAACAACAGTAGAAAGCGTCGTATATAAATGCAGCGAAAACCGTTATTTCTTATTCTGACCTGAAGACGTCAGTACGGTGCGGTACGGTAATGTGATAAGTAAACAAATTCCAATATTACGGCAAAACTTGTTTTTTTCACCATAAATAGCATGGCGAAACCTGTCATGATCCAAAATTCAGCTCATCAATTCCTCGTAAAATTACGTTTTAACAAGTGTAGAACGTGTTAGGTGAGGAAAGGTAGTTCTTAGATGAAACAGGTAATGAGAGGCAATGTGATACTGAAGGCCGTTATTGAATGAACGAAGCCGGGCAAGAGAGGAAAGGGAGGAAAGTGAAGGGCGTTTTGCGTATTATTACGAGAAAAAGTAAATATGCTGATCCTAAGAAAGAAGTGTTATTCGGAAATATCCGTTCTTGAAATGTGCAGCTGAGTGAGAATACATACTACATCAAAGTCCTAACCGGTTAATAAATAATAAGCCCTTACTTTTTTCGGAATAAAGTCTTTTTACTACCGGGGGCGAACCAAATGCATCGGCATATCCTTATTTTAAGAAGCAGCCTTATTCAAAAATAGGTCTTGCTGGCCGTACTCCGCTGCCCATTTTTCGGAGCTTTACATACTACATCTACATAATACCCTGCAAGCCACCTCAAAGGTGTGTGGCAGGGGCAAGAGTATTTTGAATGGAGCAAGGGTCCGACACATTGCTTTCAAGGAAGGTTCTGAACTGCTTTTCATGCGTCTACGAGCTAAGAAGTAGAGCTATAGCATAAATCTGTGGTACTATTCCATCTTTAAGTGGAGATCATTTGTGCGTTTTTAACGGCGGAAGAAGAATATTGTGAAAAAAGTGCGATGAAAATATTCTAAGAGATGCGAAATGTAAGCGAAGTTAAATACCGTGTTGTACCTGAGGAAATATTTCGTGATGCATAAATATTATTTGGCGCTGTAGAGGGTAGATTAGTTGGAATAGTTCATAAAATGGCATTTGGTACTGCCTCTAATTATTTATTCCTACTTCGACTCCTTACTTCCTCCGACATTTTCATTTCTTCTCAACAATGCACAAAACATCATTAGTCGTCCCCCTTTCCTCCCATTGCAATGTTTTTATTTTCCACCTAACCCACATATCTAAAGCTTCCAATCTTTTCTCATCATTTTTCCCTTGAATGCAGGTCTCATATCAATGTTAAGCCATGAATCACAGCAAGCTCTGTATCAGTATAGTGCACAGAGTCATGCGATATGTTGTGGAAGGACACGACTATAATATAAAAGTGTTGCTCTTTTCCAATGGAAAATAGGCTGACGCGTGACTCTATTTTTCTCACAGTCTAAACCAGGTATGATGCTTCATCGTCATCATCAGAGAACTATCGTAAGATCGTTTTGACGCAGCTCTCCTCTTGATTCTCCTATCGGCTAACTTCTTCATATTCACATAATTCTTTTCTTCGACATCCTTCACTACTTGCTCCACTCTTCTCAGGACTTCGTTAGTCACTTGGTCTCATGCCATTCTAATACATATTGTACTTAATTAACAATTTCTTAAGTCTTAAATGGTCTTAAGTTCTCGATGAAGGAATAATTTCTTAGGCATGGAAGAAGAGTAGAAATTCTATTTCGAAGTATGTCAGAACCGAAAGAAAATGAAGTAATAATTTCGCTTTTCATGTTGCAACATGGTACCAACATCTTGGTACCACCCATGATTGTAAGCAAATATTATCCTGGACACCACTATTACTGTGACCCTCAGGAGACACGCGCGTTGCATACACACCAAGGGTTCGACTTTCCCGGTGAAGTCCGGAAGAATAATTTTTTTTCCAAAGGGGCAGTAAAGAAGTCTTTGAATCAGAATTTTCACCTTCCTCTACTCCGCGTCATCAATTCACAGCTGATAAATTAAGTGTGAAGAAAATTTCGACTTATTGACATGCGTATGTTATCACATAATGCCAGGGATGTACGTCCTCTCCCGCTTCCCGATTTGAAATTGGCGATCTTTCGGGTCAACATCCTCGGAGTTAGCTTCCCCTCCCGATACTCCGGCTCTCTCCCTTTGGATGACTATTGTTTTCCATAATTTATAGTATTTTCTATCCCTATCTCCTTAACGCTTTCCTCCGGATTTATGTGTTTTCCCCCTCTTGTCTTCGCGGGTAAACAAGAGGAAGGTGTCAGAAACAAAAAGACGAAACCTAAAGAGAAGCGATCGCGGATAAGAAATATCGTAGCATATTAAAAGCATGTGTAAATTTCCTTGAGGACACCCCCGTGCTCTTAAAGTGAATCCCGTTTCGCTTGCTTTGAAATATGTTCACTCTTGCGAGATCTCAAATTAGAATCCTGAGATAAGGTGGATATAACTGGGGAGAAATAGGTGGGCGGGAAAAATGAGTAAAATTAACCAGAATTTTACTCTCTATGCGCGGAAATTGATGCAATATTTGTTAGTGAACTGGATTACCTCATGCATCTTAGATTAACATTTTCTAAACAGCATGGTAATGGAGTAAGGAAAGTTACCGTTGAATATTGGAAAACGTTATGAGAGGTAACAGTATTATAGGCCGTGATAGAAGAAAACGTGTAATGAAAAAATAAGATGAAGGCCAAGGATAAGGATCTTAAATTCTATAATTTGTTGCTTTTATGCATATTGACATAATTAGAGGAATATTGTGAGGTTATTGTGGTTTTTGAAGGATGAAACGGCGTAGAAATATACTGTTAAAACCTACTAGTGGTCGGTAGTTTTCAGTGAATTTAATGGTGTATGAATATTCTATCCTGATTAATTGCTTTTCTTTTATCCTTGATTTTATAAAATTAAATGCTTAAGTTTTTATTTATTTTTCACTGCTGCAAGCAGCCAGATAATCGGGTACACTTTTCCAATGGGGCCGTTGTTATTATCAGAAACGATTTATATCAGTACACTGCTAGAAAATTTGTTGTTCCCGACAGTTTTGGTGGCATCGTTTCGACTCTGCTAACGTCTATTCAGCAGGGAACAGTGATGAACTTCTTTTTATGGAAAGATTTGAAATGTGTGTGAGCAATACTCGGACGAATGTGATCTTCCTCAGATATAATACCGTAAAAAATCGAACTATTTCCTATATGTTGCGTTATAAGAAGAAAGGAGTGTAAAGGCATCGAAACACAATGCTTTCTCTCCATTTTATTGAAATTGCCATTGATATGAGGAAGTCTTAGGAAACGGTGACCCACCCTAAAATTTGAATGTGGGACGCTACAATGTTTCTCTGAAAAGCAGTTCCTCTAGTTCAAGATCACTAAAAGATTTGTGGCTCGAGTCGTAATTCTTGGAATCCAAATTTCTCTGCTTCATTTTAGTTTTGAGGTAATTTTTGGCATTCATACCTGGGAACCCTCTTGAGTTTTCCGGCCGCAGTTTCTCCTGCGACCCCTACTCTTAGTCAAGAATCATTTTAGTCACCTATAGATATAGCCGCAGCTTAACAAATATTTCTTCCAGTTGAAGACTTTCTAGCACATTTCCGGGAGAGGAAGTCCCTTAGCCAGCAGGCCACAGTGTTAAGGGTTAGTCTTTTTAATAAGAGTTGTCGAATTGCGAAGTTTACCGATCTAATTTCAAGGATCTCACCACGTTTTTGTGAATGCAAAAATAGCAGAGAAACGTCTATTTAATCGATGGAACGGATTTTGTTACGTTCCAAGTATTTTTCACACTCAAAACTAACAGTCAGATAACACCCAGCTAAAAATTGTAGTTGACATAAATCAAGCGTTCATCAGACTGAAATCAAGAATAAATGATGTTATAAAAGGAGCACTCACATTTTTGGGTTTGCTGATTAAATGCTGGGCAAGGGTAAAATAATATCCTTTCTATACATCGGTTACGTGAAGAATTGTTTCTTCCGCTACTACCTCTTTAAGGGAGTTTTCTAATGCCCAAGTCCCTTCACCGATTTACAAATCAATTTTATCCTATTTGAATTCAAACTATTTTAATATGTACTTGTGTCCGTTTTGTTCGAACTTAATCATGGTTTTAGTAATTTGGAAAATTGGGTGTTTGCTAATATTTTATGGCTTTTTCCTATATTCTAAATATTATAAAATGATTACCTTGTTTTGGAAGAAAAACGCCATGTGTTGTTTAGCTGTTCTGACCATTCCCCACATACACTTGATATTTCGCAGAATGAGGGGTTTGTTCCTTATTCCGCCCAGAGAAATGTCCGAGGGGAACTGATTGGTGTGTCAGTTAGAGCATTGGCTGTCCACTCCGAAAACCTTTCTTCGAATCTGGAAGTGGTAGAGATTTCTTTTTGGTAAACTGGTCCCTACTTGAGTTCTGTGAGAAGAGGAAAATACGTCTCTCCATCGGTGGTCCCATTGGTGTTTTACGTTAAGACTAGGCCAATGGCGACTTTGAGTTTCACTCTATCCGTCCTTGTCCTAAAAAAATCCTAGCTGTACCTAATTTTCCACGTTCCTGTAATGCGCAAATGACTATAGCTGCCGGTCGCGTACTAGTTATTCGGGAGCGGAGAGCGAGAGATTAAATAATTTGCGCCATTTAATGTTGGTGGGTAATTGGTTTGAGGTAGGAATTTTTCAGGGAACGAGGGAGGGGTGGAGAGAAACCCGGCGTCGGCATCAGCCTTCTCGTAACGAAAGTCTCGAATGGGTTCACGGTATTAACGTCCTATCAGACTGACGGGGCACTGAAACTACAACAAATAGGAACCGTTATTCCAATGAAAAATCTCTGCCACCACTGGGTCGCAAACCTGGGCCCTCGGCAGGTCAGTCCTCTAGCCCGGGCCCTTGGGAGTTGTGAGACTAGCACTCTAAGCACCACATCAACCGTATCCAGTCGGTCATGTCCCCCAAATAACTACTTAGCGACTCCGACGAGAAGTCCGTCGACTGTCTCCCTTGCCGGAATTCCTCATCTCAGTACACCTCAGTCATCTCTTCCCTCCGCCAAAAATCTTCTGCTTTTCGTATTTTCCACAGTATTCACTCTCCCTTCCCCTTCTCCCTCTCGCACCCATTTAAATTGAGTCGTAAACCTAGGGGCAAAGGTATGTGGAGGGGGGTGCACGGACCCGAAATAAACCCACCAGCCGGAAGATGAAGGATTGTCGCGATTTTCCTCCCTCTCTCTTTCTCCATCCGCCCAACTCTGGGGGCAGCGCTTGTTGTTCCTGCCCCCGATTCCGTTTATCCCGCGTTCGGCTGCGTCTCTCTCCCTTCCCACCACCTCTCTCCCCTTAAGCCTTCCGTCTGCACGCCTCCTCTTCAACTCCCTGGGCGCATAAAGCCGAGGAAAGTCGTAAATCATGCGTCGTCAACTCGGCCGCGATTTGGGATTCGCAGCCGCGGGGTCGGAAAGCCGGTGAGAAATCACTCAGATGGGATGACGGGAGGAGGGATATTAGAAGAAGTGTAGGCAAGAGTGTGAGGTAGGTCTGTGCGATGCGAGGGTTAGAATATCGCACTGCGATATTCAAATCCTCGCATTGCGACCTCATATCGCAAATACGTCAATATAAAATGACAATATCAGGATTTGAATATCGCATCACGATATTCAAATCCTCGCATCGCATACTCCATATCGCAAATATGTCGATGTAAAGTGACAATATCGCATGATATCTCGTGATATCGCATTTCCTGCCTTTTCACTATCGCATCGTGATATGAAGTACCGCATATCGTAGACGGTATGTTGTAGTATTGCTCAAGCCTATTATGAGGCATTATACATAAATTTGATGGAAGTCAATCAGGCTAGGAACAGGGCATAAATAGTGGCCGGGAGCTTGGTTAGGTCAGTGACGCGCGGTCCTGATAATCCAATGTCCAAAGGTCTCGTGTTTGAATCCTTAGGGTGTTATATTTATCCTGGAAGTAGGATAACGAGTAAGTCAGCTTATGTGAAGCATTCTAACACCGTCCAGCTAAACGCATTCTGTGTGATTTTATCTGTACCGGATATTTCAGGCAACCTCAAGGCGGCGGAGGAAAATAAACCGCTACCTAAATCTGTGGATTTCACTTGTCATTGATAGGTGTTCGTATTTGGTACGCTCTACTCTCTCCAACCAGATCTACCTTGAGGTTGATCATTGTGATCAGTTGTTGTGAATAGGTCTTACAAAGTGAGGTAGAAATCATTTTTTAGGTTCTCCAACTACTTAGCTAGCCTAAACATAACCCTGAGATGAACACAACATCCAAGCCTCGGGCCGAATCCAACTACACAGCATGGCTAATATGACCTGCCTAAGTGGCACCCTGTAGCCCTGGGTTACTATTGCTAGCTGTCGCTCTGATGCTTTGGTTTGATTTATAAAGCATACTCGTACTCTACCATTTTATTCAATGTTGCCTTCCCTACACTGTGTTCCTCTTCAAAATAAATATACTCAGTCTTTTTCATTCCATTTTCTTCTTCACTTACTTCTTTCAATAATCACCTTCAACATGCCATATCACTTGTTCCATTCACCTGCTTTGCCTCGTATCTTCCTCCATTTTTCCCCACCATCTTGAGACCTTCCCCGTAGTTCTTCCGTACATCCCATCGTATACTTTCTCCCTCACCTCCAAAGCCACTCCCCAGGGCCTAAATCATCGATCTTCATCACGCTCGCGCTCGCATTTTATTTATTTAATTGCGCATTGGAGTACGTAAACATGATCCCCGCTCTTTAGCTTGTGCATGCGACTTTGCATCGCTGGTTTCAATCCGTGGAGTGAGTCGCAAGAGCAGTGAATGCGACTAATGTTCCTCTTGAGCTGGATAGCGATCGCGACCACGCGAAAAAAATGTTCGCGGTCCCGCCCCTGTCTCAAGGTTACATTATCCTTATTTTATCATTTTCCCTCCGTCATCGGCGACTTCTTCCATCAGTCGCGTCGTCGTGGCGAATCGCGGCGCGAGGTGGTTCCCCCTCCCCGCCCACTGCTACCCTGCTCCTCCCCCGGTGCCTGCCTTAACCCCCTCCCTCACGTGGCCCGTCGACGTGCGATGAATCTTCGCCGAGGATATATCGAGCGTCCCGAGGCGATCCCTCCTGAGTCGATGGCGTCGTTTTTGTCCCCGTCGCGCTGATTCCCGCGGCCCTCTCTCTCTCTCTCGGGTGGTCTCCAGAAAGGACGGTCTTCTCCGCTGCTCCCCCATGTCCTCCTCCCGGCCACCCATCCAAGCACCCTTCCTCTTCCTCCCTCTCCTCTCTTTCTGCATCTCCCCTTCATCCCCTGCCCCGTCTCTTCCTCGCTACCTCCCACCCCTCTCCGACATGTTCTTTCTTCATCTCTCCCTGCTCCATTTCTTTCTATCTCATTCTCTCTCCACTTCTTTTTTATCCTTCTTTCTATTTATTTTATGCATCACCTTTTATTCCTTTATTTTTATGTTTATCTCTCTCCCTTCGCTTCCTTCTCTCATTCTCCCTCTATTTATTTAACGGACACTCCTATTTTAGCACACCCTTTTTCCCTTTCTCTCTTTTATGTCTCTGTTTTTTTCGTTTTTCTACTCCTTTGCCCTTTTCTATATCTCTATCAAGTCACCGGTTGACCACGAAATAAACAATGGTAAAAGTAGTTAATACTTTCCTTAATATTAAATCTCCCTTTTCGGTCGTTTATTTCTTGTCTTTATTTCATCGAAAAATGTGTCAAGGTTGGTTATGTACCTCCCCCTGCCACACGTATTTTCGGCAGCTCACAGATGAACACGTGGTTGTAGATCTCTCACTTTTTTCTTTATTTCGAGCTTTCTTCTCTCGTTCTCCATTTTTCTCCCCCTCTATCGCTTCCTCAGTCTTTATCATTGTCTGTCACCGCCTCTCTTCTTCCCCCTATCTCTTCCTCTATATATATCTAGTTTTTCTTTCATTACACGTGTATCTCTCCATCTCCCTCACCGATCCTTTCTTCTTTCATTTTGTCCCACTCTTTTTCATGTATCTTCTCTCATTTTCGTGCTGTCACTCAACCTATTTCCCTCAACCTCTCTTGTCACTTGGCTTACTCTCCCCCACTCTTTCTCATATTTCCCTCATCCACGGCTTCACTTTTGTTTTTATACCCACTTCCTCCTCGTCCCCGTCGCCACTTCTCTCCGTTCTTATTTCCAGTCTCCTCCTTTCCGCTCCTTCTCTGGTCCTCGCCGCACGCGTTTTCGTCAGTTCCTATCTGAATCCGTCGGCGACAAGTTCGGCGTTTCGCGATTTGTCGGTGTCCGCTGTTCCTCCCGTATTTTCTCTTCCTCCCTCCACCCTGATGCGTTCGCGTGACTCGCCTCTCGTGAGGCGACTGTCCTGTTGCCTCGTGGAGCGTGTCGTGTCCGCCTGGCCCGTGATTGGCCCGAGTTGTGCACGTCACCTCCTCATAAAGCCAACAAAATCAAATGAACCCTCTTATAAACCGCCCATATACCCTTGCGTAACGCGATAAGAGGGAAGGGTCGGTCCAGCTGTTACTATCAAGGGGGTTAGAATGTATTGGACGCAGTGTTGCGGCTGATTTGAGCAAGGTCTTGGGAGACACGGACATATGGGCTTGCTACTCGAGTTGCTCACAGATGAAGTTGTTTTTAAACGTGATAAAACTTATGAGAAGTGAGATGAATAATGGATGAATTTTTGTCAAATTTTTTCTCCTCTGTTCCTCTTGACTTCGTCAAATAAACAGAAGAAAGTGCCCAAACACGCAAAGGAGCGCAGAATCTGTAGTTTCAATAGGCTTAATTCGAATCAGTTTCAAGGAATAGAATTAACTTTCAGTGGATGAAACGCATTAACATCTCCCTTAAATACCCTTAGGAATATAAACTGACACCGCTGCGATTAAATGTGGCACGATTTAATTGGTATTTATGTTTTAATGCTCTTGCAGCCCCCATAATAGGCATTATAACTCAATGTTCTCTGCCCAGGAGTTGGGGCCTAATTCTTCCCAAGCATCCCGATTCTGGCTTCATTGTCACCCGAAGGCTAGCATGCGTTTGCCACTTTCTGTACCTACTTTCTAACCTACTTAGTCGGTCCAACTGTTATCACCATCCACTATCGACGAAAGAGGTGAGTCGAGCCTTCCGTTACGTTGGGAGAAAGATACCTTATAACTTTACCATTTTTTCAAGTAATAATAATGAAACAAATAATTATCACCGAATAATTATACCTAGGTCGGCCATAGTAGCCAGGTTAATAACGTGCTGACTTGCCAACCCTAAGGACTAGGGTTCAAATTCCGCCCAGGGCATGGATGTTATGTTTGTTCTGTAGTAAATCTTAGGTTTAGATGGTACACTATAACCTTAGACGTTGGAGAGCCTATCACCCAAGACTACCACTACAACGGTACTTTGATATAAATGAGATATTCATAAGGATGTCTGTTTTATCATTAATAAAGAGATTTTATCCATTGAAAAGATTTATCGGTCCCTATACGTAATTTAAGGGGGTATAAGAGAATGTTAAGGCTTTGACTCTCGAACAAAAGTGCTATAATACAATGCATTGGCGTTTCTATTTGCTTAAAATAATCTTTACGATACTTTCCTGCAATAATTTTATTGCCAATTGAGAGCGTGTTATCTTAAGGTTGAAACGAGGCTCGAGAAAACAGTTTAAGGTGAGATTAGTGGTTTTCTACCGGTCAGAAAAATACTTTGGTGAAAGCTTCTGTTACTTATTGGGAAGAAATTAAAGACAAGGATGTTAAGCTAAATATGTTACGAAAAGTTTGGTGTCATTGCTATTTTTGTATCCCAACTCGGTATAGGTGTGGTGAACAATCATGGTCGCTGGTTAAAATACCACCTGGGGCATGTCCTGCTTTATCTACGATTACTGTTACGCTGATGCCGGATCGTCCATCCCCAAAATTCGTACCTTTTCCCAAATATCTACCTATCCTTTGTTGCAAAAAATGGCATTCGTTCACTAATAACGACTGTGTTTTTGTCAGCAGTTTTATACCTTGTCTCTTACGTTCTATTATGCCAGATGTATCGTCCATTTATCGATACCCTTCTGGTCCGGAGCGGAATGGGAATAATAGCGTCATCTTATGCATTTCCTTTTTCTCCTCCTGCCCCTAGTGGCCTCATCCATTCCAAAAAGAAATAAAGTCCCAGAGTTTCCCGCGGCTCATTAACTTTACATCTTTCCATAGGAAGCAAGTCTGTCGAACGGACTGTCCGAACCTACTCGTCTCTCTGGTGACGGCTCGGAGGTGATGTCTCGAAAGACGGAAAGTTACTTTCTTAGGTTGATACCCGGATATCCATTAGCAAGTCAGTGAACATTTTCCAGTGTGGAGTCGTAATTACACTCATCATAAATATGGATTGAACAGCATCTGTGATGTCGGAATACTCTCTGAAGGTATCCCCGTCCGCCGTAAGAAATACTGCTTCCTCAGCTGCGCGGAAGAAAACTACATCTATTGAATTAGTTGTGTATTTTGGTTATACATATTTTCAAGTGCACATCACAAATATACTTTAAGCATGCGCTAAGTATTAGACTAACCACAAAAAAATCCTGAACAAACATATTCAGGTATGTTCGTCATTGATGGAATTTCGTACTTTTTTCTCATTTTTAGTATCTTGTGTTTAAGTAATGGTCCATGATAGTAATTTATTGGGGAAACAAATTCCGGCGAAAAATGGTGGAAGTTTTCCATTATGGATAAATGAAAATACTTGATCGACTCCACAGTAGTTTCATTTATCCGTAGTAATTTATACAGGATACCCATTGGATACCACTTTTTATTGTTTTCCCTTTCTTATTTGGGTCAACTGCTTTTATATTCCCTCAATTCGTCATGTTATGCCCATAAATATAAAAGTCTATGTTTATTCCGCATGCTTTCTACCTAGTATTTTACCGCCACGAGTATCTACTTAATTAGAGGCAAACATTTATTTAAGCCAGCCCGCGAAATTCTTCAGCCATCCAAAATGACTCGAGTGAGTCTCGAGCTTCAAAGATTGATTTATTCTGTCCTCCGGAGTAATATACAGTTTACATTTGCCTCCGTCATGCCCTTATTTTAACGAGTCCGTCTTCTACTTTGTAATGGCGCTCTTCACGGGTAGCGGGACGCGAGAATAGAAGTGCGGTGAAGAGGCCTGTCGTGCCAAAGGGGTTCGCAGTGAAGGATTGCTTCCTCTTGCCTCCCCTATTGGCGGAAACCCGCCGAAACCTCCGTCGTCTATTTGGAGTAATCTGTGGGCGGTGCAAGCCTTTGATGTCACGCCAGAGTGGTTCGGCTACAGCGACAGTTATTCTCGTGCAGGCTCAATGATAAAACCGATACCTTTTATTGTGACTGATGTTTCCATGCCTCGTCAGAGGTGGTTGATTATTTGCTTTCTGGACGGATTGCCCATGTCAAACTAGTGCGCTACTGAATTATCGTAATGGATGAACTGGAACGCGGCGAAAAACTAAAGGGTTCAACGACTGCGGGAGGATATTAATTCCCTTTTCATGTAAGTATTCTGTCGTAAGCTTAATCATAAACAACCAAAACAGACAATTTTCATGCGGATGTCAACAATAGGATTTGCTTTTTGCCCTCGATATAACGTCTCTCCTCACTATATGTTTCATGATTTATTCCGTTACGTTGGCGATGCTAACAAATCAGGTGCAGAATCACCCCTAAACAATGAAAAAATCAAATCAAGGTTTTAATATGCCCTTCAAGATGATTAAGGCATTATTTGGATGTATTTTCTTTGTTATGGTACGGCCAGTCCGCGAGATTATTGCCAATCGATTGGTAAAATTCAGTTCCAAATCAGTTGGAAAGACGAAGATATTTTTAATTTTGGTCAGGGCGATCCCCTAATTAAAATGCTAAATACAAAAATAAAAATATTACGATTGACTGCAGGAAATGTACTTGAATCTGTTGTCAACTTTACCCGAAGAGATGTTACCAAAATTTACTTTATAGCTTTTCTCTGTTGCAAGTCGGCAACACCTCTTTTATTTATTTATACGTCGTGCCGTTGTAGTCTCGGAATTATTTTATTGACAGCCTGAACAGTCGCAAAAATATATTCTTCCAGTTCGCGGATTTCTTCCCCTCTTTTTCTTAAAAGACAGAAAAATGAGAGTTAAAAGTTCCCCCGTAAATCTTGCACTCAATTCCCAGCCCCGCCATGTTCGTCTCGCGTCCCTTCCTCTTCAAGGTAAATGGTCCGCGTCAAATGCCGCCTCCGCCCTGGGGGCGGGACCGAAAATGCTTCCGAGGCAAGCCTGACAGGATTTTTAATGTAAAGAATTAGGGGTAATAGTCGAACGGATAAGCTTGCCATCCATCATTCGCGCTTCCAAAATAAAATCACAGAAATGATGTGAAAAGACCGAGGGGAGTGGACGCGGAAAATAAAACTTAAGTATGAAAAAAACATTGAAAACACTCCCGTGCATTTCGAAATACACTTGGACTTAGGGAATAAAATTTTCCTCGGTGTTAACACTTTTCCATTCACACGTAACTAAAACAAAAATGTGGGCTTTTTCCACTCGTCCTCAGAATGGGATATTTCTCCACCCATGTGAGCATGGAAGTACTATAACTTCTAAGTAAAAATATAATTTATAATTCAGATTGCAATTTAAAATCAATACGTTCATTGCTTAGTATTTTTTCATATTTATTTTATTTTTACATGTTCTTCTTTCAACTGTACTACAACTGGAATTTACGCACAAATTTAAATCGTTTTAAGTAAGTTTTCGGTCAATTCTAATATCCACTATGGAATTAAATGCCCATGCTGCATGAGATTTTCTACAATGTAGAATTGTAGGTGAATCGATGTGGATTCATTATTATGTCGACTTTTTCGTTTCGAATAGTTTTAGTACTGGAGTTTATGAATAAGTTTAAATAGTCTTTTAGTGTCCTCTAACCCCTCTCACCTTCCTTCAGTGAATTGTGCACTATTATTGTTGAGTTTTTGGGTAATATTAAATTTTCGAGTGATTGGTAGGCATTATTGTCAAATACTATCGTGTGGTGCAATAAAGAGTACTTCTGTGCCAGCTGTACATAGTTTTTCGCAGCCTCGATTATTTTTTGCCCAAGTTAGGAAGCTATTTAATGTTACGTCATGCAATCTACGCAAATTAAGGGAAGGCAGAGTATGTGTATGAAGTAGGTACTTAGGGACACTGGAATGCTGGAGGTATTTATGGAGGGTGTAATTCTTGGAAAACCTAGACGAGTAAGAAAGAGAAAATGTATAACGGGTAGTATGTAAAGTGGTAAAAACATGCTGACGTCAAACCGTGCAACGCTTGGTGGTTTTCGCTCAGAAAAGGTTTATGCAGCCGCTGGGTTTCTTTTCACTTTTCCCTGAATAATTCCTCCCTCTCCCCCATATCCCGCCTGTCCTTAGTAGCGCAAACGCCTTCAACTGTCGGTGACCTCCCCCGAGCAACAACTACAGAAACATTGAATGAGTAGTAGTTTTCGGGTAGGCATCCGAACGCTGAGATCATTTGCGTCAGTATAGGATAGGAGAGTAGAGGTGTGGATTTTCAGTGAATGGAAACGGGTGGAGAGAAACCCGGTATTGGCATAAGTGTACTCTTAACGAAAGACGCCAAGGGTTCCACTGTTTAATGTCCTGTCCGACTGTCGAAGAGTTTCTCTCCGCGTGCAGTCAGTCACCACGTAGTAGGGACTGGTATACCACAGAAAAACCTCTGCTGGGGCTCGAAAGCGAACATTAGGGTTCGGAAGTCAGTAATATAGCCAACTCAATCACCAAGAGACTGAATGAAAGCGTGTTTCAATCGCAAAAGGATGAGGTTGAGTAGCTAGTTCTTGTAGGCATGTGTCTGAGGATAAGGAGAAGACTTAGGAGGTTTTCGGATCCCCGCTTGGTATCCCTGCCCACTTAATGTACGTGTCAGCGTTCCTTGTCCCCGTGACATTCCGTGTGCGTAAGGGATGTCCCTGCCCGTGACTCTTCGGAACTCACTCCCTCCCTCCACGTGTTTTTTCCCGCCTCTTTCCTCCCCCCTCCTGCGTCCTTTGGCTTGCCTGCTGCTCCTACCGAAACCAACCGCCGCCCGTCCCCAGCCTCGCCCAAGTGACACTCGTATACGTGTCCCGTCAACCGCCGCTTGATCTCATGCCAGCCACGGTCCGTGTAGGACACGGGAACGGTGTCCAGGTGGAGGGGATATGGACAAGGCGTTTGCCAACCCTGGAAATCATGGAATTATCATGAAATTATCGTGGAGAATTAGTTACCCCTTGGCCAGGTGTTCCCGAGCTTGTTGATTGGCGCCTCCAAATTGCCGTGCCACACTGAAGTACGTTCCGTTCTGGAAAAAATAGCAAATAGAAATGTGTTCATATGGAGTTGTGTGGTCGTTTTTGATAAACACCAATTTGCGCCAACGTTTCACCTCTTTATTTCGGCTTCTTCGGGGCTATTTAGTACACAATGTAGGTTTCATAATTTCAATTACTTTTTAAAAAACTTACGTTGTGTACTAAATAGCCCTGAAGAAGCCGAAATAAAGAGGCAAAACGTTGGCGCAAATTGGTGTTTATCAAAAACGACCAAACAACTCTTTATAAACACATTTCTATTACTACATAAATAAAGTGGTCAATAAGAATACTTCATTATAAGAAAAATAGCAAATGAATGTAAAATCCAGTCGGTTGCATGATCGCGATAATTGAAACGCAAGAAATAGAAAGATATGCGGATACGCATTTAAATGCGGATACTAAACACGAAACTTGAAAATTTTCATTGGAGTTAGACCCGAGTAAGTGTGCAGCCATTAAAAGAAATTTTATGCTAACATGTTTAATTTAAGCACCATTCGCACGACCTATTTATGATGGGAAGAGTGAAATAGCTCAGTTAGTAATCACAGATACAAAAAAGTATTCGTTAATTCTTGCACATGGCTATTCAGTTCTATTGACTCGATCATTTCTAATTTGCTTCAGTTGCCTAATTTAGTGAAATGTGTGTGGTTTAGGTAATAGTGGTAATATGAGATTTTGATAATATTACGTGTGTCTAATTATGTGTATGCTCAAGCGTGATCAAAGCAGTCAAAATCTCCTGAGAAAAGTGTCGTATAATACCTTTAGCATAATTTGCCGTATTATAAATTAACTTATCAATTATCCTATTACTGCTTCTTATTACTAATTATAACTTTATTATATCAAGAAGTAGCATCCAATAGCTTTAGCATATTTTTTCTTAGATAAAAAATATTATATTAATTATCCTTGGCATTACCTATAGCCCTAACCCGTCGATTAAAACATGAGAGTGGCCTAAACATTGCATTTTATGCGCCTCAGCTTATAAGATTCGATCTACATTTTCCTTCAACCACTGACATACCATTGAAATATATCTTTTATGACGATAGCCAATTATTCTCAACATACATGCCAAGGAATTGGATGGTGAGAGTTGCAGGATGTCGAGATTTGTGCAACAGTTGGAGATCTGATTCAATCGGTCTGTTCTGTGAGTGACCGACTGTTAGTTAGCCAGACCGTGGCCGTTGATAGAGCCGTTACAGATTCAACGCGTGAGTAGTGTGGCGAAGAGTTATAACAGGGAACCGAAGGTAACGGATTTCCCAAAAAAAACTAAATCCAATTAAAACTAACAGTAAGACAATGAATGGCAAGAGGCGTGATAAATATTGTGTCGTGGGATGTTATTAGGCGGTGGTTTTTCCAATCGATAACACCTCTTGTTGTAAGACAATTCGCTAGCTATTATTTTCCTCCTCAGCTATCGTTGAGCTAGCGAATTTATAGTCAAAGTTGATTAATTAGGATTTTCGCTGGGAGGGCAACTCGGGATACGATTGCAGTGATGAGCACATAATTTTTTTGGAACTTCAGTTATAATCAGGTATTTTGTTGATTTCAATTTTTGATTGAGAGTGGAATAGGGTAATAGAAATATTGCTGAAGATATGAGTTCACAGGCAGGACAGGAGGTTGATCCCGAATTTGTACATGGCATAGAAGGCTCGAGTAAGAATGGTGTGCACATTGCATTTTCAGTGTCTAACTTTTGTGTTGAAGAATAATCACAGAAAAACTATAGTGATGAGATTTTCCAAGAAAATTAAATGTAAGGTAAACTAAACTAGGAGGGAATTGGATTGAACTGCTACAAAAATTTTGTCAGTGACGACGCATTCGGGATAAAGTTGGTGTTAGGTTGAATCAATTTGAAGTATAACGAAGTAATGTTTATTTCTTTTGGTAGGGGAAAATAGTATATTTATATAGTGTCCGCATATTATGGAATTAAATGTATGTGTGTACATATGGATGAAAATGGTTAGGTGGGCGGAAAGGAGGATGAACAAGAAATACTGGGAACCGTGGGGGTGGAAAAGCCGATGAGAGAATGATGGAAGAAGAAAGAGTGGATGGAAGAGGTGATAAGTGGCGAGGGTATTTTTAAGGGTATGAGAGTGGGAATAATGCTAGATAAACTGGGAAGAGGGAGGAGAAGAAAGTAGTTTGAACAGATAATGGGAGGTAGGAAGTTCTAAGAACTAAAAAAGGACACCATTCCAAAGATTAGTTGCTTGGGAAGAATTATATGGCCATCTAAACCTACCTTAACCGGTAGAACACTGAAAATAATCAGCTTTATTCACAATCAACCTTTTCTTTGCTCACTTCCTCAGTCTCTGTAGCTCTCACCCCTCGAAGTGCTCCTGTTCGACCTTCCGGCAAGTCTCGCCGTTCTAAACAACCCCACACTCCCACCGCCCTCCCCCTGGCCACCATTCACGCAGAAGAAGCGCACCCCACCTCCGTGTCCTTCCCCCCCTCCCCCCCACTGTCGCCTTGAGACTCCCCCTCCCACGCTCCCTGACTCTCCCATTTCCTTCCTCTCCACCTCTCCGTCCCTGTCTTCCCTTTGTTCTCGGCCGCCGCCAAGGGGGCGCGACGCCGGTGTAACCCGTCCACCCCCCATAACCCGCACCGGGGGCGTCGCAATTAGGGAGGGCCGGCCTTCGCATCACTTCCCACCCACGCCTGAGTCTTTCCCAGGGGACAAGGTTATACTGGCATCGTCCACTAACGACGTCAAACTCTTCCTCCTTCCCGATCCACCGTCGTCAAATTCCGATATTAACGGCTGTGATACGGGAAATGAGGCGTGGATGAACGATTTACGCCATGTTTTTTTACCTCATGAGCGTTTCTTCCACGTCACGGCTTTTTTATTTGCAGTTGATGTTGTCGTAATTAGGTGAGGCCGACGTTTAAAGCCATTAGCGCTTCTTAAGGATGGATGGGAAATTGGTTTGGGACGGATTATTCAAGGGAAGTGAGGTCGATTAAAATTCGCCACCGAAAATAGAATTCATCCTTGTGACTGTACTTCCAACATTGATTGGTTATTTTGTTGATAGTACTTGCCCACCCACTTCTCATAATCTTTGTCAATGTATCGACCATAAACTATTCACAAATCTAGCGTTAAATACTAACTTCTTCTGTGAGATAATACTTTGCCGTTATGCACGGCACGCGTGTTGAAAATTGTCAGGGTAAAATTAATTTCCTGGACCGGTAGTCGAATCACGGGCCGTTAGCGTGCCGGGTGAATGCGCAAACCACTATGCTACCCAGTATTCCTGATCCCAAGGGCAATTTTTAGGAGGTATAACAAGCCAAAGGTCCGTGGTTCCATTCCCGTTCCAAGACACCTTTTTTTCTGACAATTTTCAAATTCAATTCTTCTGCCTGCTATCCAGAGCTCCTAATTCTTTTCCTCCACCTTCCGCTCTTACCGTATATAATTTCCACTGTAAGCATCTTCAGCGTTACGTTAGCTCTCAAAAGACTCCCTCGCTGTGGCTTGCAGGGTATCGTGTAGATGTAGATGCTTGGTGATCTTCACCCCCTGCTACACACCCTCGCGGTGGCTTGCTGGTTATCGTGTAGATGTAGATGTACTCCATTCACTTTTATTACCTTCTTTAAATTCATTCAACTAGCCCCTTCATCCAGCAACAGTTTCCAGTCTCCTCCATGTACACATCTCTGATTTCCCATCATTTTCTTCCCTCAATGACCAGGATTCAAAACTCTATAGCACCACACTGATGCACAGCACACACGTTAGAGTTTTGAACAAATTTTTTCTCGCGTCTCTACGGAGAGACTACTTGTTAATCACCTCCTCTTCCCGAATGCTTCCGTGGTCAATACAGTCGTTTGTCTTCGCAAACATTACAAATAACTTTCTAATTATCTGCGTATTTTCTTCCATGCCTATACATAAATATGTATGTCCATTGTAGTTATTAGTTCGCAGAACAACCTTATTCTTATCAATACACTATCCTGCTGACTAATGTCATCATACCTCATCTTTCTCACATACGCAGCTTTGGGTCCGTAAATGCCCTGTCATCCTGGCAATCGTCCCAAATAGCTTTGAATGCAGATCCCCAGAGTTCTGCCCTTCTTATTAAAATAGCTTTAAATCCTTGCATTAGCTTAATAGTCGAAATTATCCGTCTGCCTGCGTCCCACTAGCAGAAAACAAAAAAAAATGAAGCTGTTCTGAACTTGTGGGAATTTCTTTCCTGTTGCTAAGTAATGTCTTCGATGTCAGGGTGAGTTAATTGGATACGGGAGGGCGCCATTTATTTTAATTTTGCCAACCGTCACTCGTACCGGGTCTCCAAACCTCTTCGCCGTGGAGGGGAGTCGCGGTGCATCTAAATGCCTCATCCCACTAAAAGTGCGTGACGCCATTAGCGAGGCGTAATTATGAGCGTGGAGTATGGGAGGAGGGAAATTGGTGGGGTGGGACATTTTTTTTAAACTTGCGTGCTGGCGTAACTGATACCTTCATTACAATTACGACGGCCTTCCTCTCGTGAAAATGCAGCGTAACTAGCTGATCCATGAAATGTGATTACCGACGCCCAACTCCCTGCATGCGTACTTTCACCGTTTAAATGTTCAGCCTCCCATGTGGAGTTTTTAGACGATTATTACGAACTAGCACAAATTAATATTAGTCGCACAGTGTATATCCCCTTATTTTAGAATTCAACAAGATTTAAAGCGATTGGAGAGCAGGTGTATAGTAGTGTGTTCAGTTTTCTTGTATGTGTTGAAATTTTCTCGCTCCAACACTATGTGTCTCTCCGACAACTTTATGTTTATTCTTCTTCGGTGAGATGATTATAGAATACACATGGGAGAAAATTTGGAGTTAGTAAAATCCGTCAATTCACAATAAAACGCGTGAAAGTCCCCAGTTCATAGTAGGTACATTATTTAAAACAGATGCTCATAGATGATAACTCTTTTTGGAACAGAGGTGGATGATTTCTCAATACCAAACGCATTTGTTTCGTGAATTTATTGCATAAATATGAGTTTTTCTGCAGGGCACTCATGTCCCCTTTAAGTTTAGAACCATAATAAATACTTAGATGCCTGCAAAATATTCTCTATTCATGATAATTAGAAGCCGTTACAACAAACAGTCGACTGTTTTTGATGATTACAATTCTCATAATTGAAGCCAGTGAAATTGTTGTCATCTTTCAGCGTTATTTTTTCCCAAGTTAGTTTCTTTCCTTTTCAAGACCCACCCTAGCTTCCCCTCTCTCTCCTCATTCATTTCACCTTGTGAAGTAGTAAACTTTTTGTCCATGTTCAGCTGTGGAACGTCAGATGAATGATATACTGCAGCTGAGAGTGCACTAACTTTATTCATGTGATCTGTTTTTTCGACCTCTTACTTTAATATATACATTTTTTTATAATCAGGAGTTAGGGTCAATAGAATAAAAATGGTCAAAGCATTTGCCGACGTTTCGGATATTTATGTATCCATCTTCAGGGATTCAAGTTTTTTGGTATTTCAAAAATAAAATTGAATCTTTTTACTTTTTTATAAATCTAAATAAAATAACGAAAAACTTGAAGCCCTGGAGATAATTGCATAAATATCTTAAACGTTCGCAAAAGTGTTGACCTTTTTATTCTAACCTTAACTCCTGATTATAAAAAATATATGTACTAACTTTATTACTCATGAGACTTTCTGCTATTAAAACCAGTATAGATTTTCCCCTTCTTTCACCTCATGAAATTCCTTTATTTCCTACTTTCTCAGCCTGGTTTTTACCGTTCATTTTCCACCTTTCTCCATTATTCTTTCCTCTACTTGATACCACTCTGCATTCCCCAAGTATCCATCAAGCATCGACGTGTGGAACAAAGAAATGGCTCGTAAACGAGCGCTTGAGGTTTTCTAACGACCGGGTCTCAACATCGTCAATTGACCTTCTCCCTTTTTCTTTCACTACTGCCTTTCCTTCCCCTTCACTCTTCCATTCACATCCGATCCTTTGATTCTCACTAGCTGAGGAAGGCGAACCGTCACCGCTGAAGCCACCTCACCGAAATTTGCAAGGCAGGAAGCATTCGAAATGTGGTGCTACAAAAGAACGATGAAAATTCAATCGGATAAACAGAGTAACAAACGAAGAAGTCCTGAGAAGAGTGAGAAAAAAGAGGTCTGATGAAAACTTTAAAAAGAAGATGGGATAACTTAATCGGCCACTTGAGGTAGGATTGAGTTGGCCTGATAAAGACAATCGTCTTAGGAAAAGTGAATGGAAACAATGGAAAAGGAACTCCTCGAATTAGATATATGGAGCAAGTAGTGAAGGATGTGAAGAAGAAGAATTATGCAAATACGAAGAGGATAGCCGATAGAAGAATTGAGTGGATAACTGCGTCGAATCAATCCTAAGATTGGTGAACCATGATGATGATGAATGATATATGGCTGTAATATTTTAAAATAATCATTATTTTTCATTTATAATGTAAAATTCTCATGTTCGTCACGATGGAATGCAGTCTTTGTCGCTTTTTCTGGTTTTGTACCAAAATCATTAGAATTAACTCACTCTGTACTATTCTGTACCCACATGTGCATCTATTCATTACACATGCGTGACAAATAAACACCCAACGCATAGATGAGAGATGCACGAGTTAGTTTCCACTTTTCGGTGAACACGGCCACCTTCCACCTCAACAGTATTGCTTGGGTGGATGATTTTCTTTCGCCAACATTTTTCCGCGGGCCTGGCAGACGTCCGCCTGAATCTCCCATCCGCCCTCTCCTCATGCGTTGGATCGGACTACCGCGTGTCTCTGGATCCTCCGGGGGCGGGAGGGGCTCGGTTTTATCACCACGCCATCAAATACCCGCGACGTTTTTGTAAACATGCGCGCAAAAATCCAGTGCCTCGGTCCCCGGGTCCGGGATGTATGGCTCCATAAAAACGAGCGCAGGAGGTAGCGAGCGCTCCACGTGTTTCTTTTACTTCCACTTTTTGCCGTCTCTCTCTCTCTTTTCATCTCGAAGTAATGCTAATTATTTGCACAAGAGATGAAAGGGCGGCATACGCTTAATAGATCGCCCGAGGGTGGGATCATCGGTGGATAGTGGCGTCGCGTTGATGGTTGTTTTGGTGATTACGGCGAAGGGGTTTGGAGTTCTCGCGAGAGCAACGCTATCTCGCTCCGGGATAAATACGTTATAATTCGCGATGAGCGCGCCGTTGCGCCAGTTGTGATTTATCCGCTCTCCATCTCTCTGATCGTGCGGAAGTTCTCATTGCTCCGACAATGTGTTCCTTCCGCTCCTCTAGTCCATTTTTGTAATCCTCCCTATTCTATGACTCAATAAAATTTGCAACTTTTGCATCGTGAAATTTCCCTTTTCGTGACAGCTTTTCGTTGTGTTTCTCCATTTTACTTTCACCTCCGTCTCCGTACGGGAGGAAAATAGATGAAAATGGAATAACAATTACCTTCTTACTTCAGCTTTCCACGTCAAAAAAAATCATATCTTTGAGTGTTCCTTGGGGCAAGTCTCTTTAAATACTTAAAACACTGGTGTCACTGCGTACAACTCTCAATAACCCTCATTCGTAAAAAGGTGACGTTATGGTACCCCGAAGTAGTTTTTTGACTTAGCGGCCCGAACCATACCATTAGGCGGTAAGCATCAGTCTCCGTGATAAAGCTTGGTCAGCATTTTTCTCTAAAGCAAAAGGGAAATAATTCAAGTGCTAAAAAGTTTATTACTTTTTCTGGTGTCGTGTCGTTTTTGTCTGTTTTTGTTATAGTTCCGACTAAGATATGATTGTATTGTTCCAGATTGTTCCGTTTTATTTCCCTGCATTATTTGAATGTCTCTAGCCAATAGAGATGGGATGAAGTATTTTCTTTTTTATCATATCTCTTCTTATCCATCGTTTTATTTCGTTAAAGTCAGCGCGAACATCTGTTTCCTGGAAGCAATAGGTTATTGTACATTGCTTTTGGACGGAAACCGATTGATTTACTTGCTTACATTAACTTTATTATGTAGATGCCTTAACGCACCTGTGCGGAAACTCGAAAATACTCCTTGTGAGGAGTGAAATTAATAATGATTTGTATCATATCTGTATCCTTCTTTTGATTTAATTGACAGGCCTTGAATGACTCTCGATTCCAAAAAAATCGAATAAATACCTGGAATAAATTGAACGGATATTCTTGTAACTTAAATTTTACTTGGAATTTACGTTTAATTTGGAACGTGGATGGAGGTTCTTCATGCGTTCATCTTGGGAAGTGGAAGAGCTCTTAAACCCAGCTGAAGGCAGGATACGAGCACCACAGTCTAGTGCCCGAAGTTTGATCAAAGATTGATGCTTCCTTCCCTGATGATGCGAAATATCCTCGAGTCCGTGGCGATGGGAATAAATTGCCTAGCCCCGGAGATGCTTTTGCCTGCAATTTATTCGCTCCTCAACGGAGCCCGTCTCCGAAAATTAATATTAAGCCGTGCGTTCGTTGAATTAAATGACCCCCCGATGGACCATGGTTGGAATGTAACATAGCCTCCGATTTATCGCGCCACTCGATGTTTTTTCGCCAATACCATCGACAACTTCTGGCGGGAAAAAAATTAATGCTTCCGCCTAATGCCTCTGTGGCTCTCAGCACGAAAGGATATGTAGTTCCACAGTTATTGAAACTGTATGCGTTGTGGTTGCACGCTTCCAAATTATTTTTAGTATTGTACCGGTTAAGAAAGGTTTATACCTAAAAGTCTTCCCACATTCCATATCATTTACTTGGTGTTCTCCTTTAGTTGTGCATACTTATTTTCCTTATATTCCATCCCAACTACCCGTCCTCCCTCTTATCCCGCCTAGCGAATACTCTTCCTTCTACTACGTCCTTCAAAAAACTTTCCCCCAATATTATCTGTTCCTTCCGCTGTCTCTGCTTTCTCAAAATTTCCTCAATCGATTTCCTTTCTTCTTCTACCTTCCTCAGCACTTCTTCGTTCGTCTCCTGCTCCACTAACCTAACCTTCTCCATACCCACATATCAAAAGCCCGAATCCTATAGTCCATTTTTCGGCGCCGTTCTATACCACGCTCCATATAAGACCTCACCAGTCTTTTCTTTACGTCCCTACAAGGAATTACGCTTCCAAATTATTGAGGATAATTTAGAAATCACACATTCAGAAATTTCATTGAAGTCAAATATTCGTGAACCTTTTGGGCAGAATTAAGATTTTTTAGGAATGCGAAAATCGGATTGGTGAGGGGGCTACAGTGATCGCTTTTCACCTCGATGGTCCGAGTTCGTATTCTGGCTGTTGCAAAGATTTTTCATTGGTATACTGGTCACCCTTGTTGAGTGGAGAGTACTTCAAGTTAAGTATTCCGTCTGTCGGATGGGACGTAAAACATTGATTAATTGATAGATAAAACTAAGGTTCGACTACCCTTGGTTTGAGAGGCCGGCGCTTTAACGACCCAACTACCGAGGCAGGCACACTACGGTGGAATGCCCCGAAGCAATGAATCAGAATGCATTTCCAGTGTCCAGCCCCATTCGGTGCACTAATCGCGGATTCCGCCCCCCGGCTTCCATTTTGCACCGGCGGCGGAGGTCGGGGTCCGGGGGCGTTGGGACCCATCCCCCTCCCCGTGGGGGGGTAAAAACTGCCGCGGTGAAGTGCGCCAGTCCGCCAGCAGCCGAGCCACCCTGGCCTCCTCCCCACATCGCCAGAGGCAATTGATTCGCCTCGCATCTCCGCCCACTCCCTCAGAAGCCGTCCTCCCCGGCGGCGAAAGGGGCCGGGCCCTCGCGTGGGGAAACCTCAAGAGTAATATCTCCTTCCTGTTGCGGAAATAGCTGCGCCCGGCGACGGGAGGGACCCCAGACGCCCACACCACTATCTCCGCCTCCCCTTCCCTCCCTCTACCAGCTTCCTCTCTCCGTCTCCACCCCCCTCCCTCCCCCTACGCCTCCCCCTCTTCCCGGCACCCCATCAGCCGGAAAGACATTAAAAATAGAGAGCCACTCGGGGCCACGTGGAGCCATTGAGTGTGTGGCGCCATGCTCCCACCACTCGTCCTCCCTTTTTCTGCCCCCTTTAATATCTCCCGCGGCCTCCATCGCGCCCAAACCCTGGACCAAAACCACGCCGAACTGCTCTCCAGGCCTATCGCGCTCCCTTGCTTATATATTATTCCTCTCTCCTGCCCAGTCCCCCGACGAAGTTCCATCTCTAGTTTCTCTGCAGTAAAGTAGTCGCCGACGATTGATTTTCAATGCGAATTGTGGCCCACGTTCCTATATAGCTATTTACCTGTGCTGCTTCACAACGCTTCTTGGGTCTATATTGAACCGTGGAGTCAGGAGGAAAATGGGATTTATTTTTCTAGCAAAAATGTACTCTATTCATCGCATGGCAGTACATGCAGACTTCCCTCCCAGTCTCACTTCTCCATTCTTTGCATGCACTGTAAAAAGTAGATCTGATTTTAAGGTACAAAAGCGATCTGAATTTCAGATGCAACAATTTTAAGACAGGGTATGTTGAATTTCAGCAGTAATATCTTGTCTAAAAATAAGGCAGGCGAACGACTGAAAATCAGACCATCCAGAATCCTGCTTCCTCTGCTTCCTGCTTAACTGCTCGTGTACCAACCATCCATGTTCCTGCCTCTTCCGTACCTTAAATCCGTGTTCCTGCCTTACAACCAGACAGCGCTTAAATTCAGATCGCACTGAAAATCAGATCAACTTTTTACAGTGTGGGTAAGAAGGCATTTGATGAGCATGCTGCCCGTCGAATGTCCATTAGACCTCGCAGTCTGGGTTCTGCTCAAATTTGATGGATTATATTTTTACGAGATTGCGTAGATTTCAATGAAGTGTTCTTAAGCTTATTCGCATATTTTTTCTTAGAACCTTTGTATTTTCTTATTTACTTATTTACTACCCCTCTTCTTGCCCTCGTGGTACTTTTTCTTTTCATTTCTCCTAGCTTACTCAGCTATCTATCTACAATAAGGGCCTTCAGTATTCCTTTGCCCCTAAGTACCATTCATTGTTCCATCCACCTTCCCTGCCTCCGCCCAATTTCCGCTAATCTCCATCTTTCCTCTCCACCATGCTCAAAATTTCTTAATTCGTACTCCTTTCCGTTTATTCCACTCTTTCCATTTTTCTCCACGTTCCAAAGACGAAGATTATTATTCATCATTTTCCCCTTGAGTCCACCTATTAAATTCATATGGGCTTAGAGTTCGAGTTTCGTGTAATGGGACCAGGTTGCATGAAATTGAAATTTTTTTCATTGACAACCGATGAATATATAAATGTGAGTCATTATCTTGGAAGTTGAATTACCGCAGTTTTTATCGTGACATTATTTTATTAGTTGCTCGATTGATAGTTTTCTACCAGTTAGGGTATGTTTTGATAGTCTCCCAACTCTACTTTGCATTGCATTCATCTACCGTAGTTTTTTAAGAAAAGGGTGAGGGTTTTTTTTTGTAGCGAAAGGAGCCAGGCTTTCCACGGTTTGGCGACCCATTCCTCTAACCGAGGACTGAGGACTAGGTAGTTTTCTACCAGTTTATGATTGGTTTTGATGCAGTCTCCCTACTCTACTTTGCATTGCATTCGTCCATCGGCTCCATCCCTACTAAATTACCTCTTCAGATATTTCCTACCCCTCTTCGTGCGATCTTGAACGCCTTTTCTTTTTCTTCCTCTTCCCCGTTTGCTCAGTATTCTAGCCTCGATAGTAAAATTCTGCTTTCTATCATCCCTAAGTGCCTATTCCATCCAACTGCTGTGCCTTCTCTATTTTTGCCAGCGATCTTCTTCCCTCCTCAGCCATGTTCAATACCTCTTCATTCGTCTGCCATTCTATCTATCGCACCCTCTCATCTCTCCTCCACACCCACATTACTAAATCTATCCTCATCACCTTTCCTTAGAGTCCTTGTCTCATATTCTTACAAAGACACCCTACATATTAAGCTCTTCACCGATCTTCTGTTTGCATCCCTGTTCAAAGCACTCGTCATAATTTCTGTCCTGTTTTTAAACGCCTGTTCACCGAGAGCAATTCTTAAAAACATTACTCCTGCGGTCACCTTTGTCTAACATGCTCATCATCGGTCAACAATCTTAAGATTGGATTGACGCAGCGCTCCACTCGATTCTTCTATCGGCAAGCCTCGTCATATTCGCTGGTTACTTGACTTCCCAGGTAACAGAACTCTTCCACCACCTCAATTTTTTGTTTTCCTATTTTAGCATTGGACCTGACTCTTTTCCCCTGCTACATACTAATAATTTAGTTTTCTTTTTATTGAGGAGATATTTGGCAATAGTCATTTCCATACCTCCTGTTTCTGGCATGACTGCTATATCGACGGCGATTCGCAACATGCTGATTTTCTCCCCGCGGATATTCACTCCCGAAGACTTTTCTTTGACTTCTTGGACGGCTTTCTCGATGCAGTGTAATATGCTACCAAGTAAGAAAAAGTTAATGTACCTTAAGATCATATTCATAATCTCAACTGCAGTCTTTCATCCACTGCTTTCGTCATAAATTCTCTATTACGAGTTTAAATGGTATGTAAATGCATCTCCATATGGATCTTCTGCTTGCTACATGATTTGCAGGTGGAATAAGTACACCAACTCTACTTGTGGTGGAGCTTTTATGACATAAGCAGTAGAAGGAAGACCGTAGCTGAGATTTTGAACATGCTCTAGTCTTCTTTCGCCATCATTTAGGCGAAAAGCCTTCGCTTTGCTCAAACTGTGTTCTCACTTTTCTTCAACTCCCTCTCGTCCTTTGGTCTTATAAGATTCGCTTTCCCTCTGCTATCATTCCCGTCATGGCGACTTCGCTGCGTCTCGCGGCGTGTGTGCTTGTAATCCATCTCTTTCTCCCTTCCTCTCCGAAACGCGCGTTCCGCGCAACTCTCTTCTCCTCCACGTAATATCTCACTATGCTGACGTCTCTTTTCCCGTGACTCCCCGTCGCCAGTTTCTCTTAATTCGCGCCTGCCCTTCCCCTCGAGTCCTCCTCCCTCGGACATTGTCGTTCATCGAATTCCGGCGAGCCTCGGCACAGCCCTTAAAAATGTGTCCAATTAGTTTACTCCCCCTTGTCAAGTATCCTCTGTAAACTTCTCTCTTCACCCACTCATACCAGGACTTCTTCATTAGTCACTCGGTCAGTCTATTTTATCTTCATCATTCTTCTGTAGAGCGACGTTCCTTAAAGCTTCTGGCCGTCTCCCCTCTCTTCTGCTACTGCCATCTCCCACGTCTCGCGGCTACAGGAAAGTGAAACCCGCTTATTAGTCTTTTTGGGCCGTTTCCACATGCTAAGGGTGATGCTATTTGCCGCCGGTTAGTTGTTCCTTGGGAACTAAATCCTTAAAGTTTGCTCTTTCCTTTGGCGTTTTTTGCAGCCGACGTTGTTTTTCCCCCAAGTGTCGTATTTATTCTACTCGCGCTTTAACCGTTTTTGTAGAGATGAACAGTGAAATTTTCTCGTTTGAAGCCACGAATTCAATGATATACTTCCCAAATGCATGAACTACTACAGTAGCCCTTGTCCTATCCTTATGCTTTCAGCCGTGGGATGCCCATGATTTTAAGCTGCTCAATCTGCAGAGTTCCCATACATTTTCAGCCTCGGAGCCCTTTTTTAAGCAAAAGTTTCATGTGGAGCCCCAGGAGATGTTTAGTGTATTTTAAATGGGTGTTTTCAAGTCTGTTTCCTTACTAATAGGCGCTTCAGACCGGGAGGAAAGGTATAAGGATAGGAACGGAAGGGATGGGCCAGATTCATCAGTTTCATTCATCATTTAGTGTATTGTTCTATCTGTTTATGTTCTATGAGACATAATACACACAATATGTGTTAGGAAGTATAAATAATAAGGCATATATTAGTAAAGGAAAAATAGTAAAAAATAATTGACGAGCTAGACGATATGTATTATTTATTAAAAGATAAATTAATTTCGTGAAACATCGGGTGAGTTGTACTCGGCAAGCAATAAAAGTAGAAGTGGTTCCTGTGACGAGTAGATCTTTCTAGTATTACTTCTTCCATCCATCGATAGGAATCCAAACTACTCTGTGGGAAAGTACTTTTCGCTTGTTGGAAGTGGTTTTGATTTTCCCGCCAGAAGAAATCAACTCTTTAATTTTTGTCCCCTTCATTATTTCCGCGGGCGAAGCCCCTGTGAATCACTCGCGGAGCCCTAAGGGTTCTGCAGGGTACATACAGTTTGGGAAACGCTGGCTGAATGCATTGCCTCTTATGAAACAGCTTCATCGACCGTTTTACTCGACGCTTGTCATAGCGCAGCCTAATGCCTTCAGAGATGCGCTGTTAACATTGCATAGTATAATGAAACGAACTGCATTGAAAACACCCGAAACGTATGAACGGCGGCGCAGAAAATAGCACGTACTTTTTCTTTGTATTCAGCCATGCAATGGGGAATATGCATGACATTTGTTTCTCGGTTATCGATGATGTATGTACTTGATACGAAAGTTTCTCGCAAGTTCAATATATAAGCAAAAATATTGTATGCCTACCACAAAGATTATTGAAAGCTATTAAAATGTTCCCGAAAATTGACGAAAGTCACGTAAACTGAAACGCCTTCTAACGTCACACCACGGTATAGGTTCCATACTGCTGGGAAAAAAGACGTTTATCTTAGAAGAAAACGAAGCGAATGTATTGTTTTGAGGTTTTTAGCCATCCCGTGATCGAAACAAAGGCTGAAAAGGGATTTTTAAAAGAGTCCGACTATTTGCCCTTGGTTCACCCCCTTATGATGCATTCTTCCTAAAAAACAGCGATTGCTTTGTAGTAGCAGAAATTTGAGGAGTGAAAACAAACGGCACTAAAGAGTTATATTTTATGGACGATTTTCTCGTTGCGATCTATGCTACTTAAATAAAAATTTTGAATTAAACAAATGTTTATTGAATTAAACAAATGATAAAAATACGTACGTACGTTTTCGCCAAGTATTAATTAAACAACTTGCCCCCACGTACAACAGATAAACAACGCCCATAGTGATACCCTGCCGTGACGTCATTCGATGGCGTGTTTTTATGCCGAAAATTTACAATTTTTATCTTTGTTACACAATTTAATTCTGCAGCAAATTTTCGCCAAGTACATTTTAGCAAATAAAGCTCTCATTAAAAGAGTTGTTAAAAGTAGTGCATGTTCCCCATTTCCATGATTTTAAGCTGCTTCGAACTGCGTAATTTATGGCATCATATATGATAGAGACTGAAGAGATTGATTTCGTGCAGTCGAGATTTCCTTCATGTGGAACAAAGACGGTCGAGGCTTACTGCGGGGTTCAATTCCTTTGTGCGGGTGACTAGCTGCGAATTTTGGTGCCCCTCCTCCAAGGTTTCTCGTGTTCGAGTCACGGTTGTACAGCCAAGGCGCCCCGCCGTCAAGCTCCGGGCAGCGTGGGCGCCTCATTCACCCCCTGAGGGCGGCGCCTGCGGCAAACGAAGAGGGGCGAGGACCCGCTCCTGGACCGGGGGCGGGGCCTCTGCTCGGATGACGAGGTTGATGCGCCCTTGCGTTGGGGCGAGGTGGGTTGCGAAACCAACCGAGGGCTGTCCTCTTTTTCTCTGTGAGATACCTGCCGCGTGAAATCTACCCAATTAAGATTCTTTGAGCATAACTGTCCCAAGGGGTATCCAATATCATATGCTACGTAAATTTAGATGGCCATTTTGCCGCCAACATCGCCGAATAAACCGGACCAAATTTAAGCAGAGCTATTAAATTTCTGACTGCGAGGTAGCCGTGTGAATTGTGCTGAGCTACTGACCTGATGTTCCGGGTTCAAATCAGGGAGAGTTATCTTTGGTTTCTTCTACAAAACCCAGTTTACGTTAGTTTTCTTTCTGTTAAACTGCAAGGGAAGGTGATTCAATGAGAGGAATCGGTCTCACTCCCTAATGTGTGCATTTATCTTGCTCAGTATTAGTTTAGTTCTAAACCCTTCACCTTTGGTGCTACATCAATAGACAAGCGTTTGGCTGCACCCTGTTTTTTTTTATTATTGCCGGCAGGTTTTTCTACGTTTTTTTTATTTCCAGTTTCTCGGTATTTTTATTTCTCATCGTGAAGTCGACCTTAGCTTCGTCTGGTTAACAAATGCAGTCTATAAAATGGATAGTATACAGTATAATGTAGACAGTTGAAACTCAGGTCAGTATTAAAGCTTCATGTGTAGGTATATTATGCGAAGTTTTTTCGTTATTGTGTTGATAACCTGGCTCCACGAAGTAATGCCTGATTCTGTTAAGATGCTGAATACTTTAATTATTATGGTAGAAAAACCCTTTAATTGAACCAACGGTTAGCTACTGCTTAGCTTCGGTGGTGAAAGTGAGTTCCAAATAATTGTGTAAAAAAGGACATTTCTACCAATTATAATAGATTTTTATGACATTCCTAACCTGCTGCACCACCAAAAATATTAATGAAACAGTCGTAGTTTTCCACTCAGATTTTAATAATAAACCCAACAAAGTTCATGCGTTATTATCAAGGGTTTCACCAGACGCAAAAGCGTTGAAACCTTGGTTGGGTTTATTATTAAAATCTGAGTGGAAAAGTAAAATAGTTTCATTAATATTTCATGATGCACTTCCACGAAGTTACCCCCTAAGGAGTAGAAACCACCTTTGAACATGCCTATAATTACTCCCTTTCTCCCTTTTTCACATCATAGCAATCTACTCTCCTCATTCTGTTTATTAATCACATCCTTCTCTTTCCACTTACTCGATTACCTGTCTTCCCTCCTCAACTGCTTGCAGCATTAAGCCGCCGCTAATTGTCTGCTTCTTCGTCTGTCTTCATTTCCGTCCTTCGAATTTTCTGCGTCCTTCTTCACATGTATGAATTCATTCTTATGCATATAATCTTGAGTATTAATTTTGACGGCTCCACCTCATCTGTCCTTCCTTCTCTTCGGGACGGTGGTGTCTTGATAGGTATCAGTAGTCTGCCTTTCTGTGGTAAAAGCTGCCTCAGAGTGGAATGAGGAGTGTGAAGAGAAACTCGATTTTGGTTCGCTCTTAACAAAAGGTGCCCAGGAGTCCTTTCCGTTTGCGATGTTAATGTCCCTTTCGACGTACGGGCCGCTGAACTTAGAATGCACTTAACGTGTATGTGAGTGGACTCCATGGATAGAGTTGTGGTTAATTAATGTTATGTATGAAGGCGATAGACACCTTTACTATTTTGTGCCACGTAGTATAAGTAAGGTATTTGGAATATATAGGAGTTTAGGTATTGGAATAAATGTGGAAAGAAACCAGGCGTTGGAATTAGCTCGCTTGAAGTTCCCTCCACTCTTAGCTCAAATAGAGACATATTTATTTATAAAAAAAATATACACCACTGCGGTTTTCGATGCCAGGTCTTCGGAATGAGAAGTTAGTAATATTACCATCACACCTACTCGATCCTACCTCTGAAAAATTAGCCTCGATTCAAACCCAGGCCTTAAGTGTTGGCGAACAATGCTGTTTGTTTCCCACAAGCGTTTCGACCAAGGAGGTTATGATGTACTGTAGGAAGCATCGCAGCTGATTTGAGAAGCCAGCGGCCATCTTGGTAGGTACGACATATGGACTTCCTATTCGCGATATTCGTACGGATGAAGTTGTTTTTGCACGCGGTAAAGCTTAGAGTTGATAGGTGAATAATGGATTGAATTTTTAAAATTCGTCAGAAAAACAGAGTAATGTGCACAGACACCCAACCAAGCGCAAAATATGTACCTAAATTAATTTAAATTCGTTCTAGTTTTAGTGATAAAATTAACTCCCAGGGGACTCAAATGCATTAATACCGCCCTTAAATAGCGTTAGGAAGAATAACTGACGTCGAAGCGATGAAATTTGGGCACGATTTCATTATTATTAATGTCTTAATACACGCAGAATATCCTGCCGTACGAAACGCAATTCTATTTTATATGGAGTAGGTGGTGCACAATCCTTCCCGAGCATCCCCATTCTGCCTTCATTGCCACTCATATGCTAGCATGCCAGTGCCTCCTCCACTAAATTCTAACCTCCTTGGTTTCGACTTCACGGACCTCGGCGCTTCCCTATCGCCGCCCTCCGCCGCTTTTATCTCCCGCCATTTCTATTTTCCCGCGCGCGCGCTCCCGCGGTCCTTCCCGGACGGTTACCCGTCCAATCCCACCCCTCCCCATCCACACTTCTCGCCAGTGCCCCCCCCCCCCCATCGCCACTGGCTTTAGCATCACGTGCACGCCTTCTTCCCCTTCCAGGGTGCTTAACGGGGGAAAGGGGTGAAGGGGGAGTTTATAAGGGGTGCGCGAGGGTGGTTCCGCGGAGAGAAAAGAGGATTGCGTTATGGCGGTGGAGGGGGGTAAGTTTCCCGCCGGGCAGGGAGTGTTGACCAACGGCATGGGGGGATGTTATGACTCGGGCGTCAGGGAGGACTTCTGTCCCAACAGTAAATTACGCAGAGTGCGCTGGCCGCGGTTCGGGAAGGGTGCCGCCGGAGGTGGGGGCGACGTCGGGTTGGGTTCCCGCAGTGCACCTGTTACTCTCCCTCTCACCCCTCCCCCTCACTCGATCCCTCTTAATCTGCATTAATTCGCCCATCATCGTGCCTTTACCTCCCTTTCCCTCCGCGAAATTTATCGTCCGCCCCGAGTACTCTGGAGCGCGTCGTCGGGTGGATCTCGTAAGGGTCCCGCCCCCGGAAGCAATGAATATGCTCGCAGGATCCGCTCGGACCGCAACTCCCGATCAACCATCTCAATCCCATTCGAGGGACTAGCCGGAAAGATAAATTACGGGTTGATGCAGGGTGTCGGGGAATTTTGAACGGTTGCGCAGCGTGTTGAAACACCTCTCGTTCTCACCCCACTGGTGCGTGGTGCGTATCAGTGATTTCAGTGCAATTTGTAAATTTCACTCGAAATTTGTCGTGCGATTTCGGCGTTACCTTGAATTAATCGGCTTCTCACTAGCCTTTCCTTCTCATAAACACTGAAGGTTTTCTTCAGAAGTAATCTTCTGCCGGTAAACGCCCACTCAGCCAATGTAGTCCTTCTCCTAACGTAATTACTAATAAGCCTATCTTACTACTACGCAGATATCAAAACTGCGACACTTGTTTTAGCCGATGTTCTGTTCCATTTTCATCCTCTCCTTTCACCTCGTGAATCTCATAATTTTAGGTTCATTGTGATTGGTTCATTCCAGATCCATAATGCTTGATTTGTTTAGCGTTGAGTGCAATCCTTTCGCAGCTTGACTCGCGAATTCTTGCGGATAGGCAAACCCAAACTATTTACTTACGGTAGGATTTTTATTTTCACGTATGCTACCGACTTCTAGGGACTGTAAAGGCTCCGCCCCAGTGGGGGTGTGCTTGAATCGCTTGGGATTGATTCCGGTACGTAACTAAGGACTCACTCCTATGTTTTTACATTGCGTTCGGGATTATTCCGTACCGGAATCAATCTCGAACGATTCAAGCACACCAAGAAGGAATAATATGCTCGTGGACCCAAATGGACCGCAGTCGACCGGATCAGCCCGATCTCATTTCCGTCCCAGAAACCAGCCGGAAAGATACATTACCGGTTGATATGGGGCATCGAGGAATTTTGAGGGGTTATGTTGCGTTCTTGAACATCTTACGTTCTCTCCTTACGTTCTTGAACACCTTACATTCTACGACCTTTGCGTGTCGCAGGTTACTGATGTCAGTGCGACGACTGTTGGCGTGTATGCCCCACTGGAAATTTGTTGAGCCAGTTTAGCGTTCTTTAGAGTTCATCCGTGAAAGGTGGTGTAGCGCGTGGCTCCGGTGCTTTTAGGAAATAAATTAGGGAAATAAGAATGGAATGAATCTTCATCAGCCAACATTCTCAAGATTAACTGAGTAAATTATGTTAGACTTGACGGAAGCAATCTTACGATTGCTTCCGCCACTCCATTCTTCCATGGACTCTCCACTCTGTTCTCCACTCCGTTCTTCAATGGAATAACCACTTGATTATGACAGAATTCTTCTCCTGCACACTCTTCGCTATCGCTGAATAAATCGTAAACCTGTTAAACGTGAGTTTGGAGCAGGATATAGAATGCGAGGCGGGCTGGAAGAAGAGCAAACAAATAAGTACGAAGCTTGCCAAGTGAGGAAAAGAATTATTAGAATTGTTCGCAGGTGGCAGAAAATCTATATGGAAGAGGTAATTAGAGGCAGTGTATTTATTTGATTGTTGAGAATTTGTAGAACTTATATGGCCAATGCGTAAGTGGAAGGAAGACTATGGCTTTTAATGTTTTGCATGTAGGGTGACTAAGTACAGAGCTGAAGATTGTATTGGCATCACATAATGGATAGTTTTCCGCAGAAAAGAGGATTTAGAAATAGCTAATAATCCCATTAGAACTTCTTTTGGTCAGTCGATTGTGAAAATGTAATGGAATCAAATGGTTAGAAAGTTTGTGATTTTTGCCTCTATGGAATTACTATCATCCATTTCGTGCTATTACTAAAACCTCAATATTTAAAAATATGGTCTAACGACGTGGTGTTCCTTTTCGCGATTCCTATTTGGTGAATAGAGCCCTCCGAAGTAGAATCTTTCTATAACACTTAGTCCCTCCAGAGGAAAAATTTGGTTGTAAACAATATTGTCTCGGGCAAATGGCTTAAGTTATTTCACACAGAGAAATGTTTTCACGGAGAAAATAGCAAAAATATTATTCTCGCCGCCCTTAGTAACAGTATCTTTTAGGTTACATAGGTTGAGCTCTTGCGGCCGAAGTCATTTTCACCGTTACGGAGACGTTCTAAATTTGGGTGAAAGGGGGAAATTCATTCGAAGAGGCAGTAAGGTGGGAAGAAACCCGATATGGATATTAGTGCTCTTAGCGGAAGGAGCCTCGTGAACTACAGCTTAACGTCAAAACGGCGAATAACAGCGTGGTTGCCCTTATGTTTTGCACGCGACTCCCAAGTAGACGACTGAATATGCCACCGAAAACCCTGCCAGCCTCGCAAATCACGACCGATGGTGGGGTAGAGTGTTAAGGCAACCTTCCATGAAGGCGGAAACCCACTTGAAAAGCCTTGTAAAAAGTATCCCATAAAGCTAATCAACCTCATATATTTCTTGCTTCAGCTATTCTTGGTTGCATAAAAATGTAATTTTCATGCTTCTTTCTTTGAATAATGGTAAATGATTTCGTAAAACACTTAGGGATATGAATATTTGAATAACCTTAGAGTGGAACTGTTATTACTATAGCGCGGAAAAAAGTCTTTTGACTTTTTGCAAAAGTGGGACTGTAATGGTTTTAAATACAAATCTTCACCAATCCCGTAAATAAAACTGTTTTTAATGACTTGCTTGGAGACTTTTTGTGACTATTTTTGGCGTGGCGGGACTTTTTATGATAAAGCAGACTTTTCTGGGCCTTTTTATTTAACCTACATGCCTAAGTTAATATTTTGTTGTTGTGATCACTTTTGTTCAGCTGGGTATTGGACACATCTGTGTTTTTCTTGTGGTACTCCACGGAGCAGAGATGTACTGCAAAAATGTAAGCTCCTGGCAATTGTTAATGCGAAATTTTATTAATAGCTCCGGAAAGTGCATTGAATTCTAGGTAAAGAGTTAGGGGGAGGGACAGGACTAGGTTCCTATCCCTTCCCCCAGAGAATGTTATGCCGTCCCTCAGCCAAATATTCCAGCCATAGCTCCATTACCTTAGTTATCCTTCCCCCCTACAAACCCCCCCTCCCCATATTCCTACCCAAATCCTTCCCCCTGGATGCAATATGTAAAATACCGCAATGAATTGCGTTAATAAGCGTTTCAATACTCTCCTCCATACTTAAATTACTTAAGTAACCATTAAGACTTAAATAACCATTTCTTCTCACCTTTACTGAGAGTCCCTGTCGGAAATTCCCATTTCTTCGCAAACGTCTCTTTTCCAAATGATATCCTTTTCGTATGACCTTAAGACAGATCTCATTTTCACCCAACATTAAATCCCAGATACGTTCATTGCTCTGTTTGGTCAGGATGATGCAGCCAACTTCAATGTTTGGCCATTCTCCCTTTCTGACTGGTTAGCTAATGTTATCAGTCGCTCCCCAACTACATTACCCCCTGCCTCATCCTATACTTCCCTTTCCCATTTCATCCACGTATGATTTTAAATACGCAAACGGGCAGCCGTAGCTCGATTCTATCACTGCCCACCCTGATTCTACATCCGCTCCACTAACTTACGCCGTAAAACGCCATTAGCTTTCCATGAGGCGCACATCTCTCCAGTCAGTTCCTGATCTTCAATATTTTCATCCACTTTACTCATTCAAAGACCGCCTATATATCCGCAAAACTAATGAGCCCGGTCTGAATTCTTGATTTATCTCTATGGCGTTCTCATCGCTGGTATTACTTGTCAGGGTCCCTTCCTTACCTTGAGCTGACCTTCATCTAATTTATTTTTATAGGAATCAAATCTGTCTTCTCGCTATCTCTTTCCCATAAATACTTTCAACAACTCATAGCATTTCCCTCTCCTTCATTCTCGAAGCTCTGGAGTGATTCTGCAGGATAGCTCCCCGTTCCAACTGTTCTATTCAGTCCACCCTCAAGAAATTTGATTCAGATTCCGAGAGATAGAAAGAATTCAAAAAATGAGGGTCAATTGGTCCAAAATGATGCACAAAAAAAGAATAAACTCAACTGAAGTAAGTACCTTAGGTACTATTCGTTATCAACGGGAAATTTGGAGAGTAAAAAATTTAAAATTAAGGACATCGCGACGAACTTATCTGTCGGCTGTGTCACCACAATTAAGTCATCTCGTTATCTATCCATTATTAGTTATCTTTAATCGTTTTGTATCTTCTACCCCTCTCGTTTCCTTATGTCGCTCAAGTAAATGAAGTAGGTATATCAACTTTCCTAGCCACTCTAGTCGTAGGAACTGTATTTTTGCCGAAGTGTGCGTGGGTTCTAATTACACTTAGGTCGTCTGTTAGACATGAATGTTGTGGGATTCGTTGGAAAAGCTAAATAGTTGCGTAATCTAGGGAAGGCACATTTTTTAATGTAAGAGCATCCTGAAACAAGGACCTTTTGTAACGACCATTAAGTGACGGTAGGGGCTGTAAAAAGCTATTTACTTTGGTAATAGGTAAGACACCAACGTGAGAGGAAATGATGATGAAGAATGGTTAATATCAATGAATAGACGGACCGTAGTAAAATTCAAAGAAAATAGGGAAGAAAATTATGAAAATACTGAGGATGATGAACGAGTAGTTCTTGGAAATGTGGGCCATTTGGAGAACCCGAGAGACCTACACCTAGATTATTCATCGAAAGGTACTTATCTTTTTTCAAAGAGTATAATTTCTGGAACGTTGACGGGACAACCTTATTGAACGCGTCTGGAGACAGGATGGTGTAATGAAGAAGGTTTCGTCGAGAGGAAAGGGAGAGAGAAGAGTGACTAAGGCAGACTACGGATAAGATACTTAAACCAAATAGCGAAAAATGTGAAAGGCAAGCATGTTAATGGGCAGAGTCATTAGCAGCCATCTCCGGGTTCAAATTGTGAAACTGTGTACAGCAATTTGTATGGATTCAGCTACCTCTCCTCAAACCTCCCGTATTCCGGTCAACCCATTTACCCAGATTATCTCCAGCTTCGGGTGACCCCCTCCCCCCCCAACCCAACTGCTAGGGTCATTTTCCTCATCCATTTACTCTCGAGTAAATGCTAACCCCTTCTCCTAAGTGGAAATCCCAACTCTTCCCCCCAATCATCTCCTGACGACGTTCCCTTGGGAATGCCAAAGGTGCGATGCTCAACAACTTCCTCCTATTACATTATATTCTCGTTTATGGATGTTTACTATATCTTTATGTGGTTCATCTGAAGATGATTTCGTGGGACAAAACATGGTGGCGATTAAACATGCCTTTACGGAAATATCAAGACTTGTCTTCATGCTTTTGAGATATTTTTCGTGACAAACAATCGATTTAAACCAAATTTCCCTCCCCCCCGTGAATAGACCAAAGGCTCTTTAAAGGATAACGATTATTAATGCACATCAATACTCGTTGGAATGTCGTCAAAATTGAACTTAATAAAATTTCGACACAGTGACTGAAAGATTAAAAATGTATACCACTTTAAGGATCAAACGCGAGACCTGCAGTACACTAGCTCTTTTTGTAAATCACTCTGCGATTGTTGGCTTACCCGAGTTCGATGAATCTAAGCAATTCGTGTGACAATTTGCGCGTGACTACTTTATTCTCGCGAACCCGGTCCAGTGGGGGAAAAAAGCCGAGACATGTATTTCTTTGTTTTGCTTCTAGTTTCATGGAAAAAATGTTCATCTCATTTCGTGATCCGAGTTACACGACCTCTCTTCATTAGTTTCATGAATGGTGACCTTTCACCCCCTGGCACACATTCTCGCGGTGGCTGCCTGGGAATCACGTAGATGTATACGGGTGTAATCTATCCTGATTTTGATTACCCTCGAGATATCCTCTGTGAACCGTCGACGGAACGTTAAAGAAAGAAACAAGGAGCCCTAGTCTTGAATCTTTCGTCTTCGAAATCTTTACGCTATAACGAATGAAATTTGTCGTTGTGATAACGTTATTCGTTTCTAGTTATTCTTTTATCCACGTTGATAACAAAATATGACGTTTTCGTTGGTATATTACAAGATATTTATTCGGTGACTAACGAAAGATTCAGGACTCGGGCCAAAGTTGCCTTCACTTCCTTTTGCGCTCCTTAAGTTTGAAGGCGGTCACTGCGGACTCGCACGACGGTGTTTTTGGTTTCTGAAGTCACTGGAACACTTTAAGTCGCTGCTATTTTTCTCTTGGAACTTTTATTATTTTTTGTATGCTAACCGTATTTGAAATTTCTCTTCACAAGTATCAGTTTCTAGTATTGCCCACATTTAATTCAGTTCCTCCGCCAATGAATCCCTTTCGTGTTCATACTGTCGTAAACTATTGGACTATGACACTGCTTGCGGCCGCTTTGCGGAAATTGGCATTTGATTACTGCATACTTTAGTGTGCTTGAATCCAATCGTTAACTGTCTTCTCTAAAATACCAATTAATAAAGTAAGCTTGGCCCTGCGCCTGGCCATTAATATCATCGGCGTGGTTTTTTGCAGTTGAAAATCTATATTTTGCTCGAGTACCCAATATTATCGATTATTTGTTATATTTTGTTGATTTTATAGCTTTTAACGATTAGGGTACGTTTTAATGGAGCCTACATATTCTTCTTATTTAATTGACAATGCCTTTTACCTCCACGATTTCCCTATTTGTATCTAAGATAGGCATATAAATGGATTTATTTGTTTACTTCCAATACCAGATGATAATTTCCAAGTTTTACGGTACCTACTAAATTATACATAACATAACATAATTAACATACATTAAGTAGTAAATTAATTTACGTCAGTAAACAATTCGCTGTTATAATTAAAATGTTTCATGATAATTTCTTCAGTAAAATTGTAGTTATTTTTCTTCGCCAAACTGAGATGCCTACTACCCTCCATTTCTTCGTTCAGCTGATGACATGATATTCGAGGAATGCAAAGGGGTTTTTTCAAATAAGGGTATAATTTTGGCCATTCCTATCGGCTCTCGACCGATACTCTCAGACTTTTCTGTCAGATCGTTCCCTTCCATATTTGATTGCTACGCCATATTTTAGGGGTGAGTAAAAATAGGTGTGGGACCCATTGCCTTTCGCTAGTTTCCTAGGCTCAGGTCGTTGGCACTCTCTTGCGTCTTTTAAATGGGACAAAAACCTCTTTCTGGGTCCTCCTCCAGTTGTTTTTCTCTCTTGGATTATATTTATAAAATTCTTCCGGTAAACTTGCGCCACCCGTCCCTATTTTACACCATTTACCTATATTTCTTCTCCGAACGTGTATACTGTTCGAAATGTTATCAGACGGAAATATTTAAGTAAAAGAACCAGGGCAATGAGTATATGCGTGTGTAATAATGATACTACGTCTATTCGATAATGAACATTATATCCAACGAAATCAGTGATTAAATATATAAATTCTAACATTCATAAAACTAAGACTTTAAGCTATTGCGCTCCTTATTCTTGACGAAATGACGTTTAAACAGTTCCATGTCTTCTTATGCTTGATTGTTAGTATATAATTTACTTTGTTAATATACTTTGGCTCGTAAAATACTTTGGCAATAATTTTTCCAAATGGTTATTGGACTCTATTATCTTGATGGAGTATTTTTATGCGTTAGTGCAGCCTATTTCATCCTAAATTTGACTTTGTGAGGTTATGGTAGAGTTTTTTCGAAAATTTCCTTCTACGAAAAGGATAATATTAGTTTTGTGAGGGAAGAAGTTTGGAAAATTGCAAAATATTGACCCTATCAAGTTGTTACACCACCCGAGAGCACGTAAACCATTTGCTTTTGAATGATCGTGGTGATCGTTCACCCCCCGCTACACGCGCTTGCGTTGGCTTGCAGGGTGTTTGACAACAGTAAATTTATAGGTCTGTCTCAGTTTTCCGTTCAGAAAAACCGCTTAGCTCTTTACCCTAACGTTGTCTAACCACTATTGGATATCTACGTACACATCACTGCATACTCACATTTATTATTGAGTTGTCTGTTTATTTTTCTGAAAAGAGATATCCATAGAGACCAATAAAGTCCTGAAAACCAAGGATAAAATCCCATACTTATAGCCAATAGTCAGCTCAGTTTGTACAGTTGTTGGCGAGCTAAAGTCGAGTGTTTGCTCTCGGCGATGAAAAAAAAGACATGGAATGAAATACTCTGGCGGAAAGAAGGTGAGGGTCACCGTAAAATTAAAATGGCAAAAGCATGAACAAGGGGAAAAATGTTGTAAAATCAGAATCATCTGGGAGAAAAATTAACAAATTGATATCAATAATGAGAAAATTACTTTAGCAAAAGAGGAGCTGTGAAAAGAACAGTAGTATTTCATGGGACTTTAGAAAAGACCAGTAAAGAATCTTTAAATTGAGTTTCTTATTCATGGTACCGAAATGTGTATACTATGGAGCGAAGGTATAAATAGACTGGAGGCACTTGAGGCGTGGGTGTTGAGAGGGAGGGAGGAGGCAAGGTGGATAGGAAAGAGGACTAACAAAGGCGTTATGCGTGCCAGGGGAGAAGAAGAAGGGTCCGGGGGAAATAATGGTGTGACAGAAAAAGCGGAGGGGCAATAGTATTTTGAAGGGTGAATGACATGAGAGAGAGTATTTTTGCATGAGATATACATCTACTGGGTGCCTTGTAATCCCTTTCCCCTGGTGGTATTTCACCCCTGCCCTTGCATAAACATCAAAATACACCATGTACGTGCGCTAATAAATGTAACTCCACTTAATTAGAGAGACCTGTTGGTTATACATCCACCAGGCATGAGCCATGCAATAATTAGTTTTTACAAAATAATGTTGTAAATTAGCCTGTTGGCATGAGGTAGAATACATTGGCCATTGGCCATCGTATCAGCTTTAAAGTTACATCTAAGATTTACCATGAAAAATGAATGGAAAGAACGGGAAAGGAGGATCTTGTATGATATAAACGAAGCAGTAAGTGAAGTGAAAGTAAGAAACAAGTCGCATTTGTCCACAGTTTTATTGAAACATCGAGTTCTCGGCGCCTTTCGACTCTTTACGCAATTGTCTGGTGAATGACATAAAGTGTCGAAATGCGCCATGAACTCCATGTTTCAATAAAACTGTGGACAAATTTGACTTTTTTCTTACTTCAGTGTCAGATATTTTACACGGCATCTCACCAGGGCAATGGTTTAAATTTAACTGGCGTTAACCTTAAACCAATTATGAAAGATGTTAAAGAAAAGACCCATGAATAATAGAATATGAAAAGATTAGCCGCAAAGGAGAATTAAATGGAGAGATGCGTTAAACCAATCCTTGGATCGAAGACTTGTGATCAGGATTTACAACTAAGATTCAGTCTAAATGTTAACAAACTATTATGGCCTTCGGTGGCCCCTTACCTTTAAATACGTCCTGCGTCAGTTTTGTGTCTTCGCGAAAGAAGACGGAAGACGTGTTGTGAAGTGGGGAGCGAAAGAGCGCCTCTATGGAAGGAATGGGAGGAAAAAGAGGGAAAGCGTGGAAAGGATTAGGGATTTTTAACTGTGAGAGGGTCGGTAGGAATGCATGGAAACCCTAGAATGGACAAAGTGTATGCCATTTTTTGCCTGCGTGGAAGTAAAGGTTGCTATTGACCAAAGAATTGGAGAGTTCGAGCCAAGAGTAAAATTTTATTCGTAGATGATCATTATAGATCGCCTGTAAAGATGACTGGTAAGTTGAAATCAAGACCTCTTTATTATTAATATTATTATTGAATAGTTATTATTAATGTTTAATAGTTAATATTATGTTGAATAGTTTTCGTTTTTAATAAAAGACCTGAACTCACGAAAAACCATCCATATGTAAAGATGACGTTCGACAATCAAGGCAAGATATTGGAACCGTCTTTCGCGTTTTCACTGTCATTATCAATGACACAAACCCCTCTAGAAGTATACTGCTCAGTAATTTTGCTGACGACTACCATATGGGATTAGTGTAATGAAGCAACATACGAACCATGAAGAATGGTGGCCGTGTTATCTACCTCCGTAACCCAATTAAAAAATACCGATACTCGAGTGCGCGCGTTATGATGATCTACGATCGATCCCCATAGGTTCTAACGGAACGGGCCCCCTGATTACATCTACATAATACCCTGCAAGCCGCGACAAGGGTGCGTGGCAGGGGGTGTACCATCACCAGGTAAACATAAAGACTAGTCCGTGTATGCACCGATTACATGATATTGATTCTGAAATACGTAATGTTACCTTCCCATGGAAAATGCTAGTCATGAGCTACTCACGAGACACATGCAACCAAATTCTCAATATCTACAAAGTAATGCAATAACCACTGACCAGTCAGGCACCTATTCATCTACATCTGCGTAATGCTCTTGTGAGCCACCACGAGGGTGGTGGCAGGGGATGAAGATCACCGAACATGAAATACTTATATGCAAGTTAGAGATATAATGCTACTATTTCATGGAAAAACCTTTGATGTAAGATTCACATGCAACTAGGTGGTTAGTAACTACACTATTATTCTAAGTCCGTGCTAAACATTAATGGTGAGAAAAACATTATATTAAATATATTTATCGGCATTTCCCAATTAGGCAGCATAGTAATGCTCAAGCATGCTTCACGCACTTTAGACTACTCTAGCAACTTTTTACCTACCTAACCCTTTGCTATTCTGTCTTTGTGCTCTCTTATGGTACGTGGGAAACATGAAATTTTAAATCTAACAGTACGACAACCTATCTCTCTAATCCTGTTAATCTGATCAAACCTAGCATAATACGCAGGGATTCTTAATACATACCTAACGTCATCTGTAAACACATCAGCTTCGAAATTACTTAAAAGGTTTAACCTAAATTTTAACCTGCGTTCTGATAGTAATTCTATTTTAATTCTTCTGTTAAACTCGTAAGACTAATGCAATTATCATAACGGCCTTTAACAAATATTGCTGATCTCCTTTGCACACGCTCTGATTCCTTTATCGTACCTTTCTCGGACGGATTCCATATACTAGCGACATATTCTAAATGAGGTCTGACTGGTGTAATCTTCAAACATATCAATTAATATTTCCTGAAGTAAGCATGAGTTAGCAATGTTAAAGCATGAACATGCTAAATAAAAACACTACAGACAACTCTTCTGCATCAAAATCTACCTTACCTATTCTAATTACCCGATGCTTCGCTGAAATCTATTACTGTACATAGTTGTTTGCGGATTACTTTCATTTACGCGCTTCTCCGACGGATGTGACTGTGGTGTCTGAATATATGTGGTACCGAATGGTTTTTCAATACTGACCTTTGGAGTTACCATTGATAAGTCCTAAATTTTCCTTAGCTGACATATCAGTCAGCTTAGGAGGCCTTCCTTTCCGATGCCTCCCTTAATCTCATGGCTGGCATTGAAACTGCTGGAGCGTTACATCCGTCGCGTGTCTTCTTGCTGTGGGGAAAAAATTGTAACCGATATCTAGCAGACTTGTGCGAAGTGCTATCTCGAAGATATGAGTACGACATACGATAAGATTTTTTGTCACCTTTTTGGTTTGAAGACTTTTATTTACCTATATTTGGCCTAACTCGACAATTTGTGAAGCGTGCTTCCGATCTCCCTTAAAGATTCAGCGGAACAATAAACTTGTGTCCTCACTCCACCACCCCTCTTCTATCTGAGAAGCAGTTAGTGAACGTAAATCGCCGAAGCTTTGTACAAATTTCCTCTTCAAATGGTGAAAAACCGTTTCTATTCGACGGGAGCTTTAAGTGTTTCACGACGTATCCTGGATCTATCATTCTCTCTCTAGCTCTCGTAGATTTTAGTTTCGCAGAATTCTGTCGTCCTCTAACAGCTGATGCTTCCGTCAACTGTCGTGACAGTTGCTTGCGATGTAGCCTGTAGCCGACCACGCTCGCAGCTCTCCGAGTTCAGCGATGTCCATGGTATGATTTATTAATTGTCACCATCTAAATTGGCGTAAACTTGATACAGGTTCCTATGAAGTCGGTATTCGGCTTCATCGGCAAAGCTTACCAAACCTGTGTAAGTTTAGGAGTATTTATAATTCAGAGTGCCTCGTATCCCCTCTTGTCTGAAGCGTTAAGGTCTATCACGTGATTATTTTTCCGTTTTGCATCACTGAGACAGGTAATTTTCGGGATCCATCAATTATTTTTTGTGGTTAAGCAGCGACAGCCTTATTTGCATATATTTCTTGTCCACTCTTGGTAACCTAATAGTTATTTAATTTTTCATGCAGTTCATTAAGTTATTCACTGATTTCTTTGAGTAGTGTAACAGTGTTGCGTACATTTGTGTAGGGAATACTGGAGAAAACGATTTAACTTAGGTAAGCGCATTGTAATCGTATTCAGGGTCCCATGGTGTAATGGTTAGCACTCTGGACTTTGAATCCAGCGATCCGAGTTCAAATCTCGGTGGGACCTAATTTTTTTGCTGTGTGTGCCCTCTTGAAATCAGTTTCAGCGACGATGCTGTGTAGAATTTGAAGCAGTGGTCTTCGCTTGGTAAATTTAGATGAGTTAACGTTGAGACTAAAATATAGTTCTTCGATAGAGCTTTCCTTGGGTGGAGTTACCCTACATCCATGAAGTGTAATCTGTAAGTGTAGATTATTAAAAAATCTGGATTCTTCAACCTACCAGAATTTCAATTCCACACAATGTCATGATTCACCACGTTACGTTACGACTTGGCTGAAACACTGCATGAGAATTCAGCTTCTTTCTCTATGCGTTGTTATTGCCATGCACAATTCGAATTGCGGCTACTATACGAGTCGTTGATTGAGAAAAAGGTGAATAGTGGAAAGTGAACTGCCTTCTAATCACCAAGTGTTGAGGTGGTTTCATCACCGTAATCCACCTCGCAAAATGCCTTTCGTGCTGCGCGAGCCTCTGTCGTACTTCGCAATGGATTTGAATGCCTAATCGAGAAGCAAAACAACTCAAGAACTTTAAAATACTCCCCTTCGATGAAATTATCAGTGGAAGAATGTCGAAGGATTACGTAAAAATGTTATTTGGAAAGAAGATATTGTTGTTCAGAATGAGTGCTCAGAGAGTTGCTCAGAAATCTTTTTTCTTGATATAAAGAGTGCAGATATTATGGGCTAATATTGGGCAAAGAATTTTTATTGTACCTTAGCAAGTAATTATGTAATTAAAATGATGGTGTAGCTTGGGGAGTCACAACAGCTTGTGATTGGGTAACTTCATGCGTATTTCTAACGGTACATTTTGCCAGAATTATTTTTTCGACTTATGCGTACATAACATTTTGTCATTGGTGCTACTGCCCAGATATTTAATACAAACATTATAAGCGCCGAATGGAAGACACACGCACCCTCCCCCTCGTCTTCCAGTGCAAAATGACACTCCAGAGTGTAATTTATTTATCACATGTATTCTGTAAAATATGTTTCACTGAATATAACGTGTATAACTGCCTGAAGAGAAACGTGAAAGTTTTTCGTATCCCTATAAGCCTACTCTTACCCAAAGACTTAATATAATAGCTGATACTTCTTTTTTGAACTCTATTTTCTTGTATTTTTGAGTCCTTATAAGAATAAAAAGCGAGGTTAAGTTTTGCAAGATGATTTGTGCGACCAGATATTTGACATCATTGGCTTTAATTATTTTTCTTTACGGTTCCCACATCTCATCTTTCTGAGAACCTGAATCTTACAGCATGACGATGGGAACACTGACAGTAATAACGGCCCCTCACTCATTGGCAAAAACCATCGCCACCAAGGCATCTTCATGCGAGGGCTCACCAACGGGTTTTCAACGGTTTAGATGTTATTATAAATATAATTAAGATTAAATCGGAATTGTGATATCCAAATTTTGCTTTAATATGGATAAATTTACGTCCGTAAGTGGAAAACCCGCTATGTATTTCGGAGCATTTATTGCTACACTTAAGGATTCTATAGCCTCCCGGCAGTCAGAGGAATAAGGATGTGGAAATTTCCAAGACGATTCAGTTCTGGATTAACTTAATTGAATATAAAATACATCTTGTGATTCGTACTGTATTTTTATATTCTCTCTCCACACTGCGTCGGCAGGTCGGAGAGAAGCGGGGAAATAAGAGAGACCTAAAATAAGACTCCCGATTTCCTGCTATGTTCCTCTGCCGTCTTAATGAATTCATAATTGAACACTTTGCCTCACGTGTGATAGTGCTTGTAATATTTTTCTGGGTAGCAAATGGATTTAACATAATTATCGTGAATATCACTTTTCAGACTAGATCAGAGGTCGGCAAACTCTTGTAACGGAATAGCAAAATCTGTACCTCTCAAATTTTTAAAATTAGCCGAGAACCATGAATATATATTTAAAAATAAGTAAATTTAATATTTTATTGAATTTAATACGATGGTAAAGAAAATTGTTAATGTTATCTTTCTTTAAAGAAGATAAAAATCACAAAATTGTTCCCAGCAGTTTTAATCAATCTAAGCAATGAGTTTGGATTTCCTGAGTGTTTCTGTAGGTCCTCTTTGTAGGTAGTAATTTTTCACTCAAACCTCGATTCCAAGATATTATATAAAAATTTGATAGAATCACTTACTGATGCCAATGCATACTTATATAAATTAAACTATAATAGTTTTTTTCATCTTTAATTTTACTTCCAAGTCACGTGAGCATATTAAAAGAACCGCATGTGGCTCGCAAGTCTGTTTGCCGACCAACCCTAGTCTAGATTACCTGTTTCGTGTCGGTTCACCCCGATTGATATTGTCTTCTCTATTCTACATAATTCCCTTAGTATTTTCTCCACTTCATTTTCTCTGGAAATTCAGAATCCGGGTTAGTATGTTGGTTGGAATTGGGAGTAGCTGCAACGAACTTTGAAGGAGAATCGCACTGGCGAAATAGACGTTTGTCCGTGGATGTGAACTAATGACTGGGTCGTTGAATATAGAAGTTTAGAAAATACTGGCGATATGTCTATTATAAAGCGTGGCATTCTCTTCCATCAAGGCGTGGGCTTCAGGAAAGAGGAAAAATGTCGACTGACGTATTTTTAGATGTAGGTGTGGAAAAGGAACGAGAATGCAACGTGGGCAGAATAGAGGACGAACGATGAAGTGCTGGAGATAGGAGAGTGAATTGGTGGAAGAAATTAGGAGATGGAATGGGAAGTAAACGGTGTTTGAAAGAGGTGGTAAGAGGGGAGAATATTAAAATAAGAGGTGTAGATTAATTGGTAATTTGGATGGAACGGAATGGTGAGATGGGAGAAATATTCGGAGGGATAGAACAATATGTAAAAGATAGAAAAGGTTTAAAGGTATTTACAAGATTTCTTTTCCGTGTAAAGCTACCTTTCCTGGTAGATCACTTCTAATGTAATGTTAATATATAATTTTCTACCATTTGGATGATATCATGCAATAGGCGTTTAGTATACGTGTTTCGGCCTCTGATGAAACTGTACTTAAAACTACGTTATCATCATGAGCCGAAAGAAAATGTAGCCCTGCGTGGTCCTACCTCTCTCTGGTTATTTAATTCGGCCTTAAAATGAATTCATTTGAAGCAAAAAATTCCCTCACTTACAGTTCCATTTGGAATACTTAAAAGGTGGTGCCTTGTATACTGTCAGGTGGTCTTTTTTATCGTCTGTACCCCTTTTTATATTCGCAGCACTGTAATTATTTGGTTAGTATTTTTGAAGAAATTGTTGTACAGAAAATATTGAGAATATACTTAGATCTATGAACGAAGAAGTGGAAGGGAATTAATAAAAAAACTCACTAAGTAAATAAGAAAAAAAAACTGAGACGGCGCATGGTTCGTATAGTATCCAAATTTGGATTCTAACATTTGCAACTTGGGGTATTCTTAGATGATTCAAATGTACGTTCCAATAAAGTGTTTTTTCACTTCCAAGCTAGGCTTTCAGCTTGTTAGTAGTTAGTATTCTGATAGAATGCCCTCTTCTCCTGGGTCGCGGGGTAAATCCCTCGCCTGTATTTCCTAGAGTTGCGGGTTCGAATCCCGCCCGGGAAGGACTGCCCCGGGCATGGATGTTTGTGTAGTCCAATATGTTAATAGTAAGAGAGGACGTCATGGTCCTGAATTCGCAGAATAAATGAAGCCATTATTATTGTTATTAATTGTTTGGTATTCACCAATGTCCATTTAGCCTGGTTCATCACTGGCTATTCTTTCTCCCAAATAACAATGACCTTGCCCTGCATCGAGCATTCGTTTCTCTAGTTTACTATTAGTTTACCTCCCGGATTTCAATTCTCTTTATTGCTCTCATACGCCACGATTGGAACCTTGATTTGTGGCGGACGCATGAGCAGTAAGACACTCTCCCCTGTATCGGATCTACGTAAATAGTTCCATTTTGAATTCCTCCCCACCCAATGAGTCCACTAAATTTCAATATGTGGGACGATAGGGAAACCTACCACTCCTCTCACCCTTCTTCACGGCGTGCGTGCGCCCCGATAAAATTAGTTGATTCCTCGCGCCGCTGGTATAATATATGTCCCGGCTCGCCGCCGACGCCGCTACTCGGAGTACTCCCTCGGGTCCCCACTTATCATCGCGACATTCTCGCCATTCTTCCTCCCTCCACTCATCCAAACATCCACCGTTCCTCCCCCTCTCTTCTCCCTTCCCGCCCTCCCCCTTTTCCATTCGCCCCACACTCCGAGCCCTCCCGTCCTATTCACCTTCCCACTGCTCGCTCCGTAAATCAGCTCCACTCGTCACCTTGTTCCCGCGCGGCTTCGCGCCGCACGACATGTCCACCGTCCACCCAGTTCGCCTCAAGGCTGTGGCATTTTCCCGATCTTGCGCCGGTTTAATCGGTTAACCCAGTTCAGGACGGGGACGGAACGCCAGGAACACTTGGGGAAGTCTGTGGAATAATAGTCGTCGCGAACAGTTACGCCACCCCATGTTTGAAGTAGTAGTAAACTATTGCCTTTTAGGTGACCTAACACCTAAGGTTACGCCTTTTCACCTAGCTTATATGTAATGATGGTCGCAACATCCATGCCCGAGGTGAAGCGTTTCTTGGGTTGCCAAGTAAAAAGACTGTGGCCGGTCTCAGTTTTGAACCACATGTTTTCGTGGACTGCACCATACTATCACGTTTGGTACAAGAATAAGGTTGAAAAATCAAAGAGACCGTTTGCGGTTACGTTTTTTTTAGCTCTTAGTGGTCGGCATTTGGCCATAAAGTTGGCGTCATTTTTTTATGACTTTGAATTCGCATAATTATGCAATGGTGTTCGTGTTTATCATTCAAGTGGCGCCTTCCTGTTGAACTTTCCCTTACATAATGGCATTTTAAGTGGAAGCGGTGACGTTAACTCACGTTGGGAGATGAAAGTATAGTGTGGGAGAGAGAAAAACAGACCGGATGCGTAACAGAGTTCGATCTGGAGAAAGATAGAGAGAATACGGGTATGTTCCCAAAGAGAGGTCAATATGTATGTACTCGCGCTGATGAAAACTGACAGTATGTGGAGGAAATTATTATGGAAGTAGTTGTATGAGCAAGTAATTGATGGTGAAGGTAAACCGAAGCCATAGTAGATGGAATACTAAGTAAACCGGAAAAGAGAGGGAAAGAATAGGAATTTAGGGTAAAATGCAAATAGATGGTGTCTGAGGAAATGAAGAAAAGTAGTGATTCCACTACCATTACTTTTACTCTTGTGAAGATGCTCTTTGACAAAAGAGGGAAATGCTGAGATTTAATGCAATATTCATACGCTTCATGGCGGGATATCATCTAGTTTAACACCGGATAAAATCGTGGAAAAAACCAAAAATCGAAGAATTTCACTAAGAAGTTCACCTACCCCAATACCTTCGAAATTGACGGGAGCCTGATCATCGCCATCTACTGGTGCAACATTAGTTGTCGTTAACAGTTCATGATTTGTGCAAAAATTGATGTATACACTGTCAGGAATGATCTAGTTGCATCGAATGAAGTAAGAAAGGACTGCACTGCAAGTCTTAAAAAATGCGAAAAAACTAAGAAAATTAGAGAAGTGTATTGTCAAATAGGTCATGTTTGGTGCCGGATAGTGAGCAGTCGTCAGGATATCATTACGGGCTGATGAATAGGCTGAGTCGAAATATTGATTCTACGATTGAGTGATTCTACGAGGAAAGGTGCCTGAGATATCGATCGGCCTTGATGAGTAGTATGCCCTCCCTTTGTCATCGAACCTAATTTTCGCTGTTGTTTGGATACATTATTTTGTTTCCCGATGGTTTGTTTGAACGGTCTGACTAACAGTTTGGTGGAGAGATTCGCTTAGTATGTTGAAAGGATTGAAGATACGGCGCGGCGCGGCAGTTTCCCCGCTCGTTCACCATTTGCTTTTTCGTGATCGCGTCTCTGGATTATACTCACATGTGGAGGCTGTCGCTCCGCATTAATAATAAATAAGGGCCGTGGGAAATTAATTATAAACTGTGGGAATTTCTTTGTTGTGTTTCCTCAAGTCATTCTTGATGAGAGATTTCCGCCTGGCTAAGTCAGTAATTGTTTCCTCGCGTGACAGATTTTGCACCTTAGGGACTGATATGACTCACTGTCCATGGTCTGTGAAGTTTCCATACATTCACAATGACATTCCTCCTAGCATGTTGTTGCTTTACTGCCAATTAAAATAAGACTTATACGGGTTTTAAAACTAATTATTAGCTCGTTCTCCTAGTCAAGTGCCACCCACCTTTTCTTTCTTCCATTCGATATGATTTCCTCCTTATTCAGCTAAAATATCTTTTATTTCTCTTTTCCTTACCTTGCAGTCTTCATTGCATTACGGCCTTCAGAATACCATTCCATTTTATTGTCTCGTCTTTCCACGTATTTTTCTCCCAAATTATCATCTCGAGCAATTTTCTCTCTTCTTACAACCTTCCTGTGAGAACCGCATGAGTGTTCATCATGGCACGGTTGCCGAGTCACTTCGTTGACCCGGCTCCAGATTTTAAGTACTAAACGCGTATCTCCACGATGAGACTTGGGCTGGCGACCCGTGACCAAGGCAGCTTAGAACACTGATGGGATCTGAGTCCTTCGGTGAGAGTTTAAGCCTTTAAGATTAAGCTTGATTCATGCCCGAGTGGTGCGCGCTGCAGCTCTTCCTCTTACCAACAATAACAATATTCTAAGGCATTTACTACTTTTCCCAGCTCTAGGGGTCGAATGCAACGTCATCTAAATCTAAACGACGTATTTTTCCTGTTTTGATTGTAGTTTATGGTCAATGACTATAAAACTAAGGCATAACATTTTTTTCTGCAAAAAGGCATATCTTGCGTAAGTTTCATTGCATTAATAGAATGTTGTCCTGATGCTAAAATTCACTATTTTTCCGTTTCTTCACTCATTCTCGCCTTGAGGTTACGTAATTTTAAGTGTATTTTTGTAAGAAAACGGATCGTAGAAAGTTATGAGTATATTGGTATAAATAATCAAAGCTCTTTTCTTTCTATGAACATGTGAAATATGAAAAAATGACATAACCCCCATTTTAGGGTGTAACCTCCTAAACTGACAGCCAATCAGCTAACAGTTTGTACATGCTAGATTCGTGCGAACCGTACCTACCCATCTTCCCCCTCCTATGCCTTCCCCTCCCGGCACTCCAACTTTCCTGCAATTCTCCCCCCTCCCCATCCAATGCTATGCCCAAGGTCCCTATAAAAGTAATATAAAGACCATGGCTATGCCTATGACCCTGGCGTAAGGAAGTAGAGGGCGACATAAGTGGCAAAAACCATCGTTTCCCTCGTCATTTTCATCTCTGCCTCCCTGGGAAATTGAGAGAGAAGTATTGAATGACGTTATTAAGGATAAACTTCATAAGTATGCTTTTAGTAAAATCAAACCACAACGAAAACGTTTATAGAGTAAAACAAACATTGACTCTCGTAAGTTGTCTCGAAATTTTTTTCCCATTCCACGTGTTATTTTTCCTAGCGGTCATGAACCCACTATTGCCCCGTATTCTGACGTATTATCCTCCACGCACGTAAGGATCAGGTCGGAGTGGTGGCATCAGTACTAGCTTCTCTCCTCTAGGGTTCCAATTTGTATCCCGGTAGGATCAGATATTGTTCATTGATATACCGCTCCTTATTTGAGTAGCGTAGTGTAGTGAACACCGTATGTTTAGTACTCCATCTGTCGGATGGGACGTTAAGCTTATTGCCGTTAAGAGCAATGGCTGATGCTGACTTTAGGTTTTCCTCCACGCTCTCTTGCTCCTGGAAAATTCCCTGCCAATACCCAATCCTATCCTAAATGGTGCAAATAGCCTAAGCTGTTAGTCATCTCCACGAATAACTCCCAACTACCAGCCATGTACCTAAACACCCAAGAGCCGAGCAAATCATTTCTTCACTCCATTTAATACATTTCGCCTAAAGAACTAATGATGAGCCCTTGAATGTCACGAGCACCGCGAACGATTCACGATGTCGCACAAGGCTCCCAGTGTAGTTAACATTAGTGGGTGATCAGGTTTGTGTGGTGGATAGAATACATACTGCCATCCCTAGGGTTCAAATCCCAGCTGAGGTAGAGATTTTCTTTGCTGTACGGGTCCCCACTTGATTCTTTTTGAGAAGGCGTTTTAAGTTCAGTACCCCGTCTGTCGGATGAGACGTTAAACCGTGGACTCCTTGGAGCCTTTCGTAAAGAGCAGGCTAATGCCGATGCCGGGTTTCCCTCCACCTTCCCCTCCCTTCCCTCCTCCCTGAAAAATTCCCACCTCTACCAATTCACCCATCAATGGCGCAGATGATCTAAGCCATTGGTCGCCTTCCCCGTCTAAACCTCCCTTTCTTCAGGCCTCCTTGGTACTTCCCACATTTCCCGTCACAGGTGCGTGGGCCGGCCGTATTTACGCGCACGCTAGCAGTTGTTGTCGCTTTGTCCCCTCTCCTTCGTATCTTTCCCCGGGAAAGAAAAAAAATGAAGAGTGGGAGGGGAGAAAAAAATGAGATAATGAATCAATTATGCGTCGCGGGGGCTGGGGTGTCGCGTTATCCCCCTCGTTAACGCGTCGACGTGTTTATGGTGGAACCATTTCTCATCCCACCTTCCCGAAAACGCCTCCGTGCGGCATTCCTCACACCTCCGCCCGGTGCAATGTTTGCCGCCGAATGGGCCCGTGGGAGTGTTTACGCCTCTCCCGTTACCTCGGCGGGAGACGTATGCTTCCCTTGAATCAAAAACCACGGTGCTCAAACCCGTGAGCCGGTCTGGTTTTGGTGAGGAGAGCTCGTCAAGTACAACCCAACTCACTCACCAATAACAAATTATCCGCAGAGAAGAAAATCATCTACCTTGACCGGGAAACGAACTCGGATCTCTCAATTTCCGACCGGGTGGTCAAAAATTAAGCTACTGCTAAGGTGTCTTTCCCTGTGGCCGGAAATCCAGGTTTTCGGGTTCGGATTCCCGATGAATGTGGATGTTTTCTTGGTCTCTCTGGAAATCTTGCTAGCGTGCATATCAACGGGTAACCCGTTACGGTTTTTCGCGGCTAGTTCGCAACCTTGAACAACTCACCAATTACAATCCAACCTAACAAGTCTGCCCGTTGGGTACGTAGAGTTATATATTTGATCTATTTAATCTGGACCGGTTTGGACACGGGCGTTCACACCTCTTCCGGCCCAGGGCTTTTTCAGTAAGATTCACTCTTTAAATTTTCACGATTACTCAGTCTGGATTTTTGTATGGGACAAAATTGTGGGACGGAGACATATGTTTAGTTCTGTATGATGGAGATTTCGAGTGTGTATTCAGTGTATAAGTAGGATTTCCTTTCGTCGGGAAAAGAGATATTTTTGCGACACTTTAGGTTGAAGTAAGAAGAAATTATTCAAACTTTACAGGATATCGCTGAAGGTAGGCACGAAAATCAATAACATCTGTACTGAGTGTTTCCTCTTTCGTTGAAGTAATAATAAACAATAAATGGATAGATAAAGAAAATCTTAATCAGCTTCGGTATGTTCTCGTGATACCCTTAGGATATATATAATTTTACTTCCCGTTTTCCAAGTGTTTTCTTGATTTCAAAGGTTAAACTGGAGTCAATTCTTTCCCATGTCCTCCAGCCGACCCTGGTTTCCTAAAAAAATCTAACATTTAGAATATCGCACAACTTAGATATAGCTGAAAGTGATGTAAGGTATCCATGGATTTGGATCCAGCACTTCCGATCAATAGCCCGTATCTCCATCCACTTGGCTATTATGCTGTATATGATGCATAAGTTGTAGCATGATTAATTTCGTCCACGTGAGACGCATACTTATTGCTTAGATGCGAGCCTGGAATAAGTGCCGTGGATCGGATTGGTGTAATGTCTAGAGTGCTAGTTTTCCATCACAGGGTCCCGAGTTCGGATTCCTACAGTGGCAGCAGAGATTTTTCACTGGTATACTGGTCCCTACTTCAGTATTGTGGAGGGCACTTCGAGTGTGTCATGGGACTTTAGACCCCCTTGACGCTTTTCATTCAGAGCAAACCGATGAAGATACCGAGTTTCTCTCTACCCTTACTTCATTCCTGATTAGGCAGCTACACCTTATCTAAATGCATAAGTGACCTCAGCTGCTGTCTTCTATACCTAATTACCAAAAAAGCTGAACTAGTGCGTCTGGTGGGCATCGGGAATTTTGACGCGTGGGTAGAGCTGCTAAAAATTCACAAGAAGCAGTTGACGATCGTAAGCGGATTCAGTTCGTGCATTTATTTCGGAGCAACGCGAATTCATGGACATGCTTGTGATTTTCACGAATATTGCTTGGAGAGGAAATGAAAATGTGATTGCCCCACAATGTCTGCTGTCAAATCGTGAAGCGAAGAATAATTCCAAGTTTATTGTAAACACGTCTATGTCCAAATGGCAGTTAACTTTAGAATACTAAACAGATTAGTTTGCTGTGTATGTGAAAGATGAAAGAAAGTTACGCACCCTATAATTAATCAGTGCGTACATGTCACCACGCACTCGGTGGTTGTGACCGATGACACACCTTTAATCAGTGTTCTGCCAGGAAAGGCAGGTTAAGATGGGAATAAAATACTCCCCCACGCCACCTTTTATTCGTGCGATTGCACTTGTGTGTTTCCATTACAGTTGTCGTGCACCATACAAGTCTTAAGTCAAAGTTGATTTCACCCCAGCCTTGAGACATAGGGCGTCTGGGACGATTGATGGCGGAAATAGCGTTGCGCGAAGGCCGAACCTGTCCGGGAGCCAAATTTGACGGTGGGCGGCCGGGGCCCGTGTGGAGACGGGGAAAATGTCGAAATCCCATTCTCGTCTGTTGCTTTTGTCGGAAGGGAGGAACTGAGCTGGGTCCTCTCGGGCAGCGGCAAACCAAGCTTCGGGATCTATTTCAGGATATCCTGGTGTCTTCGTCAGAACTGTTGCTTTCGCCTTCCGCTTTAAAAATAGCTGCCGCTCTGTTTGGCCATGTTTTTCTGCCGCGAGCAATGAATGGGACTTGTTTTCCATGTTTTTGGTCCGCGGGTCCGATCGTTTCTTTGTTCAACCACCGGCCTCCAGCATTCCGCGCGTTCAATATTCTCATTCTCCATTTCGCAGTACTTTTCTAATTAGATGTCGTCTAGGCCCGGCATGAGCGTTCTGTAGCGAGAAAGAGGTCTGGGGAACCTTGGGAATTTCTCTCCGGGCTTGGATAGTTCGCCTAGCCCTGGGAGACCCGTTCGCAGATCGACGGAGCTGCAAGTGATTGAAACATTCCGTTGCAGTCGGCAGCTGGGTAAACAAGCGCCATGAGTTCGAACAACATTTGCGCGGCGAGTCCAGCGATAATTTATGCTTCTTGGGGAATGAACCTGGCTTCCCGATGGAACTACGGGGTTTAAACCCAGGTTAAATGATTCAGGAAAAGAGTGACTGATCCATATTCTTGGCTTGACTGTTTCTCCCTCAACATGTTAAACTTGGCATAAAACGAATTTACGTGATTCGAGTTTCAGAGAAAGTCTATTTTTGGTGATGAAGCCGTGCCAAAATCATCTCTTCTATTAAATTCTTGAAACGGCTTTGCCTCATTTGAAGCTTTTATCGGAAATTCAGGCTCTTCGCTTACAAAGTGGGCCTTCAATCTCAAACTTCGCATAGGCGTCTGTGCGCTCAGTGTATATGACGCCATATTTCATCCAAGACAAAGGTTTCATTGTTTTCGAGGAGGGCTAATTCTCTTGTCACGCTGAGTAATGGCTGCGGGAGGAACTCGGGATCTGCGGCAATTTCGTGTCGGTGCTCTTTTTTTTCTTTTAATGAAAACACTCCCGCAGCCGACTCCCCGCTCCGTGACTCACTTCAGGCATTGCTAACCGGCGCTTCCTCTCAGGTGAATGAATGATCGCAACCGCGCCAGCCCACCTTCAAAATAGACTGGTTCCGACGCGCGTCAAGGCCACATTGCTGTAGTGGTGGCGATTGTACAACTAGGGTAACCATATGCATGTTACCTCACGAGACTATTTATTTATCTTTTCTAGCCACACCTCTTGTGTTCTACGCATTCTCAACCCCTCCACCATAGGTTAAGTCACGCTTTTCCTTTCTCAATATTGCCCTTTTTTTTGAATCTGGATCGATAATATAGGCTAAATTCCCTCCCCACTGCTTGAAATAATTTAATTTGCTCGGAGCCTTAATAATATAGTGCTTAGGCCATTTAGCTATCGGCATTTGCAGTGGCGAGGGAATACATGGCCCCAATGTAATGATGGTAGACATGTATATGTAGGTACTTGAAACCGTGCGAGCCATCGCCAGTATGTGTGGCAGGGAGGTAGACTCAGGTTGAAATCCCGTCATTTGACTTATCACTATAGTCCTTAGTACTGCCTTACTTAGTCCATAGCTCGGTCATCTATCAAAATGCTGTGTCTATCTCATACTCTACCTCCACACCTGTGAAGGGATGGAGGTTTTCGTAACTCACCATTCATAGTTAAAGAGTCCATCGCCATTTCTGTGGGTCTTGCATAGAATGTTTCGCTAACGATCTGGAAATGAAACAGACGAGGAATGATAAGGTATTTTTTTCGGCGCCGCATGGGCACTTAAGCGTCTTAATCTCGAGGCTTGGGGGCAAGAGCAAATAAAATTTTGAATAAATTACCCAGTTGATGTTACCGATTGAAAATGAATGTTATCGTAGATCAGTGTGTAGCAGTCTGCCACGGACCAATGGTTCATATCTGGGTGACACCTCTTTTCGGCTCACACCTCGTCATAACCCTTGGCTCTACGACATTCTAGGTATCATAACTTCGTAAATAATCACAAGTTATGTGATCCCTATGAAGGAACTGGTCTATTTTACTTTAAAGTCTAAATGTCGCACGCATCTGAGGTCATGGAGACCATCGCTCCGCAATTCAGGCTTAGCACAAAGTGCGAGAATTATTATATCTCAGGTTTTTTGTAAATAATGATGACAACACTTTTAAATAGAAGCTTTGTTTTGGGTAGAGTTACGAATGCCGTCTTCACGAGCGAAGTAATGCTCCGTGGTATCATTTGCGAAAATATAGTTGATGCATAAATTAACTGGTTTGGAGAGGATACCAGGCAGGCGACCCCCTGCGGAGTACTCAGCTAAATTTCTCTTGGTTGGATTGATTTTAAAGCATTGCGGTGTAAAAAATTCTAAAGAGAGTTTAGAAAAAGATAATGAGCGACGTTGTGACGAGAGACATTGGAACATTAAGCCTGAATCACACGATAATTTTTACGTCCCTTTTCAGGGATAGCTCAAATGATAGCTTAAAAATGATCGTCTGACTTGATCACTTCACGGATAGCGGCAATGATAGGGATCGCTATCCCTTTTTTCGTCATTTGAGCACGTCCTTTTTTCCGTCCCTCGGGCCTGTCATTTAGCCAATCAGAGCGCACGTTCTGAAAGAAACGTTTGGCTGCAGCCAAAAGCTATCGACGACGATGTAAATAATCCATAGTTTCGAAGTTGTTTACCGTATCTCACGAACAGAAATGATACGAGAAGGGACGGTAAAAATGATCGTGTGAGCGGCGAAATGATAGCTTGAGCTATCATTTTTGCGGTCCCTGAAAGCTATAGCTTAAATGATCCCTTTAAAGGGACGAGAAAAATGATCGTGTGATTCAGGCTTTAGCGTCAAGAAATTTCTATCCTGGAGTTCACATGCTCGTAATGCAGAAAACTGGCTAGGAAAGGTCACGCATGCCATTGATAATTGAAAAATTAGGCGGGAAACCACCTCCAAGTAGGCGGATATATACACGCACCCCGGATCCCAGGGTTGGGGGCGCGGACTTCGGCTGCTGTCGCACCTGCAAACCGCACAGGTCCTTCCTTTCGGGAAATTGACCATTGGTCGGGAGATGGCGAGATGAGGCGGCGGTGATGTAGCATCGACAGCAGGCCACAGTTCCGCGGGGGTGGGTGGGGGGCGAGGGGTAGGGACTGGCTCGAGGGGAAATCTCGGGAGAGGGTGTGGAGTGTGGGGGGGAGAGGCAGGAGGATGAGGAGAGGCACTTCTCCAAGGCCTCCCTCCTCAACATAGATGAGCGTTTGCGGCCCGTCGATGGTGTCGCACCGGTGTCCGCCCCGGAGACGGGACCCTTCCGGCCAGCGCCTCCCGGGCGGGTCGCCGCGGACGACCGCGGCCTCCGCCCGCCAGCCGCCGCCGCGCAGGAGAAACCTCGCACGTGGCTCGCGGAAGCTCGTTGCGCCCGTGAGTGAAGGAATCTCAAAAACTGTCCCTCGCCGCCCCTTCCTCTCCCCTCTACCCCCTCCCCCAAAGGCCTTCGCCCTCCCTCTAGCCTCCCCCCGAGTGTGTAAACCCCCCACCCCCTATCCCCGCCCTCCACCCCGCGGAAAGCTGCGTTCCAGCTTCGAAACTAGCGCCCGCGTAAGCGCTCAGTGTCGTAGCTCCGCTTTATCCGGGCGCGAGCGTCATCTCCGCGTGGGAAACACGAGTGTTGGGCGCTGAGATCCGTCGGCCATCCCGCGGGGGAACGGTCACCTCTCTTTCTCTCTCCCAGCGCCCAAGACGGTTTCCCCTCTCCGAACGAGGATTACTACGGCCCCCGCCCGCCAGACAGCGATGGTCAGGCTCTCCCGCTCCGGCCTTGTCGAAGAGGTTGTCTGCGGAGCGGCGAGTCGAAGCCGGGCTCTTGGGCCCCGCGGATGGTCCCCCCTGCGCTCCCGCGGTCCCGATCGCCGCGTCGCGGGCTTGTGCCGCGGGCGGAGGAAGCCCTCGAGAGGCCGCACGTGATGCCGCCGGTCTAGCTCGTCGCCCTTTGTGCTCGTTATCGTGCTGTTTGGATATGTAGGTGTGGGTCTCGGGGGCGCATTCTTTCTCCCGACCCAATTATGTGCTTCAGAAGATTACCTGGTTGTGAAACAGGTTTTCTTTTGGCTAGTGGGTTTCCAAATTCTGGAATTAATAGAAGATTAAAATTTTATCTCGGCGCGCCTGCCGAAGGAGAATGTTGGGATGTTTGTGGAACAAGGTAATTGATTCCTTCCTATTACCTCTTCTGATTATGATATTCTTCCGATTTTCTTCGAAAGAAAGCGCTAGAACATTAGGCCATCATGGAGTCACTTCCCATCATTGCAATAACTATTATTTTTAGCCCATCATTGAAGAAGACTAGAAATGAATGGATGTCTTTGATTACAATTTAAAAAACTAGAATCTTAGCAATATTAAATATCTTCGTAGATTTGGTGCATGTTGTGTTCCTATAATCTTTAGGAGCTACAGATTTTTTACTGGATTGTGAACTACTTCCTTATTTTTATCCCATAGTACCTCCATATTTAAGTTAATTCTTCAGTTGTGAGTAGATGAAAGCAACAAGGTGGGTGGCTGTTAGGAATGCACTTATTGATGCATAAATTGACATTGCAGCAGGCGATCTGTGCATTAGTTTTTTTTCGCTAGCCGTTAACAACTTCTAGATTTCTCCCAGTTTGTCACAACAGAATTCAATTTCTTCAATTTCTATGGGATCTCATAAGTTAGCACTCTTTTCTGCCAATTTAGATTATTCAGATTTTTTTCACAGTCACAATTTTTGAAACGGCAGCTATATATTGTCCCTGACATTCATTTTCTATATATATATATACATATGATGGATAGTAAATTGTTCCCATGACTCCTTTCTTTCATATTATTTCCTTCTTCATGAAGAATTGCACTACCAAATATTTTCTACCTGCCATTATTCGATCCAAACTACCGATTCTTTTCCCCCCTCTATCCCACTAAACCAACACTATTCTTTCCAACGTGTCTTTTAAACACTTTCAACCCTTAAAACCGGTGATAAATTATATGTCACCAAAAAGGAGCTATAAAACTTGGCTTAAATGTCACATTCATCTGATTGAACTGGACTCTCAGTGGTCTGCTGCAACAGTTTAAATATAATAATTATGTGGAAGAGTGATGGTTAGCGATCATGAGGGAAAGTATTTCTCTTGATAAGTATTGATCACTTTGAAATTGGATTTAATTAATAAATACCTCAATTTCAGAAATAAGCCCTTTTTGCTCTTTCTATTTTTGGAGGTATCCATAAATTATTGCCTATAATTTGATTAGATATAGCAGAATTGCTGGAAGCTGAAGAAACAAAATATCAGCAGAAGCAGGGAAAATAACTTACTCATATGATACAATTTCAAATCAAAATCCAGCACAAGATTTTTTTAAATTATACCATATTTGTAATTTTTGTAATACTGATTTAAAAAGAGACTTGATGACTTCTTTAAGTACCCCATAAGTATTTATATTTAAGGATGGGAGTGAGCCGAAGGGGATTCAGTCCAAACCAAACCGAAAACTCTATCCATGCCTACTATAGTCAGGGTTCATACAGGTCAGGGAAGTCATGGAAATGTCAGGGAAATTAGATTCTGGTCAGGGAAAAACTCCAGAGGTGCAGCAAAAAGATGAAAATCGTGGTTGAATGCATGGAGCATTGCTGCGCTCAAGCGGTGAGGTGCGCATGTTGTTGCCGTCCTGGATGGGCGGCAAGGGGAAGTGCCGACTTGGTGGCTCACTCAGGATCTGGCTGCATAAAATCCCTATATACGACTGCTTTGCCATTGATATAAAGTCAGAGAAATTTCAAAATTTGGGACTGGAAATCAGGGAAAAGTCAGGGAAATTGAAAATGGAAAGTTGGTATGAACCCTGACAGTGCTCCGGAGAGTGACATAGGCATGAGTTAACAACTGATTTAATAAGAGTTAGGTGCAAATTATCTAGAGAAGTGGAAGGTAAATTGCATGGATGGGATGGGTTGTATAACATGGATACCTGAAATTAATGGAGATATTATTCATTTAGAGAGGAAACACCCAAGTATAATTAAAAGAGCCATACAGGAAATACTTTATTTTGTACTATCCCTACCATACACTATTGTGATGTATGATGAAAGGTGTAGTCAAATTCTTTGGAATTTTTCCCTGAATTCATTAAGACTTACTGTAACTAGAACAAAACAAATCCATCCCTTTGGTATTGCCATTTTGATGAAGATCAATTACTGCGTATGTTATATGCATTTGATTGCATTACTTTGTTAACCACTATTCCTCCAAGTTATAAAACTCTGCGAATTTATTGGTTGATCAGTTGTAATCGTTTTATTACTCAGTGGATTCTACAGCATAGTGAATGAAAAAATTACAGTTCTCTTCCTTGACTGTTGCAGAAGATTCTACCTCAGCAGTATCAAAATAAAATTTTTGGAATAGTATTGGGTGAATTTTGTATTACAAATATTAAGTTTTAAGCATTATTCAAACTGCTTTAAAATTAGCATTAATTATTTTGGTACTCCTGTATTTTCTCATACCCACTTCTCACACTATCCTCCTCTCATCTTCCAATGATTATTCAGACTTTGGGTGGTGTAAAGTGACTTTTAGTTTTGTTTAAATATTATACCAGCACCATATGTTAATACTTAATATCTAACATTCTGCATGAAGGCTTTTGCAGTGAAATGATGAATTGGAATTTCTTCTGGGATATCTCCCACATAGGTCCATATTTTTAGGATGGCAGTTTCACTGACATTGCAGTCAGTGTCTACAATGGCCGACTGCAATGTTTGTGAAACTGTCATCCAAGCAATATGGACCCATTCAGGAGATATCCTGAAAGAAATTCCAATTCATATTTCTTATATTCCTGTCGTAGTGATGAAATCAGAGACACTTCATGTGCCTAAGAATATATTTCCTTGTACCTGTCAATTCTGCATCAATTATACAACTCTGTTGTTCCAATCAAGCTCCATTTTTAATATTTCTGAATAGGATATGAGCAAAATATTTATGTTGAAGGGTTTGAAGCTGTTTTAAAGTGAACTATTTTTTCCCAAGCCTTGGTTTATGTTGCTTCTTAGTTGATATCATTTAATTTTTCATCTGCCAGGTTGAACATGGAGGAAATTTGGGTGCTTCATCAGGTAATGGAGCATCGTCAGGTGCGGACAATGAGGCCTTCTCTCAGGATTGGTTTGAAGAAGATTTTGGCCTCAACAGTAGCCTTCGAGAGGTCGAGGAGATCCAACTTCAGCAACTACAGATTGAGCGAGAGGTAATGCTTAATTATGCTTGCCCATTTTATCCCGCATGTTATTGTATTTAAAATGGCCAGACAACAGTGTACGTTTTTCATCCTTACCATAAATCTCATTAAAACTACCTCATTTATATTAGAAAATGAATCATTATTCCAGAGGTGAATTACGTAGTCTATAATTTTAACCTAGTATAGGGATAATTACTGTTTATGGATCAGCTGTGACTTAAAACACTTAAATCTGAGGCTTACCCAGTGATTAGCAATACTAATGGCTTTCAGGCATTCCTCCACATTATGGTGTCTTTAAGTAATAACAGTTTCTCCAGCCATACTGCTGGAGAAACTGTTGTCACTAAAATGCAGCAAATATCAGAGGAATGCCCAAAAGCCACTATTAATAAAACACAGTTAGTTTGGAATTCAATGGAAAATTATGTAAGCTGTTCTTAATATCAGCATTGGCAGGACTGTGAGGAAATATGAATGTTTAATATTTGACCATATATTTTCTGATTGAAAAAGCATTTGTATTAATATTTTTGCATGTATGTTAACCACTTGCCATTCACATGGACAAGACAAGCAGTAGCATTTTAGGCCTAGTTATTGCCTGTAGGCTTAGAAATTTTTTTCTTTTTCCTTATTTCTTCATTAATGTTTAATTCTGTTTTGCTTATGAGATATTTATGTATTTCTTCATATTCTCTTGTTCACAAAACTACTTTTATTTATGTATTATTTAATACATGATACATATCTAGAGTTGATTTAAAATAGTATTCCTTCTTCAGAATCTCTCCCATTTTTTGGGTGATTCCTAGTCATGAATACTTATTTTATTACTTTAAGTAACTCTTACTGCTCTCTTGTACTTCTGATTATCATGTTCTGATATTTGACTCTCTTTCGTTTTCTCCAAATGAATAAAACAACAAATCATGCTTATAAATAACCAGAAGATCCAATCATCAGAGCCCTTTATTATTAAGCCAATATTTCTTGCTCTTATATTAAATGCTCATTTCCCTCCACATTTAGCCAAAATTTATTCCAGATCAGACACTTAGCAGGGGCAGACCCAGACGTCAGGTTTGGAAGGGTGGTCACCAGTCTTGCCCTCCTTGCCCCCACCCCTGGATCCCCCCCATGCATTTTAGTCTCTTCCATGCAATAATATGACAAGAAATATGCCTTCATACGCTACTCTTTACCTTCATCTTCCAGTGATTTGCTTTTATTATACATTCAAATGCCACTAAGACTTCAATTAGCATATGCCAACAGAGCTTAACCCATTGGCTTAGTATTTTTTACTCCTTTTTTACCACTTATTTCACAATTTTTTATTGAAATTATATTTTATATTTATTTTTAATTGATTAAAAACATTTTACAGACCTTATCATGGATTTTTTAATGATAAAAAGAATGTGATAAAAAAATAAATTGAGGGACCCGGCTATTCACCGGCTCCTTAATGGAAGGCCAAGTTCTGCCAGCTGGCGAATCACCGTTTCTTTAAGCCAATGGTTAATTAATTCAAATTAATTTAATTTTATTCAGTTATTATTTTTCAATTACATTTTTGGCATTTGCCATGGATGTGCTTTCACTATTCATGTTCTCTTTATAAAACTGTAATATTTTGGTGTGTGGTGCTCTGGCTTATGCCAGAGCACCAAAAACTGGACTCATTCCCTTCTGATTTTTATTTTTGCTGCTCTATAAATTATGGAAATATTACATTCCTCCGGAGAAGTGCCTTCAAATTTCCAATATTGGCTTTCGTTGGAGTGCCATAGTGAAAGATTATGACATAGATGGGTTATGCCTTCCATGATACCTCTTATAAATCAACTGAATGAGGAAGAAATAGCGTAGATATTCCCATAATGAGCATGTTGCATCCTAAAACATGATTACTGAATCTGTTTAATCTGTAACTAAAGTGAGGTTAGAGAAAAATTTATTGAATATCACAAATCCATGTGAAATCCTCTCAGAATAGCATGGCAGTGATTGAAACTAGAAATAAAAATTTTATTAGCTATTTTTTCTGCTTTATTATTGTCTTCCAAACTCAGTGATCCCAGCAGCTACTTCAGGCATATTAACATGGTCTATGTTCATTTCAGAATGAAATGGAAATCAGTGGAATTGGAAGGAGTTCTTTTGAGCTCATTTTTTTATAACTTTGTTGGGCAAAAATTTCCATGCACTTACTTTCATTTATTATATGTCCTACATATAAATGAAACTTAATAATGATTTTGTCAATAGAAAAAATATATAATTTTTTTATATATAAAAATATGTAAAAATGTAATATTTTAGAAAGTTCATATTCACATGGAATGAATCAATAAGCAGTAATTGTAGTCCTTATCATTTCACTTTAGGTCCAATCGTAATTGATATATTTTGAGCACCTCTTGAGTTTACACATTGTATTTATTGGAATTGGTCATTCTTATTTTGATAGATTGATTTGATTGACTCTATGGAGCTCTGCCCTCTAATTCTTTTATAAGTAAACTTTGCAGTACTTCTATTACTATCTGTTCTGTTCTATTCTATTACTACTAGAACTATTTCTACTAGTTCTGTAGCTAAGCTTTCTTAATTGACTCTATCCATTTTATCACCATATTTTAAGATGTGTCTGATGAGATTGTCATTTTTCGCTACCATTCTTAGAACCTCATCATTATTGACTCTGTCTCTTCTTCACATGAATTTTGAGTCCTCCGTCTGTTCTATGATGTGTATTATTCTTCATTAACACCATGATTCAAAAATTCTGAGACATAATAGAGCATGCTGCAAGTACACATTTTAATAAAGTTTCTCCTCACTCACAAGCTTGTATTTATAGCTATTCTTCTCCAGATTTTTTCTTCCATTGGAAAGGCTTGGGCTTGAGGTTTTCTTGTTTCTTCATCTATCTATGCTTATTCTGTTTTTCATATCATGAAACCCATCTGGCTCCTCTATCTAATGTTTCTTCTGTTACACTCTGTTACGTAAACCAGAATCTTAATTTTAGTTTGCGTTCTGGTTGTAACTCATGTCATTGGGTCTTCTTAAATTTATATATGTTTCTGCAAAATCAGCCATGTCAAGCATATACAATGTGTTTCTTTTCTCCCCATGTATACTGTCCCATGAAGCATTCTTTTCGACCTCTTTAAATGATTTCCTTAGAAGACCTTAAAAATCTTAGGATAAATTAATTCCACACTTACCTAACTCCTTGATTCATTCTTGGCTGATTAATATTGACTAAAAATGTAATCACCTTTACTTACTCTTTGAATTGATTCTGGATTACTCTTCAATTAATGTATAATAGGTACCCATATTACTTTCAGAATTTGAAGCATTTTAATTCATTTGGCATTGTCAAAAGTAATGGATCTATAAATCTATAAAATCAATAGATGTCAGTAAAAATGAATTCTATTAGTTCTTATTTCCCTACCTTATTTAAAGATCTCTCTGCCAATTTATGTTAATCACCATTTATTCTTGTAGTTGATCAGTTTGCGCAGAATTTAAGTATTCAGTCACCCAATTATTATATGCAAACATTTCCAGAAAATTGTCATAAAGTGTAGTCTAACTGCTCTAATCAAAAATTGTTCTCTATTATCATTCAATATTATACCTATTAGAACAATTCATTGGGATTTATTATTTATGTTTTTTGCTCTGATGAATATTGTATTCGGCTTTTGAAATTAATTTTCACTAGTAACTATCATCACTAGAATTGTTATCATTAGTTACATGGCTTCAGAGTGTCTTGTCATCGCCCCATATTTTCTACCTCCTTTATGCACTCTGTAATTGAATAACTCTGGTTGTCAATTCCAGATTGAGCAGTTGCAGTTGGCTCAAGCTAAGGAGCAGCAGCAGAGGAGTTACCCCTACAACTTCTACATCCGGGAAATTCCAAACAAGCCTCCTCCACCATACACACCGCCTGAAGAAACTCCACGTCTCTCCACAGCAATCGGTAGTCCAGTTTCTCCCCTGGGAACACCTCAAGATCCAACACCAAGGGCAGCCGTCCCCACAGAGCAGGAGGAGGTGGCCAGCTTGTTGCAGACAGCTGTGGGGGAATTTTATGACTGCTGGAACCGTGGTGAAAGCCTGGATTCAGTGGTCATGCCCTCATGCTTTCAGTGTGCAGTGCTGGAGGAAGAAGAGGAACACATGAGTGAGGGTAGCATGGAGGAGGTGCTGCAGAAGAAGAGCAGGTGGTCATACTCTCAGTTTCTCTTCGACCTTAGCCGGCAGTTGGTGGATGAGGCCTTGGACAATGTGGAGGGAGAGAAGTGGGTCAGTGTGCCAACGAAATTTGGCAGCCGAAAGTTGAAGCCCACTCTGCCACTGCCAGACAGGAAGTGCTTTGTGGACGAGGTGGTGAGGCAGGGCCTCGTCATTGTGGGCTTCATCCCTAGGGAGACACGGGACAATATAATGTTCAGTTGGACTCTGAAGAAGAAGGATCGGATCGATGAGATCCTGATGAGGGAAGTGCAGGAGGAGGATAGGTACTGGACCAATTTCGATGAGGAAGAAAAATATCTCAAGGAGCAGTTGGCCGAATCTCTCTTTGAACTTCTCCTGGTGGACACCACAAAGTCAGTGGCCATGGCATTTGAAAGCAGAGCACAGAGAATTTCTGGTGCCAACAGTTGATTGTCACCATAACAATCGTTGTTTGTGCTACACCAGGAATGGGCACGGTCCAGTCACTTCGTCCCATTGGCCATCAGTGATGGATTGTGCTGTCAAATGTGCCTTTAGAGTTGTTTTCACAAGTTATCAATGTGTGCTACATGAACTCCACTTGCAGTTATAGGGCATATTCTTTGGATGTCCCTGAGTTTTCTCTGTGGCTCATTCATATTTCTCATGCACAATGTCTTTTTTAACCATGTGACGTTTCGGTATCATTTTTCCTCTGAATTGCCTCGTACTTTTTTTTACAAAACTCAGTATTGGTCTGAATGCTCAACGTTTAAGTGATCCTTCTGAATGTGTGAACAAAATCATTGAAATATATTTGTGATGTGCAGCTGTAAATGATTGTGCTTATGTTTGTTTCTGTTACTTGTGTGGATGTGAGATTTTTTTCTGGTTGCAAGAATATGTTGAATGATATTGAACTGTTTTGTAGAATGGATGGTAACACTTCAAATAAACTAACAGTCATTAGGAATATTGTTTTGTATTCAATTTCATCATCATTGGTCATCAATCCTCAGATTGGTTTGACACAGCTCTCCACTGAGTCCTTCTATTGGCTAATCCCTTCATATTTACGTATTTCTCCTATTTCACACTCTTCATCACTTGTTCCATGTATCTCGCATGAGGCCTTCCTTTGCCTTTCTTCCCGCCCACTTGTCCCTCAACGATTGTCTTTATCAGGACATCATTTTTCATGATGTGGCCGATTAAGTTGCTCCGTCTTCTTCTTAGGGTATTCAGAAGACTTCTCTTTTCTCCCACTCTTCTCCTCCAAGTCCTAACTTCCTCTTTACTCGGTCGATCCGTTTAATCTTCATCATTCATTTGTAGTACCACATTTCGAATGCTTTGACCCTTTATTTTCTTAAATTAAATTTAATATATTTCTTAATTATTTATTATTCAATGCTACATATTTGACAGTGGAGTGCCTTATTGGCTACTGGGATATAGATTAGGCATCCTGGATTAAACCAAAGAGTGGGCTTCTTCAACAAGTCGTGCAAATACTAAGTAATGATATCCTGGGTACCGGATCCTGTGTAATCATGTTTGACATAGGCATAAGAACATATATTTGTGATGTGTGAATTTCATCCTCATATTGCTACCCTGATCTGGGGTTAAAACCTTGTGACAAGAATTCAATAGTTTATAATGTAGGAGTATCATGTCAAAGAAATAACAGCATAATCATTCCACATATCAGACAGGAATTCATAAAATGAAATTGAAATTAATTATGATCAGAAGGGGAAAATATAGATAAAATTTTATCTGCACCATTACAGGGAAAAGAAAGGGGAATTTGTTGCGGGTAGAATAGGGATCGGGTTTGTGTAGTAATTAAAGTACTAGTTTATCTTCCTGAGGGCCCAGGTTTGAGTTCCAGCAGTGGAACATATTTTTATTGGTATACAGGCCCCTACTCCAGTTCAGTACTTCATCCATCAGATGGTACATTAAAGCCTGTTTCAAGCGATACTTGATCCAGCACAAGACCTAGTCTGCTAGCCGCTACTTGATATTGAGGACGGAATCTAGTATGATTGGAACCATCCTGGCAGGTTTCACATGATCATTGACCTTGTGCTTGCTATGAATCGGTTATTTTATTTGATTCCATGCTAATTAAAAAAAAGAGAAGTTCGCACAGTGTCTGTAGCGTGACTTGATTGGTCGTTTGCTACTGGGTCCTACTATAGTAATCTAGTACCTACCGCATCAAGTATAAAATACAGTTGCTCAGTGAGTATACTTGCTAGCATGCTTGCTAGCCAGCATACTGGTTCTATTCACATGATAGGTACTGGAAAGCTAGCATACTTGCTAGTATACTCGACCTTGTGCTGAATCCAGTATCTTGTGAAACGGGCATAAGCCATGGTTCCCTTGACACCTTTCCATGAAAGTAGGCTAATACCCATGTTGAGCTTCTCTCCACCATTTCTCCTTTCCTTTAATTTCCTTCCTTCACTCCCAACTTTCCCTTATTCCTCAAAAATTGCCTACTTCTGCTCAGTTACCCATCTATCCTAAATACCTTAATAGTTGGTAATCTCAACCCCAACACTCTACTACTCCTACTATGTACTTAGCTTATAGGTAAAGAAAAGAGCTATATGTAAGTAGGAATTAACTCTAGACTTTATGAAGGCTTAAGCCTTTGTCGTCACAATATAATTTTTATATAAACTGAATTACTATTTCTCCACATTGATGTTATATGGGTTATTTTATAATTGGGCAAATGCTTTTAACATTACAATAATCTTCATTGAAATAGTCATAAAGTGGTACACACTTCGCGGGGAGAACGTAATTTCATTACTGACTATTTTCGTTGGTGATTGAACGTTTATTCGTTGCTGCCGCAATAGCATTGCTAAATACCGTTATTCTAAGAAACCATTTGTAAATACTAGCCGTTGCTCATGGAGGAATAATTTTATTCCCTCGCATTGATGTATTCAAGAGAAATAGTACCCCGTACCACCGAATACCGATATTTTTAACCCATCCTTATCCGTCCACATACTTAATGATTTCGAATTTCCCCCACTGCCCTCCCTGACTACTCCCATTTTACGTTTTACTTTAGGTGCTGGATATGAATGACATTCCATATTTCATTTCATGGCAGTGGAAAAGGACCTACTAACTTGTAACGTTATTGTTTTGAAATGAAGAGGAATAATTTTATCAATTCTGTCAGCTGTCACTCCTTGGTAACTGCGCATCGGGAATTTCATTTTGTTCCTAGTGCATTCTGGGGATGGGATTCTGGTAGTATTCGATTTGACGGATTTGACCGTTCTCATCGTTCTCGGTTTCTCTCGTTTACGGCACCGTACCGAAAAACCGTGTATTTGTCGTATTCCTGCGTCAGCCTACCTTAATCATCAGCATCAACCCTCAAATTTTCATCTCTTCCTCGTCAAAGCGTAGTGGATATGGTATTACTGCAAACTTTTTGAGGTATCTCTCCGAAAGGAGTTGATGTACTACAGAGTGCTACAGAGAGTGTAGAAGTGGCATGTGCTATCTCGTGCTCTTATGTGTTGTTGATGTGATTAGTGAAGAGCGTCTGCGTTAATGGGAGACTACTAAACTATATAGTGTACTGCGAGTGGCTACATATGTTAAGGCGGTTTTATTCCCAGGTAAATCGTGCCCCTTCCAATGTTAATCGTGTGATTTACATGGGAGGGGTATATAATCAGTACAACGTAACAGTACTCCCTACAACATGGGAGAGTGGGAAATGTAACATCCATTTGTGCTAAACTCGTTTCCTGGCAATCGCTTATACTGACCTCTTGATTTTGTGACTTACTGGGAGACGAACTGTATGAAAAAAATGTGTAGGTACTTTCAATTTGAATCACGAAATGATTTCTTATCGTTTTGAAACTACATTGTTTAGTAAATGCTTCCCGCAACGGAAACACGAGATAATTACAAAAAATTGCAAGGAGATAGAGATAGGCTTTAAATTTGGGAGGTTTTAACAGTTCTATCATCTTTATTACAGACTGCGTTTACCTTCTGGTGACCAAGGCTGGAGGCCGGGATCACATCTAGCAGCGCCTTTAAAAAAACAGGAATGTCATTGGAATGCATCTGTTGTTACTCCTTATCAGCTGGTGGGGGATGCAGCCAGGACTTGCGATCTTAAAGCCATGCATTAAAAACGAAGGGAAACAATGGTGACATCCATGCTACAGCATATTGCAAGTTATCAGTTTAGTACTGTATTAGCTGCTGATTACGCCATGAAAAGGTAATTAAAATTTTTCTTATAGTACGATGTCTTGTGTAGAATTGATTTGCTTTACGGGCTTTATGAGTTGATTAAGTCTTACAATTTTTGAGTGTCGATGATCATCGAGGCATGCTATTCCTTATATTCCATGCTATCGAGGCATGCTATTCCTTATTTGACCTGACTTTTTCGTAAGTTTTTCGAGACTTAAACTGCAATTTGATGTGTAAGGAGCTAAATTTACTCAGTTTTCCGGTTTTTAATTGTGGTCATTGTTCGTGTCAGTTCTTAGGATTATTCTCAAGTCCTTTTACTAAGTATGGTATGGTTGTTTTGCCTGAAATAAGATTTAATAAGAATTTTGACAGTCACTGCTAGTTTTACGATGAAACGACAAATGAAAAACGTGAATGAGTTGTAATTTCAGTCAGATTCTTTTCAGAGAAAAGCAGCAGGTTGTGTTTCGTCATCTGGAGACATTTTTTTTAGCAAAGCTACTGCAGAGATTTCATCTAAACTGAATTAATTTTTAATCTCTGTTTCATCTGATTTTTCTTTGTAACGGGTGCTTAACGTTTCTCAGATAAACAATTAAAATGGACTATCTAATATTGAGCTATTTGGAGTAGTTTCCCTGACTTCTGGCGAAATTCGCTCCCTGGATTGTGTGGAAGTGCTTGAATAAATTGGTGGAGATGTTACTGGTAATGAGGATGAAAATGGCAGAATAAGGTTGTTAGATTTTGTAGACGAGTCTGTATCCAGTATGCTTAGCGCAGTTGTGCACATACTGAGGGCTTTAGATATTTTCTAAGTCATATATATTTTCAATATCATCATAAAACTTGAACACCACAAAAGGATCTGCACTATTGAGCCTGCTCACTGACAGTCGCTCTCCTTTTCTTATGGAGAGATGATTTTGTCTGTTGAGAAATGCAGTAAGCCATTCATCGCCAGGGCAGCTATCAACCCATGGTGTCTTCAAACTTCTATTATTGCAAAACTACTGAACCAGGTCAAGAACTTCCAACTTAGTCAGTCCATCTCCATAACTGGCACATGTCTTGACTTAAGTAGCCAATTGAGACTAAATATCAAAAGAAAGCACTGGAGGTCGACCTGCACCATGAGACTCGATCGAAGCATGTCTAGTCAGTTTTTTAGCCAGAATGGGGGCGTTTACTCTGAACCGAAATCACAATTTTGTACACGAAATCGTTAGATGGAAACGAAAAAAGAATTTTGGTGAACTAACTGCAACCATTCACTCATAAATCAAAAATTAAAATAATCAAAAGGTGACGCCCACAAAAAAAGCTGCTTTGATATTATTGACGTCATTTTCCCATCCTTGACTGCTTTTTGGGGAAGGGTAGGGTGTGGAGTGGGGTTCTCGTAAGTTCTGCTTGCACAGATGCTGTCACAACTGCTCCTATTGGCAGAGTCAGCTGTATCCCCCCATTGCAATAAGGCAAAGTAGCTTCGCGGGCTCAGTTGTGATTGGACGAAGTTGATAAACGTCAGAGGTTGCACCACGCCCACTTTTCCGAAAGGGTTAAAATCATCAGTTTTTCGCCGCTTATAACTTGAGAAATAATTGACTGTTTAAAAAATGGAAAAATATGGGTCTTTTTATTTTACAAACTCTATCAGATTCGGCAATAAAAATATAGTAAACGACCACATTCCACGAGGTACACCAAATCTCTTAGTAGCCACTATTTGTGACATACTACAAGCCTTTACAGCAGCAATTTTATCCAACATGGATTGTACTGGATAAGCACAATTATTCATTGTCCGTTTTCTTCTTCGTGGCATTCTGAGTTTTTTGAAATTAGTTATAGTTTACAATATCTAGCTGCTTTTTGACTAATCAGATGTTTTCCTTTAACACATACACCCTGAAAATGTTTATGTTCCTACTAATTAAGGTCCAATACCGGTTTATCTACTGATAACAACACTGAAGGTGATTACATATTCAAAATCTTAACTAGTTAAAACTGAGTCTTGAAGGCTGTTGCACAGAGAATACAGTAGAAAGCAACTGCGGATGGAAGACCACATAAAACCTCCACCAGAGGAGACCACTACAGAATGGCTGATCTAAACTGAATTATATTCCCCTACTCCTTCTTGTTACAATGCTTTCTACTACTCCTTGAAGGGGGTGGGGGGCTAAGTCTAAAGTCTAGTGTTGCATAACTTGAAACAAATCAACTTTGCCCGTTCGGTGCCGACATGTTAAAATCCCTTCCCTCAATTCAGTGGCTATTCCTATCTTTTCTCACTTGTAAAGCTCACTGTTTACCCTGTTATGAAGCATTAATTTGACCGGCCACAGAACATAGTTCAAACATATCAGATTGAAAAGAAACCTACAATGAAGCCCACTTATATCAAACCTGTTCATAACGAAGTTCCAGGTATAACGAAGTGAAGGCTATTCCCCATCAAAGAGAAGCTCAGAAAAACTGATCCACATATAATGAAGTTCAGTTATTACAAAGTAAATATTCGGACCCCTCAGATTCGTTATAAATGGCCTTGACTGTATTAACCACACACATGCATCAAACTAGTGATCACATTTCAAGACACTTAACACTTGAATTATACGCCTTGTAATCCAGATTACCATGGCCACTTAAAATTAGAACAACAAAATTATTGGGAAAAAATTTCGGGGGGGGGGCTGACAGTTCCTCCTATACCATCACAAGGACCTTTTCCGTGTGTAGCTCTTTCCATGGAGAAGGTCACTTGTTACGAGAACCAATCAGAAGGCACTTTAAGGCAGAAGGTGCCACTTTAGGCAGAGAAATAGAGACATCATACAATTCCCTGAAGCTACCTACATAAATCACTACCATAATTCTTTTGGGATATTGTTCAAAAAACAGTAGGTGTAAACGACGCTAATGTTTAAGATTGTTTTCCTATCAGCCTACTGGTAACAGAGCAATCATAGAGCAATTTCAGTGGAAAAACCAATGGAGGCTTAATAGTTTGCCAAAATTCTGCTTAAGACATTTTTATTCAAAATGATACATGAAATCTACAACTACCAACACAATGAATAAGTAACTGGTTTGTAAGTTATCAATCAAAATTGGACTTATTTCTAGCAACATTTAATTATATGCAACAATATATACATTGCTTTTACAAGGTGAGCACGAGAAAATTTTTTGAAAATTCAGTTTGGTGTTACTTCCAAACGAGCCAAAACACATACTCCAAATTTTTAGTGCATTCTTAATAGGATCATAGCTTATTGTACTGAAAATTTCAAATTTTTAATAAGTCCCCCACCAGAGATACAGGGGCCCGAAAATGGTAAATTTTCAATTTTTCCTATTTGCGGAAGCTTGTAACAGCTAAAGGCTTAACAAACACACAACTTTTTTCTTACACACATTTACTATGGTACCCAAATATACTATAACAAAAATATAGACCTTGTGATCACAACCCTTCTATAAGAAAATAAATAGCAAAAGTTGTAAAAAACAGAATTTTGTATCAAAACTTTGTACTCTTCATTCTCATAGATGTTACATAGTAAGGTTATTAAAAAATATTTCAAATGAAAGCTCAATTTATGACCATCAAAATGGTATTTGAATCATTCTACTACAACCTGTAGTTTCCGAGTACCTCTAATTACCGATACTCGCTGAAAGTGTCATTTTTACAGTGCGCTGTGACCTTCGCGGCCCTGTAAGTCCTTGAGGTCATGGAAAAAAAATTAACAAAAATTGGTTTAGAGCCTTACAGACATTTAGTAGTAAGTGTGTTAAATTTGAATTTTTTCTGAAATGGTGCTGCAACAACTTTTTTAAAAATCTGGTGAAATGGTATGGAATGACCCTCCTATATTTCTTGTATGGCACGAAAGTTACAAGACTCTTCAACTTTTTCAATTTTTTCTGTCTCAAGTCACAGTGCGTCTCTACTTTAATTCTTTCTTCTTAAAATGTATACATTTCCTGCTTGGCAGGCCAAATGTGATACTTTTCAATCAAGTATTGATTCTGTTCTGTACCCTCAAAATATGGTTACGAACAAAACAAGGGATTGAGAGGGTGGGATAGAGGACCTTCCACCCCTCTTGTTGTGAGGTGTTGAGGGGAGGGTGGAGCAATACTCCCTCTTCTCCTCTTTTGGATGGACTTAGAAGCAGCATATTAGCAATTTATCAGCTGATTGTGATGTGTCACTTTAAGACTTCCTCTTGTTCTAATAACCCCATCCGCACTGTTCTAATTACCCCAGTGATACATTTTTGAGGTAATTAGAACATGGCCTAAGAATGAGGTTTAGTCAAAGATAAATTTAAAGTAATTGCTAACTCTATGATTAGGAATGCTATATTTCATACCATAATAATTTTTTGGCCTGATACCTGATAAATTATTTTTCCTTACTTCTTTCTATTATGAGGTATAAAGTGGAGGGTTAAGTTTTTTGTGCTCTTGAGGGAAAAATACTTGCTAAGAAAATCTATAAAGGTATATACACTAATTTTTTTTACAATCTTTAGGAAAATAGTATCTACAGGTCCCTTGTGATTTTTAGGTCATTTGCTTTACAAATAAATAATATATGGTATTCTGTTCCAATTACCCCATGTTCTATTTACCCCAGCCTCCCTATTCACTGACACTATAAGAACACTTATCAGTAAGATGTTCATTGACCATTTTTTTAAATACAGGAAACCTCTCTTCATTTTTAATACATTCTGGTGAATTATTATATAATTTTACACACACATATCTGTACACACACATCTTGGGCCATTTGATGTAATTGATAAATTTGATGACCTAACGTGTATGTTTTTACACTGTCTATAGCCAGTTGGACCCCAATGTTCAATTCAAAATCAGCACTATTATGTTTTACATGAACTGCAGAATGATAAATGTAGACACATGGAACAGTTAACAGTTTTAATTTTTTAAAGAGAGGCCGACAGTGAGCATAATAATTTTGGTTGCAAATCACTCTCACCATCTTTTTTGTACCTTGAAAACACTGTGAAGATGAGAGAGCAGTCCCCATAACACTATGCCATAGGAAATTCTTGAGTAATATAATCCATAATATAACATTATTAATGTTTTGGCTTACTGAATATCTTATGACAGATAGTAAGTAGAATACTGAATTTAACTTTTTAATTAAAAACATAACATGGTAATTCCATTTCAGATTACTATCAATTTGAAGTCCTAAGAACTTTAATTAGTTAATAGTATTTAGAGTATCACCATTTGTCTGAATAGATTCAAAGTCAATTATAGTACGAGATGTACAGAAAACCATTGCTTGAGTTTTTTCATTATTTAAAACCAAATTATTGCCAGAACACCACGAGGTCATACTTGTCATCAACTGCTCACTACCTATATACAACCAAATTGTGTAGATGTCTACTGGATGTTTTACCAAATTGGGAAATTATATATATGGGTCTGTAATTAATTAAATTGTTCCGATCACCTTTGTTCTTGTAGACGGGTATAACCTTCGCCATCTGTAGAGTATCCAGATAGATTCCTTCAGCTAGGGACTGATTCACTATCATTAGCAATGGGGCTAGGATAAAGTCCACACAGTCTTTTATCAATTTGCCAGAAACACCATCAATATCTACAGATTCTTTTTTCCCATTCTTAACAAGATAAGAGCGTAGTTCTCTCTCACTACACGGTTTTAGATACATAGTTGCATATGACTGACTATTTGATGGCATGGGCTCACAAGACACAGGATGGAGTGTGTTTGGCTGAGCCAGAAAAACCTTGTTAAATGCATCTGATATTTTACCTGGCTCGGTAATTGTGCTACCATTGTTATCGTTTACCTGCTGAGGCAGTACAACAGTGTTTAGGTTACTATTGCTTTTAATAATTTCCCATGCAACTTTTGAAGGATTAGAGGCATTCCTAATCCACTTATCATTATACTCCTTTTTAGCGTGCTTCACTAAATACCTAAACTCCCTTTTCTGTTGGGAGTAAAGCTGGTGTACTGTACCATCTCTAGAATATTTAATATGAAGAAACATCATTCTTAATTTCTTAGACATGGCATGGATTTCAGGAGTAAGCCAGCTTTTAATGTAACCTCTCCTAATTTTCACTGCTTCATTAGGGAAAGCAAAGTTTAAATAATGGATGAAATAACTATGGAAAATATTAAAATTCTCATTCCAATTAACCAAATGAGACATCACCAACCAGTTATGTCAGTTTAGCAGCACTCAAAAATAATTAACGTTGGATTCACTGTAGAACCTCTGATATTTGAGGGTGCTGGATTGTGTAGTTCTAGATAGATGAAAGGTAGACAATACAGCTAAATGATCTGACATTGCCGGATCAAACACTTTGGTATCAATGCTGTCTTCATGATAATCAGTGAAAACATTGTCAAATAGAGTTTTACTTTTAGCCATTATCCTATAGGAGAAGTAACTAATGGTTTCATATTGTAGGAGTCAGAAATTTGAAAAAACTGTCTCTGATCACTTCCATCAACCATCAAGTTACAATTAAGGTCTCCAGTTAAGATAATTGTAGGTCTTGTTGCATGATTTGTTAACGTAAACAACATACATTCAAGTTTATCACAAAAGGATACAAAGCTTGCTGAGGGTGACCTATATGTAACCAAGACAACAAAAACAAGGTCATCCCTAGTGAACTTAACCGCTGAACATTCAAGTGTTAATTCTTCATTTAGATGTCTTATGTCTCTCAAAATTGCATTAAAGACAAGATTATTCTTAGCATAAATAACCACTCCTCCATGCATATTGTTCTGACGGCAATATGCATCACCTTTTACTTAGCCTGGTATTGTTACACTCATATCTTTTTGCCAATGTTCTCTCGTGATAATGTTTGCGAGCATTAGCGCAGAACACCAGAATACCTATGTCACTATGTCTGCTCTTTTCCAAAAGACTGACAGCATTCTCTCAAATGTCAACTATCGGTTTCAACAATAATTTTGGTATCAATGATAAAACAAATGTTCAAACAGAGAGAATGCCTTCAGTCTTTTGGAAAAGAGCAGACATAGTGACAGAGGTATTGTGGTGTTCTGCGCTAATGCTCACAAACATTATCAGTCCGCAGCATTCAATGTTAGAAAAATCCATTTTGTTGATGGGATCAGATGCCAAACATCTAGAATGCCTCCAGCCGAGGAAATAAAAAAAGCAGAAGTTAATGCAGCATTATAGTGGTGTACAAAATGGTACAGCTTGATCTTGGTATCGAAGATGATGCGCTCCGAGTTACATGTAAAGTTTTACGGATGGAAAAATCTACCGCCATTTGATTCTAGTATGAGAATTGACAATAATTGGAACAGAGTATTTGAGTTGAAGAACATCTGTATTCTACCCAAATATCCATTCATAACCAAAGTTGTTAAGGCCACCCTCGCAAGCTCAGGAAGTGCAGATGTTGAACGGCACTTCATTTTCAAGAAGTCAACTTCCAGCAGAGTGTTCTGCCATGGAGGAGCGGACTATAAATGCAAAACTGAATGTAAAAGATGGCTTAAGGTACTATGGAGGCAAACCAGAATGCGTGCCCATCACCACCGATTTTTTAGCAGCGGCTCAGACCGCACATGGCAAATTCCATGTTCAAATAGAAGCCAAATGCAAACAACTGAAAGATCAATTGGTCAGAAAGGATTTAGAAGAAAATGAATGTTGCAAGGAGGAGGAAAAAGACAAATTACAGATGGGATATGAAGAACTTAGGAAAGCTGCAGGAAGAACAGAGGGCTGCAAAAGCAGCTGAGGAAAGCGAACGCCAAATGGCTGACAAATTAACTGGCATAGCCGATCAAAAATTAAAGGATGCTCTTAAGAAAAAGCATTTTATAGGAGCCAGAGTTGCCCAAGGTGTATTAGAGGGTGCCATGGCTGTCCGTGCATGTGCACGAGAAATGCACATAAAGACAGCCTGTCACCATTTACTCATTTTTGCTCAATTTTCTTGGAGAATAACTCACTTTTCTCACTTTATTTTGGAATCTAAGAGGTGGCAGCCCTGGAGACTCCTCATATTACTGATTTGCAGAATTGGCCACTGGGGCATCTTTCATTAAAAACTTTTCTTAGATAATGCTTATTTTCTTCATGAATCAGCCTTGGGAAGCAGAAGTCTTCGTTGTAGTTCACATTCTGTTCGTTTGACATATACTGCTTGGGCAAATTCCAACCAGGTGTGCAGAGGCGATAGAGAGGCTGAACTGCCCTACTGTTTGGGGTAGGTTTTTATGACCCATATGCTTCTTGCATTGCCTTCTCATAGTGGGTCTTTTCTGTCTCTCTTTTCTGATTGGTTCATCTCCTACCTCTCTTCATACTATTTGAAATATCTTTCCTTCTCCTTCCTCTACCCTGCTTTCCCAGCATTTTGCTTCAATAATGATACATATACTGCGAATATAACTTTTAAAGACCACAATAGTAGTAATATGGAAACTGGTTTTTGGTGGTTGAGCATCATCATCAGGTGAGAATGCATGGCAGCTGAACTGTTTGCATGCCCAAAATCATAATTACTGAACGTATTCTTAGCATAGATGCTCAGACTTAATTTTTGAAAACTCAATTTAGGCCTTCAAGTGTTGAAAGAAAATTTTTTCATCGAGAGTATTTTAGTAAAATCAGGTTTCCTGAAATGTTCAGAATAGGGGAATTCTTTTATAATTAATAACATATGGACAAACGATGTTAGAGTATCAATAAAAAAGTCAAAGCATTCGGCTGGATGTGATTTCTTAAAACATGAGGATGATCTATTAAAAACTAATTCCAATGATATGGATCCCAATACTAGTTCTTAGTTTCTATCAGTGTTTTGTGTTTGAAATTTTGTCTCCAAATAACAATCTTCATAAATGGCTTGTGCTCTTAACCATGATATTAAAATTGGTGAAGCCTCATGGAATTATGAATAAAGCAGAGATCATCCAAATTGAAACACTACCAGATTGGTGGTGTTCGGATAACTGATCAGTGGTGGAAAAAATTGAGACTGCTTTGCCTCATGGGAGCAACAAGAAGACTAGGCGAATTTATTTTCACATGCCTTCATTTTTTACATGCTTATATTAACAAAATTTACATGTTGTATTTTCCTATTGAAAAAAGATAGTTTGCAAATATCATAGAGAAAGAAGTCAAATGAACTTATTAAATATTTTTTTTCTTTTGAGAAAAAAATCTTGGTTAGGTTGTTTCGTGGAGGGAGTAACAAACAAAAATATGAGCACAATTACAATTAAGAGGATGGGCATACTGGGCAGGCACACACAATATATGTTCCATTACTGGTGTTTAATGAAATTCTCACAAATTACAAACACTTATTTGATGCACATTAATTTTCAATGGCATACGTTTCTTTCACACCAATCAGTAGTACCAAATTTTGCATTTAAGGGTAATTCGAAAGGTTGGCTGACAATGAGACCTTGATAAACATTCTGAAATGCAGTAATCAAGGGAGAACCAATGATTCAGTGTACTTAACTCACAAATTTACGCATGCTATTTTTGCTAGTTTAATTTTACTTGTGAGAAAAAATCCAAAATGTTTTTTGCTTAAGTCCTGAGACTCATTTTCTTGCTGCTCTAAATATCTGAAATTTTTTCAAGATTAAACAGCATCACATTCTCCTTGTTGTTGTAACCTTTTCATTGCATTCTTAAGTCAGTGAACAGCTTTTTCATCAGATGGTCCTTTTTCAACACTCATCGTCATAAGGCTTATTGTCATAATCTTTTTTTCATGGATGAAGGCCATTATTCATCATTCATTAACACCTCATAGCCACAGTAATCTACATATCGCATGTGAACCACTCTGAAAGCTTTCTTGGTCATATTATTCAAGTCCTGAAGATTCTTTTATCTCTCCTGAAGGGGAGCTATGTCACAACATGAAATGATTTTTTTACTTTTATTTTCTTTCATGCACTTCATTTTTTAAATTCAATTGGGGGTGCTGGAATTTAACTCGATCAAAGGTATCACTTATAGTATGGTATTCTGGGAATGGTCCTGATAGGTAATCATTTTAAGTAATTGTGTGTGCTATCCAATTAGAGGAATTTTTAAAGTTTTGTAAACTCAATACCTCTACATTCAATTGTCAATTGTTCTTCAAATGATTAGCCATTTGTGGATCATGAATTGAACCTAAATATTTGGTTAATAATTATTTACTCAGTTAATATTCTTAATTATTAGTATCTCTGGGAAGAACCCTTTTACCACCTCTTTTTCTTTCTTTGTACTACAGCATGAATTTCTATTTTTTTCTACAAGTTTCGTCTTAAAAAAACTTGGCTTTTACAAAGACATTAGGTATTGATACCTGGGTCCTCAGTTTCATCGAAAGGAAATAATTGTTTCAAAATAATACATGCATGGTTTCCTAATTTTTCACTTTCAAAGATGAATTATGTAGTTCAGATTTGTATTTAAAACATTTTATTTTTATTTTTTTAAATCAGGTACATTTATCTTGGGTTTTCAGCCTTAAATAATTCACTCTTTTCAATGTACATAAGGCTTTTATTGCAGGGTAAAATTAGTTTCAATGGGTTTTTAAGAACAACTGCTCAGTGACAAGACCGGAACCACATTGACTCGAACACACGTGACCTCAACACAACAGTGCCACCAACATGACGAAGTGTGTTCTTGGTCACACTGACAACACAACATCACCCCCTAACCAGAACACACTTCTCACCCCAAAAAGAAAACAATATTCACATGCTAATATTTTTTGCTAAACCCAACCTTTTTCTAAATTTTGCAACTTTAAATGCACTCAACGGTTTTGTAAAAATATCGGCTATCATTTCATCAATTGAGGTGTGCTGAAGTTCAACCTTTTTACATCCTACAGCCTCTCTTACAAAGTGTTAACATACATCAGTATGTTTAGTTCTATTGCTAAACCTTTATTTATCGCAAGTTTCTGAGCCGGCTGATTATCATTAAAGATAATGGGTACACAGTTCATTTTTCCAATTAGTTCATGGAGAAGATTGGTTAAGTACATACATTCTGTGGTACCTTCAGTGAGACTCATGTATTCTGCCTCTGTTCCGGATATGGCTACAGTTTGTTGTTTCCTACTTTCCCAGGAAAGAACACTTTCATTTAACATAAATGCAAACCCTGTATATGATTTTTGATCTACCAGATCATTAGCATGAGAAGCATCTACATAACCATACATATGAAGCATTGATTGATTACCTCTTTTAAAAAGCAAACTGTAATCATAAGTCCCCCTTTTAATAGCACAACACTCTTTTTGCCCCTTTGTATGTGTTCATCACATTATGTTATACGATATGTTCATTACTATAACATGTATTATATTGGGATAATACATTAACAGCATGAGCAATATCCTGTCTAGTGCAAATAGCAATGTGCATCAAACATCCAACTAAACACTGAATAGGGAAATTAGTATCACAATTACCTTTTGTTAATGGGGTCGTTTACTCGGAACCAAAATTGCTATTTTTTGCACGAGATTGTTAGATGGAAACGAAAAAAGAATTTTAGTGAAAAAATTAATCGTCTAACCACAACCATTCACTCATAAATCAAAAATTAAAATAAGCAAAAAGTGACGCCCACCGAAAAAGCTGGTGTGATAACATTGACATCATTTTCCTCCCTACTTGACTGCTCTTATGGGAAGGGAGTGGAGGGGGATTCTCGGAAGATCTGCTCACACAGATCCTGTCGCAATGGCTCCCCTTGGTAGTGCCAGCTGTGTCCCCCCCTTTGCGATAAGGCGAAGTAGCTTCGCAGACTCAGTTGTGATTGGATGAAGTCGATATGCGTCTGAGTTTGCACCACCCCCACACTCCGAAAGGGTTAAAAACATCTGGTTTTCACTGCTTATAACTCGAGAAATAATTGATGCATCAAAAAACCGAAAAATGTGGGTTTTTTTACTTTTTTCTTTTTATTTTACAAGTGCTATCATATTAGGCAACAAAAAATATGGTAAACGACTCCATTTTGTTCCAATTAGCATAGGTGTATCAAATGGTTTACAGTCTGACATTTGAAATTTGGTCAACACTTCATTAATGTATTTGCTTTGATCTACCAATATGCCATCACTTGTATTTGTTACTCTCATACCAAGAACATTTTCTACTGCTCCAAGGTCTTTCAAATCAAACATACTTATAAGTTTACTTTTGAGCATCTCCTTTTCAACATAATCATTTCCAAAAACAAAAATATCAACAACAAATATTGCAACAACAAGAATACAGTTCCCTCTCACCCTTTTATAAACAAATGGTTCAGAGTCACACTGCTTATAATTTAATTGACACAAAACAGAATGCAATTCCTCATTCCATACTTTAGACGATTGTTTTAGACCATACAATGCCTTTTTTAACTTGCATACCTTCTCTTCTCCTGCAATTTTCATACCCTCTGGTTGCATCATGTACACTTCTTCTTTCAGTACTCCAATTAGGAATGCTGTGTTCATGTCCCAATGGTCCATATCCCAACCAAAGTAGGCTGATAGAGGAAAAAGCACCCTCAATGTTGAGTAGCATTTTACGTAACATTTAATACAATTTTGATTGTACAAAATTTCTGATAATACCAAATGGAAGAAATGGTTCAAGTTGTGTTAATATCATAGAGTGAGCAAGAAAAGGTACACCGTGAACACTTCACTTTAATAATTGTCTTTGTGAGGAAGACTAGAGCAAAAATCAACCAAATGGTACTGAAATTTGTTTCCAATTTCATTGTATTAATTTAGACCTATGTGAAGAGAAAAAGGCTTTTCAGTGAAGTCTGTCATTTCAAACAAAAGTTTGCCAGGGACAGATCTGCAAAACAAGTAAAAAACCGAAGTTAGACTTATTCAAGTGCAAAAACACAGAAACAAATTCTATGGATCCAGACTACTGCAAAATAGAAATAAAATACCACGAAAATGCAACCATGGTGAGGATTTCAGCATTCTCTGGCTTCAGTCTTCTCCTTCGATCAGATACACCACACAATACTGAGATATCATTTGTTCTGCGTCTACATTGGATGTAGGGTACCAAACAGCTTGCAGAGCAGTCATTGTGAATTCCATGTAGTCTTCTTTTATGGAACACAAAATGCTGCAAACATCCAGGGGAGCACTATCAGGCTGCAATAACTCTTCCTTGGCCATTTTATGCAGCATGGTGTAGCCTTCAATATATTTTTGAGGACAAATAGGGGCAGCATATGACAACTTTTTCAACTTGCTTAAAATGCTATCAATCGTTTGGACTAGGGAACACAGACTTCTCGGATCAAATAAATTATTAAGTGCTTCAAAAATCAACTTTGAAGGGTCTTCAGCCATCAGTTGGTCGAGTTTCAGTAGACTCTTCTGACCAGTCATCTTCAAGGAATTTACAACTTCAGCTCTGTTAATGGCTTTCAATGTTTTTAATTAGGGATTGAGCTCTGGAGAAAAGACTTCCTTCGTGACTACATCCAGCATATTCTGCAGAACCTTTCAGGTGTAAATTTCCTGTATTTGTACCTGATGATGTCGCACAGCGACGAAACTGGTCGATTAAAGTTACCTATGTGAAATTTACAAACTTTTTCTATTATTTTCATTGCATCTAGAATTTTTTAGACTTTCCAAAATTTTAGAGTTGATGGACCTCCTTCCTTATTGGATGCCTTAATTAGCTTTTCAAATGTGTAGCAGAGATGGTAGTCTTTGAATATTACTGTCACACCTTGGTCCATCAGTTGCAAGAGGGATGTCATTGGGGTAAGAAAAATCACTTTGATGTTCGCACACTGATACTTAAGAAGTGTTGGGTGGGAAGGAGCATTGTCTACGATCAAAAGAACTTTGAAGGGACTTGTTTTTTTTTTACTATATTGTTTCACTTCTTGCATATAATGATGCGAAAACCACCTCAAATAAAGTGGCTGTGACTCAAGCTTTTCTTCTATGTTTCCAAATTACTGATGTGTTTACTTATCAATTCCCATAGCATTGGTTAATTAGCATATAGAGGTCATAAATGTGGGAGGGGCAGACCCCTGGGTGATGGGGCCCCCTTTTACAAAGGGTGTGAAATGCGATGACTCCCTTCCTCGCTGTAGGTTAAGCGGTGCCAATGATGGAGGCCTCCTTCCTTCCTGGAGGGGGGGGGGGGGTGTGGACGACATGGCGAAGCCTTTCCTTTCAAAAGGAATGATGTAGTGCTGTGGTTCCTTTCCTCTGGTGGTGCATGTGGAAGCAATGGTGAAAAAGGACCTTCGGTACTATTGGTGAGGTCCGAAGAAGATATAGGAGTGGAGCCTTAAGCGCATCGGAAGGAGGGGAAGCGAGAAAAGCGTGAATGAGTTGGTGAGGGGGGGTGGGAGAATTGGGTAGGGGTGCTGGTGGACTGATTAGGTTGTCGTGGTCTGAGTTTGATTTTGGTTAAAGTTGATGGAAAGAAGGGGAGAATTAAGGTCATATAAAAATTCATTGAGGAGAGGGCTATTTTTCTTGGCTCGCTCGATTATTTCGATCTGCTCCAAAGCGTCAAATCTTCTACCCTTCTTCTTAAAATGGAGAACTTTCACTTCAAAGTTGCACTTATGCCTTGTCTCTATCAAGTGCTTAGCCACCACGGAAGTTATATTGCCTGTCTCTGTGCACTTTTGGTGTTCTTTCATCCGCGTGGAAAAATCACGTCCAGTCTGTCCGATGTATGAAGCACCACACTCGCACATTACTTCATAAACGCCACTTTTCCTACCCTTATCCATGGGGTCCTTGTTATTGCAGAGGAGCCTATTCAGAGTAGTAGGCATATAAACCCTTTGGACATTATCTCGGTGGTTGAGGTGCAGGTTTAGTTGTAGGAATACGCTAGTGGAAATGCCTCAATGACCTCTTGTGTCTAGATCATTGTCCTCGAGAAGATGCTGGTCCACCGGTCAGGGTACCTGGCACAAACCTAAAGATCTTTCCCTGCTCCCTCACTACCCGTAATCATTATATTTGCCACAACCCAATTCTTTTGCAAAATTCCTCTCTGAATTTCACCAGTGCCTCCTCCAGCATAGCTAACTTGAAACCTCTTCAATACAATTATCTTAAAAACCTTCCCTCCTTCAACATTCTACCTACCAATCTTAAGAACCAGGAAAATGACATGTATTTTGTTTGGACCTTAAAAACCAGGAACTGTGGGAACTTTCCTGTATTTAAAAATTTAAGAAATCCTCATCTTTGCACAGGAAAATTTTTTCACGATTTTGTTATCTTTTAGAGTTTAGGGAACTGAGCTTTTCTTCGCTTGGTGTCCATTGTGCTTTTTTCACGACATGTCTTTTCCCAAATAACATTTCCCAAGATTTGTGAATAGTAGTGTTACTTACCTTGCTAGTGAAGTGCCTGAACCTTTTCATATTTAGATCTATATAAATGTTAATTCATTATAATTTTTTTATGAGCTACTGTATCATTTTTTAGGTCTCCCTGGATGGGAATGTTGATGTTTCCCTTCATCCAGCTGGCTGCACATGGAGAGTTTTCTTACTTCATAAATCAGGTGGTTAATCACAGGAGTCCTGCTTCTTGGCAGTCTGCCCCTTGACAGTGGAAACAGCTTTTACGGTCCACTCTGGTAAGTTTTATATGTATTCATTATCTTCTGAAGATGGGTGGGATTCGCAGTCTGCTATCAATGGTGATGGGAAAGTGAAAGAGCAAAAGGGGTCCTTGAGTAGGAAATTAGGACATGTTTTGCAAATTTCCTGTGAAAAAGTGATATTTTGTAATGCTTGAGAAAGTTCCTTGTGGAGATGTCAATTGTTTAATCCCTTAAAAGATTTGATTGTGGAAAAACAATTGATGAGGTATTTCTGCTTAACCCTTTCGCTGCTGCAAACGTACGTAGTACGATCGCTCGGTGGGCTGCTATGAACGTACTTTTTTGTTCTCACTGTAGCGCTTTCACCTTTCCGCCGCATGTGACGATTAGGTTTCTGGAGAGTGTGCCGCAGCAAAAGGGTTAATTAGGTATTAGTAATACATGAGGTATTATTAATACATCGGAGGTATTAGTAATACATCTGAGGTATTACTAATACCTCATTTAGTTAGACATCTGAGGTAAGTAGTAATTAGTAATACATGAAATGTATTACTACATTAACGAATTTGTTCCTTCACTCCACTTCTTTAACCATCAGAGTGAATTATGAGTGGTTTTTGTAGCTTTGTTTTACATTGAAGATGTCAATTGTTTCATTTTAAAAATATGATAATCCGGAATGGGTCTGGTCCTAGTTAATCTGGATTATCGACGGTCTACCATATATTTATAAATAGTCATGCCTTAAGCTATTAAATTTTTGCAGATTGTTGAAGAAACAAACAATTAATAGTAAAGATACAAGTAAACTTAACCTATGCCTAATGTGTCATCACTTTCCATTTTGCAATTGGCTTGGAAAATGAGGAAAAGTAATGAAAATATAGTTAATCATTTCAGTTAGGTTTAAATTATAGATGGAATGCATGCAAATGGTAAGGGCATGAAAGGTGAACAAAACTGGGAATTTAGAGGGTACTTCGTGATTAACGGATGGGACCTTTACCGCAGTCTTCGCAGAGTTGGGCTGGGCCTGTTGGGCTGGCTTTAAAAGAAAATCCTTCCAGATCCAAATCTCCATATTGCGGTTTCAAATGGCTATAAATCAGAACCCACATAGCATGCAAGATTGCAGCAAGTTCGGTTGAGGCTGGCGTACGGCTTGCCAAGATTGGCAATCTAGATGCACGCTTGCTGCAAGTTTGCCAATATTGGCACGTTCCGTGAAAGTTACACTCGACTTGCATGAAGTGTGCCAACCTTGGCAACTTTGCTGCAGGAATCTGGCAACAATGGTAGCAATAGTGCAAGGCCGAAGGCAATTGCAACTATAGGATTCCTACTAAGGTAGGACTATAGTTACCTTTTCTTGAACGCGCACGGCTTATTTCCGGCAGGAGAAAAGCAATTCGAGCTAAATTGAAGAAGAGCGAGTTAATAGGAAAAATTAGCACGAAATTAACTTCAGCACGAACAATATATTAACTGACATAGAAGAACAAGGTTGTAAAGTCGTGAATACAGATTAATTGTGAATACAGAATGATAGAGTACAGAATACAGTGGTATTGGCGACAGGGTTCCTACTTGTATCGCCAAGGATCCCGCAGCCCGTCTGATGAAGATGGCGATTGCCATATTACTGAGGAAACTCTTATTTATCTCTCCTGGAGTTGAAAGAATATCAGTTATGCGTAGTAATAACGGTCATACTTATTTTTAGCCACAAAATGGTCATTGGGGAAATGTTTTATTGGTTCAAATGCCAGTGTCCATATGTTGTAAAGTTAATTATCACTAACAAATTCATGCACGCCAGCAGCTGTATAGATACGGCCTCCCATCAGTCATTTGTCAGCGAAGAAGCGCTAGATAGCCGTCTTGATTAGCATTTCATTAGGTCGTTTAGGCTAAGGTAATAAGACATGTAGGACAGGTATATATGGTTACGAATTATAACTTGCTCATTTACAAATGCAGAATTATCTGTTATTATCATTTTCTTTTTAAATTTTGATACTAATGCAAGTAGTGATTTTTTTGTGATACCTAACTAATTTGTTTCGCTAGGTACATGGGTACAGCTCCTTTGCACAATTGCGTTCCATAGGCAATGTTTTTGTGCATGGTTCATGAATGCTTTCCTACCCTCGGCGTACCCTCTATTTTTGCCAGGGTTGAAACTTGCGTGAAGTTTGCACAGGACTTGCGTGAACCTTGCATGAACCTTGCTGCAAGCTTGCAGTGAAACCTTGCAGCAAGCTTTAACCTTGCTGATGCAAGCTTGCTATCTTGCAATGACAAAGACTTGCTTTGGTATGTGGGAAGTGATTTACTTATAATGACCCAGCTAGCACAAGGGGATATATATCCCATCTATTTCATAATACTATCCCAGTATTCGAGGGATATCATTTCCCACAAGGGAAAAGATATCCGGATATGAAGGGGAAATCCAACGGAAAAATATGGGATGAGTTTCCGCCTTTGAAGGGATATGGTTTCCGTAGCAGCGCATATGCACCTCCTAGCGGCCACAAAACGTAACAAATGATCGACGAAAAAGATATATATCAATTACCTTCCCGAAGGAGCGATCGTATCGAACATCTATCGACTGCGATATCGCACTAGTAATTATCGATATGGGTGCTATCCGCTATATATACAATGGACACGAAGTTCTTTTAAATTTACTAAATGCCCGTCATAAACAACGTAATCGCCTATTAAAGAAATAGTGAACAAACCCTCCCACTAAATGAACTAAAATTACTAGAATACCCATAAGTTCCCGGAATAATATAAATACACACACAACTTCAATGGAGACAGGTAAAAAAATAGAAATTTAATGTAATATGAACATTTATTTAAGAAGATGTGACAGCAATTTTTATTGTACTGCAATTTTTTCCTGGATTCTCCCCGTTACACTGCCAACCAGAACCAAACTCCTGATCCACACACTCTGCTACTGCCTAGAAGGTAAAGCTGAAAAGCATTGGTCCTTACTGCACCTTAGCAAATAAAAGAATCAGCAGGCAATGAAAAATGAAAATAGCTACATAAATATCAAGAAAGTATAAATTTACTATATCCTACTGAAAGCAAACCACCCATCAACAGGATACCTACAACATAACCCACATATATAATGAAGGCCTCATAAAAACAAACATACAGTAAACATACATACAGTTAATAAATGGTGGAAGTAAGGGATAAAAAAGATTCAGGTGAAAGAATTTATTTGAATAACAATTTTCTTCAACAATCTTAATAACAATTTAAAAGTCTCTTTCTATCGAATTTCCGATGGTTTTTTTTGCCGATCCTCCTCTTAATCTTGCCAAATGGAGCCATTCTCTGATGCTTCTTCTTACTGTTGTGAGGTCAAGCTGTGGACCATTTATTCCCTTGACCCTCACCACATCTGGGTAAATGAACAATCAATTATTTAAGTACAATAATATATAATTATAACCAGTCATTTAAAATTAAAAATTGTGCTAGTAGGTAGACATTTCAGCATTTATACTAATTTCCTATAAACTATTTATAGCTTAACTTACCAAATATTAAATTTATTATCTGAGGGAAGGTACTTTCAAAGGGCACCTTATGTGGGGTCCTTCCCTTCATACAAAATTGCTTCCCCATCTCATTGCTCATGATCATGGAGCAGATATCATTAACAGTCTTCTTGACCGCAGCTGAGAACAACTTTTCTGTTATGCTACGGTACAAGAAATATGATGAATGCTCCATCAGGTGCTTCACCTGTGATTAAGAGAGTACTATTACAACTCATAAAGTGAATGAATTGCTCATGTTATGGAAAGAAGCAGTTACATGCAAAGCAGCAGCCTAAGAAATTACTAATATTCAGATTTTGCAAGGGTAATGGTGGACAAAATCACCTTCTTCTAATGTTCAAACTAAGCACAATTAACCAATACTCACCAAAAATTTTCTATAATCCTTATCTCAGGAAATCACTGCCTCAAAATGGGGCCCGAAAATGGTAAATTTTCAATTTTTCCTATTTGCGGAAGCTTGTAACAGCTAAAGGCTTAACAAACACACAACTTTTTTCTTACACACATTTACTATGGTACCCAAATATACTATAACAAAAATATAGACCTTGTGATCACAACCCTTCTATAAGAAAATAAATAGCAAAAGTTGTAAAAAACAGAATTTTGTATCAAAACTTTGTACTCTTCATTCTCATAGATGTTACATAGTAAGGTTATTAAAAAATATTTCAAATGAAAGCTCAATTTATGACCATCAAAATGGTATTTGAATCATTGTACTACAACCTGTAGTTTCCGAGTAACTCTAATTACCGATACTCGCTGAAAGTGTCATTTTTACAGTGCGCTGTGACCTTCGCGGCCCTGTAAGTCCTTGAGGTCATGGAAAAAAAATTAACAAAAATTGGTTTAGAGCCTTACAGACATGTAGTAGTAAGTGTGTTAAATCTTGTTCTAATAACCCCATCCGCACTGTTCTAATTACCCCAGTGATACATTTTTGAGGTAATTAGAACATGGCCTAAGAATGAGGTTTAGTCAAAGATAAATTTAAAGTAATTGCTAACTCTATGATTAGGAATGCTATATTTCATACCATAATAATTTTTTGGCCTGATACCTGATAAATTATTTTTCCTTACTTCTTTCTATTATGAGGTATAAAGTGGAGGGTTAAGTTTTTTGTGCTCTTGAGGGAAAAATACTTGCTAAGAAAATCTATAAAGGTATATACACTAATTTTTTTTACAATCTTTAGGAAAATAGTATCTACAGGTCCCTTGTGATTTTTAGGTCATTTGCTTTACAAATAAATAATATATGGTATTCTGTTCCAATTACCCCATGTTCTATTTACCCCAGCCTCCCTATTCACTGACACTATAAGAACACTTATCAGTAAGATGTTCATTGACCATTTTTTTAAATACAGGAAACCTCTCTTCATTTTTAATACATTCTGGTGAATTATTATATAATTTTACACACACATATCTGTACACACACATCTTGGGCCATTTGATGTAATTGATAAATTTGATGACCTAACGTGTATGTTTTTACACTGTCTATAGCCAGTTGGACCCCACTGTTCAATTCAAAATCAGCACTATTATGTTTTACATGAACTGCAGAATGATAAATGTAGACACATGGAACAGTTAACAGTTTTAATTTTTTAAAGAGAGGCCGACAGTGAGCATAATAATTTTGGTTGCAAATCACTCTCACCATCTTTTTTGTACCTTGAAAACACTGTGAAGATGAGAGAGCAGTCCCCATAACACTATGCCATAGGAAATTCTTGAGTAATATAATCCATAATATAACATTATTAATGTTTTGGCTTACTGAATATCTTATGACAGATAGTAAGTAGAATACTGAATTTAACTTTTTAATTAAAAACATAACATGGTAATTCCATTTCAGATTACTATCAATTTGAAGTCCTAAGAACTTTAATTAGTTAATAGTATTTAGAGTATCACCATTTGTCTGAATAGATTCAAAGTCAATTATAGTACGAGATGTACAGAAAACCATTGCTTGAGTTTTTTCATTATTTAAAACCAAATTATTGCCAGAACACCACGAGGTCATACTTGTCATCAACTGCTCACTACCTATATACAACCAAATTGTGTAGATGTCTACTGGATGTTTTACCAAATTGGGAAATTATATATATGGGTCTGTAATTAATTAAATTGTTCCGATCACCTTTGTTCTTGTAGACGGGTATAACCTTCGCCATCTGTAGGGTATCCAGATAGATTCCTTCAGCTAGGGACTGATTCACTAGCATTAGCAATGGGGCTAGGATAAGGTCCGCACAGTCTTTTATCAATTTGCCAGAAACACCATCAATATCTACAGATTCTTTTTTCCCATTCTTAACAAGATAAGAGCGTAGTTCTCTCTCACTACACGGTTTTAGATACATACAGTAAAACCTCTCTATATCAAAATGGAAGGGACCAATTTTTTAGTCATTTTGATAAGTGGAGGTTCATTATAAAGAGGTTTTAGCAAAATGAACACATATTTCCGCCTTATGAAACTTTTTAGTAGTAAAATGTGCTGCTTTCTCTGTGATTACTATATTTGTATATTTAAATATATGCAATTATGTTTTTTCATAGTTTTAATGTTTATAATAATAAAAACAAGGGTACAAAAATTACTTAAGCACTCTCCGCCGAAAAAAATTTGTAATTTCTGTTTGTTTCATTTTTTTTCAAATTCTTTTGAGATGATATCTTCCATCTTATTTAATAATAGTAGATTTTCACTGCTGCAGTCCTCCATATTAAAAAAAATCTTTCCATCACAGCCAAAGCATCCTGCACCTCTTTTTTGGTTGGCTTTGGCATAAAATCCTAACCATCACTCTCTTCTTCTTCCATGTTATGGACTACTACTGGAGATTCCCCGCCAGCTTCTTCCTCCATTTCTTCGAACACCTCTCCCTCATTTGTGGCACATGTTAGCAAGACATTGTCAACATTAATAAAGTCGTCAAATGATGACTGAACATTAATTATTTTGTTTATTTCAAGCCATTCTGTCGGTTCGTCCTCATACAAAATATCTTCCTCACTGCTGTCCCCCATAAATCCAGCCTTTTTAAAACATTTTTCAATAACTTCTTCCTTCAAACAAGTCCATGAAAGACAGAGCCTGTGCATGGCCTGAATTATGTTCCAAGAGCACTTTTTCAAATCATTTTTCTCCTCAACTGTTTGCAACATGTATGACACCAGTTCCCTAGTAGCACAATTAATGCTCACAATATGCTGAGCACATTTTCGTAAAATATGTTCAATATGTTGAAAATGTTTCTAGCATATGCTGAGCATTAACAAATGTCCGGGTAATCTAATGCTCTAAATGTGCTGAAAACATTTTCGAAAATATACTGAGCATGTTGTCAACACAGGCATGGCATATTTGAGAAAACATGCTGAGCATATTTCAATTATTTTTTGTAGCATATTTAATCTATCACCGTTCAGGGTCATTTTATTGGAGGAAGAAAAGTCAAAAGCAAATTAAATGGAAGAAATTTGAACTTCAATACCGGTATTTCAGTCAAAAATGTACCATTTACTATGGTCAGTTTTTAACTGAAATATCAGTTTGATTTTCTTCCATTTAACTAGCCTTCCGGACCTTTCTTCATCCGAATAAAATATCTTCAGCACAAGATGACAGAATTATATAAAGTCTCATATGAGACTTTCGATCGTTGCTCCGACCGTATTTCATCTTGAAGTTAGATGCAAAACACAACCAATACAACTATTCATAAAGTTATACTTCTCCTTTCAATGGGCAACAAGTGAAGGAGTGAAGTTCCCATAATTGCAATTGCACTGGATTCATACACACATGTATTCACTCTTAATTTTCACGACTTTCGGGAAATGATTTTAAAACGAAGCAGCTGTAGATTTAAATATTTTTTTATTATTCCTTCTAAATTCAATTATTTCATTCACTTGACGATCCGTACCACATAAAACATACGTTTCAACATACCACGCGTCATCTCAAAGAAAACCAGTGTGACAGCACACAACACGAGAATAAATAGAATTGAGATCGCTTTTGCACAACACCAACAACACAACTTTTGTTTTATTTGTTCTGCATATTTAATAACAAGGGTATTTTTAATCCACTCTCGTCTCAGTAATGTAACATATTCATTTTCCCAGAGGAAGTTCTTTCAAATTGTTTCAACACTCGTCACTGCACTAAGGTTAATCAACAATTCCGACGTTTTCACTTTCACATATGAACTATAGTTGAATAATGACCTTGTTAGCTCATTCCCAAATACCGAGTACGGTAATAATATAACATATCTGAAAGAAGAAAAAGAATTGTTGTTACTACTCGAGGCAGGAATCCAATGAAAACCATTGGAAGGGTTATTAAAAACAATGAGAAATGGATGTCTTTTCTTCGTCAAAATCAATTACGTAAATTTACTCGCCGTACCTGTATTGTCTGAATGCTCGAACATGATCGTCGATGATAGGATGATCATCCCATTATCGAATTAAGATGCTGTGAACACCAAGAACAGTTTAAAATGCAGTTTAGCAAGGAGCTTAGTCTGGCCTGGCCTCTCACATTCGTTTCTCAACATAATTCGCCGCCGCTCTGCTTTGCGATGTTGGTATTCCCAAACGCCGCGAAATATGAGATGAACATTGAGCTAAATAGACATCATCGGCACAATTATGAACGTACAACATGGATATTTACTATCATTAACATTAATTTAGGTCTAATCAGTAGAAAACGGCAAAAAAACAATGGACATACAGACGAAATTGAGCGGGACGATTATGGATATTGGTATGATCAGTTATCATAGCATGTGATAGCATGACTGATTGAGAGCACGATAGTGGACTCTGGTAAACTCAACTCAAAACTCAAAGTTGTAGACTTACGAGACTAAAGAGTTATGGAAACGTATAAATAAACATGTCTATCAATAAACAATGAGCTATTTCCATCAAAATATTTTAGGCATATTCTATGAACATATGCTAGAAATACGTTGAGCACATAACATCAAAATATTTTGAGCATGTTTTTCTAACATGTGCTAGAAATATGTGGACTGCATGTTATAAAATGAGTGGCTTCTAAAATGACATGAAAATATTTTCAGCATATGCTCACAGCATGGTTTCGAAAATATTTCCTTGAGCATAATGGAAATGCCGTGAGCATGTGCTCAGCATCTTTTGTGCTACTAGGGTTGCATCCTGTAATGTCTCTTCACAATGGAAATTATTCCTTGATCAAGTGGTTGCAATTTGCTGGTGGTGTTTGGAGGAAAATATACTACTTTGACGTGTCGTTACACAATCCCTTCAACTTTATGTGCTGTGCACTGATCAATGAAGAGAACTATTTTCCAGTTTCTCACTCCCATCTTTGAGTCCAGCATGGTCAACCACTCACAGAATAAAGATGCTGTCATCCAAGAGTTTTTTGAGTTTTTGTATGAGCAAGGAAGTTTTTTAATATTTTTAAAGCATCTAGGCTTTTTACATATTTTCCAATCACAAGAGGCTTCAATTTCTCTGAGCCATCAAAATTAGCACAGAAAATCACTGTGAATCTTTCTTTGCTTTTTTTCCTCCATGGCATGATTGGCCTCTAACTGCTAAAGTTCTGTCTGGAAGCAAGTTATTAAAAAAATTCTGCCTCATCTGCATTAAAAATGTCTCGTGGTTTATACCCGGCTAAAATGGTCTGCAAAGCTTTTTTCCACTCTTCTACCACTGTGTCACTTACAGAAGCTTCTTCCCCACTCATCTTCAAAGTTTTGATATTCCACCGTACTTTAAACTTTTGAAGCCACCCATTCGATGCATGAAAATTTTCAATGCCCATTTTCACTGCTACTTCTCTTGCCTTTTGCTGTAGAATAGGTCCAGAAACAGGAATATTTCTGGCTCTACCTTCCATCAACCAATTAAATGTGTGTCTGTCTAATTGTTCACTTTTCACCGCCCGCAATTTTTTATTTATGCATCCTCGATGTGCTGCATCTTCAGTTTCTTTACGTTTTTTTATATTTTTTTTAAATAGACGGTAAACTTACACAAGTTAGGCGTATTTCACTGACCGATGTCTTAAACTACAAAATTGTGGCTCAAATAACTAACAATGTTGTATGTGGGGGGACGGTAATGCACGGTAATGTAATTACAGATTGAAAGATAATAGAATGGTCGAGTTACAATTCGCGCCGAAAATATCCAAAAGTAAAAGACGACTGCCTCGAGGCGCTAGCATGAAAAAAATACGATCCAAGGAGGCTACATGAGGAGGCCCCAGAACTCAAGGGGAAAGCGGATTTCTGCTGTCACTTGGCGCGCTTTTTATTCGTTCGCCAAAATCGGCCGCATAGCGGCGCTGATAGTCGAGCGATCCAGTCCTTTCCGACTTCGTCCATTAGCGGTAGTGAAAGTGGTTGTGTTTTGCTCGGCCGAAATCTATTTTATATAGTGTTTTTGCCAGTGAAAACTGTTTACGTCTTCTTGGCAAGTATTTTACGATGAGGACTAACCGCCGTTGTTGTGTTCCTGGGTGCGACGCTGGTTATGAAAGTGCCAAAAAGGGAAATAAGGGCCCGTATTCTCGTTTGAAACGCAACCTCGGTTATCTCCCCAGCAACGAAACCGAGGTTGCGTTTCATTGATTTCCTCATTAGAATGTTTACAAAAAGTTAACGCGAGTCCCGAAAACCTATGGTATCCCTTGGATACCACTAGAGTTTCAGAAAGAGAATAAGGACCCAGGAGCTGGGCTTACGGAACAGAAGCCTGTTCAAGGCGAAGGTAAGTAAGTCCCCTCGGGTGAAGTATGATAAGGTGAACTTCTTAAATTGTATCATATATTAATTACTCTACGCAAGGTGAATACTAAGAGGTCATTGGATGATTGTACTGGTTAGCTATCGCCAGTGAATGTAACGCGTTGTAGGGGTTGTAAAGGCATTGTGTGTGTAAACAGTGAGATGGTTGCGATGCTCCTCGTGCTATTAATATTAAAATATCAAGTTGAACTAGATTTGTTTTCCGTCTTCTACCTTACTCAGGTTAATGTAAGTGCAGTTACACATGACAAGACATGTCTTTCACTTTTCAAAGAGTTTTTTTCTGCTGTGAGGTAGCACTATTTCTGCTCATTCACTAATTGTAATTTATTTCCTTATTTTCCAGGTTCTCTTGATATTTTCACTTCGATTGGATTACGATGAGAGGAGAATGTTGAACTACTGCACGCAAATGTTTTCCAAAGTTTGATTTCAGTTTACACTTATATAACAACATAAATAGAAGTTCTGACGATATACCTTTCTCAGAAATCAGGAAAGAATTAGAACCCTAGGAAGTGGGTATAGAGAATTGTTAGGCGATTGCTAACTGCAAGTGTTTATTCCTTTAAGGCTGATTTGGAAAAAACTCGTGCATGAAGATATGTAATATTTCATTGCCGAATATTTGGGAAATAAGTCCCTCGATTGTATCTAAAGAATCACATTCTAAAGTGTAAAGTTTTGATTTCAAATAAATAGGATCAAATAGTCAGCATGATTACTGTACTGTTTATTTACATCCTATTTTTATGAGTTTGGTAATGGAGTTTTCATTGACATCAACTGATCGCCAGTATTGTTGTTGTTAGTTGCTATTATTCTAGACTTTACATTTCCTGATTTAAGTCCTAAAGTGCCAAGCGTTGCGTATCTCTGCTAATTCTTTTGTTATTATTGTATTTTCGATATTGATGGGAGGATTCAAATTCTAGTGATACCTACATTTAGGTCTAAATGGAAATCGCACAACTTCCATAGAATTTCTATGCATCCACCTAGGGGAATGTAAGAATTATTTCATCTTTGGAAAATATTCCGTTACGGTAATTACTGCGATAATCAATTTCTTTCCTTTGCCGGTAGACACATTGTATCAAGGATACCAAACACTTTATAGGCGGCCCAGCTTGGTCGGGGATTGCCGAGGCGCCCGACCCTCTTCGCATTCTCAGTCCTTTTCACCATTCACGAAGGGGCCCAAAATTTGTTTGCAGCCGAGGGCCTCCATCAATATGAAACCGCCCCTGTTTGGGAAGACGAAAAAGTTCTTGGGACGTGGTGGATACGTGAGACCAGAGTACAGAGTGCTTATCTCCTATACCCGCTATACAGGCGAAGTGTTCCGATTTCTTTCCGCCATATTGGCATCAATGCCAAGCGGGTCGTATACCTTCAGGATACCACCGGTGTCTGCCATTCTTGCTTTCTGTCGGAGAAATAGCTGCGAAAACATGCATAATTCTTTTGCCTATGGCCAAGAAATAGCCATGAATGAGGACATTGGGAACCCAATACGTGGAACACATCGTAGGTGATGACTAGTTCTTTAAGATCGAGACAAGGAGTCCTGTAAAAATTAGGACAAGTTTTCAGCGTTCATTAAAAAGTTGAGTCCCTTGAGTTAAGAAGTGTATATTTCCTGGAGAGTTGAATAAATTATTTAAAAATAAATAGCATCTGATAGAACGCTTGTTTCTTCATTTGTTTACGAGCGTAGACTTTTCTCTCTCCTAATCTGTACATTTACGTTATTTTATTTGGAAAAAATACATGGTTTTCGACATTCAAATCCTGATGTTCCAGCCTTAGGTTACCCATTTTCTTAGCACTCTTAACGTTAACTTCAAATTTTGAAATGTTTAGGCTTGGAATATTTGCGCGTGCTATCTTAAATTTTGAAAAAGCAGTATTACAAAGTGTAAACTTCCACATATTAAAAAAAGATGCTATGAAGTACAGAAGAGAAGAGAACCGTATGGAGCACTATGGATGAAACAAGGTCCTGATAAATAAACCACATTTTAAGATACAATGACCTATTAAGGAGCATGATAGGAGGGAAAATAATAGAGAAAGTCCCTCGAGGAATACCGAGAGACAGGTATATTGTCCGGGTGAAGCAGAATATGAAACAGCCAAGCTCCCAGAAGCACTCTTTTTCCAATATTAGTGGGGTATCCATTAAAAGTGAGACACCCCACTTCGACTCCTATGCATGTCAGCTTAGCTGTACATGTACTGACTAGAGAGTAATGCTCTTCTACATTTTTGCTATTGGCGAGTAAGCACCTCACTGGCCGTCGGAATTTGTCGTTTACACTAACAATCGTGAAAACTAATTCCTGAGTGGCGAATGTCCTAGTCCCTTGTAGATTGCCTAAGCTCATGTCGACAAATTCATCGCTGCAGTCTACGTAGCCCATGACTTTTCCACGTCCTCCATCGAGATGTTTTCGCATATGCATAGCATCTACGATAAGACAAACTTTCACGCTCTTTTTCTTTTCGGCTCACTTCCCCACGTACTCCTCGAGTATATCGAAGGACTCCTGTGTGAACTCTAGGTTCCCGATTGTAGAAGCATACCACGCTCGTATAACACTTTCACGTGGTAGACAATGCCCTAGGTGAGCCCTAACATTATTGTATGCCAGAACGGAGTAGTAACGAAAGCTCAGTGTAATCAAAGAAAAGTCTTCTGGAATGAACAACCATGGAGAAAAAATTAGCATGCTGCGATTCGCTGATGACATAGCACTCATATCAGAGACAGCGAAGGATTGATGACTAATCTGAGGATTGATGACTTATGATGATGACCATATGATTTGTCGAATAATCCCTAGGTACCAGCTAAATCACCTTGAGAGGGTAAAACGAGAAATATTTCAGAGAATATATTGGAGATGTCAAATTGCGACATTTAATTGATCTGCTCACAAACGGTAATGAAGACGTACTTCCAGAGTCTATGGGGATCGGTAGTGGTGATTTAGTTTCTGTCTCTCCTTTTGGGCTCTAAAAATTATTTTCAGTGCATTATTAACTGCACTTACAAGGCATGATTTTGAATAAATATTGCATGAGTAATATGATCTGACATTCTTACAGAAATGCTTACCAAATGAAGATCATGCGGAGCTATTATCGAATTTATTTCTTCATTAATGCTGTCACGGAGTGAGTTTTCATTTCCCACAGTTTAATGGTCTCTATTATTGCTAAGCATTCTTCTGAATCGCTCTACAACCGTAAACGCTGCTCCTATTTCCCGACGGAATTGCGATGGTAAACTAGGAAATACTGCTAAATACCAGTAAGACAGCACGAACTACAATGAATCAACCCACTACTGAGTGGGCCTTTCCACCGTAAAGTGACTTATTCGTACCATTCCTTTGCCACTTTGAAGCCTCTCGTCTTTGTTTTCCACGTCCCAGGCGTAATAGATCATTTTGTTTCATTGAGGTGACGCCCGCGCCTGATATACGGTCGGCGACCCGGCTGGTAGCCTACCCTTGGTAATCCTAGCACCTGTAAATGCCGCAACCCGCGAAACTTTGATGCCAATATGGCGTCAAGAAATGGGAACGCCTTGAGCGCGAGATCAGCTCTCTGTACTCTGGTTACGTGAGTTACTTGCGTATCATGTGTATTGCTTGCGAGTGCATTAGCGGTGTACACGTCCCAATATAAAGCTGATTAATGGTTCCTCTTTGAGTTTCGGCTGTGAAATTGCATTCTGGTTGATGAAAGTAAAGTTCAAAGTGTTCCTGCAGTGTTGACAATAGTAGCACATGCAGTATATATCTGATTTACGCAAAACATCAGTTCTGTTTCCCACTATTGCCATGTTATTCCCCGTGACAAATGGATCGCTGCTCAACTAGCGCCGCGAGTGGCGACTTTTGTAAACTCAATAAAATGCGCGGTGGGTGACAGCGCGTCTAGCGGCCGACTCAATAATCCTCTAATATAATATTCGTGATACGATCATTCTGGTACGGCCGTAATAATATCGAGTGTTCATAGTGAATTAAACTTCAAATGAATAGTTCAAAAATGAAACAGAATAGGCCAAATTCTCCTTAAAAGATCATTTGAACGCTAAAATATAACAAATCTTCCGATACGGTACATTAGTCGCATCAGATGGTAATCTCGTACGTGGGTATGGGTCTTTCATAGCTCGGCGTTGCGTTGAACGCTAAAATATAACAAATCTTCCGAAACGGTACAATAGTCGCATCAGATGATCTCGTACGTGGGTATGGGCTCTTTCATAGCTCGGCGTTGCGTTATCACGAGCAGCAGGCTTTCATAGCTCCGCGTTGCGGAAACAAACGAAAAGCGATAAGCGTTTCGATAAATCAGCCGCAAACTCACTGCAATTCTGTACATATCGCATTAGTATTTGATAATAACTGTGTTAAATCATGTCTACATACAGTGAAATAAATATGCAAGTATTATGAGTCGCCACCAGAATTTTTAAAATTCCATCTGCACACTCGCTGACTTGGAACACCATTATTTTAATAAGTAACTTCAATGACTCAAAATATGTCGCCAAATCCTGTTATTTGTTAATATTAAGTCAGTGTGGAAGAAGAATCGTATATATCGTTTAGCTAAACTATCGAGATTAAGATATTATTCAGTCACTTGCGCTTGAACCACTCAATTGCAAATGTGTATAGTATGCGATAGCATCGGAGTTAAGTTTTCTGTGTCGTTAAGGATTGGTGAGGGTAAATGCAAATAGAATATGCAGTGGTGTCATTCGTGATTATTTAAACCTAAGAATTAAACCATTTTACCGTATAAATCAGTCTGGGAGTTGTAAAAACTATTAGGACCCCGGGTCTAAATCCAGCAGGACATTTGTCGTCAATATTTATATATGGATGTTTTAATGATGAATATACAAAACGCAAGCAATGCAAATCGATGAACATAAGTCTTTGACGCATATGATTAATAACAAACACACTAACGGCTGCCCAGCTAAGCTTCACTTTTCAAGCGCTGCGGGTTTTCGCGCTCCCAACGTAGAAAAGTCGGAACGGCCGGACGGAACTTGCTGCGGCTGGCGCCGGCTGAATATTTCATTCCATGGAGGTAGTTCGCTCGTCATGGGGGTGTATTCTCAGTACGAAGAGCAGAGGTTTTTCGAAAACATGGAGGTGCGATATAGAGAGGTTTCTCTATATAATTACATACACATTTTGGCGGGACCAAGAAGTTATTACGAAAAACGGAGGTTTACGATATGAAGAGGTTCACTAGATAGAGGTTTTACTGTAGTTGCATATGACTGACTATTTGATGGCATGGGCTCACAAGACACAGGATGGGGTGTGTTTGGCTGAGCCAGAAAAACCTTGTTAAATGCATCTGATATTTTACCTGGCTCGGTAATTGTGCTACCATTGTTATCGTTTACCTGCTGAGGCAGTACAACAGTGTTTAGGTTACTATTGCTTTTAATAATTTCCCATGCAACTTTTGAAGGATTAGAGGCATTCCTAATCCACTTATCATTATACTCCTTTTTAGCGTGCTTCACTAAATACCTAAACTCCCTTTTCTGTTGGGAGTAAAGCTGGTGTACTGTACCATCTCTAGAATATTTAATATGAAGAAACATCATTCTTAATTTCTTAGACATGGCATGGATATCAGGAGTAAGCCAGCTTTTAATGTAACCTCTCCTAATTTTCACTGCTTCATTAGGGAAAGCAAAGTTTAAATAATGGATGAAATAACTATGGAAAATATTAAAATTCTCATTCCAATTAACCAAATGAGACATCACCAACCAGTTATGTCAGTTTAGCAGCACTCAAAAATAATTAACGTTGGATTCACTGTAGAACCTCTGATATTTGAGGGTGCTGGATTGTGTAGTTCTAGATAGATGAAAGGTAGACAATACAGCTAAATGATCTGACATTGCCGGATCAAACACTTTGGTATCAATGCTGTCTTCATGATAATCAGTGAAAACATTGTCAAATAGAGTTTTACTTTTAGCCATTATCCTATAGGAGAAGTAACTAATGGTTTCATATTGTAGGAGTCAGAAATTTGAAAAAACTGTCTCTGATCACTTCCATCAACCATCAAGTTACAATTAAGGTCTCCAGTTAAGATAATTGTAGGTCTTGTTGCATGATTTGTTAATGTAAACAACATACATTCAAGTTTATCACAAAAGGATACAAAGCTTGCTGAGGGTGACCTATATGTAACCAAGACAACAAAAACAAGGTCATCCCTAGTGAACTTAACCGCTGAACATTCAAGTGTTAATTCTTCATTTAGATGTCTTATGTCTCTCAAAATTGCATTAAAGACAAGATTATTCTTAGCATAAATAACCACTCCTCCATGCATATTGTTCTGACGGCAATATGCATCACCTTTTACTTAGCCTGGTATTGTTACACTCATATCTTTTTGCCAATGTTCTCTCGTGATAATGTTTGCGAGCATTAGCGCAGAACACCAGAATACCTATGTCACTATGTCTGCTCTTTTCCAAAAGACTGACAGCATTCTCTCAAATGTCAACTATCGGTTTCAACAATAATTTTGGTATCAATGATAAAACAAATGTTCAAACAGAGAGAATGCCTTCAGTCTTTTGGAAAAGAGCAGGCATAGTGACAGAGGTATTGTGGTGTTCTGCGCTAATGCTCACAAACATTATCAGTCCGCAGCATTCAATGTTAGAAAAATCCATTTTGTTGATGGGATCAGATGCCAAACATCTAGAATGCCTCCAGCCGAGGAAATAAAAAAAGCAGAAGTTAATGCAGCATTATAGTGGTGTACAAAATGGTACAGCTTGATCTTGGTATCGAAGATGATGCGCTCCGAGTTACATGTAAAGTTTTACGGATGGAAAAATCTACCGCCATTTGATTCTAGTATGAGAATTGACAATAATTGGAACAGAGTATTTGAGTTGAAGAACATCTGTATTCTACCCAAATATCCATTCATAACCAAAGTTGTTAAGGCCACCCTCGCAAGCTCAGGAAGTGCAGATGTTGAACGGCACTTCATTTTCAAGAAGTCAACTTCCAGCAGAGTGTTCTGCCATGGAGGAGCGGACTATAAATGCAAAACTGAATGTAAAAGATGGCTTAAGGTACTATGGAGGCAAACCAGAATGCGTGCCCATCACCACCGATTTTTTAGCAGCGGCTCAGACCGCACATGGCAAATTCCATGTTCAAATAGAAGCCAAATGCAAACAACTGAAAGATCAATTGGTCAGAAAGGATTTAGAAGAAAATGAATGTTGCAAGGAGGAGGAAAAAGACAAATTACAGATGGGATATGAAGAACTTAGGAAAGCTGCAGGAAGAACAGAGGGCTGCAAAAGCAGCTGAGGAAAGCGAACGCCAAATGGCTGACAAATTAACTGGCATAGCCGATCAAAAATTAAAGGATGCTCTTAAGAAAAAGCATTTTATAGGAGCCAGAGTTGCCCAAGGTGTATTAGAGGGTGCCATGGCTGTCCGTGCATGTGCACGAGAAATGCACATAAAGACAGCCTGTCACCATTTACTCATTTTTGCTCAATTTTCTTGGAGAATAACTCACTTTTCTCACTTTATTTTGGAATCTAAGAGGTGGCAGCCCTGGAGACTCCTCATATTACTGATTTGCAGAATTGGCCACTGGGGCATCTTTCATTAAAAACTTTTCTTAGATAATGCTTATTTTCTTCATGAATTAGCCTTGGGAAGCAGAAGTCTTCGTTGTAGTTCACATTCTGTTCGTTTGACATATACTGCTTGGGCAAATTCCAACCAGGTGTGCAGAGGCGATAGAGAGGCTGAACTGCCCTACTGTTTGGGGTAGGTTTTTATGACCCATATGCTTCTTGCATTGCCTTCTCATAGTGGGTCTTTTCTGTCTCTCTTTTCTGATTGGTTCATCTCCTACCTCTCTTCATACTATTTGAAATATCTTTCCTTCTCCTTCCTCTACCCTGCTTTCCCAGCATTTTGCTTCAATAATGATACATATACTGCGAATATAACTTTTAAAGACCACAATAGTAGTAATATGGAAACTGGTTTTTGGTGGTTGAGCATCATCATCAGGTGAGAATGCATGGCAGCTGAACTGTTTGCATGCCCAAAATTCATAATTACTGAACGTATTCTTAGCATAGATGCTCAGACTTAATTTTTGAAAACTCAATTTAGGCCTTCAAGTGTTGAAAGAAAATTTTTTCATCGAGAGTATTTTAGTAAAATCAGGTTTCCTGAAATGTTCATAATAGGAGAATTCTTTTATCATTAATAACAAATGGACAAACGATGTTAGAGTATCAATAAAAAAGTCAAAGCATTCGGCTGGATGTGATTTCTTAAAACATGAGGATGATCTATTAAAAACTAATTCCAATGATATGGATCCCAATACTAGTTCTTAGTTTCTATCAGTGTTTTGTGTTTGAAATTTTGTCTCCAAATAACAATCTTCATAAATGGCTTGTGCTCTTAACCATGATATTAAAATTGGTGAAGCCTCATGGAATTATGAATAAAGCAGAGATCATCCAAATTGAAACACTACCAGATTGGTGGTGTTCGGATAACTGATCAGTGGTGGAAAAAATTGAGACTGCTTTGCCTCATGGGAGCAACAAGAAGACTAGGCGAATTTATTTTCACATGCCTTCATTTTTTACATGCTTATATTAACAAAATTTACATGTTGTATTTTCCTATTGAAAAAAGATAGTTTGCAAATATCATAGAGAAAGAAGTCAAATGAACTTATTTATTTTTTTTCTTTTGAGAAAAAAATCTTGGTTAGGTTGTTTCGTGGAGGGAGTATCAAACAAAAATATGAGCACAATTACAATTAAGAGGATGGGCATACTGGGCAGGCACACACAATATATGTTCCATTACTGGTGTTTAATGAAATTCTCACAAATTACAAACACTTATTTGATGCACATTAATTTTCAATGGCATACGTTTCTTTCACACCAATCAGTAGTACCAAATTTTGCATTTAAGGGTAATTCGAAAGATTGGCTGACAATGAGACCTTGATAAACATTCTGAAATGCAGTAATCAAGGGAGAACCAATGATTCAGTGTACTTAACTCACAAATTTACGCATGCTATTTTTGCTAGTTTAATTTTACTTGTGAGAAAAAATCCAAAATGTTTTTTGCTTAAGTCCTGAGACTCATTTTCTTGCTGCTCTAAATATCTGAAATGTTATCAAGATTAAACAGCATCACATTCTACTTGTTGTTGTAACGTTTTCATTGCATTCTTAAGTCAGTGAACAGCTTTTTCATCAGATGGTCCTTTTTCAACACTCATCGTCGTAAGGCTTATTGTCATAATCTTTTTTTCATGGATGAAGGCCATTATTCATCATTCATTAACACCTCATAGCCACAGTAATCTACATATCGCATGTGAACCACTCTGAAAGCTTTCTTGGTCATATTATTCAAGTCCTGAAGATTCTTTTATCTCTCCTGAAGGGGAGCTATGTCACACCATGAAATGATTTTTTTTACTTTCATTTTCTTTCATGCACTTCATTTTTTAAATTCAATTGGGGGTGCTGGAATTTAACTTGATCAAAGGTATCACTTATAGTATGGTATTCTTGGAATGGTCCTGATAGGTAATCATTTAATCATTTTAAGTATTTGTGTGGCTATCCAATTAGAGGAATTTTTAATGTTTTGTAAACTCAATACCTCTACATTCAATTGTCAATTGTTCTTCAAATGATTAGCCATTTGTGGATCATGAATTGAACCTAAATATTTGGTTAATAATTATTTACTCAGTTAATATTCTTAATTATTAGTATCTCTGGGAAGAACCCTTTTAACACCTCCTTTTCTTTCTTTGTACTACAGCATGAATTTCTATTTTAAATTTTTTTCTATAAGTTTTGTCTTAAAAAAACTTGGCTTTTTTAGAGACATTAGGTATTGATATCTGGGTCCTCAGTTTCATTGCAAGGAAATAATTGTTTCAAAATAATACATGCATGGTTTCCTAATTTTTCACTTTCAAAGATGAATTATGTATTTCAGATTTGTATTTAAAACACTTTATTTTTATTTTTTTAAATCAGGTGCATTTATCTTGGGTTTTCAGCCTTAAATAATTCACTCTTTTCAATGTACATAAGGCTTTTATTGCAGCGTAAAAATAGTATCAATGGGTTTTTAAGAACAACTGCTCAGTGGCAAGACCGGAACCTCACTGACTCGAACACACGTGACCTCAACACAACAGTGCCACCAACATGACGAAGTGTGTTCTTGGTCACACTGACAACACAACATCACCCCCTAACCAGAACACACTTCTCACCCCAAAAAGAAAACAATATTCACATGCTAATATTTTTTGCTAAACCCAACCTTTTTCTAAATTTTGCAACTTTAAATGCACTCAACGGTTTTGTAAAAATATCGGCTATCATTTCATCAATTGAGGTGTGCTGAAGTTGAACCTTTTTACATCCTCTTACAAAGTGTTAACGTACATCAGTGTGTTTAATTCTATTGCTAAACCTTTTATTTATCGCAAGTTTCTAAGCCGGCTGATTATCATTAAAGATAATGGGTACACAGTTCATTTTTCCAATTAGTTCATGGAGAAGATTGGTTAAGTACATACATTCTTTGGTACCTTCAGTGAGACCCATGTATTCTGCCTCTGTTCTGGAAATGGCTACAGTTGGTTGTTTCCTACTTTCCCAGGAAAGAACACTTTCATTTAACATAAATGCAAACCCTGTATATGATTTTTGATCTACCAGATCATTAGCATGAGAAGCATCTACATAACCATGCATATGAAGCATTGATTGATTACCTCTTTTAAAAAGCAAACTGTGATCATAAGTTCCCCTTTTAATAGCACAACACTCTTTTTGCCCCTTTGTACGTGTTCATCACATTCTGTTATACGATATGTTCATCACTATAACATGTATTATATTGGGATAATACATTAACGGCATGAGCAATATCCTGTCTAGTGCAAATAGCAATGTGCATCAAACATCCAACTAAACACTGAATAGGGAAATTAGTATCACAATCACCTTTTGTTAATGGGGTCGTTTACTCGGAACCAAAATTGTAATTTTTTGCACGAGATTGTTAGATGGAAACGAAAAAAGAATTTTAGTGAAAAAATTAATCGTCTAACCACAACCATTCACTCATAAATCAAAAATTAAAATAAACAAAAAGTGACGCCCACCGAAAAAGCTGGTGTGATAACATTGACGTCATTTTCCTCCTGTCCTTGACTGCTCGTATGGGAAGGGAGTGGAGGGGGATTCTCGGAAGGTCTGCTCACACAGATCCTGTCGCAATCGCTCCCCTTGGTAGAGCCAGCTGTGTCCCCCCCTTTGCGATAAGGCGAAGTAGCTTCGCGGACTCAGTTGTGATTGGATGAAGTCGATATACGTCAGAGGTTGCACCACACCCACACTCCGAAAGGGTTAAAAACATCAGGTTTTCGCTGCTTATAACTCGAGAAATAATTGACGCATCAAAAAACCGAAAAATATGGGTTTATTTACTTCCTTCTTTTTATCTTTTTATTTTACAAACGCTATCATATTAGGCAATAAAAAATATGGTAAACGACTCCATTTTGTTCCCATTAGCGTAGGTGTATCAAATGGTTTACAGTCTGACATTTGAAATTTGGTCAACACTTCATTAATGTATTTGCTTTGATCTACCAATATGCCATCCCTTGTATTTATTACTCTCATACCAAGAACATTTTCTACTGCTCCAAGGTCTTTCAAATGAAACATACTTATAAGTTTACTTTTGAGCATCTCTATTTCAACACAATCATTTCCAAAAACAAAAATATCAACAACAAATATTGCAACAACAAGAATACAGTTCCCTCTCACCCTTTTATAAACAAATGGTTCAGAGTCACACTGCTTATAATTTAATTGACACAAAACCGAATGCAAATCCTCATTCCATACTTTAGACGATTGTTTTAGACCATACAATGCCTTTTTTAACTTGCATACCTTCTCTTCTCCTGCAATTTTCATACCCTCTGGTTGCATCATATGGTTATGGTTATAACCATTTGATACACTTCTTCTTTCAGTTCTCCAATTAGGAATGCTGTGTTCATGTCCCAATGGTCCATATCCCAACCAAAGTAGGCTGATAGAGGAAAAAGCACCCTCAATGTTGAGTACCTTACCATTGGGGAAAAAGTATCAAAGTAATCTACACCATATTTTTGGGTAAAACCTTTGCCCACTAATTTTGCCTGAAACCTAATCACTAGAGGCCCGTGAAAGTGGTTTTATTTTTTGCTAAAATTCGTTTTAAAACTATGTGATTTCGGTGTTATAGAAAATCTGTGCGGTGCTATTATAATGTTACAATTTTTGCATACTTCTAGGTGTGCTATTATTTTTTGGTACATGTTTTGTGAATGCTTATACTTTTATTAAGCATTTTATGTAACATTTAATACAATTTTGATTGTACAAAATTACTGATAAAACCAAATGGAGGAAATGGTTCAAGTTGTGTTAATATCATAGAGTGAGCAAGAAAAGGTGCACCGTGAACACTTCACTTTAATAATTGTCTTTGTGAGGAAGACTAGAGCAAAAATTAACCAAATGGTACTGAATTTGTTTTCAATTTCATTGTATTAATTTAGACCTATGTGAAGAGAAAAATGCTTTTCAGTGAAGTCTGTCATTTCAAACAAAAGCTTGCCAGGGACAGATCTGCAAAACAAGTAAAAAACCGAAGTTAGACTTATTCAAGTGCAAAAACACAGAAGCAAATTCTATGGATCCAGACTACTGCAAAATAGAAATAAAATACCAGGAAAATGCAACCATGGTGAGGATTTCAGCATGCTCTGGCTTCAGTCTTCTCCTTCGATCAGATACACCACACAATACTGAGATATCATTTGTTCTGTGTCTACATTGGACGTAGGGTACCAAACAGCTTGCAGAGCAGTCATTGTGAATTCCATGTAGTCTTCTTTTATGGAACACAAAAGGCTGCAAACATCCAGGGGAGCACTATCAGGCTGCAATAACTGTTCCTTGGCCATTTTCTGCAGCATGGTGTAGCCTTCAATATATTTTTGAGGACAAATAGGGGCAGCATATGACAACTTTTTCAACTTGCTTAAAATGCTATCAATCGTTTGGACTAGGGACACAGACTTCTCGGATCAAACAAATTATTAAGTGCTTCAAAAATCAACTTTGAAGGGTCTTCAGCCATCAGTTGGTCGATTTTCAGTAGACTCTTCTGACCAGTCATCTTCAAGGAATTTACAACTTCAGCTCTGTTAATGGCTTTCAATGTTTTTAATTAGGGATTGAGCTCTGGAGAAAAGACCTCCTTCGTGACTAGATCCAGCGTATTCTGCAGAACCTTTCAGGTGTATATTTCCTGTATTTGTACCTGATGATGTCGCACAGTGATGAAACTGGTCGATTAAAGTTGCCTATGTGAAATTTACAAACTTTTTCTATTATTTTCATTGCATCTAGAATTTTTTAGACTTTCCAAAATTTTAGAGTTGATGGACCTCCTTCCTTATTGGATGCCTTAATTATCTTTTCAAATGTGTAGCAGAGATGGTAGTCTTTGAATATTACTGTCACACCTTGGTCCATCAGTTGCAAGAGGGATGTCATTGGGGTAAGAAAAATCACTTTGATGTTCGCATACTGATACTTAAGAAGTGTTGGGTGGAAAGAAGCATTGTTTACGATCAAAAGAACTTTGAAAGGAACTTGTTTTTTTTTTACTATATTGTTTCACTTCTTGCATATAATGATGCGAACACCACCTCAAATAAAGTGGCTGTGACTCAAGCATTTCTTCTATGCTTACAAATTACTGATGTGTTTACTTATTAATTCCCATAGCTTAGGTTAATTAGCATAGGTTTTAATTTGCAGTCTCCTTCTAAATTCCCTCTTAGCAGTAGTGTGAATGAATCCTTGGTGGCTTTAAATCTGGGGATTGTAGATTCTTTCTTGGCAATGAAAGTTTCTGCTGGTATTCTCTTCCAAAATAGCCCTGTTACATCAGTGTTAAATATTTGAGTTATATTAAATATTGAGTGTCAAACCCTCGTCTTCAATGATGTCGTCCAACTCTTGTGTGAATTGTTTTGCAGCATATGTATCAGCGCTAACCGACTCTTCCTGGATCTTAATGCAGCGCCAATTTGCCCTTTTTTGTAGTGATCAAACCACCCATTACTAGCCACAAAATTTTCCTGCTAATTATATTTTTTCTGTAGATCTTTGAAGAGGATAAATGATTTGGAGCTAATTACACCTTGATTCACTGGAACATGTAAGCATTGCGTTTGATGGTTGATCCTCTGCATCAAAAGTTTCTCCATTGGAGGGAGTAAACTATTGATTGCTCTCTTTCATTTGCATCCATGTAGAATTCCAAGGCTGTGCTTCTTTCACTTTGGTTAAAAACTTTTTCTTATCTTTAAATCGTGGAAACAGTTGAAGATGCATGTTGAATTTTACAGAAAGATCTAACAGTTACACCATTTTCACGTTCCTGAATGATTTTATATTTTGTTTCTAATGTCACAACTCTTCTTTTCTTCTTACAATCAACCCCATTTTCTTAAATTTTTCTTTTTGATGACATCATTAGGGATGCAATAGAAAAGGGCATAGAAAAAATCACATTGAAAACCACAAACCTATCGAGAAAGATGGGCGAGTGGTCACTGAGTGGCAAAGTCACTCTAGGTTTCAGGAATTTTCATCTTCTTCTTAACAGTACAGATACCCATCGTACAATATTTCTAACACTCATGCGAAGGTTAGAAAGGACCCCATATTTATCAAGCTACCTTGCAGTGATGCAAATGAGTCCATCTTTGTAGTTCCAGTTTCATTTAGGTAAACCATCTGTTTGCCACAAAGTATCTCATCCTTGTCTCTTCCCATCTTCTGACAATTTAACTATTCAGCTTCCGAAATACAAGTTTTATTTTGAGTGTGTAACTGGTGACAATTTGGTGCATCTACTTTGTGTTTATATTATTTTCCCAACTTGGTCACCGTATATCTAGAACAATGTTTGGCATCTTATCAATGTATCGATGTGAGGATGAGGTCTTTTTTCATACATGAAATGGTTTGAAGTTTCACTTGATGGAACTCGTTCGAACAACATGGCTTATTAAAGCTTTCATAAATCTGGGGTTTCATAAACTGGGGTTCACCTGTAATAAAGCTAGGAAAACATTAAATCCATCCCTATCTGTCTGTTTCCTCTCTGAAATTCTGGCTCTTGGAGAAAATGTCCCCAAAAAAATATTCTCTGCATTACGGTTGGTTTCCGCAGCACAAGTGAATGAAATTCATCACTGAAAAATAAGTTAAATTAGTCCCACAGATGAGGACCTGGAAGATCAATAAACATGCTGGTCCTCCCAGTAAAATGAATTTCAGAAACAAGGGGCTTGTCTGAAAGCCAATTTCTTTCCCTTTCATGTACCGATATGAATAGTGACATGGAGGAAGCAGGCGGGGAGAAAGGATTCACCATTCTTTTAATTGCCCTTTCCACCACATTCCACATCTTCATTTGGAGCATCACAAAACTCAGTAACTTCTTTGCCGAATTCTTTGAGAAGAAGATTCAACATTTCCTCATCTGTTATGCAATGAACTGTCTGATTGATGGTTTTTTCAGTAGTGCAGTTTATGTGGAAGCCTCCTGCGAACTTTCTTGGAAATAACATTCCCAAGTTTTCTCCCTCCCTTCCTGCCTCCTGAATAATAATTAACTATTTAAAATTCTAGCTTTATAATTCATACTTTCATCATACCTTCAACTAGTGTTTCCTCTTCAAGTCCAGTTAAAAATATCTCCTAGACATGATGTTCAAATCAAAATATAATTAATTAAATATTATTTAAATAAAAAAGGCAAAAAGTGAGGACAAAAATATCTGTAAGTAGGTAAGGTTATAAATAAGTTGCAACACTATGTAAAATCTTTATAACATACAACTGAAAATGGTACAAATTAAATTTATATGGTAGGTACAAAAAAAATATTTTTTCATTAAAATTGCTATTAATTCAGGAAAAAATCCTATAATAAAGAATACCATGAACAGCATGCGTCAGGTTCAACTATAAGATACAAGGACTGGCTGATGAAAGACAAATGGTGTAGGCAACATAAAGTGTTGATATACATTAAAGTGTTATCTACATAAAGCGAAGGTTATAATGTTGAAACAATAAACCTTGTCACTTCTGCAGTGCTTGCACAGCTGCCATATTGACACAAAATGTATTCACATTAACAAATTGTGGGAAACGGACATGACATGCATGACCGCAATTAGTGTGGGATATGTTTCTGCTTCATAAATGGATATCAGTAAATGGACATATTTCTACAATACTAGAAGTGTGGCAAAACCATGCCACTTGGAAGGGAATTGCTTTGGAATAGACGTCCACAATTAATGTAAATGTAGAGAAAAACTTTGGACATTGAAACACTTGTTTCTCAAAAACCATATGAGCCACTCAAGTTATCATTGGTAAATACCTCATACCAGAAAATATGGTAATTTAAGTATATGCACTATCCAAGCTACAAAGCCAGCTGCTTTGGGTATGTCCTTCATGGGCAGGCAAGGTAGAAAATCAATAACATATTGTAACTTCACAATTGATGGTGGTGTGAGCCACTTTGGCTCGAGAGTCGAAATAAAAACTCCTAGGTACTTGATTTTATTTCTGGGGGAAAACTGTGATTTTCATTCATTAATTTGGATTCCTAATTCACTCTGCAAATATTGAAGCACTCTTATGTATTACGTAATTATCACATTCATTCATAACCTGTAACCAATCATCCATACTATTCCACAAAATATTAGTTTTGACATAAATACCATTAAGTCGGTGATGAAGGGAATGGATAGGAATTTGCCAGGAGGCATCCATAAGATTTATCTTAACTACGAACTCGCCTTTAGGAATTTTAAGAATAGCTTTTGCTGCTTCTAGTAGTTTAAAGTATGGTTTACGATAATATTTAGTCCAGGAAATAAGATCTACTATAAGTCAGGAACCACCATGAACCTTAGTAATTAAGGATAGTCTGAAGGTGTTTCTGGGCCGGGTCATGAATGTAACACCTTTCTGGAGAAGCTCATTTAAATACCTGAGCAACTGTGGCAAAGTATCACTCTTGTGAAAAACTACTGGTGCGTTATTGGTTGCTGGCAGGATGGCCCCTTTGGACATTATCTCGGTGGTTGAGGTGCAGGTTTAGTTGTAGGAATACGCTAGCGAAAATGCCTCAATGACCTCTGTGTCTAGATCATTGTCCTCGAGAAGATGCTGGTCCACCAGTCAGGGTACCTGGCACAAACCTAAAGATCTTTTCCTGCTCCCTCACTACCCGTAATCATTATATTTGCCACAACCCAATTCTTTTGCAAAATTCCTCTCTGAATTTCACCAGTGCCTCCCCCAGCATAGCTAACTTGAAACCTCTTGAATACAATTATCTTAAAAACCTTCCTTCCTTCAACATTCTACCTACCAGTCTTAAGAACCAGGAAAAAGACATGTATTTTGTTTGGACCTTAAAAACCAGGAACTGTGGGAACTTTCCTGTATTTAAAAATTTAAGAAATCCTCATCTTTGCACAGGAAAATTTTTTCACGATTTTTTTATCTTTTAGAGTTTAGGGAACTGAGCTTTTCTTCGCTTGGTGTCCATTGTGCTTTTTTCACGACATGTCTTTTCCCAAATAACATTTCCCAAGATTTGTGAATAGTAGTGTTACTTACCTTGCTAGTGAAGTGCCTGAACCTTTTCATATTTAGATCTATATAAATGTTAATTCATTATAATTGTTAATGAGCTACTGTATCATTTTTTAGGTTTCCCTGGATGGGAATGGTGATGTTTCCCTTCATCCAGCTGGCTGCAAACGGAGAGTTTTCTTACTTCATAAATCAGGTGGTTAATCACAGGAGTCCTGCTTCTTGGCAGTCTGCCCCTTGACAGTGGAAACAGCTTTTACGGTCCACTCTGGTAAGTTTTATATGTATTTATTTTCTTCTGAAGATGGGTGGGATTCGCAGTCTGCTATCAATGGTGATGGGAAAGTGAAAGAGCGAAAGGGTTTCTTGAGTAGGAAATTAGGACATGTTTTGCGAATTTCCTGTGAAAAAGTGATATTTTGTAATGCTTGAGAAAGTTCCTTGTGGAGATGTCAATTGTTTAATCCCTTAAAAGATTCGATTGTGGAAAAACAATTGATAATCTTGATAACAACTTATAATGATAGGTCCATCCATCCATTGTGGCTGATCTTCTATCCGAATGTTCAGAAGTTTTCCATGTCCTCTACTAGCATGTTTTGTCTGCAGATATAGAAGGTACTAGCAGATGCACTGGACTAACAATGGAACAAATTTTTTCTTCTGCCTTTTATATACTACATAGTCAATTTGTTGATACCATAGGAATGATGTAGCTAAACTTTTAACTCAAAGTTTATTCAGTAATATAAGTTTATCCTGCAAAAGTAACACCTTCCTTTTCATAACAGAATTATCAGCAGCTTATTCACATGGTCTTTTTGGACCCATTTTGATAAATGAGCAAGAAGGAGAGCACACACTTTGTAACATGCCAGAAAATACTTGCATCATGTGATATGCTATTAGTCACTGCAGTGGGATGAATGATTCCCTTTTGTACATTCCACCCTGTCTTGGGACAAGAAAGAGGGTAACAACTACTGGTAACTTAGGAGGATGGTGATTATTTTGCATTTCTGGATTGAATATAGGCAATAAAAATGTCTTGCTAAGTGCTACCTTCAAGCATTCATCTCCTCAATTCATCCTCCCTCTGTACAGTTATTAGGTGAGGAGAAAGGAATGGGGGGGCCTGCAGAAGACTTTGGTTACTTCGTTTCCCTGAATAACATTGCATCAAAACAAGCATATCTCCCTAGATTTTGACCTTCCAGGATACTTCTCATCAATCAGTCCCATTTTGTTGTACATGGTGGTCAAGAGTGTGCTGATCAAAATTATAGAGCTTACTTGGAAGAAGAGAAGAGCAGAACAGATGGAGAAAACAATATTCTGGAAAACATAGGATTGCGGGAGGAAGAGGAGTTTGCGTCTGCTAGGGAGAACAGACTATTTGATGAAGCCAATATGCACCTTAAGAATGCCATTTCTAAGAAGAACATTGAAGATATCGCCCTTGCCCAAGTGATGTTTGAAGGCATGGCTGCCATTCACAGAAATACAGCAACTTCTCATAAGCACTGCTGTTGAAAAAGCAGTACAAAAAAGAAAATCTGACCTCATATCAGAATTGAAATTTGAGCAAAAGAAAATATGGAAGAACAATCTGTAATGTTGAGTAGTTCCTTCCTCATGCTAAGGCTGACAATCTTTGTTTTTGAAAAAGAATTTTTTATGCAATGTTTCATTTCATATCATTTTATTTTCGAAAATGAAAAATTGTATTTTTTCTCTATTTTTTGATAATATGCTTTAAAAAAACATGTATTTAGCCCAATTTGTCCTGTTTTTGTTCCTTCTATTACTCTCATCTCCTAAGTCCGATGGTAGGAAATGTTTATTTATGCTTGATGGCCAATATTCTCTACTTATGGTCGCTAGTTGGTCACTATTTCACCAAGGAAAAGTCACTCAAGTCACTATTATTTAGGTCACAGGCTGGTAGCAGCCCTGGAAGTCAGTCAGTCAAGTAGATTTCTTATTTTCCTCAGATATGCGTGTCTTGAGGCAGAAACTGAAATGGATTCCATAAGTACAGTCTTCTTGCACAACTTCTTAAACCTAAATCCTAATTTCTTTATGATGTTCCATAAGGTGGACTGAGACATTTCCGGAAAATCAGTCATAGAGTCAATCAGTTTTCTGTGTGAACTCTCCACCGTAGGGAAAACCTTGTTTACGTAGAAATCGTAAATGTTCCTCCTGATGACACCGAGAGTAAAATCATCCAAGTTAATTTTGGGCCGGCCTCGGAAACAGATCTTCTTAATTGATAACGGAGATTCACCGCCATCATTTTTTTTCTTGAAGCACTAACCTTCTTCACTGTGCCTAAAGAAATCCCAAGACACTCTGAAACTCTACGATGCACTGGATGTCTTCCATCTGCTTTTTCCCTCTTGAAGTAACACAAAGCACATAAAATCATTGCGATTCCCATCTCAGTCAACGGAGGTCTCGGAGGCATTTTGAGCAGCAAACACGACGGACAAGTCAGGAAGAATGCAGAAATGACAAGCAGGCCAGAAAGGTAACATATTAGTCATGTCCACTAATTACCAGCCTTCGTAGCATTGCAGCGGAGAGGGAGATGAGTCACGGGACCAGCCCGGAACCCTCAAGTGGCAACCCTGCACAACTTTCACCAACCCACAGGCGAAGCCGGCCACCTCACCGGCAGGGTAAATGCCACGAAAATGCTCACTTGATCATTAACTCGTTAAACATAGGGCACATATTTTGGACTGACTATGTTTATTTTATTACAATAATGCTGCAAAGAGCTTTAAAACAAGACCAAGATCAAGTTTTCGGGACCATTCATTACCAAGAACAAGTTGTTTCATAAAATTAATAACAAAATTTTTATGGCTGAATGGAATGACGTGAAATTTTAGAATAACATTAGGAAAGGATGTATCTTTATTGTGTTAAAATTTCATAACGATTGAACTCCAACATTTTACCTTATGAGAGGTCAAAGAGAGCGCTCCCTTAGAAAACACCAAAAAACCTGTACTTTTTTTGTTGTCATCGCGATAAAAATCAGAGGTGCGATATAAAAATTGTCAGTAAGTATGGCTAAACGCACAATACAATGAGCTAAAATTTGATGTAATTTGCATTCGTGTAAGTTTTACGGTTCATTCTTAATCGGTGCTCAAACTCGAGTCTACATAATTTTTGCACCGACAGTAGTTTTCCAGATACTGAGGCAGTGGATGTAGCTGTGGAACTTGTAAGGAACTCTACTGCTATTGGTTGTGGTTCTTGAGTTTAGAGATCTCTTACGTTTATATCTTAAACAGAATTATTTCCTCCTTGATGGGACATTTTACTGTAGGCACCACGGCCTCACCATGGGATCCCCTCTTTCCTCCATCTTAGCTGACCATTTTTTATGGATTGTTTGGATGATTCTTTGTTTGGAAGTAAGCATCCTCTTTAAAAAAAATACATATATTCTGTTGGCATCATTATGTTGACGAAATTTTATGTCTGTGGTTAGGTGGCGAAAGGTATGGGGATAAATTTACTTCCATTTTGAACAATCTGCATGTAAATATTCATTTCACTGTGGAAGTTGGGGGAATAAGATCAACTTTTCAGATTTGATGATTACCTTAGTTGAAAACACGCACAACCTTGCAATTTTTAGGCCATTAACTTTTACGGATATGAAAGTGTTACCTGAAGACAAAGCTAAATATTTAAGCATGGTTTAACGTCCCATCCAACAGACAAGAGTACTAACTTGAGGATCTCTCCATACTGCACCAAGTAGGGATCAAAAAAACCTTGGCAACAAGTCACCTACTGTAAGGATTTAATGTTTTATGTGAAGGAGTTCAATTCAGCCATGTCTGAAGCATCTCTTAAACAATTTGTGGAGGAAAATTTAGAAAAGAAGACAGTTATACCACAGGTCAACGCTGTCTGTCATCTTTTTTCAATGTGGTACCAATGCATTTTGTTTTTCATAGTTAGATGGTAGGAGTGTATTTTTGCACTACTTCACAATATTTGTACCAGAGGAAGGCTTAATTTTTCAGTTATCCCCTGAAAGTGAATTCAAGTGAAATTTAAAGAAGGAAAGGGAATTTGACAGATATTACCTTAAGATCAATAAAAAGAAAACTAGGGTATTAGTATGCAGTAGGATAAAAGAAGCCAGGACAAATGTTAAACTAGGAAAACAAAAAATGGAGGAGGGGGAAGAGTTATTCCCTGGGATGCCGAGTAACCAGCGATAGACGAAGTAAAAGAGAAATTGCCAGTAGAATTGCCCAGGTGAAAAGGGCATCTTACCAAAAGAAGGTTCTACTTACATCTCCAAATACAAGCGTGGAAGCGAGGAAACATTTCATTAGAACATACATCTGGAGCATTCTACTATACGGCAGCGAAGCATGGACAATAACAGGAGTGGAGAAATCCAGGCTGGAAGCATTTGAAATGTGGTGCTACCGAAGAATGATGATTAAATGGATCGACCGAGTAAGTAACGACGAAGTCTTAAGAAGAGTGGGAGATAAGAGATGTCTACTGAAAACATTAAAAAAAAGATGGGACAACTTAATAGGCCTCATCTTAAGACACGATGGCCTAATGAAGACAATCATTGAGGGAAAAGTGAACAGGAAGAATGGAAAAGGCAGGCCTCGTATGAGGTATATGGAGCAAGTTGTGAAGGATGTAAAAGAGAGGAGTTACGTCAATATGAAGATGTTGGCCAATAGAAGAATCGAATGGAGGGCTGCGTCAAACCAATCCTAGAATTGTTGACCAATGATGATGAACAAAATTGTCAAATTTTATTGATAAACTTCCATTACATTTTTAAACCATTTGAACAATGTAAAGAGCAACAGAACGAAACGGAAATCACTGGGTGGTATCTTTGATACCGTTGACTCAACCTGGAATGAGTGGTTGAATTTTTGGCGGCACACTTTCTGGTCCTGCTGCGGCAGGTTGGTTGGGAGGCACTGGGCTAGGGATAGATTATTTGGAGGAAAGTTTCTATTTTCCCTCACGAAGGTAAGAAATCTTTTTATCAAAAAAATGAAAATGATTTTTAATTCATTAAAAAATGGTGATGTTTAATTAAATAATTACTCTATACTACAAAAAATCATAAATCGTGAGATATGTATTCTGTCATGACCGAAGGTTTCTTTGTTTTATTTTCGAATGTGGAATTAGCTTGCTCATTACTGTCCCACAATTAAGTATCGATCTAAGGTGGACATGTTCAATACTTTAATTATTACTGGCAATATGGCTGAATGGAATGAGCCAGGCTGAAGGAAGGCTCAACGGAGAGTGTTATTATTTGTGAAAATATCTGTCTGTAGCCCGCTGGGGGAATGAAATGGGCAGATATTCTCGCATAAAATCGGTGTGGTAGCAGCTGTACGTGAGAGGAGTGATGCCGGGTGGTTTCGGATAAGCGATGGTGCCCAGCAAAATTGGTTTCTCTTGCGGGTCACATGTACTGAATAACCTCTTGCTAACCAGAACTATCCATCATGCCGAGAGCTGAAACTCTTAAGACCAAGCGTTCGCTTTCTTCAGACCTGAAAAAGTGAAAATTTCTTCCGAAGTTTAGAAACCCTCTTCTCGTGATGTCACTTGCCCCTGTTAACCTTTTTCCAGGTGATAGATACACTATAACGCAATAAAAATTCCATTGAGGCGATGAAATATCTATCGTTTTCCTGTAGGTGTACGGAAGTTACCTGGGAGAATTTGCTTGTTCTAGTACAACTCCATTGGCTGTATTATTTCATTCAGTCATGACAAGCAGTTTTGTATAAGTTGCCTAGTAGAAAAATTGAGGGGAATTAATCTATCCCATCTCTTTTAGATATTGAGTGAAATTGGCAGTAAACCAAGTCTCAATATACTTGAAGTGAGGTACGCCATAAGTATCTTGAAGGCTAAGTTGCCCTCAAATTTTGAGAATCACACCCACAATTATGACAAAACATGAATTATTCATTACGGAAAATAAAAATAATTTAGTATTCTCCAAAGAATTTTATTCAGACCACCTTGGTTACGGCAGTTTGTGTCATATTCAGACAGGTACCTGAATATGACACACAGTCGTAACCCGGGTGGTCTGAATAAAATTCTTTCTGGAGTTCATTAGGTTATTTTCATTTTCCGTGATGGATAACTTCCACCATATCATGCCAGAAAACATTTTCTCAATTAATTATTCACATGAATAACTCGAGCATAGAATATATGCGCAGCCCTGCATTTTCTTGGGCCCACGCAAACAATAACGGAGATAATGATATAATTTTTAGCAGTAAAAAATTAAGTGACGTCATGTGCATTGTCCATCACATAAAGCTCTCTTTATCCCCAGTCATGTAGTTAAAGGAGGAATGAAATTTCAATGCTAACAATGAATTATGCTAACAATGCTAACAATGAATTATCGCAATAAAAGAGAGATTATTGCTTGAAATTTTAAATGAGCGCATGATATACTAATGAGAGAGAGTATTATTAATCATTCTATTTATTTTACCATTAGCATATGTAAATTCCTCCTCTTCCTACACTACACACAACAGACCTGTAAGCAAATTGGATTAGTGGATAGAATCCAGAGTGAGTTGGTGATCAGATTAAAAGTCACTTTTCCTATTTAAGAGCATGCAGTAAGTACATGATTTTTTTTCCACATCTGAGGGTGAAGATAGTTTTCCTGTCGATCGATAGAGTTACCCGAGTCATCGCCATTCCAACAGGTGTATTTGTCTGCAGTGTGTCTTCTACGTTGTTTATGCCTTGTGTGGGGGAAGGGGGAATCCCCTCCCAATGCTTCTATTGCCCCATAAGGGGGGGCCCTGGGTCTTCCCTTCGGTAATATGATCCTTCTCCACTGAAGAAGATTTCGTAACCCACTGAGTGCGAGGTTGCCATTTCAGTGCACGTGAGGCTGACTACGCAAGAGTGGCAACAGCTCACACACATCATCTTTCACCCTTGCATTAGAATTTGGGTGTGCGTCGCACAATTTCATCAAAAAATTCTGCGTGATAACATGACTTGTCAGGCCTGAAAGTTTAACTTTCAAAGTTAGAAAGTTTAATCACTTTATTTTACCTGTTGTACTAGATATTGCATATGGTGAATTATGTTGTAACTCTATCAGATTGCTTTTAGAATTAACTGATGCCACTTAGTTCCTAGTTTCTGCAGTAGGTATTCCCATGAAGTATGGCTTTGATGATCATTCAATGCCCTCATCAAAATCGACTAAATAAATGAATACATTGCAATTTAAATCTATGTTACAGTTTACGTTCTCATTTCGGTTGAAGCATCATCCTGTGCTCATCCCTTCCTAATTCTATACTGATTCTTGCTTTTGTATTTCTTCACCCTATTCACTAGCAGTCGGTTTAGTTTCAGCTCCAACTGTGTTACATGAGAAGTTCAAATCACTCACCTCTCACGTAAAAGGTGCTACCTGGGTAATAAGTACTCTACCCCACCATGGGAGGAAAAAGAAAAATTCATGTCGGTTTTAAATATGATCTATTTTTTCTGCTTTTCGCATGCCAAATTGCCCATTTCATTCTTCTCTCCCCCCTTACGTATCTTTTCGCAACTTCTCTTCTCTTGGGCAGCCAAAATCCACAGGGGGGATTCCGAATCAGCATTGATCGGGAGAATCTCGGATCGACTAACTCGGGAAGCATACATTCCAAGTAAAGTTTTCTTGAATTTTTCCACTATGAATTCTTTTCAAAATCCCTCGTCCCTGTGGATCATCTCCACTTTTAATCCTAGTTTGGTCCACACTGCGAATACACAGAAATCCGAGTTCTGTGAAGCTGGCCTTGGATTTGAAAGTAATAGTTGTGCTTACGGTTAACTTTCATTCTGTCGTTCTTCATCCAAAAATTAACTTTACCTTTCATTATTGCTTCTTACACAGTCATCTCTGCAGCTGATTATGGGCATTTAATTTCCACAATACCTCGATCCCCAAGGATTCCGTCAGGAGGTGCTCCCAGGTAAGGATATTCTTTATCAATGAATAGTCTTCAGGGCTCAATGCAAATATTTTCCGCCATTTGCAAAGCCGCACGGGCATTGTTCTCATTCACACTTCCATACTCCAAGTGAGGAGAATCAAAATTGCTGTACATAATTGTTTTTATCACATGTAAACAGCCAGTGTAAGGAAGCATTCTACAAACACGCCCAAAATTCGAGGCAGTGAGCATTTTTTGGTGCATCGTTACCCATTTAACACTTTCTCACTGCCTTATTGTTTTCCTCTCTATCTCCTTTGCATCATCCTCGTCCTTTTTTAGACAGTCCATAAATAGCCAGCACTCATTCGTAAAGTCCTCAATAAGCATATCACGCCTTTTAGAATAGGGGCTGTAGTCGGGGTCAGGTTTTTTTCCCAGCCAATTAAATATATTCCTTCTTGACTATTTTGCAATTTCCTGCAGATGGAAGTAGGAATTGCCTTCCTCATTGCGGATGTAAGTAGAAATTGTCTTCTTTGGAGAGACCTTTTACAGTGGTACCCAGGACTCACATTACAAACATTTTTATAAAGAGTTTCAGGGGGTTTCCCGAATTGAAGGTGACCACTGTCCCGGCAAATCTTCCCTTATATGACCGGGAAGGAGCAAAATTGACCTGCTTTCCACAAATTAATTTTGCAATAATGGCATTATAATGCTTGACAGGATTATCCACGTCAAATATAAGGCTTCGGCTGTGGTGACTAATCATCAGGACAATATTTGTTAATTTGTCATACTCCCCACATTCTTTCAGCGCTGGCACGTTATTTAGTCTTCCCGGGCTATTGCTCCCATCACAGAAATATCCTATTTCTACACACCGCTCATGTTCTCCGAAAACGTGGCTAGGGCTGTTGAAGGTATCCTTCCAGAGCAGCTCATTTTTTTGCTCAATTGACACATTTTGGCATTTCCTACAACAGCTTTTGTGACCGCCGCTCACAAGTGCAAAATGTTTTCGGCTATCAATTTTCTTTGCATGATATCACATTTTTCATGGTTTCTTGTGATTACAGGTTCTTTTATTTTATTACAGTAACTTCTTAGAAGGTGATTACGGCACTCAACCTTTTCCACAATCAAAGTCTTGTAAGGTCTGGCATCTAGAACTTTTTTGTACACACTAGAGTCGCCATCTGCAATGAGACGCATATCGGACACCATACATCTCTTCTACAAAATTCCTCAACAATGGCAGTAGCCTCCGTGCTGGAAGAACTCTGATGTGAGCCCCAATTCTTGAAGCATTTGTGCTCTGCAGCTTCTTGCCTTCTCATAGCTGCCAGGGCGCAAGTGATGCAGTAATTGTTCTTCACTGCTATGAAAATAACTTTTTGGAGCTAAATCCAACGATAGCACCCTGGAATGAATGTACACGATACTTAACAATGCATGCATAGGAGTAACAGAAGATAATCTTGTGAATAAAGCTTATTTCATTATTTTTTTAAGATTTAAAAGGTGCTTGTGGGTGGGCAGATTAGAGGAATAGACTCTCTCCCTGAGTAATAAATAGATGTAAAAAACAATAACTGAAGAGAGGAACTGTAGAAAATTTAAACTTAAATGACATTAGGACCCCTTAACGAATTCTTGCTTATTCCCTTAAAAAATAAAAGACACTTCCGGAAGAGATATTATTGTTTCACACAAATAGATCGCAAATTCTGTGCGTCTTTTTCCTTTACATAATATTTGCATCAAATGGATATTTTCTAGTTTGAAACATTTAATACTTACTACTCCAGTCAGCAATCTCCGCGATTAGAGGTACTCCATCTTCATCAACGGCCTCCATTTTCTATTGCTTTTGAGGCTTCAATCTTCGCCGCCGCCTCCATGTCTTTCGCAGCGGACATTTCCCATTCTTCGCGCACCTTATGGTGGTATTTTTTATAGGTTTTTTCTGCCATGATAGGGATATTGATTGCAGAAAATATTTCATCTATGTAGTTGGGAATAACGGCCACCTGAGGATATCACACCAGACAGAGCAGCGAAGTTAATTTCAATACTCATAATTACTGTCATCAGTCCATATATTTTCCTTGGCATTGCACACTTGGCACACAAATTTTGAAAGTTTTCAAGCCTAGAAGACATTCTCCCACAAGAAACATATTTCTGAAAGTGAACTTGAAAGGCGAATGATCAATGGATTGTATTTTCTTTAAAAATAATGCAAATCCACTATCCTTCGACGAGACACAGGGAGAGCTACAGGTTCCTCACGCATTTCCGCTACCTTGATCAAACTTTCCGAAGAACAATGAAGGTCCGCTGTTAAGGTTGTTGGTGGATGCACAGTAGTTGTTATCACTTGAGGTGCTTCATCATCACATTCATTCGAGCCTCTTTCTTTCCAGTTCTTAATTAGTATTCTGCATTCAGAATTGGCACTGAAATTATTAGAAAAAGTTGTAATTTTGTTCAAAACTGGGAGAAACTATCCCTTGTAAAAGATGGAGTGTCTGTACTGTATGTAAGAAACACCAAGTCCCTTGGGTTCCGGATTTTATGCACCGGGCGTCGGATCCCCTTTTTCAAACAAAATAAATTAATGCCCACGGTGAGAAAACCTTCCCGTGCAATTGGTAAATTGGACATGAAAATTTTATGAAGATATACATCCCGAATCACAAGGAGCATGACTTTTTTCCTCGCAGCCTTTACATATACTTCACCTTGGCTCTTCCCTCCTTCGTTTCCTCGTGGCAGACAAATTCAATTTTCTACTGCTTCTACCCTTTATTGACACTGTTTTTCAGAAGGAATTGTAAAGATACTAGGTACAAGTGTGGTAATGTAACAATACTGTCGGTAGTACTGAATTCCACAATATGGAAAACTTCTCAAATTGCGACTAACGTGTGCGTTACTGATAAATGACTGGTGGCTCAAGCAGTTCGCTAGCAACGCTTGTCAATGACTACCTTGCTCCAAAGATTAAAACCCTCACGGACTCTTCCTGGGGAAGTCAGACTCCACCCCCCTCTCGTCTTTCTTCCCCCCTTTCGTCTCCCCCCTCGTTGATCCAACAACCCAAGAGATATATGAGATGGTCAGTTCCGTTTCTGAGAGAGCGCTCGCAGTGGGAAAAAAGAGAATTTAGACAACAACGGGGCCTGCAGTAGATGCCGATTACCACGCTAAAATCTCTCAAAACTCATGTTTGTTCTTCCTAAATTATACATTTGTTTGATAATTTTTCTCAGTGGCAGTGGGTATGCCAATGCCAGACAGATAACCCTGGGGTGTGACTTGTCCAAAAAAAGGCAGTTTTCTGAGTCGGCATTCCGCAACGTTTCTCGAAAAAAGGCTCATCCTTGTTGAATATCCTTCCTAATAACATTGGATTCAGAAGATTTTTAAAAATATAGTGCCCTATTTCACTTATTTCCTTGATTTAACCAAAACTTTCAAGTTGATACAGGCAAAATTGACTGAATGATCGCAGAAGATGCTGCAAAATAGGGGGGTACTGTATCCTCTTAATACGTTTACCACCCATCCACTCAACAACTTCCTAAGCCCTTTTCAAGTGCTTACATTAATCACTTAGATAAGTTACCATAGAAATATGTATCATGTGCATTTATTCTCGTTGGCTGTTGTTAACATAATGTCGTAATTGATTTTCAGAAAACCCTTGCAGACTATGAAGAGCAATGGTCAGATTAAGAATATAACACTGCCTGAGGGGAGACTCTGCAAGTCAGGACCAGGAGTTCAACTTTGTACGGGAGGCTCTGCTCATCTGGACCAGGTGTTCAACTTTGGAGGGGAGAGACTGCTGGTCTGGGCCAGGAGTTCAACTTTGGAGGGGAGACTCTGCTCCTCTGGCCCAGGAGTTCAACTTTAGAGGGGAGAGACTGCTCATCTGGACCAGGAGTTAACTTTGGAGGGGAGACTCTGCTGGTCTGGACCAGGAGTTCAACTTTGGAGGGGACAGACTGCTGGTCTGGACCAGGAGTGCAACTTTGGAGGGGACAGACTGCTGGTCTGGACCAGGAGTGCAACTTTGGAGGGGAGAGACTGCTGGTCTGGGCCAGGAGTTCAACTTTAGAGGGGAGAGACTGCTCATCTGGACCAGGAGTTCCACTTTGGAGGGGAGACCCTGCTGGTCTGGACCAGGAGTGCAACTTTGGAGGGGAGACCCTGCTGGTCTGGACCAGGAGTTAACTTTGGAGGGGAGACTCTGCTGGTCTGGACCAGGAGTTCAACTTTGGAGGGGACAGACTGCTCATCTGGACCAGGAGTCCAACTTTGGAGGGGAGACTCTGCTGGTCTGGACCAGGAGTGCAACTTTGGAGGGGAGAGACTGCTGGTCTGGACCAGGAGTGCAACTTTGGAGGGGAGAGACTGCTCATCTGGACCAGGAGTGCAACTTTGGAGGGGAGACTCTGCTGGTCTGGACCAGGAGTGCAACTTTGGAGGGGAGACTCTGCTGGTCTGGACCAGGAGTGCAACTTTGGAGGGGAGAGACTGCTGGTCTGGGCCAGGAGTTCAACTTTGGAGGGGAGACTCTGCTCATCTGGACCAGGAGTGCAACTTTGGAGGGGAGAGACTGCTGGTGTGGACCTGGATGGGGAACTTGATACATGTTGCTCTGATCCAAATTGAAAGATATAAATAAATGATTTGTATTGAATAGGGTTTTATTATTTATGTTACAATTAAGTGTTATTGCCATAGAATCTCCCTTCCAAGTCAGCTCCATGTTCAGCAACAGCAACTCCTTTGTTTGCAGACTCTTCCTTCCAAGGCTGCTCCACTGCATGCTCAGCAAGACTGCAAATTAATCTTCTCTTCATATTGCCTTCGTTAGCAGACTCTCCCCTCCAAGGCAGCTCCACTGCATGCTCAGCAAGACTGCAACTCTCCTCCTCTTCATATTGCCTTCGTTAGCAGACTCTCCCCTCCAAGGCAGCTCCACTGCATGCTCAGCAAGACTGCAACTCTCCTCCTCTTCATATTGCCTTCGTTAGCAGACTCTCCCCTCCAAGGCAGCTCCACTGCATGCTCAGCAAGACTGCAACTCTCCTCCTCTTCATATTGCCTTCGTTAGCAGACTCTACCCTCCAAGGCAGCTCCACTGCATGCTCAGCAAGACTGCAACTCATCTCCTCTTCTTCATATTGCCTTCGTTAGCAGACTCTCCCCTCCAAGGCAGCTCCACTGCATGCTCAGCAAGACTGCAACTCCTCTCCTCCTCTTCATATTGCGTTCGTTAGCAGACTCTCCCCTCCAAGGCAGCTCCACTGCATGCTCAGCAAGACTGCAACTCCTCTCCTCTTCATATTGCGTTCATTAGCAGACTCTCCCCTCCAAGGCAGCTCCACTGCATGCTCAGCAAGACTGCAAACTCCTCTCCTCCTCTTCATATTGCCTTCGTTAGCAGACTCTCCCCTCCAAGGCTGCTCCACTGCATGCTCAGCAAGACCATCTCTCCTCCTCTTCATATTGCGTTCGTTAGCAGACTCTCCCCTCCAAGGCAGCTCCACTGCATGCTCAGCAAGACTGCAACTCTCCTCCTCTTCATATTGCCTTCGTTAGCAGACTCTCTCCTCCAAGGCTGCTCCACTGCATGCTCAGCAAGACTGCAACTCTCCCCCTCCTCTTCATATTGCCTTCGTTAGCAGACTCTCCCCTCCAAGGCAGCTCCACTGCATGCTCAGCAAGACTGCAACTCTCCTCCTCTTCATATTGCCTTCGTTAGCAGACTCTCCCCTCCAAGGCAGCTCCACTGCATGCTCAGCAAGACTGCAACTCATCTCCTCTTCTTCATATTGCCTTCGTTAGCAGACTCTCCCCTCCAAGGCAGCTCCACTGCATGCTCAGCAAGACTGCAACTCCTCTCCTCCTCTTCATATTGCGTTCGTTAGCAGACTCTCCCCTCCAAGGCAGCTCCACTGCATGCTCAGCAAGACTGCAACTCCTCTCCTCTTCATATTGCGTTCATTAGCAGACTCTCCCCTCCAAGGCAGCTCCACTGCATGCTCAGCAAGACTGCAAACTCCTCTCCTCCTCTTCATATTGCCTTCGTTAGCAGACTCTCCCCTCCAAGGCTGCTCCACTGCATGCTCAGCAAGACCATCTCTCCTCCTCTTCATATTGCGTTCGTTAGCAGACTCTCCCCTCCAAGGCAGCTCCACTGCATGCTCAGCAAGACTGCAACTCTCCTCCTCTTCATATTGCCTTCGTTAGCAGACTCTCCCCTCCAAGGCAGCTCCACTGCATGCTCAGCAAGACTGCAACTCCTCTCCTCCTCTTCATATTGCGTTCGTTAGCAGACTCTCTCCTCCAAGGCTGCTCCACTGCATGCTCAGCAAGACTGCAACTCTCCCCCTCCTCTTCATATTGCCTTCGTTAGCAGACTCTCCCCTCCAAGGCTATTAGCTATTTACCTGTAATGGTAATCAGGCTTCACAAAGTAAGTATAATTAAAGTTTAATACTAATGAACACTTTTAGAATTCCACCACATTATTCTATAGGAAAATTTGCATAGTTTGTAAAAGATGTATTAATTAATTTTACAAATAAAATCTTGAAATATTTTATTTCCATGCATGAAACATGAACAGAAATAATTTCCCACTTAATTAGGAGAATATTATGTATCTACCAAGAAGTATAAAATTAATCAAAAATGTCAAACCTTTAGCATACAGGGTGTTCATATATATCTTCAAGATAAAAGTAGTCATTCTTCAATCTTTATTTGTTAAATACTACTGAATTAACTCACAGGAATTTAAATTAAATTGAAATTTCAAACCTCTCAATCAAATGTTAAACTTATAAAAAATGTTTAAGCAAAGTTAATATTTTCAAGATTTAACACGTTCACTGCGGAGCTGTTTAAAGCCCTACTCCTGACACCGGTGGGTCACACTCAGCCTTTTGCATGGGCGGTGTGACCCACCGGTGGGTCACGGTCCTTCCGAGCTTCTGGCCACTGCCAAGGGATGGTAGTTGAAGCAGCAACACTCAGCTGTTTCCTGAGATTAGAGGAAGGCTGGGGGAGGCTACTCCCAGCTTCGCCCCCAGACCACCCCTCCACCGGCCACGTGGGGCACGCTATCGGCTAGACCCTGGCGTGGGATGTGGGAAGAGCGGGGCAACAATACAATTCATGTGGTAAAGATTTGCTGACGTTCGGGAAACCCAGGAGACTCCCACCCGTCTGTTTATTGCACCTGCCCTTGTTCGCACCTGTCTGAGACGTAAACGCCCGTCTGTGCGTACCGATTCCCCAGCCCAACTCACACTATGAGATAAGCGAAGGGGGATCCTTTGGAAAGAGTACATAGTGGTTTGTCTCACTCAGAAAAAAGTAGTGTCTGCATTTCGGATGACGTTCACCCGGCAAGGGCACGGTCACTCATCCACCCCTGAGGGATTGGCTCAAGAACGCTACGCGACTCTTTCCCAATTGCCCTTCCGTAGAGGGGGGGGGAAGGGAAGAGAGAGAGTCAATCTCTCACACAGCCGGGCGAGTGCAGTTCGGACTGTTTAGTTTACGAGCAACTGACAGACAGCCAAGAAATTGAGGAGAAAAATTTCCTAAACATTTTAATTATTTTTAATAAGTTGATATGTTTTACTATATCGAGTATTGTTCATCCTTATGTATAAAAATCGCATAAACATGAAAAAAAAACAAAAAGAGAGCAAAAAATAAATGTACCTATTTTGGATATAATACGCTAATATGTAAATTTGTTCGTGACCCACCAGTGGGCCACACCGCTCACGCTGAAAAAAGTTTCAGGAGGGGCCGCGTGACCCACCGGTGGGTCACACTGTGTGTCACATAGTAGTCTATTATTTGAACAGTAACTAACCTCTGGGTGAAGTCACTCGAGAAGTTCTCCATTCCTACTCTCACAATACTCCTCGCAAGTTACAACAATTCACAGAATTTTATGGCCGCGGCGCTAGATGCATCTGCATGATGCACCGGTGGGTCACGCCGCAGTGAACGTGTTAACTATCTTTCTGAGTTGGAAAAACGTAAATATGTGTAATAAAAAGCAAAGGATGTTGTGAAATATATTACCTATCAAATAAGAAGTTCGATTTTGCAAAGAGTAAAAGAGAGGGATAGTATAGGCATGAATGCCTGCCGAATATGCAAAACAGGCAAACATAAGATCAGTGAATGTGGATCACTTCAGGCACAGTAGAAGATAAAACCTGAAGGTGGAAATGCTGAGAATGGAATTACAAAATGCTGTGTAAGGAATTATCAAAATGTAGTGATCCTAAAGAGACGAGTGGAAGTGGGTGTCCTGAGTGGAAGCTACAGGATGATATCCAAATAATCTTGAAATGGTAATGGGGGAGTACACATTATGCTCAGGAAGAGTGCACTTGAAGTTTCTTGCAGCACACAGAAAGGATAAAAATGGTTAAGGTTGAGCCCAACCTAAGGATACTGTTGTGGAGGGGAATAGAATGCCTACAAAGAAGGGAAAGAAATCCAAAACGATATCACAGAGGTGATAAAACAGAAGAAAACTCAATTTAAGAAGAATGGAATGCTATCATCAACGAAGGTCAAGATCAAAGGATCACTAGAAAATATGGATTGATAAATCAGAATGAGAGAGGAGAAAGACAACTATAATTCTGCACACAGCACAAGTTAGCCTTGGGAAACATGTCTGTTTAAAAACTGCACCAATGGAAAATATGGGGAGATAAAAGATGATTTGAAATTGACCACATTTTAGTAAAGATGAGTTTCAGGAACTATGTGAACTACGAAAGCTACCCCAAACCAGATGTCAACTGCAGGCTCTTTCATGATCATTAAATGCCTTTTTAAAACCAAGAAACTAAAGAAAACAATAAAAACATAAGACAAGTAGAAAAAATTGAAGGCAACAACATTGTTGGCATTTCATAAGGCAGGAGAGTATCTGACAAATCCATAGAGAAAAGATAGGAAAACATTAAAAATGGACTTCATGAAGCTTTAACAGAAATTATTGGGAAAAGGAAGAGAGAGGAGTAAATACAAAAAATTAAGAAGGGTGACACTGCTACAAAAGAATAAGGACTGAAATATGTCCTAAAAACACTCATGGGAAGATGGAATTGAATACAGGATGCTGAGGAACTGCTTCAATGAATGGGCACTAAGTGTTACACCATTGGGGAAAATAATGGAGAAATTTTAATTGAACATGAAAAGAAAGCTGAAGACTAATAGGGATATTGTTATGGGAGACTCAATCTTAAGATCGAAAGTCAATGTGGCTGTGAGGAACCTGCAGATAACTAAGGATTTAGGAATTTATGGATGTCATCCCAAGCCAATTAAAAATGCAGGAGAGATGACATTCATTCATCTATACAATACCACATCAACATGTACAGTGGGGGAAATAATTAACGCAAAGGTGTTTGGCGTCTAAATGTGGCCTATGTGGATATACATAGTAGAGATTAGAAAATTAATAGAGCATTTTCCTCACCTCTAAACCCAGCATTGGGTTGCTCACTGATTGTGATATTTGACTCAAGTATTCTGCCCTGCTTGCTTCTCAATTCCTGCCCGTCATCTCATGTTCATGTTAACTGGCTTGCCCATTCACTGAACTTCTATTTTTGAAAGCAGGTAGTTGACCGTATCTCTGATGGCGTCTATCACTTGATTTAATGCACTATCCTGATTTTTTTCATACATGTTATGTGTATGAATGGCTTAGTGCAGAAGAAAGCTATTTCACTATAATTCAGCTTTCGCTTCCATCTGCCATATTTGCAAATTTAATATCGACTACTGGCAAGAGTGAAGGTCCCAAAGAAAGATGAAAGACTTCAATTAAAAGTGTCTTCAGGTAAAACTAATTTTGCCATTGTGTTCACTAATTTTAACTTTTTTGAGTGTATATTAACTAGTAACGTTTTGAATTTGGATTTACCCTACGTGAACCTAAAATCGGCCACTCCTATGGCAGCATTCTTTAGACAGGGGGTCCCCTCTTTACATCACTATGCTTATGCAAGAGATCTGGTACTCGGTCATCACCATCTGCTATTCCAACACATCCCAGTGGGCACAAGGGATACGCGTATCTGTGGTGGGAAAGGATCTACGAAGGATGGTGTATCTCATATGATATAGGTATATCTCTAATTCTCCCATCGTTTCCGCCATTCTGTTATACGACATAGAGTCTTTTGAAGATTAATGTGGCGTAAAAGTATCTTTTACTAGGTAACAATGCAAAAATAATTATAATAGAGATTATTTGTGTAATTGTAAACATACGCCTGCTGCCCAATACTGTTTTTCAAAATAGACATGCCGAGGCGCCGCTGACTACTGCAGTCGTGCGCGAGCATTCTGTTTTCCGAGAAAGTTGACTAACTACTGTGTGCGTGAATCTGTTGAGTAAACATTGCCTTTTTTTGCAAATATGGATTTACTTTTGACGCTCGAACAGATTCGGAATATTCTCCTTGTTTCGACCCCTGCGCTCCTGTTGACTATTGCTCTACCGGGTTCGACACCTAACTTCTTGGATCCTAATTTTTGGATTGATACCATCGAAAGTTTTAAGTTGGACCACCATACCTTGAACATAATTTTGCAATTTTTAAGTAGATGCGGTGAATTCTTTAATTGCACCTGCCTTTGACCATCAAGGTAAGTAAATCAAAGTAAGACACGACCTGTGATATTTATGAAATTCATATTTCAAAAATTACAATTGGTTACCATGTGCTCGTCATTTTGTCGATTGTGCTGCTAATTATGTGATTAATATTTACAACGTATTTACCCATAACTTGACTTTTGAAGTTTTCTCTGCCCATCAGATTTTTGTTCTAGATGAATAAATATATTTCCTGAAGCAAGAGCTTGTTGTCCTTCATTGCTGTTATTTTCAGTGCAGTCTTGACGAAGAATGCTGTTGCTGATTGTTAATGTGTGGTGCATTATTAAACATAGGTTGATAATTAGATATATAGAATAAGTGGGGATTTGAAGTGATCGTAACGTGGTATTAATAGCTGGTATTAGTTTCTATAAAAACGTTCTCTCGTTACATATATGAGAGGTTTGTCAGCAATTGAAATAGTTCTCATTATCGCCGATGTATGGCGCTGTACGCGCCATACATCGGCTATTGCGACGTAGTTTCACTTCCTGCCAACAGTGGTGCTCTTACGATATACGTCTGTGCGGAGGGCTCTCATTGGTTCGGGCAGAGAGTGTCGGCCAATCGGAGGAATCGGTCTTATATAGAAATTATGTGTAACTCCACCACCGCCACCTCTTATCTCCTTTGCAGCGGACATCTATCCACCGTAGATCCCGTTTCACCTCACGCTCGATCCCCAACGTATCCTTAACGCCGGGATACGAGATCCTCGGCCCCCATTGGCTATCCCGATTTCAACAGATACTATCTGTTGATTTAGGGATCTGTACCTCCTTGTGCCGGCTGGGATGTATACTGTTTGGTACACTTCGTCAACCCTACACTTATGAGAAGAAGTTAGGCGCATCAACGGCATGCACAGATAAAGCGGTAAAATAAAGCGCAAGACAAGACAAGACAAGACACAGGGAGGGGTTGGAGTCGTAGTGACCAAGCACCAAACCCTTCCCCTAGACACACAATGATAAGGTCAATGGTTTTTCCAGTTGTGGTTGGCGGGTCTGCTGGGATGTGGATGCGATTGCTTATCCCACGGGCACTCAGGAGCTCGCAGAATAAACGCATCCTTTTCGCTAGAGAACGTGTCTCCGTATTTCCAAACCCAATGATGGAACCGTGGGCCTAGCATCTCACAGATGCTCTACAATCATGAAATTTAATAAGGAAAATTTATAATATATGATAAATATTTAAAAATGCTTATTTTAAGCCTTTTAAATGGCATCTTTCCTTGATACGTCCACAGTGACATAAATTTTCTCATACCTACACAAATGAGCATTTATTTAAACCTGTGAAATAACACTATAATAAACTATGCATGAAGCACGTATGGAAAATGGCGATTCGTTTCCTTTGTTCCAATTTACGACGTAGTTTTGCGGAACCTAATATGACAGATATGGACGGACTTCTGTACTTGGCTAATCCAGGCTCCTGAAGGTGAAAAAACACCAAAAGGCACTTATTCCAATGCCGATGATATTCTGTAGTAATTGTTGATGCCTGAAACTCAATTACGCATCTAAAAATTCACTCCAAAGCCCAGTACAGCTTTTTCTTCGGACTGCTCTTTAGGGGGCATCCATTAATTACATGAGGAGGGGGGGGGGGGGGGGGGGGAAGGGGTGCGAGCCCAATCTCACGTGGGGGGAGAAGGGGTGTCTCCACAAATATCACGTAATTCTTTTCCGCAAGGAACAGTATAAAATTGCGAAAAAATTGGGTTTAATTACGTAAAACATGATTCACCACTAAAATATGGCTAAATCCTACACAATATTTATTGCGGTTATGCGAATGCCATAAAATAGCATAGTAGCCCCTCAATTGTTTAGTCTCCACCGTCCAGCCAAACATGCGATTTTCTCACTGTGATTCTAGACTACGTTCTTAGTAGTCTTAAATAAAAATGATTAAGCAAATTGTAATTGTTTTTTTAATAAATCGAACGCAATCAAGTACAGATTAATGTATTTACACTAAAAATACGCATTTTGAATAATCACGTGAGATTAGGGGGGGGAGGGAGGGGGGAGTCAAGCCAAACCTCATGACATTTCACCAAGTGGGGAGTTGAAAAATCGCCTCACGTAATTAATGGACGCCCCCTTACACCTGGGAGCATATATCTGGCATACTATCACGGGCGTTCATCCGGAATGACGGCACCCGACGGTGAGGTGAACACCTAAAAGCAGTGGCGAGTGCTACCACGGATGTTAAATGTAGTTCCCGTTTACTTAGAAATGGATGTCATTTGATGGACTGTCCGCCGCATGCCCTGAACAAAAGACGGCGAACAACAGTGCACAATGATGCTCCTGGATCGTTCCCAAATGTATATATACGCGAGAAAAATGGGCATTGTTTGGCTGATAAACTGGTATCAGCCGAGAAGAGGAATACGAGACAATGAAATAACTAATTGAATGTTTTCTCATAGGAAAAAAGAACTCAAGGCCAACATTCTTAAACTTGCCCAGCACACACTTTTGCCTATAAGGAGCACTAGAGCTAGCACCACCTTGGCTGCTACGCATCTTAGGTGGATATTGACTTTCGAAAGGTGACTTCGTGCAGTTCTTCAGGTCGCAGGAAGCTCGTCTCTATCTTAACGAGGTGAAGGAGTTTTCCCAAATCTACTGTAATACCCATTCATCCTCATGGGTGGTGGTGTTTCGTAGCTTTCCTTAGCAAACCTTCCTCACTACAGTATGCGTCATCTCCCAACTTGTTTTGATGAGGGTGATAGTTACATCCATTCACCGGGCAATTTTGCTACAATATAAGTTTACCTGTAAAATCCCCTTCAGCTGTTTCCTTCTCTGGGGAGAAATATGTGGCATACTGTAAGGCCAAAAGTGGTTGTTTTTACCCTAAGAAAGTGCATGTCAGTAGTAGCATGACAGCTGTAATCGACGCGAACCTCAATATAGTGGTCTCCTCAATAAAACCTCATTTATCGACGCGAACCTCAATGTAGTGGTAGTACGCATAAGCCCGAGTGAAGCTCCAACGCGTAGGAAGTGGTTTGCTGTTGTGAATCCCCACTGAACCCCTCACTGAACTGAAGCCCTTCAAGATCGAGAAGGCCCCCTCAAAAACACTTGAGATGGAAATACAAGTCATAAGCCACTTCTTTCCAATGAGCTGACTATTGGGCTCCAAATCTCGATGTTAGGCATAAGTGATACATATCTCCAACAACACACGGAGAAAATATGCTTTTTCCTTGAGTTTTAGATGTTCCAACTGCATATAGACTTGCATAGAACTACATATATCTCAGTCAATGTCGCACCAAGGAAGCTGAGATTCTAATTATCAGACTAATAATATATCCATGCCCTGGGCTGAATTCGAACCAGTGACGTTTGGGTTGCAAGGCCAGCGCACTACCAACCAGACTACCACAGCCGGCCAATACACAGTAATAAATGGCAGACTACGTCCCAAATGAAAATCATAGATCTTTGATTCTTTCAGAGTTTGTAAGATTTAGTCTCACCAAATTAATTGGAGCTGAAATTAGGATCCATACCTCTGCTGATATTGGCCTTGAACATAAATTGATTGGTGATGTGACTGGCAAATAGGAGATTTCGATTCGAATTCTGGTTAACTCAAATGATATTTTTCATGTCGATGCTCATTCCACTGGTATATGCACGATCTCAGATCATCTGCAAGTCATTACATCTTATATTCATTCATTTCCCTATTATGAAAAAAATCCCATTAAAATTTATTTTTATTCACCGAAATTCAAACCTCTCAAATGCTGCACTAGTGCATTTTTCAGCGGGTGACGCCGATAAAGTTCCCGCGGCCAGTTCGCGGTCTTTGAATTCTCTCAAATGCTGGTTAAATAAGTCAGATAGCTGCATAATTAACCCTTAATTAGTTATTACCTTTAATACTGACATTTCTCACCAAATGGAAAAACTACAGAAAAAGTCAATCCTAGTTGCTTTTGAAAATATTTTTCTAGTTTGGCATCGTCACGTCTACTAAATATTATACAGTCAGGTGTCAATGCGTTGTTTATCATCGATTGATAACTAACAATAAATGGTTATTCAATACTAAAAATTTGTTAAGTTAATTGCCACAATGTTCAAGTGGTCAAAGATCTCCGCCATTAGATTAAAGACGAATCAGAAAAATATGCCGACCCAATAAGGTATTTATGCACGTATACAATTTCAAAAGTGGTATCTTCCCTCTCTACAATCAAAGGATTCGTGAATAATAGATCATTATCCATGTAAATGTGTATATGCTTCTTGTATCCGCAGATTGAAACCGGCAAAAAATAGGTGTATGCACAGTACTTATTTTAATTTTCCGATATAAGAGACAAGGGGTGCATCATATAAAAAAATCCTTAGAAAGTCGATCACAGTGAATATCCTTTATTTGACCTTAGCATAAAAAGATCAGCATCTATTAGGGATGGATTGGATAATGATTGCAGTTAACCACTTCTTCACTAAATATTGTGAATATAGATTTGTAAGAGAAATGCCGAAATGAAAACGACGAACGCTACGAGAGAACATGGGAGAGAATTTGGCGCTACGAGAGAACATGGGAGAGAATTTGGTGCCACAAGAGAATTTGAGAGGTAATTTCATAGAATGGGTAATTTATTTGTAAGCTTTAGGTTCCAACTTAAGTGAGTTGTCTTGTGGATTTTGAGCACTCACGGTTGATTCCTTATTTTCTCGGAGTTGCCAGTTTTTCACTATTCCTAGAAGTTCCTGCAAATGTCGCATTGGCACCCAAAAAAATTTGTGTTAATTTTTTCCGCCACTGTACACAACAAAGAAATACCCACAGGTTTTGAGAAGAACGTTATGATCCCCATTCCCAAAGAGATGTCTGAAAAAATTTAGCATTAGAACCGATTGAACAGTGAAGAATAAAATACAAAAAATGCTAAAACTAAAGTTACCTACAGAAGAGTAACCACTTTGCCAGTATGCCATTATGGACAAAAATAGAGAACCATTATTTGAACCTGAAAATCATGTATAATGTAAAGAAATGGAAGGAATATTTGGAATGTTTATACAAGGTAGGATAAAGTTGAAAATGAAGTTAAAAAGGATGAAATCAGAATTCAACACAGCAGTAAAGGACCTGCACATAAATACGGCTTCTGGCATTGACGATATTCCCGCTTAGCTAATGGAAATGTAGTTTAGAACACATTAATTAATGGTACAAAACCATCTGCGACATATACTCAACAGGAAAGATTCCTTCAAACTCTGAGAAGAACATCATCCCTATTCCATAAAATAAAAAAAGCTGAGAACTATGATATTTTAGGACTTTAAGCCCGACCACACATGCCTTGAAGATATTGATTATGATCAATTACAGAAGAACAGTACAAAAAAGCAGATTTCCTGAAAGGACCAATGTGGAAAGCAAGGGTACAAGGGAAGCAATTTTGGCACTTAGGCAGCTCACAGATAATAGAATGGAGAAAAACAAACTGACATTCATTGCATTTGTAGATTTGAAGAAGGCATTTGACAATGTGTACTGCTGAATTCAATGCTTGGGATTCTAAAAGCAATTGTAGTGTCTTATAATGACCAAAGTGTTATCCACTGTTCATATCAAAACCAAGTAGCGGTGATTAAATGAGGACCCAGCTCTGAAGAAGCAAGAATAACGGAAGGAGTGAGACAAGGCTGTGCACTGTGTCACGTAATTTTTAATGTTTACATCAACCCCAACAACACACTAACGTTAGAAAAACGTCAGTATAACACTACTTTTTGGTTAGTGCACGCCACTTTTGTTAGATTTCCTAACCACCCTAATGGCCAAGTTCTACAGCCACGTCAAGTGGTTTGAGAAAAACGCCAAAGTAACGTTCGCCGCGAACCTATGTCTAGTCGAGGAGGGGGCCGGGTCCGAGCGTCGCAGCTCTCCGTCAAACTTTAGTCACCTTCGGGAGTCATCGACACATCACAGATGCTTTGCCAATGCCTCCTTTGATAAAATTATTATATTAGTATTAAAGGACTATTATTATACTAGTATTAAAGGAGGCCATGACTACAATCGATGTCTTGCAAACAAGATCGACTTTGACCAACTCGAAATTCAAAATGGAAGTTGTTGATAAGCCGGAAACAAAGATCTATCTCCTCTAATATTTACGTTTTCTTGTAATTTTTGATCATAGAAGCTTACATTTAAATTCTAATGGACAATTAAGTTACGGTGAGTACCTAGATGATTGTTATGACAAGTGGTTGCGTTGAATATTATTTATGAATTTGTCAGTTTTCATCTGCCTTCCATGCTGACTTTTTGAATTGCTGCAACAGGAATTGAGTCTATTTATCATTTTTCAGGGACATGAAGTCATTAACAAGTTGGGACGTTAGCAGTGAGCCAACGACAATTCAGATCATCATTCAACTACTTGACAAACGTGGAAATGTTTTGTGTGTTATGACAGTGCAGTGATTAACTTTCGATGATATTTGAACGAACCACCTGTAGGAAAAGTATAGTTTCAATTGTTAGGAGAGCGTTGTTTTTTTAAAAGACAGCTGGTTGTTGTACACCCAGATCAACCATTTAAAATTAAATGTTACGGAAAAATCAATCTTGATCGCTAATTTTTATTCACAAGGCAAGTGAATGCAATGGTTGAAAATGGAAAGTGTCAATAAATGAAATTTATTTTACAAATTTAATTAATGAAATATGCTGACACAATTAGGTATTTATGCCCGTATGCAATTTTGGAAATGGTATCTTCAGGTATCTTTTCATCTTCACTCTCGACAATCAAAGGATTCTTGAATAATAGATCACGATTCGTTTTAAAATTTTCATGCTTCTTGTATCCGCAGATTGAAACGGGTGAAAAATAGGCGTATCCACAGTACTTATTTTAATTTGTGCCTTTAGTATCTGACAATCATTTGTTCCTGTGACAGTTTTATTTTAATTTTCCCAGTAAAAAATACAAGGGGCGCATCATATAAAAAGATCCTTGGAAAGTCGTGCACATGAAATGTCCTTTATTTGACCTTAGCATGTAAAGAAGTCGGCATCTATTAGGAATGGATGGATAATGATTGCAGTTAACCACTCCTTCACTAAATACCGTAAATATAGCTTTGTAAGAGAAATGCCGAAATGAAAACTACGAATGCTACGAGAGATCACGAGAGAGAATTTGACGCTATGAGAGAATTTGAGAGGTAATTTCAAAGAAGGGGCCATTTATTTGTAAGCTTTAGGTTCTGACTTAAGCGAGTTGTCTTGTGGATTTCAAAACTTGCGGTTGATGCCTTCTTTTCTTGGAGTTGCCAGTTTTTCACTATTCATAGAAGTTCCTGTGAAAGTCACATTGGCGCGCAAAAAATTTGCATCAATTTTTTCCGCCACTGTACCTTTTTTAATAATATTCTTTTTTTTCAATTGCGCAATTCATTGAATCCCACCTGTAATATCTTTGATCTATATAAGGTAAAATGTTTTATACTTTTTCTTTTTTAGATTTTACAATATAAATTATGTGATATCTAAATGTGATAATTTTTACTTTGTGCTTGACCTAATAATGTAATGCAACACATGCATGTACCTACTATGCCCTGGGCAGGGGGTGGAGAGGACGGTAACATCCTATCCCGCCCAGGTAAAATAAAAGTCAAGTCAATGCATTGCAGACATCCTCTAGTGTTCTCATTTTTCTACCAAGATTGTATTTGTTAATGCTTAATGTAGCATCAATGTTGGACCATGGATAGGACCTTGCACTCAAGCCGCACACCCTCCTTGTGGATGACTACCTAAGACAGTCGGCTGTCTTCTCCAGAACGTGTGGCCACCAGAGATGCTGTAGGAATGATGTCTGTGTACAAGTAGCCATACTACGCATACAATAGGAAAATTTCCTGAGCGAATTCCAAAAATTAAAAAGACCCCAGCAAAAAAAACTGCCTTTAGTGGTACCCTCTGAAGAGTATTTATTTGTTTGTAAAAATAAAACAGGAAAATGTCACTGATCACAAGATTTGGCCACCGACATAAAATAGAGAGGCTGTTGTCTACTGTTGAAGGTGACCATTGAAAGGAGGAGAAATTTTCATGCATCTCATGAGAAATACATTAAGTTCTGGAAAAAGTGGCCACTTAGATGACAGTGTAAGAGAGGTGCCCATTGGGGCAGGTTTCACTATACATAAGATGAGGTCAGCTCTGGGTCAGGTAGGTGCAAATGCCATTGCCTCATCTGACCTAGTAAAAATAAAGTTAAAGCCAAGTCAGCAGATAGAAGAACTGAGTGGAGACCTGCACCAAACCAATCTTTGGATTGATGACTGGTGGTGGTGGTGATGATGTTTACTGATGACCAATCCATCATAAAATATTGTATGGATGGAGGCAGATGAATTCTAAAGTAATGGACACTGAGTGATGCACTCTGGAGATGACAAGAAAGTCAGAGGAGCAGGATTGATTCTGAGAAAAGAATGGAGAAGAACAGTCGAGGTCTACTGGCAGTTAAAAGCATTGTTAGTATGCCAAACATTGAAATGAGGAATAATCCTTTGCAGTTTTTCAATGATTTTATATGGGTGTAAAGTAAGCCAAAGCAAGAGGAAAGGAAATAAAACAATCATTGATTAATATGAACCTGGCTGAGTGTGTTTCTTGAACTGCTGTTCACTAGTATTCTGGAATTTCTGGAATGCATTCAACCCAGAATTTGAGAACATGGAGGAGTTAAATTCTGACCAAGTTAAGCCAAGTTAAGCCAAGTCATGCCGTCTAAAATTCAAGAAATTGAAGAAAACAAAGAAAAATATATTGCAAGTAGAAAAACTAAAGAAAAATACATTGCAAGTAGAAAAACTAAAGGAGGCTCAACATCAGTTGGCATTTCAAAAACCAGTGGGAAACAACATAGGAGAGGACCTGAATGAGAATCTAGTGGAAGAGCATTAGGAAAACATTAAATGTGGACCACTGGAAGCAGCAAAAAAAGTTCTTGGAAGAAGAAGAGCTGTCAAGAAGAAGCCATGGATCATGGAGGAATTTTTAGACCTGATTGAAGAAAGAAGAAAGTACAAGAATGAGAAAATGGAATAAGGGCAGCTCTGCTACAAAAGAATAAGGAACAAAATAAGTCGCAAAGCCAGGAATGCTAGAGAAATGTATATGAAAAATCTATGCAAAGATGTACAACACAATCTTGCACTTGGAAAGGTGGAAGCAGCCTACAGGATAGTGAGGAACCACTTCAAGAAATAGAGCACAAGGTAGAATTCCATAAGGAACAAGAATGGAGAACTTGTGACTGAAATTGAAGACAAAGTGAAGAGATGAAAAGCATATCTGGAAGAGTTATACAACGGGAATAATCTCAGCACAAAAGTTATCGAAGAGGAAAGCGAAGTCGATGACGATGACAGCAGCGGAAAAGAAAAGGGTAGAAGCATTCGAAATGTGGTACTACAGAAGAATGATGAACATTAAATGGATCAGCCGAGTAAGTAACAAGGACGTCCTAAGGAGAGTGGAAGAAAAGAGAAGTCTGCTGAAAACTCTAAAAAGAAGACGGAACAACTTAATCAAGGGCGAAGCAAAAAAGAAATAGTTAGTAGAATAGCCCAGGCAAAGAGAGCATTCTATCAAAAGAAGAATCTACTTACAGCAGGAAATACAAGCGTAGAAGTAAGGAAACAATTCATCAGAACATACATCTGGAGCATGTTTCTTTACGGCAGTGAGGCATGGACGATGACAGCAGCGGAAAAGAAAAGGGTAGAAGCATTCGAAATGTGGTGCTACAGAAGAATGCTGAAGATTAAATGGATTGACTGAGTAAGAAACGAGGAAGTGCTAAGAAGAGTAGGAGAAAAGAGAAGTTTGCTGACAACTCTAAAAAGAAGAAGGGACAACTTAATCGACCATATCTTGAGACATGATGGCCTGATGAAGACAACCGTCGAGGTAAAAGTGAACGGGAATATTGGGAAAGGTAGACCTTGTATTAGATACATGGAACAGGTTGTGAAAGACGTAAAAGAGGAGAATTAGGTCAATATGAAGACGTTGGGCGATAGAAGAATCAAGTGGAAAGCTGCGTCAAACCAATCCTAGGATTGTTGACCAATGATGATGATTTGTAATTTAAATCATTGTACAAAAAGTAAAAGGCAAGGGGAAACAACCACATAATTATCCCAAGGAGTCTCAGCTACTCCACTCTTCTTCTTATCAAGATGTGATGGAACCCACTCAAGTAAAATATTCTGGAGGTAAAATATTCCCCCATTTGGATCTCCGGGCGGGGACTACCCAAGAGAGTACATCAGTCAAATGTGATAAACATTTTAGGGTAGGAACATGAGCTCGCTTCAGACCAGCAGAAGACTGAAGAACCTGAAGGTGGAAAAGCGAAGAATGGACCTCGACGTATTAGGAATCAGTGAAATGGCCCGAATCAGTGGCCCGAAGATGGAGACTTTTGGAGAGGAAGCTATAACATTATACATACGAGACCATTAAATGGTAATGCTGGAGTAGGGATCATACTCAGAAAGAGCACCAGAATGCGTGTGAAGAGCTTCCAGCAGTACAATGAAAGGATAATAATGGTGAAAATTGAAACCAAACCCGTGGATACCGTAGTGGGGCAGGTTTACATGCCTACGACGGACTATGAATATGAAGAAGTGGAAGACTTCTACAAAGATATCATGGAAGTTATAAGACAGGTGAGAGGAGAAGAAAACCTAATTATTTTAGGAGATTGGAACGCGCTTGTCGGTGAAGGTCAAGATTAAAGAATGCTGGGAAATATGGATTGGGTAACCAAAATGAAAGAGGAGAAAGACTTCTACACAGAATATAAGTTAGTGGTCCCCAACACATTATTTAAAAATCAAAACCGAAGATGATACATGTGGAAAATGCCAGGAGACAGAAGATGATTTCAAATAGACTACATTTTAGTGAAGAAGAGATTTTGGAACCGAGTGAAGGACTGCAAAAGGTACCCTGGAGCAGACATTGACAGTGACCATAATTTAGTAATGATGAAATGCCATCTAAAATTCAAGAAATTGAAGAAAATAAAGAAGAATATATGGCAAGTAGAAAAACTGAAAGAGGATCAAGGTGGAGGATTGCAAAAGCTACTCTGAAGCAGATATTGAAAGTGACCCCACAGAGATGATGAAATATTGTTTAGAATTTCAAAAACTGAAGAAAATAATGAAGTGTGCCTATAAGGCAAGTAGCAAAGTTGAAAGAGACTCAAAATCAGCTGGTCTTTTAGAAAGCAATGGAAAACAACATGGGAGAGGATCCCACTAAGGCATCTCTGGAAGGGAGACCGGAAAACATTGTAAATAGACTACAGAAAGCTGTAAATAGGTTCTTGGGAGAAGAGAAGTTGTCAAGAAGCAGCCATGAATCATAATAGCAGTCTTAGAACTGATTGTAGAGAGAAGAAAACAAAATGAGAAAGCTGAAAGAAAACTCCGCTACAAAAGAATAAGGAATTAAATAAGTCCTAAATCAAGAAATGTGGATGAAGGATCCATGCAAAGACGAGCAAAACAGCCTCACATGCAAAGGAGGAACGGTGGCTATAGGACAGTGAGGAACCACTTCAGGGAACAGCACTCAAGATGAAATGCCATAACAAGATAAGAATGGAGAACTTTAGATTTAAAATGAAGATTTGAAATGAATGTAAGAAGAAAATTAACATAAAGAAGTGGAAGGAATATATGGAACAATTTACGATAGTGGCAATCACAGAGAGAAGGCTATGAAAGGTAAAAATGATAGCAAAAAATGATAAAAAGAAAAATGAAGACTATCTGAGGTAAGAATGCATCACAGGAATAATGGACATGCAATGAATATTTCTTCTGGATGTGATGATATTCCTATTGACATTATCAAAAATGCAGGAGAGAATTCACTCAGCTGTAGAATACCATCTGTGTCATGTACTCAGCAGGAGAGACATCCAGGGATTTAGAGAAGAATATCACCATACACTATACCCAGAACTGAAAAATTTAGGACCATTAGCCTGGCAATACATACCCCGAAGATATTGACAAGGATAATCTATAGAAGAATAAAATGAGAAACTAAAGAGTTCCTGCAGGAGGGTTGATTTAGATTCAGGAACAGCAAGGGCACAGAGAAGCAATTGTGGCTCTTAGACTTCTCAGAGAAAGGAATGGAGAAGATCAAACTGGCCTTCATTGCTTTTATGGATTGGAAAACCACAACTGAATTCAAGGTTTTGAATTCTAAAAGGAATAAGTGTAGCCAATGATAACCGAAGAGTTATCCATGGTTTGTATACAAACCAGGTATCAGTGATTAAATCTGGACCCAGCAGTGAAGAAACAAGAATTAAGGAAGGAGTGAGACTTGGCTGTACACTGTCTTAATAATGTTTAATTCATACAGGGAGAAAGACATTAAGGAAATCAAAGAGAAGCCATCAGGACTAATTATCCAAAAGGAAAAAATCAGCATGCTTCCATTCAACAATGATATACCAGTCATGGGAGAGACAGAGGTTTAAAAAAGATTCCAGTAAACATAGAAAAGACAATGGCCAAATATCACCTGACAATCATTGTAAAGAAAACTAAGGTAATGGTAAGCGATGGTACAGTATAAAATGGTCTATAATGGTATGAAATTCACTATGGAGGAGGAAGACCCAACTTTCCCTTTTTGATCATGCTGGTGAGAAGGAATGGGAAATTGGGGCACTCAGTGTACAGGAGGGAGACACACACAGACCATCACTTAAATGACTCGTCACATCACCTCATGCACAGTAGGCCTCACTATAAGTAGCCACACTTGTTCGTTGGGGCATACACCATCTCAGATACTGAATCACTCCTCACAGAGAAGAAACACCTCATGGCAACTTAGCACCAAAATGGCTACAAGAAAGATGAGTTTGGTAATTGCCAGGCATACAAGTGAGTGCAGAGACAAAATTAAATACAGAAAAGTAAAAGCAAAAGATAATCATGTTAAAAAAATGTCAGTATAACGTTTTTTGGTTAGTGACGCCACTTTTGTTAGATTTCCTAACCACCCTAACGGCCAAGTTCTACTGCCACGTCAAGTGGTTTGAGAAAAACGCTAAAGTAACGTTCGCCGCGAACCTATCTAGTCGAGGAGGGGGCCGGGTCCGAGCGTCGCAGCTCTCCGTCAAACTTTAGTCACCTTCGGGAGTCATCGACACATCACAGATGCTTTGCCAATGCCTCCTTTGATAAAATTACTATATTATTATTAAAGGACTATTATTATACTACATAGTGTTAAAGGAGGCCATGACTACAATCGATGTCTTGCAAACAAGATCGACTTCGACCACCTCGAAATTCAAAATGGCAGCTGTTGATAAGCCGGAAACATAAAGAACTATCTCCTCTAATATTTACGTTTTCTTGTAATTTGTGATCATAGAAGCTTACATTTAAATTCTAATGGACAATTAAGTTACGGTGAGTACCTAGATGATTGTTATGACAAGTGGTTGCGTTGAATATTATAAATGAATTTGTCAGTTTTCATCTGCCTTCCATGCTGACTTTTTGAATTGCTGCAACAGGAATTGAGTCTATTTATCATTTTTCAGGCACATAAAGTCATTAACAAGTTGGGACGTTAGCAGTGAGCCAACGACAATTCAGATCATCATTCAACTACTTGACAAACGTGGAAATGTTTTGTGTGTTATGACAGTGAAGTGATTAACTTTCGATGATATTTGAACGAACCACCTGTAGGAAAAGTATAGTTTCAATTGTTAGGAGAGCGTTGTTTTTTTAAAAGACAGCTGGTTGTTGTACACCCAGATCAACCATTTAAAATTAAATGTTACGGAAAAATCAAGCTTTATCACTAATTTTTATTCACATGCCATGTACTTTGATATTGGTGATTATCCCACTGGCTGTTCTGGAGATTATGCCTAAGTATTTGAATCTTATGTGTTACAGAGGCAAATGAATGCAATGGTTGAAAATGGAAATAGTGTCAATAAATGAAATTTATTTTACTAACAAACAAACAGTCGTTTTTGTTTGCAATCGTCTTAACTCGCATAAATGTGTTATTGAAGTTGTGAATTCACTATGTGAAATCAAAAAGCGGCAAACGTGCACGATTTAGCAGGGTATAAGTCTGTGTATAGTTAACGTGTGCCAAATTATTCTGAATCAAATTACGTGATCTGCTCTATCCAAACCGAGATCAGCTAGTTGCTCAACTTTTTCAGTGCTTATTCTGCAAATAAATATGTTCTTAGTTTGCTTTAAATTGTTTGACATTTGTTGTTTGGGGATAACGTTATTTTAACGTTATCCCCAAACGGTTTGCTCAAAACGTAAAAAAAAACGTTCGGATGGTTGGACATTATAACGTGTTTCAAACCGCGTTTGTTCGAACGTTATACTAGCGTAATTCTAACGTTTTTGTGTGGGTGGGGTGGTTAACACCCAGGGGGGTTGTGTTTGAAACCTTCAGAATTATCTCTAATACGTAACCAAGGAGGCATGTAGTACAAAAATGAATGGTTTGCAAATTTTATTTCACTGAATCGCTGGTTACATTATCAAAAATTGGTTTCACTTGAATTTTTCTTATCTATCTCGACTAATGATCCCACAAATGAGATAAAACAAAAGTGTAAACAATGAATGAGGTTGTAATCAGCGGTTTTAACACATCAATTTGGTGAGCCATTCTTGTTTTTACCACGTGACTCCTTGGTTACCTATTCGAAATAATCTCGACTGTTTCAAACACAACCCCCCAGGAGAAATAGAGAAATACACAAAGCAATGTCTCAGAAACCTGAGAACCAATATTAATGGTATGCTGTAGAAGAGAAGAGGCAAAGATAAACATTACCTAGGAAAAAAAGGTGGAGAAGGTGAATGAGTATTGTTATTTAGGAAAGCAAGTAACCAGCGATGGAAGAAGCAACACTACTGGAGTAGGGATCATACCCGGAAAGAGTACCGGAATGCATGTGAAGAGCTTCCTGCAGTACAATGAAAGGATAATAATGGTGAAGATCAAGACCAAACCTGTCAATACCGTAGTGGTGCAGGTTTACATGCCTACATAGGACTACGAAGATGAAGAAGTGGAAGACGTCTACGGAGATATCACGGAATATAAGAGAGGTGAGAGAAGTAAATCTAATTACTTAAGGAGATTGGAACGCAGTCATCGGCAAAGGCCAAAATGGACAAATAACTGGGATATATGCATTGGGAAACCAAAATGAAAGAGAGAAAGACTTCTGCACACAACATAAGTTGGTGGTTGCCAACACACTGTTTAAAAACCACAACCGAAGAAGATACATGTAGAAAATGCCAGGATACAGAAGAAGATTTCAGATAGAATACATTTTAGTGAAGCAGAGATTTAGTAACCAGGTGAAGGACTGCAAAAGCTACCCTGGGGCAGACATTGACAGTGACCATACTTTAGTGATGATAAAATGCCATTTAAAATTCAAGAAATTGAAAAAACAGTGAAGATGACATGGCAAGTAGGAAAACTGAAGGAGGATCCACATCAGCAGGCATTTCAAAAAGCAGTGGGAAACATCATAACAGAGGACCAGAGTGAGAAATCAGTGGAAGAGCATTGGTAAAACATTAAATGTGGACTACAGGAAGCTCCTGGAAGAAGAAAAGTTGCCAAGAAGAAGTCATGGATCACGGAAGACGTATTAGACCTGATTGAAGAAAGAAGGAAGTACAAGAATGTAAAAACAGAAGAAGGGCAACTTTTTTACAAAAAATAAGGAACGAAATAAGTTGCAAAGCCAGGAAAGCTAGAGAAATGTGGATGAAGAACCTATGCAAAGATTTACAAAACAATCTTGCACTTGGAAAGGTGGAAGCTGCCTATGGGATGGTGAGGAACCACTTCAAAGAATGGAGCACAAGATGCAATGCCATAAATTGAGAACTTTTGATTGAAAATGAAGACAAAGTGAAGAGATGGAAAGAATATCTGGAAGAGTTATAGAAAACTATCTCAGCATGAAAGTGATCTAAGAGGAAAGTGAAGTCAAAGAGGATGATGTGGGAGCATTAATATTATAATCAGAATTTGATGCAGCAGTAAAGGGACCTTCGGATGAATAAAGCTTCTGGAATTAATGATATCCCCACAGAACTAATAAAAAATGTAGGAGAGAAGACATTAACCCATCTTTACAAAACCATCTGCGACATGTACTCAACAGGAGAAATACCCATGGACTTCGAGAAAAACTTCATCATTCCCATACCCAAAAAGAAGGAAGAGGAGAAATGTGAGTGTGCACGCAGCAGTCTGCAGCATATCAATTCAGCATTTCAAAATGCAGCATGTCTGCGGCGTTTATAAATAGCGTTCATAGCAAAAGGGTTGAATTGTTATCTTTCACGTGACATTTTTTGTTTGACTAATGTAATGTTTGACTAGTGTAAGTGGGGACAATGAGTGCTTATATTTGCAAATCCCAAATAAGTACGGTGTCTTTTCAGACAGTAGTAATTGTGATTCTGAGGACTTTGATAATGAGCATGATAAGCTAGAGCCCTTTCCATTCCATTGTGAAACTTGTGCTTTCGGCATCGTATTCAGCATGATGTTTTGTGTGAACTGCTGGCAGAACTATGGCCACATCATCCCGAATTACCTTCAGACTCTATAAATTTACTGCAGACACCTAGGGACTCTTATTGTAAAGAGTTGTTGAACGGTGCCTATTCACATATAGGTTTAAAGGTGGGCATTGTCTGAAGATTTTATCAAGGAACTAAATGTGAAGAAGATGATACTGTGAAAATTCAAGTAAACATTGATGGGGTTTCGCTTTTTAAAAGTAGTGCATTAAATGTGTGGCCTATTCTTGCTCAAGGAGTTAATCTGGTTCATGATAGACCGCTTCCTGTGGGAATTTTTTGTGGCACAGGCAAATCAAAAACTGATTGACTATCTTAAGGACTTAATAGAGGAGATGCTGATACTTAAAAATTGTGGTTTTCAATGCGATGGTAAAATGTTTAAGGTGGCTATTGAGTGTTTTGTTTGTGATGCCGCGGCTAGGTCATATGTCAAGTGTGTTAAGTCCCATGAGGCACATGCAGGGTTTGGCCCTAAGAACAGCGTTCTTTTGATGAGAAGGCTGCGCAACTCATCATATTGGTGAATCACCCCTATCCAAATGTAAGGTTAAGGTTTTTATACAAAATAAGAACTATAGTCAAGATTTTAACTACTGTAAACACATAAATTTACATTCCTTCACGCAATGACAATTTTTGTAACAAAAACTTTTGTTTGTACTGCAGATAACAATAACCAACTGCACGAGAGTTCCAAGGGGAAGTGATTACGTGAGGGACAGGAAGAAATCGTCGCCCTACCCCGGAATGTAATCACTGCGTGCATTGTTGTGAAATAATCATTCCTATCTGTTATTCGTAAGCGATAATCATGTTTGTTCCTTCTTAAGTCTCAATATGTAATATACATGTCAATAAAAAAACTTTCTGTGAATGTGGCTATTTTTCCTCTATTGAGAGCAAGGATGATTTAAATGCTTCCAAAAAACAGCCCTCAACTGCGATCTCATGCATGCGCAGTTAAGATTCTGATTCTCTGCACACAGCAAACCACAGGATCCTCTGGCAAATGTTCGGACCGGGTGACATTTCAACCATCAGCGAACATTCCTGCGGTTAGTTTTCGCAACGTTCCCCACATTCAGACCTAACATTCGCGGAACAATCCACAAACGTTCATGTACTGCATGGGTACCTATGTGCTCATCCAGCTGTTCACTTTTCACTGCCCAAGACTTTTTAATCTATAACCCTCAATGTGTTGCTTCTTCAGTTTCTAAATATTTTTAAAAATGGATATCAGGGTGGATGGTGGTATTCTAAACGTCTATTTTTCGTTTCCCCTCATCAATGGCTTGGAAAATTCCTAATTTAGTTTGTTGTTTCCAGCTGCCTCTTTTTTTAAGATTTGTCATGTCCATCGTGGGCCTAAAATTTATGATGTAATTTATGTTTGTGTGCATTTTTTACTGACAAATATTTAAAAATTAATAGAAAATTATTTAATAAAATATTAATAGAAAATTATCAAATTAAAAATAGGTAAGCACATTCATAACATGTATAAGGCCAACAAATAAATAAATGGTAATTTCAATGCAGAAGTGAGGCCTATTTCACTAACTGATGTCTTCAACTACAAAAATGTGACTCTAATTACAAATAATGTTGCATCTTGGGGGACAGCAATAATTGTTAAGAAGCCACTTTACACGATACAATTTTTTGTACAATTTCTTGTACAAACTCTTGTATGAGGAAATTGTACAATGTAAAGAGGCAAATTGTACGAACACTTGTGCAAGTGTCTGAATGACTGAACAGGAAATAGAACCTGTTCTAATTCCATTCAGACAAACATACAATTTCGTTCAGTTTATAACGTTTGTACAAGAAATTGTACAAAAAATTGTATCGTGTAAAGCGGCCTTAAAGAGTGGTGGAGTTAAAATTCGTGGAGAAGATATTCTGGAAAAACAGACAACTGTCACGAGGCGCAAGCATGGAAATAAACGCAATGTAATTTTCTAAGGGTACGGTCGCAACAACATCGAGATTTTGTGGAGAACTGACAAAATTAAGTCAGAATAGACTAAATTCCCCTTATAAATCATTTGAACCCTAAAATATAACAAATCTTCGAATTCCGGTGTAATAGTTGTGTCAGATGGTAATCTCGTACGTGGGTATGAAGGAGTTAATCTGAAAGGTTTATGTCGGTTTGCAAGTTCTATTTAGAACAGAGGTTAGTTTAACTATCATTTTCTCTATCATAATAGCTGAACAGGCTGAATATTTCAGTCCTTCGAGGTAGTTGGCTCGTATGGGGGTGTATTCTCAGTACTAAGTGTGGAGGTTTTTCGTATGATAGGAAGAGGTTTCTCTATATAATTGCATACAAATTTTGGCTGGGACCCGGAAGTCATTACGAAAAATGGACATTTACTATATGAAGAGGTTCACTAGGTAGAGGTTTTACTGTATTTAACACGTTCACTGCGGAGCTGTTTAAAGCCCTACTCCTCACAGCGTGGCGTGACCCACCGGTGGGTCACACTCAGCCTTTTGCATGGGTGGTGTGACCCACCGGTGGGTCACAGTCCGTCCGAGCTTCTGGCCACTGCCGAGGGATGGTGGTTGAAGCGGCAACACTCAGCTGTTTCCTGAGATTAGAGGAAGGCTGGGGGAGGCTACTCCCAGCTTCGCCCCCAGACCACCCCTCCACAGGCCACGTGGGGCACGCTATCTTTTAGACCCTGGCGTGGGATGGGGGAAGAGAGGGGCAACAATACAATGCATGTGATAAAGATTTGCTGACGTTCGGAAAACCCAGGAGACTCCCACCCGTCTCTGTTTATTGCGCCTGCCCTTGTTCGCGCCCGTCTGTGAGACGTAGACGCCCGTCCGTGCATACCGATTCCCAAGCCCTGCTCACACTATGAGAAAAGGGAAGGGGGATCCTTTGGAAAGAGTACATAGTGGTATGTCTCACTCAGAAAAAAGTAGTGTCTGCATTTCAGATGACGTTCACCCGGCAAGGGCACGGTCACTCATCCACCACTGAGGGATTGGCTCAAGAACGCTACGCGACTCTTTCCCAATTGCCCTTCCGTAGAGGGGGGGAAGGGAAGAGAGAGAGTCAATCTCTCACACAGCCGGGCGAGTGCAGTTCGGACTGTTTAGTTTACGAGCAACTGACGGACAGCCAAGAGGTTGAGGAGAAAAAATTTTCCTAAACATTTTAATTATTTTTAATAAGTTGATATGTTTTACTATATCGAGTATTGTTCATCCTTATGTATAAAAATTGCATAAACATGAAAAAAACAAAAAGAGAGCAAAAAATAAACGTATTTTGGATATAATACGCTAATATGTAAATTTGTTCGTGACCCACCGGTGGGCCACACCGCTCACGCTGAAAAAAGTTTCAGGAGAGGCGGCGTGACCCACCGGTGGGTCACACTAAGTGTCACATAGTAGTCTATTATTTAGACAGTGACTAACCTCTGGGTGAAGTCACTTGAGAAGTTCTCGATTCCTACTCTCACTATACTCCTCGCAAGTTAGGACAATTCACAGAATTTTATGGCCGTGGCGCTAGACGCATCTGCATGACCCACCAGTGGGTCACGCCGCAGTGAACGTGTTAAGGCCTTCCCAATGCTCTGCATTTTAGTCTCTTGATAATGGCACGAATGTGTTGAAACCAGTAGGGTCATTAAAAGTTGTGTGGAAAATTACAAAGTTTTGTTCTTATTCTCAGCTATGAAAAATTCCACAGAGTAAAGGTTGTTTCTATGATTGAGAAAGCCATCAATGAAATCAAAGAGAAGGCTTCAGTAATGAATATCCACTGGAAACAAATTAGCATGCTGTGATTTTCCGATGACAATGAAATCTTAGCAGAGGAGGAGGGTTTGAAGAAAACTCCGGTAGCTATGGAAAGGACAATGGTCAAATATCACTTAAGTTCAATAAAAAGAAAACTAAAGTATGGGTAAGCAGCAGGAGAGAAGAGTCTGAAACCAATGTTAAACTCACCAAAATCATTCAAAAATCATAAGATTGGTTTGATGCAGCCCTCCACTCAATTCTCCTATCAATCAACCTCTTCATATTGACATTCTTCTCTTCTCTTTTATTCTTCTTGTTCCATACATCTCATACAAGGCCTGCCTTTTCCATTCTTCCAGTTTACTTTACCTTCTACTATTGTCTTCATCAGGTTATAATGTCTTAAAATGTGGCCGATTAAGTTGTCCTGTCTTCTTTTTCGAGTATTCAGCAGACTTCTCTTTTCTCCACTCTTCTTAAGACTTCTTCGTTTGTCACTCAGCCAATCCATTTTATCTTCATCATTCTTCAGTAGCACCTCATTTCAAATGCTACCAACCTGTCAACCTCTCAGCTGCAGTTATTGTCCATCCCTCACGTCCATGCTCCTGGTGTAAGATCTAAAGACTTGTTTCCTTAACTCCCAGCTTGTACTTCCAGTTGCGGGTAGATTCTTCTTTTGGTCGAGTGCCTTTCCTTGGGCCACTCTACTGGCTGTTTCCTTCTTGCTTAATCCATCACTAGTCATTCGGCTTCCTAGATAGCAATACTGGCACACCTCTTCTAACTCATCCTTCCTGAGTTTAACAATGGTCTCGCTATCCTCTTCTACTTTCTTTTCACTTATCTTCAGGGGATATCTGGCCATTGTCCTTTCCATATTTCTTAGCCTTCTATTAATTTCCTTCATTTTTTACCATGACTGCTATGTCATCGGAGAATTGCAGCATGCTGTTTTCCACCCCATGAATATTCACTATCCAAGACTTTTCTTTGACTTCTTGGATGACTTTCTCATTGTAGACATTGAATAACACAGGAGACAAGAGCACAGCCTTGTCTCACTGCTTTCTCTGTGCTTGCTTCTATACTGTGATGCGTGATTCAATGTGTAATGACATAAAGGACAAGAATGGAGTACCTACATTTAATTGAGTGAAGAGGTGGAGGGAATAGTAGGAACAATCATACAACGGAAACAATCCCAGTGTGAGAGCAATCAAAGAGGCAAATGAAGTTGAGACAGATGGTATAGAAGACTCAGGGTTGAGATCAGAATTTGATACTGCAGTAAGGAGCCCTTGGATAAATAAGGCTCCTGGTATTGATGATGATCTTGCAAATTTAATTAAAAATGCAGGAGAGAAGACAATATCTCATCTGTACAAAACCACCAGTGACAAGAAAACAAATGGAGAGATACCAATGGGAATAATAATGTTCTTCCTCAACTTAGCCCTCTCCTATTAATATAATACTATAATCTCTCCTATTGAGTACATGCCATAAAAACAGGTATTTTTCCCAACAAACTGCACAAGCCATGAGTCACTAGATCAGACTAGGCTACATCCATGTGTTAAGGCCAACTCTCACGGGTTTCTGATACCAAAGACTTAGAATCAAATCAATGGTGAGAGAAATCTTATGAGCTTATCAATAATTGTTTTGTACTGGCATTTTGTTTTTTTGACCCATTTATATGCAGTGTGAATGATTTAGGGTATAGATGTGCATCAATATGCATTTACCAGAGTTGAAATGCAGTTACACAATAACACAAGAATGAAATGAATATTCTCTTCACTACTGAAGCTATATTTCTTCAGGAATGTCTTTCGCATTGATCCCTTACAAAATGTTATAGGGTACCTCAACTAGCATACTAAATTCTCCATCCTAAAGGGACTTAAATGATCCATTTGAAGATTTAGATATTTGGAAAAGTATTGGTGAAGAATGATTGCTAAATATTGTTAGGAAATCCCTGATTTTAAATAACTTTTATGAAAATCATTTATGCATACTGTTAATTACTAGGTTTGTTATCGAATATGAAAAAAACTAAATTGGAAATGTTATGCATCCATCACTCATCAAATACACAGAGACAGAACTATCATCACACTAGAGAAGGTTTAGTGCTGACAATACATACATGCACATCAAGAGTTCAAAAGCAACACTTTAAAGGTGCAGCAGAGAATGCACACATCAGCAACACTTTAAGATCATACCTTTGAGCAAATTCAATTCATTTTTCACATTAAGCAGTCTGTGATAAATTGAAATGGAAAAGTATTACAGTTCAGCCATTAAGAATAAGTTCACGTAGATACACAATAATACAACAATTGGAATGAATATTATCTACAGCACAGAAGCTACAATTCTTCGGGAATTTCTTCCATAGAGATCAAAACAGAACATGAAAAAGATTCATATGCTGAGTGGTCCATAAGCTAAGGTACCAATGTATTATAAAAGATACTTATCCTCACTAGATACCTCACAGCTCAGTTGATACCCGATTGCTACTCGGGTTCTTTCCCATCAGGATTTATATCTTACAGTAACTCCCTCCTCCCCTCATAAGAAAAATGAAATGGAGACCTACCAGAGGAAGAGGTTTCCACTGTCAAGAGGCAGGCCCACTGTGATTTAGCACTGAACTTAATAAAGCAACAAATCTCTCCATTTGTAGCCAGCTGGATTAACAGAAATGTCACCATTCCAATCCCTGAAGGCCTGAAAAATAATGCAAAAGCCCATACAAAATTATATGGAGTTGACAATTATGCAGAGCTAAATACAAAAAAGTTTGGTCATCCCTGTACTGTATTGCAGGACTTCTTATAACTACAAGAGAAGATGGTATGTACATGAAGAATCATTACCCTACCATGGGATCAACATCAATTATGATGGAAGAGACATGATTGACATTATGGGCAAACTATGTACATATATGTACATGTCATAGCAAGCAAAGTTATCTTATAAATGTCAGAGGAGGAGCCAAAAAGTAAGTTAAAAGTGGATTTTGTATGCTTGTTCACTTTCAGGAAACAAGGATGTACCATGCTTAATGCCAAGTAATTAAATGTTCTTAATGCAATGCGGTATTATAATGCAGTGTATGACAAGATATTTTCACACGTTGATTAGCATAAATTTGAAGTAAAGATTTTTCATGTATTTTGAGCAGTTGGTCGTGACCTGCAAAGTCGCACTTTTGTTACAGCCAAAGCAATAAAAAGCTGGAAAATATATTGTCTGCCATGGCACCACAATACATGTGCCATGAATGATCATAAACTTTAGTTAGCAAAAATAGATATTCTTCACCACAATATTGAATATTTCGGTAACGAAATTAGAATGCCTATGTTTCAAACTCGTTAAAAGATTTCAAAATTGTGTTTATATTAACTTCGATTGCATTTCTTGTGTTTGAATTTCATTTAAATTTTCATAGTGTATTATCATTCGTAAAGATTGACGTCGAGATTTCAATTATAAGCATATGGTAAGATTTCCATACGCGCTTCGTCATGGCTCAATTTACATTTTGATTACAAGTATATCACTTACCAAGTACGTTCCGACCATCGGATGTACTCTCCATAGGTTCTCATATCACTTTGTTTGCTTCCGCCCGGGAAGAATGGGTACCTCCGTTTGCGCTCCGTGACCCTCGAAATGGAAACTTAATTTACCCTCCGATGCTCCACTTTCAGCATCCTTGAACATCCGTTGTCTCTCCGTTTGCGCTCACCAATCTCTTTATCAGCGATCCAATTGAAACTTCATTCTCGCTTCCTTCGCGCTATATTTTCACCAGGGGTAGCTCATATTAAGAATATATTCATGAGGAGGATACTAATTTTTCACTTTCACTGTCAAGGGCTTAGTGACTGAAAACTTTTGCATGGTGTATGGCACTCTATGGGTCACAGAAGGTGATAATAAAGGAAAAAAAGCCTTCAACATCTGGTTTGGCATAGAATGCTGAAGATTAAATCAACAGATAAAAGTAAAAATGAAGAAGTACACAGAAGAGTTAAGGAAGAAAGCTCTATGCAGATCAGAGCATAACAGAGAAGAATGAGATGAATTGGACATGTTTTGAGACTTAATAGATTTTTGAATAACACAAGTGAGGGAAAACTGAAAGGAGAGACCGCATGAGATCCCCAGATCCCATTTTGAGAGCAGTGAGGAGAAACAACAAACAGCGCCAGCACAGATGCACACAATCCCAAATGATGTCTTTTAGTATTGCTTCAACTGATGGATAAGCCACTGGAATGTATCTGGAATTACATGGGACCTTTTTTGAAGTGGATTAGATGTTTTCATCGATGCAATATAAAATCTTTTTTTCCTGCCCAAGGTGTCCTCGGGTGGAGAGAGAGAGGACCCATATATGTAACAACGCCCCCTCCCTCCAAAAATATACAGACAGCCTCCATCACTCCCTCAGGAAACGCGGGTACCCCGAATAACTTCTCCACAACAAAATCTTCCCTCCCACTGCCAAATTCACCCCCCATGCCAAGCCTGACCCCCCACAAACCATTAACTTGTTCACAACATACATTCCCGGCGCCCATAGAATTAATAAGATCCTCAGAGACTTGTTCCCTATTATAAAGAATAACGCTTCCACTTCTCTTCTTCTGCCCACCTGCCCCTCAGTCTGCTTCAAACGCCCGCCTAACTTACGTGATATTTTCAAATCCACTAGGCCCTCTCTTCAACCACCATCCAACCGCTCTCCTTTGTCATCGCCTTGCCGCCGCTCAAGGTGCAAATGTTGCCCGCTTCTCCGTCCCACACGTCCCATCAATCGGTCTTCCACTACGGCGACCTGCACCTCCATCAACACCATCTATCGCCTCTCCTGTAATTTTTGTCCATCATTTTATATTGGTGAGACCAACACCCCACTGTCGATCCGTATGAATGGCCATCGTCACTCCACCAAGTCTCCCCCCTTCCTCGATCCCATTCCTAAGCACACCGCTTCCCATACTCTTATAATGAGATATACTCTTTTCTTTCCTATTTTTTACAATCAACAACTGCATAAGTATTTCCTTTTTATTCTTTCTCAAAGTCCCAATATAAGTGGTTTTTTTTGACAGCAGTTCTTGTACTAATGGAATGCTGGAATACCAATTGTCTGCAGTCATGTTTCTTCCTGTACCTTCCATAGTTCTAACTAAACGCATCACAACATCATGTGGCTTATTTGACACTTTAAATGGGCCCTCTGGCTGAATTCCTAAGTATACTTCCATAGTTTTAATGTACATGGTCCTAGCATCAGTCAATGCAAAAATTTCAATTCCGTATTTAGCGGGCTTACTGGGTATGAACTGATGAAATGGGCACTTTCCTCGAAATGGAACAAGCTGTTCATCTATTGTGTTGAAGCTTCCTGTCTGATAATTTTCCTCGCAATTTTGAATGAATAATTCAAAAATCTCACGAAAAGAAGCAAATTTGTCTAACTCGCGCCGTTGTTGCCTGTTGTTCATATTATCAAATCGGATACACCAAAGCAAAAATAAAAATCTCTTTAAGCTCATTGTTGAATAAAATATATCAATCCCCATGCCATTTTGATCCCAGAGATCTTGGACATTTTTATGCCCAGAGCGGAGTGATCCAGCCAATATAAGCAGCTGTATGAATGATTTAATTTCACACTCATCGGTGAGTTTAGCATCACGTTCTCTCTCAAATGACTGGGAGACACTTGAAATGAACAGATTTGTAGACACAGTTACTGTCCGTAAAATAATGTCGTTCACCAATAGCAAAAAGCATTCAATAGGAGTCTTTGCACTTCTAGCGGAACCCCGTGTTCCCTCACAGCCTGTCACAATATTCACTGAACAGGTTCTTACATTTCGTGGGGGAGGTATTTTATTCCACAGCGACGTGCCATCCTTACCAATTAAAATATTCGAGCAGTGATGACTGATGACTGAGGAGATTGATGAGATAAATTTTGATTGCCATCCGATGTGCCACTTAGCTCTGATCCAGTGTCATGTTCTGAGTCATATACAAGGTCGTTCTCATTAGCAGATGAATTATCTAATTCTTCTTTCGATGACACATCTTGAAGAAGATAAAGAATACGATTTCTTTCTTCCTCGTCTGTTGATGCAGCCATTTAAAAATTATTTGATAACACAGAGGACACCTGTAAATTTCAGAGAATAATATATTAGAGATATTTGTACATCGTTATAAAAGTCTTCACTGTGCTAAAAGCATATCAAATACTTAATATGAATGACATGTTACCAACAGAAATTTATACCAGCCAGATATACCAGGAGCAGATGTTCTACGATCCCAGGTACTGTGCTGTGTGGTACTGCAAATAATATTGAAAATGTATATTCTCCTTCATATCATCAAAGAAAAGACAATGCCAATAAACTAGAAAATTTAAGTTTTCAAATACATAAAGCATTCCTCTTACCTGATTGATGAAATTATGGATACTTCAGATTTGCAAATATCCTTTCATCCTCGACTACTTGAAAATAGGAACTGGAAGAATGAAGCTTCCTCACAAGGGAGTAAGGGACTAGCGGACCAGAAGTGGACGACTTGGGTTCAATACATAGTATGACTTGGTACAAAATGAACGATCTCCTCTCAATATATACAATGTGAACAGTTGCACAAAGAGGGGAGGAAGAGAGAAAAAGAAGGCGAGTGGGTTGGGAGAGTGGGTTAGGAAAGGGAGAAATGGTTCCTGGGAAGAAGGGTTTGCTGTTGTAAGTACAAAATGAATGATTTCCTCCATATCCATACAATGTGAACAGTTGTACAAGGAGAGGAGGAAGAGTGAAAAAGGAGGATAGTGGGGAGGGGTAAAGGGGAGGGAGAAGCGGGTCCTAGGTAGAAGGGTTTCGTTTTAGGTAGTATTCCCCGCATACCCTCTTTGGGTAAAACATTTTTCCAAGAACTCATCACTTGATCCTTGGCTCCCATTACCCTCATCTTCCCATGCCACATTACTCTTTTGTTTCACAAATTCTCTGAATCTGCCAATTATACGTATTCTTTACACATCATTGTCCACCACTGCTGCTTTGGCCTTGCCAAGGACAAAATATCAGGGATGCCTTTTGTCCACTGCCTCATCCATCTTATCTCACCTTCCGCCAAATCTAGGTTGCAGTTTGTCATGATTTATGCTGCATCCCAGGGTAAAATGGCCAAGTATAATATGAAGAAACAGAGGCAATGACCACATCCTCCCACAGGAAAAGGAGTTTTATGTTTCACATTCCATTTTTGTAATAAAATATTAAACGACCATCAAAATAATATTTTTCTCGAAATTTTACATTTTGTTATAAATATGGTAAACTTTCAAACACCTAGGTTCTCTTCATTGTTTTAGTTCGAAAGTTTTTTGCGGAAAATCTTATTATTTCTAAAATATCCCACCATACTGAGGAAAATAGGCAAACGTGCCTTATAATTATTAACAAAAAAAAGTCTGACAGAATACAGGTGGCATAAAAAATGTTCATATATAAATTTAAGCATAAAATTGAGAATTTTGTGCTAAAAAATCCGCACTAGGGATTTTTAACATATGGACACGATAGACAGAAAGTGCAACGTTTGTCACTCCCATGATGCAAAAATTGTGAATAACATTGAAAATTTCAAATGCTTCAAAAATATTTTTAATTGTTATGAGCAATGGCCAAGTTTCTGAAAGGTACTGAAAATATCAAAAATTCTTGTCCAACAGTTGAAAAGTTATTAGCCATTATAAATGCGTGGGGGTCTGTTAGACCCCCGCGCGCCTACTTAAGGGTTAATACATGTTTTTTTCCTATACATTTGAGGCGCTCGGGGCTAGATAATGGTAAGCCACACACTGAAAAATATTGAGATCTGTACGCCTTTCGTATCTGCTAGACGATGGGAAGCCACTGGCGGAGTATTATTTGAAGAAACCAAGAGATGGCAGTACACACCTTGTTGTTATGTATTGCACCAAGACACAACACCTAATTTAGGGAATTTTTCGAACCTTCAGATGACACTCCTGTAAAATTTCCTAAATGTGGCTTACCATTATCTAGCCCCGAGCGCCTCATTTGTATTCTTTAGATATAAGTTCTAAACCTGTTGCTACCAAAATGATTAATATTTGGAGTACTAATTGAAAAAACAATTTCAAATTGGGTAATATTTTGGTATACATGGAAGAGAAGCCCTTATTCATATCAATAAAAAGCAATTATAAATTGTAAAAAACTGAGCTTTCCTATGCAGGAAACAAGTATTTACAAATGGATGCTACCCATCATCAGAGAAACAGAGCTGCCAATCCTATCTTTCAATTTTAAAATGCCTATCTTTAAAGAATGCTATTTATTACACATAAAATATGACACCCAACAGCTGCCCATTCCACAATTTTATATATCAGCCTGTAAGGGACTTACCAATGTAAGGAGCAAACAATATCACAACTGGTTTTGGGAAGTCTACAACTTTGCATTAAAATATGATACAGAGAAAGATACAATGTCAGTAACCCTCAAACCTAAATCTAAACAAGAGCATCTACTACATGATTCTTAAGATGCATAAAAACAAATTAAAGAAAATTCAAAACAAATCACACCATAAACATGGGACTTAAAAACCCTATTTGAAATATTCTACCAACTGATTAATCTTTTATAAAGCTTTATGAGTGGCTATACAATCAGTGATATGGAGATTGGTGATAACTGAGTTAGCTACTGTCAATAAAAACTGGAATACACAATTGTAGTTTACCTGCTGCTAAGTATGGGACTGATATCCTGGAAGGAATAATGACTTTGGAGTTGATGATAATTCTGTCAAGGTAATTATAAATGCAGGATAGAAAAAAATAACCTGATTGTACAATACCATCAGCAACAAGTTCTCTAATGGAGCGAGACCAAAAGACTAAAAGGAAAATAATCCCTATTTCCAAAAAGATGAGGTTTGGAATCTGAAGATTATTGGACTAGACAGGAATACAAGATCAGAGTAGGGAGCAAATGAAACAGCAACCAGCAGATGCCAAAAGGATAAAGAAATCATGGGCTGGAGTAGAAATCGTGGATAAAATTGAGGAAAGAAGAAATTGGAAAAATGTAATCAGAGAGGCATAAGGCATAATGGAAATTAAAAAAAAACACTTGGGAGAGAAACAAGGAGGGCGAAAGAAAAGAGGTGGAGTTAGCTACATGAGGAGATGGAAAGAATTCAGAGAGAAGAAATAGGCACCTAGTACTCAAAAGGTTAGCATGTTGTCAGGCAACAAGAAATGGAAAATGTTACAATAAATCAAGGGCAAAGCAAGAAAGAAATAGTTAGTAGAATAGCCCAGGCAAAGAGGGCATTCTATCAAAAGAAGGATCTACTTACAGCAGGAAATACAAGCGTAGAAGTAAGGAAACAATTCATAAGAACATACATCTGGAGCATGTTTCTTTACTGCAATGAGGCATGGACGATGACAGCAGTGTAAAAGAAAAGGGTAGAAGCATTCGAAATGTGGTGCTACAGAAGAATGCTGAAAATTAAATGGATCAACCAAGTAAGTAACAATTGGAAGTGCTAAGAAGAGTAGGAGAAAAGAAATTTGCTGACAACTCTAAAAAGAAGAAGGGACAACTTAATCGGCCATATCTTGAGACACAATGGCCTGATGAAGACAAACGTCAAGGTAAAAGTGAACGGGAATATTGGAAAAGGCCGACCTCGTATGAGATACATGGAACAGGTTGTGAAGAATGTAAAAGAAAAGAATCACGTCACAATGAAAAGGTTGGCCGATAGAAGAATTGAGTGGAAAGCTGCGTCAAACCAATCCTAGGATTGTTGACCAATGATGATGCTGATGATGATGATGAGTAATAATGCACTAGTCTAAACCTTACATTATAAAAAAGATAAAAATAGCAAATCAAGCATGCAATATGATACTGTTATTTGGGTTAGAGAGAGGCGCTACGTCAATATGAAGAGGTTGGCAGATAGAAGAATCGATTGGAGAGCTGCATCAAACCAATCCTCGGATTGTTGACCAATGATGATGATGAAATCAAGGGCAGGAAGGTAATTTAGGGATAAATTGGAAGAGATCTAGTGTAGGTTAAAGGAACACATGGAAAAGCTATAATACTGAAAACAGTCCTAGGAACTTGAGCCTACAAGAGTAAAAGGATCTACACAAGAATGAGCTGGGACTAGGAATTCTAGATGGTGAGATAATGAAGACACTGTGAGAAGTGAAGGTGGGTAAACTAATGGGGATCGAACTACATCCCACTGGAACAAATGAACCTACGGAGAGGTGGAAGAGAGAATTAATGGACAATGAAGATGGGATACATGAGGAGAGAGCCTGGCCTGAGGATTTCATGAAAACTGTACTGATAAATACCCACTGTACTACCAAAAAAGTGGGTAACAAAGGAATGCGAAGGCTACAGGATCAAAAGTTCGATTTTTCATACAGCAAAGTTTGTGCTTACAGCCATCAACATAAGTATGGAAAAGAGAGTAAATGATTTCTAGGTGATCAGTTAGGATTTTGCAACGGGAGGCCACTTGAGATGCTATTACATTGATTGGAATAATAGTTGAAAGGAATTCAGAACATACCTAATGAGAATCTATTTTCATACACTGTTGATTTCAAAAAGGTGTTCAATAGAATGAGGTAGGAAAAATTAGTGGAATAGCTGTGGAAGAAAGAAGTAGACTAAAGATAGTGGAGACTGATATGAAAAATATGCACGACACAGAATGTGCTAGTGAGAGTAGCTCACAGGGAATTGGACTGGGCAGTAATATGGAAAGGGGTTAGACAGGACTGTCCATTATCACTGGTACTTTTTTACATATACTCCAGAGGAAATGGTGAGAGAGGCATGGGATGGGCTTGAGGTAAGACTAAAGGTAGGGGGAAAATTGAAAAAGTCTGCGAGATTCGTGAATGACCACGGGTTAGATAGTCAATCAGCCCAGGCTTTACAAAAATACTAGCTGTTACTAAGACATTGCAAAAGATACAGAATGAAGATGGACCACAAGAAAATGAAAGTAATGAGATTTAGGAAAATAAAAATGGATTGGATTAAATACATAAGTAAGAGTTCAGATGCTACATATAAGATTATATAGGTAACTATAGTTGCGGAAAAGTTACAGCCTATGTATTATGTTGGAGGAGAAGGCATATTCCAGCATTGAAGACACTGGGAATTTGCATGCCAAAAGAACCTTTCATGCATATATGAGAACAAATTGTGGGGTAGCTGAGTTGGGAAGTAATTAAACACTAGTGAAAAATGTGAAGCATTTCAAAATGGGGCTATGGAAAATAGACATAGGGCTTTTGAGATGTGAATCTGGAGTGAGTAAATCGGGTTGGGAGGTAAGAAGTATAAGGGACTGAAGACCGGCATTGTGTGAAATGTAGGAGCCATGGGAAAAATTGAATGCATCATCATTAACCCAACTCCACTAAACCATCTGCGATGTGCACTTAACAGGAGAGAAACCAAGGTACTTCTAGAGGAATATCATTACCCCTAAACAAAAAATAAAAGGGAAGAGAAATGTGAATATTTTAACTACAAGTATGGCGTCACATCTCGAAGATATTGAAAAGGGCCATCAATGGAGCAATACAACAAAAAGCAGAGGAGTTCCTGGATGAAGACAAATTTGAATTCAGGAAAAGCAAGGGCACGAGGGATGTATTTTCAGCGCTAATAGTCTACTATTAGAAAAAAAGAATGGGAAAGAATGAACAGGCATTCACCGTTGTCGAAAACATCGATTCTGAGGTGAAATTTGGTGAAATTGTAAGCCTAAGGAAATAATGCTTGACCAACAGTGAAATTTGTTTTACAATGTACTGTCATCCTTCCTCTACGTTCCGCAGTTCGAATGAAGTCGGTACCTTTCATCGTTTTCGCGTGATAAAATTTTGAACGATGTAACCCTCTCGCTCACATTTACCTGGACTTATACTGAAACAATTGGCTTCAAACCCCCTATAGAAATTGGGAGCGTCATTAAGTAACTATTAAACCATGTACTGTAGACAAAAAAATACACTGCTAGATAAAATCAAAAGTCATGCTTGCAATCAACCAAGGGCAAATAAGATTTTTCCTGATTTAACTAACTGAAGAATTTAATCAATTTTTTGACAAGAGCAGTAAGGAATCATTATATTATCACTATTCTTGTGGAAAATTTGAAAATAAACACCCCCATGACTGTACCATGAATTAATTTCATCGTGGTCCTTGGCAAATACAGATAAAAATCAAATCCGCATTTTCGAATGCCTAAGGCTAGACAAACACCCACAAAAGGTACGGTAAAATAACCAACATCTGATGCAGGAATAATTTCGTGTGCGGCTATAAACCCGGCTTAGCTTACTTGAGATCACACACTATGCCGCCCAGATGTAACCAAAAGCTCCGTGAACTACGTATGGAGGCCACAGATAAGATACAAGCAAAAAAGTACCACAGCTTTCTACTGGCCAGTTTCTCCGTAAAATCTGTTTTTAGGCACACAAAAAATCACACTTGCAAATCAAATTACAGGGTCATTACAACACGCGAAACAGAATCATAGATAATAATATAGCAAAGGAAGTACTTGAGGTTTCATTAGAATGTAATCTTAGTCATCCCGTACACGCCCCTCTACATACATACCGACCTGTGGAATCAGGAAACTGCGTTCGTCCTTTTCTTCTTACACAGAACAGCGCTAAACAATTTTAACTACCTTTTTTACACGCCCCTTTACATACATACTGACCTGTGGAATCAGGAAACTGCGTTCGTCCTTTTCTTCTTACACAGAACAGCGCTAAACAATTTTAACTACCTTTTTAACAGTAAAAGGGTAGTTAAACCTTTGCACAAAAACTCGCATTTCAAGCGAGATCAAAATCCTTATCTGACACGCAACGACTCAAAGAAGTTGGAACCTTGTTGCAAGTTACGGCTGCGATGAAATGGCGCGCCGTCCCATTCCATCGCCACAAAAATCAAATGAGAAACGATAAGAGTAGTACGGGTAGTACGTGGTAGTACGTATGGGCGGTAGTAGCACGTACGCATATGTGCGGTACTTACGAAAGTACCGAAATTTACTGACGGGTATTTAAATGCATTTATTAAGCCGTAGAAAAAGTACCAGAATGACGGGAGATACGTCATTGGTTTATCAATTACTTGAAATCTAAGGCAAATATGCTTCCATTTTCCCCGTTTTCTTTAAATAAGAGAAAAATTATAATGGCGCTATACGGGTACCTATATCATCTAAATTTCATGCTCTGTAACTTCTATTGTCATTTTTTTTACGCGCTTAATTTTTAGAATATCCAATGCATTTAAATAAAATTTCCACTGTAAAATTGTAACGTTTCGTACTGAACTAAGGATAAATATTTTAAATTTCAAATATTTAGTAGCACTCAGTAGATTACTCATTTCTCTCCTTAATAAATCGTCTCATGGTCTATAACTGGAATAATTACTTGCCTATTAGTAGTTTCCAATTTCTTTACTTCATCCCTTTGAACCTCAACCTGTATTAGTAAAAGGTAATAAATAAATTTAATTACTACCTAGTAAGGTATACATGATGGTGGAGAAAATAAGATATGGGTATGAGTATATACTGACACTTTTCCCTCATGCCCCCAGGTCAAATTCAGTCATTCAGGCCCAAAAAGTACTTTCATCAATCTCAATAAAGTTTAAAAACATCTTCTAACTCTTAGTATTTTTGCTGTTTCAATCTTCCTGATTTACCCTGTTGATCACCATACTGCTAAAAGAAGTTTGGGCTGAATATTATCAAGTTTGCTCCGATGTTTAAAACTTAATTGGATGCAAGAGATTTGGAGCAAAAATGCAATTGACAATACTCCTTAAAACAGAATTCTATGTATGTACATGCCATCAGAAAAATAACTTAATATCTTGTAGTAGTAGCTTCCACCTTCTGCAGCCTTCACCCTAGTCATGAGACTTTCCAATTGAGGTTCTATCCAGTTGCATGCCTCAATACCGCTTTTATCTACATACCATCACTTTAAAGGCCACCTCACAATATGTCTGATATGAAGCATTTTCACAGCCACTTCATTGAGGAACAAATTCTACAAGGGTAAACATTGAGTATTTGCTTGTTTTAATTTTGAAATGGCATTCAACAGGGTGAGCTGGGAAAACTTAATGGAAATATCATGGAATATAGAAGTAGACTGGAGGGACATGAGACTGATATGGAATGTATGCATGGCAAAGAAGGTGAAAATGAGAGAAGTTGATGGATATTGGATTGGGCAGTAATAGGGTGAGGGGTTAGAAATGGCTGTCCATTATCACCAGTATTTTATAAGTATATTGGGAGGAAACAGGAAGAGGCTTGAGATGAGCTAGATGTAGGTATAAAGGCAGGGGAAAAGTTGATAGTCTGTAAGGTTTGTGGTTGACTAAGCACTAATAAGCAAGTACATTCACGGCTTACAGATATTAATAGAAGTGTTACAAAAAAGTGTGAGAAGTATAGAATGAATCTTAAGAAAATTAAAGTAATAAGATTCTCCAGTCCATAAAAGGGGAGAATAAATTTAAAAGTAGTACATCAGAAGTTAGAGTAGTTGGATCAAGTTAGTTACCTGGGTAAAGTAGACTCTCGATAATACAAAGCACGAAAATATGAATTCTCGATTATGCAAAGTAAAACTGCTGGTTCTGACGAAAAGTCTACAGTAAATACATGGCAAAATCGAAATTATGTATCTCGGGCCCAATCCCCAAGAACAAATGAAATTCGTTTTACGAACCTAGGCGAAAAACTGCTTCATTAAAACTATTTTTGCCGGCTTAGGCACCTGACAAATCAGTGTTCCCGATTATGAACAATCAAAAGTGAAATGCATGAATAGTAGTGCATTCATCTCCCACACATACCAATCTCTCCCCATCACTTTCCGCATTTTATTGAGACCGGAGTAATGTGGAAATCGTAGTTAATGCCATTATTTATCCTATTGAGTGGTAATTTTTTGTTTTAACTGTCACCAGCATTTTCATAATTAACACTGCCCTCTTTTGACTACAACTTACGTGTGACGGCACACACCATGCTTGCTGCCGTGCACCTGGAATCATGGCAGTTAAAATTCTACATGAACCCTACCTCGTCCTTTAAGGTGAGCACTCCTAGCTCAGCTCTCCATGAAGGGGCTGCCAGCACCAAAATTATGTAGCGTGGACGTGGAGTGAGGATGGGTGATGCTGTTATGAAATTTGGGTGGGTTGTGATGGTGGCGGTAAGAACTGTTAGTCCAGTCAACGAAGGTGAAATAGGGGAAAAAAATCGTGTAGTCACAAATTTTTGCACAGTGGTAGGGTCGAGTCTCATACACAACCCACTAAAACCCCCCGCCGGTGGGGGGTGAGCGGGGGGGTGGGGGGGCGTTTAAAGGTCACTTTTTTACGTTTTTCTGGAATAACTCGAAAACCGCGGCCTCTAGCAAAACAATGTTTCATACTAAAATTAAACTACATACAATTTGCTACAAAAAAGGTCCTTATAATATTTTATGTAGGATGAATAGTTTACGAGATACAGAGGATGGAAAACTCGCAATTAAAAAAAAAATATTTTTTAAGTGTATTAAATCAACGTTTAATGCTAAATAAACCCAAAAATAATACAAAATTACAATACTTATTGAAAATAAACAACTTACTCTGGGAGTTAACGTTTCAAATATCAACAATTGAGTCATTATCATTGTATTTTTACTTATAGGGAGACATTTGAAGGGGAATGCAGGGTTTGCTTGCGAGAGGATGGAAAACTCGCAATTCAATTTAAAAGAAAAATTTTTAAGTGTATTAAATCAACGTTTAATGTTAAATTAACCCAAAAATATAGAAAATTACAATACTTATTGAAAATTAACATCCTGATGTGAAGTTTTACATTTCAAAAATCACAATCGTCGTCATCATCCTCCATATTGAGTAACGGTGCACCATTCGTACACGCACCATGGCACATACCGCATGGGAGCATGGTATCCCGGCTTTTCGGCATCCACATCATCCCCCGATAATTTCCATTTTTTCTTCTTCTGAGACGCTGGCTTCATCTAGAATAATCCGAGCTAATACAGCTTGAACTAGTAAATGCCCTAGAACGACTCTGCTGTACGCATGCCCAGTTAATATCTTTTAAACTGAATTGGTGGCGTAAACTAGGCATAACACTTCTTTTAGCCCAGATCCTGCCATTGTGTGACCAATTCACCCCATGAAGGACATGAGCATGTGGAATCCTCCTAATCTCACGGAAATTATCCCTGACTGGATTTATCGAGCTTACAAGTACAATGGTTAGTCGAAAGTAACAAAACAAATTTCGGCACCTTGCTGATGGCTGTCGTTTGCAGCGTATTGTAAAGCCGTATAGACCGTGTTGTAGTCACTTGGTGGTGAGTTGATGAATGGTAGAAAAGTTACTGCACTTCTTTCACAATTAATTAATTCGCTGACAAACTGCATAAATCCCTTCCATTCAGGAATCGCAGGCACTTCTGGAGTTGGCTGCGTTGAGTGAAGCCACTTGCCACATATCCACAGTAAATTTAGGATAGTCGGTGTAAAATTTTCTGCTGAAATAGGATTGAGCATGTTCAAGTCAAGAACAGTTATCTGCCGCAATGCATTACTTATCCGATGCTCAAATATCTGAAGTTCCATAACTCCTTGGTGGCCTACTTCTTTGGCTGAGGGAGCTGATTTAAGCCTCTGTACCTCTTTAGATGGTGGAAGAGCTGAGGCTGGGGTGATGCATTTGATGCCTCCCATGCTGTGAAAGGTATTCCAGCCATCGATGGTGGAGACATAAAAATCGGCATTGTCGAATACATGCTGACAAAATGTTACACTTGCAGTAGGCTCTTCAGTGTGGTAGACAGTAGATAGCTCCAGCTTTTGAGCTTCGTGATAAGTTCCGCTGAATCCCAAGCCAGCGAGCAAATTTGCCAAGTTTTTTTATCCAAATTTTCTGTGAATGAAGAGAGCAACAGCATGTAAGATTGGAGATATACATGATCGAGGGCGAATAGAAGCGATTAGAGCATGGGATATGGATTCAGCTTCTTATCAATATTTTGTTTTGCCCTTTTCCTGGCTGAAATGCAGTCCATGAAGACTTGGAGTAAGCGAGGAACCATTTTCTCAGCCCCAATACAGAATTTTTCACAAGGTGGAAAAGTAGAACTGTCACACGCCATTGACTCAATATCTTCTAATATTATTGTGGCAGCTGCTTTAACGATTCTCTCCCGTTCCGCTTGCTCGTCTCTGCACCTCATGGAATACGATAGGTCATTCAACACTTTTTCACCTGCAAAACGAAAGCATACGACAGTTCTTCTTGAGCGAATTGCACTGAAAACAATGTGGTCCCCATACTTTTCTCTCAATCTCTCCTTGATTGTTTTTAGATGAGGTATTTTTCCCGAAACTTGTTCCACTGTAAAAAGTAGATCTGATTTTAAGGTACAAAAGCGATCTGAATTTCAGATGCAACAATTTTAAGACAGGGTATGTTGAATTTCAGCAGTAATATCTTGTCTAAAAATAAGGCAGATGAACGACTGAAAATCAGACCATCCAGAATCCTGCTCCCTCTGCTTCCTGCTTAACTGCTCCTGTACCAACCATCCATGTTCCTGCCTCTTCCGTACCTTAAATCCGTGTTCCTGCCTTACAACCAGACAGCGCTTAAATTCAGATCGCACTGAAAATCAGATCAACTTTTTACAGTGTCCATTACCTCTTCCAAGGAGAACTAGCAGTCGTCATTTTCTTCTATATAATTAAATATCTCCTCCATTGATGCAGAAATGCCTTCATTCTCAGGGCATCCTCTTTTTATTGATGTAGATGCAGCAGCTAAAAAGAACTTTTTATAGCAATCCTCGTGATAGATTGCATCTGCAGCGTGTAGATCCCCGACCAAACAGATCCGTCTTAGGATGGTCTCTCCCAATTCATCGTTCCTTTCCTGAGCACGAACTGTAATTGAATTTTCGCAACCGAAGGATCGAACATTGAAAACCTTTCGCCGCAAATGTTGGGGTTTTTTCTTCTGTTTATCATAAAATTCTTCATCAATCGTTTCCGCACAAAACAAACAATTAGTTTTAAAATCAATTTTTAACTTCAGCTGAACGCATAAACGGGGCACTTTGTAACGTTGACGGCTGTTGCTCTGAAATAGCTTGTCTCAATAATCTTTTAATCGATTGAGTTCTGGTGTACTATCTTCTGCAGGATTCATGAACAACACCGCATTTCTTGCCCCTGAAACCATCAACTTTCCCATCTTTCCTAAAATCACTTGCATTCACCAATCCACGTATCCCTTTGTCACCAACGTAACATCGATCACTGATTTTATCACACTCACAAATTAAACACTTCTCAGCCATTGTTAAGTCAGCCAACTTTAGGTAAAAAATAACTTGCCTAACATATGGTTCAACACTGGTTCACGACAATCTTCGTCCATCAGACTGCGAATGACAATCGCCGTCCAAGCTTGTGTTGGCAAGCCCACTAACCTCGCGTTACCACAGTCATTCCTCCTCCTCTCCCTTCTTAATTATTCTGGATAAGAGCTGGGCATCTAGGCACTACGATATGATAGGACACGCTGCCTCTTGATATCAGAGGGATGCTTCCCCATCAGGGCCAGTTCCTCCATATCAGCGAGGGAGTGGGAGATGCGCCACCAAAAGAACGATTCCTGATGCTGAAACTGCATTTTCCTCCATGTTCTTTTTCTTCATTAATTCCTGGACAGCGCAGGCACCGCGATATCAAGGAACATGCCACGCAGTTATATCGGAGCTTCGATCACTGCCGGTTCCCTCGATCAGCGTGGGAGCCGAAGATGCCCTAGAAAGAATCTTTTAGTCGATGGCGAAACACACCCCTATCAGACATCCCTTTACCCTCAGTTAGAATAATAAAGAAAGGATTTCCCGATGGCGGACGGCTAGGTTATCTTGTGGTGACCATTCGGCGTTCGCTTCCTGTTTCCGAACCCAATTTACCTCCACGAGCTCCTTCCAGAGTTTCCAGGCAATTGTAAGTGCAATGTGCAGTGCCATACCTTCTTCTTCCTCTTCTTACCCTCTAGAAAGATCGCAATCCCCGTTACTCACGGCAAGGACTGAGAAAAAAAGATCTACACGTGCCAGATGAAAGACAAGCAAACCCTGCATTCCCCTTCAAATGTCTCCCTATAAGTAAAAATACAATGATAATGACTCAATTGTTGATATTTGAAACGTTAACTCCCAGAGTAAGTTGTTTATTTTCAATAAGTATTGTAATTTTGTATTATTTTTGGGTTTATTTAGCATTAAACGTTGATTTAATACACTTAAAAAATATTTTTTTTTTAATTGCGAGTTTTCCATCCTCTGTATCTCGTAAACTATTCATCCTACATAAAATATTATAAGGACCTTTTTTGTAGCAAATTGTATGTAGTTTAATTTTAGTATGAAACATTGTTTTGCTAGAGGCCGCGGTTTTCGAGTTATTCCAGAAAAACGTAAAAAAGTGACCTTTAAACGCCCCCCCACCCCCCCGCTCACCCCCCACCGGCGGGGGGTTTTAGTGGGTTGTGTATGAGACTCGACCCTACCACTGTGCAAAAATTTGTGACTACACGATTTTTTTCCCCTAATCGACCTTTTTCGGCGTTCGTTGACTGGACTATGTGATGGCCGGGGAGTTTGGGTTTACGGTGCGTGGGAGGAAAACCTCATCATCTAAAGAAACCTAAAGTTTCTGGAATATTATTTGCATCAACATTTGTATCTTTTATAAACTTGCAAGCAATGAAAATAAAGAAGACTTTGGGACCCTAAGCCAAATAACTACATAGCAGTTATTAACTTACATGAGTTAATGAGTAAATTAATGATATAATATAATAATCAATTACCCAGTAAATTTACAGTAAAGTACATACATTACAAACAAGAGAAAAGATATTATACACTTAATGAATGTCTAGACATGAATGATACCTTAAAAATTCTTCAGGCATTCAGTAATCTGACACTTTAAAGCAACATTATCATATATTACAACTAACTGCTCACGCAAGGCAAGTGGTATAAATTATAACTTTTTTGTCACATACGTACACACCCACAATATCAAAACTACACTAAACAAGAAATAAAACAAACAGAATTTTCAAAAATACTGATTCAATTTTTATTCATAACACCATTTTACATGATTAAAAACATCTTTAGCATATTTAATAACAGATTTCAACAGAATTTTTTTAAAATTTATAACACTATGTACATTTACACAATTTTCAGCCAAGAATATAGACATCATAACAAAACCAATGAAATCAACTCAAAGATACATAGGTAAAGAATTAAATTATCCCACTTAAGATAAACATTTAAATAATACTCGCAATGGAATTATTAGTCATGATTAAAGGAACATGAGGAGTGGTTTCACAGTGCTCACATAAAATATCATAACATGAATTGATTACCTTTGAAAATTCTCCACTAAACGATACAATGCTTTGCTTATTCTGAAGTCATGAAGATCCACATTTCAAGGCATAATAATGGATGATTTCAAACAATTCCCAGAACAACAATTGTAATAAACAGAAGTATTATGATCATCCAGTAAACTGTAAAAAGGAATGAAAACCAATTGCTTTAAATACATTAAAAGAAATGTTAAGTGATGTACTAAATATAGTTTAATTTAGATGGAATGGTTATCTTAAAATAATGCATAAGGCAAAAAATAGAATGGATAAACACACAGTATGGGATACATGCAAATATAATGACCACTTTTAAACTTTAAAAAACTTTTCCAACTCTACTCCAAGATTGGAAAAATGTAAGGCTTCAATGTTTGTGAGCCAAATCAGATAAGTGGACCTTTGAGTTTAGAAAAGAAACACCAATACATATTAAATTTTGAGACCTATCCTAGGCAATGTTTCCTCATCTCAGTCTCATTAGTGGGCATTTTATAGGCAGAGCATGTAGAGAATAGAAGGCTCTTCCAGATGAATGAATAGGAACCCATATCCAGGAAAAAATGATGCTTAATCTGAGTTACAATCTCATTCTCAGACTTTAGAAAGAAATTCTTTCTTTATTCAGATAACAAGAGCCATTAAGGGCCAGTTTCACCAACGAAGATAATCTTTTTAACTCGGTTAATTTTGAGATTAACCGAGTTAATGTGACTTCTCTGTTTCACCAGTACCATTAACTAGGTTTTGGTGCATTATCTCGGTTAGTATTTTTACCAGCCGTTTTCGCGAGGTGAAAGGTTATTATCCGAGATAATACTGTAAAAGCAACATGGCACGCAGGCAATTTTGTCAGCTACTTTTAGATATTAGTTGAGAGACATTTGAGTTCAATTATCGTTATTTAAGGCAATTACTAGGTTGATTAAGGAACGCACAATTTATTTGAACCTAAAACCTGAGATTTGATTTATCCCGAGTTAATAAACGCTACGAAAAGCACTTAGCAAAAATTCAGGTGAGGTCTTCTCGGGATTTCCACCGGGTTAAATATTTATATAACACCAACTTCACTCACCCTGAAGACGAGTCATCCGTGGAGATGTTGGTGTTATAAAAAGGATAAATAAAAGCAAATAGCACATATCTAACCTCTAAAACTCTATCTTATTTAAATGTAAATAGTACACTTCCCACTAATGACACTCCTACACACTTCAACCATAATTAAACATATTTTATAACCCTCATGAGTTCTTGCTGAGTAATCAGGGAACGTCATAGCCGCATACGGTCATGGAAACGATTTGCCCGTCGCTATAAAATCTTAGCGTGACAGCCAGCCGGAATCGAATTGAAAATATCAATATAATTATAAACATGTATACCTAAGGATGATCAAGTATCTCTTGTCACCGAAATTACTTCTCTCGTCGTCGAGTCCGATCTTTCATAATCACGTCTGGTGAGATTTAATGCAGTACGAAATTGCTCCAGCGTCTTTCTTAATAAATTACGATAGGCCTCACATTCCTATAAAAAGTTTATTTTGAATCACGCCTAACGTACCTCGACCTCTATTTCTCCTCTCTCGTAGCTTTCTCCGGAAGAATTGTGGCTGCCACCGTTGTATGGACACTAGCAGATGCCAAAAGTTAAACATACGATTCATTATTAATAGCTCTACTTCACTTCCGATGAACTCGAACCTAAATATCTAGAAAGCTTTGCATAATGAATATTATAATTACTAAATATACACCATTCTTTATTTCACGTATCATGCATCACTTCTAAACAAGGCAGAAGACGTAACAAACGTAAACAAACCATCGATACCGCTGTGTTGGTCGGAAATCTCCCGTGAATCGATATGTGCTATCGATAGGCCTACGCATCCTTTCTGCACGTAACAGGAATTCAAGGAATTAATTCGAAAGATCATTCGCCGTGTTTAACGCCCTAAGCAGAAGCAATTTCAGGTCATCACTTAAATTCATTCGCATGATAATTCACCTTGACACCATTGACAACGACGAAGGAAATGCTAAGTTTTAAGTGATCGAAAGGTACCTATAATAGCAGTTACTGTTCGTTTTCGAGACGCTATAAATAAAGGCAATGTAATTTAAATTCATTCCACTATTTTATTTCTCTATCTCCTAAACATAACAGTGAAGACAATAAGTGATATCTTAGGGGAGATGTTTAGTATAATTAGGAAAAGCGGGGTTTGAAATAATATATAAACATGTAGACGATTTTTGAAAGTGATTATAGATGTTTTCTAGATATACGTAGAAGATAATATCGATGTTTCGTGGACGTTTAGTTAATATTTTGTCCTTCATGGGTCCATTGGAAATGCCTTTAGTTACAATAAGCACTACGTTAAATCAGCTGAATTACAAATCGGTTAGGCGCTTTTATTTGTTTGCTGACGTCAGGAGTATGAGAAATTTACCAACATAAACATTCTCAGAGAAATCTCGGTTTAAAAAAACCGAGATAATAATAACAGTGGTGGAACGCAAGCAAGAGATTATCGAGATAATAATATTGATGGAGATAATGTAAACTGCGATAACGGGAAATTTTACCGTTGTTGGTGAAACTGGCCATAAGTGTGAAATTTGGTCGAAGGGCTAGAGATGTGTTGATGAACAATTTATGTGTCACAAAAACAACCTTGCCGAAGAAAAGATGGAGGTCATGCCTAGGGTATTGAAGAACTTCATTTTTTAAATAACATGCATGATACAGTAAAACCTCTCTATATCGAAATGGAAGGGACCAATTTTTTAGTCATTTTGATAAGTGGAGGTTCATTATAAAGAGGTTTTAGCAAAATGAACACATATTTCCGCCTTATGAAACTTTTTGGTAGTAAAATGTGCTGCTTTCTCTTTGATTACTATATTTGTATATTTAAATATATGCAATTATGCTTTTTCATAGTTTTAATGTTTATAATAATAAAAACAAGGGTACAAAAAATTACTTAAGCACTCTCCGCCGAAAAAAATTTGTAATTTCTGTTTGTTTCATTTTTTTTCAAATTCTTTTGAGATGATATCTTCCATCTTATTTAATAATAGTAGATTTTCACTTCTGCAGTTCTCCATATTAAAAAAAATCTTTCCATCACACCCAAAGCATCCTGCACCTCTTTTTTGGTTGGCTTTGGCATAAAATCCTCACCATCACTCTCTTCTTCTTCCATGTTATGGACTACTACTGGAGATTCCCCGCCAGCTTCTTCCTCCATTTCTTCGAACACCTCACACTCATTTGTGGCACATGTTAGCAAGACATTGTCAACATTAATAAAGTCGTCAAATGATGACTGAACATTAATTATTTTGTTTATTTCAAGCCATTCTGTCGGTTCGTCCTCATACAAAATATCTTCCTCACTGCTGTCCCCCATAAATCCAGCCTTTTTAAAACACTTTTCAATAACTTCTGCCTTCAAACAAGTCCACAAAAGACAGAGCCTGTGCATGGCCTGAATTATGTTCCAAGAACACTTTTTCAAATCATAATTCTCCTCAACTGTTCGCAACATGTATGACACCAGTTGCTGCCTGTAATGTGTCTTCGCAATGGAAATTATTCCTTGATCAAGTGGTTGCAATTTGCTGGTGGTGTTTGGAGGAAAATATACTACTTTGACGTGTCGTTACACAATCCCTTCAACTTATGTGCTGTGCACTGATCAATGAAGAGAACTATTTTCCAGTTTCTCACTCCCATCTTTGAGTCCAGCATGGTCAACCACTCACAGAATAAAGATGCTGTCATCCAAGAGTTTTTTGAGTTTTTGTATGAGCTAGGAAGTTTTTTAATATTTTTAAAGCATCTAGGCTTTTTATATTTTCCAATCACAAGAGGCTTCAATTTCTCTGAGCCATCAAAATTAGCACAGAAAATCACTGTGAATCTTTCTTTGCTTTTTTTCCTCCATGGCATGATTGGCCTCTAACTGCTAAAGTTCTGTCTGGAAGCAAGTTACAAAAAAAATTCAGCCTCATCTGCATTAAAAATGTCTCGTGGTTTATACCCGGCTAAAATCGTCTGCAAAGCTTTTTTCCACTCTTCTACCACTGTGTCACTTACAGAAGCTTCTTCCCCACTCATCTTCAAAGTTTTGATATTCCACCGCACTTTAAACTTTTGAAGCCACCCATCCGATGCATGAAAATGTTCAATGCCCATTTTCACTGCTACTTCTCTTGCCTTTTGCTGTAGAATAGGTCCAGAAACAGGAATATTTCTGGCTCTACCTTCCATCAACCAATCAAATATGTGTCTCTCTAATTGTTCACTTTTCACCGCCCGCAATTTTTTATTTATGCATCCTCGATGTGCTGCATCTTCAGTTTCATTACGTTTTTTTAAATTTTTTTTTAAATAGACGGTAAACTTACACAGAAGTTAGGCGTATTTCACTGACCGATGTCTTAAACTACAAAATTGTGGCTCAAATAACTAACAATGTTGTATGTGGGGGGACGGTAATGCACCATTGTTACGGATTGAAAGATGGTCGAGTCACAATTCGCGGCGACAATATCCAAAAGTAAAAGACGACTGCCTCGAGGCGCTAGCATGAAAAAAATGCGATCATTCTGGTACGGCCGTAATAATATCGAGTGTTCATAGTGAATTAAACTTCAATTGAATACTTCAAAAATGAAACAGAATAGGCCAAATTCTCCTTAAAAGATCATTTGAACGCTAAAATATAACAAATCTTCCGATGCGGTACATTAGTCGCATCACATGTTAATCTCGTACGTGGGCATGGGTCTTTCATAGATCGGCGTTGCGTTGAACGCTAAAATATAACAAATCTTCCGAAACGGTACAATAATCGCATCAGATGTTAATCTCGTACGTGGGTATGGGCTCTTTCATAGCTCGGCGTTGCGTTATCACGAGCAGCAGGCTTTCATAGCTCCGCGTCGCGGAAACAAACGAAAAGCGATAAGCGTTTCGATAAATCAGCCGCAAACTCACTGCAATTCTGTACATATCGCATTAGTATTTGATTATAACTGTGTTAAATCATGTCTACATACAGATAAATAAATATGCAAGTATTGTGAGTCGCCACCAGAATTTTTAAAATTCCATCTGCACACTCGCTGACTTGGAACACCATTATTTTAATAAGTAACTTCAATGACTCAAAATATGAACTCAGTCGCCAAATCCTGTTATTTGTTAACATCAATTCAGTGTGGAAGAAGAATCGTATTAGCTAAACTATCTAGATTAAGATATTATTCAGTCACTTGCGCTTGAACAACTCAATTGCAAATGTGTATAGTATGCGATAGCATCGGAGTTAAGTTTTCTGTGGCGTTAAGGATTGGTGAGGGTAAATGCAAATAGAATATGCAGTGGTGTCATTCGTGATTGTTTAAACCTAAGAATTAAACCATTTTACCGTATAAATCAGTCTGGGAGTTGTAAAAACTATTAGGACCCCGGGTCTAAATCCAGCAGGACATTTGTCGTAAATATTGTCGTATGGATGTTTTAATGATGAATATACAAAACGCAAGCAATGCAAATCGATGAAAAAAAGTCTTTGGCGCATATGATTAATAACAAACACACTAACGACTGCCCAGCTAAGCTTCACTTTTCAAGCGCTGCGGGTTTTCGCGCTCCCAACGTAGAAAAGTCGTAACGGCCGGACGGAACTTTGCGGCTGGCACCGGCTGAATATTTCATTCCATGGAGGTAGTTGGCTCGCCATGGGGGTGTATTCTCAGTACGAAGAGCAGAGGTTTTTCGAAAACATAGAGGTGCGATATAGAGAGGTTTCTCTATATAATTACATACACATTTTGGCGGGACCAAGAAGTTATTACGATAAACGGAGGTTTACGATATGAAGAGGTTCACTAGATAGAGGTTTTACTGTATAATACAAATTAGTCGAGAATGGAGAACTTTAGTGTTCTCACAATGATCTCTCTCAGAATGATTCTCAGTGATCAGAAGATAAAAGGAAAAGATTTAAGGAATATTTAGAGCAATTACACAACAGAGCTAGAGATACTTTGAATGAGCTGAATGGGCAGAGAAATGAATTCTCAGGTATTGGAGGGCACAAGAAACCAACAGAAAATAAGAAATGCAAACTAGAATATTTATCTCATGTTATGCAACACACAGAGAAATAGATTATGATATCATTATGATGCAGGTCTACTCATCACTGGGAGGTCATACTGAATAAGTGATGAAGTGCATTCTTCAGTTCAGAAGGGTGAACAGATGTTATGGGGAATGGATAGTTATAATGAGGATAAATTACAGAATTACAGAATAACAAGATTCTCAAGGAAAATTAAAGGAGAATCTGAACATAAAAAAGCGGTGGGCATCTCCTGTCACAGGTGGAAAAGTCTTGTTAATTAGGTGTCCGAGGATAGTATTAGAAGCAGAGCTAAAACTGTTAGTGCTTTCTCTGACAAGGAATATATCAATACAAGAGAACATGGGGAACAGGTTAATGTGGTGTCTAGAGTACTAGCTTCCCACTCCAGGGGCCAGGGTGAAAAAACCTGGTAATGACAGAGATATTTGAATCTGTATTCCGATCCCCACTAGGGTTCTGTGAGTAGAGCACTTCAAGTTCAGTATTCCATCCGTCAGATGAGACATTAAACCGTGGACCACTTGACACCTTATGTTAAGAGCAGGCTAGTGCTGATCCCAGGTTTCCCTCTGCCCTTTCTGAAATATTCCTACCTCTACCCAATTACCAGCCTGTCTTAAATAGCTCAAATGGCCATGGTTGTCAATAACCTATGAATAACTACTACTACCACCACAAGAACTTAAGTACTAAGTAACAGGTATTGGGCAATCAGGGCCCAATACCTTAGTTTCCTTTATCAAAGAAAATAGAATTCATTAATTACGATTCATGCCCCACCATGATGTATTCATTTTATGCAAAAAATTATGACAGAGAAATCCCAGTTTACTAGAGAATCAAATGTTAACTTTAAATTCATTAGTAAAAGCTCAGATATCATGGGATATGATGCCCTATTACTTACGTAACAGGCATAAAGTTTACATTGCGAGGCATAGGAAATATTCATCTCCTCAAATTACCATTGTATTTAGGAGCCCCTCAGCTCCAGTGAATAAATATTAATAATAGATTAATGAAAAATATCAAAAGTTTGAAAGGTCTCCTCCATTTAACATGCTATTAATAGTCGTTTTATAGGCTCCAGGGCATCCTGCTCATGGAGTCCCATGCTACTGCAATGAAGTGCATGCGACTATGGGCCAACTTCATGGTGCGCTTAGTAAAATGAATACTAATGTAATCATTTTAAATGAATAAATAAAAGTTAATCATATTAAATTAACTGAATAAATATACCTCAGATACGAGTTAATAAGCTTTAACAGAGTGCACTGTCCACTTAGAAACATCTGCAGCACCAACTAGTGGCAGGTAAAGGAAAGTGTGTCATGTCACATATCTAATTTATGTGTATGCAGTAGTTTTCCGTCACATTTTTGTACCGTTGAATTGTTCCACTTTTTAATTAATGATGAAAAATACTTAACCTCATTTTAAAATCCAACAGCAAAAATATGCACTCCAGAGGCTATAAACCTTTGATCAAGACAATAAAAAGGAATAGGAAACTACCCTATTGGGAGCAGACATACTAGAGATTCCTTTGAACAGTAAGGTAAATGCCGGTTTATTGGTAATCTATCATCATCATTAGTCTACAATCCAAAGATTGGTTTGATGCAACCCTCCACTCAATTCTTCTATCGAACAACCCCTTCATTATAACACAAGTCCTTTAAAAAAATATGGTAATCTTTAGTTTTATATATTTTTTAGGAGATGAATTGCTTTCACTGAACAGGCATGTGATTCTGACCATCGCAGTTGATCAATAATCTGACAAGAACATAGGATATAAAGGAAAGCTGGATCAAGACCTTGAGATGTAGCATGGATTTACAGATGCACTTATGGAACAAGACTATGGGGACAGATGACAGAGGGCAACATTATCATGAAAGACAAAGACAGAAAAATTCCGTTGCAAAGCTCTTGAGTGTTCACTTAAAAGAACATATAGAAGTGTGTATCCCTAAACTAAAAATAAAACAAAAATAAAAAAATGCCAGCTTCACTTGTTGACCTACCCCATGTCTTGTCCTTCCTTGTAATGGTTCCTATTTGCTTTGTTTCCCTTCGAATTCTGGAGTCAGTATTCTCCATGTTCTCTGTGAGGTCATCAATAATATCTGCAACAATACAAGACAAATTTAAAAAGTAGACTACAAAGAGACAAAATATTAATTCTTACTAAGGTATCTCTCAGTTGTTTGTCGATTATATTTAATATACCACACAATATTTAATACAGAAAATCTAGTGAACATTAAATGTCTGCAACATCAGTCAAAATCAACCCAAGATAGCTACAATCTAAGATCAAAGAATTAAAAAGGAGCACTGCATTGCAGTAGAGTCATTCCATTTTAAATCGACAAATTTTTCAGAAATATCGAGCTTCACCATCTCAGATTTCAACAAAAATTGGTGCATACATACTGTCAACCTTCATGAGCCATAAGCCGTTCCCTGTTTCCGCAGAAAAAATTTCTCCCCTGGATTATAGGCAGTCGTGCATAGCGTGACCGCCTTAAAAACGTCTTTTTACGCTGTATTTCTACATGCTACAGCAGACTGGTTTTACGTGATGCACACATTCAAAAGGTGTCTATGGAAAGCTTATGAAGCGTTCTCGATAACAAAGTGCTTTTAAATGGCCTTTTCGCAAGAAGAAGTGCATTTAAGTCGCTGTAAATGTAACTGCCAAAACTCAATTTTTTCACAAGTTTAGTCTAAAATTACACAATAAAATAATGAAAAAAACGGGCCTGTTTCTCTCACATAAACACTTATACGTGTCTACTGTGTGAATATATTAACAAGTTTAAAATATGAGTATTGATCACTCAGAAAAAATCATTTGAATTTGAGACATTTCGAAAAAAATGTTTTTTTGAGGCCAAAAAAGTCCATGTGGGACAGGGAGTAAAAATTATAAGAGCATTGCATTAAAAAGTACTAATGTTGTTCTTTAAGGTACTGAAAGAATTTTTCTGTGTTTTTTAGCGGTTACGGAGATATGGTTGGTGAAAAACAGCGCTCAATTTCCACTGGCAGTGGGCTTAAAGACACACGCATTCCAACAATACTATTTTCACCTTCATTTTACGATGTGAGACAGGGAGTAAAAATTATAAAAACATTGCATTAAAAAGTACTAATGTTGTTCTTTAAGGTACTGAAAGAATTTTTCTGTGTTTTTTAGCGGTTACGGAGATATGGTTGGTGAAAAACAGCGCTCAATTTCCACTGCAGTGGGTTTAAAGACACACGCATTCCAACAATACTATTTTTAACCTTAATTTTATGATGTGGTGCAGGGAGTAAAAATTATAAAAGCATTGCATTAAAAAGTACTAATGCTTATCTTTAAGGAACTGAAAGAATTTTTCTGTGTTTTTTAGCGGTTACGGAGATATGGTTGGTGAAAAACAGCGCTCAATTTCCACTGGCAGTGGGTTTAAAGACACACGCATTCCAACAATACTATTTTTAACTTTAATTTTATGATGTGGTACATGGAGTAAAAATTATAAAAGCATTGCATTAAAAAGTACTAACGTTGTTCTTTAAGGTACTGAAAGAATTTTTCTGTGTTTTTTTAGCGGTTACGGAGATATGGTTGGTGCAAAACAGCGCTCAATTTCCACTGGCAGTGGGCTTAAAGACACACGCATTCCAACAATACTATTTTCACCTTCATTTTATGATGTGGGACAGGGAGTAAAAATTATAAAAGCATTGCATTAAAAAGTACTAATGTTGTTCTTTAAGGTACTGAAAGATTTTTTCTGTGTTTTTTAGCGGTTACGGAGATATGATTGGTGAAAAAGAGCGCTCAATTTCCACTGGCAGTGGGCTTAAAGACACACGCATTCCAATAATACTATTTTTAACCTTAATTTTATGATGTGGTACAGGGAGTAAAAACAAATAATCATATTACGGATATACGGGGTAAACCTATACAGGTTACGGTTGATCGAAAAGAGCGGTCATTACCCGAGCTTGCCAATCACAAAGTATACATTGTTGTCAGTAGTATTGTCGCATTAAATGATTACTTACAATTTAACTGATTTCATTACTGGACTGAATCGGTTTCGTGGTAACAATGCTTTTGGTGTGCAATGAATCATCATGTGATTAGCCAATTGTAACCAGTAAAATCTGTTTTCTACGTACACATAGATTTAAGAAGATAGAAATCAAAAGAAATCTTCATGAAGAACGCATGTAAGTACATATAAATATCCTATTTTTTATGTGAAAAGGAATTAATCTTATTTATTAATTTTATGTGAAAAGGAAAATTTCGCCATCAATTATTATTAAATTTTCAGGAGAGTGTTTTACTCATACTAGGTAAAAAACTATGTGACTAGGGGAACCAATTTTCCAATACTAATTCCTTTATCCTTCCACGTTCCTTCCTCCTAGCCTCCCCGGATAATCGGTATTGACTAAATTAAAACTGAAAAACGCGGCTGAAGATAATATGAGCCGTCTGTTTAGGCCTATTGCCAGTGGAAATTAACCACTGTTTTTCACCAACCATATCTCCGTAACCGCTAAAAAACACAGAAAAATTCTTTCAGTACCTTAAAGATAAGCATTAGTACTTTTTAATGCAATGCTTTTATAATTTTTACTCCCTGTCTCACATCGTAAAATGAAGGTGAAAATAGTATTGTTGGAATGCGTGTGTCTTTAAGCCCACTGCCAGTGGAAATTGAGCGCTGTTTTTCACCAACCATATCTCCGTAACCGCTAAAAAACACAGAAAAATTCTTTCAGTACCTTAAAGAACAACATTAGTACTTTTTAATGCAATGCTTTTATAATTTTTACTCCCTGTCCCACATGGACTTTTTTGGCCTCAAAAAAACATTTTTTTCGAAATGTCTCAAATTCAAATGATTTTTTCTGAGTGATCAATACTCATATTTTAAACTTGTTAATATATTCACACAGTAGACACGTATAAGTGTTTATGTGAGAGAAACAGGCCCGTTTTTTTCATTATTTTATTGTGTAATTTTAGACTAAACTTGTGAAAAAATTGAGTTTTGGCAGTTACATTTACAGCGACTTAAATGCACTTCTTCTTGCGAAAAGGCCATTTAAAAGCACTTTGTTATCGAGAACACTTCATAAGCTTTCCATAGACACCTTTTGAATGTGTGCATCACGTAAAACCAGTCTGCTGTAGCATGTAGAAATACAGCGTAAAAAGACGTTTTTCAGGCGGTCACGCTATGCACGACTGCCTATAATCCAGGGGAGAAATTTTTTCTGCGGAAACAGGGAACGGCTTATGGCTCAGGATGGTTGACAGTATGTATGCACCAATTTTTGTTGAAATCTGAGATGGTGAAGCTCGGACCATTTGTCGATTTAACATGGAATGACTCAGTAGCAAAACAGGGAGAGATCTTGTACCTTACAAGGAAGGCAGAAAGATTAAATATACAAAAAGATAATTGACCCCAGCATCCCTGGTACAAAACAATGAAGCAACTCAGCTACTTTCTGATTTTTGAATTACTATGGTTATCAGCAGGGATGGGTAGTAGCATACTACTGTAGCAGCTACTTTTTTCAGTAGCTGTAGCATGCTACAATTTCTTTGAAGTAGCCGTAAACATAGCAGATAATAAATTTCAGTAGCTTGTAGCAGCTCTCAACAGATACATTTCCAATTCACTCGTTGAACTACAAAATCAAGTGTCACCAAAAGAGTATGCAATGCTTCTTCTGCATCAATAGCAGCCTTTCCTTCTATGTTGCTTTTCCATGCCCTTAACCTGCTTTACTTCCTGAGGAGTATTCACAGAGGAGTGGGATTGTTAGCCACATGCTATGCACGCTCACCTTTCATAGAAACCAAAACCTACCATGTTGCACAGATAATGAGGATGAATTCCTCTTATTTCTTCTTAGTAGCTTTCACAGCTCATCGTGAAGCTAGTGAAGCATTTTCGAGTTTTGCCAAATGTCATCTGAGTCAGATGTTTCGTGACCCATGATGGTTACTTCTTTAAGGGAAGGAATACCTTCTGCAGATGTTAAGATTTTGTACATCATAAGAATTTTCGGGTTTTGCCACATCTTGTCTCGTAAATGCTCTATGTTTTTAAGGCCCCTTGCTGGTCACCTCTCGAAGGGAACGAAAGCCTACTGCCAATTTCGTGGCTCATAATAATTTATTAGAATCGGAGCTCATAAACATCGCAGCAGGCAAGATGTGGCAAAACCTTTGCCTCATTTGCAAATTCTTTTGCTTCATGAATGCCTCTGTTTGCCTCTGATAGTTATTGGTTGTATTAATAATAGGGAAGATCAGTTATTTCCCCTTGGATTTTAAAGACCTTTGGTACTGTAACGGCGGCGCTTCCCCCCTTTTCCTTTTTTTCACGTGTTGATTTAGTTTTTTTTGGCAATGGCAAAGTACTTACATGGCCCCATGTTTGTTTCTTCCCATTAGTTTTAGTTTATTTTGGTCTAATGATGTTTGTGTTGATTACTTGTGTACTACTTGTGACTATTACTTGTATTAGACACGAGAGAAGTCGCCGCATCGTGCTCAACTGCCCAACGATTGCGTAGGTAAAGGTGGCGCTAGTGGCCTAAAATCAGCAACCGTGCGTGAGGGTGTGATTCAGGAGGTAAACAGATGAGCAGAAACGAAGGAACTCTCAGGTTTTCTTCTTCAGGGAGGCTGTACACCTCCCATCATTATGTGAGATAGAGAACTTGGGATAGTAAGGTAAAATAATTATTACGTAATAACCTTTATACAACTAATATTGAATAGGTTTCTCTGGCCTTAAGAAGTGTACTTCTCAACTTATTGGTTTAAGAAGCAGTAAAAACTCTAATATTTTGAAAGTATAAATAAAAAGTACTGACAGGTACTCTTTTTGAGAAGCAGTAGTGTAGTAGCTACATATTTTCAGTTTCAAGTTGCTTGCATAGCTGCTACTTTTTTGAGAAAGTAGCTAAAAAGTAGCTAGCTACAATTTTTTTGTAACTGACCCATTCCTGTTTATCAGCACATGTGGTTCTCAGTCAGCTTTAGTGAATATGGCTTATCACGAGAATATTGTCATATTGAAATTGACTGAGGCAGGTGAGATGAAGTGGAAAGTATACATACTGATAATAAGACAAGATGGCACTTTTTCCAGAAGTTTTATGTGGGTATGGCGCGTTTCAACCGTTAGGTCATCATCAGTATCGTACCGATTGTAAAACCTGTGGTAAGAGTGCCATCTTGTTTCATTATCAATTATCACATTGAGTAATTTTTTTCGCTGTTTTTCATCCATGGTGAAGAGCATACAGTATTTCACCAGTTATAATGAGCAGTCAATTTTTACAGTGCAGCCATGAGTCACTTTCTAAGCAAAGGGTCAATAATTATCAAACATGCACCAAGTACAAAAGTACTCAATGCACTTAAAAAGTAACAACCAATACCAAATATTAATGGGTATCAATTTTTAAAAATTTCAAATCAATACATGTGTTGAGGTGTATGAATTGTGCCCACTCAGTTGGATCACTCACCATTTTGGATATCCACTTCACCGCCTATCACCCTTGCTAGTTCCTTCTGGCGAGAGATTACTTTGGATAACACATCCAAACCTTCATTCTGTTCTGGAAGCATAAATAATAAAATTTGGTTTCAAAATCAGTGAAATGTCATAGGAGAATCCAATTCAATTAGAACCCAGTCAGCCAATAGGAGAATTAAGTAGAGAGCTGCATCAAACTAATCCTAGGAATGTAAATACAAAATGATGATGATTTAACCCTCTTCTGCCATGAAATTTCCATGAAAATTGTAAGATTATGAATTTTTGATATATTTGAAGCACTTCATTTTAACATATGAAGTATGTATTTGTCTCAATGTTGATGATATATTTCAGTTTTTAAAAGGATGAAAAAATCACTCTCTCTGGTTTGAAGGAAATATAATACAGTAGACTCTCGATAATACGAAGTCAGCCGGACTGGAAAATTGGCACTTCGTAATTTCGAACATTTACAATAAATCATGAAAAAGATTTTATCTTCGTTTACTTTTATTGTCTTTGTCAATATTGTTCAACTTTTTTGGTCATTGCTTGAGAGATGTGGGGGGAAGGGGTTTAGGGTGGGGGAAAGAGAAGGGGATAGTCTACAGGTGTCAAAGGGTGAGAGGAGGGGTCAAAGACCCACCCATAAACAAAGGGCGCTGCATCCTTGACCCTCCCCATATCACTCAGCACCCGAAGCGGTTCCAATCAGCCACTGCCACATGCCCCCAGGGTTGCCCAGAAGAAGAGGAAGGAACGTCACAGATGTTCCATGACACCATCCACCCACCAGCTCCCCAGGTTTAGGGTGGGGGAAAGGGAAGGGGATAGTCTACAGGTGTCAAAGAGTGAGAGGAGGGGTCAAAGACCCACCCATAAACAAAGGGTGCTGCATCCTTGACCCTCCCCATATCACTCAGCACCCGAAGCAGTTCCAATCAGCCACTGCCACATGCCCACAGGGTTGCACAGAAGAAGAGGAAGGAACGTCACAGATGTTCCATGATACCATCCACCCACCAGCTCCCTCCCCCCCCCTCAAGCTCAGCAAGACAAAGATATGCCTGAAACTGGGACATTCCCTCTCCACAACCAGACCCTTTTCCCCCCACCCACCGTAAACCCAACTCCCTGGCCATCATAAGCCTTCCCTTCACCATCACAACCCGCCCAAATTTCCTAATGGCGTCACACACCCTCACTTACCTTGTCCATGCTACAAGATTTTGGTATGGAAGCCCCTTCATGGATAGCTGAGCTTGGAGTGCTCACCTTAAAGGATGAGGTAGGGTTCACGGAGAATTTGAACTGCCATAATTCCAGGCATGCGCAGCGAGCATGGTATATGCCGTCAAATGTAAGTTTTATTCAAAGAAGAACAGTGTACATTATGGAAATGCTGATAACAGTTAAAACAAAAAATAACCACTCTATAGGATAAATATTGGCATTAACTACAACTTCATTACTACTCAAGGTCTAAATGATATGTGGAAAATGATGGGGAGAGATTGGCATATGTGGTAGATGAATTCACGCATTTTTTCACTTTTGATGCACCATAATCAGGAACACTGATTTGCTAGGTGTCTATGCTGACAAAAATAGTTTTGCAGAAGCAGTTTTTCACCGAGGTTCACAAAAATGAATTCCATTTGTTCCTGGGGACCGGGTGCGAAGTAAGTAATTTCGAGAGATTCATATTTTCGAAACTTCGTATTTTCGGATACTGCCATGTATTTACTAAAGGCTTTTCATCAGGACCAGCAGTTTTGCTTCATATAATGAAAACTTCGTATTATATTGCTTTGTATTATCAAGAGTGTACTGTATCTACAATAATGCAATATGTATATGTAAAAGTAAAAAATTTACCCGTTATATCGGCCCACTTGCAGTAAAAGGGTTCAATCAGAAACATTTGCTGATGACCAAGCATTAACATGGTAGACAGCCATACAATCATTGTGAGACACTTTACAAATCCAGTATAATAGATTAGGGATAAAACACAAGAAGTAAAACTAACAGATTCTGGAGGAAAAAGAAAGCAAAACGTAACACTAGGGTAGGAGGGAAATGGATGAACATATGGTACAGCTTTGTTGCTTGCGTAGCATATTGGATGAAAGTGGGCATATTTGTAATATTAGAATGAGAACTGATTTGGTTAAGCTGGTGTTTACTGACATAAGAGACCATACAACGTGAACATTGAGCAGGAATATAAAGAAGAAATTAGTGAAGAGCAATATATGGAGTGTGGTTTATTGTACATCTAAGGCCTATACACTTGGGAAGGAGGAGAATTTCCACAGAGAAAAATTCATCCACCTTGACTAAGACTCGAACCCAGAAACGTCTGATATCCAGCCATTGCTTTACCCACTTCAGCTACCGAAGCATACTTCTTCTCTGTGGATTTGCTATTAGTGAAGGAGAATTGAAAAAGTGTAGTGGATGGAGAAAAGATGAGGAAGTGTTCAGCATGGTTGGGGAGAAAAGAAGATAGTTGTCAGTAAAGAGAAGGTGGAGTGTATGGATGGCACAATGTACAATGGAATGCTGGGTGTAGAATAATGGGTAAGTGAGGACAAGAAAGAAAGAAAAAATATTATGGAGAGTATGTAGAGGGGTAAGAATCATGCTGACTTGCTGGGATAGCATAGGGAATGAGCCAGTAGATGAATTCTATGCAAACAATAGTAGGACACTCCATTAAAACCTATCCTAAGCAAACAAAAGAAATTAAAATGGGGAAAAAAGATTCACAGGGCAAAAAAATATACACTCAACTACATCAGGCTTCACTTCGTGGAAGAAGTTAATATCCATATTTAAATAAAAAAACTTTCAAGTTCAAAAACATCAGGTAACTGATAATGCCACTATTTGGCAAAACATGTTGTCCCATATATAAATTCTGAGGAAAAGTAAAAGTTTTTTATTTAAATATGGATAAACACTTTTTAGTTTAATGCGAAATATTTTGCTACACTATAGCACCTTTAGGTCAAGTACACTTTAAGCATTTGAGGTACAGGTACAAGCGCACCACATTTGTACCTGGACCTCAACAAACCTTCTTGACCTCAACAATTCACTTCTATGCTAACTTGTTGTAAACTATCTATGAATTTAGCACAAGCATAATTCAAGTTCTGACTGAATGACCCTTGAATCAACAAGAAAATTCTTCATTCATAAGGCTTAACAGCATATTAGTGCCAAACAGAATCAGTACCTCACCTTTCACAACAATCTGCTGCTGCTGGCGAATGTCATTGATGGAGTAGTTGCCAGAGGGTAAGTCACCACCACCAGCAGCATTTTCTTCATCCTCATCATCCCTCCATCCACTGACACCCATATCAGCAAAAGAACGGGCTGAACGACCACCAGGCAATGCTGGCTGGTTTCTGAAATATCATTGAAAAGTCAATGAAAATCAATACTATATATATTTAAAACATTCATTGAAAACATTGGCAAATACCCATCCCCTATGCAGAATTTCACTTCACTGCTGACAGCACTTAAAAAAAGCCTCATTAAAGGTTGCATGTAGTGTTTCTAAATTCATTGCATTTTCAGTACTTCGGGAGAGTCCTCCATTTCCCAAGAATTCCCAGAATAACCTGCTCATTCAATTGTTGTTAATTAGCTGTGACAATGACTGTAACAGTAAATGTAAATATACATTACAGTAAAGCTTCCCAAAAGTATCAGTTTGGCCAATAATCCCGGATTCACAACGTAAGTACCGGTGTCCTGAGAAAAGTTCTATTGGCTAACTCCTTTGTATCAACATAATTCTTCTTTCACAGCCTTCACTACTTGTTCCATAAACTTCTAGTGCTTTCTTAAATGTCTTAACTTCCATTTTCATCCTTCCCAACTCCTTTGTATCAACACAATTCTTCTTTCACAACCTTCACTACTTGTTCCATAAATCTCTAGTGCTTTCCTAAATCTCTGAACTTCCTTTTTCATCCTTCCCATTCAATAAATTCATAGAGAAGGTATTGCAATAAGGAACATATCCCTGCTTTCAGTGTTCTCTAAGTAACTATTATAAATCTGGGAAGCTAAACTTTCAGTAAAAGGTGAATTCAAAACTTGAGTGAATAAAATTTCCTGAATGGAGGCCACTTGAAAATTCATGAATAGTGTATCTACTGCCCTAAACAATAAACAAGTCTAAAATAATGTAGTGTCATTTTGGTTAGGTTTCTGCAGTACATATTCCAGGCATCTCCAAGTATAAAAAATGTAATTAACACAAAACTGACTGTAGTAGACCTTACAGTGCACAGTGCATTTTTACATACATCTGATGGTTTTTAAAATTTCCAACCTCCTTCAATTTTTTAATTGTGAAATTAAATATTAGAAAATGAAGGAAATTATTATTTGTTAAAAAATACAAAATATGCTTTAATAAGACTTTTATTCATAATTACATATTAAAATTAATATTCATAAAACATAAGGGATCTTGAAGTCGAGAGTGAGACAAATCGTTACCTCATGCAAGCTCATTTCCTCCTTAAATCTTTAAGCTTCTAAGCAAATATTGGTATTGTCTGCATGCATAGGGACAGTTGACAAAAAAGTCAATTCTGACATCTGGATAATTTGATATCAAAATGGATACTCCTATAGTTAATTGACACTATCTGTACGGACATCCTTTATATTCCTGATTTTTCACCAATTTACCTCAGGACTAAGGAATGCGAACACAAAAATCTTAAATAAAGAAATACCAGCTGCAGGTAAAATCAAATTGATGACAACTGAGGCTGCGTAGGTAAATTGATGTGTGACCCTAGTACTATCTTCTACTATTCATATTCATCCACAGTTTTAATAAGATCCCTAAGAAGTAGAACTGCTCAACACTTACATCTGCCCTTGATATTATTTGATTAATTTGCTAATGAGTTTCTCAGTTAAACCTGAACTACCCCACCCATTTCTTAGAATAAAAGTTAATAGGTATCTTGAGGCTCATTTGTGCACAGTAAAAAAGAGCTTATAAGGAACCACATTAAAGTACTTGAGGAATAATGCATGTAATTTTACAAGTTTCCCAGAACCATACTCCATTCTTTCTTACTTTTCTACAACGATTTACCTCCCTACGTATGAATTAATGCATGTACATACTCTAAGCATTCTTCCTGGGGATTTTTTTTTGCCGAAAGCGCAATCTATAAACACTGATCTACAGCACAAACATGTGCCATCATATACCATTATAGTAAAGGAAAAGGTTAATGCTTTTCCGACAAATATTGAAACACAAAAAAACTGAAAGCACATTCCTCGACCTTCGTTAACGACATTTAGATAATCCTTAACGTATAGAGATTATTTATCAAAATACATCACGCAGCAAACGAAAAACTAGGGCATACGCTGAAGAGTTGAAACGTACGTACATGCGGTACCGCATTGAAACACAAGAGTGAAAATGGTAGAAAAGTTCAATAGGGAGAATTATCCTCCACCAGAAACAAGTCGGGGAATGTTGATGAGGTACTCTACGAAAATGAAGCTTAGAAATAGCTCAGCGTTTCTGAATGTTAGGAACACGAAATCATACATTTGCTTCTATCGCATAATGAGTTTCTCAAGTTATTTAATAGGTACTTCAAAGGCTTCCCTCTTCAGGGCACAAACAGAATTTAAGTCTCAAAATATGCAGAGAGTGTAATTTAAAACTGTCATGACATTACTACAAGTCGCCTACCTTTCACTAAATAACTCTTGAAGCTGCCTCTCCTTGCTTTTCAGGACCTCCACCATTCGACTTCTCCTTTCCGCTTCTTGCTGAGTTCTGTGGGGGGGAGAAATCCTTATAACAATCACAATACAGTGTTGATGTTAGGGTTTGAGCATAAATCATACAAACTGAATATAACACAATTCCAATACAATGCTACTAACATCGATCTGGACAAGGACGCTGCCATTATTTTTTCCTTCAACTGGAAAACCTCTGATGAATATTGCTTCATTCTATATCTTATTGATGAAGAAATACGAGCATATTCTACGGAGGTTTTAAGTTCTTGACTTCGTAAGGTGAATTGTTCCATGATTTCGCGATACAATTTCTCACAGCCTTCATGTTCGATCGCCCTGGAATTTCACAAGAAAAGAGATGGTAAAATGCACGCAATACATTCTGGCATATTTTTCTTGAGTCTCCAAATAAATCTAAGGGTTGACATTAGTAAAGAATATATTGTTTTTCTCACCATGTATCTTCACCAACTGAGATGAGCGCCATGTTGATTCAGCGTTGAAAAAGTTTTTCACGGTTTCGTCTCTTTCAGTTGTTTACTACAAACGCTACAAACCGTAGTAAAGTCAGCAGTGTAACCAACATACGACATTTTACAATCCACTTGATCCACTTCTCCGGTTTGGAAGATAATATGGGTATTGAACCTCTCATCAACAGAAGTCGAAAGACAGCTGTAATTTGGCGTGAAAAATATTACCCCTTTGTATAAGTTTTAGGGGCAATCGAAATTTGTATAATCCACCACCTCTTCCTCATGCGGATTCAATCTCGGAATATCTTATTATGGTCCGTGTGTGAATAGCATATTTCAGTTGATGACATTGGCGTATCGATGGTGGGGTTTAGGGTTTTAAACTCACCCCAAAACATCCTGGTATTTTACTAGATACATCTATTTTGCACTAGCCTTAAGAATTTTGCTTATTGGGATGAAAAATGACGTTCGATTATCTTCATCAAAAATGTTAATTATTGTTTTTGTGAATAATAATCTAAATACCATTTTATGATGATGGACAAATATTAATGAAACTCCCCATCCCCCCAGAAGGAAATCCTGCGTACGCCACTGGGCATTGGCATTCCCTTCCTGGGATCAAGCGAAATCTAAGTATATGGTGCAAATGAACTGGGAAAGCTGTAAGAAATTGGAATGATTTCCTAGTCGCACCACTTGAACCAGGAGATCAATAAAATCTAGAGCTCGACCTGCCAATGGTATATCAAGAGCAATATAAATAAAGATTAATAAGAGAGAACTTCATAAAATTTCCACGAAAATTCCTAAACAATCTTACCTAAACTTTCATGAACATTCTTAGATCCAGTTCATTTAATAGCTCAGAAAGGATATGCTAAGCTGAATGCATTAAAAAAAATTCAACAGTGAAATATCCATGAACCACAAAAATTTAATATCAAAGAACAGGCAAGGAAAATTATAAATTTCCATTTCATGCATAAGGAGAATACTCAACCTTTATCAGATTAAAGGGGCCTTTAGTTCTCATCAAAGAAAATGACTGCCTATGGTCAAAAGGGAACTTCGGTTCCCAATAATACTGACCAACAGAACTATGAGCCGGAATTTACTACGATTTTAAAGGTTAAATATGACATTTTCCCTCATGTTACAGCATTGTTTCTTAAGCCCCAACACCAAAAAACTAACTTCTTGAAGCTTTAACATAATTATACAAAGGATGTACTTACCAGCCAACCTGACTTAAATATGAGTTGACCTTAACGAAAAAAAATAAGGGAATGAAAAACCATGTAACCTGAGCCTATCCGAGTCATTTAGTAATCTGAAGAATATGAAAACATTGAGGGAAGTTTGTTAGCTGAACACTTGTTTTACAACTTTAGAAAGCAGAGCAACTTCTTTCCATCCCCATAATATTCTACGATCAAAAATGAATGTCAGATCCTCAAAAATAGACAATGGCACCACAGGTGATTAAAACACAAATTTCCAAATTATTCATTTATAACAAACTTATTTTGTACAGTTTCCATAACACTCTTCACCATTACAATCTTCACCACTTTAAACAAACTTTAAGATAAAAATCATACAGTCAAACAATAAGTGTAGGCAATTTTCCACTTGCAGTCATAATATCACTTCCTTTTTCCACATAATTTAAGGTAACAAAGTCATCATACACACCATCCTTATAAAGGAGATCAAATTAAATTAATGCATTTGAAAATCACTCATCATATCATACAATATCCTGTACATTTATTGAGAGTAATAATTATTCATAAATGTATATTCATGGAACTATGGTCTTCCGCCCACAATATAGTACTTTGAGCCATTTAATATCCACTCATTTTTTCGGTAGAACAAAATACTCATTACAGATAATTAAACGTAAAGTAACAAGAACTGGACACCTGCTCCATGTCACGTGAATCGGCCAGTTACTACCTTCAGTAAGTATTCATGACAATTAAATATGCTCAAAGTCATTACCTCTTTGGAAATAGAAATGACAAAGTCTAGGTCCACAACGGCCACTCAACCATTGGCATGCTGACTGGAGGTGGCATTCGATGATGGAGCCGATAAGCTCCCACTACCAGGATGCTCTGGACTGTGTCTCTGTTTCTTCCGCTTCTTCTCCTTCTTCCGTTTCTTGCGTTCCTTTTCCTCATCATGCCGCTTCTGCTTTTTGTGTTTCTTCTCATGAACCTCTGTCCCCACCGTGGCACCAGCCAAGTCACCACCGCCGCTGCCTCCCCCAGGGGTTGAGCCGCCTCCCGCCCCACTCACAGCCACACCAGGGGTACCCACTCCCCCAACAGCACCACCTGTGGCACCACCACCGCTCGCAGTATCCTGCCCCACGCCCGGGGTGTCCCCACCTATCTTATGCTTGTGCCTCTTGTGCCCCTTTTTATGTTTCCTGTGTGGTGCTTGATTCACGTACCTATACTGCTCTGGGAGCTAGAGACAAAAAATACAGTTAGCATCATAAAGGTATTACAATTACATCATATGTAGTGCTATCATGAAGAGACAACACATTCTGATTAAGACGAGTATGAGCTACAAGAGCAGCTGAATGGCAACGGCAAAACTCAATGACTATTAAATGATGGAACACCTAATTTTAACAGGCAGTTCAACTTGATAATTTAAGCCTTTATGCCAGCTGGCCAATATATCAGCCGTTGCAGATATGAGTGAGATATGCCAGCAACCTAATCTATTAGCCCAAGGCATTTTTCCTTCACGTTAACAAAGTATGCTTTATTTTAATGGCGTGAAAACAGCATTGAATATTTTCACAAAACCTATACTAGTATTCAGTATAAATCGAGAAATCTGACACCTAAGTTTTAAAAGCAGGTTAATATAAATTCCTAACTGAAAATTTAATTTCTATCAAAGAAGCCCTGGCATTTTTCACACACACCAAGAGCTGGCTGGCACTAAAATAGTTAAACAACATTCAGTTCCATGATACACATATACAATTATTACCGCACAACTTCCGCAGGTAGGTACCAATTTAAATTAATTTAACCTAAGTTAGCTGCTGGATATTCTAAAAATGTGACGGTTATGAAGGGAGGTGAAGGATTGCCTTGGCTAAGCAGGTTTTGCCAACAAAAGAGAATTGACTGACAACAACAACTGACCAGAACCTGAAACAGGGATGCAATGAAAAGGTTAAAGAATAGTTTTACATGGAGGATGGGTTTATAGGAACCGAAAACTGGATTCTAGGGAGAGACGACAACATAGTACAGTATGCTTTAAGGCCGCTTTACACGATACAATTTTTCGTACAATTTCTTGTACAAACTCTTGCATGAGGAAATTGTACCGTGTAAAGCGGCAAATTGTACGAAAACTTGTGCGATTGTCTGAATGACTGAACGGGAAATACAACGTGTTCTAATCCCATTCAGACAAACATACAATTTCGTTCAGTCTATACAAGAATTTGTACAAGAAATTGTGCAAAAAATTGTATCGTGTAAAGCGGCCTTTACAGATGTGGGTGTGGAAGAGAATGGAAAATGGGCAACAGATATAAAAGAGGGAAAAAATGAGTCACTGAACATGGTGGAAGAGGAAAAAATGTTATTAGAAGGATAGGAAGGCAGTATTTAGACAAGGAACAAAAAATAGGGACAACATGATAAAGATGACAGTTTTCAAAGGTATGCTAGGTAAGCAAGGAATATTAATGAAAAGGTATTTTGGGCAGCATGATAAGAGGTATACGAGTAATCTCAAACAAAATTATGACAGAAAAGCTAAAAAAAGATAAAGAACATGTTAATTCCAGCATGTTAAATAAATGAACTTTCTCGAGGGTGATTCCAAATACTCCACCAAAGCCGATGCGTTGAGTCCATCAAAATGTATAATCTATACAAACTTCACTATGATAAGAACATCTAGAATTGGTTTTCACCTACGAAATAGTTATAGGAATGGGGAGTCAGGATAGTACAAGTAAATACAGATCATATCCCAGGCAAGATATTGTCCACTTCTATTGGCTTAACTTGTGTGAGAAAAAATTACGTAAATATGATTTCCTTGACAGAAAAGTGGCAATTCTAAAATATGAACTAACTTTTTTACTTAATATTTGAAAGTACTTACTGGTCCTGGGTGAAGTCTAAAGCCTGCTAACTGTACGCTGGTTAAAGGAAGAAGTTCTTTACCCCCAATCGGTGGCTTCTCGATAACAGAGCGCAAAGAACTGAAAAGTAATATGAAAAAAAAATCAGAAATCACATTAAACACTTCATACCTGGTACTTTAAGTTTTGAGTATTACCTGTTGTCCTGATTTCCAGGCGCATCTATCATACCAGGGAGATTCGGGAGGAAAGAAGAAAGTTGTTCTTTAACTTTCTTACCGCTGAACTTACTATAGGAATGTTCTAAACCATAGTATGCCATCAAGTTCGTCGCCCCGGTTAAGTCACTCTCGCCTGTAACCGTAAATTTAAATAAAATAAATGCGAAAGTCAACGATATCACTCAATTCATCAATTGCGTTACCATTGTTTATCTTACCAGGCGGTTCCTTCATTAAGTAGAAGGGTCCGCTATGGACGATGGACGGATTTTTCCCGAGGGAGATCGTCGTTTTCAGCGTTCCGGTCGAATCTTGACGAGAAACAACGGGGGACCGTGCCCCTCGGGGGGAAGATTTTGGCGAATATTGTTCCACCTTCCGAAACTGTTCAGCCATCATTTTCCCTCATCATTTCTCCGCTCCACTACTGTCATGAAAAGAGTCGTCGTTGCATTGTGGGATATGCGATCGGAACTCCATCTTCACAACGAAATTGGAAACTAAAAATTAAAATTGGTGGGCGGTAACTTCAACAGGTGGAGGAGAGCAAAAGTGGTCGAAATATGACGTTTACCTGTTACACCACAAGTGACAATCTTTACTTTAACTGGGAATGCGCAACGATCCAATAATGGCTAGAGGCAATAGCGATTCAAAAGAAAGCGCCGTGAAAAAATTTAGTACGGTGGCAGGCTAGAATTTGGGTTTGTCATTTTGATTTAATAAATTAGTCTTGCCGTTCTGGAAACATTCGTATGGCACTAAGTAAGTACTTCCAAGAGTATTTTCCCATTAGAGCAAGTTTACCCACATCTCTCCTTAATTATAGCCGAAATTCACAATTTTTTGTTTTACTATAGTAGTTAGGGTATGGTTTTGAGTATGACTCTTACTCTGCTTTAGTCCTCCACAATTTTTCTTGAATGCTCCAATCATATTGTTGCTATTTTATTCTTCAGGCTGTATGACTTCTATTTCTTGAGAGTCCTTCTAAAATGCTTTTTCTACTCCTTGATTACTTGGCATAATAAATATTAATTCACTCTTCAGAATTAGATAGGTAGACTTGGATATTGCTTCGAAAATATTGTTACTTTTGCTCTCTTAAATTCAGTTAATTTCCAGCTCACCACGGGTATAATGTCACCATTTCCTATTTACGTATTACCAGTAGTTCCTCAGGCATAGAAAATGAGCGTGGAATATAAAATTATCATCATCTTGAAGCCAAAAGTTTCTAATGAAGACATATGTTTGTATCAGAGTTAAATATTGCAGGAAGTTAGATAATGCAAAATGCTGCTCATTGAATAATGCATCAATGGCACATTGATGGGTATTTCAATTCTGCTTTTTTTAAATTTCAAGTATCTAACAAGAAGGTTGCAAATTATCAACCCACGACCAAAAGTAAATGGAATGAAAAAAATGAAATAAATGATGTATGAGGAATCAAATATATTTATGCTAGCTCAAAACTAAAAGTACTCCGTCCGTCAGATGGGACGTTAAGCAGTGGTCCCCTTGGCACCTTTCATGAGCAGGCTAATGCTGACGCCGGGTTTCTCTTCACCCTTCCACCATTACCTGAAATGTTTCTACAATTACCCAAAAGGCTTCAGCTGTTGGTCGCCTCCCCTGAATAACTGACTCAATACTAAATCAGAGAATACAAGTAGGGATAAATAGTAAAGCTACGGAATATATTATGTAATATCATAATTATTATCAACAATACCTAATAACAGTTTGAAAACTAATTATCAATCAGCAGCTTCAGTTTTAGGAAGAATTGTTTTCCTTGCTCCAGTATCCAATTTAACATCTCAAATGTCATTAATCCCATGAGGAAATACTGAAAATCACTGCTCCATATAACTCAGATGGATGAGGACTATTATCACAAAGATCACAAGAACTACGGTGCACTAAAAATGATCTCCAAATTTCCAGACTTCATTTTGTGAACTCAAGGAGAACAATGTTGTGTCCTCTTCTTGTGCTGCTATACAATTACTCCCAACAATATCTCAGCCACAAGCTAATTCTTTCAGAGGACCAAGCCCATAAGCTCCCATACTTTATATTCCTGTGAGCAAGAGTGTTTCAACCTATATGTGGTAGCAAGTTTCATTAGGATTATAATACAGAAAGAAAAAACACAATCCAAATCCACAAAAATAATAAACTTTACCACGACCAGGGTTTCACTGCATTACAGCATCGTCAGGTGATGATGCTGTAATACAGTGAAACCTGGGGCGTAGTAAAGTTTATTATTTTTGTGGATTTGGCTCCTGTTTTTTCTTTCTGTGTTATCACGTTTCACTCCCAATCCATATCGCCTGAATCTTCAGAATTAGGATTATAATACTTGGCTGCTAAATTGTATTGGACCCAATTAATTGAAAGAACAGCAAAGTTTGAACAGAGATATGTGACAAATTGAATTTTTTTGATGTGGGTAGATTGAACCACTTTATATATACCTATACTATATGATATAAAATGCTGGAGACTGGGTAAATTCTATAGTATATGTAACATAAGTACCTCATGGGGGCTATAGGTGGTGAAACCGATAATACTTATTCAATTTCGTAGAACAATTTACACTGATTGACTGAACTTGACTGAAATTTCATTTCTCAACAGTAACTTGAAAAATGGGCAACTTCCACAAAGAGAAACGTTTATTACGACCAGGTTTCGCTTTTTACAGCATACAGCACAGGTGGCGAAACATGGTCGTAATAAACGTTTCTCTCTGTGGAAGTTGCTCATTTTTCAAGTTACTATTATGTTACGTTTCCACTCAATAACGCCTGAAACCTTAGAATTTGTTCATTTCTCAAGAGTAAAATGACGTGAGATGAACCAAAACAGATGATGATACATACTACCATAGCAATGAAAAACTGAATTTAAACCTGAATTTGGGCATTTAAAAATAAAAGCAGTGTTATTAGCTTAAATAATATCAAAAGAAAAGGGAAACTTTGAAGTAAGGGGAATAATTGTGGTAACAGCACATGAACTTATCCAAAATAATATCTATACATATATTTAAATGAGCTATTTGAACAAAGTAATCAGCTATATTTTAAGTTTTTTTATGGAAGTATTTTAAGAAAACATCCAAAATATTTAAATCCGGTTTGTCCCTAAAGGTCTACTCATACATTTGACAAGTATTCAATTCTTAAATCAGTAGAAGAGGAAATTGCAAAAAAAAACACTAAAGAAAATAACTATGTGAGCCAAAATACTTCAGAATCTTATGGACACACTTAATAAAGCAAAGCACATCATTTTAAGTTATTATGCCTTTTTATTTATCATTGTTATCATCCTTAAAGCAAGAAGACAGACCAAAGTAAATGGTGTGATTCAATTTGAGTAAATCATTTCATTCAAATAATTATTTTTCATCAATAAATAGCAGTTTTGCTACCTGAAAACAGGGACTACTAGTGCACACAGTTTTCCCATATTCTGTTATGAGGAAAATTATTTCTCTGTGTTTAATTGATTTTTCTGGCAATTCAGTGATTATGACTGTGGCAATCCCATGGGATTTTCAATTTTTTAAACCCTTCCCCAGGATGAAATCCATCCTAGAAAAACATATGGAGTATAAACAATAACAATGCCCGACACAGTACTCAAACTGAATGCTTTGAATATACTCAGAATTATATTCTCCACCACACAGAACAGATCTCTCTTCTTGGAGGCTAACAGAAGATGATATAATCTTAAGTCATACCATCAATCAACCTTCCACACATACTGAAGGACAGGACCTGTGCTCAATATGTACAGATTGTACTTGTTTACCTGAGTCTCCCGAAGTTGATTTCAATTTCTCAAGTACTGACTTGAAAATGGAAGACAATATTTTTGATAAACAGTGTATCTTACAAATAATAAAACCGAGTTACTATTGTGATCAACACCGTGCAAAACACATGCAAAAGCTATCAAAAGCTATCATGAACTTTGTCTCATATATTCTTGGTTCACATAACTCATTCATTTCCCGTATCCTCAGGGTTGAGAACACTCTTTTTGCTGCGTTTTGGTGCACCTGCAAAAAAACATTAAAATCATGAGTACAATATTATCATTTATTTACACAGTACAAATATGATAGTAGGTTCAGAAATAGCACCTTTTAAAGTTATGAAAGAAATTTCATACTATATTCAAGCACCCACAAACAATACAAAGAGTTTGCACACCAAATTGATTATCATAAAAAATTATTTTTATGAAATAAAATTATATCCTGCTGATTCCTGGCCTTGAACTGGTCACTTTTATTTTCTACAGTTAACAAAGCAATATTTATTCATGAGAACATGTAACATCTCAAAGCATTTTTGTAGTGCCACAAAAATGCTGAATTATGCTTAACAGCATTGGCATATAAGAATAAAATAAAAAAGCTAAATGACAACTTTGGTTAAAAGTGATATATGGTCAATTCCAAAGAGATTAATAAAAGAGCTTAACATATTTTCAAGATAACAAACATTCCTTGTCATTTCATTACCACTTACAGATATGAATGTGAATACTTACTCTCAGTGAAATGCTCTGCTGTCCGTTTCCGAAGTTCCTCAACATCTTCCTCATTAGATGCCCATTCTAACACCAACCTCCTGCCGTACAAATGGGTGCTAAAACTCAGGGCCTTGAATGCTCTCTAAAATAAGCAAGACAAACACCAACTAAGAAGTACAATGAGAAAAAATTAGTCAAATACCATGGTAATACAAATAAACTTTCAAACCTTAGCGTCAGCCTTGGTAAGGAACTCCACAAATCCAAAACCACGATGGGATCCTGTGCCAACTAATTTCTTCGGTAATCGGACTGATTTCAAATCTCCAAATGTCCTGTAAAGAAGTATTGCTACATTCAGGCTCCCTTTTCCTAAGCCATGTTTTGATACCATAGTTAGAAAACTTCTAATGTACAAGTAAAGGGTTAAGACAAAGAAAAATGTAACAGCCAGTCAAAATAATCTTCAACTTAATCACTGGAATTTGCTAAGCAATTTGACACAGTGGATTGCCCAGCTGAATCATTATGTAATACTCATTTTCTAACAATTCCATTCAAGATCTCAAGATTCAAACACATATCTTTTGACCTCAGACTTCCCTTACCCCCTCTTTTCTCCATTTCTTATAACCTTGACTTCACCCTTCCATTTTATCTTTAACCTGGTGCTCTCCTCGTTCACCTCTCCATTTATTCCTCCCCTTCCATCAGCCCCACTCCAAGTTCACATTACACTTACATATAATTCCTCCCTCCCTTTTCTCCTCATACTAAAAGAATGCTCATTAAATTTGGAAATATTGATGAGGATCGACAGTGCGGATGAAAACATTACGAGTAATTCCGGGGATAATATTTGAACAATACAGACTTATGATATTGCTAGCCAATTAGCATCCAAGTTACTGTCCATCAATACGTTACCATTGATATTGACAATACAATAAAACTAGAGATGAGTCGATACCATAATTTATCGACTCTAGATACCGATTCCTGGAAAATAGATTCTCTATACCGATACCATCAACCTATACATAAATACGTTTTTTTACCTAGTTTTCCTATACATTATTATTAAATGTTCCATGAAATCTAAAAATACAATTTTACAAAACAAATATTTTAATATACTATTTACTTAGGGAAAAAAACTAACAATAAGTAAGAAAATATTTAACCTATTTTAGAATACACAAATGCGGGATTGAGCATGTATTCTCACTTTGTAAATTAACCGTGGCAACATGTCAGACATGCTCCGAAGTCAAAATGATTTAAAAGAACTTGTAAAAAATAGAATGTAACTTCAACGTGCTATAAAATAGCATACTCATACAATTATTGTTGTGCTTCATCACCCTATAGACGATTTTCCACATGGGTGTTTTTCTGGATCTGTATTTATTTATTATATAACATAGCTGTTTTACAGGATATTGAATCGTGGTGTCACAATGGAACCTACTTAACTTGGGTTGCTGTTGTAAATTAAATCCTCGAATGCTTTCAAATTCTTTTTTTAGAAAAACAAAAAAAAGCTTAATGCGGTCAGGATATTTATTTTATGGAATATCTGGGGATACCATTTTTAAGATGAAAAAATAATTATAGAATATTCCAAGCTGATAAACTAGTAAGTTTGCAATGTCTTATTAATAATAACCCTTAAAATGGAAGTTGTGAGTTTTATACTCATAAGGAGAGGCTGTGTAGCTTGGATCATGAGATGAGCCTTTTTTCATGCTACTAGAAGGAAAATAAAGAAATGTGTCTCGGCTTTTTTTTTCTCCTTTGGCCTGGGATATCCCAACAACAGTAGAGTGAGATAGTGTATTGCAGGTAAAGAAGTTTGATTCTTATCGATGTTTAAAAGTTTACTTTCAGACATTGAATCAAAAATTTTATCATCCTTAATTTCCAACCTTTGTATGCAAATACTGACTTTTTTGTACTTTTATCCCTTAAACTAGATTCACGAATGCATCACTAAAAATACATTGTAAAGTTAATGTACTGTTTCCATGGTATTAATTCTGTAATAAAATATTTTTCCAATCACTTTCACTAACACCAAATTTTATTATTTTTATTTACTTTGTTGACATGTATATTGGCATGAAATTTCTGATAATCTACTTTTTTAACTGCCAGCTTGCCTTACTCTAGGAACACAGCATGACAGTATTACTAGGCATTGTTAAGGATCGAACGTGCGAATGGCAGAACACTAGCTCAAATTTTTAAAAACTTCATTATCATTAGTTCACGTGAGTCTGGCGAATTTAGGCGACCCACGTGACATTCTGCTTTATTTTTTTCCCCGTGTATCCGGGCCTATGGAGGAGAAAAAAAGCCAAGACATGTATTTCTTTATTTTGCTCTAGTAGCACGGAAAAATTTTCATCTCATTTCATGACCCGAGTTACAAATCCTATCCCTTGTCAGTATCTACCATACCTACATTCCATTCGCGGGGTGCATTGATCACTAAAACGCAAAATTTAAAAATTTCCGATCTGGATATGATATTAGAGTGCTCCGATATGATTTCAGTAGCAAATGAAATGAAAGATCCATGGGTCTTTGGATCCAACCCATCATCATCATCATTGGTCAACAATCCTAGGATTGGTTTGACGCAGCTTTCCACTCGATTCTTCTATCGGCCAACCTTTTCATTGTGACGTAATTCTTCTCTTTTACATTCTTCACAACCTGTTCCATGTTTCTCATACGGGGCCTGCCTTTTCCAATCTTCCCGTTGATCCAACCCAACCATCCCTAATTTTTGAGTGATACATTCGTATATTTAATTTACTCAATATAAGTATAAAAAAGTGAGTATTCAGATGTAAGGGTTTTAAATTTAATTATAAAATTTTCTATGCAATAACTAAAAGAAAATATTAAACTGAGATAGGGATCAAACTTCCTTTGGTACACTAGCTCTCGATGTCCGCCTGATCCCAGCGAATGTAGGCTACCCACGTGACATTCTACGTATTTTTTCTCCCTATGCCGCAGTAATGGGGGAAATAGTCATATTTCATTATTTTGCTTCTTGTTGCATGGGAATATTTTCATCTAATTTCATGATCTGAATTACACAAACTCTCCTCGTCAATATCTACCGCTCCTACATTCCATTCACGGGGTACTTCGATCGCTAAGTCACGAAAATTTAAAATCCATGATCTGGATCCGATGTGTCCTTGGATCTGAGTAAAATGATAGATCCGCAGATCCTTGGACCCGATGGATCCGATCCGACCATCCCTAGCATCAATGGTATCGGTATCGACTTTAGGCGATCGATTCTCGATACCGATACCAATCATCAAGAATTGGTGGTATCGAGAATCAACACATCCCTAAATAAAAACATTCTTCCATGTATGACAAACTGCAATACTTAGAAATATATATTTAACTGATTCGAATTTGCGAATTACACATGAAAAACCATGATGCAGTTATCCATTGATATGCTTATACAAGATTCTCAAAGAGAAAAAAACGATCCACCTTTAACAGTAGATGAACCTGGATTCTTTGATGCCAAGTGCTTCAAACAGCTAAGCTACCAAGGTGTCTTTTTTTCCTGTGGATTTCTAAGGACTTTAAAGGTTCTAGAGGCTGTGACAAACTGTATGTACAGCAGTTCATCACAGCATCTAGCTGCTTTAAAGTCCCTAGAAATCCACAGAGAATAAAGATAGAGCCTAGGAAGCTTTACTGGTTAAACCACTCGGCAAAAATCAGGGGGATCCAGGTTCGTCTCAAGGGTTTTGTGCCCCTCTGATTTGGGCCCAAATAGGGAAAATTACCTTCTAATTTGCTCCTATGGGTAATAAAAGAGCTCTGCAGAGAGGTCTCTCAGAGTATTCCGGGGACTAAAGGTACTGTCCAACATATTACCCTACCACAAAGGGGATCCAAAATTTGTTTGTGGCTGCAAGTGAAATTTCCATTCCTTTTTTCGACAACTATGACTAGGCTACAAAAATATATATGTACTACTTTTATTTTATATTGTGAAAGAGTTAGTTAAATTTCATAAAATAAACATTCAAAAGTAATCAAGAACTCCATAGCTGCATTATAAAAGGATAGCTTATGAAATGTTTCTCTGGATAGTATCAATTGGGAGTGAAATATGCTAACTGTACATATACAGTACAAAATACATTGTATAAAATAGAAAAATGGATCCATAAGATAAATCCATCCAGAAATGGATCATAGGGATGGAAATAAAATCAGATGGACATTAGATATCAGAATTTCTCTTAAATGTTCAGGATAAATTTACAGACAATAATTCAGCATCACTCACTGAAAAAGTTCTGCCACTTCCTTGGTTTTGGCCTCAAATGGAATGTTTCGCACCAATATCTTGGGCCCTGTTGGATTTCCAGCAGAAGATTTCTTTCTCGCTGTAGCTACATCAGATCTGCATAAAATGAAAAAGACAGTAAATCACAAGTCACACTCACAAAAATTTGAATATCACAAAGGATTCCTGGTAACCGATTTAAAAACTGTCCATTAGTCCATACAGAAATCTTTCAGTTTGCTGCACAGAATGGCAAACAAATGCTTAAAACTAGTATTGATACGATGAGTAAAGTGGATACCAATATGAGGCTTACACAAAAAGTTAACTCTTAAATATGAAATTTTCTATTTCAAAATTACTTTTACTTGTTAAATAATGCCTAAATAAGAACATTTTTCAAATTCTAATTCAGTAAGAACATTGAAGAATCGAGTGCATGAGATGAGTCCATTCTAATCATCTGGTTGATAGGAACTGCCCTAGGTGCAGAGAGATATGAAATAATACGACAAATTTATTCAGTTTGTCAAATCCAGAGGAGGGCTGTATCAAACTTCTCCAAGGATTAATGTCCACTAATGATGAAAACTTAAGTGATCTCTCTTGATATCTTAACGTTAAGGTTATGTGTTGCACATAATTCATTTGCAACCTTCTTGATTGAATAGCAATTCTTATAGGGTCATTCCACCTCAATTCAACAAACGTTTGTCCCTTAGGGTCTCAGATTTTGATAAAAATTGGTGTATGGGAACAAAATCAACTCAAACTAAGTAATCTCAAACAGTTTTGTGAAAAAAAAATTTTTTGAGTGAATTATGCACGTTTTAATTTTTTCGCATTTTTAGCAAAAAACCGAGCCTTAAATCATATTATCACTTATATCTCCGCTTGTAATTGTCATACAGCAATGATTAATAGCTCTTTTTAAAGCTAAATCTTTATTGAATGCAAATATATCAACAAAAAATTATTTTCTTCTAAACCCTATTGTTATTAATTACTGATGTTTAAAAAATTGTTAATAAACTTTTCTCAAATACTCCATCTCAGAATCGGCCGAAACTTTTTTTCCGTAATCTAAACATACCCAGCTAACTATTCCAAAAATAAAATTTAGTGGCAATTCATAAATGCGTTTTTTATAAATATTTAAACATTTACAATTTTCTTTCTCGCGGCCCGTCGGCTCCCCCATTTGGAATACATGCAGCAGACACGCGATGCATGCCTAAAAATTCCGTAACTGCACAAGGTCGGGGCTATATGAGATAAAAATATATTATAAACTATAAATGTTAACAACAATTGTCATTTGTTCTGTTAAATGGATGTTTGCAGAGAAATTTACCATTGAGCCCCACTTAAGTTTCCAGGCGGATTAACTTTTATTTGAGGTAAAATTCTGTGACAATTAATATGAAAAAACTTTTACAGAATCTTCAAGTATAATTGATTGAAATGAAATGAAAATAAATTACAATTACGGAATTTTTGCATCAATTTTTCTAGCAGAAAAATTTCTTCGTTTTTGTTATCTCACTCTTTTTATCTCTATAGACAAATTTACTGCAAACTCGGATTTTAGTGTCCAAATGTTTTTTATCCATGAAAAAACATTTCATTTTCAATTCGAGTCGAGAGCTGCTGTGGCTTTTCGTGCATTGAGACGTATTCCGTAAACGTTGCTCTCTCTAAAAAGAAATATTATATGGCACCTACGGATTAGGGCAAGACGGTAAAAACCTTTCCACTTCCTTTCAGAACCCTATTTATATGACCCCGTTGGTGGCCAATTCTGCCCATTGCGCTATTCGCCTACGCGTTTGAAGGAAGACCATCTAGCTGCACATGTTTTTGTTGACAGCCGCGTTTATTCACTGAAGAAGTCTCAGTTTGTTTTGGTCTGTCACCTCGTGTCCATCTCCTTATTCAAGAGCTGTCTGCGTTCTCTTTTTTCTCGTACATAGTTTTTTAAACTAATTGTCAAAATTGTGTCAAAATTTGCTCCATCGGCGCAGTGAGAGGAGGAAAGTGTTCGCGAGACAGTGTCTTTAAATGTATCAAAGAGATCTGCAGCTCATCGAGGATAGAAGTGGTGTCAAAGTGGAAACCGTGTGCGTTAACAATGAAAAATCGTTTCTTGCTTTCTTGTCAAAGCGTCAAAAACAGTGTTGTAATCCACTGAAACTACATTGCATTATCCGTAGTGCTAATTTATATACAATTACTGCCACATATTACAAATCAAAAATTTTCAGCACTAGAGCGATGTCTTTGGTCGAGGGCAGAAAATTGTGTCATCAGTGCAGAGTGTTTATGAATAAGGGAGTCGCTAAAGGTGACAAACCAAGGTATCCCATCAGTCATCAAGAAGACGTTCCTGAGCAGCTTGTGGCTGCAGAAGCAGTACTGTCACAGCCGGGGCCTTCTGGTTTGCAATTTGCGGAGCCTCATGTATCCCTACCTACAAACAACTCCAGCGATGACATGGACTCACAAGGAGAGAGCGATGATGCACCTTATTCACCTCGTCAATCTGTGCTAGAAACAATCAACCTGAGTTTATCCGAAATCGGTACATCACCAGTAAATAGAAAAAGTTAAGAAGTAGAAAATACTCTAAAGAAAAATTTCATAAAATTACTTCTGTTTATCGAAGAGCAATCGGGAAAGTATGGGGAAAAGCAAAAACTTCCTTCGGCCCATAAGAGTTAGTAGGGTGTAAAATGCTAAGTCAACTCAAGGAAAAATTTTCTGAAGCTAATTCCTACAGTGAAAAAATTTTAGTCCTGTCTACACTGCCTAAAAGCTGGAGTGTGGCAAAATTTCAAGAGAAATTTGGATCAACTCAATATTTAGCTCAAAACGTGAAAGAACGAATAACAATTGTTGTTAACAATTATAGTTTATAATATATTTTATCTCATATAGCCACGACCTTGAGCAATTAGGGAATTTTTAGACATGTATCGCGTGTCTGCTGCGTGTATTCCAAATGGGGGAGCCGACGGGCCGCGAGAAAGAAAATTGTAAATGTTTAAATATTTATAAAAAACGCATTTATGAATTGCCACTAAATTTTATTTTTGGAATAGTTAGCTGGGTATGTTTAGATTACGGAAAAAAAGTTTCGGCCGATTCTGAGAAGGAGTATTTGAGAAAAGTTTATTAACAATTTTTTAAACATCAGTAATTAATAACAATAGGGTTTAGAAGAAAATAATTTTTTGTTGATATATTTGCATTCAATAAAGATTTAGCTTTAAAAAGAGCTATTAATCATTGCTGTATGACAATTACAAGCGGAGATATAAGTGATAATATGATTTAAGGCTCGGTTTTTTGCTAAAAATGCGAAAAAATTAAAACATGCATAATTCACTCAAAAAATTTTTTTTCACAAAACTGTTTGAGATTACTTAGTTTGAGTTGATTTTGTTCCCATACACCAATTTTTATCAAAATCTGAGACCCTAAGGGACAAACGTTTGTTGAATTGAGGTGGAATGACCCATAGAACAGCTTCTATTGGGCACCATGAGGTTTTGTATTTTTTGTTTAGATGCTACTTTTTAAATTACAGCAAATATTTTTAGCCAACTTCAACTTACTGGACTGCTCGGTTTGATCGCTTCAATTCAATAGCATGACCTTGAATGGTTGAGCCCTGGAGAGTCTTCAAAGCTTTCTCTGCACTGTCCTTCTTCATAAACTGCACAAAGCCAAAACCCATCGACAGCAACTCTCCAGGTTTTCGTACATCCTTCTTCTTAGCAATGGTAGCACTGTGAATCTTGCCACACTTTTTGAAATGCTGAAAAAAAGACCCAATTATAGTTTCAGTAACCTTTCACAGCCATATTCCTCATTCCCATACACGATAGATGGATAGATTAGACATGATAGATAGAAAGATGAAATCATAATTTATGCTTCCAAATGTTTTAGATATAGGGAGTTGTCCTCTCTACACCACCAATGAACATAACTCTTTTGAGCTACATTTTTGTATAAATTACCTTCGAAATTAATTGGGTACAGAATGTGATCCCAAAGAAAACATTTTTTTAAATCATAGTTAAGTAATATAACACGGATACATGACTCATTTGCTCAGAAAACTAAAAAAAAAAAAACTACGGGCCCATACATCTCGGTTTCCAAGTTATCAATTTATGATTGCAAATAATGCAATACTGTCGCGACCCGAACGGATGAGTCTTGAGCAGATGGTCCGGCCTCGCCGGCCGGGCCCCCCTCTAATTGGGGCTCGGGTCGCTCCCACGCTCCTGCACGCCCTAAACCATGATAGAACCTGGCCTAGCCTGCCGCACCCTAATTTTCTTCCATAGAGATACCATCACTGCCCGATTATTAACTTGCCCCTTGACTCTCCCACCCTTCCATAGAGAGACCATCACTGCCCAATTATTAAGAAGGGAATTACTCTCGGCCCCTTGTCCCAATTCTTAAGAAGGGAATTACTCTCGGTCCCTTGACTTTCCTATTTTTCCATAGAGATACTATCACAGCATAAATATTAAGACGGGAATTAACGACCCAAAGGAAAGTATCTTGCAATCCGGCAGCGGCCCATCCGGGAAGCCTAACCACAGGTTGCACATGCAAGCCGGGAATGCGTAATTATGAATTCCGTGGAAGTAAACAGGATGGGATGATCTCAGGCCTAGGGAAGGGGGGCAGAGACCAAGCCATCCCTCTGACGAAACTTAGGAATTTTCCAGAACATTGTAGGGCGTTGGCACCTGACCCTATATAAACAAGGGACGCGATCGGCTCCCTCTCTCTCGCATTCGATCCGAACCCGTGTCCACGTCATTACGCTGCCCGAAGAACCACCGAGCACCTATCCGCCAACCGACTCCATCTCCGCGCACCAGAGTCCATTCCTGCTACTCTTCACCCGCCCTTGAGACTCCGTCAAGCCTTCGATATGTAAGCCTTAGTCCTTAAGTGTTGAATAAATGGATTTCACTTAGAATGAGTGGTGTTTGATTCTGGAAGGCTCAACCTACCCGTAACGGTCCTGCTCTGAGTTACGAACCCCCTGTGGCCCCCTTTGGGACACGACAATACTTTTAAAAAGTTTGTTATTTAGGAAGCAGAATGCCAAAGATAACCTAAGTAGCAAGGATATGATAAGTGGAATTGGAGCAGATGAGAACATCTGAATGTAATGAAGCACTTCTTTAAAATGAACATCTGGAGCACAATCTTTCACAGAAATGAAACACAAAAAAAATAACTGCAGCAGAAATGGATTACTGATTACATCTGTAATGTGATGCATAAAATCAAAATAAATCCTCAAACATACATATCAATCAGTGTAATACAATCATTTACCTCCATCAAATCTTCCTCTCTGGTCTCAAAATTGAGATTCTTGATGAATAAAGTAGCATCTGCCTCAGGCTCTTCTTCATTTTCCTCCTCAATTTCTTCTTTAATAGCTTCATTTGGCGTGGTATCTATGCACCAATTTTCACTATTTCCTTGAATAATATTTGAAACTATCAGTTAAATAGTTCATTCTAGCATGTAAAAGTTCAATTTCCAAAATAAAACTATATTCTGACCGTGGAGACCAAAAGACTCAAAGTCAAAAGCATTCCTCTGATTTTGAGCCTACTGCACTTTTGGCAAAGGCGCTGAGTTAGATTTTAGGGCACATTTTGAAACATAAGCATTACATTTATTGTGCTGAGGGAAATAGGCAGACAAGCTTGTTCCAATGAATTGCTACCTTTTCTATTTCAGCCTGTTCCTTCCCATTCCCAATCACTTTTTAAAACCTTGGCTTTGATCCCTCTCTCTCTTTTTAACAACCCCTTTCCTACTTCCTTCATAGTTCCAATATCTAAACTTGCCTTGTCCTGTTCTTGTATAAATAAGGGACTGGCCATTTCTCTAATCTGTAGCCCATTTGAAAATGGTAGACCGGCAATGAAATTAGTTTAGGAAGGCTGAGAAGTGTGGAAAATGACAAAGCTATTGAGCCTATTATCATGGAAAAATTCCACAAAGTTAGTTCACCTACAGTTCATTTCATCTTCAAGTTGTACATCTTAATTCAAGATAAATGAATAGTTTTCTCAAAGAAATTAACAAAATGCTAAAAAATTGCTTGAGAATAAAGTGGTAAAACTGTTTCAGTCATTGAAGGGCAATGTTGAGTGACTCTCTCTGTCACTGAAAGAACTTTTAATAAAAACAAAATTGATCTCAAATCACATAATTTGATCCACATGATTACCTTCTTTCACAGTTTCACCTTTCTCCACAACTGAAGAACCAGCAGTAAATGTGTCTTCAGGAGCCCACTCAAGATATAGCGGTAAATTCTTAAACTTGGTGTAAGCTAGCTTCCTAAAAGTATTCCTGGCCTCAGTGGGGTCTGAGAATTCGATAATGGCTGGAAATGAACAAAGCACATGGTATTTCATAACCGTTTCATTGACAGCAACTGAATTAACTTGAGTCAATCGGAATAAATTAAAATAACACTGTATTTAGCATTACTTTTTTAATTCAGAAAAATAATACTACAGAGAGGACATACCAGTTAAGCCATTGGGAGGGAGGATGACTCGCCCCAATAATGCATGCTTTTCAAATATCTCTCGAAGTTCAGATGCCTCAGTTCCAGCAGGAAGGTTTTTGACCAGTAAAACAGTTTTAGATCTCTTCTTTGGTGCCTGTAAATGCAAAAGCGCCTTTTAAATCATAATCAATATGTGGTAAATTAATCTAAAGGGGAGAATTTTTCAGGAAAGGTATTTTACAACAAAAATATTTATACACTTTGCAAAAGTTTACGAATACAATAAGTATCAAATTTACTTACCTGATCAAATGCACCCAAAGATACTCCATTTTCCAAAAGAAACTCTCTGGTTTTGTTCACTAATTGTGTTTCTCCAAGGGCAAGTCTTACAGCAACACTGTTTCCACCACTAGAATCCAGCACCTGCATTAAAATAATGCAACTATTAGTACTAGTAATTATAAAAGACTTCATACAATTCACTTAGGGAGAAGAATGTTCTGAAAGACTGCCATCCATACACATTCTATGCAACACAATTCATCATGACTTGGCTCATGATTTAAGTAACAATCAACAATTTAAATTAACTCTAGTATCCTTTAAGAAAAGATGGACTAAGAAATGTAAAACAAGTCTGAATCTCACATTATTATTAATGATCATCAAAATTTCAAGATTTATACATTACCAATAGCAAAGCAACTAACAAGGACACAAAAAGGATGGTAAAAAAACAGCAAATGAAATGAAAAAATATAATACTTAAGTACTTGCCTCAGCCAGGTCAACATTATATAACTTATATTAATTAACAATGACTTCACATTTCAGTTCAGGTCACTGTTAGTAACATAAATTACTCCTCAGCAGTGAATAAACAAAAATGTTGAAATAAACTCGATAAATATGAGTTTTGTATTAACACTATCTTCTTAAAGAGTCTTTACGTAGATATTTTGAATGCTTGGCAAAACTCCAAGAAAAATAACTGCATATATCACTGCAGTGCTTCAATTGGATGACTACATGGAAGCACCATTCCTCATCCAAAAATATATCATAGACCCACATGTATCCTTCATGAATTAGAAATTAAAATTTTTCAAATAGTGAATAGTGGATTCAATTTAGTTCTCACAATCTTATTCAAAAGTGCATCAGGCTTAGATGCCAACCTCTGACATACCACCAAAATCTGATAAATGTAAATCTAATCCAGGACAATGCTTCAGCAATTAAAAACAGATGTATTTTCATCTGCGAAGAACCTAGTGGTACACATGTAGCTGATGATTTGATCAGAAATTGATAGGGAGGATGACATTCATTGTACAAGAAAAAAAATGGAAAGTGGTTGGCTAAAATATGTATATAGAGTGCGAACTCTGTAATCCGACACATATACAACCGCAACATCATCTGATTATTGAAAATGCCAGATTGTAGGAAATGTATAGGAAACAAATAAAATTAACCAAGATAACTTTTTAAAATATTAATTTAGCTATTGAATGTTATGACGCTCTCTCCTTCTGATGCCTTGGGTGTGAGCCAAGAGATAGCTGAATAAAGCTAGCTTATTTTGATGAGCTGAACAGCGAGCTGAAAGTGCAACTGTCGACTTTGTAGCAGACTGTTACTGCAAAATTACATTCGCCACACGCCCGCCCAACCTTATTATCTTAGATAACTTGTTTTCTTTTCCCGATACAGTAGGCCATGTAACCCAAAACTTTGTACAAACTATACACGGATGGAAGAGACACAACCTACATACATAATAACAAAACAAATACTTACTATGCATTGTAAACTCGTTCATTTAAAACTGACAAAATTATGCTAGCAGAAGGGAGGTTATCCCTGCATGCTGGAATACTGGATGTGTTGGATTATCACAAGACCGTATTACAGAGGTTATACTGTACTTGGCACGACTCAAATGCCAGTAAATAATAAACTTAAAAAAAAAAAGGATATATATTCTCCATTTTCCAACCGAGAATATCAATTTTTTTACTTGAAATTGCATTCTAAAATTGGCTAATATCTAATTCAAGCCTAGGGTAAACTTATGTTTCCTTACACCATATTTTATATTGCTGTTCGAGGGGACCATCTATAAATTTTCACCACCAAGAGCCTTGAGGCAGCAAGCTAAAGGAGCACTCTCCAAAATTCCAATGTTTTCTGTATTCTATAAGAGATATATTTGCAGAGATACAAATGCAGTTGCTATTTGAAAAAAAATACTAAACCATTTTCTTCCAATTAATTGTTAACATTAGCATATGCTTATCATTATTTTTTCCTTCCTAAGCCTCAACTGAAAATTATGGTACACCTTATAGACGAATGCATCTTCCTGGGTTAGGATTTCCACTGCTCACAGAAAAACACTGTAGCTCATGAATGTATTTTTCACTTACTGTTAGTAATGATGTTTAGGAGAAACCACAAAAAATGCATCCATGAAAGGATCCATTAGGATCAATTCTAATAAAATGTGTGCTGAAGAAACACATGATATGCTGGAATTTTAAGGATCAAGTGAAAACTGTCCATGCTGTCCATTGCCAACAAACACATACTTGGAGGAAACAGTGTGAGAAACATGAGAGGGGTCAGTCTGTCAAAAGTAAAGGTTGGGGAAAAATAGGAAAAGGTGGAGAGGTTCACTAATGATCAAGCACTAGCTAACAAGTCAGCCAAGGGCTAACAAAAAACACCAAAAGAATTACAAAGACTGTGTAAAAGATACAGAATGAAGACGAACCACAAGAAAACTAAAGAAATGAAATATTGGACATGAAAAAGAGCCAGGTTAAATTTGAAAGTAAGAAGTTAAAAGCTAGAAAATGTTGAGCAATTTGGCTTCCTTGGTATCATGTTGGAAAAAATGGTTATGCCAGCACTGAAGTCTCAGAAGTATTGTGATGGCAAAAGAAGCTTTTAATTGTATGCAGACATGAACTAATGACAGGGTCATAAACCCTTTCATTGCAGCTTACTCTCTGGAAACCTACTTGTCACATGTGATGGAAAAGTAAGGGTATTGTGTCTCCATTAACTTTATCTTTCCTGATCTCAAATTGGTATAAGTAATAATAAATAATATGGGGAAAAGTATGACTGTTGGACAAGGATTAACACACTTCTTCCACTGGAAAGGAGTGAGGATGTGAAAAAAGGAAAGAGACAATCGTCCACAGAACACTATAGGGAGAACAAAAAGCTATGTTCACAGCAGCCTAACATGCGATTGTATTAGCTATGTTCACAGAAGTGAAAGGAATGGTTGGGACATTAATAAAAGACTGGTCAAAATCCTAATATGGAGCAAGGCACTGTATGTTGTTGAAAAATGTATTTCATGGAAAGATGATTTAAATAGACATAAGCAGAGATGTGCCAACACTACCTGCGAATACTCGAATAGTAGAAAGTATTTGACATTCGAAATCTCAAATAATTATGCTAATTACATGCTATTCGACATGTTGATGAACTACATTATATGTGCTGTGAGAGGAAGGGGGAGATAAGTCTGTTGAGGGTTTCCCCGCGTAATTTAAGGTAGAAAGACAACAATTCCAACAAATGGAATTCCAGCAAAACTGTTGCCTTTTCACAATAAATAACGGGCCGAAACTAGTCACCACTAATCACGATTCAAAATCAAAAAAATTCTGTAAACATCATCGACAGTTGCCGCTCGATATGAGCTCTGCTTACTCCTGTACATATTCATCATTAATTTATAAGTGGTCACACAATGTGTCTATATGTAAATTTGTTCTTCCATATCATACTTTCACAATTAGCTAATGAATTTTACGTAAATGTTACTGAGAACTCATGCCTCTACTCTGCTATCACTAAGAGCTATTGTCACTATTTTCTGTCGAGACATCATCAAGAATACGCTGAGATGCCTGAGTTTGAGAAGCTATATCTTCCAAAATAGGAAACCAATTTTAATGCAGCAAAATGTATCTTATAGAATGTTCATTTTTAATTTATTTATATAAATAATTTTTTTTGTCACAATAGATTGACTATTACAAAATTTTATTTTGATTAAAACAGTTTTCATGACTTAAAATTTCATGATGAAGAATTGCGTGCTTTTTATTCTGTTAGCTGTCGTGTTGAATTGAAATTTCAACTGAAAAAAGCCAATGATGAATGTTTATTCACTTAAAATATTAAAAAGTTACTATGAAATTTGTAAAACTCTGTTACCAAACTGGTGACTTAACAGAAACTTGAGTGGGACCATTTCAGTCACAGGTTTTTCAGCATGAAGAGTATAGAGAAGTAGAAAAATAATAATTACCAGTATCCTCTAACTGCATTATAACTGGTTTTCTAATTTGAAAGAGATAGCTTCTCAAAATCAGGGGTCTTAACGTACTTAACTGACAGCAGATCATTACCAAATTGAGCATCAATTACAAAATGTGTACCTTGTAATAGTAATACCATAGTTCATTCTATCAACTATGATATTAACATTGCCGATTTTAATAATTTCCGCAACTTTTCAATATACTTGAACTTTATCACTAGTTTGTGGTTAATTCAAAACTGGACCAAACATGATGTATTAATACTTTCTGCCCACTTACTAAGGCTCATTAAAGTTAATGTATTCATTGGTAATAACATTAATTTATTTCATATTTGACATTTTAAAACCAGAATTATTTAATTAATCAGCCTGTAGCTTTATACTTAAGCAAGCAAAAAATTAATCATCAGAATAACATTTAGCATATCGATTGCAATTCTAGTATTTGAGGTATTCGAGATTCAAGATATTAGAGTCATTATATAATATTAGAATACAATATTTGAACTCGAGAGATTGAAGTTGAAAGCAAGAGAAGTGAAGAAATGCTGGAGATGGTAGGAGGTGAAAGAAAATTGATTGAGGAAATTATAGAAGGTCGATAGAAAGAATGCAGCAGGTTTGAAGGAGTAAAGGATTTTTTGACGTACATGACAGGGGGAAGAAAATTGGGTAAGCACGGGAGAGGGAAGAGAAGAGCGAACAGTTTAGATAAAATGATGGAAGGTAGGAAGTATTAGCGGCTGAGGAGGGACATCGTCTGAAATGTAGGGGTCATGGGAGGAATTCAATATCCATTGAGACCTACCTTCACCTTAGGCTTATTGTAAATGCATTATGAAACCAGGTGTATGAAGTAAAAATAAGTTTCAATTACCTTTTCTTTGGTGGTATCATATGCTTTAGCTATTGCATCTGCCACAGCACTAGGCCCCAAGAAGAGTGTGTTCCAGTTGTGAGAAGATTTCGCTTGTTTCTTCAGCTTCTTTTCTTTCTTCTGTTTGTATGTTAGCCCCTCTGGAAAGAATGAGTATTAAACTGAAAACAGACACAAGAAGTGCGGATGAAAGTAATATAAGTCCTATGCTTGAATTCTGATTAGGGTTGGGGCAGAGATTCGATTGAATCCAAAGATTCAATCGAATTAATGGATTAAAGATTTGAATACCAGTCGTGCAGATTCTATGTACCATTGGCGGAGATCTACAGTAAGTCCTTGACTTACGCGGATCCAGAGTTATGCGGATGTTCAGTTAGGCTAGTGAAATGCTTGCATTTCTTCACGTTTCTGTTGCTGTGACAGATTCAACCGCGTGATGACCTGTGACTCATTGCCAAGAATAAGAAATAAGATTCAGCGTTTATTGTTTTTAATTTGAGAATTCACAAGAAATGATGCATTATTTATCAATTCAATTTAATTGACTTGGAAGACTTCAATTTAATAAAATTGAGGAGGATAAGGATTTGGGATTAGGATTCGAGATTCGGATTCGGGATTTGGATTCGATAAAAAAATAAGATCCGGATTTGGGATTTGGATTCGATCAAATTTTGGATTCGCCCCATCACTAATTTTGATTCGTCAGCAGCTTAGGAAAAATATTTTTCATGCAATGAACATAATGTACTTCATAATGCTCTAACACAAAATAGTTGTTCACAACACAAAAGCACTGTCAGAATTTTTAACCACTTTAATTTACTGAAAAATGGTCTATAACAGAATATGTAAATCTATTCTAACTATTGTTGCTCATGCCACAAAAAAGCAATTAAGACATTTTTTTGGGTATTTAAATTCATTGAAAATCTATTGATTAAAGAATGTCTAAAGTGCTAAACAACACAATACCAACATCAAGTAATCCACAAAAACTGCTCATGTGCTGACAATCTTGGTCCCAGATGTACACTTTAAAAATACTCTAAATACCAGGGCTTGGAACAATATGGGAGGATATGAAAAAATCATCCCAGAGATAAATAATTTGCTGGGAAGGAACAGGACCAACATTTTGGGACTGAGAGAAGTGTTGGGACGAGATGAAATTATCAAGACGAAAAAAAATGTCGGGACAAGACAGGATGAAAACTTTGGGACGGAGGTGTTCCGATGTGATGAGATGAAATTTTCAAGTAAAAAAAAATGTCGGGATCAGATAACGAAAATTATAGGATGAAGAAATTGAGCAGGATGGGAAGAAATGAAAATAATGGGATACAATGTATTACAGGACAAGGGAAAATGAAAATTTCAGGAGAAAAAATCATTTAACGAGAAAAAGCTGCACAAAGTTTTTACTGTCATGTATGGAAAAAGCTGACATTTATTTCATTAGATCTTTAATAATTCACCAGTTATACTCAATTTCAAATATGAACATTTTGATATCCTAAAATAATTCTTAATGAAAGAAGAGTCAGAAAAAAGAATTCTGGTGTAACCCGAGAGGAAATCACAAAATTCTTCATTGGCTATGTTCGTCCAGAACAAAACTCTTTCCCATCATTGGTGAGACAGGAAGAGGACACAAGAATGAGAAACTAGCATTATCAGAAACAACTAGACAGGTAAATTACTTCAGAATTGTCAGACCACGTAGAAAGCAACAACTGCATGAATTGTATTTCCCTCAGGAATCTCTAAAAGTTTGGTATAAATGTGAGGAGGAAATGACACCCTCCAACAAATGCCGAAGTCTCATAACATGACTTCAGGCTGGCCGTAGCTCGACGTGTAATGTTTGCCGTCTTGACTCAAAAAGAGGGGTGAAGATAATTTCTTGTCTTCTTCCACATCCAGGGGACACTATAAGTATTGTGAAAATGAATGATTGTGGTGATGGAAAAAAGGTGTGGCCAGAGGGGTGCAAGCCATAACGGTTGGAATCGTTGCATTTTGATATCGTAGGCATTGATGTACATGGAACAGGTAGTGGGGGATGTAAAAGAGAAGAATTACATCACAATGAAAAGGTTGGCCGATAGAAGAATTGAGTGGAAAGCTGCATCAAATCAATCCTAGGATTGTTGACCAATGATGATGATGAGGCATTGTTGGCTTTGTTTGCATGCATGTTTTAGCACACTGGTCATGAACATTTCAGGCAAGTCCTTTGGCTAAGTCCTGAGGGTAAATAGTCCACCGAGGGGAAACTGTTCAACAAGGGAAAAAATGGGGGAGGGGTGGGGGGGGGAAATACCAAAAAAATGTCCTAAATATGTATATCAAATGGAAGACAAACTGGATAACTTTAATAAAAGAACGTAAACGAGAAAACCTCAATTATAGTAGGTTGGGTACTTCTAAAACAGAATATGTACGTCTCTAATGTGAAACACAACTGCTATGGGAAGTGCTACAAATATAAGGGTCCATTGAAACTCGTAGATAATGCTTCTAAAAAACAACTGTCTACAACTATGGTCCTCCAGTGTTTATTGTTAAATTTTAAAAAATTAGTGAGGGGGAAAAAAAACACGATGAATACCAAAATCAAGACTAGTATAGAATAATTCAAGAATGAAAAAATTGTGCTAGACATGATGAAACTAACGGCAAGACAAAAAACATTTTTGAGACAAGGAGAAAAAAAATTTTACACACAAAAACAACAAGACTAAAATTCTGGGAGAGAGGTTTGTTCACTTCCTTTCTAAGCCCTGCTAAATACTGAAAAACATAAATTATTCACTTCTTCAAAGAGTGAAAGTACTAAAGATGAAAATAAAATTTTAAAATCATTTTCAACATATGATACTAGCCGTATCCGAAAACCAAGCATGCTTCGCCGAAGCATGCTTGGTGATGACGTATTGCTGACGTACCATGAAGCATGCTTGGGAAAAAATGCTTAACATTCGGACGGTCTAAGGTAAGTAGCGACGTTAAGTAGTAGTGGCAATACTAACAACCGCAAGGTGTAGTGAATTACGATAGGGGGCAACACTTATCAAATGTTTTTAATCAGAAGAAAAAGAGAAGCAAAGCGTCGGAAGAATATTCTGTACTCTTTCAATTCTACTTCGCTACCATAGACAAACAACTGTATTACGGATAACAAGAATCTTTATTACGATTTTTAATTTTCCTACCAAGGAAGATATCTTGACCCAATGGAATTAGAACGTGAGAATTTAATTGTGTATGCCATTCAGGGGTGGGAAATGCATATTCAGAGATTAATAACTTTACTATTGTTATTAAGGAGACGAGTACAGAACTTGGTATGTAGTACACCTTAATCGCCTAAAAAAATTGTCTTTCTTCTTTTTTGATGATATAACGGATCCCGGTATTTAACATTAGTCAAATAAATAACAGAAAGCCATCAAACTTAATTTTAGCCTCGAGGTGTTTATTGCAACCCTGCTTTAAAGCAATTCTTGTTGATGTTCATACGGAATCCGGACGTTAATTTCAGGAAACATTTTAGGTAGGTAATAACACTAAAAAATCAACTTATGAAGTTTTGCATCTATTGGCTTCATTGATTTACTTTCTTGAGTCCTGTTTTCCAGAATATCAAGGAACGCATTCCAAAGGTTGTGCCGTCAATGCACTGAAAACGCGGATTCGGGATGGTCTATTGAAGTGGAGTTGATTCTATTTCTGTGCTGACTCAGTTCTGCCGTCTCAATAAGAATAGTTGCATTAACTTTTGGGATTCCAAAGTCCACGGTTCATGATATCGTGCACAGAATATTGAATAAAATTGTGGCCCGACTCCCTGCAGTTGTTCGTTATCCGGACGAACGTGAACTGAGACGGAATGGCGCAAAATTTGCCGCATTAAGTAGGAACAATGCATTTCGACGTGTTGCCGGGTGCATAGATGGGTGCCATATAAGAGTAGTGGTTCCCAGGGCCATGGAAAGGGAATATTTTAATCGTAAACTCTTTCATTCCCTGAATTTGCAAGGTGTGTGTGATGCCAATAGCAGGTTCATTAACGTATTCTGTGGCTACCCAGGGTCAGTCCACGACGCAAGAATATTAAGAAACAGCCCAATTTATACAAATGGAGTATTTCCTCCAGTGGGATACTGTTTGTTGGGTGATTCAGGATACCCATGTATTCAACACCCAATAACCATCGTCACACCTTACCGGAATCCTGTAGGAGAAGAGATATTGTTTAATGACGCCTTGAGCAAAGCAAGAATTAAAGTAGAACATGCTTTTGGCATTATGAAGGTGAGGTGGAGGGCGATTTTCAACAAGGCCCTTGAGGTAAAACTCGATACAGCAGTGAAGGTTATAGCAGCATGCGCTGCTATGCACAATGTGTGCATTTCAGAAAGGGAGGAGCAAAATATTGATATAATGGAGGTGGATGAAGAGTTTCAAGAAGTGGAGGGAAACTATAGGAACTACATGTTCCATGAATTTTCCCAGGAGATACATAATTAATTAATTGGTATGCTCATTAATTCAGTGCAATTCATTATAAGTTAGGCAATATTAAAGATACCACGGAAACACGGAAATAGTTTATTTTTTCTTTATTTCCTCAACCAACTCCTTCATTAATTGAAGATGAATCCTCCCTTGTTGCAGCATCTCCTTCACTGCTGCTTCCAGGAATTCTGGTTGTATCTTCCTCTTTCGGGATGAGAGAGGAGGAGATGACACTCGAAAAGAGGAAAGAGGAGAACTGTGGGAAGTGGGTCGAGGATATTTAGGGGTGTGAGTAGATAGAAGAGCTGGAGTAGTGGAGCAAGATGAAATACTGAGAGAAGGCAAATGGGAAGACGACCTTGAGGGAAAAGGTTCTGGGAGAGTAACTGGTGATGGACAAAAGGAAAACAAACTCTTGGAGGAAGACGATGTTAAGGGACTAAGTTCAGGGATGGTAATATGTGAACTTGAGGAAGGAGGGTGCTCAGTAATGGTTAAAGCGGGAATTGGGGAGTCAGAGGAAATAAGGAGAGGGGGGGTAATATTTGGGCGCTGTCCGAGGTACTCATCGAGGATGATAAAGAAGGGCCAGGTAATTGGGGTGTCATCTCCATTCTCCCACCCCTGGCCAGTTTTTGGTCTCTTGAAATCCTAGTAGAAAAATAATAAGCTACTGTTAATCTGCTATTGAACAAAATTATAAAGGCAATAATGAAACCACGTGAAAAAGGAACAAGTTTTGTGACATATAATGGAAATAAGACACTTCTAAACATATAATTGTATATGAATCAGTTAAGTTTTCTGTATTCAACATTAATTATACATTCAGGAAGATGTTTGGATGTGATACATAAGATGATAATAATGCATACATTTTAGGTGGAATTGACATGTCATGATTGACAAAATGGAATAAAAATAAAGCAACCTTCATTCGTACATTAAGCAATACATAAAAGAAAACTTTAGTAGTTTATTAATAACTACGAACTCATGGAAAATCAAAACAATATTTGTTAAGAACTATGACAGATTTTTATTCTATATGCAGTGTACGGGAAGTATTTTACATACCTTATACTTAGTAGTCAAATTATGCCACTTCTTCCTTAGTTGTTCCGCCGTCACCTTTCCCTCCAACTCCAGTTCTTTTAATATCATCCTAAAAATTATAAGATTAAATTGGTTCAATAAATTTGCCTCATAAAAAGTTGCGATTATTCTCAGGATTTTCACGTCATTCAAAAACAGCGTTCTCTATTTCTCGTTCAGCATTCTATAGATAAATACATTAGTAATGCTTTCCGCAAATAAGTAATGCATTACATTAGTGACAACATGCAAATAACTAAATGGCAAATATTCAATAAAACCAAAATAACCATACTTTTTGATAAAATGCAAAGGGATTATGGACAACATAAATTTTTCACTTAATGAAATAATGTATCATCTATCTTTATAATGATCAAGGATAAGCCTTCATTGTGACGAATAATAAACTGTGATTTTGGTTTTATTTTCGCAGGTTATGCATTACCTTACTTCCAGAAAGAAACAAAAACTTGTAAAAACAACAGGAGAACACATAAAACACTCGCGTTCGGCTATAAACATGATTGACAAACGATAAACGTAGCCCAAGGTAAACGAAAAACCCTTTAATACTTACTCATATCCCGCTTTCGCCACGTTCCTCTTACCGGTAAATGTTTTCTCCCTCCTTATTCTGGCTTCGATAAATTTTATCGTCATTTCATCTGTCCCTATGAGTACCATAAAAAAGCTAAATTATTAACACAATTCACTAATTTTAGTATGGAAGTGTGTATTTCATTTAACGTGATTACAACAAAAACGTCTAATATCTCATAGCATATAAGATATAAACAGAGCACAATAAAAACATATTAACAGGATACTCACGTTGAAACGTTTTTAAGATTTCTACTGCAACTGTTGACTTAGTCAGCTAGATTACCTTTAGTACTTATATGTATAATAATCTTACTATTATTACGTAAAATAATAATCATGAAATTGTAATATACTAAGTTAAAAACAATAGATACTAGGTACTCACATTTATATGCAGCCGCTGGCTCCACCATCTTTTGTTATTGTCGTCAAGAATGCTTCGAAGCCTACATGGAAGCGTGCTTCTGTGCTTTGGCTTCGTAGCATGCTTCCCTCAGAGTGCTTCGCGTTCGGACATGCTTCGGGTATTTCCGACAATACCCCCCTCCACCCGGAAGCAAGCATTGTAGCATGCTTAGCGCTAGAAGCACACGTTTCGGACACGGCTACTGTGTCGTTAACCAATTTCCATTGGCTTTGTAGTACATTGACACATGATTATTCTTATCAATAAGTATAATAAATTACACATACCTAAATTCTCATCGTCTTCAGATTTGGCTTTACCAGGTAGAAGATGTAACATTCGTCCATGAAAGGCTTTTCCATCTAATTCAGAGAATGCTTTCACTGCATGCTCTGGTATCATAAATGTGACCGTTCCAAAGCCCTTAGGTTTCCGAGTCATCCAATCTACAGGGACATTCACTTCGACAACAGGCCCTGAAATAGACAAATTCTAAATTTACAGCAGGCATCAAGGACATCAGGTACTCTCGTGTCATTTCAAGGCTTGGTTCAAATGCATAAGCACTGAAGTAAAACATTCCTACTACACTGAAACCTCCCCACAATGAACCTCCTTGTATCAAAATTTTATGAAACCCTCCCTATTACAAAGTCATAGTTCTGACCTTCCCGTGCACAATGCATGCAGAAAAACCTCCCATAACGCACCTCCATACTTACAAAACTTCCGTAGTATGAAGTCCACACCTGGGCCCAAATATAGAGGTGACCTCTATTTAACCAATTTTTTGCATAAAAATTATTTACAAGAAAGTACCTAATTTTGTAATAGATTTGACACATTCCTAACAACTATTGAAGCTCTATGACCAAAATACATCCATTTCCATAATTTTTCTTCCTTTGTCAATACTTTGCCTTCTTAACGTTACAATTAAAATTTACTCCAATCTCATTACCTTTCTACTTGGCTATTGGAATCCCTTCTACTGCTTCAGACTTCAATGTTATCCCAAAACCTTCAAGACATCTTCAACACCTAATTTTCCCATCTCAATTGAATTTCCATCAACTGATTTAGCTAAATTCCTTTCTCCTAATTATGAGGAAAACTATCATCGTCTTCCTCTCCATCCAAGTTTCTTTCTCCTAAGTTCCTTACACAAAAATCTCGGAAGCAAATGATCAATGAACTATTAGAGATGATTGGGGTCAGGTTGAACAGGGGAGCTTAGAGGCCTCTCACCATAAGGGCTCAGGTTTCAGACCCAGAAGTGGAAGATATTTTTCATTGATTAGGCCCCTACTTGAGTGCTGTGTGGACAACACTTCAAGTTCAGTATTCAGTCTGCCAGTTGGGATGCTGAGCTGAGGTCCCCTTAGTGCATTTCATTTACAGCAGGCTAATGCTGAAGCCAGATTTCTCTCCACCCTTCCTCCCTACTCTTCCATTCCCATTTCTGAACCCTTCCTCCTAATAATACCTAAGCACATTTAAGCGAACGGATAGACTTGAAAAACACATATAATGATGATACATTACCTTTTTCTTTTAAAACTACATGATTGGGAAATTTGACACAGCAGCACTTCAAACACATTCTAATCTTACATCTTTGCCCAAGCATTTAACATAAGTATGAATTCATTTATGTTTTGAGAAAGGCTACTAATGAAATTTTTCATCTGGCACTTCCACATAAATACTCTGAGTTTTCTATAAAAATACAACTCAACATCACTTCAATTACTTAACCAGCTCAGATTTATGGCCTGCTCTTTTAATCAGGCTATTCACTGCTACTGTGTTATCTTGATCATAACCGATAACTGTTCTTGTGTTCAACTGGAGTTACATGTTCTCAAGTTAATCTTCACCCAAAGTATAAAAACACTGATTCTGTAACGAGTGAAATCATGGCTAAATTTACTCCATTTTCCTAGAGTATGCTTAAATGCACCAAATCCATCAAATTTTCACCAATGGTGGGAGTACATTGGGAGGAAGACACAGAGAAATCGTGGCTAAATTTACTCCATTTTCCTAGAGTATGTTTAAATGCACCAAATCCATCAAATTTTCACCAATGGTGGGAGTACATTGGGAGGAAGACACATAGTCAAAATAACTTCATGAATCTGACTGCACACGTAAAGGTTGCTGAGGGAGAATTGGGGGCAGTTTTGGTCAATAGATGCACAAGTCAACTCACCATATTTTGAAAACAATGCTTCAACATCTTCCATGGTAACAGTGTAAGCCAGGTTACGAACAAATATTCTTCCAGATTCACCAATTGTCTCCTCATTTCGCAGGCTTTCTTCTTGATCCTTCCATTTCCACGAAGAAGGATCATCTTGTTCTCCATCCTCTTTATCTTTATCTTCATGCTTATGCACCATTATTTGCCGACCAGCTGCAATGGAAAAATTCTATATTGACACCTTGCTATATTATCCAGAAAGCACAATATTGAACCAATCTCACTAAGACTAAATAAAATAATATCATTATGAAGTGGGAATCAAGCCAGAGAAATGAATAAGTTGAATTTCTGCTGAGAAATGTTAATCCTTCTTGGAAACCTTCATCACCAATGCATGCAGTGAACACCATTAACCTTTTTACTGCAGATGGGCCGATATATCGGCCCATTTAACTCATGCGAAAACTGCAGAGGGATGATTTTTCAGCCGAGTTATTTTGGTATGTTTCTCAAGGTCTTCGTTATCTGTGGTGTGTAGGCGAACTGAATCACATCGATTTTAGAGCTGACTCATGAGTTGGCATTTTTTTTGCTTTGCGGCAGAACATCCTCAGACTTTCGCTGTTGTGCCATTTCTCAAAATGGTGCCGCATTTAAAAAAAAACACCGAAATTTCATTCAGCAGGTTAACCAGATATTGACACTGTATTTACTCATGTAAGCAGCACACCTTTCTTAATGGAACCATGGTGAAAAATAGAGGGTGTGCAACTTACAGGAATCCTCTAGATTTTCTTGTAAGCCATGCACCTTTTTTCCTTCAAATTCCTATTGTTTGGATCGCATATTTTTCCCCAATTCCTATTTCTTTAATTTTAATTAAAGAATGAGTTTTCAGGTTATGACAAAAAGCAGCAGGCTCAATGGCAAAAAATAAATATTTTGACAAAAATATTTTTTCCCTTGTGAGCCTGCCCAAGAATGGGGGTGTGCAGAATACATGAGGATGAGGCTTACACTAGTAAATACTATATGTGATATTTCTGTTCAGAATAAAAGGATATTCTTCAGATTTCTCAATGTAATCAAAATTTCTCCAATAATAAAAAATGACACGCATCACTTATGGATGTTGCAGCAAGCTTGTCCCTGACCTTAATCTTCTACATAAATAAATATAGGGTCATTCCATGTCAAATCATCCAGGAAATTTTCAAAATGACACCCACAGACTCAGATTTTTTATGAAATTTATGTCACTAGCTACTGTCTCCAATTTAATAACCCATGTAAAGTATTTCCGCTCTCACCCTCATAGTTAGCAAGATATGAGGGGTCAAAGTCTGGGAAGTTTGCTCAGAAGGTAGTGAAATTCAACTTTCAAAGTACAGGGCACAAGTTAAAAATTCATAGCTCAGTAACCAATTAACATATCACCAAGAAATTTTTACATCTTATCTATCAAAGTACATGATTCCATAGAAATATTTTCTATCACCCCTGCATAGCTATGTTAGCCACTATTATGTCATTAGTTGTCAAATAACCAAGTTTTTGAACTCAAAAACATTACTTACTTCATATTTTCACAATTATCACCCTAAGGCAGAGTAGTTAACTCATCCAATTTTATTTTAAATTGTACCTAAATATGTGCTCTAATTGACTGTGAAATAAAAATGGTCATGTTTTGTCTGCCACTTGAGTATTTCAGGTTTTCCTTTCTTTCTGGCTCGGTGAGGGGGATTTCGGACACACATTATACAGATCCTAAGCATGACTGTATCCAAATGCATACCTTCATGAGGAAATATTTGAAATAATGTTCAGTTAATGAAAGACCTGGCATCATTTTTCGTGACTGTGACTTTTGCTCATATTTAGGAATACTTTCTAGGAATTGTTAGTAAGACTGGTCAATTTCACCTTGATTCATATTAAAAACAATGCTAAAATATTGTTACATGGTCACATGCACACATCTGCTTTTGCATAAATGAAGGCAAAAAAATACATGTGTTTTGAGAAACATATTTAGAGAGATATGGAAATTTCCACAACCCTGAAATAAGTTTTACACAATGAAAAAAACTACATAAAGATAAGAGAAAGATTTTAAATATTGACTCACCTAAAAATCCTTTGCTTTTCCCAAGTGCCTGTTTCAATTCTTTCTCAGTGCGAAAACCAACATAGGCAATTCCTTTGATACGCGGAGGCAGGCGAATGGAGTAAGGCTTCAGAGGATGAAAAAAATGCCGAACATGGCTCTTCCTAGCTTTGCACCCGAGGCCACGTATCTTAACAGTAAACAATTCAACGTGCTCTTTCTTTGCCTTCTTCTTGGCAACATTTGCTTTCTCAGACTCCCCTTTCCCTTCAGTCTGAATTCCTTTCAGCTTTTGCAGATACTAGAAACATTGAAGGTAAAGAAAATCAGGAACTTTAATGTAAAGGCACTTGCGAATAGATATGTATGCCACTGTACACCTAATTATTAGGGATTTAAGGCCAATATCTACCCATTTATACCACCCTCTACGTTGAATAGGGCATATAGGAGCTAATTATGAATTCCAATTTACTTAACGTTTCAAGATAAAGGCTTCAATTACTCAAAGTAGCATTCAGCACAAGACAGGAATGATCCACCTCTAGGCATGATGATAAAAGCAAATTGCTTTTGAGTATGGTTCCACCATCAAATTCATTAATGTCAATGAAAAACATAGTAAGCAAATATCAATACACACTTTAAAAAAATTAAAAATATGGGACAACCTTTCTTTCAGGCTTATGGCATCTGTTATAACAATGAACTGTTCCAAGAAAAAAATATTTTTAGCCCTAATAGAACACAAAGCAAACTAAGGCATACGAGGTGAATTCTGGAACAGCAAAATCACTAATGAAAAACTAAGTACTACCTACCAAGTACCTTACATATGCACTAAGCACATATTTCAGGCAATGACAACAAAACTTAAACAGCATACCTCAAAATCTGAAATATCCTTGTGTGCAATTGGAATCTTGTTGCCATTTTCATCCTCTGTTCCATCCACTTCATTCGCTTCTTCCCCATCATCATCATCAGAGGCATCTTTCTCAGTTAGGTCAGCGTCCTCACTTCCATCACTTTCTTTTTGACCTTCGCTGGTGATATTACTTACTTTCCATGCAGTCTCTTTCTTAGATTTTTTGGAAGATACTTTAGCTAACATTTCATCATCAATTATAGCATCATTACTCCAAGCTGCTTTCTTTGACTTCAAGTGAGTTTCCATGTATTCGGCAAATAGTGGATCATCTTTATGCTGTATGAAATACAAAATAAGATGATTTACAATAAAAACAAACACTACATTGAATTAAATTTATTCTTTGTACTTCATTAATTAGATTGGCTAAAATATTTCAGCTGAATTACCATACCGCCCACGCACACAAGCTCGTTGGTTGGTGGGTTAATCAGGGGAGGCAACTGACTGCAGGTCATTTGTGCCATTTAGGATAGGTGAGTAATTGGGTAATGGTAGGAGTTTTCAAGAAATGGAGGAAGGGTGGAGAGTAACCCGGCATCGGCATTAACCTACTCTTAACGAAAGGCGCCAAGGGGACCACGGCTTAACGTCCCATCTGACGGAAGGAGTACTGAACTTGAAATGCCCTCCACTAGGCCCTCAAGTGGGGACAGGTTTTCCACTGAAATATCCACCACTGCAGGGAATCGAACCCGGGCCCTCGGGATGGGAGGCCAGTACTCTAGCCACCACAATAACCCAATCCCCCTGTGTACTATCTCCACACAGTCATAACTGTGGACGTTTCAGAGAAGACTCCTCATTAACAGCAAAGAAAACAACAATTTCAAAGCTTGTTTAAAGAGTGATTTTGAATTGCCACCATGGCACTATAAGCCAAACTAACAACCGGAGTTTTTATAGCGCAGTTCCTAAATATTTCAGAATAGCTACCCAATGGCAGTTTAGATATTATGGATAAGGTGTACCAAGTATAGTTCTGGAATAATTCCTTTTCAAACAGAACAAAATCTCAAATATTGGTAATAGATTAAACGCAGAGAAAAGGTAAAATTGTCTATCCTATCTATTACAATCATCCACTAAGTTAGGTGTTTAAGAGTTTGAAAGTACCTTATTGATGATATCAACGACTTTTTCTTCTTCTTCTTTCTCCACAGGTTCCTTGTCATGGGTTTTATCTTTGCTCAATGTTTTGCTTTTGCTTGCGGATGAATCACTGGCATATTTACTCCATGCCTTAGGTTTGCTTGGATCACCTGAGAATTAAGTGAATGGTCTAACCTTAGCTTAACATCATAAGAATATACAATACTTTCTTAAATGAAGGGGGAAATTTCTTTTCACTTCTGAGAGGATATAACAGCTAAAAAAATATTATTATTAATGATGAAGAGGTTATAATGGACAATTCATTAATAATATGGAGCTTATATTTTTAAACTACACAAGGAGATTTTACAGGGTGTAGGAGGAGATGGACCCGATTGAAATTAATGGAATATAATGGAAACATTAACAAAAATTATTTCTATCTTAAAATTTTATAGCATTATATCCACCCATTTTCAAATAAACCTCACTTCAGATCATTCTTGGTTGTAAAATTAGCCTTCTGTTTCTAATGATGTAGTATGGAAGTCTTAACTCTGTATTGGGTCATTCCATGTCAATTCAACCACAAAAATGAGTTTTTGCCTCCTCGATATTCCCTTCTTCGGAGAGAACGGAACCACGGAAACCACGAGAATAGCGAAAACCACGAGACAATGTGGAACAACGCCGCTCACTCAACTTGTGTGGACGCCATCTTCGCTGATACTATAAGGAACGCTGACTGGTTTCATTTCGATGTTTGTACCCTATTCTTTATCTGCCCTGTTGACTTGTACCTTTACTTTTAGTACGTAAGTCCTTTCTTTATGCAAATTAAAGGTTAGTATCGCATTTGGTGTTTGTATGCAGCCAGTCGACAGTCATGCACATTCTACATTACTTGCTAGTAAGAATGCTACATTATTGGTTATCGTTCTTGGTAAGATCTTCCTCGCGGGCTGAGAGAAGGGTAGTGTAAGGGAATGTATTTAAATATTAATATGTTTTGTAAACTTGTTTTGCCCTTAGGGGTGTTGTACCCAGAGCATAAATAAAACTTATTCCTATTCCATAATATGCGGGGACCCTGGGGGGGGAAAGCGACGTTGTATCGTATAATTCCAACAGATGGCACCACAGGCACACTTCGCGCTGGTTTTCGTGATAGTACAGCATTCTGCCGCGCGCTGCGCTACTGTATGTCAGTAGCTTACCTAGTATGAGGATATATGACGACGTTTCTTACCCCAGTCTTACCTGGGTCTGAGCAACTACTTACGCAAACGTCTTATTTCATGGTAAGCTCCTTTCCTATTTCTTACGTATGTATGTCGTAAGAAACAGGTAAGCAGCATACTTTGTGCCAGCTGGGTAGGTTGACCTTTTTGCGTTTACTCATGAATAAGTAATCACAGATCTAATTTTATGCATACAAGCACTCATATAAACATTATATTTTGAATTTATAATATCAAACACTTTTTTTCATCACCATTGTTTCATAAGGGTCTCTCAACTTTGATGGATAATGTCAAAATAACCGAGTGCCGGCAGCCATTTTTGAGAAAATTCCACTAAAATGGTATAAATTTTTACTGAAGGAATAAAAAAGCCATTATTTTTATTCCTGAGGACGAAAGCACATACATTTAGGATAATTATGATTCAAAATTCATTAAGATTAATGAAGACCCTTTTTTTGATAATGGCATTAATTGTTAATCATGTTTTTAGCCGAAAAATGTTGCAAGGACAATGTTTAAGAATTTTTTTTATGGCTAAAAAGAAAAGTCAAGGGCTTATTTTATTTTTTTCCTAAGTCCTCATAACCTTGTGGTCATAGCTGAAAATTTTCATTGGAAATAATTCAGAAATGGGAGAGATAGCATTTTTTGAGTAAAACAGTGCACCTTGAGAAGTGTGCATCGTGAATGGAAAAATTCAGAAGTCTCCTAAGTTTGAGAGGCTGTAACTGAAAAACTTCTTGGGCTAGGTAAAAAAAAATTTGGGCTTTTTTCTTACATTGGTGAAGGGATTGTATGTACCAAGTTTCGTCAAAATCTGAGTCGGTGGGTTGCATGGTGTGGTTGAACTGACATGGAATGACCCTATTATGAAACAATTGGTACAAAGACATTGCCTCCAGCAAATAAATTTCCAGACAGGACAATTAAAGCCCAACTTTATCGATTCATCAAAATGATTATCCAAAACGTCAACTTCTCTATTCAGGAAAAAATGAAAGCCAACTTCCATTTATTATATTTGACAAAAATTGCTTTTCCCCACACCAATGGGACGTCTGGCAGTATGTTGACATACCAGTGGCTAACACTGGGTGGTAGCCACTGGCCTGCATAGCCCAAAATATCATCGTGACCTCAGTACCATACTGTCCCTGGTGAAAATTAAGTGTGAAATAAGGCATGATAAAAATGTGCAGCAAGTATGGTTTGGAAACCCTAAAGGGTGCAACATAAGTGCGGCAAAAAATGTAAGAGAAGTGTGCGCACATTCTTTGCACACTTTCTTAAAACTTCATTTTCACCACGGTTGCCACATTCAACACGTCCAAGGAGAGTAATTACAGTTTATGTAACAAAGAATATCCACCGCTAAAAACCCATGATCATGACTTAAGAATCGTCGTATCTTAATATAGGTTTACGCGTCGTGGAAGACGACAACATAAAGATGAATGACAACAAAAATTAAATACTCATCCTAGTGAGCAAGAATACCCAACGAATTAAGCATACAAATATCAGGTAAGTACTATGGGGAGACCAATGGCTAAAATATGGACTAAAATGAACTAATATAATTAATCACACGTTATAAATACGCCGGCAAAATATTTATTGGAGAATGAAACATAACGATGTGCGTAAATTAACTCACCTAAATCCGCGCACGACTCGACAGTTATTTTTGAAGCATTTAAGTAGGTGTTATTAAAGTACTCCAGAGCAGCCCTTGCCTCTTCCTCGGATTTGTACCCAACGAAACCAAACTGACGGAATTTACCATCCTTCGTATATTTCAGCTGCACATCAGTGATGGTCCCTTTACTGCTGAAAGTTTCCTTCAGTTTGTCAACAGTGATCTATGAGAAAAGAAGGAAACAGCAAATGCAACAAAATATAACCATTCGTAAAAAATACAAGTTCCTTTAAGCGTAAATTACTCACGGATTTTGGCAAATTTTTGACGATTAAACGAGACATTTCCCAAATTTACAATTACTATTTCCTCGCACGTGTTACGCACGCATTTCGCATGTCAAAAACAAGATATGAAAAATTTACCAAGGAAAACATCGATGAAATCCGTACCGAAAGTTTTCATAGTTTTGAACGCAAATATGAAGCCACTTATATGGATTCTGATTTTCTCGCTACAGTCATAAGATATACGCAAATAAAACATTACGATTATCTACTCTAGTTGAAATTTAGTTATGTTTATTGTGCCTATAACACTATTCTGTATCATTTTAAGAATGCTTCCACAAAGGTGAAGAATCAAGCATAAGAAAAGAGATAGCAAATCGAAAACAGCCTAAGCGTTTTTTTACTTTAGTCGCGCATTTTTGAGCCAAGCATATTTTACTCTAGTCGTCCATTTTTGAGATCATGGAATAATAAATAATCCTACAAAAATATGCACCACCAAGTAATGAACAAAATTACAGCTACTTAATCTACACGGTCCATTGAGTGATAACAGCATTCATTCACAGAATTGCGTTTACTCTAAAAATGTTTCAACCCTGCAATCCTCAGGGATCTGACAAATTATATTTCATTTAATTCGCACGTCTAAACATACATTTCATGTGTTCAAATGGTATCGCATGATTATCTCCCATGGATTAACATGACATCATACCATGATCAGACCAATATTTTGCACAAGCAATAGACCATTCAGGGAGAGAGAGAAATTCTGTGAATGGAGCAGGAAATTTCACTAAATTAGCAGCTGGCATAAAAGTCTCTTCAACCAAGAGCAAGAGGTCTTACCAGAGGGAGGCATAGTTTTATTGGTTAAATGATCAACTCGGGAGATTATCACCAGCAAGACATATTTTTATTAGTTTTCTGCCAGTGAAGGTAGGTCTAGATGGACATTTATTTCTCCCAAACTCCTACATTTCACCCAATGACCCTCTCCAGCTCCTCATACTTCCCAATATTCTATCCAAGCTACCCATATGATTCTTCTCCTCCATCTTCTCCGCTTACCCAGCACTCTTCCGTCAATCACGTCCTTCAAAACACCATCACCCTTAATTAAGTTCTTCATCTACATGTTCCCCCTTCTCCTAATTTCATCTATCAAATTTCTTTCATCTCCTATGATTTCCAGCACTTCATCATTCATCCTCCTTTCCACCCACTTTACTTTCTCCATCCTTCTCCACACCCACATCTCAAAAGCTCTAAGTCTATTTTCTTTCCACAAAGCCCACGTTTCCGCCCCGTATAATATGTACAACCATCCATATTAAACTTTTCACTAGTCTTTCCTTTACTTCCCTACTCAACACCCCTGTCATTAGTTCACGCCTACAAGTAAAAGCTTCTTTTGCCAATGCGATTCTCCTTCTCACTTCAATGGTGTTACACCCTTTTTCCTCCAACACATTACCTAGATAGTTAAATTACTCCACCTGTTCTAGCTTCTGACCACCTACTTTCATGATTAAACTGACCTTTTTTGTCCTTGAAAATTTCGTTTTTTTCTGATTTATTTTCATCCTGTATCTTTTGCACTGTCCCTGCAATGCATACAGCATTTTTTTAAGCCCTGGGCTGACTAGTTCTTGGTCATCCACAAACCTCAATAATTTCATCTATTTTTCCCCGACCTTTACTCCAGCTAATCCCAAGCCTCTCTCACCATTTCCTCTGAGTAAATGTTTAAAAAGTATTGATGATAACTCACAGCCCTACCTAACTCCCCTCTCTATTGTCCCCAATCTGATTCTCCATTACCTACTCTCACTTGCACCTTCTGTGCTATGTATAAATTATAGGTCAGTCTTCTGTCTCTCCAGTCTACTCCTATCATCCGTACTATTCCCATTAACTTTTCCTACTTCACTCTGTTGAACACCTTTCTGAAATCAGCAAAGCATGCAGATACATCCTGATTATATTATATATTCCTTTCCAATAGTATTCTCATCACTGCAATCGCATCTCGAGTGACCCTTCCCTTCCGAAATACAAACTGATCCTCACCTAAAAATTTGCTTGGTCTCTTTTCTATTCTTCTGTTGATGATTCTATGCACTACCTCTGCTGCATGAGAAATCAAACATATCATCATGCTGGATAGTGAGATAGAAGAGGCATTGTAAGAAATGAAGGTGGGCAAAGCAGTGGGGATAGATAGCATAATGGAAAGGCCTAACTATATTATTGCCAATCTATAGAAGGGCCAAGAAATGATGTGTCCTGAAATTTTCACAAAAAAGACATCTAATTCATAATTCGGTGTAGCCTCCTTAAGGGAAATATCACCCAGATATGGTAATTTCCACCACTGCAGTTTGGTTCTTATAACTGCCATAACCCTTTAAACCATGTGTTGCCACAACGCTGCAGCAATGCCTAACTGCAACCTACTGAGTTGATGCAACGTTATGACAACGTCGTAAAAGCCTCCAAATGTCCTCCCTACTACATCCTGGCAATGTTATTGCAACCTGACACACAATATTATTAAAACCTTCCTGCAACCTTTACATAATACTCATGATTGTGCCATTTCAAAAATTATATCCTTCTGATAATTGTTTTTTCACTCCAGATGATAATGAAGTGTGTATAATAAACTTTTTCCAAGTTACTTTCTGGCTCAAAAATTTCGAACTTAAATTTTTTCTGAGTCCTCAACACTATTGGAGGCGTAATTGCTACGTAGCAGGAACGTTGCAATGCGACCTGATTACCGCTTCGAGTGGAGATATTACGACGCTAGGTTTCTCATGCAAGATTAAATGAACGACTTAAGTGAAAATACTTGTGCCTGGGTTTCTCATGCAGCAATAAATTAGGCTTACAGCGGAACGCTCTATTGATATCCCCATGGGAATATTTTCAATGCCAATTTCAAGTCTTCTCATATAGGGAGTTAAAAATATATCCTTCTGGCAATTGTTAATTCACTTCATATGACAAAGAAGCGCGTATAAAACAACATTTTCTAAGTCACTTTCTGCCTCAGCTATTTCGAACTCATTAAAATTTTGTTCTGGAAACTATTGGAGACGTAATTATTACGTTGCAGCAATGTTGCAAAGCGACATGAATAACGCGGCAACCTCTGCAACATTTTGTGTTTACTGGGAAATTTGTCTTGTGGCCTCTCTTAGCAATTTTTTCCTATAAAGTTTATCTATCAGGTCATGCACATAGCTGCTATTGATGAAAATTTGCTAGATGAGAGAGAGTACTCTTTCTTGATTTTCTGGAGACACATGTGGATATCAGTATATGTAGAAGCGAATGAAAAGCTGCGCAGTTCTGTGATGTCTGGAGGACGCATGTATGGTGACATGCACTTTCTGAAGATGCTGAATTGTAACCTCTCAGCTTGCAAAAACTTCAAATCCTGAAAGTTTAGTGAGCCCTCCTCCTCCATTTCAGTTGTGAACTGGATGGCTAACTTACATTAGTTTAAGCCTTCAATGAACAATGCCAACTGTCTTATTGAGCCACTCCACACCCAAAAAAAGTCATCAAACCCCCACATACATATGCCAATGGATGTAATTTTGTTTGCCTGTTGATGCTGTACTGCAGTGAAACCAGGATCCCATTAACCTTTTCCTCTGGTGTTGAGTGATACTTGACACAGCATAGCTCACTACCAACTAGCGTGTTACTCGACACACGTAATCCAGAGGAATTTAAAATTAAATTCTGAGTAGACTACTGGTATAGAGGGTGAAAGAATCCGAGTGCAAAGGGTTAAAGCCTTCTTTTGTGTGGAATTACAGTCTTGTTTTATTGCTATTCAACTTATTATGTTTGGAGTGTCTTACCTCTCTACTTTTGATTAAAACTAATAATTTGAAATTTTGACAACTGCATCATCTATGAAATTCGGTCACTGGGAAAGTCAGTCCCATTTCACTGGGAGTCGCTGTCTGCGACACTTGAGAAGTCACTGTCTGTGGTAATGGATATTTTCACCAGGGTATTCCTCTCTTGCCTTAGATACATGGAGCTGTTTTTAATTTCTTAAATTTCCTGCTGGACAGAGAGCATTTTAATCTTTGAGAATTAAGTTCACCACTTCTCTTCTCTGGAGCCTCTTCATCTCATCTCTCTCACCACTTTTTCCACCAAATAAAAAGGACTAAATGATACGGAATGGTGGTCTAATTGACTGACCACACAGATCCAAAAAAAGAACACAGGAAAAATTAATGCTGATACTTATCAATCAATTTCAAAGGTAATTTATCACTTGATAAAAGATGAGATAACCCATAATTCTGGGAAATCTTAACATTCAATGGAATATATAATCAATTTAATCCACATAGGAGTGCTCCCAGGGATGTGGAGAAAATTTTAATTAAACAGTAAAAATAAATAATGAGGAAAACAAGCAACAAACCTAACAATCACATTTATACCAGTTTTCTTGTAATTATCACATTTTTTGACTTCTTTATGATAAAGGATTGTAGGCAATCTCTTTCAGGAGATTCTTTACCCACAAAGAACATAAAGGGCTATTCAAAATACACTTAAGTGAATTATCAACAGAACTCATGACATTGTAATCAACAACTCAGAATGCCTCTATAATACTGACAAGTAACGGCCAAAATACAAGCAACTCTCCTCACAAATACACAAAGCAAAAAAATAAATATATTTATAACAACATAAGGCAAACCTGTGGCAGCGCAATGAAAGCATTGCATAGCAACGCATTGTGAATGGTTTAATATTTAAAAATCAGGACCCTACCACTACTGAAGGATAATTATCAAACAACTTCCAACACAAACAACCTTCAACATGAAAAACATGATCATCGAGTGATGATGGTCATAACAGTTAAATAAGATGCACTCACACAATCCCTACTGATGACACTGTCAGTCATAACAACTTTTGGATTAATATGCACTCACAAAACAAAGTAAAATGTACCACAATCTGAGCACAAAAGGTATAGAGAGGAGTCTTCCCTAGTAAATGTAAACCCGGGAATAGATGGGCAACTTGAGTGGGCATTCACAGCCGCATCAATGCGATGCCGAATTTCAATCAGTCCATATGGGACTTTCTTGTACAAAGGGCAGTTACCATTGCAACTTATCTGGTTGATACCATCAGCACCATAACAAACAAATAACTTATGTTTACTACACAGGGGGCACAGAACACTGTCCTCTAGGAGCTCTTCCAAGTACCTCCCATATTCAGCCTCCTCTTGGGATACCCTCAAGAGGTATTCTTCAAGCTCAGACTTCTCTGAAAAAGCATATTTTCGCAAGTAATTAATCAAGATTCCACATCCTTTGGGTGATTAAAAAAAATCACAAATACATATTTGACAAACTAGTGCAGGGGTTGATATAATTGTCAGGGATTTACTTCAGGGGGTCGATGGAAAAAAGTTGATTAAAATTACTAATACTGTAAACATATAAATCTTCAGTATAATAATGAAAAAAAAACGGAACAAACTATAGTCAAAAGTAATCAAATACATTATATTATATTTTCACAAAATGTGGCCTGAAATTTTAAAAGAAAATATACAAAATAAAAACTTCACATGAAAGAGAACAATTGAAATATCAACTGTTGACACTATGTTCAAGATAATCCCTGATTAAGACCAGGATCTTTGGATTGGATATAAAATAACCTACTTGCAGAGACAAATGACAAAATTGATTTCCTTAATACCATCGCAGCTTTTAATATTGAAGTAACTAATTTTATGCCAACCAGAGTTACTCACTCCACTCAAACTTTGATTGACAATATTCTTACCAATGTAGACCTCAAGGATGTTAGCACTAGAGTCATTGATGAACATATCTCTGATCATTTGCCTATCATTTCTACGCTTAGTTTTTTTGTAACACCCAAAATTAAAACATACTCAACCAGAAATTTCTCTGATCTAAATATGTCACACTTTCGAACAATTATCTGCTCCCAAGACTGGTCAGGTGTTTTCAATGCTAAATCATTTGATGAGAGTTTTCAAATTTTCTATTCAATTTTCCTGCACCATTTTAATGTAGCTTTTCCTCTTGAAATTAGAAAAGCTCAGACTGCCAAAAGAAAAAAATCCTGGGTCACTGATGAGATTCGTCTATATTCATCATCCTTAAAAAATCTAGCATTTGAAGCAAAACTAAGTGGTAATGCTGACAGTAAATATCATTATAGACATATGAAGAATCAGTACAGATTACTTCTTGCCAAAGCCAAAAGGACTTTTAATGAAGAAATTTTATTCAAAGCAAATAACAAAACTAAAGCTGCCTGGAAAATCATAAATAACGCCAAACATAAAGAGAAAGCATCTGCTCTGCCTAATATTCAAGTATTCCGTGATGGAACTTTAAAATGCTTCTCTGACTTAGCAGAGGTATTCAACGAGCATTTTTCTTTAGTTCCCAGCTCTTCAGTTCCCTACTCCATCTATACTGCAAAGGCTAATCCAATGTCTTTTTTTATGATGCCCAGTAATGATAAGGAATTAAAGTCTGTCATATCCAAATTCAGCCAAAGCAGTTCAAGTTCAGGTCTTGATGGAATTCCGGCAAAGGTAATACTTTCTAGCTATGACATGATTAAGTTCCCACTTCTACACTTGGTAAATGAATCTCTGAGAATGGGCATTTTTCCGGCTTCTTTGAAGACATCAAAGATTGTTCCTCTCTATAAAAACAAAGGGAGTATAGATGACTTGAACAACTACAGACCTATCGCTATGCAAAATTCCTTTTCAAAAAATTTTGAGAGAATTGTATATACTCGTTTAGTATCTTATCTGGATAAGTTCAATCTTCTATCTAGTGATCAGCATGGGTTCACACGTGGAAAATCTACCATTTCCGCCATATACCAGGCAGTAGATAATATATTGTGCTCTATAGATAAAAAAAAGAAACACTTGCATTATTTTTTGATTTTACTAAGGCCTTTGATCTAGTCAATCATGATCGTCTTTTATTTAAACTTGAAAGATTGGGCATCCGAGGCATTCCGCTTCAATGGATGAATTCATATCTCAGCAACAGATCTCAGATAGTAACATTAACCATTGATGGTGTCAGGCATTCATCTTTTCCTCGGAGGTCTAATGTGGGTGTACCTCAGGGATCTATATTGGGACCACTTTTGTTCCTGTTATATGTAAATGATTTACCATCGGCCTTATCTGGGATTGATAATATTACCCCTATTTTATATGCTGATGACATTACGGTTATAGTATCATCCACTTCCCCTACATCTTTATCCGACAAAGCTCAGTTAGTCACCAATAAAATTAGCAAATGGGCTCAAGATAATTTTCTAATTGTCAACCCTAATAAAAGTAACTTGATGCACTTTTCAACCAGCAGTCAGCCATCTCATAGCATGCTAATAAAAATGGAACAAAAATCGATAGAACAAGTTAACTCATGCAAGTTCTTGGGATTATTTCTTAATTATAAAATGTCTTGGGCGGACCATATTAATTTCCTGTGTAACAAGCTAAGTTCAAGCTGTTACATCCTTAGACAGCTTAGTCACACAGTAACACAAGAAACTTTACGAAGTTTGTATTTTGGGGATTTCTATTCACATGTTATATATAGTGTTATCTTTTGGGGATCTACCCACTTGTCTTTAAAAATATTCAGACTCCAGAAACAAGCTGTCAGAATCATTGCCCGGAAGTGTTATAGATCCCCTAGTAAACCAATTTTTAAGGCTTTGAAGCTCCTTCCATTACCATGCATATATTTATTTCTAACTATCATGTATGTGAAGAATAATATTGTTAAATTTGATGTGAACAGTGTATTCCACCAACACTACACAAGGACAAAAAATGACATCCATTTCAATTATGTGCGTACAAAAGCTGCTAAAATTGGACCCAAAGAAATGGGCATAAAATTGTTTAATAATTTACCACTGTGTGTAAAACAAATTAAAAGCATCAATGCTTTTAAATCAGAACTAAAAAGGTACTTGCTAAATAATTTGTTCTATTCTATTGAGGAATACCTCAGTGACACTTAAAACCTGTATTGTGTATTATATATGTATGAATATGACGTGCCCTATATCTTTTCATATCAATGTAACAGATCTTTGGGCAAATAAAGACATTAATTAATTAATTAATTAACTGACATAATGGAACTTTTACCAAAAAGTTCCATTATCAGGCCTGATTTACAACATTAATCTACTAATTGGTCCACTAAATTGATCCACAAATTGATCTGATCTACTCAAGGCTCCCAAGGAGTGGTGTTGCTTGGTAATGTTAATGTCAGGAGGATTACTGTTGGTTGGTCCTGGCAGATAGTTATAAAGGTAAAGAAATCGGATGAGAACTACCCCAGTAGCCTACCACATTGGGCCCATATTGGGCCAATGTTGGACCAAGATGGCAATGTTGGCTTTCATTGGCCATGGACTGCCAATGAAAGCCCATAATGGGCTAAGAATTCTCAGTATACTCTTAATACTCATAATGTTAACATAAGAAGTGACAGCTTTATTTGTTTTTACAGGCACGTTATATCATTAACGTATTGGGACATTACGAATGGGATACCTAATGAATATTCATATCACCAATCAACTTTGCGATGAATGTGAAAATGTCTTGGGTATTTGTGTCTTCCTCAGTGCAGTGATGACTTTCGATGAGATTTCAAAGAATTCCCTCTTCAAAAAAATCTACTTGTAATTTTGAGTGGACCATTGTTCTTTATAAATACTCTTGGTTACTGAATACCCAGATAAACCTTTTAAAATTTAGTGTTGTGCAAGAAACAAGCTTGATTGCAGCTGTTCATTCCCATGTTATGTGGTGTGACTTTGGCTTATGTCTCGTTGGATAAAATGTGGAATCTTATTTCAAATGTGTGCTACATAGGCAAGTGAATGCAATCATTTAAATTGGAAGTAGTGCCAATAAATATTTACATATAAAGCTGTTTTTGTTTAAATCGTACATGGTGCTTTCAAGTTGTTCCTGAAAGTTATGGTATGACGATTTTTGGTGTAGCCATTGTGTTGTTTTACCACTGGCAAATGTTATCTTTCGAAAATTGGGCCAGCATCAGCTGCCGGCAATTGGCCAATGGCAACAGCCCGTATTAAAAAGGAGCCAGTTTCTCCACTCATTTGCCTTCCAGAATTTCCTATCAGCAAGGGATCTTGGAAGCCTTGTTATGCAGGAAGAGGGCCGAATCTTTGACAGTCTGTCATTTATTTCAGTCATTGTTTCATAGTCTACCGCAACAAAGCAATTTTTATGAAGTAATATAATATATTTTAACTATTTTGGTGGAATGCATGTATTTATTATTGTTAAATCTGGTACTTTCCGGGCATAATTGATGTATAAATGTACAGCAGCCCTTCTGAACATAGAAAAAGGCACCAGGTGTGCAATTACCCTAATGCACACAGTGAAGAGCTATAGGTTTACAATAGGTCAAATGTAAGCAGTAGGATTTCTGTATGAACAGTAGCAGTGCAGTAGACTTACTGAAAACAGTAGAAAACTGTAGCAGTACAATAGACTTACTGTAAACAGTAGAAAACAGTAGGTGAAATTTCCAGCAGGGTATAAACGACAGAAAACACTTACTCACCCTGTAGTAATAATTCAGCTTGTATCTCTTTTATGATTTCTGTTTCGTCAAATTCTTCATCAATGTATTCACTAGGAGAACTGAAATAAAAATATCTTCTTACATTTTTGAAAAAACCTTTTTTTGTATAAAAGTATTGAACAAGTTGACCATGGTCATCTTGTAAAATTTCCTTTCAATCCTAAATAGCTATTAAAACTCTTCATAAATTCTAAGGAAATCATGATTTTTTTTGCAAAACATTCATGTTTTTACCTGTAATCCATTTGGTTAGAGAACTTAAATTCTTGCCATTGTCCTTGAACTGTATCCATTACGAATGCCTTCAGTTCTTCTTTATTCGGTAGATTACGGGACGAATTGAATAGTTGAGCTCGCGCCTCCTTGATTCTCCTACTACACCGCTATATAAAAGGAATTTTTTTATGAGAAAGAGCTGCAGGCAATCTTTTTGGATTAGATTTGAAAAGCAGCTGTCAACAGAATCATGTACTACACAACAGCGTAGACACAATTTACCCCACGAGAGAAACTTTTCCACACTACAGCCACCCTCAGACAAAATAAAACATACCTCTCTTAAATTCGTTTTCCAATGCGGTCGATTGAAAGAAAACTTCAATCCACCGTTATTAATATTCCTCGGTTGATACATGACGACGATTCACGACTTTCGTATGGACTAAAACAAACTAAATACGAAAATACACCCCGCCAAACGAGCCGTATTAATGACCGTGATAAATGAGTCGCTTCAACTGTACGGGTCACTAGGTTTGCACCGATTTAAAGAAGACAGCCCTTCGTTTTTTTGTAAAATGAAGTTTCATCAGATTTACTAATGCAGATTGTACGGAATATTTTTCACTCTACTCTGCTTATTTGTAGCACCAATGAATATGGAGCTCTCCGGTTCTCTCGAGTGGAACAACTCGTAAAATGAATCGTTTCAAACAATAACCGCGGTTATTTTGAATTATATAATATGCAGCGTAACTTGAATTGTCGCCTTACTTTCCAAGAATTTGGAAAAAAAACTCTGTATTGACAAATTGTGAAAATTGCTAATAATATACGCACTATAATAATCCCAGCTTACCATTACTTGTAGGTCTCTTGGCAATATATGACATTGTGACATTCATGCAACAATATAGTAAATCCCTTTCCATTCCTTCGCAAGATTCTGCATTATCTTCCTTGCCTTCAATTTAGTTCTTGTTTACTCTTTCAAGATTCTTCAATGCCAAGAAGTACTTGTCAGTGTCGTCCACACACACTCGTACCACTCAATCCTTATTCTTTTCCTTGATGTAATTTTTCGTTAATGTCCGTAAAAGTTCCTACCAGTTAGAAAATCAATGTAATATTATCACCATTTATGTTAGTATACCGTAATTAAAGCTTGAAGAGTTGGAATACAAAATTATAAAACTGAAATTTTAAGTCTTCAACTTATCTTTTGCTTCCTAAAACCGTTATTTGCAACTCCGTCCTCATTTAATAAATAAATAAAATAAATATAATCCTGTAGGAATGTTCCTTTCTGTTCGATGGAATCTTACAGGTTTCCTAATTAGAATTATGCTGTGGGCATATAATTACTTCCCAGGCAGCACATTAACCTGGCTGTAATATTGTGACAAAATTATTCGGCCTTTTAGCTATTTCTACTGCTTATCGTATTAGGCGTGGATAATAATACTCCGTCTCAGCCAAAACTCGTGTTTCTTCGAACATTATTTTATGCCCAGGGCTCTAGGCATAATGTTCGGCGACCACTGACTCATTCCATTTATGAAGTTCCATCGCTCTCTTAAAGCCTCTGGCTCGATTGGTCTGTCCCACGTAGCTTCTGACGCAGCGGCAGGGGACCTCATATACACCCATGGATTGGAGGGGAGGATGTCTATCCTTCAGCGATGGCGGGATGTTGTTCATTTTTTCCACCGTACAGAAGCGAGTGGTGATGTTGCTTCTCTGAAGGATTTTTGCGACCCTGTCGGTGACTCCGGAGATGTACGGGAGTTTCACGAAGGCCAAATGCTTTTTCTTACGATCTTAGTCACTTGGATGCCGCTTCTCTCTTTCATCGCTCTTTTTATGAAGGAGTCACTGTAACCAGTTCCTTTCAGAGCCCACATTAGATGTTTTATTTCGCTGTTGAGGTGCTCGCCATCACTCACGACTTTGGCGCAGTGGGTTAACGTTTTACTTATGCAGGACTTTTGCCGTGGATGGTGATGGGACGCGGCATTCAAATATCTGTTGGTGTGGGTCTTCTTTCGGTACACTGAATGGCCCAAGCTTCCATCCTTTTTCCTTTTAACTAGGACATCTAGGAAAGGCAGACAACCTCCTTCTTCAAGTTCTTTTGTAAATTTGATGTCTGGATGGATGTTGTTGAGGTGATCATGGAAAGCCTCGAGTTTCTCTTTTCAATGTGGCCAGATCACAAAGATGTCATCTATGTATCTTAGCCAGCATGACGGTTTATCCTCGCAGGTGTCCAGTGCCTTCTTCTCAAAAAACTGCATGAATAAATTGGCTATGACGGGAGAAGGGGGGAACCCATTGCTGCTCCACTCTTCTGTCCGTAAATAGAGGAAGTAGTTGTTTAAAAGACAGAATTCAGCCAATTTTGGGTAGTCCTTTGGAAGTCCATCCTCTGCAAGATTTCTTAAAAAATCCACTGAATCAGGAACAGGAACTATTGTAAACAGTGAAACCACATCGAAGCTGTGGTTTCGCTGTTTACAAAAGCCGTGTTCGGAAAGATTTCCTGGCCCCTTCAAATGCACAACGGCTAACGTCTTCCTTCTGAAATTCAAATCGGCCCAACAATGGGGCAATGGACACGGATGCTCCTACATAAGAATGAGATGAAGCCGATTTACACTCGGTCTCTTGATTACGCTCCCAGTAGGAGGAGTGAAACGTCGAGTCGAAAATGAATCGCGCGCAGCATTTCCCGAAAGTTACAGCTACAGCTATATATGAACCTGTTGTTATAAAACGATACTAATCTCCTTCGTGTCCTGCCTAAACTATGAAAGACTGCCAATCAAACAAACTTTTAGTTTGACTGCGAATGTGAGCAACACTGAGTTACATATGCGAGGGTTAGAGACTCCTTATATACCTCTCCTTGCCGGCACCAACTCACTCGCTAAGAACTAATTTCAAAAGACTAATACTATGGAGATTTCCTTCCTCATAATATTCCTCGATAATCATTTCAGAGATAAAAATAAGCTTGACCGGTTATAGGTACATATATACATAATTAATATTCTTTGAATGCTGAGAGAAATAAATAAGAGTTTTCTCTGAATAAGTAGCTGTTGCTGATAACATATGGACAGTGTTACAAAAAGGCGACTTTTAATGAAATTCCCCAAAGGCTTGTTTTTCTGTAGCAATTATTTCCCATCAACAAAGATGGAACACCAATCAAGAATGACCAAAGAACTCGTGTATGCGAGGAATATGAACAGCTAATTTTCTTAACGTGCAACTTCTCACCATCTTCGGCCCTGACGCGCATGCGCAAAAGTGAGCTTGCGGAATTAATCTTGCCATAACCTTAATTTAACATTTCCATTGTAACCTTATCCTTTCAATGTTCCCGCTACATCATAGCAGCATTGGCAACAATGCCAAGGTTCCCAAAGCCTTTACATAACATTGCAGCAAGCTTATGTGCTGTGTGGGTTTGTCTTAGTTCTCCTTCACAATCACCCCTAACAATTTTGCTATAAAATTTTTCACTTCCAAACAGTCCCCCCTTGGAATTGCCTACCTTTCAAACTTCTTCCAGAATGGTTCCACGGAGAACCATCCAACAGGATCCTAACATTCATCACATTCAGTGTGGGTCATAATTTATAAATTATTCTTATAAGAAACTCCCCTAAGATTGGATCAATTTTATTTCAATACCCAACTGGAATAATGACCATGTTGATTGATGTGATCCATAGCCTGGCTTTGTGCGGACCACATCAAAAGTCGTGGTCTGCATTATATGTGTTGACTCCATTATCTCATTAGACATATTCCTTATTCAACACTCTATTGCCTTGCTTCACTTTTTGATGAATATCAGGTGCAATCTTTTGAAAATGCCTGCATTATTTCCTCTGCATTTCCTAACTATCAACTGTCCTCACAATAGAATACCTGTAAGTTTGGGCCTATGTTACCAATGGCTGAGTATATGATGCACAAATAGATAGGGTATATTTAAGTATGGGCATGGCCCCCTAGCTGACTACATCCACACATGTTTTGTTCTAGAAAGTGTGGTAACATGGGAGAATACCAAGTATATGTACAGACCACCGGGGATTCGTAATTGAATTTCAAATTTGAATTATGTGTGTGCAAGGAGGGTTGAAGGCAATGGAAGCGACCTCTCAGAGGTTTCATGAAGCATTGTCTGTCATCACACACAGTGCACACGTACAGTTTGCAACTCATCCTTTCTGTGTGACATGTAAGTCTACCAGTATTGTTACATCTACAATAGCTACATCTCAAGACCTGTCCTCCAAAACTTTCCATATAGTTCATGTTCAGAACTAACCTTCTTACCTTACCCCTCTAAAGACTATTATTTCAGTTCTGACTCATTTCACATATATTCATTCACCCAAGGGGATCGGGTTGGTGTGGTGACTAGAGGCTTCCTATGCCATCTGGAGGGCCCAGGTTCGAACCCTGGGGGTGGCAGATTTTTTAGTAGCATACTGGTCTATACTTGTGTACTGTATTGGGAGAACTTTGAGTGCAATACTCCGGATTGGATGGATTGTTAAACCATCAACCCTTGGTGCCTTTCATTAAGAATAGGCAAATCCAATGCTGGGTTTTTCACCCTCTTGGTGAAGAGAACCCTGCCCTTCATTACATATATACATATGACAACATTTTGAGTAACATTAAGGTAGAAAAGGAAAGTGAAATAGTACATGGGGGCAATAGTAAGGCAAAAAGAATAGCAAGTGAGCTTAACCCTGATAGAAAAATTTTCAGCGACTAAATTATATAGACATAAATAAGTACTCAAAATTACTATTGTTGATGTAATATCTTCATTAAAGTTTTTGATTTACTTGATGTATAAAATGTAAATGCTGAATTCCAGCATGAATGTTCATTAATTGAGAATAAAATGTATTGGAATACATAAAAATACATAAATGAATTAAACAAATCTTTTTTGTTATGGGCGCTTTATTAAGCATAACTAACACTACTACATGGGTTGAAGAATGAATATTTTGGGCATACATTGGCAAACTTATAATAATGTGTATTAAAAAATAGCAGTACAAACTGATGACTTCAAAAACAACCTGAAACATACAACAACTTCCCAAATGAGGCAACCCAATCCTTTTCCTTGCCAAAAGAGCCAAGTTACAAGGCATATGTTTTAGATAAAAGCACATAAAATATTTTAAGGAGCAGTTTTAATGGGGATTAACATGAAAAATAATGATATATCAAGTCCAATACAAACTTTTGCATAAAAAGACAAAGAGTGATGAAATCTCCACACACACTACCATGGTAAAATAAATAATAAGTATAATGCCTTTACTCTAAATACCATGGCATAACAAAGTTATTAATAAAACAAGCTTCCTGGGATAATTTATCTAATTGGATCCTGTTCTCAAATAATAATAGTGGAGTGGAACGTATGCATTAGAAATTTAGGCACACTATTAAGCTAATTGCCCAACATTCCAAGCTTTGTCAATTAAATAGTTTGATGTTGGGAAAATGATTAAAAAGACCCAATCAAATGTTTAATGAGAGGTTTTCGACGGTCATTAAAAAACCCTGTCATCATGTTATGGTTAATGCTTAAATATATTACACCTGATTTTGGAGTTACCAAGTAATGCATTCATACAAACATATCTCTCAAACTGAAATCCATACCTGGAAAATCATTTCAATTAGTCCAAACATCAGCAATCATAACTCCTAACACCATAAAAGATTTCATGTACATGCTAGGGTATCTACAATTGGAGAATTAAGTAGAGAGTGATTTAGGTGATGACTTCTTATATCTTTCAATACCTGACATTTTACCTCTACACAAATAAAGTCATACCTTGATCACCTTAAGTGTGACCTTAACTCGGAAGATAAACTTGTATAGCTCTCATACTTAAGAGCTCTCATTTTCACATTTTTTTTTCATTTACAAATCATCCAGAACTCACTCTACACTATGTTCTTAGTCAAATCATTACAGAAGATTACAGGCTAAAACAATGTTCAAGATAATTAGATACACTTTTACAGCAGCACCATGATATAAAATAAACTACACCAATTTATGATACAGACCTTGCTTCATTAGAAAGCAAGATGCTTGAAATAATATCATGACCATTAATAAAGAAAAATAATAATACATACATACAGAAATACCACGTATTCTTATTAGGCAAGTAAAAACTGTATTAAAACTGTCATGCAATAGCACGGTTTCACCATGTACAATGGAATATCATTGTTACTGACAGTACATGTGTAAATTTATTATCATTCATTCTACTCACATGAAAAAAGACGAACAAGTAAAATGCTATATACAAGGCATTGTTTGAGAATTCACTCTCCTTGATAATGCCCACAAGATGGACAAATATATTTCCTTTGCTGTTATTTACTTGGAACCTCAGTTGATAAAGTCTTCTTTGTTTAAACAGGTACCTTGATGAACTTTCTAATGTACTTAAATATGAATTCACAAAATCTCTAGCAAAAAGCACATGCATTTCAATTTTAATCAAGCAAAAATATGGCATTCGTAAAAATTTAGTGACTGAATAAGATGTTTGATAAAAGCAACTTTTGTTAAAACAAAACAATGACCAATAATGTACAAAAAGGAACCAAAACAGCACCATAATTCATAATAACTTTGTAACTAGTGGCTCTGTCGCCACATAATTGACTGGATGGATGCACTATATCAAAATGAATTACTGACATACAGGCATACACCCAAAGAGAACAGCTCACATGAAAAATGATCACTGTTCATGAGGAAGACAACATGATACTTGTATAGGCTGGTTTCCTGCATGCGATTTCATTCTAATTTTTAAGTTATTTACAAAAACATAGCCATGCAAATGAAATAAAAGTTGTAAATATTCCTTAATTAGGGGAAGCCCTAAGAAGTTTCAGTGACTTAAAAATCTCAATTAATCAATCCAAATTATTTCTGATTCAGATCTCAAATTTAGCCAAACAGCTTGTCAAAACAAGCATGGCAATAGGGTTTGTCATTCTGTTCCTTGAAGGTTCCTTTGTTGAGCTGTTTCAGGCAGAAAGCACAAACAAAGTGCTCTGGATGGAACTTCCTGAACATGGCTGTAATGCACCGACCTGGAAGAAGAGGGTGAAAAAGAAGTTGATTACGACAAGGAACCAGAAATATATTTAAAACACAAAAAGGAATGAATATACAAGTGAAATGTTAATAATACATGTAACAGCAACTGCAAATCATGCAATAAAGTCACTGCAACAATTTTATTATAATGCTCTCAGAATGAACAATTGACATTTTACTGTAATGGTAGTTTAAACAGTGAGCAAAGTAGAGGAGTAATATTTGAAAGTAAGTTACACATTTTTTGGTCACCATCGGCACCCTGGTAAAAATAAACTCCTCCTTGGTGGGTAGACGGGGGATAAAGGAAGGGTAGTACCCTCCATGGTGGGTAGTTACCCTCCATTAAACAATGCTCTACACTCCGGGGAGGGTAAGGGAAGGGTAGTGCTACCCTTCCACTACCCTTGCCTGAATGTGCATGGCCTACACACCGGTTATCTTCCCCATACCCACCGTGAAGGGTAAACAGAGGGTAGGCGTACCCCCCATCTACACTCCCTGGTGGTTTCACGGCTACCCACCGCCTACCTCCGCCCTACCCACCATGGAGGGTAAGGGAAGGGTAGCGCTACCCTTGCTAGAAATGCCCATGGCTTACTTGTGGCGAACAATTTCACTTAGGAGAAAAACCACCCATGCCATATTGAAGAGTAAATTTCATAGAAAAAGAGTAAGAGTTCATAGAAAAAATTAGCGTTTAACTAAAACTTAATTAAAAATTGACTTGACACCCATGGGGTGCTTATACAAAAAATAACATGGACTAGATGCTATTTATTCACTTCTTAGAACTAGTAATCGCAAATTCTCAGCATTAAGCATGTTCTGTTTTTACCGTCGGAAAGATTCTGGAAATCTCATGTCATATATGCAGGAAAACTGCCTTAGAGTCTGGAGGAAAATGGAGTGGATGTCTATTGCATATTTTTCATTCCGTGATTTTTTCTTCCAATGATGCATGGCAATTATTAACAAATCCCTGAAGAAAAGCGCTGAAACAAATGACTATGACTTCGCACTCTTAATTTCAAACTTATTCAAAATCCACCCATCCTTTTTCGACGCGTATTTTCCTTAACTTAAGATGTGTTTTGTGCTGTTTCCATGAATGGTGCCATTGCCGGTATGGGTTTTCAAATCCCGTGCTAGTATCGCGTTAATTTCATGCTGACTTTTACAATAATAATAATTTTTTATTTGTTCTGTGGGATTTCTACAAATCATAGAACATGTCATACATAGATGTGAGTTTAAACAACTTTTACATGTGTTTCAAACTCGGTCAAGGAATAATACCTCTCCTTTACCACAGATGTACATAATTATTTCTTAAATAAATCCTTTCTTCAATAAATCCGCTTTAACTTGCTGGGAGATCAGATCTAGGCTGTAAAGTTCATGAATACAGGAATTCAGCGGTATTGACGCCAGGGTTCCTACTTGTAGTGCCTGAGATCATGTGGCTTGTCCGACAATTACGTAATAATAAAATAATAACGACGTAGAGGCCAATTTACTTTCAAAACAGTTCCATGCCAAACATCGGCAGGCAGTTGTCCTACGTACTGTAGCTGTAATGATCGTCTAGTTGATCCTTGCAGATCCAAGGACCTAATAATGCTGTTGTCTCTCGGACTGAAGATTTAACATAAGCGTGAGAGTAACAAAAGAAAAACAGAAAGCACGGGCTATCGAGAAATTCGTAAGCGCCCATACATGATTGGCACATTATTGAGGAAAATCTTATTTTTCTCCTCTGGAGTTGAATGACTATCAATTATGTATATTCATAACGGTCAGGCTTATTTTATCCACAAAATGGTAATCGGGAAATGTCTTAAGGACGCAAGATAACCCAGTGTCAATATCTTTGTAAAGTTAAGTCATGAATGAATTAATGGAAGCCAGCAGGACTCCCAACATTCAATTGTTAACCGAAAAGCATTACTCATTCATCGTTTAAAATTGTAGGTCATTAGGTTGATTAAAGTATAGTGGCTATGATTGAGGTAGGTGCGTGGGACTACATGAATATTGTAATTGGACGTATCATATGTGTAATAAAGATAGCATGATTTAATTTCAAGTTCCTCTTCTTATGTTTATTTTCTTATTCAATTTTTTGTTCTAGGTACACTCGCAAGTAGTGATTTTTTGATAGCCAATTTTTTTTTGCTACATGGCTACAGATCCTCTGTACAATTCCATGCTCCAGTGAACGTTTTTGTCTACGGCTCGTGAACGCTTACGCCCGCTATGTGAAATGTTCTTTCCACCATAATTTGTACGCTTTCATGTCTCATTCCCTTCCCCTACCCTTCCCATGGGCGCACGTGCTACCCTTCCACTACCCACGCCCTACATCTCCTCTACCATTCCTCTACCCTCGGAATGTTCTAAATTAACCTTCCTCTACCACCCCTCGAGGGTAAGGCGTGGGTACTGCTATCTTCTGCCTACCACCCGTCGTGTCATTTTCCTACCCTCCGCCTACCCTTCATTTTTGCCAGGGCACTTATAAACACTCCCAAAGATCTTTAATGGATTCTTAATATAAAATGTTGATACATTCAATTTTGTGAGAAGTCAATCTTAGAGATTTAATCTTATCATTTAATTTTATGCACAAATTTTGGAAATAAAATTAGAGTGAACAGTAAACCTTGGTAACCTTCATAAACGTACCATTATAAGTATTACATGATTGAGCTTTCTAAGTTTAACTTGGAATAAAGTAATTTGAAGCTCAGATGTATGCATATTCAAGTCAATGAATAGGTTAAAACACCAACAATTAAATTGAATAGTTTCACTTTTGATTGACGAAGCACTTGTAAGCCACTCATCTATGGCATTGCAAATGGTGTCAGATGCCTGACAAAACCAAACCAAAATATTTAAAATTACAATAAACCATTAGATAACAAAGTAATGAGATTTTCCAGGTCTAAGAGAGCTATGGGATACAATACTGCTGTTAGAAAAACTTAGCTAATTGGGAAGTATCTAGGAGTAAAATTTGTATACTTACCACCTCTGATGTTTGGAAAAGGATACTTAGGTAAAATTGGTGTCAATTCAGAGGAGAACTAATGAATATGACATTGAGCAATAATGTTGAGAAAATATTAGAGAAGAATCTTATATGCCATCTTATAGCCTTGAAACATGGGCATTGGGGAAAGGGGTTGGAAATAGGCTGGGTTGTTTTAAATTATCAGTGTGATGAGGAATTGAAGAATGTGGAGAAGAAGGTGACTGAGGAAGTTAGTGGAAGCAGAATGAATTGATGGAGTAAATGATAAGGGACAATGGCATATTAAAGGCTGTTTTAATTCTGGTAATGTAAGAGGGGAAGATGGAGGAGTAGAGCAGGCTATTTGGATGGAATAAGAGGTGATTTAGCTTCAAATAAAAACAATAACTAATTCATAAAAGACATCTTCTTTCCTATGCGCTCATAAAATACCTTGAAAAACTACAAACTACCTCAGGGTCAGAATATATATATTCTTCAAATCAGATGAATTGTACGGCTAAATAAAATCTGAAACCAATATTACTCATAGCCAGTAGGAAAGTAAATATGTACATGAAACTTACCAGTAATTGGCTTATGGCAACCAGCACACAGAGAGCCCCTCTTAGCATGATAGTGAGTCTCACAATATGGCAAGCCTTCGTGATCAAAGAAGGATCCACCATGAAATGGTTGACGGCAATCCTATGAAATACGAAATGGGAAACATAATGAACACTCATTCACAGTAATCTGAATACAAGAGAAGAACAAGAGGATGCATTTGACCAGAATACCATTTACCAGAATAACAAAATTGTGATGCATGATTATCAAAATTAAAATGAAATAAAGGGCACCTAACTATGATGACCTGAAGAAGGAAACTGGGAAAAAAAGGACTTTATGTGGGTCACAAATAAATTTAACATCCTAGAGCCAGAATGATAATTTGAAAAGACCAACTGACAAATACTTTTACCAGTTTGCTGCAGGAGTAATAATGACAAAACTGAGCAAAAACCAGCTTTAATTCCAGAGAATGACTCAAACAATTCTCATCAATCCATTCCTTTCAAAGAACTATGGGCAGAAATGTGATTTTAGTGACTTTGTGACCGCTCAATCAAATCATTCATAGGAGATCTAATCAGATAAATTTTAAATTTCGGTACTTAGGAAGCCAGGATAAGCAAAATATTAAATTTTCAATGATTTTGAAAATTTTGAAGTGAATTAAAATAGATCACTTTTATCAAAGCTACAAATAATCTATCCCCTCATCCAAAACACCAGAACATTTAAAAAGCAAATGTTATGTAATAACTATAATATATAATGGGCCATTACTCTTTCTGTTCAAATTTGTTCAGAGAAAACAAGGAGAAGGGAGCTCTAACCTCACACTAATTTTAGACTTTATTTTAAATATATTTTGGAAACATCTGAGAAACTAAGTCAGGGAACACCTGAGATACATCAAGGCCTAAAAAAAAAAAACTCAACCATCTGGACTCTTGACTTCTTTGACCCTTTTGCCTGCTGAGCACTTGGAATTTTATTTTAAATACCCTCAATTTTTAAGATTGAATTCTCGGATAGAAAAGAAAAGAGACCACCGCAAGATCACGAAGAAATGTATGTGTCAAGTAACACTTGTCACATGAGTTGCTGCCTCACATAGTCCTGTCAAGCTTCACTCAACACCTAAGTGCAACGGGTTAACTCATCACAGTCATAAATTCCAACTGGTGAATCCAAACATGATGGTTAATTTTTGTAATCAAGAGATAAGAGAGGTTGGTTAAGACAGGTAAAACCAGGAACCCAAGATGCCGTTTGCAGCCATTTAATCATAAACATGGTAAATGTCTAAAATGAAAACCAAAGTGCACGAGATAAAGTAGCTCAGCCTGCTAAAACAATGCCTTGATTTAAGTGGGTGTACTGCACTCTTTATACAATTTGGAATATCATAACATTTAAGGCAAAATCAAGAATATTATTCTTGTTCGTTCGAAGGTTTTTGCGGCATGGCAATGAACATACGCAGAGCAATCCCGAAAGAAATGCAGAGCCAAGACTATTATTCTTTCACAGCAAATGAATTAACCAAGGGATACAAGTATCCCTGTGTAAAGCAACTTTTGCCAACATTGGCTATAGATGGAATTATGCAAGTTTCAATGAAATTGATTGGCTTAGATGGGATACCATAGATTACCTCCAAGAAAATAACCCAGAAGACGAAAAAATAGCCAAAAACGTTTCCTAGTTCAAAAATGTTGCACTCTCAATCTGTAGGATGAGTTGCGAGTAGGAAGGACAAAGGAAAATAGGATGACTGGGGTCTTAATAATTTGATACATGTTTTATCAAGCATGAGGCCTTCTCCACAATGGCAATTTTATGATGCTCACTGATCTTTAATGTCAAAAAAAACAACTTTAAATTCCACATGCATGACTTTCTTACATTAGAACATTATCTAAGAGAGAGTAAGCAATAGAGAATTGTGACCACTCTGGAATATACCCTTACTGGTCACTGTTTAGCATTAAACATTTTTAATTTCACTTCTTCTCCAACTCATGAGTTCTGGTAGCTATAAACTGAGTCTGTGGGTAAGACATCTAGACAATAGAGAATGCCACAAAGAAAACTTTTATAACATTTCTCAAATTTTCCATTTGCATGAACAACATGATAGAATTACTGATTCTTGAACAAGGTAATTGTAAAAACTTTTAAGCTTTTCATGTACCCACTGAAGCTGACTTTCCTGAAGAAAATACATCTAATCATGATTAAAATCTCTCAGGGTGTCTTAGGATGATTCTTCTGATGAAGCCTAGGACCTGATAACAGATTTTCTTAATGTATGTACTTGTGCTATAATTACTTTTTAATTGCAATAAGCTGAGTATTATGAAGGAAGCAATGGGGTCGTTTACCATATTTTTTTTATTGCCGAATCTGATAGAGTTTGTAAAATAAAAAGACCCGTATTTTTTCGTTTTTTGATCCGACAATTATTACCCGAGTTATAAGCGGCGAAAAACTGATGTTTTTAACCCTTTCGGAAAAGTGGGCGTGGTGCAACCTCTGACGTATATCGACTTCGTCGAATCAAAACTGACCCCGCGAAGCTACTTTGCCTTATCGTAACGGGGGGACACAGCTGACTCGGCCAATGGGAATGATTGCGACAGCATTTGTGCGAGCAGACCTTCCGAGAATCCCCCTCCACTCCCTTCCTCTCCCCTGAAAGCAGTCAAGGACGGGAGGAAAATGACGTCAATGTTATCACAGCAGCATTTTCGGTGGGCGTCACCTTTTGCTTATTTTAATTTTTGATTTATGAGTGAATGGTTGTGGTTAGAAGATTAATTTTTTCGCTAAAATTCTTTTTTCGTTTCCATCTAACGATTTCGTGTACAAAATTGCGATTTCGGTTCCGAGTAAACGCCCCCATTCTCCAAATTTTGTCTGATGCTTCAAATACCAATCTAAATTGGCATCACAAGTCATCAGCACCACTAATATGAGAAATTCAGTGTTAAATTGGTTTGAATTATCATTAATGACAATGAAAACAAGAAAGAAGGATCAATGTTCCTGCCCCTGATACAAACAAACTATTTGGAGGGCTTGGGATCTTGACTGCATCAATGACAACAAAATTAAATTGTGCTTGGTGTAATATTGAAATCTGATGGGATTATTCAGTTATTTTTGACCTATCACAAATCAACCTTAAGCTGAGGCAGTTGTAATTTTTGTTTGCTACCTAAGTGAAAGAAAATTTGTTGGTGCAAACCAAGTTCTACAGTTCAAGGCAGAGCAGATGGAAGACCCTTAAAAACCTATGGCCTTAATTAAATTTATTTTCATATGCCCCAAAGGGCAGCCACTTATGATATAATATCTGACACATGTTGCCATTTAGCAATGAAAATGGTCACACTGAGAAACAAGGCAATGCAATGTAAAGGACAAAGAGGGAACTGTTTCACAGAAGAAGTAACAATAACTAACTGTCCTTGCCTTTGATTGAGCCATGAAGATAAGAACCAACTATGGCCCTAGATGTGAGAGATGATTGAATGCACATATGCTTTTCTCCCACAATCATCATGTTTATGCATGTTCTCTAAGCTAAAGGTCAACTTATGATCACTATCCTAACGAAATGTAAGAATAAGTAATGAAGGTAATAAGTGTTCTTCAGATACAATGTCCAAAGAAACAACAAAAAAACTGCAATGATTATCTTATATTATAGGAAGTTTTGGCTTGTTTGGATGAGAATGACTTTTTTACGATCATGACTAAATAAGAGGCACAAAAGAATAGCCAGCTTTCTACCCATAGGCAATAGCTCTTCTACGGTTGAGGTTTATTACTCTTGACTGTTAGCTACACAAAAAGCTTTTACACACTTGTCATTTTTCAGCAATTAAAAGACTTCCAGTGTGGAGGATCGGGTTGGAGTGGTGGCTAAAGTACTGGCCTCCCATCCCAAGGGCTAACTTTTGATCCCCGGAAGTGGTGGATTTTTCAGTGGCAAACTGGTCCCTACTCGAATGCCTAGTGGAGAGCACTTCAGGTTCAGTACTCCGTCTATCAGACGTTAAGCCGTGGTCCCCTTGGCACCAGTCGTTAAGAGTAGGCTAACGCCAATGCCAGGTTTCTTTCCACCCTTCTTCCATTCCCTAAATACTCCTACCATTACCTAATTATCCACTTATCCTAAATGGCGTAAATTACCTCAGCTGTCGGTCGCCTCCCCTGAATAACTAACTAACTGACAAAAGTGACAAGAACATGTCATCAAAAAGGAAAGTACTGACATTACTAATGATATTTATGATGCAGTAATACCATCCAACTAATCAATAAATATCTCATAGGTGTTGATGGCCACACTTTTATTTTACAATGTAAACCAAGTTTTGGCCCACAGAATATTCCCAAAAATATAACTAACATGTTCAACAGGACATGTGCCAAAAAAGCACTCACCTGTCACAAAAAGTAAACAAATCGTCTCAAAATATTCCTCAAAATCAATGACTAAAATGCAAAAAACTACCTATATCAAAAATGCATGTGTTCAGCATCCTGGAATTGCAACTGGATGCAATCCCACTGGAAGCCTGAAATGCTCTACAAGAGCTGGTATCAGTTTTGTGATTGTTTTTTATTTTAATTTTTTTCTTTATTTTTTGTTTTTTTTGTTTCTTTTTTATTATATGAATACATAAATTTACTCAAAAATGATTTCGGTTATATAAAACATGGTTTTTCAATGTTAATCGGTGAAAGCATTTCACACTTCTTTTCATATAAAACTAATGCTTTAGTGAAGTCCTTCAAATAACAATTAAGGACATGAGAAGTGAACTCAGACTGGATGGTACTTTGAAGTGAAATTAAAATTTAAAAGTAGACCCAGTTCTGCAAATACTCGAAGAAATGACAGAACACTTGGCATTGGTGAGATGGATCTGATCCCTAGAATTAATCTATAGGAATTTCTTTGATTGACACAGGTGGGGAGGTAGCATCTTTTTATTGAAGCATCATCTGATGGGGTTGGGGCATTAATTTTTGACGGAGAAAGTCCTCTCATCTCTGGTAAGAGATGGGTGCACGTTGATGTTTCATCAATTCTCTCCATCAAAACAGTTCTTATTGACAGTCTTGATTTTCTAATCTTCTTCCTCCTCTTCATCCTCGTCGTCCAAACCAACGCACTTAGGGCACACTGGTTTCCCTTCCATCACATAGAATGACTTTCCAGAGACAGGTTTCTTGCAATCCTTCACATTAGCCCATTGCCAAATGGACATCCCCATTGGTGATGTGTGTCAGGTTGGTTTGGATGGTGGGTCAATGGGAATTGTGAAAGGGTGAATGTGTTGGTGATCAAAGTATACCAATAAAAGCATGAATGAGCAGAGTTCGATAAAACAAGATAAAAAAATATCAACCCAACTTTCCAAAGAATCTTTCAACTTATGTTTGATGCAGCATCATTTCAAAACAGAAAGCTATTACTTTGAAAGTGATAGGTAATGAAATGAAATAAAAGTGGCAATCAGGAGAGCCAATGAATAACTAAGCAGACAAAAAATACTTTCTGCCTTACGAATGATATTTTGAAAAAAAAAAGCAGAAAAGTTAACAATTGATAGCTAAAGAAAATGTATTCACTTTAGGGCAAGGAATGAAAAATGAACTTCTACAACTGCTAGCAAGTACAAACTATGAATCAATATAAAAATATTAAAACAGAAACAACATTGAATAATAATTTTAAAAAAATCACCTGGTGAAGCACATGAAGAAAACATCATCACATGGTTGAGGTACTGAAAAGAATAAATATTCAAATAAATACCAAACCAGGACTTACCCTGCAAACAAAGCAGTCCGGATGCCATTGCCCATTGAGGGCAGAGATATAATTCTCCATAATAGGCCTGTTACAGCCTCCGCACTTGGGGGCAAACATGTCGAAGTAGTCATCCTTGCAATATGGCTTTCCTTCTTTCTCGTGGAAACCCTCCTCTCCAAACTGTTTGCCACACTGGGCACAGAAGAAGTGTTCAGTGTGCCATGTTTTCTCCAGGGCTGTCACACATTTCTGCTCAGAAAACAAAAGACAAAATATATAACCATCAAGGATACACCAAAGAAGACATCACAGTGTGCATCTGGATGGCAAAAGTCATCCAACAAGAGTGAATGAGAACAAGTTTCTGATCCTAAACTCAACAGACTTACATCCAAAATGGGCCCATTGCAGTATGCACAGCGAGGGGAGAAGAGGTTGTGATAATCTGGTTCACAGTATGGCACCCCATCCCTCTCAAAGAAGTTGCGTGTGCCAAGTTCCGAGTTGCAGTGGTTGCATGTAAAATGCTCTGGATGCCATGTCTTACCCAAGGCAGTGATGACCTACAAAACACCAGAGTGATTATGAATGCTGATGGATGCGATTCAAGGTGCTAAGGAAATGTGACATTGGATCCATGATGGGAAAAATTTGGAAAGAGACAACTTCATGGGAGGAGCAGAATGACGTGTAGTGGAGGAGATCAGATAAAAAATTAAAAAAATAAGTTTTACGAAACTAGGGGAGATAAACAAATAAATTCTTAGCTTTTGAATGATATTTTCAAGGTATAACTGGCTTTTTTCATCCGAAACTCAAATGAAACTTGAAAGCTAAGGACTGAAGCCTTGAGTTGGTAACACAGGCACACCATGGCAAATAATCCAATGGCTTCCATGGAATTGGATAACTTCCCGATTTGGGCAACTTATGTCGCAACAGATTGATAGAAAATATTGCACTGCAGCAAAATAAAACCATTATGTAGCAACAGGTCAACAACACAGAGTTGGATCAAGAGTATCCAGTCCATGTCTCCGTGAACTCCATCCACCTCGTTCATTTGCACATTGACAATTGGAAACACCGGCGGTCAAAGAGGAGAGGGTGGGGCGCTTGATCCTGAGCCGGACTGGCAGGGAGGGGCTCTTCCTTCCTCGAGCATACCTGCCCCACGATGGGCTTGTCGCAGGCACTGCAGCACCCCTTCTGAGTCGTGTTCACACCCTGTCGGCTCATGTCCGCCTGCAAGTTGCCGAGCATGGAATCCAACTGGTTCTGCTTGGCACTGGGCTGGTGCCTGGGGTGGTGGTTGGTTCCCGGCGGGGACTGCGGCGGGTGGTGGTGGTGGTGGGTGTGGTGAGGGTGGGGACCCGGGGGCGGGGTGCTCTTGGTGGCCTTGTTCGGCTTGGCGTACGGGGAGTCGGTCACCGTCTGGTGCTGGTGGGTGCTGGCGTTGATCTGCAGAAGATTGTGAGTGGAGAGAGAGTGAATGATTAGATAAACATCGTCCACCTGTTCGTCTATCTTTACTTATCGTCCACCTTTCGCGATGAGGAAGCCTCAATGGAAATGAGGTGGTTTTGAAACAGGAAAGGGACAAAGTTAGAATAACACATTTGGGGGGTGAGACAGGGGAATTGGAGTGGGGCGAGAACGGTGTACTCAGGGAGGAACGGAATCCTTCGGAAGTGAGGTGGGCGGTTTTTTCTTTAGTTTAACGTCTTGGCATTGGGCCCGCACTTAATGGTTATCTATCCCCCGAAAAGCGGCCGACCAGGGAGGACCGAAGAACAACACGTTCCAAGACGCAAAATAAAAGACAGTGACGAGATCAACGTGAGAAGGAGGGACTGGAGGGTGGGGGAAGCGAAATCGATTTGAAAATCTTTGACCGCGAGAAACATGGTCAAGTGGAGGGCGAGAGAGACGAGGGAATCCAAAAAATCTACTGTTCACAATAGTTGCAATTTGAAAAATAGTTATGAAACACTTCCCTACTATATCATATCGGAGAGGCTACGAGAGAAACAATCATTAAACGATCAAAATCTCTTCAAACTCGTCTCCAAAGGACATCACGCACAAGCGTTATTGTATTTGGATGTTGGAGGGATCTGGAGTATGAAGCATTCCCTCCAAGCAACCGATAGAGATGACCATGAGAGTAAGATCTGCCCGCACAGGCGTACTGCGGTCATTTTTGTGAAGATCTAAGGAATACGGCATTTACGGTGCGAAATAACTTGGATCGCAACCTGAAGGTGCACCTCAGAAAGATCAACCTGTCTAGAGCGGTGCCTCACGTCCATTATAATCCTATGATGATTCTTCTGCACTATAGCTAAAAAGTTCTCTCGATGTTTTTCACGCTCGGGCTCTGGGATCGTAAAGTAAGTGCTCGCACAGTGCGCAGATGAACAAAGTTATTCCCCTCCTATGGTTTTTTACGCGTTAGATGAAACTTAGGGGTGGAGGTCTTGCGAAAATCAGGTTTCCAGCCTCTGTTATAGGCAGCACTTGGAAAAGTAATCGAAGAGTTAAAATACTGAAATTCTGCCGAAGATGACGTGACACTGACTCGAATTGCATACCAGAAGCATGGTAACTCACTATTTGAATGATTCTGTAACAAAATTCCGTAAATTATTTACACTCATAGCATTTGGCAGCCAATTAGCAGAATTCATTCAACCAACCCTGCTTTTATCCTTACATAGTATTTCTTAGAAGGGGAAACAGAAAAACCTCATTTTCGAACGGCTAATTTCCAGGAGTACGTTAAATAAGTAACGATGCTTCCGCCAAACATATGATCTAAAAATATGCCACAAATGAGCAACGGCGTTCTTCCGCGCGCAGTACGATACATTCACTTCCTCTCTCGGTTTCTAAAATCGGATGAACTAGATTTCCAATTTTCGCTGTCCGGCTCCTTCTTATTCCTCTTTTCCTCGTCTATAAAAAGGACGATAGCGGCCGGATCGGGACTGAGAAATCCGTTCACATCTCACAAATCACTCCACACTCAAGACTAAGATGACATGGTTGGTGGTCCACTCCTGGAGGGATACGGAGATCATTGGAATCAAGAATTTTAAACGCACGTAGATGGTGCTTCCTCTGTGAAAAACGCCTCTCTTCCTTGCCCACCTGCACGCCACTCCAACGAAAACAAAACTCCAATGATGTTCCTGCTTTCCCGAATGAACATTACACTTATCGATTAAAGTCCGGCCTTCTTTGAGTTAAGTTTTAATAGCAAAACGGTAAAAATTTTCCAAAATAATTTCCATTCAAGCTTAGCGGCATCTGGACACGACGAACGCACGCGCAACGTCTGGTACTGGACTGAAAATCGCATCCCGAGTCTTGAAACGTACGCGCGCACCGGTAATCAGGAAGAGAAGAATAACTCCAGCTCTCGATAACGTTGATAAAGGCAGGCTGTCCATTAACAGATCCACAACCAACGGCAGAAGACCGAGAAAAAGACGGGAGTGGGATCATTCAGCGGGAAATCAACATCCACACCGTGGGCAGAAGATAAGGCACGTAATCCAACAGGCGACGGAAGAGAAATCGCGCGCTAGGGACTAGTTGAAAGAATGAAGTGGCGAAGTTCAAGAGACGCGCGTTAGATCGTAAGGGTGCGAGACGGTTGGCGGCTAAAGGGCGCACGAGACTCGTGCGCTGCGTTATGTACCCTTGAGAGAGAGCAGACAGTGCAGACTTTCTCGACTGTTGAGGACGAGTGGTTCCAACACCTTCGGGTAGATGCTGATGAGAAACTGACGACCGAGACCAAGCGAGGAGGATTCGTCCCTGCTACCCCCTCCTTCTGCTCTACCCTTCCTATTTTCCCCACCCTGCCCACCCCACTGGCCCCGACGATACCCCTCCCCCCTATCCTTGCCCCTCTTCAGGAGTCCCTCGTGCTCCACTCCGCCATGCCAGACTTTCCTTGACCACGGACGCCCCACTCACACACCAGCACACAACACGAGCGGATATTTACCCCTTCCCAGCTTTCTCGAAAGCACCCATGCCCACCAACACTTCAGCCCTTCCTCCTCATCGTCCTCTCCCCCCACGCAGCAGTACCCTCTCCGCGGATATATATCCCGCCCCTTCCCTCTCTCTCAACACCACGTGGGCGCTCCGGATGAAAGATGGCGCCGGGTGCTAAGGGAGCGTCTCCGGCGCGACGCTCCCGCCATTTTTGATGTGGTCCCGCGCTGCTTTTTCGGATTACCTCCCCTTTTAGCGCCACTTTCCAAGGGGAAGTGTAACAAATTATTTACCTCAAGAAGAGGTGGAGAAGACTAATATGTAGGTATGATCTGCACACAGACTAACTCTTGGTAATGGAGGTAGGCGCCATACTGGCGAAATAGGTAGGATAAAACGTCTACTGATCTGGAGTAATCAGGGAAATGGTATAGCTTGGGTTACAAGCACAACCTTTACGCAGATTCGCCGCTTTTATTTGAACGAGTGATAAATACTGATCATCAAAAGAAGATTTTGTTCATTAAATTAGCATACTTTACTTTCCTAGCTTAAAAAATTAATCATATTTAGGAGACTTAAATCGGAATCATACTAAAATTTAAAAAGTAGCGTGCCGAGGCATGGAAACATTTCTTTGCAACGAATACGCCGTAAGACGATATGAAACCAATGAAGTACGCTACATAAGAGTAACACTCTCGATAAAAGGTGTTGAAGTTTATTTACAATCATCAGGTGAGTAAATTTGAGAGAAATGAAAAAATATGCATTCAATTGAAAGTAACCACGGTTTATCACTGAAGTTACAAAACAGAGACTAATTAGCAATAAATCATGGGACATAATCGATTCATAAGACTTATAAGTAGAAGGAACTGAAGGAAAAATTCGAGATAAAAATTAAGGCACATGGGCACAGAAGGAGATTTAATACAAGTTAAATAATTGGTGGCTATAATTATGAAAGAATAGGCATAGAGGAGGGGGGAGTTGATTTGCTACGTAAAAAGTATAGGCCCGTAGCGATTACAGTTAATGAAGGGCAGCAGTTGCCATACTTTGGGTGAAATACAAATGAATCAGTGACCAGAAGCTGGCCAACCATTATCATATCATTTCCCGAAAATATCCGCAGTGAATAAGAGATGAATTTAAATAGCAAGTTTAATGTTCAGGTATTATAGGAACGAAAATGGGGCACGCTTTTTCACCCTCTTATTTAAAATGCGGTAGAGATTAAAAATTAAAAGTGAATGACAGTGGCCAAGGGAAAATAGTAAGCAAACGGATGGATGCCATGAAGCGAAATACTCATGAATCTTTCGCGAAAACGTATCCAAAAAGTTAATGAAAGGAAGGGTGACGAATACAACACTTGCCCGGAAGAGATCGGATAGTAAAGACACCAAAAAGCACTCCACCACTACAAATGGCAGAATGGCAGTTAAATTTTAATTGGTACGCGTTGGCAAATGACCGAACGGGAGACTCTTTGATGCGACACAGGTCGGCTACTAGTTTCGGTCTGACTGCGAGTAATTTAAATTAGATTATGCAATAAATATATCCACCGCTCAAATGAACGTGTGCACGAGAAAATGGGAGACATGGGACCAGCTACAGGACCGTTTAATCATTAATTAAACGTTATCGCTCTAAATCGGGAGTCAAATTGGCATGAGTCCCATCCCCTGCACCGAAATGGGGAGGTTATTTCGAAATCGCGGAATATTTTTAAATCGTGGGGAAAATCGCGAGTAATTTACGATCTGACGAGCGAAAAAAAGAAGAGGGGGAGCAAGAGCGTTTGCACTAAACTCGAAAAAAAAATACAGTGCTCCACTGACTCCTCCAAGTTATCACCTGTCCCGGCGAAGGGTCGTCTAAACCTTCTGCATCCCTCAAGAGTGACTATATTTTCATACTCTTGCTTAACCATCCACCAAAACGAAATCCCATAACACACAAAAAACGGCTGCGGTAGTCGGGAAAGCGTCGGTCCGGCCGTTCCAAAGGTCACGAGTTCGAAAATCAACTTACGACCGAACAAAGGATAAACCCAGCATCCGCAAACATCGCTCTCTTTATGATTTATAAAATCGCTTTAGGAATCTCGCATATGACTACCATTCATTATCTGCTCATACTGTTTGAGTCATTAACTATTTGTCTCGGTAAGTCGCGCCAAAGCGTAATGACCCTAGCTGTCGAAGCACCCTTAAACCAAATACCGAAACTCGAGCCAAAACTGCTAATTTTTTTTTTTTTTTTGCGGAGAAAAATTATATTTCATACAATTCCCGGGATTGTAATCCTTTCGCATAATATAACCTTCCGTCAATTGCTTACATTATGACTACAGAGTCTCTGGGTCTATTAAGCGCACAGAATGGACTCGCCGATGTAGCTCATGAGAAGTAATCAAGGTGAGGAGTTATCTTCTACCTGGAAGTTTATGAGTTTCAACGATCAGTGCGGTGTCATTAGGCAAATGTATGCGACAAATTAATGACCGCACAACCAGAAGTGAAGAATAGAGGGTCCCAGTTCTATGAATCTCGTGACTTCAAAGGCAAACGAGGAACAGGTAAGTAGGGGTAAATATCCCATAAATTGAATGGAGACATACTTTCGAACTGTGGATACCGAAGAAACTTGCCAAGCGTAATCTCTCTTCACTCTATTACGTTCAATTGATTGTTTAAAAAAATTAATTGGACAAAGATATCGTCAAATAAGTTTTTTTATCGTCTGTATCACCTACGTACAATTTTAAGCACAAAGGATTTGACCTTTAGGAAGTAATGAACCATTTTATGTATTAGTTACTAAGTATTAATCGATTATTGAAGTATCGATTATCTAAGTATCACTCGATAATCGAAGTATCGATTTAATACTAATTATTACTCAACTTTATAGTAAACTTCATTGTCGACTCTTAAAAACCCCGGTGTATTAAATTACGCACTTTCAGGGGACAAAAATGCGGTTGACAGGACTGAAAAATGCGTGATGTAGTCAAAAGTCTTGTTTAATTAATTGAAGGGCTATCCATATATAACGTAACGCTGATTTTTACCCCTTTTTGAATACCCTTTCTCTTTATAACGCTGCGAAACATTCTCAATGACTTTCCCACGAATTACGTACCGCTGTCAATAATCTCTTTCAATTTTGTGTATGGTAATAAAGGTAAAATAGTCCCCCATTCGGATCTCCGGGCGGGGACTACCCGAGAGAGTACATCAGTCAAATGTGATACACTTTTTAGGGTAGGAACATGGAACGTGAGATCGCTTCGGACCTGTGGAAGACTGGAGAACCTGAAGGTAGAAATGCAAAGAATGGACCTCGACGTATTAGGAATCAGCGAAATGAAGTGGCCCGAAGAAGGAGACTTTTGGAGTGGAAGCTACAGGATTATACATACAGGATCATTAAATGGTAATGCTGGAGTAGGGATCATGCTCAGAAAGAGTGTGGGAATGCGTGTGAAGAGCTTCCTGCAGTACAATGAAAGGATAATAATGGTGAAGATCGAGACCAAACCTGTAGATACTGTGGTGGTGCAGGTTTACATGCCTACGACTGACTATGAAGATGAAGAAGTGGAAGACGTCTACGAAGATATCACGGAAGTTATAAAACAGGTAAGAGGAGAAGAAAACCTAATTATTTTAGGAGACTGGAACGCTATCGTCGGCGAAGGTCAAGATGGAAGAATAACTGGAAAATACGGATTGGGAAACCGAAACGAAAGAGGAGAAAGGCTGTTGGAGTTCTGCACTCAACATAAGTTAGTGGTTGCCAACACATTGTTTAAAAATCACAACCGCAGAAGATACACATGGAAAATGCCAGGAGACAGAAGAAGATGCCAAATAGACTACATTTTAGTGAAGCAGAGATTTAGAAACCAAGTGAAGGACTGCAAAAGCTACCCTGGGGCAGACATCGACAGTGACCATAATTTAGTGATGATGAAATGTCATCTAAAATTCAAGAAATTGAAGAAAACAAAGAAGAATATATGGCAAGTAGAAAAACTAAAGGAGGCTCAACATCAGCTGGCATTTCAAAAAGCAGTGGGAAACAACATAGGAGAGAACCTGAATGAGAAATCAGTGGAAGAGCGTTGGGAAAACATTAAATGTGGACTACAGGAAGCCGCAAAAGAAGTTCTTGGAAGAAGAAAAGTTGCCAAGAAGAAGCCATGGATCACGGAGGAAGTCTTAGAATTGATTGAAGAAAGAAGAAAGTACAAGAATGCGAAAACTGAAGAAGGGCTGCTCTGCTACAAAAGAATAAGGAACGAAATAAGTCGCAAAGCAAGGAAAGCTAGAGAGCTGTGGTTGAAAAATCTTTGCGAAGATGTACAAAGCAACCTTGCACTTGGAAAGGTGGAAGCGGCCTACAGCATAGTGAGGAACCACTTCAAGGAACGGAGCGCAAGATGCAATGCCATAAGGGACAAGAATGGAGAAATTTTGATTGAAAACGAGGACAAAGTGAAGAGATGGAAAGAATATCTGGAAGAGCTATACAATGGAAAAAATCTCAGCACAAAAGCTATTGAAGAGGAAAGCGAAGTGGAAATAGATGATATGGGGGCATCAATATTAAGATCGGAATTCGACGCTGCAGTAAGGGATCTTCGGATGAATAAGGCCTCAGGTATTGATGATGTCCCTGCAGAACTAATTAAAAATGCAGGAGAGAAGACATTAATTCATCTCTACAAAACCATCTGCGACATGTATTCAACAGGGGAAATTCCAAGGGACTTCGAGAAAAACATCATCATTCCTATTCCCAAGAAGAAGAGAGCGGAGAAATGCGAAAATTTTAGGACTATAAGCCTGACGACACATGCATCGAAGATACTGACCAGGATCATCTACAGAAGAATAGAACAAAAAGCAGAGGAGTTCCTGGATGAAGATCAATTCGGATTCAGGAAAAGTAAGGGTACAAGGGAAGCAATATTGGCCCTTAGGCTACTTATAGAGAAGAGAATGGAGAAGAACAAACCGACGTTCATTGCATTTGTGGATTTAGAGAAGGCCTTTGACAACGTGGATTGGGATTCAATGCTTGGAATTCTGAAGGGAATTGGAGTGTCCTACAATGACCGAAGAATTATACACAGTCTGTACAAAAACCAAGTTGCTGTGATTAAATCTGGACCCAGCTGTGAAGAGGCAAGAATAAGGAAAGGAGTGAGACAAGGCTGCGCACTGTCTCCCGTAATTTTTAATGTTTACATCGAGAGAGCCATAAATGAAGTCAAGGAGAAGTGTTCTGGAGTGAAAATCCACGGAGAAACAATCAGTATGCTACGATTCGCTGATGACATAGCTCTCATAGCAGAGACAGAGAAGGAGCTGAATAAGATGCTAACAACCATGGAAAGGACTATGGCCAGATATCAGCTGAAGATCAATAAGAAGAAGACTAAGATATTGGTGTGCAGCAAAAGAGAAGAGGCGAAAACCAACGTTAAACTAGGAAAACAGAAACTGGAAGAGGTGAAAGAGTTCTGTTACCTGGGAAGCAGAGTAACCAACGATGGACGAAGCAAGAAAGAAATAGTGAGTAGAATAGCCCAGGCAAAGAGGGCATTCTCTCAAAAGAAGAATCTACTTACAGCAGGAAATACAAGCATAGAAGTAAGGAAACAGTTCATCAGAACATACATCTGGAGCATTTTTCTTTACGGCAGTGAATCATGGACGATGACAGCAGCGGAGAAGAAAAGGGTAGAAGCATTTGAAATGTGGTGTTACAGAAGAATGCTGAAGATTAAATGGATCGACCGAGTAAGTAACGAGGAAGTGCTAAGAAGAGTAGGAGAAAAGAGAAGTCTGCTGACAACTCTAAAAAGAAGAAGGGAAAACTTAATCGGCCATATCTTGAGACACGACGGCCTGATGAAGACTATCGTCGAGGGAAAAGTGAACGGGAAGATTGGAAAAGGCAGGCCTCGTATGAGATATATGGAACAAGTTGTGAAGAGTGTAAAAGAGAAGAATTACGTCACAATGAAAAGGTTGGCCGATAGAAGAATCGAGTGGAAAGCTGCGTCAAACCAATCCTAGGATTGTTGACCAATGATGATGATGAATAATTCCCAAGTTACTTGCCAATGCTATTATTAAGGTACTAATCATTATTTTTGTCACCATTATTATTTAAACTTAAGAACGAATTTATAATATACCTTTCTCCCAACGTAACGGAAGGCTCAGCCCTCCCTCTTTGTCAATAGTGCATCTATCCCGATCCCCCTCCCCATAGCGTAACGTATCTGAATTACCTCTAATTTTAGTTAATTTAGAATTTTAGAATTATTTAATGAACTTCAGCACCGAAGAACCGAAGAGTTACGAGGAGAAAGACAGAAATACTAAATAATAAGAAAAATAAAGAGATATAAAAAGTAAAGGCATGCTCAAATCCGCAGAATAATTACTATTGTTTTAAAGTCGGATTAGTTCATTCGAACAATTGGGTACTCGTAATAGCGTGCATAATAAGTCCCTTAACCCACAGCAGCCAATTTGAATCTTAACCACATTAAATCCTACAAGGGACCGTTCATTTATTACGTTACGCTAAAGGGTGGGGAGGGGATCGGTCGAGCCGATTGTAACGATGCATATGTAGCACCACCTTTAATTAACTAGAAGCCTTACGTTATTTTTAAAAGGGAAAGATAATTATTTATCCATTATTTGTTAAAATAATACCGATAATCCGAATTGGTGAGTAGACAGTAAATAATGATGTTGCGAAATAAGGTAATTATAAAGAATGCCTACTTAATCATTCGCAAAACAGGGAGAATTCATTGGGGAGAATACCTTATTCAAAGGGGGTCTTAAAGAATGTTACGGACCGTTAGAGGGGAAAGGCGAGGGAAAAAGTGGAAATTCAGCGTTACATAATACATAGGTTGCCTCTAATTCCAATATGCGTTTACCCCAAATAAAAACAATCTTAACAGTTCTGACCGTATTAGAGAGCAAGAAATTCACGGGACATTACGAAAACGCGATCTGTCAACTAAAAAACTCCAGGGTGCAATTCCATTTCGTCCCATCAAGAATGCACTCCCCATCCTTTGACGGCAGAGCCCGACCTACCCCTCGCCGATTTGTTGAACCCTCCCCTTCGGCAGCATACAGACATGGAATCGCCGAAACCATTTCCCCGCCGTGAAGAACGAAACAAACGCTCTTCCTTCCTCCCTTCCGCGACGCAAAAATGGCCACACGAAAACGTAGCTTAATGGCGACGCTGGGTTTTTTTCCGCCCTTCCTACATTACCAATAAATACTACAATTATCTTGCCGCCCACGCTTCCCTAATGGCGTAAATAGCCTTGGATGCCGCTCACCTACCCCACTGGCAACAGAAATAACAAAGGTTTACTATCTATTCCCAGGTAGTAGTAGTTATTCCGGGAAGGGAACCGAAAGATGAGTTCATTTCCTTCAAGTAGGTTCTGCACTTGTAGGCGCATCAGACAAGGGATATATGTACTTAAGGATTGGAGTTGCAGTAATTGTTGCAGTGGGATATATAAGGAACAAGCTGACCCGGCCACGCGTTGCTGTGGCTCAATCTGGTTAAATGGAAAGCGCACGTTTATAGTATGTTTAATTTCACAATTCTTATGGGTATACAATATATCTCAGCTGATCGATTGTTTTGCAGCTGGACACGCATATTTGTATATAATTTTAACGTCTTTACATGTCGTCACAAAGTAGAATATTTCAGGCAAGCATTTATTTCATCCGCTAGTGTCAATCGAGGAATTACAGGTAATGTTTGCCTGAAATATCGTGCAAGCAATATTAATGCGTTCTCAAATGGTCTCAGGATTCAACGGAAATCTTGCAATGATCGATCCAGAGCCTCGAGCGATGCTTTGTGCACCATTGTGCATTCATCCCAAGCAATAAGTTGGCATTTCTGAATAATATTTGTCCCATGCCGGGTGATTTGAATATGTTGCACGTGAGTGTGTCAATGAATTGCAAGTTCATTGGGATGCACATCCCGTCTCCAGTGTAATATTGTATTCTCGATATTGTACAAACCTTCATGGAGTGAACAAAACAACTAACCAAAGCTTCATGGAAATTGTATGAATGTTGTGGTAATGCATGAAGTTATCAATATTGTATCGATACAGTATCGATATTGTAATGATACTTTATAAAACTTTGATAAAAAACACCTAAATATTTTCACCTCAATTTTGTATCAACAATGTATCGATGTATCCATATTTTATCGATATTATATCGATACAGTATCGACCTTGAATTATCGATTTTGTAGAAACCTTCGCGGAGCGTACTCAATAACTTTCCAAAGTTTCATGGCGATCCGATGAATGGTGTAGTAATGCATAAAGGACAAACACATTATATACATTCGATACAGTATCGATATTGCAACGATACTTTCCTTTTAAAAAACTAAATAATTTCACCTCAATTTTGTATCAATAATGTATCGATTTATCGATACTTTAGCGATATGATATCGATAAAGTATCGATATTGAAATATCGATTCCGTAGTCCTCTTTTCGGGAATGTACTGAACAACTTCCCAAAGTTTCATGGCGATCCGATGAATGGTGTAGTAATGCATAAAGGACATACACACACACATACACACACACACACATACATTCATTTTTATATATATAGATGGAGAAAAACTGGAGGAAAACCCGAAGTTCGCATTAGCTTACTTTTACGAAAGGCACCAAGTGGTCCACGGTTTAACGTCCCGTTCGACGGACGGAGTGCTGAACTTAAAGTGCTCTCCTTACAGGAATTAAGTCGTGATCGGTAAACACATGAAAAACTCTCAATATGATCAGCGAAGGGTTATCTTATTATTAGGTTGCACGAAGTATCGCCGAAAAAGTCTAGAATGCTTAGTCGCTCCACACGAAGGGTGGAGTGAAACCAGGCGCCGGTATTAGCTCACTCTTAAAAAATGCAAAAAGGGGTTTAACGACCCATCCGACCGACGGAGCACTGAACTTTAAGTTGTCAACATACAGTTGTCAAGCGGGGACCGGGAGATCAATGAAAAACCTCTGTCAGTGCTGGGATTCAATCCCGGGCCCTCGGGAGATGGAGGGGGGGGGGGGGCAGTAATTACGACACATTACCAACCTGATTCTCATTTTCTTCTCCCTAAATCCCAGTTTTCGAAAATTATAATCACGGGCATTCTTATGAAACCTAAAAACCAAATAATTACGACAGGAGCCTTGTTTTTCACGGGGTCGGGGATCTCACGGACATCTTGTTCATTGTCGTTGGGCCCTGAAGTTCAAACGGCCACGGCGAAGGTTGGGGGAGGAGAAATAGAGAGAAAATGAGCGAAGTGATGTAATCGGTCACCAACGTACCAACAGAAAGCGTTAACTGAACTAAGAAAGTCTAGCAGGTGAGTAATTGCTCAAATGTAGCCAATTTGGCTCCAGGTAGTCAAAACGGTCAGGTGCGACCATCATTCAAAGTCACCGAAAATCCCCTTTCACCATTCTCTTCCACCAAAAATGAAGGCGTAGATTTATTTTGAAGTGAATGAGTTCGAGACACTTATAAACCATCTAACGACACTCTCCAGCAGCAGTGAAAAAGAAGCTACGACAAGTAGCCAATTGGCGATGGGACGTCTTTAAAGCCGCACTTCTGCAAAACAATTCTTTTTTAACTCTTCATTATTGCAACTGCTTTCTGTTACTCCACTCCTTACTTTACATAATTCTATCTCATTTCCGGTATACACAAGAAAAATTTTTATTTCACTCACATTTTCAATGAATTCTCATTTGTTCAGTTTTTTCCTGCTTCGGATTTCCCACAAAAGCATCACAGTATTTATAATTCAACTTTTTTTATGCTTACTGATTGTGAGGTTCTACGTATACTAGAAAGTCTCAACTTTTTCGAGTTTCCTAATGCGAGCGTAGTGTGTTCCCTTCACAGTGACGCAACAGTCGAACCATTTCCAAATTTACTTTCCCAAAACTCTACATAGAAAATTATGAATCAAATATACTACAAAAGTATTCGCAGGATATAATTCTAATTTAATGAAAATTGGAAAGTTGAGGCATTTACATGATTCATATTATTTTTAAATCAAATGTTTGTAGACACTGATATCGAATACATCAATGCGCACGTCACAGGCACAAAATATAACTGTAATTAGGTAGGAGTGACCTTAGGGAGTCCAGCATGAAGTCTATTGCAGCAGTATAGAACGTTGTTAAGCTAAATATGTTTCAAATTAACGAGAATGGTATGAATTTGAAATTTTATGCCCTCAATAGTCACTACTCCGATTAAGCAGTCTTTGGTTTTTAGGTGCTCCAACAGCTGAGGTTATGTCGCTATCGTCTAACCTATGATCTTAATCATAGGATTAGCAAAACATCCATATCCTAGTTGGGATTCGAAACTACGATCTTTAGATTGCCAGGCCAGTGCGTTATCGACCGGTATATAGCTATTCTGACTGAGGATACACACGAGGTACTTGTATACCCCTAAGGTATTGTTTTGAAATGTCTAAGATGCAAGTCTTTTTCCGAGTACTACGCAATCAGTTCCTCAAACTTAATGATATCAAAAACACTCTTCCTCTAATTTGAGGGTCGTCCAAATGATGTATTCTCTGCATAAGAGAAAAGAATGGGGGTGTAATGACGCGATGTATTGGAAAATTAAGTGCCCAGAGAACACAACGCCGAAAAAGTATACATACGCATATCCTACTAAATCTGAGAAAAGACTAAAAAAACTTAGCACATCAGCTAAAAAAACTTAATCCAGAGTTTGACTTAGCCGGAAGGTCAAAGATATGCGCGATAATGCTGCACTAAGCCCGGCTTACAAGCAATAATCTATCCCACACATTGAGCAACCAGAATCACCTTGGAAGAAACTGACGTGGGAGACTGCACGGAATTATAGAAGAGGCCTTCCTTTCTGCAAAGCTTTTCACCCATTCGCTCATATGCCAATACGCTATTCTGATGTACGTCACGCTGATTTCAATGTCAATTGATTCTCGGTACCCAACCGGACTGTGAACCTGAAGGTCGCGGTTTCGAATCCCGTCCTGGGGATGAGTGCTGCGAGTCTTAGGATTAAGTTTAGGATGAAGTTAAGCTAGATTATGAGATGTAACCTTAATAAATTGGGAGCACCTAAAATGCTGAATGCACTGCTACTCGATTCCCTCGCGAAAAACGGCATTTAGTTGGATAGAGCCAAGGACAGAATAGACAGTGAAGGAAAGAAAGAGAGGAAGAGATTGGAAAAAATAACCACGCGAGAGAGAGAGATAGAAGCTATCCATACTGAAAGTGTTCCTGCAGTCTCTGTTATGTATCGCCAGCGAAAGGAAAACAACATATTCACATGGAGTGCGCAAACTTCTCTCCCTCTTCCCAGCTACTTGGCTTCCTATTTGCTCCAAACTTTACTCTCCACCGCCTCTTCATTTAAAAATAAGCCACTGCATGTCCCTGACTACGGCACTGACATAATCATAGAAACGTGGTATTTATATTTTCCTAATTTTTCCCCAGGTAAACGCGTTGAACATGGTTGGAGAGGAGAGATTTCTGTCAGAAATTAGGAGGAGCCAGAGTATGTGGATGGAACAGGTACTGAGGAGCGATGGAATGATGGAGGTCGTTACTGAAGGTTGAATGCTGGGTAACCGAGGGCGAGGAAGAGAGAGAGAGAAAAGGTATTAATAACTATTGAAGTGAATAGTTATTTATTTTGCTCCGGGCATCATCCATTGAGCAATTAAGTGAACTAACTTTGACTTTAACATAATGACAAATAAACAATAACATGAAAATATATAAGGACAATATGTTAATTAAGTGAATCCTGATGCACAGGAATAAATAAGTTTATATCTTGGTACATAAACATTGTCATATTGTGCAATTAAATTGATATGCTAGAACAACTCCAAGTTTAGAAGAAGTTCGTATAGAAAGAACGTTCCTTAAGAAACTGTAAAGAAACATTTCTTTACAGTTTCTTAAGGAACATGTACTTTTTACGCCGTTCCATCGTTTGGAGGCAGTGATTATTAATTACTTATGGTAAAGTATTGTGGATAGTATGAAGGGAGTAGTAACGGAGTAGAAAGTATGCATACTTTATGTGTGGATAGTATGTAACATGTGCCTTGAAGAGAGAAATTGGGCACGGATAGATAAATGAACACAATGCAAAGTTAAGTAGGGAAACTTCATCAAAACCTACCCTAACCGGTTGCACACTAGCAATCAGGGAAGATTTTGACATCTCTACTCAGGTTTCCATTGAATTTTCTATAAAGCTCCTACTCTAAACTATTTCTCCCTACAAATAAGCATATTTCCCACCTCTGTCTTAATACTATCCAATATGCCTAATCTTTTTTACCTTGTCCTCTCTTATCCAGAAATTGTAAGCTTCAGTAACGGCCTAAAGAATCCTTGTGTCCCTAATTCCCAATTTCAACCACTAAATATCCCTCCTTATTCTCACCAGAAACTTGTTACTTTGACAGGAATCCTAGGTAAGGATGTTGCGGAATATTAAGCAAGAAGTTGGCGTTTTATGGCTGCGAAACATAGACCTTGGGATTGGATGGTGTGAAAAGATTGGAAGCGTTTTAGACGTTGGTAGAGGAAAGGTATGATTAATTGAAGAATAAGATAAGGACTGATAATGACGTGCTGAATATTGCTATGGAGGAGAGTAAGTACTTAAAGATATTATGAGGAGGCAGAGTGAGTGGCCAAGTACTAAAAAGCAAAGAAGACTTCATGACATAATGAAAGGTTGACTGAAGCAATGACGGGTTTAATTATTACCGTAGCGATAAAGCGTACGATAAGACACGTTCACAACTGACAAAAGAGAGTAACAGTGGTCCATGAAAACCTACCATAACCGGTAGAGCCCCGCTAATCTAAATTGAACATTTGGACGCAGCTAAGAGCACATGAATTCCATCACACACTCGGAATTTCATTACGATAACATTGAGAGGCAATCTTATCATCACTCACCATAAATCCTTAAGTTGATTAGACGTGCTTCTACACGTGACCATTCTGCTGACTAATCTCTTCAGATGGGCACGACTCTTCAAATCTTTATCCTTCACGATTTATGCTCCCTGTACTTCACCCAAGCTCTACTTATGTATCACCACTTCCCCGCCACTTTACCTTCACGTAATCCCTTCCCGAGGCCATCTTGTCTCAATTAGCGGAGCCTGGGTAGGTTGTCCCTTTCTCGTTTCAGAATTTCTATTGGGTTAATTTCTTCTCCTAATCTTCTTTGAACCGATTTATCACTCATTTGGTGTATTCATTTGTCTTTCATTATTATTTCATATTACCTCATTACAGAAGCTTCTCGTGATTCCTTTTTTGGAGTTACTGAAAGCAGAATTGGTTTTGGTCTTAAACACAAGGCAAACAAAACATCTATGCCAGAAGCGGGATTTAAACCCGCAACGTTTGGTTTGCCAGGCGACGTTGACGACGTGGTTTCCAAAGGCTGGATTGGAAGTAATTGTCGTTCTCCATTGTTAAGAAACTCATTTCAGCTAAAAGTTACATTAAAGAATTCCGTTGATTTCAGGGTCGTATTACCAGGTATTATCATATTTTTCATCTAGTAGAAATATACCTTCTCCTGCGGGTCAATTCTGTAAATGTCATAGGCGTCATAAGGGCGATAACTTTGACGGGCAACTTATGACGGCTATGCCATTCGAGCGATTCCATAAGCTACCGCCATAAGGCTTATGACGCCTATGACGGATGACGAGTGAACAGTTGCGCATCGCGATGAAAATCTAGATTTTCGTACGTTGGCAGTCCTAAGAAAATGAGAAAAGCCCATGGCACATTCATCAGCTGTGACTTGGAGCAAACTTGTAAACAAATAATGAAGATGAAGTCTGTTCAAGAGAGTATAAAAGTCAAATCTTTCGAAAGTAATTACTGCATGCCATGTACTGATGTTATTTTCATTCATGGATCCGTATTAATGTGGCTGAATAGCAACTTAAGAACGAATGGTTTTTAGTTAATGACGACAAATCGAACGTATTCTATAAGTAATACTAACGTTCTACAAAACGGATGTAATCTGAAATAGTCCACTAAAATATAATGCTTTCGTGAATGCGTAGTGTTAGAAATACGATTTGATCATGTATATGTTCTCTTAGCGGCTGATATGGCTTGTATTTTCATAATTTCATCGTACTAGCAGAGGAAATGATTAAGGGTGCATGAATAATGAAAAACTTGAAGTACGATTAAAAGTGGGTAGTTATAGAAGTCAGATTTATCTTAGTCGATCTTCAGTAAGTCATTTAGCCATACGACTACAGTCATTGTTGCATGACCCAGAGGATTGCTGAATGAGATCAATCACAAGCAATCGTTAGGGGAAATTCAGACCTTACATATATAAGGAGTATTTGCGTGTTACAACACTACAGATTCACAATTTTAATTACAATATTGCTATGCTTTTACCTGTCACCTTGATCTCTGTCCTTTTTACAAATCAAAACCACAAGATACCGTTTTAAAAAAAACTCTCCTATTCTGAGATCTTATGACGGCTATGACCGAGCTATGAGGCCTATGACATCTACAGAATCGCTTCTTATGACGCCTATGACATTTACAGAATTGACCCGCTGGGTTATATTAACTTGATATTCTACTTGCATAAGCCCACCGAACGTTGCACAATTTCTACTCAACGGATATGACTGGAGATATGAGAGAGAAGCGTGGGGGACACGTTTGAGACATTAGATACCTTATATCCGAAAAAACTTTAATATTGCTTCGACGCAACATTCTTGACGGATCCTCAGAAAAAACGGGACGGGATCACGGATCCTTCTTTCGCATTATCTTTTTTTTTGTTATCAATAACGCGAACTTACCTTGAAGCGCACTGCTCACTGTAAACTTCCAAATGACTAGTACTCAAAATTGAAATCGGTAAATTAAAACGCTGGACAATATTGGAAGAATTGGCGTCACATTTTCGCTTTCCAAAGTACAATTAAAAAATAACGAAAACGCGATCATGCGTGTAACGAAGATCCATGATTGAGCCCTTAAGAGTGCAACCAGTATAAGTCAAGTCCTGTGCCCGGAAAGGAGCACAAAAATTAACAAACAAAACGGTATGATATTCCTGAGAATTACTCGATAACATCCAGCACTCAGTGAAGTACTATTCTCTGCGGCAAACACTTTTTGTAAATAAACCTAGCATTCGCTATCGTAGTTGCTATATGAATAACTACAATAATGCAACAATGCGGACGCGATAGTTATACATGTACGAGGAAATACAAAGCTACACTCATCAATTACGCTCTCAATGCTATTACGACAGATAAAAAATCTAACTGCATAGAAAATGCATTGTGGGTCACAATATGTGCTATTAAGAATTGGCGAGAGAGGGAGTATCCTACGATTACGATCGTTATAGATAAATGGACCGAGGTCAATGGGGTAGCGATGATTTCTTTGATGCTGCTACCGCCACGAAAGTCCCGCCGGACTTTAGCTCGTGTGCTCTCGCAAGCGCCCTCTGTTGCCACCACACAGCCCCACGCCACAGTCCCACGCGGACTCCACCGGAAATCGATGGAGAGTGGATGCAATGTCGTAAATAACATTTCGATCGAATGACCGCAAAGGAATGGGATTCAAAGTCGAAGAACCACGTCACTCTCCACTGCCGCGGCGGGTTTGATGACCGTCACGAGGGATCATCGATCAATTTAAACGGCCCGCGAAGGCGATGACTGCACGTACACAGAGTTAATTTTATCGTGCTCGGAAAGAAGTCATCTCGCTGCACATGGAGTGAAGTCTCTCCGCCTCCACGGAGCTCAGTCGGTGGCAGCCGACTGCGACAAACTGCGATTACAGGCCAAGAGGCGGAACAAAATGAAGATCGCTGTCGGACACACTCATTTGAATCCAGCAACTTGTCTCTTAAACAACATAGATTACGGTTATTTACGGTAAGGGTTAATGAAGGTATAATGCTCTCCCTTATGAAGTCATAAGGGAATGCGTTGAGAGCTAAAATGCCGGTCAAATGTTATCGGTCACATAATTAAATTCAAAATGTACTCCTGTAACTTGATCGCATACGGGATAACTTCTAAACAGAGGAAACAAATTCCGGCGAGATATGGAGGAAGTTTTCCATTATGGATAAATGAAAGTACTTAGTGGACTCCACAGTAGTTTTATATATTCATAAGGGATAGCTTCTAATTGATGGGAACAATAGATCGGAACAAAAATTATCTCTGGTTGGGGCCAATACAAAAGAAAGCTAGTCGATAGGATATTTTGACCAGAATGTAGATGCTTTGTCCGTAATCCAGTTCATAAGAATGAATATTGGACATTGTTTTCCATTTTTCGGTTAGTTCCGTTCAGGAATCATAATTCCTACCGGGCGTCTTTCAAAGACCGGACATCTGGTAACCCTATTTATGGTAGCAGTTGTTGTAGAGGAAGGTTTTATGGTGCTCCAAGTGCTATGGTTTTATTGCACCGCCTAACACATCTTGATCCTAAGAAAAACATAATACCCATGCCCAAGGGCCGAAGAGGTTCGAATCCGCGACCTTCGAGTTGTAAGGTCGTCGCGTTATTGAACTTACTGTCGTGGCCGACCGTTAATTATGGATATGATGACATTGTTACTCAAGAAATGATCGTTGTAGCAGAAATTAGGGTGGGGCTAGCGACAGCTGAGGTAAATTGTACCTTTAAGAATTGGCGGGTCGTAGGGTGGATCATAAATTTGGTTTGAAAGTTAATCAAGATAAACATTTTTTCAAGCGAATGGAATACCTACGGACAACCATTCTCTCTCGATCGAAAATTTTCATTTCATCGAAAAATAAACGCGTTTCTGCCTCATAGGCTTTAATTGAAACACAAAACGCCCTCTGCCTGACCCATTTATAGTAAGTCACGATGCTTTTAAGTATTACCCGATCAAAACTTCAAATTACCGGAAAGTCAAATAGAATTCCCAAAATTATCCATATTTTTTCCGATATATTTACCTTAGGCGTAACTGAGCACAATTATTACTTCTGATTGGGATCTATTGCATTATTTTGAAACGCAAACCTTTGCAGGATCATTGGATCTAAAGGCCGCTTTACACGATACAATTTTTTGTACAATTTCTTGTACAAACTCTTGTATAAACTTAACGAAATTGTGTGTTTGTCTGAATGGAATTAGAACAGGTTCTATTTCCCGTTCAGTCATTCAGACAATCGCACAAGTTTTCGTACAATTTGCCGCTTTACACGGTACAATTTCCTCATACAAGAGTTTGTACAAGAAATTGTACAAAAATTGTATCGTGTAAAGCGGCCTTTAGACACATCGTCGGGCGTCACTTCGAGAGGTGAAGGGATACTCATGATGATGAAATAAAGTCGCTTTGCATTCTTTTTCACGCCGAAATAATTACGCCTAAGTAGTATCGATAGAAAGAGTTGGATCATAAAGGTGATCCATTAAAGTAAAGCGCGAGAGATCGTTATGTGCCGTAAAGGAAGTAAAAATATGAGACGCTTGGGACAAAGTAATGACGATGAAAAAAACAATTCATACTTTTTCACGCCGTAAAAATAACACAGACGAAAATAACACAACAAAAAATACACAATGAGTTTTAACGGACTTGCGCCATTAACAAGGCGATAAATGAGAATAAGCAAGAACTTATGCACAAAAAAGGGAGCAAGAAATAGAGGGGATGATGAAATATTGAAGGGAAAGGTCAAAGTGATATGTATGGGTCATAAGGGCGAGGAAGTCGAATCACTGTCGCATAATGGAGTAAGAGGACTTGCATGAAATGTACCAAAAAGTGTTCTTTTACCCTTTCCTATCGTGACATAATCCTTCAACAATTCCCATTCCACCTACTTCTTGAAATTATTTACACTACAAATGTTTCTTTCGGAAAAGATTCGGAGTGATACCAATCACGGGGAACTGAGGTAACCTTAGTCCGATGACAAAGTCAATTTGAAATTCGGTAACATTTGGAATCCATCTTAACTCTCCGGCAATTTAGTATTTTAACTAAGATGACGACACCAGTCAATCGAAACCTGAGTCGTCGGACACTCTTCCCTTTCTTTTTTTAAGCCCACTGAGCACGGTTTTCTGGTCGATAACTCGCCTTTTGATCTCATCACTACACCAGAAACTGTAGTCAGTCCTTACATCCCAAACGTCGCGGGATTATCCCTATATCCATACTATTACACCTCGGACATAGGTGTTCCTTGCTAAGAATTATGTAACATCAAGAACCTCTTTAAGAGCTATGACTAGGAAGGTTATATCACACCATCTAACCTAAGCTCACCCTTGATACAAATACGACATCTACATTCGAGGACGGGATTCGAACCGTTGACCTTCCAGTTGCCATGCCGCAACGTAAATGGCCTAACTAACACGGTGGGGTCTTTGGTTTATGATTAGAATTATGAAAAAAATTAGTTATAACATTGGCTGTCGTAGCATCTTAAAAAAACCTACTGCTAGCCAGGATGGTGACGTATGCAAACCATAGCGATCGACTCTGAGTTTCATCTGGTTAGTAAGGGTACTGAGCTCACGAAGTACGGAGTCCAACGGTGAGTGGAACTCACACATCCTATAAAGATCTGGTACCCAGAAGGTCACTCAGGTCTGATTTTATTGAATTAGCCCAGAGGTTTCTCTCAGGTTTTAACCGAGACATCCGTTTAGCAGCCCAATTAGGGCCACACCCACTAAGATACTAGGCCGTTGATATCGTGAACTAGTGGATGATTTTCTACCGGATAGGGTAGGATCCGATGGATTGTCCTTTCTCTTCTTTGCCTTGCTTTCGCAAACGGCTATCTTCCTAGGGTGTATCTAGGTTGGCCAGACGTCCCGCTTTTTGACAGTCTGTCTCGCTGCCCTACCTGGTCCAGAAATGTTCCGCTTCCTGGCAGCCACAGAGAGAAAAGTTTAAGTGTATTAGCAATCTCTAGCGATGATTGTTTCGATGAAACTTTGTCAAAGCCTCATCTACTATCCTACCAACTTACAACCTGCTAAAGCTTTGACTGATCTGGTCAACCTAGCTTTTCATATCCGTGTATTTACTACCTCCATACTTCCCTAAATACTTTTCCTTTCACTTCCTCTCCCTCTCTGACCCAGAATTCTGCCATCTAAAACGGCCTTCAGTAACACATAGCCCCCACTTATGTGATCTATCCACCAGCTTCCGGCTGCTGTTGCTGTCTTCACCTGCTTTCTGCCACCAACCTACTTATCTCCCCCTCAACACTTATTCATTCGTACAGTGCGGAAACGTGCGTAGGAATTCCGGTTTATAAGGCACTCTAGTTTCGACCGCGTACACCCGGCAGATAGCTTAAGACCATATAAGACGCTGGTTGATTATACGCGTAAAAAAAACCGCGTCTCAAGGCCTGGTTACACGATGCATTTACCCGCGCAAGTACGTTGTTGGACAGATGCGTGAATAGATGTCTGGACAGATGCGCGTTCTCGCACTTGAGGAGTGTTTACACGATGCTTGTGTTCGCGCAATTGTTCGACCATTTTCTAGATACGCATTACGCGATTTCTTTTGTTTTACTAGTATCAAGCACGGTCGTATATACGTATCAAGCGCCACTTCTACGAAACAGACAACATCATACTTGAACTTCAGTTATTGTTATTGACTTTGTTGTTGACGACTACAAATTGCTCGCACACATTCACCAAAATAGAACAGGGGCTATTTTCTGTGCACGCATTCACGCATTTGCGCAATTTTGAGTGTTTACACGGTGCAATTTTGATGGTGAATGTGTTCACGCATCTACCCGCGCGTGTAAATGCATCGTGTAACCAGGACTTTATAGGCCGGAAAATACAGTAATTAGTATTCCGCACCATGAATGGACGGATCCGACAAATCCACGCCCCAAATCGTGTCCCACCTCGCGCCCACGGTTCTCCTAATCGGGGCACTCCCGCCAATCACTACCCCGGAGATTCCCGAGGAAGGAAAAGAAATAAACCCCTTTCCCCGTTTCACAACCGCGGTGGCACGCACCAGAGCGTCCGCAACACGCGCTCTCCCACACACGTCCCTTCCCTACCTCTCTCTCCCTCCGCTCCCAAAGCCGCTTCTCCCGAGGAAGGAAGGAAGGGATCTATTTCTGGAGGCGACTGCGGGAGGCTTTGCGCCGTGGGCCAAGTAAGGGCCTGCCTCCGAAGCCCCCCACCCTTCCTGCACCCCTCCCTACCTCCCCCACTCAACCACACCACACCGCCACCTGCATCCGCGAAAACCTTCCCCATTCCACCACGTCTCCGCCTCCTCCAGTAGCCCTCCCCACACCCAGATATGCTCCAGACTCTCCATCTCCCTTACCCCCCATCCGCGGGTCCCGCGCCGTCACCCATACAACAGGGGCGGGCAATATTTGTCAACCTCCCGCGCGGAGACGTTTGAGGGAGGCGGCGATGCGATTCCTTAGGGTCTCCGTGATCATCAACGGCTCCGCACTTGTAAGTGCTCCCAGGTAGGGAGGATAAGCGTAAGGCAGTAGCAGGGTTTTAAGGGGCTCCAACCGCTAAGGATACATCGCACCGTCTAACCCAAGGTTGTCCAACTCGCAGACCGTATGCGGCTAAAATCGATGATGTATTATGTGGCCCGAGAGAAAAGTTCAAACAAATAATTTATTCACGTTTAACGCAAAAAGCTGTGTACGGTTGTTTAATTTCACCCTTGCTTTTTCCGTGGTGTATTTTGTTGCCTCTCTTTTTAAAAAGAATATATATAAAATAAAATCATCAATCCAGGGTTTTATATTTAAAATCCAAAGTATGTTTTGAAAATTGGCGGCCAAGACAATTTCTTCGACAATAAAATGGCTCACGGCCTTAAAAATTTTACAAGCCCCTCGTCTAACCTTAATTGCTCCAAAGCCTGATCATGAGGCGAACGCAATGGGGTCGTTTACCATATTTTTTTATTGCCGAATCTGATAGAGTTTGTAAAATAAAAGGACCCGTATTTTTCCGTTTTCTGATCCGACAATTATTTCCCGAGTTATAAGCGGCGAAAAACTGATGTTTTTAACACTTTCGGAAAAGTGGGTGTGGTGCAACCTCTGACGTATATCTACTTCGTCCAATCACAACTGAGCCCGCGAAGCTACTTCGCCTTATCGCAAAGGGGGGGACACAGCTGACTCGGCCAATGGGAGCGATTTCGACAGCATCTGTGCGAGCAGACCTTCCGAGAACCCCCCTCCACTCCCTTCCCCCTCCCCTGAAAGCAGTCAAGGACGGGAGGAAAATTACGTCAATGTTATCACAGCAGCATTTTCGGTGGGCGTCACCTTTTGCTTATTTTAACTTTTGATTTATGAGTGAATGGTTGTGGTTAGAAGATTAATTTTTTCACTAAAATTCGTTTTTCGTTTCCATCTAACGATTTCGTGTACAAATTTGCGATTTCGGTTCCGAGTAAACGCCCCCATTCAAGAACCGAGACAAGAAATTGTGAGACAAGAACAACCCTGTAGCGGGATACGATCCCACGAACTTTGGGATCCCTGAAGGGCGCTTGTCCGGCCAGACTACCACGGCCGGCGTTTGGAAAGGAAGGAGGAAGGATAAAGAGAAACCTCGGAATTATTCAAGATGACAGAGGGTGCACAGTCTTACGTCACATCCGATGGACGATGTACTGAACTGGAGAGAGATCTCCACCCAGAGCATGTCGGAGACAACTAGTTTTATACCGTTGAAGGTGGGACTAAATGGACCCTAAATGCTTCCCACGACCCCTACTTTTCACATGAAGCCCATCTTCAGCCCCGCATAATTCTCCCATCTCATCATACTGACCAGGCTACCCGTTATATTCCTCCCTCTACCCCGCTTCCCTAACATTCCTCCTTCTATCAAGTGAAATATGTAACCACATCCAAAGGTCAGTCTCATTGGTGAGGATAGAGCTCACTACATTCGTAATCCTATGGCCTGTGAATTTCACACATTTCAGTGCTTAGAATTTTGCACAGGTGTATTTTGTTAGGACATATTCCAGTTTAGAGTATGCCTCTTCCAGATGCGAATCCAGGAACTCAACTCAGTAACTCAAAACTGAACGTACTACCTGGAAAACGCAGCTGTCAAAACATGCAAAAAAGTATTAGTCTCAATATTTGGAGGTTAGAAAATGGAGGAATCACGTTAAGAGCTGCGTCCAACAAATTAAAAAACGAATCATAATATATGATGACAGGCATATTTTCCTTTAATATTCTTAAGGGCTGAGATAGTTGTCATGGAATAACGTGACAAGGTCTCGGTTGGTGCGGTTACTAGGGTGCTGATCTATCAGAAAGGCTCGCAATGCAAAGGCTGCTTCACCATTAGTTTACTGAAGTCCTCCAAAGAATTTAACATGGAAACCTAAACATCCCATTACAATATCCCGTAAACTATGTTCATCACAATGCAAGTGCTTGAGCTGGCAATTATTTCACTCATCTTGTATTATTACCGACGAAATTTTGGGGGGCTAGGGGAAAACATTTACTTTCCTTAATCCTGAAAAACGACTTCATCTTAAGCCCGCGAGGCAAACAAAAGAACGAATGGACGCCGGAGACAAACGGGGATCCAATGTTTTTTTGGTCAAAGCTCCTGTGAAATCAATGTGTACGAGCACGTCAGGCAAAAATATTTCTGGCTAACCTCCGGGGCCGGTTGAACATCTTAATTCCGGATCACAAGGAGTCTAAACAATCACCGAAAGACTTAATAAACTTAAAGTAGAGCGTTCGTATTGCTATAGAAGTGGACATAATACGCTGTAATAGAATAACTAAACGTAGAAGACGGCTTTTCCAAATATTTTAAATTATGTAGTTAGGTTATCCATTCAGTAGGTGGATCGATCTTAAGTTCGGTAATAACATGCGATTTTGGTCTCTGCACTACTCGTGGGATAAACAATGCGATAAAAATAATATTCAAGATTGAGTTACTGCCTCTTGAAATAATGAAGAAAAGAGGCTGTTTATTCGACAAAAAGTCAACAATTTTAAAAGCCCAAAAGTGTAAAGTGTGGAACGAAATCGATTCCATATTCTCCAAATAGGGCCTAACCCATGACTTTCACCTGCATCTCTCGACAAACAACTAGATCCCAATTTCCACATTCAATAGAGAAATATTAATTAAAACTTACACTCTCACTACGAAGGTAAGGCAGAACTGTTTTTAATATAAACAGAAGTCATTTACAGTTTTATCTCTCTATTCAAAATAATACTTCGAAGTTTAAAAAAACATTTCTCATGGAATAACTTATGGTATGGAAGAAGTTTTCGTGTCAGCCACCCTCAGCTAACATATGTAATTGTGAAAGACCGCGAGTTTTTATAAGTCCTCAAGTCTCATTCTTTTATTCGATGTGAACCGGCCTTTGAGCAAGACCAAAAAATCCCGCAGCTAGATTCGATTCCGATACCGCAACCGTTCCGTGGCTTACGAATCAACAAACACTCTCTTTGCCTCCCTTTCTGCCCAATTCTTCACCATTAGGTACGTCATGGCGTCCGGCCAGGGGCGGGTCGAAGCATTCTAACGCCCTTGGCAGAATAGTAATGGGGCACAACGGTTCGTTTCGAAATCTCTTTACCCTGAGGTAAGAGGTACAATGACTTAAACGACGGATGCGATTTCGAGCACAAGTAGGTCAATTTAAAGCTGTATTTTCTGCGAGTAATTTATTGGTCGATTTATGTTTACTAGTAGAGGGGCATTTAATACAGGGCAGGAGAACCATAGGTGGGCTGGAGAGGGCGTATCCAATGCTTCCTAAACTTATTTAGTCTGGCGTAAAGCACTAACGAAATATCGCGCTCCGGTGATTTCGCCTTGACCCGGCACTTTAAGACGATTCGGACCAGGAAGGAAGGTGTAAGGATGGGAGTGGGAGAAAAAAAGGGATGGGCGGACAAAAACCCGGCGTTGGCATTAGCTTATTGTTTACAAAACGGGCCAAGGGGATCACAGATATGAGCATCTAAAGCAATTCCCACCCCAGTGCCACTTGTACACGATTTAGTCCCATGATCAAGCATTCAGAGATCCAAAGATTCAGCCCAAATTTTAAAATTAAAATTTTTCACAGCGTTCGGCTAGACGTGAACCCGGTCCCTCCGAGGACACCGAGGGCGACACGGTGTGTCCATCGGGAACATTCATCGCTCCAAAATAGTTTTTCGTCACAACATTTTGGCAACATTGGGCCCCTGCCAACATCATCCTCGACCCCTTGACGAAAGGGAGGAGGGGAGACGCGGGTGGAAAACAGGAGGCGCGGGAAGGGATTAATGTTTTCGCTCTCTTTTCTGAATCTCTCCTGGCGGGAACGAGGCACGCCGTTTGAAGATATAATGGAATATTTCGCGGAACGGGGCGATTTCTCCCGCTCCCGAGAAGCATGCATGCTCGCTGAGTAATAGGAGATGAAAACCCGGGAGAAAAAAGCACAGCGTATTAATCGGGCGTGGAATAAAGGATTGGGGCTCTTACATCGGGATGAGAGGGAAGGTCAAGGAGCGGAGGACGGAATGAAGGTGCAGTTCGCATATCATTCACGATAGTACCGTACCTACATCTGAACGTCGGGTGGGTGAAGCTGACTTCTCGGATCCAAAGGCATAAAAGGATCACAGAATAATGAAAAAGAAGTCACACCGAGAAAATTCTTAATCCTATAAGGAACACAATACCCATTCTCGATGCGTCATATCGACCCACAACCTTCCAGTTGGTAGTCGATCCTCGAGGCCCAAGGGTCTTATCTAGCAAGGGCGCGAAATTCCAAAACTCGACAGTGTAAACATTAGCGATGTCACTGCCTTGACAAAACCTTACTTTTATCGCGAAAAAAAACTGGGGCTTATCTAGTCCAAGATGCACAATATTCTCGCTGTCGGCGTTGTAATTGAGTCGCATCAACGAGTAACATAATAAACTCAGCTACTTTTGACGCCTCACCATTCAATCTTGGACAATTTGTGGTTAATTACGATACTTTGATCCTGTTAGATCACTTGTAAAATCATTTTATAGCAAGTTAATACTTCATAAAGACAAAATAAAAAATAAACTTATGTTTGGAGAGAAAATTCAACTTCAAACTACTGAAATAATATAAAAATGCTATGAAATATTACGACAACAATTTCATGAACGGTAATATGTGGAGACCAAATGGGCAAAAAAATAATGTTAAATTGACGTAAAGGTATCCGCGCGTGCACGCATGATAAAGCGATGAGGAATGGATTCTCTTCCTGCTCACAATTATTTAAGCCAAAATAAAATCCGCATAAATTTTTAGGCGGGGCCGAACACCTGCCTTGGCATTAATCATCCATCCAAAACTAGTCCAGGCACTCGTCCACAATTGATAACATCACTGCGATCTTGGTGGGCTCCCCGAGGGATTGGCGCACAACAAGAGAGCACAAAAATACCCAAAATGACGTAAAAATGTCAGCGATTAATTCAGGAACACTGGCCCAGGAATATCCTTCGAAATCTACTTATGAGGTGGAGAAAAAGAAATTTTGGTAACGGCCTGATTCGGGAGACATTTCAATGCACTTTCTCAAAATCGTGAGAAGACTGAACTGGTTTATCCATACGAAAATCAGAAAACCATATTTTCCCACCGCATGGACGGCATTTTATTACTGATCAAAGGAGCTGTGAGACTAAAGCCCGACTACATAATGTTTAGTTAACTTTAAACTTCAGTTTGTGAGAATGTAATGGAGATGTTGGGACATGTCACGAGGTAGTGTCGGGGTCACCGACAGTTCCCATTTGGTAAAACACATAATTCGGTCGGTTAGGTAATACAAGCAGGAACTGCGGAATGGCATTATTACTACATAGGCTCTCACGCTGTTTAACAATGAATTATAAAATATGTCATGATAAAAAGAAATAATCCATACGTAAGATGGGCTACGTTACACACCGAGACGAATCAGCGTGCAAATTGTGTTGAATTTCCTCCAGAAAATATGACTCAGTTTCAAGAAAAGGACAAATAAACTATTCTGTTGCTAGAGCCATTCAAATTTCACGTCCGGGTGCGGTATTCGGATAATATTTAAAAGGTAAACTAAATTAATAGCAAGAAAGATGACGTTAGCGACAAGGTGACTATATGAACGGAGCAATACTTATAAATATTGATGTTGAAAACACTCCATTGCGGAAATGCAGTGCAACATATTTGCAACTCATCAACTCTACCTAGAATTAGTAGAGATATTTTTATTCTACACTAATTTATCTTAATTTACATAAATAAAACGCTCAACATAGCCCAAAGCATTCACTGCTTGATCAATATCAATACTTCAGCATAAGTATAACTTTTCGCAATAACTGGGTTTGTGACTCATACAGTGTCAGTTGATCATTTATACCAAATCCTTTATTTATTTCCTCGTTTATTCCTCCGTATCTTTGGAACATTCGCATCGTGTGTCAATATGTATCTCTCGTTTGCTCTTCGGGGCGAGTGATCGAGTTCTAATGAGAGACAGCCAAAGGCCAAAAGCTCTTTCGCCAAACGCATGCTTACTTCATAGGACGCCGTTAAATCGCGAAAATTTACGAAGGACGATAGGAAAATTTTCATCGAAAAATATGAAGGGCGATTTTGTTGACGAAAGCACCCCCAACTGTGGGGGTGACACGAAGAGAAAAAAACTACTCACAACAGCAAAAAAATCAAGACATCTTACCTTGAAGTCGGAGAGAGAAGCCATAAGGTCATCAAGCTCCTTGGTAGCAGACGAAGCGGCCGGTCCGCTGTTTGGATAGCCGACATCTCTCGTTTCGCGGATTGTTGTAGTGTGGATCGTAGAAGATCGCCCGTCAACCGTATCCCTGCTGGTTGAAAAAACGGAGAAAAAGAGTCACAAACGCATCCTAAACATATATACTTCATGTAGAACTTCAGTCACTTCCTGCGGCCTATAAACCAGGGGAGGGCGATATACGCAAGAGAACTATGAATATAAAAATGTCTCGTCTACCCAGCACAGAGGTTGAAGATACTACTAATATAAATGGGCGATGAACTATATGAAGACGCTCTACAAATATGGGTATTAAAAACGACTATAACGACTCCAAAACTAAAATCAAGCATTAATATTTAAAAGATTTACGTCAGTTTTTCCAATGATTACCTAGACACCATACAGATTTTATACTGATTAAACATATAATGATTCACACAGTAAACCACTTTCTCTATGCATTGTGCAATATTCAGAGATAAAATACCACATAAAACAGTTATCTATGTGGTCATACCTGTATTTAAATATGTTCCATCTCTATGTAATACCCTGAAAGTCACTGCGAGGGTATGTGGTTGGGTGGGGTTCTGTTAAAACAATCATTAGGTTGGTTTTCCCAAAACGTTTTACAGAAAAATTGAAAATAAATTCCGAAGGTAGCAAGATATCATGAAAATAGCCCAATAAGCCATATATTCCATTAAAATATAATGAAAATAGCCTAGCAAACCATATATTACGATTTATGAAGAGGGTTACACGTATAGACCATAAGAAAGTAAGATAAACAAAAGTGATGTTTCAATTATTACGCATACATTACACAAAGGTGCGACATTTACACGACGGTAAACATCCGCAATAACTACGGGATACATTTAAAGGCATGTTTAATGTCGAGTGTAGGCGACGCATCAATAGAATCCGACTTAAAATAAAAAGCCAAAGAGTCATTCACCTGACAATAAGGTCGAATTTTCTTAAGATACTTCCCAAGCCTGAAGAGATTAGTTGCACAGAAAGATCACGCATCTGTGTATTAGCAGAGGACTCACCCGTTCGGAACCACAGTGTCCAACTCGTCGAGGAGACTGTCCACCGAAGGTCGTGGGAGGTCACGACTGGCGCTGCTTGGGGAGCGGACCATTGAGGGCGATGGCGAACCGTTGGTCAAGTGGGATACCTCTGCAAAGGAATACATAACGATGTGAAGGAAGGAGTACCCCGGACACACGGACCAAAGCATGCACAGAAAATTTTACCATTCACTTATCTGGGCCACCGCGGGCAATTACACCATACTTATCTTATCCGCCCATAAGTCACCCACTTATCTCGGTCATGTTGCATCAGACACGTCATTAAAAACTGATTGGAGGATGAAATGGGGAAGTACGAGAATTCAGCCTGCTGGTGCTTCGGTAATATCGCAAAGTGTAGCCTAAACTTAAACCTAACAACAAAGACAATTCCACGTCTCTGGTGGAATTCAAACCTACGATTTTTCAGTTGCCAGTTCCGTGCGTTACCTACCTGGCTACTGAGAACGGTTCAAGGGAATAAAATAAATGTCCTTTTAGAAGAGTAGAGAAACACCAAGGGTATTTAAAAGACTGCAGTAATGGAATCAAAAAACTTGTAGGAAATTCATTGACACTCACTATAAAATTAATCGGTTCGTTAACATTATTAACAATGCACAAAGCCCGGCTTCGGCATTGTAATGAGGTCATAGTCAACAATCATTTTACGAGCAATAGTCAATGTTTCTCCACAACCTCTACGAGTATACCAAATGCTAAAATTATAATTCGGGGTAATACTGCTCTCAGACTATGGTTTAGACCATCAATACTAACAATCCTTGCGAGAAAAACAGCATTCAGTTCAAATCTTCCCAAACATTAATAAATCATCAGTTCAACCAAGCTCAAAAATGAATGTCCGATTAAGTGACTTCATTAAACTAGATAATCCCCCATTACATTAGAAGGAACCCATTACGCATTACCTTATTGCGAAATCAGCACGAAGAAATAATATTTGTGTGCAATTAGTAATTAATATTTCTCGATTTTCATAACAATACCGCGACTGATTACTTGCACTAGCTTTCTCAACAATTAAAAATTTGAAGACTCAGTTTTGAGGAACACTAAACTATTACATCAATACCTTACCCTAAAATGTACTTCGTACACAACCATTTGCACTAAGATTAATGGAAACGAACCCTTTGAAAGTATTATGACTGATAATTTAATTTAAAACGCGCATCGCGAAGTAATTTCAAATATGAACATGGGTTAGCTTTGCAAAAAAACCAGAGTACTCTCGTCTTAGGGTTCATGACACTTTAATTTTTTCAGCGAAAGAATAACTTTTGAGTAAGCAAAAACTTTTCCTCCAAAGCCCTTAATCTCATTTGACTAAAACTAGAGGATATAGATGAACATAAACGGAAACTGGCCATAAACAATTCGATGAATGACATGAATAATCTCCACGATAACACTTATCTCATAACGAAATAAAATGATTACGTCAGCAAAGAGCGCGGGATAAAAAACTCTAGGAGACCAATTGTTTCTTCTGCTGAATCACACTTTAAGAGCAGCTACTTTGCCACCAGGAAAAAAGTTCTGACTCGAAATTTGATTCTCCCAAGATACGAGCAGCAATTAAATACCACATGCCAATATGCCTTGTGAATCTTATCGCTACATATATATATTTTTTTTGACAGCGACGGGACCGATAACAGCTCAATCCATACACCTCCAACAACGAACTTAAGCAACCGATGGATTGAATACCATGCTAGTCCCATCATCTGTTCACCCTATAGGGATCCTCTATACGGGTAGAATCCTTCACAGTAGAATTTAACTCTTTTTATACGTCCGTTGAGGTTACGTCCTTAAAAAAAACAGTACATCACAACAGTTAAAACTTTGGTTTAATCAATTATTTCCATATTTTCCAAACGTATTTATTAACTCGACCCCCAAATACAAGAAACTGAACGCATTCGTCTAAAACTTTGCAGAACACCATATAAAGGATAATACTTGAAATACATCACAGTCCTACATTATACATGCTTCATATCCGTATCAGGCCACGAACTTTTCGAACCATCCTCGTAATTAATCTCGTACACCCTGGCGAAGGGTTGCTTAGTGTCTATGCCTTCGCCACTCCAATCTGCAAAACGTCAACTCCATCTCCCACAAATATCGTCCGACTTTAGCTGCGTGCTTCAATTTCCACATCCAGAATTTGAAGAAACAGTTCACACTGAGTACCACGAAACTAGGTGACCTCCACTCACCTTTCCTTTCGGTGTAGCCCGTGTAGCGGGCGTTGCTGAGGTCCTGCAGGAGGTTGTCTAGTTCGGACAGATTGTTGTTGAGGGACGGTGGTGGCTCGCGGTGGACGGTGGACGTGACCGAGTGGTGCAGCGGGGCATAGCTCTTTGTGGTGGTCGTCGTCATCGTTTCCTGGATCATCCGCTGGTTCTGGTACGTAGGCTGTCGAGAAAGAGAGAGAAAATATGATGGTCAGGCATGACTCGACAATGATGAGACTGTGTTGAATTCAGTTCGTAAAGCCTCAATAAAACCCAATTTTTCAATGCAAGAAACATCAACATTTCATCGACACCAAAACACGACGACGTCGAGATCTAACTGAATAAAGTTCCTGATCAAGCCGAACCCTTGCGTTTCGGTCTGGTTATATACGAAGGTCGATCTGGTTTGTGACGGTAGGGCTCACCAAGTACTAAGCCAAACGAAGAGTGCAATTTACACACACAATAATAATAAACCGTCTTTATTTGTGACGATACTGAGATTAAACCGTTCTTCCTTACATCAGGGTTGAGGGAAGAGAGATTAACCTTACCTCCCGAGGATCGTCAGAAATATCGGGCAACCAGAAAATCGCCCATTTTGAATTTAGGTGCAGGTAGGTACCCGAAGAACTCTGTCCTAGAAGAGAACTCGAGGCACCTGGTCAGCAGTCCAACCCTCTACATACATACCAGTCTATCGCGAGGTCAGCATTTAGACAAGACATAAAGGGAAACCCCAGATGGCGGGACGCAGCCACAAGACACGAGAAATACTATCATGCTAATCCCCGAACTCCTTTGCATTCACGCTTTGTAACTAGGATCAGAAAAAATAAATTTTCTGCAAGAGCGGGATCGGTAGAAAACATGGACTGTTCTGAGGTCCGGGTTGGGTTATCGTGAAGGAATTACATTCACAGCTACCAAAGCGTAAAAACGTGAGGGAATACCGGACAGAATGAGAAACGAATGAATATATGGGATGATTAAGGAAGAGAAAGATGATTGAAGAAGAGAACGGGGATTTCATGGGACTGCATGGAAGTAGAAGATATGAGGCCTCAAACGGGAGGTAATGTAGCAGGTATACTTATACATAGACTGTGCGACTGTACGAAGATATAACAACATAGAATAATGTAACGATGATGGATTACTTTCACATGCTAAATAAATTGATTATCGCACAAGCGTGTTTGCCCGCGAGATGCATTCTTTTCGCATGCTTTCTCATATTCTCCAATAAGGACCAACCAAAGTTCAGACATATTACGCTTTTCGCAAGGTTTTAGTTGAACTGCTCCATGAAACAGCACTGAATACATTCGCCTAGAACATTAGGCAACACATTAATTTATTTTTTCGGTATCATCAGTAAGAATCACGGTCTTTTGTGTTGCAATCACAAATAATTTTAAATATAACAGCGAAAGGTATAATATACATAAATATAAAATAAAAGAGGTACCCCACTGTGGCCAGGTAATTTAGCGCTTGGTTTAAATTCATCGCTGCCATGAACGTGAAAACGTGAGGAAAACTCACGGATAAATTTCCTCATTTTAAGCTTGTAATAACAGCGTCTTAGTTCCACAACGTATTGCATTCCACCAAACAACATAACCGAACAGACGGGTTATTTGTTCAATGTAGAGATCTGCAAATACTGATCTCAAAGGTGATTGCAATTGACACAACGAAAATAGGGGTAAAAACTTTCCCCAGGACCGTATGTGGTTTCACTGTATTCTCTTCCGGGTTTGAACCACAGACCTTCGGTCAGTAGCCCAATGCTACACGTATTAGCCACATTTTATTGTATTATTATTTCTTATTAAAATAACTAGTTTTAGGCCTGTGAAGGTAAGTCTTCAATTATTCCTACGACCCCTGAATTTCATACGTCGTCCCTCTTCAGCCCCTCAAAATTACTAACTCCCATCATTCTATCCAAACGACCCGTATCCATTGAAAATTTCCACAATGCTACTCCAGGTACGCTACGTCGTAGCACACAAAAAGGGAATGATTTGAGAGGATAGACGCGGCCGACATTTCACGGACCACGAATGAAGGCGCGCGACGAATCGGAGGATGACACGGATTTTACTCGGCCACTTCGACACAAGCATTAACATTTTATTTTTTTTATTTTGGGGAGGGAATAATTTTAACACGAGCGGGGGCGGAGGCTAATAATACCCTTCGGGAGCACACACTCATGATCGCGGCCGTCTCGAAAGGGGGAGAGAAAAATAATACGCGCCCATAAGATCAGCGGAGCGGCGACCTAAAAAATCATGAGGGGCGGCCAAGGAGGAGAAGAACGGAGAGAGACGGGAGGTGGGCGTCGGAGGGAAGCGGGGGAGGAGAGCGAGAGGGTGGCGACGTAGATTTGACGAATGCCCTCGCGCCGCACCTGAGTACCAAAGCAAACGTTACGCAAAATACGATTCCCTGCGTTTATTCATGCGCATAGCATTCAATGAAACCGGTCAATCTGAAGACGTGTCCACCAAATGGACATGAAATATCATGAGGATAAAAAAACAACGCAGTAGAACCAGAGAAAATGTAAGCGTTTAATTTTTACAGCGCTATCAAATCCTTCGAAATCAATTTATAATTAATATAATTTTTCCGAGGAAATCCTGGCTTTCCAAAGATTTTACTAATAGTTTCAGGCTTGAATATGTGGAACCTCTCCATACCGGAAATTTTAAAAAAGTAAACATTGTGCAGTCCACTAGAGAGACTTACTAAGTACGACCGGAGTGTTACCTGTGGTGTAATTATGCAACGAAACCCGGGTCGTACTCAATAAATTTCTCTAGTGGACCGCACGAAGTGAATTTTATTTTTAAAGTTTTCTGACCCAAAGATACGTTATTAATAACTGGTTAGACGTCCGACACGGATGTGTTGTAGGTCCCGTCTTATTTCTTATTTATATATACGATTTCAACTCCCAATTCCAAGGTTACTGGCAGTATTAGATTATTTAGTGATGGCGCTTTAAATTACAGATACATTAAAATAAAAGTATAAGTTTATATTATCATGCGATATTAGTAACGCTACTCCTTGTGGTTTCCAATGGGGTAGAATCAAATCTGAATAAATGTGTGATGATTAATCCTTAGCAAAAGATAGAAAAAGAAATTCAAACCGTGAATCAAGTATGACTTGAAATTTAGAAATAATTTCATACTTCAAAGGAGATAAAGAAAGAAATGGAAAAAGCGACTTAAATATTCATTGCAACGAGCTAACTTTCGTTCGTTAACCATTTAATTTCCGCAGCGTATCGAGATTACGATAAAAACAAGCGCTATTCCACTTCATGGGTTCCACCATACGCATGACATAAAAAATACGCTCCGGCATGCTGGTGAGGCAAGTATATCCATGTGTATAAAAAAATCACCCGATCACTCAGGGATGATCAGGCCACGTATGATGAGATGGGATCTCCGTCTACGTACATGCTAGACACCTGCCGATTAAGGGCAGCCTAAATAAGTATTCAGGCGACATTACGCGTAAGTCTAGCTAAGTGGGGACGGTCGCGTAGGTATCGTCGCCAAATCCCTCGACGGCAGTGGGTGGAGAAAACATCAATTGGGCCACTTAACCAGGCTTTTATCGCTCACAAAAACGTATCGACTATGACGCCCAACGACGTGACACATTAAATTTAGCTCCCTGCCACGACGAGAAACACTTTTACCGCCTTCTCAGGGGCTACTATAACACGTTTAATAGAGGCCGGGGGAGTCGAGCTTTTATTTCGGTGATCGAGGAGCCTGCGACGATTTTCACTGGCCGCATTTTCATTTTTCCTTGGTGTTTTCACTCCTATCTCTTTAGCTAAGTTCGAATTAATTAAGGAAATAGAATTAAGATAGTTTAATTGACTATCGAAGGTAGATATATACCTTAAACCCCGACGACGAAAGTAGATTGGAGACGAAAAATATGGAAATAAAATATTAACGCAAAAATACGCATATTTTAAATTCTCTTTCGGCGGACATTTTGTCACCCTAATGCTTTTCATTATTTCCATTGATTTTACGATGATTTTGTACACAATTCACTGGTAAAAAAACACGATTTTCTCCGTGAAATAGAGCAATAAAGAAAACAGTCACGATTTGTCCTATGAAGTCCTAACGCGGCATCGCAAGAGGACCTAATCGTTGCCAAGATGAAATGCCTAAACTCGTCGGACAGAGTAATTGATATGGACAACAAATTTGGACGATCTTTGAGATGTCTACCTACCATTAGAGAGACCGCATATTAACCTAATTGGGGATCCGGGCACGCTTATAAAGGAATGCATTGCTTGTAACTGTCAAGCTTAAGGGGTGGAATCATTCCTCATTGCGCGGTAAGAAATGCCATTTCGAAAAAAAGGGGAAATGTTACCAAAAAGTAACGGCTTCTACCATCAACCGCACCACCTGTTCTCTATTCCACACCAGTATGTATTTGGAAAAATCTCTTTAGATTCGTTCCCTGGTCTCATTAATCTAAATCACTCAGGTGTATCGAAGGAGAATTGAGAACGTATCCGTAAAATTTTCTTCCGTGACCGAATGAAAAAATGAGCGTTCAGAAATGCGGAGAAAAAAACGGTCATCAGTGGAAAAAATCCAAGAAAAAATCTGCAATGCGTTGGAAATGAAATAAATGACGAAATGGAGAGACACAAGTACTTTGACGATCCATACAGCTTCCTATTCGGGCTATGGCCCATTGCGGTGGGATTTTCTATGGTTGTCGGTTTAAGTGTAGCATTAAAAATTCGTAAACCTCACTTGTAAACTTCAGTTTCACACGGTAAAAAAGGAAAATCAAATATTAATATGAATACTAATGAGTGACTAAAGGTATATATGGATTTTTGAAATTTTGGACCATATTTTTTGAGGCAAACATATTTTTCGAGCAAACATCTGTATTTCCAAACTTATAATTAAAATATAACACTTATCTTACAATGAGATAAAACATGAGAATAAATAGAAAGATACGCAACTGCCACATTTATATTGCACCTTATAGCCTAATAATTTCAGTCGTTGATCCCAAGCAAACTAGATAACAATTCCCGAGGCGAGTTTCAAACCAACGACTCTTGGGTTGCTCCACAGGCAAGTCATCAACTCGCGACTTACGAGGGAAAAAGGTTACTTCCTATCGAAGAACTCGAAAGTTGGGATACAAGGGATATTTAGGCCGTTTTACCATGATAATTGTATCCCTAAATAAACAGTTTTAATGCATAGGTTTCAACTGCATATGCCAACAATGTTAAACGTTTAGTATTTTTGCTTTAATACTTATAAATATTTCCTTTATAGTTTCAAATTAAGCTCAATTTCTTTACAAAGCGAACACCACTCAGACTTGAGATGCCTCTCTCGCAACCCAAGTGATGATTCGACTCAGGAAACAGGAAAAAGCAGAGGTAGTGTATTTAATCAATATCTTTGGCCATCTAAAAGGGTGCTCACAGCCAAATTAAACCTCTCGCATGCAAATGCTATTTCCGCCAGGTTGGCCACAGAAGGTTAAACAAACTAAATTTCAGCTCGCGTCGACCCTGATAATCATTCGTCTGGCCTGGCCGGGGCGATTGCAAAGATAGCTAGTGCTTGCGTATTTCACTCACGACCCAATCGCGGACGGAGTTTATGAGACCTACCGCGAAAAAGTGCCCATTGTGCACTAGCTGGCGGGCAAACAGAGAAAAAAATTAGAGGAATGACGTAATTCTCTGGGCAAGGCTGAAGGCAACTCTCGGCCAACGTGAGCGAGTGCCGTGTTAGCTTTGACATTTAGTGCCATACCCTTAATATACGACCTGTCTTCAATGCTGTTCATCGTGGCAAAAGGGGATCGGGATGTCGTGACAGGTCAAAGTATCGGCTTTGTATTCTCAGGTTTGAATACCGGCAGTAGAAGATATTTTTCATCGGTACCTATGTCGGCCTCATCCTGTGTGATTTGTGGAAAGCATACCCGTTCAGTATTTTGTCCGTCGGATGGGACAGTACAAGTGCATACTAAAGCACGACATATGCACATATATCACGGCAAAAATAAAAATAGTGGACGCGCATGTCACCCAACTGTTTAGGTTCTCGAACCTGCGGAGAGGCATAAGAGGGTCAAATCAAACGGAGAATTCACGACAAGAAGTCATCAAGAGTCCGTAAACCCCGTCCATCTCGGAGTCCTTTCCAGGAAACGATAAATGTTTACCGTGTCCGGTCACAGATTACGCAAGAATTAATGTAGCTCGCCAGGTGAACATGCCATCGATAGCGGAGGAACATCCACTATCTTTGCGGATACGTCAAATTCTAACCCTCCATAGTCGGCAATTGGACACGCCGTGATATACGGAGCGAGGGTTAAACGGGGCGGGGGCTAACGCGCGTGCCCGCACTGGCGTACCGCTGTTCGAGGGGGCGCGGCAGAGGACATTAAATTATAACGCGCCGCCGCATCAGCGCCTCGATTCTCCTCGCCGCCACGAAGTTCTTTGGTCCGCGTCCACGGTAAACAAGATTTGTAGAGCAATTTTTCCTTCCCACGTGAAAAAAAATCCAAAAGGGGAACGGCTGCGCAGGCAACTTTTAAGACACGAGGAGAAAAAATGTAAAAAAATCGTTATAAAAAGTCACGATTTGAGGTGGCGGGAAACGGTGATGGCAGACTTACGCTACTCCCAATTCCTCCAGAATCGATCCCAAAAATAAACGCGTCTCGTAATACTCCCACTAACACCTCTCTCTCTCTCTCTCTCTCCCCATAACCGTCCTCCGAAGGGAACCCCCTCCGTCCTTATTCCGCCCTTCCATCCCTCTCAATCCGTGCCCGCCACGCTTAGAATGTCTCCTCCGCTCCCGCCTCATCTTTCCGGCTCATCAAGCCCTCACGATTCATACACACACACGCAGCTCCCGCAAGTCACCCCCGTGACCGACTTAGGGCGAAAATCAAGAGGGACGCGAGTTTTGTGGGAGAAAAATAAATGAAGAACCCTCTCACATGTTCCTCAAACACTTTCGCTATTGAAAACTTTGCCGTCGAGCGCAAACTCTCAGGAACCTGCCTCTCCGGAACGCAAACGCACGAGTTAAATGCGTTTAACTTGGTCGATTCAATATTTTTACAGACATATTTTTAGTACTAGGTCAACTACCTCATTGACAGTCATCGATTCTAAGATTGGCTTGACTGAGCTCTGCACTGGAATTTTGAATTTACTAACGTCTTAATATTCAAACAAATCTTCTCTTTCACATCCTTGGTCAGTTATGAGGCTTTCCTTTGCCATTCCTCCCATTAACTTTTCCTCGAAAACTGTTTTACCAGTCCATCATGTCTTAAGATGTGCCTGATAAGATTATACCATTTTATTTTCGAAGTTTTCATCCGTTTCTTCCACTCTTCTCAGGATTTCGTCCGTCACTAATTCTATTCACTTCATCTTATTCGTTTTTATATAACACCACATTTCCAATCCATCGTAGCCTTTTCCGGGGTAGTCTCACTGTCATAAAGGAGCATGCTTCAACTGTAAGCTGTGATGAAATGTTTTCCTTAACTCCGAATCCAGCAGCAAAGTCTTCACTACGTAGAATTCCCTCATCACCATGGCTATTTTAGTGGCCATTTCCTATTTACTTCATCCTTCGCTAGTTAGGCAACTACCTACTAAGCAATGCTTCGGATACATTAGCTCAGTAAAATCACTAGCGTCCAATTCTCTTGAGAAAAAGTTCGGACATGAGTCGAGTTCGAACGAATGGTATAAATCGTTCGATTCAGCACGTGAAAACAGTCCATTTTTTTCGAAGTGAAAAATATAAAAGGCGAGCTGAAAACGGATAGGGCCATATGGTGCATAAAGTATATATCTGCCGACGCAGGATGACAGCAAGCGGTAGCATCCCTGACTCATAACTCGAGGAGGTCACAGGGTATAACGATTTCCTGGCAAAAAGAATCCTCGCGTAGGAAATTTTTGTAAACAAAAATAAATTTCAGGCGATTCCCCCAACGGTTCATTCGCCAGCTCAGGTGTAAAAATATACATTTCCTTACCAATGATTAGAACTGAAGTAAATTTTAGTAGACTCGGATATGGAGTGCGGCGACGTAAGACTGCAACAATGTCTTATTGTCAGAGAAAGGAGAACGTAAGTTATATAGAATAATCAAGTAAACAGGCTTTTCGAGGTGGATTTGGAGGATCATGGAGAGGGAAGTTATGTCATAGAGGAAGATGAACTAAGAGGCATTGTGGGTGAGGAAAAGTAGTTGATGGAGGATAATATGACCATCAATAGTCAACAACCCTTAGATCGGTTTGACATAACTTTCCACTTGATTCTCCTCTCAGCTTATCTCTTCATATTTGCGTTATCTTCCTCCTTCAGATCCTCCAACATTTGCTCCATATGTCTCACGTTAGGCCTTCGTTTTCCATCCTTTGTGTTTACTTTTCCCTCGACAATTGCCCTCCATTATGCCTCAAGATATGGCTGAAGCAGTCCCATCGTATTTTTAAGGCTGTCCAGCAAACCTCTCTTTTCTTCCACACTTCTCAGGGCATCTTCCTTCGTCACTCGATCATTTCATTTTATTTTCATCATTTTTTTGGTAGCACCACATTTCAGATAATTCCAGTCCTGACTTATCTGCTGCTGTCATCGTCCATGCCTCAACGCCATAAAGAAGCGCACTCCAGAAGCATGTTCAAATAAATTGCTTCCTCACCTCCACGCTTGTATTTTCAGCAGTAAGCAGATTTTTCTTTCCGTAGAATGCCCTCTTCGCCTGGGCTGTTCATCTGATTTTTTCCTACTTTCTTCGCCCATTGCTGGTTAGACTACTTCAGAGATAAAACTATTATAAAGAGACACAAAAAGTGGATTGAGGAGGTATAAGGCAATGGACTCTTGAAAACTGTGAAATCGAGGAGAATGACTAGTATGGAAGGATGACGATTTACGAGACAAAATATGAAGGAGAGGAAATCAATTCATGCAGCTCATGGGAGTGAGTCGTTTCATCCAATCTACAATATATCCTGCAAGCCACTGTAAGGGTGTATGGTTGGTGAGGAACCACCACCATAACCACTCATTGCCAGCGATTACCCTAGCTAGCTCATACAGAATACGTCACATGCTGGTGACAGAGTTTCCCGGTGGCTCAGCCAAGAATTTTATCCCAGCGCGTGAAGAAAATAAATATTAAAGACAAATACAAGTCTAGATATCGTGGGAGGAGACTGCTACGACGGATCTTAAGGAACTTCACGCCTCATTTGCCTCAGACCTCTTTTAAAATTTTAGGGCCGGCGGACTTAAAGAGTGAAAATACATGGGAAAAGTGGAAGAGACATCAAAGAGCGAAATAAAACACGCGTGGCTTGATTGATTAGTCTAAGTCTTTTGGCGTGAGGGGGTCACCATTCACTACAGTGAAGAGAAAGCGTCAGGAAGTCGATATTAGTCCCAGGGCGAAGAGGAGGTGAGAATTCTATCGAGGGTAGCGGACGCCAATGAAGAAGATACGGAAACTAGGCTGTAGTTGCTAAATTTATGCATGTTGTGACAACATCCAAAGTGCAAAAAACACTGGACCTCCTGGTAAAAATAAAGGCGATGTTTATCCAAAAAAGTAAAAAATAGCCAGACCTAGGCCATAAATATATTTATTTTCTCTTTAGAACGACAAATTTTATTTCATATCATGGAACGTTGAACAGTTCTCAAAAATCTAGCAGAACTCACAGTTCAAAGATGGTGCATGTCAATTTATGGTGAACAAATGAACGGTGCCCGACTTCCACCAAAATCTGATTTTAGACATAAACTGTACTGCAGATAACTGATTTCTCCCGCGAATTTTCTTGTTTGAAGAATTAAATAAAACAATGTTTCGAAAAAGTCCCTAATATCCATTGTAGAATTTTTCTGAGTTTCATTATGGAAATAAAATTTAAGTTCTTAGCTTGAAATGAGTGAATGAGGTAAGTATGTATCAACCTTTTGGAACATCTTAATATTCTGCCTTCCGGGTTATTAAGGATAAAAACAGTATTGCTACAAATATACCTCATCACACGAAATACTGCGCTTGACTTGCCAACGATAGTTTAGTACAAGCGATTGAGAACGGATATAAACCAAATACATGCTTCCAGTGATTATTACACCAACCCTAGGCCTAAGATGGAAAAGCGTGAGCATTTATATTTTGCAGTAAGAATCCACAGAACTCGCAAAGGTTGCATCGCTCCAAGTTATCTCGGATAATTAGGGAGCACTAATTATTCTGGACTAAGGAAGACTAAAAATACTTCGTCTGAATGCCAAATTATTTATCTTTACCAATAACACTAGACACAATGTTTTTCGGGAAATATTACTGTAACTGTTCAGGAAAATATCAACCCGATTCATCGTATATCTTTCAAAATTAAGTTAGAGGAGATGAATATAATTCGGAAGAAACATGGATTGCTGAACATCCACTTTGCGCCATTACCGTACCCCGACAAAGGAATCTCTCATGGAGCCAATGAGAAATTTTTTAACAATGCTTACAAGACACAAAGGAAAAGGAACCCATGCTTCAGAGGTCTTTTTCTCAAAAGGATTGAGGCAAGCTTTGCAGAGGTCCGCAAAAGCGGACATTTCACACCTAAGAGAATACGTCATCATCAATAACTTCCCTTGCCATAAATCCCACAAGGAGGACGGAACTCACTGTAATGAGAACGCTCCGGCAAGTGCGATTCAGCTGACCTTAATTATTTCCGCCAATCTAATTCTTACTCTTTTGGCAAGTACACCAGACTGTTCTCAGAGCAAAAGGCGTCCAATGCGACTGAAACATTGGGCGGGAGTAGAATAGCGGCACTTAGACCCAACACTTCTCGTGTACTGGTAACCAAGCCAGAGGACGTTGGCATTCAGCGCGAGCTGACTTTTCCCGATGAGTATCTACGGATCTGTTAGAGGCGAATGCGGATAAATGGAGAAGATGCGACGGACGGAAAGGAAGACAAATGACGAGGTCAAGTGACGGTTGGAAAGGAGATAAAGTATTTGGAAGAAGTTGTGAGGAGGCAGACCAGAATGGACCTAGTAATTAAAGACGATAATTCATTGAAAGCCATTGCATACAATGGAATTTGAGGAAGAGAGCGATAGGGAGGAAATGGATGGACTTTTAGGATGGGTGAAAGGGAGGTAGGACACATGCGGAACTAAAAGGGGCAATAAGGCAGAAAAGGTATCACCTCAAATGAGCCGACGTGGATCCATAAAGACCTTTCTTGACCGGTAAAACATAACTAATTATGTTCATATTGCATATGTGACGCGATATGCCAACTAACTCACGCATATTTGGGAAATATTAATGAATATATTTGAAGAAATGCCTGGCTAATCAAAAATAATAACAGTACACTTTTTCAAGAGCTGAAGGGCGTGAATATAAAGTAGGTACGTTTTTGGAGCGTATGCAAAGAAAGATAACATGAACGCGATTACGGGTTAGCTTATCCGCTCGCATGATTCATTATTCTCACGATTTCGTAATATAAAGTCGGTGGAGATTAGTGACGATGCGTACGGCTGGAAAACGACGAATTCGAAGCTTTATGATTCATGCCTCTTTAGCAATGTAAGCGTCTCACGGCATTTCCAGGCCCCGGACGCGCGGTTGGAAGATCATATATATTCATCGGAGTCACAAACGGATTTTATATTTGCCTTCAGTTCCGTATTTATAAGCCTTCAACAAGTGCTCTCATATAAGTCACTTGACAGATCTTTCCATAAGACGCCAGATATTCAGTACTTAAATGTGAAATTTTGTTCGATTCGCCATTTTGTAATGTAATAGCGCGCAAATATTTTCAAAAACCTTAAATATTTAAAACTAAGGCAAAGCAATGGCAAAGCATTATTTTAATAGGACATGTCATTTTTTATTCCATACATTTTTTCCCACAACGCCACCATCAACTTACCAAGCACGATATTCGGAGACAAATGAAGTCAAAAGTTTTTTGGAAATTTGGTCATATTTGAGTCCCTGTATATAACTAACGGGTAGGAACCATGATAAATGACGTATTATTCCTTAATCACCATTCTTTTTTGAGTATTTGTAAGAAGTTCCAAGTTTATATCTCAGCAAAAGCAATTTTGGACTATTGTCCAGTTTATTTCGACTTCTGACCACTGTGCGACGCCTCCAGGTAAAATTCTTAAATAGGAGCCAAGGGCGCGATACGTTCCTGGCCTAAGCCACCAACCACAAGCGAGATGGACGACCAACGTTCACTTCTAACAAATACCGAGCCAACCCGGTGTGAAGCGTCCCCTTGAATCACTGGACTATTTCCGAAGAGTGGCGTTGACATAATCTGCCAGGAAAAACAGGAGAAGTCTTTCTAGCGTTCCCACTAGTGTTTTCAACTCAACCTGGGAAATCTCGAGTTTTTCGGGCCCAAACAGTTAAGAACGTCCTCGGGAGATAAAGCGCATTTACCCTAGCTTAGTACAACAGAAGCATTTCTTGAGCACACAACTCAGTGGCCACAGGCGCTAAAAAAACAGCGATTTTAACGAGCTGAATTACAAACCTTGAGTGCGCGAACGGTAGCTTCGTCGCTGTGGTCGAATACATTTCAATTGGCTCAGAAGCAAGGAGAGTGTGACATGACCATCAAACAATATACAAGTGATAATAATCAATCAGAAAGATGTTGTCGCAGGGATAATTAAGGAAGGTAATATAAATTTTAAGGTTCTTGGAGTTACTGAGTGAATCTCTAATCGCACAACACATATGTGTGATTGTATTGGATACCTCGGACGTAACTAGAAATAATTGTATAAGGTTCGTGATGTGATGTATTTGTTCCAAATGATGACAGTTTGAAATAGGAAGACGTACTGATTATGAAACTACAGTGTTTCCATGGTGAGATAGAGGGGATTTTAGTTATGAGAGAAACCTGTATGGTAGTTACTGAACGTATGATTGATCACTCGTCTGTAATGGATGTCTGGCTTCGAATCACCTGCCAGGCACAATTGCAGTGGCGTGCAGGGTACCAAATAGCTGCAGGCGTTAACGCACATTGGGGTGAGGGCAACAGATGAGGTAATTAATGTTTTAACCAAGAGTAGGATTCGTTCCAAACCATTTGCATAAATTGTTCACTCAAATTTCGGAACAGTAATTAATACGCAGTAAATCTACTAATGATTGCATGAATAAGTTCTCTATTTAATTTTACACCCCAATTAAAAGAAAGGGGAACGATTTAATACCGAGTACTAAATCTGTCATGAAATTGAAAAGCAATCTATGTTTATAGCAATAGTAAAGTTGAGGAGGACAAAGGCATTCCAAGGGTCCGACGATTCATGGCGTTCAGAACAAATGGCTTCGCGAAACATAAATTCTGCTCCCATTTATTCTCGGCCCTCGTCGGGAACAAGACGGTGACCAATTAGCTTCCGATGTTTCACAACCGAGCAAGAGACCAGCGAGTGTAAAAAACTGTGGCCGATATCTGGTGATTGTTGAGACGCAGCAAGTGCAAACGGCAGACTCGGAAAATTTGGAAAATAACATTAATTAAGCGCTGGTATTTGGCTCGTTTTGATCTGAAAATAGAAACAAATGATAATAATTCTCAGTGCAACTAGGCATCATTCTAAAGGACTGAATGAGAAATTGCGAAAACGTCATTTCAGAAAAGGACAATCATCATTATCAACAGTCATCCACCCTAAGATTACTTTGACGCATTTCTCCACTTATCCAGTTATCTGCATATCAGATAACGTCTCCATAGTAGCATAATTATTCTGCTTTAAATCCTTAACTACTTGTTCCATAAAAAACTCACGTAAGACCTTCCTTTGCCATTCTTCTAATTCACTTTTCCATTAACGAATGTCTTCATCAGATCAAAATGTCTAAAGATATGGTTCATTAGGTTGCCCCGTCTTTGGCTAGTTTTAAGTTATATATTAATGGACAAAATCAAGAAAATAAGGAGCTCTACTTCAAATTACGCTTATCATATAGCATTGTTCCTCAATAATTAGATTAACCAGAAGAGAGCAAGACATCACTAACCTGCGTAAGTATAGATGCTGGATTTCAATGAGGATAACTCGAGTCACTACACAAAAATGACGAGGCGAAAGAAAACACAAGGGAGAGACACGGATTCAATCGGCATCGTTGATTTCAGTCAAAGAATATCTAGTCTAAAACCGACGTGAGGTCAACGACCCAGAGATGAAAGCCAAGAGCCGTTTAGGAACGGTGGAGAGGAAGCTAAATGCTCAACACTCGGAGAATGTCTATGCTAATCCTTTCGCGACAGCGAGAATTCTCCCGAATATCGCACCCACTCATTTGCGGAGGAGGAAGACGGAGAAGGGGTCCCTTCATGTCACCCTGAGCAGGGTGCATGTCACACCTCTTAATTAGCCGTCCACCAAATTACAACTCTTTTTGAAACTCGTGAGTTCAAGATCTCCGTGGGGACTCCGAAAACTGAATTTTACTCCTCGCGTCACCTATTGTTTCCTCCGAAGGAATAATGTGAATAAAATTCGATTGTGTTCCACGTAACGACAATCATCAATATCATCAATTCGAGAGGCCTTATTCATCCGAAGGTCCCTTACTACTGCGTCGAATTCCGATCTTAATACTGATGCTCCCATATCATCATTTTCGACTTTGCTTTCCTCTTCAATCACTTTCGCACTGAGATTGTTTCCGTTGTATAAATCTTTCAGATATTCTTTCCATCTCTTCACTTTGTCTTAATTTTCAATCAAAAGTTCTCCATTCTTGTTTCTCATGGCATTGTATATTGCATTCCGTTGCTTTAAGTGGTTCCTCACTAGCCTATAGGCCACTTCCACCTTTCCAAGTGCAAGGTTTTTTGTACATCTTCGCATAGATAGTTCATCCACATTTCTCTAGCTTTCCTGGCTTTGCGACTTACTTCGTTCCTAATTCTTTTGTAGCAAAGCTGCCCTTCTTCAGTTATCGCATTTTTGTACTTTCTTCTTCCTTCAATCAGCACCAACACTTCTTCCGTGTTCCATGGTTTCTTCTTAAAAACTTTTCTTCTTCCAAGAACTTCTTTTTTGGCTTCCTGTAGTCCACATTTAATATTTTCCCAACGCTCTTCTACTGGTTTCTCAGTCAGGTCCTCTCCTATGTAGTTTCCTATTGCTTTATGAAATGCCAGCTGATGTTGAGTCTCCTTCAGTTTTTCTACTTGCCAAATGTTCTTTACTGTTTAATTCAACTTCTTGCATTTTAGATGGCATTTCATCATCACTAAATTATGGTAGCTGTCGATGTCTGCACCCTAGTAGCTTTTGCAGTCCTTCACATGTTTCCTGAACCTCTGCTTCACTAAAATGTAGTCATTTTGAAATCTTCCTCTGTCTCCTGGCATCCTCCACGTGTATCTTGTTCGGTCGTGATTTTTAAACAATGCGTTAGTAACCACTAATTTATGTTGTGTGCATAACTCCGTTAGTCTTTGTCCTCTTTCGCTTCGGTTTCCCAATACATATTTTCCAGTTATCCTTCCATCTTGACCTTCACCGACGACAGCGCTCCAGTCTCCTAAAATAATTAGGTTTTCTTCTCCTCTTACCTATTTGTTACTTCCGTGATATCTTCGTAGGCGTCTTCCACTTCTTCATCTTTGTAGTCCAACGTTGGCATGTGAACTTGTACCACAATGGTATCTGTGGGCTTGGTTTCAATCTTCACCATTATGATCCTCTCACTATACTGCAGGAAGCTAATCACGCTGCACGCGAAGCAGCACTCTTTCTGAGCATTATGCCTACTCCAGCGTTACCATTCAGTGATCCGGTGTGAATAATTATGTAACTTCCACTCCAAAAGTCACCTTCTTCGGGCCATCTCATTTAGTTGAATCCTAATATATCGAGGTCCATTCTCCGATTTCAACCTTAAGGTTCTTCAGTTGTCCGCAGGTCCGAAGTGATCGAAGGTTCCACGTTCCTACCCTAAAATGTCTATCACACTTGACTGTTGTACTCTCTCGGGTAGTCCCCGCCCGGAGATCCGAATGGGGGACTATTTCACGTCTTGATAAGAAAAAAAGAGTGGAGTAGCCGCGATCCTCGGGATATTAATGTGGTGGTTTCCCCTTGCCTTCCACATTATTTTTGTTAGCATATTTATATTGAGTGAGATCTTATAATTTGGGAGTCAAATAGTAGGTATTTCAGGCCAAATGTTCCACCGTTAGGCTCCTCGATTTTTACAGAACGTCTGCAAGCTACTACAAATGGCCTGGAACACGTACACTGCACTTTTTGCTTTCCCTTCTTAGAGACAGCCTCGGGCGCATGGGCTGAGTAGGGCATTCCTGGAAGTCTTTGGGAAGGTATCTCTATGCCCTAAGGGAACATTCCGATCATGAGCAGGCGAGGCACAAACCGAGATCACTTCACCCTCAGCCTCCGGGAGGCCATTTCATCGAATTGGGAGAGCCTTATGGCGATGCAAGCGATCGGATAAGAATTCCTATTACATCACTTGAGAATAGCCTCGCATTTGTGAGGATAAGGGCTGGGTGGGATGTGAGACAGATAACATCCATTCCGCTTCACAAATCTTGTCAAGTCATAATTCCTATCATATTTATTACGACGCTTTCCTTTGTGATTCTTTCCATTCACTAATCCTGTGAGGACTGTCATCATGGGACTAAGAACGACATGAAAATTTAAAAAAAATGATGTCAACAGCGTCACTCATTACGTATCGCACGAGAATTTCCGTAATCTATTCGAGCGGTCGATAGCTCAGTAGATAATAAAGATAAAAATTCGAGAGATAGATACTAAGACAGTTCCAACAATTCATTTTTTTCACCCAAAGTTAGGATCAGTATATAATAGATAACAGCGATGCTACCAGGGGGGAATTAGAACAGGTATTGTGGACTTTTGACCGCTATTTTTGCAAACCTACTTGATGCTAAGTGCAAATTTATTGTTTCTTTTGCATAATCGGTCAAATATATTAATCTTTCTTCATGTTTTATGACCGACTACATAATGTATTTCAATACAATTTTGCACGTTACAGTAACTTTATTTTTTAGGAGATGATTGTCAAAACATTTGTGAGTTTCACAGCTTACTGAACAAGTGCGACTGGTTTCGGCTGATATAATTAGGTTCAACGTCACAAGAATATCTTTCACAGTCAATATGTATACTCAAGTTGTCAGCTGGTAGATATAAATTCTTGTAACATTGTATCTGATGATGGTTTATCAGGCGAAACCAGTCGCAGACATTCAATAAACTGTGTAAATCACAGTGTGCATTAACAATCATGACGTCCTTATAGCAGGTGAATGCTTCAACCTTTGAGTTCATTTCTTAGGAGATGCTCATATAATACTATACATCTTGGACGTAAAAAAAACCCGTATTGTCGTAGCTAACATAGGATTTGACCTCATTATTTAAATGTATACCTGGTGATGCTTAACCCCCTACCACACACCCATGCGGTGGCTCGCGGGGTACTACGTAGATGTAGATGCAACGATCACCCCCGGGGACAACTCCGCGACACATCGGAAATGAAGGAATGGCTAGAAAAATTCGTCGTAGGGATGGGTTTATGGGAGAAGGTGAGGGGGGAGGGGATTTTTGGCTGGACTCATTTCAAAGGAGAGAGAAGGGGAGGAGTGGTGCAGATAGGGGCGGGGGGAAAGGGGATTGGCAGCGGCGGAGAGAGTGGGACAGGGATAAGGGAGAAAGAGAGTGGGGAGGGTGAAAGGGGGAAATCACCGACTCGGGTTCCCCATGGCTATTCCCGGAGCGCGGATCACGTGACCGACCCGAAACAACCTACCCTCCTCCTCCCATACCCCTGACTCCTTTAAATCCCCCCCCCCCCACTTTCTGAAACCCACTCACGTCCCCGTATTTAAAAAAATCAAGGAAAGGGAAGACTGGGATGCTAGGCTCCCCGTCTGCACCGCTAATCGTGGGTGCCCACCCCTTAAAAGTAGGTTGGATCATAAAATGAAAGCCAGGCCAATTTTTGCTCTCGAGTTTGCGCAGTACCAGAGGAATAAAAGCATCCTCCATTTATTAAAGAAAACAAAACTATTCCTTAAAGAACCAAAATTTCAACTAATCAATCACCCAAACGCATACAATTTGAAACTTGAGTAAACTGGGAAAAATAGAGATTTTACCAAATTCTCTTCACATTAGCGTAAAAGCACATAAAAAGTGAATTTTTCCAATAGCTAAGGCGATCATAAAATGAAGGAATCCGGATTTTTAATTACCGATTTATCGCCAGTGAAATACCTCGGTTGAGTTAAAATGGCGTTGCAGACAGTTGATCGTGCTGTCAATAACAATATCTGAATTAAAAGTAATGACTATTTGTAATTTACAAAAGCATGCTGTTAAATTTGTGAATAGTCCTTGTCTTTTCACCCATGCAGGTCACTGATTTCTTGCCCATCCACATTTCTTTATTAAATCCCTCTTTAACTCTTCATATCTTATGCCTACATTCGTGCCATCCAGAATATTTTTTCCTCCCGACTCTACGAATATTTTACATCATTTCCATTATTACCACATTCAACATTCCATTACCCTCCTGGACGTCATCCATCCACTTTTGCTACCTTTTCCCATCACCTACTTCCTTTCCTCCCCACCCACATTTAATACTTTCTCATCTGCCGTACTCAACACCCAGATAACCCTCTTCTTCCTTCACCACACTGGCTCTTAAATGCTTCCCAGTTCCACTTGTCATTTCCGCAAGGCCCTGATTTATGCACTACACAACGAGATCATTCAGAGTATCCCAGCATAAGGTACAGCTGAATGAGTGTCTAACGAGTTCTCTACTCGTCAACAATTAACACGGGGCCATTCTTCAAATCAGTAGAAATCAGGCAGGAAACGTTCTCGTCTCGGAACGCTAAAGAAAAAGTAGCCTTCCCTTCATTTTTTGGATTCCCGGTAGCAGTAGTTATCCGGGGGAGTCGACTGACAGCTAGGTTCATTCCCGCGTCAGGATAGAGGTGGAGTTGGGTAGGGGTAGGAATTATTCAGTGAACGGAGGAGGGTCTGAGAGAAACCAAGAAGGCGTCGGGATTCCTCCCCTCTTGACGAAAGTCATCATGTGGTCAACGGTTTCAACGTCCCATCTGACGGTCGGAGTATTGAACAATAAGTACTCTATATACAGCACTCGAGAAGGGACCGATCTCTCCCTGTCTCTGTACCTGACGGGATTCAAACCCAGCCCCTCAGGATCGGAGGCAAGTTCACCACATACACCCGATTTCAGCTCCAGCAAAAATAGGACATGAAGTAATGATACTTTGCACTTTTCCACATAAAAAATGTGTAAGTAAAAACTTTGCAAAAGTGCAAAGTATCATTAATTCATGTCCTACAATGGATTTCCATAATGTATCAGCCTCCACCATTCATTTCATCCAGCAAAAATAGTTTAATCACAAGAGAGAATTAATGACAGGGGCGTACGAGACGGGTACGCAAAGAGAGAAGAATGAAGTTTTTTCTTTCGAACAATGTGAATAAAAGGGTGGGATTCCTTCATTGTTGTGACTCGTAAGTCGCGAACCAATCTCCGTGAGGGTACGTCCTGAGGAGGCGCAGAGGTGGGAAAGGGTGCATTCCTGGCACGCCCACGAAACTGGGGCAGAGGGGTTGGCAGAAGTGAGTGCACCCTTTCATCTCCCTCTCTCTTACCCTTCGGGAGTCCGTGCGGATATGAGGACCCGAAGGTGTGTCGAAGCTTTCTCCCGCGAGCGAGCGGGACATGGCGGAGACGACGGCACGGGCGTGTCCTCCGGGTCACGGAAGACGTTACGCCCTGCGACATAAGGGCAAAAGATCCGACACAGACGAATCCTAGAACGATTAGGGAGTCACCAAACAAAAGGGTGGGTATCGAAAAACTGCAAGCAATGAAAGGAAGAACATTTAGTGTTCGGATTCCGTTTTCCGTCCTCAGGACATGAGGACATAATCGGTGGGAGCTAAGGATGTTAGGACTAACAGACGGAAGAAATTGCAATTTTCCACACAAAAAATTGATTTCCGTGAAGTTTATTATGTTTAAACTTTTTTTTGGTTTCATTTAGTAAAAATTTACAATTTTATCCATCAAGTTGTTTAAATTTCACCAAATCTCGCCAGATAAGTCCTTATTCACTAGTTAGGATTTCTCCTCTATCCTATACCGTAAAACAAACTCTCGAGTAGTATCAGTTATTCGGATAGGCGACCGATGAGGCGATGGTATATCTGCACTGGAATCACGCACCCATTATGTATGAACATTTAAAGACGGAATTAAAGCAGAAAACGCGGATAGGATTGGAAGGAAATTTTCAGGCGAACTACATGGTTGGGGAATGGCGATTAGACCACCCAAAACACACCAACTGGCTGGTATGCTGGTAATATTTTTTACACTAAATATAATATAATTTTTTTAATTAATCAACGTAGGATTAAATATAGCATAATAATGTGTTTAACTTCTTCTCTCCCACTTTTTTGAAAGCTACTTTCTCAAATTACTTCTCAATTAGATTAGCATGACTTCCACTTCTCTCTTCATTTCATTTGAAGCGAGCATTCTTTATCCCAATTCCTTGCTTTACAAACATTCTTCATTTCACTCAATTCGCAATTCTTCAACTCTTCCCTGTGCGTGAACTCATGCTGCGACGGTAGCTTGACTCAGATGTTCCTTTCAAGCTATCAAAATCTAAGATATAACCATCTATTTGTACAGCATGCTTCCAGTTGCAAGTCTACAAGGGTCTAATTGTATCTATTCGTTAAATGAGAAATTTCTTACATGATCTTGACGCATATACCTTCCTCCCTCTGCCCAAAAATACACGCCAAGTTGGACAAAAATATTGAGCAAGAAATGACAGCGAAGGCTCGCCAACATTTAACGACTTTCATAAACACATTGAACTATAAACAGGATTATTCCACTCTGATGAAAAAAACGAGCAATGTACGAAAATACGTGGATATAGTTTTTTAATAATTTTATTCAAGGGTTAAATTGCACGTGGACCTATGATGGGACGTTTAAAGTTGAAATCCTGAAAATTAAACGAAACAGCATTAACTTTATTGCTGCTCAGTTCAAATTTTACCGTACATTTCACAGAACATGAATCTAAATATTAAAAAGCAGGGATTCGTTTGGATTAATTGACCCGAGACATGGGCAGCTTGAATTTGAGTAACAGTTTGACTTGGGACAGCAGCAAAAACTTCTCCCGAACGAGACCCACATTTCGAAAGAGGCACAGGAGACCCTGAGAAGGCTCTGCGTGTGGCCATCGTCAATTAGCACCCGTCCATTAAACAACTAAAATTACTTCCCTCACTGCTCAGCGGCTGTCCGCGGATAACCCGACCCCCCTCGCCCGACCCTTTGAAATTTCGCCTGGCACCTCGTATACATTTCCACCGGCCCATGGATCACCGCTCCCCATTGGCGAACGGGATGTAATATCCTTCATAGGAGGTCGAGGAGTCGTCGGCTTGTTGCGTGGACTTCGGAATTCGCGCAGCAAAGGACTTTTGATGCACAGACCGATCTCGGGCACGGCATAGCTTCGATTCAAAGTCGAACTTCCCCTTTTTTCGTAAACTAATCAAGGGAAACGCATGCATCAATTCCAAAAATGCTTTAATTGTAACAGGGTAGAAGTGAATTGGATACAGCATTGACATACTGATGGGAGGTCCGGAGCTCAAAGAGACCTCTAAGAACGTCCAGCTGTATCCATGATACGTGATTTTCTGGACAGATCTTTATGATGATATCTTTTGGGTAGCAAGAGGCAATCCTCAACTGACCGGGTTCGATCGCTCTATAAATTTCCTTTAAACTCTAATTTGGATGCCATGTGGATATAATTACATGCTCAGCACTCAGTCCGTCGGATGAAACGTTAATCTGGAGTTCCCTTGGCGGCTTTCGTTAGGAGCAGGCTTGTGCCAACTTTGGGTTTGACACTACCTTTCCTCCTGGTCTGAGGTGCCTTTAAGAGATGCACAGACTTGATATACCTGTGGAGATATTTCTGGATGTTCACAGGCGATACAGGGAAAGAAATTGGACCCCCTACACTGATGTGTGAATTTAACACGCCGTTGGGCTTTGATTAGCAGTAGTAAGCTCTATATTCACTTAGACAGAAATTCAATCACAGTATTATTTTAACCACGGATAAATACGTCGTTAAAAAGTTTTTACCGCGCTCAAAACGGTATCATGGAAAATGAATGTATACATTTTACAATCGAATATTAGAGCAATAGTTTTGGTGCTTCATATTCAGGTCACAGGTGTCAAGGACCCTTGGCACCTGACATGCTCGCCCAATAAAAGGTAGGTATTATTCAGTTCCATTCTTCATTCTTACGCACGATTTGCACACCGTTGCAGATCTTCCGTTTCGACCTCCTAGTTGATATGGTCCACGATATACTCCCGCTGTCGAATAGACTATTTTGCGATGATTCTGCCCCCCCCCCCACCCAGTCTCCTCCCTCTCCATGTTTTCGCATTCGGCACCAGAGTTTGGTCCTTAAAAGTCCCGCTCGGTTTGGGGACGGCCTTGGCCGCTTCGGGAAGGGAATTCCGACGGACGAAAGCAGCTATATGTTTTGCTTTATAGGAGCTTTTAAAAATGTCCACGTTTTAAAATAAACCCCCATGCACTCCGCGAAAATAGCTCAACGATGAACGAGTTCTCCCTTCCGTGAGCCCACCTTCGGTGCCTTGGACTCGAAGGGGGGATGGGATGGGGGAATACCATATTTACATGACTCTTCGGCATAGTTTTTATTCCCTTCTAGAACAAACGACAGCACAATAACTGGCCCATGTAAATTTCGACCACGACACGCACTAATTTCATTACTACATATTATTAAGAGTCAAAAATCCTAAGATTGGTTTGACGCAGCTCTCTTTTCCATTCTCTTGTTAGCTAATCTCTTCATATTTGCAGTTTTTTCTATCATATAACTTTTTTCGTCTCTTGCCTGGCCCTACTTCGCCATTCTTCCCATTCACTTTTCCATCGACGATCGCCTTCATTTGGCCATCATGTTTCAAGGTATAACTGCCTTGTCTTATTTTTAACGTTTTCAGAAGTCTTCTCCTTTCTCCTTCTCTTTTTAGGACTTTTTCATTTATCACTTGGTCGATCCATTTGGTCTTCATCATTCTTCTGCAGCACCACATTTCTATTACCTCCGGCCTTGACTTCTCTGCTGCCGTTATTATCCACTCCCCACTACCATAAAGGCGCATGCTCCAGGTGTAAGTTCAAAGGAAGAAGGTGTATCCTTACTTCCAAGGTTGTCGTTCCAGCTATAAGTAGATTCTTCTTATGGTAGAATGCCTTATTCACCTGGTATACTCTACTGACTACTTCTTTCTTGCTTCATCCATTGCTGGTCACAAGGCTTCCAAGATAAATTTACTGATCCACCTCCTCAATTTTTAGTTTTTATAGTTTTACGTAGGTCTTGGCCTCTTCTCCTCTGCTGCATAACATTACCGAAGTTTTTTTTACCTTCGCGTGATAACTGGACATAGTCTTTTCTATGTTTACCGCAGTCTTTTTTAAGCCTATTTCTGTCTCTGCCATCGCCGCCATGTCATCAGATTCAAACTGCTTTCAACAGATTATCATGTCTCAAGATATGGCGATTAGGTCGTCCCGTCCTCTCATTTGTCAATCAGTCAATCCATTTTATCTTCATCATTCTTCTGAAGGACCAAATTTCAGCTGCTCGCACTTATTTGGGCTCGGGATAAAGGAAACAAGAATGAAGAATGTAACATAGAAGTTTGTTCGAGAACGTCAATTTATCGAATCTGATACAGCAACCGACACTCAGGAGCCGTTTATATTTTAAGCAATACCTAAGGCAGAGATGTGTGTTTGGGGCTTTCAGTATTCCATTTTCCCTTATAATTTGTCCCATACGCCTCCGCTTCCGCAGAATTATCGCAGACGTCCTTATTTCCGCCCCCACTATGCTCGGCACTTCATCATTCTTCCAGGATTTTCAAATTTGCTGCAACAAGGAGACCCAGCACCAGTGATTAACTATGCACGCTCTAATTAACACGCAAGGGGTTACAAAAATTCAATTAGCGTATATTTATCTATGTGCACTCCACGAGGAATGAATGCTAAGATTCGGACGTACTTTGGGAAAATGATATAATATAAAATTGAATTATACCATACATGTGCTTCATGTATAGTATGCTTCATTATTTTTAACCAAAACTGACTGGTTCTGCATCAAAGTTCACTAAGGGTGATCGCAGAAGAGCTTCATTTGATTCGACGATTTCTTCTAAGTAGAGAAATTTAAAGGATAGAATGAAACCAAAGTTATTGCAATCTGTGCCGAAGTATATCCATTGAAAGGCATAAGTGTTATAAAAACACTCAACCACTTCGAGATATGAAACAAAGGGGAATGGAATATGGAAAGCACTTTTTATAGCTAGGTATAGCAAACCCTCATGCGTGAGGATAACATTTCTGACCACGGGAATCGGGTTGGTCTGCTGATTAGAGAGCAAGCTTCCCATCCCGAGGACCTGGGTTCGAATCCCGTCTGTGGCAGGGGTTACTCAATGGCATATACATTTTCCTATTCGAGTGCCGTGTGGAGCGCACTTAGAGTGCAGTACTCCGTCATGTGGATGGGACGTTTAACCGTGAATCCCTCGGCGCCTTTCGTATGCTACTTCACCCTCCCTCCGTTACCTAAAAAATTCCTACCTCTGACCCAATCACCCACTTATCCTGGATGGCGCAAATGACCATTGCCGTCAGTCACCTCTCCCGAATAACTCATGCATCTACTTACTTATTTACTCTGAAAAATTAAGTATTCATTTAAAGCTTTGGTGAACCTTATGCATTACCCTGGCAAATACCTTCCCGTTCCGCATGACTTCATATCCCCACTACGTTTTAACGAGGCACTAAATTGGGAGCTTCCCCTCGCAGAGGAGCGACGACATGTTATCTGTCAATAAGGGCGATATTTTCTCCCACACGGTATACAGCGAGGCAAACGACTTCGGTGGCGGAAATAATTACGCCGGTGAAGACAGAAATCAATTTCGACCACCGACTTGACAAGAGCAACCAAGCTTTAATTAACCGATCCCATTATTAAAAGACGCTCCCTTGAGCAGCTAAATTTCAAGATACGAAGAAGCTAGCAACAAGTTTGAACTGCCGAAAGATTCCAATTACCCGAACATGGAAGGCTGAAACTACACAGCTTGCATTAGGAAATAAATGACCCTACTCTGTCACTTATTTTTTGATTCTCCGTAAGCCTTTAAGATAGTTAACTATATCAATTTTATCGCACCGTAAACGCTGTATTTTGCAATAAAATTCCATCTCATAAAACAAAAATGGAAGAGAAACAAACCGTCCATCATTTACAGAAATCTATTTAGTGTTTTTCGTTATGTTTTGTAACCGTACTCAGTACTTTCTTACGTTTTAATACCCCATAAATTCAGGAATAGAATAGAACGGAATTAGATCTGACCACATTGAATGTATCCATTACCGAAGGAAAATAATTAAAGATAATTCCGCTCAAATGATTTATTCTCATTTATTATATTATAGTCATATGCCGTGTAGGATGCGAAATGTATGAAGGCACGGAAAAATTAAAGCAAGCCACATGGAGAGATACGCCAAGAGGATACTTTATTAAATTCCTTTGCCAGATAAGAACTATTACCAGTCCATACCGGATAATGGATTAAGATCCCTTTATTCATAACTTTCGCTAATTAAGTTCTAGTCGCATTCGTTAGATTCATACGGAAAATACTTTTCGGTAAGATAAACGTTCGATAAGATGTACTACGTTCTCGTCAGGCGCGACGGCAATGGAACGATTGAACGATTCATATACCAAAGATAGAGTCACTGATAGGATATGTGGGACCATGTTATTGTCACAAAGAGTGATGTTATTTGTTAAAATATGGGAGCTAAAAGCCTCGTTTTAAAAACTATGGCAACTTCAATTCATGAGAGAGCAACTAGTTAGGGTGCCTATGGGGGAAGTAATATTCAGGGGGGATCCAGAGCGGAAGAACAAGAGGGTGGAGTAAGTAGGAGGAAATGGGATATTGAAGACTGTGATTTTAAGGCGAGAGTTCGGAGCTCGGCTGACGGAGAACGACGAAAGGGATTAAGGGGGATAAGAAATAAGCCGGAATGAAAAGTGAATCTGTCGAGAGAAAATGCGTGTTTACAGGTGATACGGAGCACTTATAAATACCTGCGTCCGCATCTTTTCAAAACAAATATTAATCGGTAAATACTATAATAATAATACCGATCTTAAATACGTATAAAACTCTGGGAAAATATTGAAAGCTGGACGAAAAACACTTTCATGACACGAAACTTGAGCCAGCGCCTGTAGTTATATCGAAAATGCGACGGGCAGGGCTACCACAGTCCCAAATTTATAATTTCGGACCCACCTTGAGTATGGATGTTGTGTCTGACATCAGATTGAACCAAATATTCAGTGAGGTAAGGCAACGCAATATTAATTTGGCAGCTTGAGCTCCTTTGAACTAAACACTACCACTCGAAACTTGGCCGAAAAACGACGACCCCAGTAAATAATACTCACAGTAAGTTTCTCGCTATCAAATTAACAAAGTTCAGCGAAAAACGAGAACTTATGCTTATGGTCGATTTCTACGAACGGAGCGGAACGAATCGGGACGCAACGCCTCCCTCCTGTTCCGCTAACAGCTTGAGATCACGCAAAAAAACCTCATGGATGCACAAAACCAAACGTCGATCTGAGAATAAGCAGGGTGGAGGTTTAAATGCGCAAACGAGAGTATCGACTGAGATGAAAGGGTCCCCCGTATGCGGGACTATTTTTTCACTCATTTTCTTTTTTTCCCACTCTCTCGTTCTTTCACTACTATTTCATCGGATCGCGAGCGGCCGGGAGCGCGAGGCGCACATGAGATTCGTTTTATGCGCGGGCGATAAAATATTTTACGGTTCGGCCTCCAGTTCCGGGGGCCACTTGAGGTCAGTCTCTCTATTCCACCGCCCCCGCGCGCCCCACGAGTGCAAGATGGCCAATCAGAGCGCAGGGGGAGAGACAGAGTCAACTGCCGCTCTCTCATTCGACACCTCCTTAATTTATCTCCTCAGCTGGAAAAAACTCAGATCGCAACAAAGAGTAGTATTGTTGTGATCATTGCCTTTCTCCCTTTCCTTATCACTAGATGGTCTATTGCCCTTCATACCCACCATGAGGCAGCAAAAAAAAGGACCAAATCTGAGTCCTCTGCATAGCGGCTACTCAACTACCAAGTACTTTGTAGTTAGGTAGTTGCTCTGTAGAGAATTCCGGACAATGCAATGTGGCGTATAGTAGTATAAACCGGATGTTGATCAGAAAAATAATATGAAACAATTCTCATTGAGCCCCTTTAAGCTAATTATATTTGGTTGAACTAATAATCTAATCGTTGATAAGTTCAGCAAGTAATGGAAAAGCATAATAATCCTTAAAAATACTTCGTGGGAAAAAATAAATAGTCCAAATATTTCCAATGAAACACTCCATGAAAAAGATATCTATGAATATCAATTTTCTTACTTAGAGAAACACACCGGTTAGGAATACAAGTTTGACTTATCCACCTAATACAGCTAAATTACGAAATATATCGTTTGCGTATAAAACAAGGTTATTTGGAACGGTGCTACTCTTCTGAATCGAAATTTTCGTACGACTTGTAATAGGGCTTTCGACTTTTCCCATTAAGAAGCATGAGAATTGGCCAAACAAAATTAGATCACGTTGCGCAGATTAATGGCAGTGCATTGTGTCACTATTTGATCTAATTCATCTTGTTGCGACTTAAGTCAAAGACTATAGTTACATCCAAGGACACAAATGCTTGCTGACGCATCCAAAATCAGATAAATGCTTCACAGAAGAGGGCGATATAAGCGAGCAAAATTCAAGATAGTAAGATCACCCAGCAAGAACTGTTTCTTGGAGAAAAGCAGGATTCTATGGAAGAAATTCCAATTTTATGAATCAGAACCTGGAATGAAACTGGGGGAAGCAGAATGTTACAAACGTTCCGACTAATATAGATTCGGCCAAGGGGAGCCTTCTGAACAGAACTTCCCCGTCCACAATCTTGAGGTGCTTATTTCCAATATACACGCATATGTCTCCAGCCACCGTTGGACTAAAGCCAAGAAATCGAGCCATTTACTAGTTTTAATGGAGGCCTGCATTCTCGTCGGACAAAAATGTGGGCCATCATTGGAATGGGTGAAGCAGTCGAGCAATACGTTTAAAGTACGCATGAAATAGGGAGGTACTTAACGAATACATAATCACAATAAAAAACAGCGCCGAGCAAAAAGCTGGAGAGTTAGTTCCGACGAAACGCTTGGAGAAAACGGATGGCTACACCAAATAATTAAATTTGACACTCAAAAACGGAACGAATAAAAAATAAATATCATCACTTAAATTGGTTTGATTGGGACGGGAAAGTCAATGAAACAGAAGTTAATCAGGCGGAATATGGATAAATTGGAATGCAACACAAATGAAAGTTCATAAATTTGTACATAGGAATCCTACAGTAGCTCCAATTGTGATCCAGAAGGCGCACACTTAGGTTGCTCAACGTATTTTTCTTTCCAATAGCATTTCTCTCGCAGCAGTTGAATTATCCGCCGAAAGACGACCTACGGTAAAATCTCAACAGAATACTGAAGCAATCAATCGTAGAGACCACCAAATTTTACAGTCCCTTCACTACTCAGTCCGTAAAAAGAATAGGTACACTAGTAAAAACCAATGTTTTCCTCCGCTTTGGCTAAAGCACAACATCGCGTAGTCGCTGTAAGTTATTGCCTTCATAGCGTACTCATCTGGCAAGAGATTACAGGTAAAGATTTGGGAGACAAATTCCACGAATATCAACAACTTTAGGTAACCCATGAGTTAGAGTAGGTTTAGATGGGCATGAAAAACTTCCATTTTTAGTAGCCTGATGCCTCTCTCTTTATAATTATGTTAAACTTTGCCACCGATTACTGCCTTCTCACGTTATCAGTATAAAAATTCCCTATTTTCTTCCTTAGCTTCCTTATCTACTCAATATTCTACCCATCATGTTAACCAAAATACCACCTCTCTTTTCACTCATCCTCTTTCCCCTTCTAATTTCATAATTAACTTGCCCACCTTACCAAGCACTTATTCGTTTGTCCCCGGTTCGTTTATGTCATCTATACCACTCTACTATACACCCATGTGCATCTTTAATCTCATTGAGATGCAACATAAAAACTTTGTAAAATAACTCTGACTTTTATATAAGTAATAAAACGACCGATTACATCCAACAGTGGAGATGATTAAGTTGTGTCCATCTTCTCCCCATAAAGTCCACGTTACGGTAACATAGGACGCACCTCTCTATGATCAACTTTTGACAGGCCTAATCTTTCTGTCTGTACACAAGTTCCAGTCATTAGTTTCCCCACTACGAGTAAATCTTCATTTTATTCAGCAAAGGCAATTTTCCTTCGATCATCACATACACTGTGCCCATTTCCCCCAAGTTGCTACACAAGTCACCAAACTCTTCCGGGAAAGTAAAAAATAAACAAAACCTCACACAATTGTTTACCAGCCGTGCGACGGAGGCAAGAAAAATTGAAGCCGACACTCTTGCCAAGGGCAGGTAAAATGGAGCGGTGAGTAGCCACTGGGGGAGGAGGATGGTAGGAGTATGTGGGAACGCTTCCGGTCATAAACACTTCCTGGTAAACATTCCCATCCAGCGGAAAAAAGAAACGTTATATATACTCCCACACGGGGTGTTTGATCAAAAGTAGCAATTCTCAAAGGGAGCCGCGGAGAGGCGTGGGTGAGGACAGAAGACGAAGGAGCACCAAACGACAGAGGGGGCCGAAGCAGGAGTCCACAGCATTACCACGCACAATTTGCGATGCGCGATGCACAACAGATACCGCAGGACAAGCAAAAGTAAGGAGAGGCGGCAGTCAACTGCGGTCATACAGGTGTACAGCAAGTCCCCACCTCTCCGTCACATTGGGCTCCTAAATATCGCGAAGGGAAGCGATTAACTATTATTCGTACACGGTTTACGTATACAGTGTATAGATGCACAAGTTTTCACAGGTGTTCTCTGATAGCCAACATGCACATGAAAAATTTTATTTCAACGTAAACGCATCCATATGAAATGCCAGTTCAAAGAATTAAATTAAATATGTATGCATGCATTTCCAATTTATCATATATTTTCTATGCATATTAAATATCATTTTTGCATACAATTACGTATCGGTGAAATGACGGGAAGCGAAGTGACGCAAAGCGGGGACCTCCTGTAACAAGATATTAGGGTACTCCAACTATTAAGGTTATATTGTACCGTCTAACCTTACTTAAACCTAAGAAAACATGACACCAACCTCAGAAACGGGATTCGAGTTCGCGACCTCTCTGTTGGCGTTGCCAATTTGGCTAAGACGGCCGGCATTTATTATTATCAATAGTGTTCTACCGGTTAAGGTGGGGTTGGATGCACGTACATACCATTCTTCCCATGACCTCTGTATTTCATATGATGTACGTACTTCTTTAGTTTCGCTTACTTCCTACCTGCCATTCTTTTACCCAAACTACTCCTCATTCTCCGCCCATTAGCCCCCAGCTTACCTAAAAATGTCCCTCCATCACGTCCTACAAAACACTCTTGTCCCTTAATACCGCGCCACGGATCACTAATTCACGTACGGCTAAGCGCTAGGTGATCGGCACTGTCTACTCTTAACGAAAGGCTCCACGGTGTTCATGGTTTTAACGACCAATCCGACAGATGAGTTACTTTCATGTTCTGACCTCAGCGACACTGCAAAAACAATGAAAAATAATATGTTGCTACCGAATGCACAACGGATATCTATAAATGAGAAGCCAGAATTATGGCCACTTCACGATTCCGAACACCTCGCAGAGAAAATGCAGGCCGCCAAGTTATTAATTTCAATATAGTTTACCATTAATACTTAAGATATTCAATTTTGTATGTTGATCTCCGAGGGACAGACATCGAAGGTTTCGAGAAAAAGTTCATGATAAGATAATTGGATAACACGGCTCATGTGGAAACATCTCTTCAATCAGAAAATACGATATACCATCCCAAATAATAAGGGTGATGAAAAAACAGGTTTCACAAAAAAATAAACAATATCGATATCGTGAATCGATATAGATATTTTCGATATATCGACTCGATTTAAAGAGGCATGGCAAGGAGTAGAGTCGATTCACAACAGCCCTCATGCATACAAGATGAGCAGGATGGGCAACCGATTCACGTACGTGTCCTCGATACCCAGTTCACATTGCAGGGAGATTCTCAGATTCTCGAACATCGCGCAGTTCGAGAGGGAATGCGGTGATGAAAGAGAGAAGGAGGGGAGACAATTTGGGATCGCAACGGGATATCAATGGTCCAATCCATCCGGCACGCGCAAATCTTTTAAGACCTCCTGTGGGGAGGATCTCTCCTCCCCACAGGAGAGAGAGAGCGATGGGGACGAAGTCGACGGCAGGAAGAGAGAAAGAGAATAAATCGTTGGGGAGACTCTGCGTGGCGACTTGTTGCTTCTAGAGCCAAAGATCGGCCGGGATCAGGGTTGCCATTTCCAAATTATTTTTTTTGCAAACTTTTCATGCTTTCTTCCAACTAGATGGCGCAGAGAAAGCGGACATGAGCCAGGGTTAAACGATTAAATAGATTGTTGCCGACTGAGATGGGTATTTTTGTTCGCACTTAAATCTTTCTGTAGTGCATTAAGTGCAGTAATCACTAGCTAGGCGATTGATCTTGTGGAAGCTTATATTTCCCGCATAAGGGAAAGGCCCCTATCTCGTTTACTTGGACCACAGCCGTGCGTGCACTGTGCGAAATATTGGCCAAAATATACAGGTCTAGAGATCCCAATAATTGTGGAATGTAGGTTTAATCCATTGTCGTCAGAGGTTTTCGGGTGCAGCTGCGTGTAACGCGTTGTCGGTGTGCGAGCTTTCGCGGCCATTGCAGGACGCATCATCAGGCAATGATGTGCCTGATGATGCGTCCTGCAATGGCCGCGAAAGCTCGCACACCGACAACGCGTTATACGCAGCTGCACCCGAAAACCTCTGACGACGATCCCAATAATTTGTTCAGAAGCACACTTTACGGCGGTGGTAACTGCTTACTAGTAGTTTCCGCTAGTTCCCTCGTTCTCGTCTATGTAATTGCTACTTACTAGACTTTGACAGGATACGAAATAATCAAGTTACTACCGCCACTTGGGGGAATTTTGTCTCTGAAATATTGTGCCGACGACGGCACCTTGCAAAGCTGTCACGCAATTATTATCGCAATTTAATACACCACGGACTTCGGCGGGCTATAGCTCAAACTGATACTGCATCAAATTACGCAATTTCAATGACCGCGTAAAGCGGCCTTAAGTAATAGTGAGTGGCAGTATGCCACAATTTGGTACTTGTGCGCCTTTCTCCACCAAATTACGAGGGACAGAAATGAGGAATCGTCCAATGAAACGCAGAGCGTGATTAATGGCCGTGCCACTCGAAGGAATGAAAGTGATACGTAAACCACGTCTGGCGGAGAGAAAAAAATGATTGCTTGCTCACAACGAGGAGACGGACATCACGGAGGACCAGCGATCAATTTCCTTGAGCACGACGGGAGTTTTCGGAATTAAGACGTGTCTTCAATCTACCAAGGGAGGTGAATTCACGGGACATGAGATTTATGGTGGAACGACGTCCACTATCCTCACATGAGGAGAAGGTTACGAATACTATAATTTTCTCAATATCCACGCACAAATTCAGCGCCAAAACGATTCATTTGTATTCATTTATTAGGGCGTCCCAGCCCCCCTCGATTCGCTTAATTTACAAAATCTTTTGCTTTTTTTTCTAGTGGCAGTATGTCGGCTCTCTCTTTCTCATTAATTTCTTATGCTGGGCTATCTTTCACGTGGATTCATACAAGAGTCAAACATTATCTTGGGTAATGAAAGTCAAGATTTAAAAAAAAACAGCGAATTTTTTAGCAAATTATGCACATTTTACCAAAGCCCATGTGATTTGTAACAGATAACCATATTTCATGATAAGTATTATATTATTTACGATATTCCTTTTGTTGCGTATCATGTGCAAGGCTTGTAGGTCAATAAATAATATCTTTTAAAAAGAAAATACTTAAAAACACACTTAATATCTTTTTGTGCAAAAAACGTGACAGTTTTGGGCTTATATTTTTACATTACAGGAAATATTTTTCATATAAAATTTGAATTAATCTCGTCAAATTTGATAGAATTTGCTCCTTTATTCATGTATTTCTCTACAGATCTCTTTCCACGGAGCTGGCTAAAAATCGATAAAACTCGATCCTTCAACTTTTCGCCGGCGTTTTAAGTACTACCGTGGCTGGGCAAATACAAAAAAACATACTCATTAACTAGAAAAATAAAGAAAAATGAATGAAGAGTACTGTTTACTTCATACCCTCAATTTCATGGTCAGACTTCGAATAAAAAATTTCCCTTTATTGACCTTAAATAATTTGGGTGATCAATCCAGACAACGTTATGTAGCGAAAGGATAGGTACCTACTTTAATATTGGATAAATATTACCCTGAGAGGGTTCAAATTCCGGCGGTGGAAGATTTTTTAAATGTTATACCGGTCACTACTTGTATGCTAGTGTGCAGAGCACTTCGAGTGCAGTACTCCGTCCGTCGAATGGGAAGCTTAACCGTGGACTCCAAGGCTCCTTTCGTTAAGAGTAGTTTTTCTCGCCGAGTTTTTCTCCGCGCTTGCTCCACTCCCAGGAAAGTTCCTTCCCCTAACCGAATGGGCGCCTATCCTAAATAGCGCAAATGAAAGCGGTTATTTGCCACTTCCCTAAATAACTACAAGAACTATAAAAAGGACGCAGGCAGCACGTCACATGAATCCAGATCCCATTCGAATACTAACACATACTGCCGAGCCATCCACAGTAGCCTGGTTGCTAGCGCACCGAAATTGCGTGAAATGCCACGAGTTCGTATTCCGCCCCAGTGAATGGATGCCGTATTTGTCTTAGAGTTAGTTTCATGTTAGCTGGTGCGACACATCCTCATCAGTTGAAACATCTTAAGACCTACACGACAAACCTTACATTTACGTTCAAGGACACCTCGGATTGAGCAAGTCTCCTCTCCGCAAAAACACAATCAAAAATTAATTAACCCCTGCTACTTTCCGAGGACCCAGACGTAAAGAAGACAAGGAGAGGTGAAGTGCTACCCCATCCTCACGGCTAATGCACTCAAAGGACCCCATTAATCCCCTCAGTGTCCGAGGCATTGTTGGGATAGCCCGCGACGGCTGCCGGAGAGGGAGCCCATTCTTCGACACAGAGTGGCCCCTTTAAGTGGACAGTGACGGATGGAACGATATCCACGGACGAGAGGAGGCGAGCGCTGGGCATAAATTACCCGATAGAGAGGCGGCAGGCAGTGCCACAGAGGGGAGGGGGGGGGGGGAGGTAGGGAAGAGAAACAAAGCGCCCCGCGACGCACATCTTCTGTCCGTTTGTGCTTTTCCCCCTCGTCACGATTTATCGCTCGCAAGAGGCCTCCTCCGACCCCCGGCGGTTATGCCACTCGCAGCGCAACTGCTGACCTTCCGGTTGCGGGTTGCCAGGCGCCGCTGACTGTTCCCGGCATGGTGGCGCCCTCCAGCTCTTGCAGCGAGGTGGCGGAGGGCTCCAACTCGATGACTAACGCCTCAAGTAGTACTTATTCGGTGGATAGCTAAGGTCACTTACGCCATTTAGGATAGGTGCGTACTTAAATAGAGGAAGAGAGTTTTTTCATGAAACGGAGAAGGGACGGAAAACCCAGCTTCGCCATTAGCCTGATATTAACGAAAGGTGCCACCGTTTAACATGTCCCTGACGGACGAAGTACTGAACTTAACCTATTAGGAACTTACCTAACTTAACCCGAAAGTACCTGAACTTCGTCTGACGGACGAAGAACTGAACTTAAAGTGATTCCACAGGGCACTCAAGTGGGGACCCGTATTCCACTGAAAAATTTGCTTCAGCCGGGATTCGAACCCGACCTCCCGGGATGGGAGGCCAGATTTCTAACCATTACTGCAACTCTATCCCCCATATTAATAATGGGGCCCTCAAATGCCATATTTTACATCACGCAAGGGGTGAAGGGATCGGGCCAGTGAGGTAGCAGAGTTAGAAACTGGTCCGGTAACCTACAGGTCGTGGGCTCGAATCTTTCTCGGGGAAATTATGTCGGGTTGAGATGGATGCATTAGGATGAGATTACTGTTAAGTTAGAGCTTTAATGGGGTATTACCTAACGTTTAGCGGTTCAAGCACCTTAAAACCTATTTTAGCCACTACAAGCATATGAGGACTGAAAATATTACCAAAGATCCAGTTTCTACACCATTGTAAAAATGGGATTTAAGATACTCCAATCTTGGTTTATATCGCCCCATCTAACATTATCTTATTTCTAAAGGCAAAAAAACATCTATGCCCTATGCGGGATTCGAATACGTAACCAGAGTTTACCAGAGTCAATACGAATGGGGAACATGCACTATTTTTTATAACTCTTTGAATGTGAAGTTCAGTAGCTAGAATGTGCTTGACGAAAATTTTGCTGAAGAATTAAGTTGCGTTACAAAGATATTACTCTTTGAAAATTGTACTTTTTCGGCAGTTTAAAAACACGACATCATCGCATGACGTCACGGCACGGTATCACTAAGGGCGTTGTTTATCTGTTTATGCGTGGAGGTAAGTTGTTAAATGAATACTTGGAGATAACGTATGTATTTATCCCATTTGTTTATTGAAATAAACGATTGTATTTAGATTTTTTTATTTACGTGGTACGGAGGGTAACGAGCAAATCGTCCATTAATTATATAATGCCTGTTTAGTGCCCAAGAATTTCTACTATGTCTATGCAATCGCTGTTTTTTTAGAACAACACCGCCATAAGGGAGTCAACCAAAGGAAATTGTCGGAATGTGCTTTTTTTAAGTATTTTTTCGGTCATCGTTTCTTTCGAGAAACGGGTAAAAACCTCAAAACAATATATTCACTTCGTTTTCTTTTAAATATAAATGTCTATCTCCGTAGCAATATGGAACCTATACCGTGCAGTTACGTCAGAAGGCGTTTCAGGTCACGTGACTTTCGTCGATTTTCGGGAACATTTTAATATCATTTAATAATCTTTGTGGTGGGCGTAGAAAAATTTGGCTTATATATTTAAATTGGTGAGAAAAGTTCGCATCAAGTACATAATTAATCTTCAAGAAACAAATTTCATGCATATTCCCCATTGTCGACCAAGCTAACGCGGCCGTGCCCAAACATGTAACCCTATGATCAATTAGGATATCCAACAATGTAATTCCGCGATTACTTATTAATTTAGGACAAGGTGATAGATATAACCTTTTGAATATCGCACTGCGATATCAACTTGATTCCGCAAAAGCGCCAATTAGTCAATGTAAATTGGTACTATCACACGCTAAACCTGGTATCTCCCGGTATCAAATATCACGTGAAGTCACATATCGCGTAAAACTGCATATCGCCTGATATCGCGATATCGCATGATATCACGTTTGCTGGCTTACTCATATTGCGTCGCGAAATCAAGTGCATATCTCATCTCGCAATATTTCACAGACATTGCTAAGAGAAATGGCACCAATTAACCAGAATAAAAACAGAAAAGCTCTTACTCATCCGCCAACGGCGCAGCTGAGCGACCATTTGCGATCGTTAGCGGGATCAAAGCAAAATAGCGATCAGAAAAATGAAGGACCTTGAGGATGGAAGACGGATGGACGGCGGGAGTGGACGTTGAGGGCGAGAGGAGGGGCGAGGATCAGGAAGCTGTGAATCGGTACCTACTAAGCGAGGAAGGGGTGCGAAAGGGAAGAGGGGACAACAGAGCGGCGCGCCGAGTGCTCCCTGGCAAATTGGGGAGAGGATGAATCGGACTGGAAGGAAGGAAAGGCGTTTTCAACAAAACATTGTGGACGGAAGATGTGTCCAGTCCCGCTGGCTGGAAGGGAAAGCGATTCATTTTTCTATTCTAGTCAATGAATCTCATTAGCCATGGTATGTACCTAAAATCTTCGATGGCTAAAATATCCAACACTTGCGACGCCGATGGTAATGAAAAAAGGATCCGATTAAGACCCATAGTAACCCTAACCACTTAAAAGGTTTTGGTGCAGTCATACACATGCAATTAAAATACAAACAATAAATTTCACCTTTTGTGGATAAATCCCGTTTTTCTTAGTTTTTTTTCTCTCAATCCAACTTACCATATCCATCCTTTTCTATACTCACATTTATAAAAAAATCTAACTATTTCGCGTCTTTACTTAAAGAGATAATAAAAACAGTAAAAAAATTCTTTAATGCATGTCCTCCACACCAGCAAATACTACATTAAAAAGACCCATAATTGCTCTACAAGATTCAGCGATTTACGTCCCACAGAATGCAAAACTAATTTAGTCAGTAATATCAAAAACCTTTAGCTTGGAATTTTATGGGAGCTGATCACTGAAAAACTCAAATTGTAAATTATTATTAATGCATAAAAATTAATGTTCTATGCTATACGCATAATTAATGCATAAGGGTGTACGATGTTAAAGTGACATCAGCGGCGTCGGAAGTGGGGGGCACGGGGGGCCTAAGGCCCCCCCCCAGAATTTGCCCCGGGCCCTTGAGTAGTCTTCATTAATAAAAATTAAATTTCACTTGTTTCCAGCTGGCTTTTTCCCTTCTGACACATATTCTACCACCTTCATATACTCTTTTAGCGGAATTATATTTTCTACCCCCTATTATCCGCAAAAAAATGCGGGTCATTTTCATAGGAGCCGGGCCCTTTTCTTAAGAGCCGGGCCGCCCTTTTCAAGGTTGGCCCATCCCAGCGAAAATAGTTCCGACGCCCCTGAGTGACATTACACATTGAGCTTCATGTGCATATTAAAATTTCTTCTATTTTGTAACATATTATTTGTAACTGCGGAAAATTAGTTTTTTTTATGAGTGGTATCCAAGGTGACTTATTATGCATCTGTTAACAAGTATCCGAGTTAAGGGCCAGTCAGTCCACACCACTAGTGTTTATTGTTACTAACTTTATTATTACTAAGGGTCCCTCTCACTAATCTTCTACACTTTGAAAACGCTTCTTTTGCAAAAGCAATTCTTTTACTTGATGCGCTTGCCACTGAACTCGGTCCAAATTCCGAAGCACCAAGGGAATGAAGTTCGCACGCGTGCAGCTAAAAATTCCGTTATAGAACTTGTACATACATCAGCGCGACGGGTGAAGGCTAAAATTACAGCTGTTTCCACGCTCAGTTGAGCACGCTTCTTTAATTAGCGCATGGGCACCCCGCTTGCGTGAACGGTTGCCTCCGTGTACCACCCGAAGGGAAATCAATAATGTATAACTACGGACGCTACGGACCAATTTGCAAAACGAGTGGAATGATGACACACCTACAAGAACCAAAAGAATCTTAGGAACGTCATCCCGCGCCCAACACCTATTACAGCATTAAGAAAATAACATTCCTCAAACAGTAAGGGAATAAATAATAACCCGAACTTAAAACACTCATTGCTTACGAATTACGTGAGGGAAGGAGTGTACTGGTATGATCTCGATCGATATACCTTTAGGCGGAATATCCGTAAGAGAGCACTTTTCAACGCCTCCTTTCCAACGGCATTTCTTTATTCATATCAGTGTCATTACACTTCTTTTTGCCAACCGTTAGCAGTTAGGTAACGCATCTCATAGGCAACGTAACGGTTGTGGGTTGGAATCTGAGAGAGGGTATGGCTGCTGTGAACTAAGAACTTAGATTAGACGGTGCGGTAAAAACTTCGCTGTTGGAATACCTTTACCACTAATCAACGAGTATATAACCCAAATAACCTAACCACATCTACTACTGCTCTTACATATCAAAGACCAACCTTGGGGTTGAACACACCTCTATTAAAATTTACTGTGTAATAAACAACGCAGGCAGATCATAAAAGTATGTTTTAAAATATAGCATTGACTATATGATGGCCTTATCATTTTCCATTATAATTACATTTATATTATAATTATTTTCTAAGCTGCAGTTTAGTTTCATATGACCAAATCCAAGTGCTCACATTTCAAAGCTTGTGTTTTCATTTTGATGTCTACCAAAAAACCTTTTCTAACTTACAGCTTTACCCATAGTTCATACTGCGGGTGTAATAATGGATAGAGCAAGACACAGCGGATTAAGAGATCACCTATTTCGTTCCACGACAGTTTGTTAACCCCCAGTCCACCTACGTACAAACCCACTGTCCACGTGGTCAACAAATTACCTGCACCTTCCTCTCTCCATTCGCCTGTCATCCCCGCACGCAAAAATTTATCTCCTCCCGTAACACGGACCACCTCCGAATTTCACCCCCTTACTCGCAGAGGCAAGGATTCCGACGATAAATTTCACGCAAATTTTTCATAGCACGACCCTCGCCACCCAACCCCGCGAAACCGGTGGGCATGGAAATGAATTTTTTTTAATCGCACCAGACGATTTCGTGAATCAAAACGCTAGCGCACCCGGTATGAGCCAGGAGAAGGGGGTGAGGAAAGGGAATTGGACGAAAAATGGCCGTCCAACTACGTTCCGGCCTTTGAGAGTGAGAGCCGACAACGGGCGGGCCGAGTTAAGCTGAGGAGATTTGAGGATGTGTGGGTTTGAGGTAGACTCCTCTAGAGCTCCTCGCGGGTGGGCTGCGGGCGGACAGAAGCATAGGTGGGCGGCAAAGGGAGTGGTTAAGTGGGCGGTGGAGTTAGACGGGGATGTGAAAAGAGGAAATAGGCAGAGTGCTTGAGTTACGCGATTGGAGAGGCCATTTCTCCCTTTTCACTACCACTACCCTAGATGATGTCTGGCTACGCAAATCTGTTAAGTGAATTCCGGATGTCTCAGGGATAGATGACCGAGTAAAGCCGTTTCCTATATGGTGAGCCTCGTTCAAATAGTTCCTGGATCACCGTGAAAAGGATAAACAACCCATGAATAATCACTGTACTAGTATCGGATATTTTTATCAGTATTCCACCATTAGGACTAAGTTTAGATGGGCATAAAAAGATTCCAAATGTTCGCAATCAGCAGAATCGTTCTTCACATAGCATTCTTCCTTACGTCAAAATACAACGCACTTCTCATCGTTCCGTCAAAATAGTCTGTTCTCCTAGTCTAGTCTATTCTCCTCCCCCCTCTACCCTGCTTGCCTAATATTATCCCCTCTATCACTCCTTTCAAAATACGATCGCCCCTTATTCACCATTCAATCCACTTACTCTCTTTTTTTTCAATTTCATCCAACAACCTCTTCTCCTATAACTCCCACTCCCATTCGTTTCTTTCCCACTTACCCATCCACCTTATTTTTCCAATCTTCTTCAAAACCATATCTCAAACGCCATTATATCTCAAGCTTATCCGTAATATATCTTTATGCTCCCGTTTATCCGGTCCCGGTAGCAAATAATTAATCCTTTTATCCACCTAAAAACATAAAACCGTAATAACTCTTTTGGTTGTCCTCAATGATAATCACAAGGTTGTATTTATTACAACTTTCCGACGCGAAATTTATGGAACCTCCGAACGCTTTCATTAAAATGTTTAGCTTTTAAGGGGCAACTTGACCCATTCTCGATTAAAATATGATCGTTCGAGGATCAGCGACGGTGTAATGCGATCAAGAAAGTTCATATGAAGGCAGGTAGGTGATGGTGTCGGAAGATATTAAGAGGGCAAGGCGAACGATGTCGCCTGAATGGATGAGATGAAGGGGAGGATGCAAGGAGAGAGGTAAAGAGCAGTTTTGGACGCTTCCCAACGCATCTTAGCCGCCGGAGTAACGGCGTCGCCACCGTCAAGCCGCCATATCGATGCTATCCGCCCGGGAGGAATTGCGAGGCGAGACTTTCACGGCGGATTACGCGCGAGGTGTAGGGACAAGGAACGGGAAATGTGGGTGGGAACGTAAAAGAGGACGAGTCATTCGCCCTTTATTTTTTCATCCCCTCAGGACTCTACCTTTCTCATACATATAATTGTTATCAGGTGAGCTCAAGGCGACGATAGGTTCCTGAGTACCTAACACATTCACCTCATTTATAAGATGAAATTTGTTATTAACTTGACGAATAAATCTTCTTTGAATCTGTAGACTTGGTCAATGTTAAAACTTGTTTTTTTCCGGAGTCTACGTTTCGCTAATTTTTATTCTAACAAAAGAAGTATTGACATCATAATATAATACAATACAACATACAATAATATAATACAATATCAGCCATATAGGTACATTGTAATTTAATTAGTTGATAACACGTTAATAAATGGTAAACAGATTTGTTGCCAAGTGAAAATATCGAATAATTGTTTTTCTAACTATTAATAAAATTCTATTATAATTAAAATCATATTGTTATACAATGAGTAATAAAAGTCAATGAAAAATGAATTAGTTAAAATATTACTTCTTTACGTAAATATAAATAATACAGTCTTTTGCCAACTGTTTCTCGGTAGTTTGTATTGTAGGTATGTATTCTAGGTGTTTCTGTTATAACATATGTTCCTTTCAAACAGTTTCCGAAGGTAAATTTTTAATGATATAACTGACTACATGTAGGTATTAATATTATTCATGTACTAATTATAGTTGTGTATATGTACACATGCACGTATATGCGAATACCTAAGTATGTATGTAATTCAAGAGTATAACCGTTGTATTTTGATGTGTTTATATCTAACTCTTAGGATGCTGATAAAAATTAGCGATAGGTAGGCAATATTAAATAAAGTTTTAACATTCACCAAATCTCCAGGTTCAAAGAAAACTCATTTATAAAGTTTCTTTCCCCACGCTAATATCTCATCTGGACAGGATAGTTCCTGGCACAATTCAAACGAAACAAAATGTTTATCCCTTACTACCCTCTTCCTCCATTACTCTGTATTCCATTTTCCCAGTTGATCTTCGGCATACGTCTTCGACATGGTCTTTAACTGCTTGCTTCATTCACCTACTCAACCTCCAGAAAGTTCATACCCTTCCAAACCTACGCATCTTAATAGAAAAAGGTTCCTTCAAAAGTTCTGTAAAAATAGTTACGCTGGAGTGCCCTGACGTATAAAAGTTTGGGCAGAAATTATCAACAGGAAAAACTCACCAAAGCACGACTTAGGGAAAATATTCTCCAAACGGTGACATACTAAGATGACTTTGAGCACAGTCAGGACATCAGGTACTTACCTAGAAATAAAGAAAAAATCTTAGAATGGTACAAGACTATAGGTGTTTACATGGTGTTTATAGCACATTAAAATAATTTTTGCATACAAGCTTAACTTAATAAAAACAGAAAATTAAATAGAGCATTGTAATATCATCGAGTAGGCATTACATAAATTACAGCCTATCGGTGCTTAGGTCTCAAACATTTCAAATCATAGACTTTTCGTGAGTGCGTTTTTTGAATATGGAGAAAAAAAATTCAGCTGGGTCAGGAATACGAGGAATAGATGTTCTTAGTAAGCGTCCATATGTATGGATCTGACACAAGGACTCCAGAGAAAAATGATGAGAAGAGGTTGAAAGCTTTAGGAATTCGGGAATGGAGGAGAATGGATAGGGTGCGAGAGACGGAAAGGCGGATGAATGAAGAGGTGGTGACCATGATTGGGAGGAAAGAGGATAGCCGTCAGAAATTGTAGGGAGGCAGAGAAGGTGGATGGAACAGATACTGATGGAGGATGAAATTTTGAAGATCGTTATCGAGAAAGAGATGCTGGGTAATCGAGGATGAGGAAGAAAAAGAAAACGTATTATGGATGGTATAACGGAGTGTGGGAAATACGCAGATTTCTAGAAAGAGATAGAGGTGGGGTCGATAGATGAATTAAATGCAAAGTGGAATAGGGTATTTTAAATCAAAAGCTATCCAAACCGGTAAAAAACCTAAATTCAAAACGAGCAGTTGGGGATTAGTACCAGTCTTTCTGCAGCGGACAACGGTTTCCCTCTCTCTGGATTGCCCAACAATCATTTTTTTATGAGCCAGAAATTATTTTGTATTTCACCAGTGAAAATCCATTCAGATTATCACGAAAAGCAACGCAATGCCATAGCGTATGCAGCTTTCGCTACGCGGAATGCAATGTGATATACCAAATTATAAGTATCACAAACGCAATTAGTGACAGTGTTATGAGGAAAATAATAAAATCACACACACGACGTTCCTAAAGGACTATGACCCTTATAACCAAGCCTTTAAATGAACTAAAATCTTTCAATATAAAAGAAAATATAAAAATTATTTGACATATAAGGAAAACAATATTTGACGGTAGTCAACAGCTTTCAATGAACAAAGACTGAAAATCAAAATGTAGAGGTCTCAATTCAACACTCGTACAAGGGAATCCAGATATAGATAACAAAGCCAAATCTTGGCCGATTCGCTTAATTTTGTAGGATTACATCACCAGCCGAAATTAAGGACTGTTTCGAATCCATGAGATACGGGACTCCACAGCTGTGTGGTCCCCAGTGTGAGGATAAACAATTAAATAACTCCTGGCAATTTAATGCACCTCCAGAAAGATGAATAAACCGGTCGGGGGCCAGAAAAACAGGATGATTTGGCAGAGAACAGAGGTTCGCTTTAAGTTGGTTAGGAGAGCTCACGAGGCTCCACTTCACGGAGAGGCGTACTTGCCAATGACAATTGCGCCAACCCCCCTGGCATCGACTGATATCCTCATTTGCACGGTGCCGCAACGCATGAAATATGGCAGGATCTGGACGCAGACGAACAAAACCATATTTATTTCAACCGGAGAACACTCCAGGTGAGGGACGCCGAATACCTAAGCGTTAATCGCGGAACTTTCATGGGTACTTGGAACCAATAAAGCTGGCTTTCTTAGAGTGAATAACCTAACCAAAACCCCGTCACCATTAATTTACGCGGAGATTGTTCTATTTATCATGTAGTATTTTGGAATCAATTTCAACACGACTTTGGAAGAGCGTCACATAAAAGCTGACACAATCTTATAGGTAATTTGATCACTATTTATTTCCCTTTTCGAATACGCATGTTGAAGAAAGAGCATGATGCATTATTATATACAAAGGACCATTACATAGGATTACATTCGCGGCATGTGTGTAGGTTCGCTAACTTAGTATCTACAGCAAAACTCACAATTTACTAGTCATTAAGTATAATAGATACAAATTATTTAAACGAAAGTCTTCAGGAAATATTAAAAAAAAGGTCTGAAAGACAATTACATGCAAGGAACAACGAATTGCGAATTTACAACGAATTTTCTTTTCTCGTATGCAATAAACGCACACGGCATACATAGGTCTCGAGGGTCATAAACCGAAGATCATCGTGGAAGCATAGCTAAAGGTAATTTTCGCTGACCGCTCGATAGAGGAACCACGAATAAAACTGTTAGAATACCGAAAATGTACAACGAATAAGCTCAAATTATCTTTATTAGTCGAAAGGTATCCATCCTCAATGGTAAAAAAATGTCTCGCTTGTTTCCATGCCTCTCCCCATGAGTATTTAAATACTGAATACACTATAAATATTTTTTTAAATAAAAAATAGTAGTATTTGTAAACGATTTTGATAATTTGATTTGTTAATGCTTTATGATTATGAAGAACAACTTTTTCTCAGCTATTCTGAGGAAATAATTCTCATACAGTGTGGAGATCTGATCATCAGTAATTCAGAAAGAAAGACTTTCTGAGGAAAACAGAGACTCAGTGCTAGTTACATGCGAATTTCAAAAAAGAAGGAAATATCTATTTACAAATTTACTCATTCATTCAATAATATCTTACGTCTCATAGAATATTGCTAATGACGAATATGACAGTGGCTTTCTTGATTGATACCACGGCTGAGTAATGAAGGAGTAGTGCCAAAAATCATAATAAAACGCTGTTTACGACTGATGAATAAGAAAGAATTCATTCACTCACGGGACGAGAGGGATGCTTAGAGCCAACGCTCTCGAAAGAATTCTGTTTCGGGAGAGTGACTCAACATATGGCGACCTTTCAGTTCCACACATTTGAAAGCAGGGGACATTACAATAGGTTACACTCTAATGTGTTTACGAACGAAAAAATAGGACAGGGAAGTGGGGAAACATAAATTCAATCCTCAATTCAACGAAAGTAAACAATGGCAGAGAATTATTCAACAACCTAGAGGAGCTTAATTTTACGCCCTGGGAATAAACTCATTAAACCAAAAAAATAAATCGGAGAATATCAACCGCCTAGCACGACCCACTGCGCCTAGGCTCCCAGAACAGTAGCGTTCAAGAAAACAGCTGTTATTATATCTACCAGAATATCATACACGAATACCACGTACGATACGTTCAGCTGAAAAAATTCTACACACTAACCTACTGACAGATACATCCATTATCAAACCAAGCCCACACCACCATTTTTATGAATTCTTGTTAAAAATTAACTTCTATTAATACGATAAAATACAATAATAATAATAATAATTCAATCACACACATTGCGCATAACAGGTAAACATTGAACGTTAAGCACGTTAATACACGTTAGGCATAGGCCAGAGAAGAGATAACGATTAGGAGAGTGGATATTTGATAATAAAAGCATGTCAGCAGGAACGTTTATTTTTTATATACAATGACGTTCGTAGTGTTTCTTGAATATTTCCCTGCTTGCTGTATGAAAAGAGAAATTTATAGTGAGTATCCTTCATGATATTCAAAGTAATTTCCCATTCATTAGCATCTGTAAACATTTGTGAATGTATGTAGCGTATGTTTAACCTACATAGACCCTCGCTGTGGCCTGAAGGGGGCCCCGTATATGTAGATTCATAATTCAAAGGTCGCACTTAACCTAAGCATGCTTCCTACCTCTTGGAATACTATCTAAAGAGCCTGTACCTTTCCACCCACTTACACAAAATACTTCACTGCATAAAAAATTTCAAATACCATTGTCATTTATTTCTGGCCCAATCTAGCAACTGGCCTCTTTTCATCTTTCTTAAGCTTAAAACCCAGAAAAGAGCACTAACTAATACACGCTAGGAATCAATTCTAATTTTTAGCTCATTTTTCCTCAACGTGACTAATCCTCTCTTGCTCTCGGGGGCCTATTGAATGAACTCACAAGTAAAAATGACAACGGCTTGGCTAAAATTAAACTCATAAATTAGAGTTGTTTTCTGCCTTCACTAGAATGATTGCATTTCCCCATAAAGGAAAAAGCTTCTACGGCTGGATACCCATTGTTTACCGGAAATATTTCTGCTTTTCTGTTCTCTTTGTATAAAATAAAAAAAACCTAGTATCTTTTCAGCTATCCACCGAAAACTAGAACTACAGCGTGAACCAGCGCACAGAATTAGTGCTTCATCAAATATTCGCCATATATTCTACCGTTTCAAGGTTAAATATAATAAATACCAGTTTATGAAATAAATAATGTGACATTTTATCATGTAAATTGCAATAAATGTCCTCTTTTTAATGCCATATTATTGTACAAAATAATAACTACTCCTTACTTGTTTTTATTTAGCATACTATCCACGAACATATAAGATATAATATCCTGTACTCCACGATAAAATCTGACTTTGTTGCTCTTAGGGGTTCTGCCATAAACATTTTCATCTATTTTATTCCTCCAATATCTCGTTCGTATTATTTTCTCCTTATTTCACTCTTTCATAAGTGCAACACTACGTTTTGCAATTCCTCGTTATTTATAGAGAGAAGTATAACAATTTGCTCCAAATATGACTGAAGGCGTCACTTAGTGGAATTTAGTTACACTATTCATGGTAACGAATAAAATAAAAATTTTTAGTCTAATCCACACTTTTTTAATAACCGACCTAGGTTTCGACAAATTTTTGTCATTATCAAGGTACCTTGTATCTGAGCAACAGCCTTATATATCCACCAGATCCACGACCTGGTGGATATATAAGGCTGTTGCTCAGATACAAGGTACCTTGAGAATGACAAAAATTTGTCGAAACCTAGGTCGGTTAATAAAAAAGTGTGGAATAGACTAAAAATTTTTATTTTATTCGTTACCATGAATAATTTGCTCCAATATTCATGATATCTAGCAAAAAATAGCAGCATAAGACAATTCTAAGAAAAAAATATATATACAAATAGGGCTTTCCTCGTAATAATATTAACGTTTCCCACTCGGAACACCTCCTTCCGAATTACTCAAACGAACCTTTACATCATCCCCCCTGCCACACACCTTTATGTTGGCTTGCAGGTTATTATGTAGATGTAGATATTAATGCCTCCGTCTGCAAATTTATCCGGCAAGAATATATCGTAAGTCAAAATACAAACTTCCGCATTGCGGGAACGATTGGCAACGATTCGGTACCGAAATGCGGTAGATTCCCGACGTAGTACAAAAGCGAGCGATTATTTTTCCACGGGGCGTCCACTCCGGGCGAGAAAACTAAAGCCTTGAGAGCCCTTGGGGATTAGGTTGATGGACGTGGCTCGCTGGGAAGGTGAGAGGCGAAGGGAAAAAGAAGAGGTTGACTAATGAGGAGGTTTCACACTCCCGTCTCCACATTATGTCACTCTTTCTAGAGAGAGAGACGGCGAAAGCGGAATCTCACCTGGTGGCGGAGTCAGGCTTTTGGGGTCGTTGTTTTCCCCTTCCTCCCGAATTATTTTTCACACATAGCCGCGAACGAGGAAGAAAAAAAATGGAGGGAAACGTGACTAAGGGAAGGATAATTCCTAGGGTGCCACCCTTTCCCACCCTGGTTTCCAACCGTGTCGAGGAGGGACGGACAGGTAGAGTCGTCGACGACGTAGGCAGAGTCGGAAACAGACTCCGAAAATTCTAATGCAATATTCATGGTGATGAAAATATTGATATTAAGATAAATTTGCTCCATATTCTGCAAAAATTACAGAAAATTCCTTCAACAATTATGAATCGTTATCAACACCTGTTGAATACACTGATGCTTTGGAGAATGCCATGATGGAGGGGAAAATAAAAGAAAAAGCCCCATGAGAAAGATCAAGGGACAATCACCATGGACAAGCTAAGAAGGATGCTTGTTAGAGTAATTACTTGGAAGTAAAATGGTATGGAATAGGGAAGAAAGGAGGACTTAAGCTAATTATGACTTATGCTAAACTAGCTATGCTAACTATACCAAATTGACTATTCCTTATATGCTAAATATAATAGCACAAATAAATAGCGAAAAACCTTGAAGAAGTTACACACTGATATGCATAATACTCGTATATAGATTTCTACTGAGAAAAATTATCCTAAATGTCATTAGGTCTCCTCTGCCAGGAAACGCCTCTTTTGCCTACGCGATTCTCCTGATATTCGATGCTGACTTATACACTTTTTCCTTCAGCATACTACCTTGGTTGCTTAATTTCTTTACCTGATTCAGCTTGTGATATCCTTCTTTTAAATTTGATCCGGCTTATTTTGTTCTGGAAATTCGTATAACTTTCACCCAAATCTGCCATAAAATTCCGAAACATTAGGGAAACAATGCATCCATCGAGGAATTTCCCTGGTTAAATCATGTGGAAATACTTACCCAAAGAGGGGAGATGAAGAGCATAAAGATCTGAATTATGCGAGACGAAATGAGAAGAGCAAATATTACGATGTCGTAAAGTCGGCCACATTATCCCATAGCACAGAAGACACTAAGAATTATATTCAGAAAAAACTGAAATGTTGCGGAGAAAAAGAGTTAAGAGTATTAATTTCGTAAGCAACTCTAATTATAACTTCAAAGAGCTAAGAAATTAGGACACCCGGAAGAGTGTATGCGACCTAGAAAGTACGGTGACCCGAACTAATCGAGCAATTAATGCGTTGCAAAATATTCTTCAGTTACTTATCACCACCCAAGTGAAGATGCTGCATCTCATCATATTCTGATATGATTACGTATCTCATAAGAGAAGAAACGAGGGCGGACGAAGTAGTTGGACTATTGGAGGAAGAAAGGAAGTCGCTCGAGAAAATTAGGAGGTAGCAGCAGGATATAGATTTTACATCGAAAATTTAAACGGATGACTGCAATAATTTTTTATGTCCCTTCGCATTTCGGCGCGTAAGTAAAAAAAAGCAATGAAAGTAAAGGATATTTTTGATAGATTTATTTAGAATCTGTAGATTTAAAATCTATTTGGAGGGAGGAGGTTGTATTGCACGTTAAGTTACTATGTTTTCCTGGTAAATTTATTGAGTTAACAGTAAAATTAGGAATGGAATCACAACATTATGCTTGTTACTCGACGATAATGCATTCTAGATTGGGAGTCACCTCCTGCCACACACCCTAGCGGTGCCTATCAGGGCATCGTGTAGATTCAACGATTGCGAACTATTACAATGGAGAACAAGGGGGTTCCGGGTACCAGTTCCGGTCAAGGTGAATGATTTTTATCTCTGTGGTGATTCTGCTACTCAGTAGAGTAGATGTTTCTACTTTGTACTCGGCAATTATAACGTTGCTAGTAAATTATAATATTTTAATGTACCTATACATAAAAAAAAGTTTAAATGGATAAATACGCCAATAAAAGCCATATCCTATATTTATAGGGTTATTTTGTTGTCGGAATTCGATTGAAGATTCCATGCGCAGCAGATAAATATCAACTGTAGCTGGAAGGGAAAGAATTCACTGTACCCATTAAATTGAAGCTGGTATATTAATTAAGAGTTTAGTAATATCTGTTTCTTATTTTAATGCACTAGATGATGAGTCGTTTAAAAAACTGTTTACACTTTATATATATGGAGACGCCGTATTGGCACGGGGAGAAATTGGTTTCAGCGAAGGATGAGCTATCATATGAAAGCGTTAAACAGGATGAAGCTGAAGGAACTGCAAATTGGAAGAGAATATCCACGCAGTACTTAAATACGGACTCCACTCAAATGACTGCGAAAACATAACTCCATAACAAAAACATAACCAGCCCCTGAGCACTGGTAACCCCAGAACCCTTCACCCGAAATCACATTCTCGCTCCCTTGGAACTCCACAAGACCCTAAATTGAAAAGAAGACTAAAAACTTTCCTGTCGCACCATCCACCCTTCCACTCCATCGCCGTACACAAACTTCCCCACATCAAACCCTCACCCCCTCCACTTTCAACCACTAACGTCACGTCCGAATTTAGGACGTCGGGGATATGAAAGAGGCAAGGAGAGAGTGGCGAGATGAAGATGGGATTTTAAAAAAATAAGCGGGGTCGCGGGAATTAGCATCAACTCTCCGAGAAGGGTCCACGACCCTAGGGAGACTGATCTAAATACGCGCCGATGGGTTTTAATAATAAACGGGATTAAGAAGATCCCGCATCGCAGAGACGAGACCCGGCACGGTGGAAAAGTGAACGTTATGTGACATTTTATACGAATGGGCAGAGATTGCGGGAGCAGACCCTTGGTCTTTTCGCCTCTGAGGATCACTTCCCTGACTCACGGCTCCCGAGGGTGAGGATGCTGACAAGTGTGCAAAAACAGTTGACTGACGCCATGACCCTTCCAGCTATTTCTTCCTATCGTCAGAAACTTGCAAAATCCTGTCGGGGTTAAAAAGTGGAGTTTCGAAGATTTACCCGCCAAATTACGACCCATTTCTGTAAATACGATAGCGTTTGAATCAATAAATATAAGAAAATTTATCACATCATAAGACACGATGGCCTAATGAAGACAATCGTCGAGGGAAAAGTAAACAGGAAGAATGGAAAAGGTAGGCCTCGTATGAGATATATGGAGCAAGTTGTGAAAGATGTTAAGGAGAGGAATTACGTCAATATGAAGAGGTTGGCCGAATCGAGTGGAGGGCTGGGTGAGACTAATACAGGGATTGTTGACCGATGGTGACGATCATATCATAGCAAATTCCTCTCAGATGACGCCTAGAAGTCGAAAACCGAGTCGTAAAAATAATAAGTGGAGTTTTTTGACGTTATATTAAGCTGGAAGCGTTCCGAAGATGTATTCAAATTAATGAATCCGCCAACAAAATTACCCACGACAATTCGAAATGAAATAAAATGTAACATTTAATTTGGATGAGAACAAAGTTAATGAACGACAGAGTATTTACATTAAGCGAAAATAACTCTGCTCTAACAAATCATTCAGAAGGTTCACTCGAAAGCATGACATGATGGTCTGAATATCACGGGAGGAATATCTTTTATATTGCAGAAATATAACGGAACGGAATTATAATCGTTGTTCGCAACTGCACGAGCTTAAACGGTACTGCATCTGAGGGGGGAAGTTAAAAACGTAATGACTCAGAAAGGTGAAGATAAGTGGCTCCAGCAGACTCTCCGGGTAAATTTATAAGGCTCATTTGACCTCAAGACACTGACCGAGTTTACCTGATTCCTATCTCATGATTTTATTCCGAAAAACGATGGGAAGATGGTATAGGTCAACTCACGAAAGATAGGTGATAAGCTGTGCTTCATCACACGCAGCGCATGTATCTTGACGCAGTGCCGCTTCCCAACGATATAACTGCTTGAAAAATTGATACTTTCGGAAACCAACGCACAACTATTCGACGACCACATGGTGCTCGTTGGGAGGGGAAAACCGCTTAGCATGCACCCGTGCTTCCTGGGTGGCAACGTGAGTTATTCTATGACATCATCAGCAACTGCAGTGTGCTCTGGAAGAGAGGCAGCTGCTACGACGACGTCGAGAATGACCGCATCGCCGAGACTAATCTCGCCCGCGAGAGCGACAGAGCGATGAAACGAGCAGGCCTGTTCGCGGATTTATGAAACACGTCCCCTGGGAGTTGTCTCGTCGCCATATGTTTGCGAGCAAAGCTTAATTATCGTTGGCTCACGGCTAGATTGACCGAGATGTTTTAATGAGGGCAGTTGAAGGAAGAAGTCCGATGAATATTCTGACACGCAGGCAGTAGTCTTATCGGAGGAATCTTGATACGTGATGATCTCATTATACAGTCATTGAGGGAAAACTCAATGGGCAAGAAAGTCAAACGCTACGGATTGTATTTCGGGTTTCACTGTATAAACGGTATAGAGTGAAATAAATGTTCACACATTCACATGAGTTTCCGCAAAACCGCAACTTAATTACGGTTTTGCGGAACCTAATATGGCGAAAAAGAGGAAGGAAAATGATCTAGCCAGACTTTCAGACATTTTAAAACTCCCCTTCGTACTGCTTGCACCTGCAGATTATACCTGCACCTTTCATTACGACGATTTTTCCGACGTTTCTTAAAATTGTAACTTTATAACAAGCTAGAGTACCTCAATTACGAATAACACCAAGGGAAATTTTAGCAGACGAAAAATAACAGGAATATGGGGAACTACACGCATGATACGAAGAGTAAGAGAGAACAGTTTTTGGACATAACAATAGCTTACACGTAAACTTTATCATTTAGCATCTTCCAGAAGCCCTTGCGTATTCAGATATCTTTTTGCAAAAAAATAAACACGTGAAAGATTTCAAACATAAAATGAATTATTAATTACAAACTAAATATTACGTACTGTAAGAACCATTACTAGTCACTTCAGTGCGCAAAACATTTAAGTTTTTCTCCAGGGGGATTACCAAGTATCGCTGGGCGGCAATTAAACTCCGTTCCCCCCTTTTCTTTTCCAGTCCGTCCGCTTGCAGCACACCACCGTCTCGGGGTGTAACGAGGCGCGTCTTTTATTGGACACGCCGGTCGCCGATGGAGCCGTGCTCACGAGCGTTTAACTCGATTAACGTGATAGGTGGCGAAGAGAGACATAATCCCTAGAAATTGTATGCCTGAGTTTTTGCGGGCGCGAAAAATCACGAAATTCGACAGCCACCCTATTCGCTTTATGTGAAAACAGAACGAAAGGATTTATGAGATAGGATATTTTTCCCGTTTTCACAGCCAACAACGAAGCTTATATTCAGGTATGACTATTTAACACAAATAAACGAAATGCTGCAAAAGAAACGCGCAGCAAAAAAGTTTTTAAGTTGGTAAGACGAAATGATAATGCATTCATTAATTCAGTTTTCCGCCAGATTTGATAGATTTTTATGATTCAATCCTACCAAAAAAGTACGGAGGATAACTAAATACTTACGAGGATTATAAAAGAAGGACTGTATCGTAAGCGCAGGATAGGGAGAAAAAGAAAGAGTATTCGGGATGGCACGAAGTAAGCACAAAGCATGAAGGTACAAAGAGATATTTACAATTGTAAAAGTGTGTTTTACTGGCAAGACCGATGAAAAGAATGGGTGGTAAATAGCAGGGAGATACTATCCAGAGTTGGTGTAAATTCGAATACGATAATGATGTGTCTACAAGGGAAACTAAACGCAAAATACTTAAACTACGACCAACTTTGTAACAAATTTTTATATCGAGATCATGTGGAGAAGTGCGCCCCTATTCTCTAGTGGTTAATGATTTCATTTCACACTAATTATGCATTGACAATTCACTAGAATGCTCAATGCGAACCTCATGTTAAAACGTCTTTCATCAAACTGACTCAAATCTTTTGCAATTTAAGGGAAATAATTGAAGATTTCAAAGACGCTTTGCAATACATCTGCCGCTAAGGACGTAGTCAATCAGATATGTGGCCGAAATAAATTTTGGACGACAGAGAAATGGACGGAAATGGACGTTCAAGCCACTACACCACGGCAACTTCACCGCTGATACCCAGGCACACAATGAAATCCTTCGATGCGGACTTTTACGAGGGCAACACATCTCCATTTTTACGAACCCTCTCACAGGTAGCCGTTGGGCTTCAAACAAAGCACCCAGTGAAAGCTGCGAAATGGCGCCCTAAATCAAGGGTTCAAGTGCGGACTGTGACAGGGGCAGGCCACCTCAAGCCGAAATTAGAATAGATGTTCGCGCTTTTGCTGATACAAAATACTTAGCGACTCAAGTGCCAACGTTTCAGAAGAAGAGAGGCACCCTTCAATTCTCATGGTTAGAAAAGAAAAAGCGAGGCATGGTTAGAAAAGCGAAGGTTAAAAAACATTTTTAAATACTTTAACATCGAAGGTGCATATATTACCAACAAGTATTTAAAAATAATAAAGGTATTAAACTATATTAAGTATTAAATAGGTATTAAAAATACGACGCTCCATGCCATTTAAAAACCGACATTTTACGACAGGATTTTACCAGCAACATTATGCGTAAACGTATGCGTATATAAGATTACGGGACCCTATTTATATTTTGTTTTTGTCTGAAGCAACAGGAGGGGAAATACTGAATCACTAAAATCAAACCAAGGTAAAGAGATACTTAGTGGTTTCAAATCATACCAAGGTTTAATAGTACGACAGAGAACCTGAAAGTGAACTCACTAAGTACGAAAGTGTTCCCGACATTTTACTGACATTTACTCTACACGCCGGCGCCAAATAAATATATTACCAAGATTCAGTCATTATCATTAATCAGAAATCCGAATGCTTCAAAGATCCACATCAAACTAAATTCTGCGCGTGCCTCGTGATATCTCTCCATTATGTGATCATTTCATTAGGCAGGATTTTTCCAAAAGAAAATAATTCCTAAAAAATTGATCCATTAAGAATTACATTCAAATGAAGTACTTATCGCCCAGGACTTCTTCCCAAACAGCACTCGCCGGAGGGCAACAAGTAACTAGTTCACCACGAGACAAGAAACTTGCAAATAATGTAATTAAATTATAGCTTAAAACAAGAACATCGTTGGGAGGGAATTGGCCGCTGGCCGAAAATGAAGTCATCCGCGCGGGCGACAGGTAACTAGCAACGAAAAACACTCAAGGGAGACTATAACCCGCGAATATTAAAACCATTACAGCCCCCTGTAACCCAACACGAGAGACTATGAACGGCCGATTCTAATTATTATTTTTATTTTAGGACATAAAAATCCTATTTTTAACATACCATCCTCTCGCTATAACTTCCCCGCTCACTCTCGACTCGAGTGATTTCAACAGCGGACCCATTTTGTTTACACGCATGAAGAAATTCCTGCGGGATTCTTGCGGTAAGGCAATGGAAATCCAAAGCGCTATGCCACAATGAAAGCTATGTTGAAAATTTTAAATTAACGGAAAAATAAAATTAACCTCACGGGAGTGTGGCGATGTTAAGTTCAAATGGGAGAGACGATAGGAGACGAAACGTACCAATCGAAAACGCTCTCTACCCCTCCCTCCGAAGATTTTGACTGAGCTGAAAAGACGCGAATGAAACCAAGTTGATGAGGATCAGATTGGATGCCAAATTTCCCGCAAACTCTGGCAATCTCACCTGAATGTACAGGCGACGGAACCTTTCTCGGTGCTCACAGCTGTTCTTTCACGTTAATATAGAGCTCCTCCACCTTGATGATCGTCATCGAGGATACAAGACCGCCAAAATTCCAGAATAAGATCCCCAGAAAAACGTATTTGGGCTTCCAACGGAATTCTGGAATCCAGAATGAGAAAGTTATCCAATTACTCTGGCAAGAATTATTGCATGCTCAGTACTACGAGAATTTAGAGCTACAGGCGTTCTGCATATCATAAGCACCCGTACTTAAAAGAAATATCGCGAGACATTACACACATTATATGGTAATTTTAAACAGATCTCCACGAATTATAAGGAAAAAAACCTTGGTACTGTGATCGTCAAGAAACAAAAACCAGGCCACAATCGCCTTTATTCCGATAACAATTGTCAAAAGTCTTCTTCATTCAAGTCTTAATACGCGAACGACAAGAAAGCGCATTACCAAATTAATCGCCACGACAAAAATGTTCGGAAAGAGTTCATTTTTCGCAGGAGGTAAAAAAAATCACCTGAGGGAAGCAGTAAGGGGGGCAAAATCGGTTTATGGATCCAGTGAGCAAAAAATAGGAAGCAGTCATGCGTCATACTGAACGTGGTAAATCGTTGTTTTCCAGAGACTAGAGAATTTTTCACACAGTCCCTCAGAAAATTTTCTGCTTTGACGCATACAAAGAAGACAGAGTTATTAGCGGAACAGAACAAGATTAAATGCCAAGCACTTGGACACGCATAGGCTAATCCGCAGCCATCAGGGGAGGTTATTTTTGCACAACCTCATTAAGAGATGACAAGGTTAAAATAACGCAAAAAAATACACAAGCCTTCGGTTATAATTAAAAAATAACAAAAAGGAAACGAAAGAACATTCAAAAGAGTACGGAGGACGATCTTACAAAACTTAAAGAATATGCTGATTCGAAATATGGAATCATGAGATAGCAACCAATTTGGATATAAAAAGTGAACATAAACGATGAATAATTACAGTGTCATTCCGGAATACAAAAGATCTTCGCTTGCAAATTCCCAGTTCAAGAGGAAGGGGGATAAAAGCATGGTGTCCACGAGCCAACTTAACAATGAGTTAGAAACAATTCACTCGTCCGACATTTCGAGCTCTGTTATTGGATGCGCGGAGGCGAGCGATTTCACCGCGGCGACTCTCCACCATACATCCGCAAACCGGAGATGTGAGGACGATGGGAAGGCCATGAAAAAGCCTAATCTGGCAATAACCAAACGATAAACATAACCAAAACCTACCCTAACACAGCATTCAACCTGAATATCGGTCTGGACGGTTAGGGATGACCCCACCAAGTAAAAAAAAACACCAACGGCGTGTGGATTGGACGCATCAGGGACCGGCTACTCCCTTTCCTCATGTCACCTCTGGCTTATTAAGAAGATGTGTTGCCCAGAAAGTCGTAAAACTTGGGTTTTGTTCGACTTGACGAGAAACCTCTACCGTAAACGAACCCGGGACCTTGGGTTTTTTATTTATGCACCAGCTGTAAAAGCAGGTAGCAGACAATCGCATGACCCAGGACCGAGGCCTACGTCATACCACACTAGGATAGCACACCTTTCAGACAGACTTCAAAGAATCAAAAATTAACCGAACTGGATGTCAATTAGCAATTGGCATCATAATATTAGCAGCATTTTAGCTTACACGGAGTCGACTGGCTTCTGCTCTGGCGCCATAGAAATGGGAGAAGAGGTATGCCTCGAAAAAATGGTGAAGATCGCGTCTCGTTGAAATAGACGATAATTTTTCATCACATGACCCTTGCTGGTTTAATCTTCCTGAGTCAGAACATTAATATACACAATTCCCTGCAATCTATCACAAGGGCGTGTAGAATGTGGTGAGTAATTACGAGATGTGTAACCTGCAACAAGTAAGGTGTTTACACGCAGATCTTTTCGGAAAGTGCAGGTCGAACCCGGATCATATTAACAAACGATCATGCATACTTCCTTGCAGCTACATGAAAATATTGTGAACAGATTCAAAACACAGCAGCAATGAAAATGTAGGGGAATTGCTGTGAGGAGAATTTAAACTTTTTAAAATGAAAATAAATAACATGCACAGCGATTATTAAGCAATGTTCCCTAATGTCTACTAAATTCAATAAAGACAGTTTTCTCCGGCTATCAACAACCCATTACGCAATAATGATGCTTTCTGTCTAGATTAGGAATGGAATACTTGTACAGATTAAACAGAACCTGGTTGCCAAGACATAAAAGAAATCAGGGAAAGTAAGCTTGAAAAAAATGTTAAGGAAATTTCATTTTTCCCACGATCGAATTTGCCCAAAAGGAAATCCACCAAAACAAAGTAAATTTATCGCGAAAGATTATGGCAGCTGCTGCCAAAGAGTATATTGCGGTCATTGCCATGCCCATGGAAGAATTATCATTTCCTTAATAAATCCCTCGAAAAAAATAGATCCGGACCACCGCGAACGTAAGGAAAGTAGTACATTTCATAAAAACACACACGTGAGCACGCACTCCTATACACATAAGTACCTACTCATTACATTAAGTAAAAGTGACAAAAAACATTTTACTGGGATGGAAATATGTGCAGGAACACACGCATACATTTTCACGCAAACACCGCAACGCACGAGCGCACTCCGTAAGACAACATTCTCACCTGTCGTGCGGTCATAAAAATCTCACAGACCTCAAATGAAGCGTAAATATAACGCGTTGGATGATATGGAAGCGGCCAAGTCCCCAGATATCCGCACGGCTCAGTTCCCAAAGGTATGAGAAAGTAGGGGGCGGATCTTTATTTTTTGGCGAAATGCTCGGAACCGGCCAGAGGGCAAACGCACGTATCCTCCGCGAATTAGGAGAATTCAGTACGCGACCGGACGTTACGTGTCGATGTTAAAGCGACATCTCCGACCTTTCGTTCGGTTCACTGCAGAGCTATGGAGGGTCTTCCACTCATTTTACTGTACGACGGCCAAAGAGGTAAACTTTTGCGAGGTTTTACCATTGCAGTTTCCAGGAAACACCAACACATACTATTCAAATTATTATATAATAGATACTATAAACCCCAGCTAATCCGGGCTGATGTGCTACCATTGTCTAAATAGGTTTCCGGGATGTGCAACCAGTTGCACCACCCAGATGAAACAGTACTTCTAAGAGTAGACATGGTAACCCAAATATGGAAGATGGGCACTTCAGAGATAAGCTACCTCTCTAAGTTATAAGATTCTCACAAGAATAACAATAATATAGTATAAATGCCAGCTGCAGTAGCCAGGTCGGTAACACGCTGGTCTGGCAACCTTAAGGTCGTGAATTTAAATCCCGCCCAGGGCATGTGTTTTGTAATTATCCTAAGATTAAGAGCTTAGATTAAATGGCGGGATATGACATTAACCGTTGGAGTACCTAAAACCTAACTACTACACCAGTAATATTGAATGATAGGATGAAAAATAAGACGTTTATATTGACAGTCTATTTGATACGAGCCTCTTACTAATAAGAAAGAGGTTCTTATCAGTCAGAGGCTTTTCAACTTAAACGTCAGGTGTGTTACGTGACGGCGAGATGATGAATGATGAGTAAGAGGATTAATCAATGAGCTCGAGACCAATAGAGAGCTCGAGAGCACTGAATGCGCGAAAGGCAAAGGTCAATATTTCTATTTATATTGATAGCGTTTATCGAAGACATTCTAGAAATACCATGACACCCCAATATAGTGAATAACTACAAGTTATATGTAACTATATTTATTAGATTAAAATTTAATTAGAATTAGTATTGAATTAGAATTAGAATTAATTAATACAATAGATGTAACTATAAAGCTAAAAAGGGAACCCATTATATCTCTACAATGCATCAATAGAAACTGTGAAGTATGATAGAAAATAGGATAATATTTCCGGAAAAATATAAAATTAATTTTATTTTCGTCACATAAATGCAAAAATACGTTTACACTGCACTAATAATAATAACAACCAAACAGAGTTATGATTATGAAAAAATAATGCAAACGCAAGTGGGTATTTGATTAGATCCATCAACATGACCCAACATTGGTTACATATTAGAACAAACATATTTTAAGCATTCACTCTGAGACAACAAAGTTAGGGGTGATACGTATTATTGTAAGAGGAGACCATTATATCTCAAAGCAAGAGTTTAAAACAAATAAATTGAAGAATATGGCTCGAACCCAGTCCTCTGATTAAACTCTTCAATAGAAAAACAGCCCTAGATCCAAAGTTAAGTAGAGAAGTTGAGCCAAGGTAATCGTGCTCAGACGCTAAGGTGGGAGGATCCACAAAGTGGCCAAGAAGCTCTTTGGGGACTGATTCAATAAACAAACCGACTTTGAGGAGGCTTCAGCCTCGATCTTTTCTCACACCGCAACATTTCCCCGTCTAAGCTTCATTTCTCGGCTCTCTCCTCTCAAGACAAAATCTCCCTACTTGAAATTGCATCACTCCCACCCCCCAACTCCTAAGCCGACCCATCTCATTTCTATTCTCTACGTCTCATGTCATACCCTATTTTTCCCATCCAACGTTGGCAAGATTTTCATCTTTTCTTCACAACTCCTGACTGGAAGGAAGCGTCAGGTGCTACTGCTACCCATACACCCACCCCTCACCCTTGCTTAGCTGTCACTCCTTCACAAAAAAAGGGGAAAATTCCAAACGAATTTTCAGGAGATTGGGTTGGTTAGGTACTTCTCTACCATCCCAGTTTTTCGCTGATGTACCAATTCAAGGGTTGAGTGGAGAGCACTCTAAGTGCAGTACTCCGTCTGTTGGATGGAACGTTACACCGTGAACCCGTTGGCGCATTTCATTAAGACCCGATTGAGCCCGACGCCGGGTTTCGCTCCACTCTTCTTTCACACCCTTAACGGCACAGATGACCCTAACTGCCGGTCTCCCCTAATAACAACGAATTTTCGGTACCATGAGATAATCAGACAAAGGATTTAAAAGTGTTCCAACGTTAATTCAAAACTTCATTTAAAAATTTAAAAAAATATTTTTAAATTTAATGATTTAAAATAAAACAACGTTGTAACAGAACTTCGACAGAAAAAAATCATTAACCTTGACAGGATCCGAAGCCGGAACCTCCTTATCTTATATTGAAAATAGAGCGTTGTGCATAACAGCGAGTAGCTCCGGAAAAGTATTTGCAGTTATTCGGATTCCTTGATTTTTCCAAGATTGTATCGCACCGTATAACCAGAGATTAATGCTAAGACTTTCGACCAAACGCCTAAATGCTCCATTCAAACCTAATCCTAGTCGTTCTCTTGCCAAATACATCTACAGGATCTTCAAGAAATCATTCCTTTAAACGTTTTAAATTAAGTCACCGATTGGCTGTGAATCTCAACATTCAATTCAACCCAAATCCATTAAATGAGGATTTGATTACGCACTTAGAGGGCTTAACACCAATTATTGCAAGAAGACTTGCACCAAGGAAGCAATCAGATTAGTCAAAATGTTGGCGTGAACTTCCTTAAAAAATACTCAAACTTTGGTAAGTTTCTCACTATCATGCGATGATGTTAATGAGTCATTATTATCATTTCCTACATTTGTATTAAACATTATAGCAAACATGAAATTATACACCATGGAGCATTGAACGGTCTAAAAAATGACTGTATTCGCGAGTGTTTAAAAAATTAACCTTTATCTCTTCTCTGAAGTTAAGGGTTCTCATATCGCTAGAAACCTGGGATAGGGAAGCAGTAAGAGAGACATACGAGTCGTTCGTTGTAGGATAATTAGATAAAAACGTTCATAACTCACTAACGGAACTTCTTTTTCTCTCGTTATTGCCTAACATACTAATATTTAAGATTTCTGTCCCATCATTCTAGTTCTGTCACATCCTTTGAGACGGTAAGAGTAAAATAAACGTCCTGATGTACAAGAAACTATTTCTTCAAAACTGATGTACGACCGACTTGACCCGATGAATCTAAACATCTTATTATTGAAATACTACCGTGAATCAACTTTCTTGGCATAGGCCATGAATCAGGAGGACCATATGGTTCAGATTTTTGTGAACTTTGAGGGCAATCATATTTTCAACGGAAACAACAGATAAAAAGAATTTCATAAAATTATTCAGAAACAAGACACTCCTCTCGTGTTTCCTTTGGGACTGCATTTTATGACACTAGAAAGACATAATTTCAGCCTGAGTTATCGACTCCAATGTTTACGAAGCGGAAGACTTTATTACATTAATTCGGACAGCATAATGAGCATAAATGACCATTATAAGTCAAAGAGAAGATCGCTTATGATGTTTGATAAAGACCTTAAAGTTTTACTGGTCCGAAGTTTTGATGTTAGAGGTAATTAAAGCAATATTTCCTCCACGATCGCTGGAAATGAAACATAGAATTTTTAAACTAATATCTTTTGCATATTATACACGTGTGGAAGACCACAACAACTAGACAGATGCTGGAAATGCCACATAGAATTACTCTAATATCTTGTGCATATTATACGTGAGTAGAAGAAAACAACCTGATGGGCTGAGAGGGTGACGAAGGAATGAGTGCTAGGCATTCATGATAATGGCGGAATTGTAACAGGAAACCAATAAGGGGACGTAGCCGATGATAAGAGATGATAACAGGAGACCGTGACATGGGGCAGAAAAATAGGGAAGAATAGAAGGGGAAGACAAGCGTTACTTGATGGGACGAAGCGAGGTAGAAGGAATAATGACCGAGAGAGAGAAAAATAGTAAGAAAATGGTTGTATGAGGGCATACTGAAGCACGTAGGAGTATTAATATGTGTTCACCTATATCACCATGTGTTCACCATCTTTTAAACTGAACCCAAAGAATTTATCTCATACATGCACTCACTAATTCCAAGAATGTAAACGGGAACTTAAAAATATTAATACAGACAAAATGAAAATCAATGCAGAGCGGTATTGACAAGGGAAACACATTCCTTTCAGAGAAATAGATATTTAAGCATTGTGAAACCGCACGAACAGGTGTTCACCTCAACGGAGCCCTGGCGTAAAACTATTACCGCGTCTCTCGCAGCCATCCGCACGGCAGTTCGCTTGTCTTCGGGAGACGGAAGGACAAAACCAAAGCGATTAATCCTCGAGTTATGTCACCCCCCTCGGCTCTCCGAACGAGGCGAGCTGAAAAAGAAAACGCCCGGCACCGACTCATTAACCCCAGGTCCTCATTTTTCACGCCGAATTATGACATCTTCATAAAAAAATTTTCCTCTCTCTCTCCGCGAAACGCCTACGACTTTCCTAGAGCCTCAAGATGGCTCTCCTGGCCACGCTGCTTCTCAATCCTCCCACCAGGGGTGTTCAGCGGGCTGGGGGTTAAGGACGGGAAGACGTGACATTACGGGCGCCATCTTGTGACACGCGCGTGCAGTGGAGAGCGTGCCGCCAAGCAAACAAATCCGTAAGTATTCACGATAAATATAGTTATTCCCTGAACTCCTTTAATATGACTCAGTACGAGCGCACGAGATGGAGAAGCAGAAGGGGCGCTAAGGGAGTGATGATAAACCTGTCGTGGAAGTGAGATTCGCTTGGTTACATAGACCCGAAGATCCCGAGGTTATAAGTAGCCACGAGCATGGTTGTATAATTTAAAAGGGGGAACTTTTCCAAAGAGAAATTTGCGAGGATATTTGCTCGAGAACTTTCGTAAAAGTTGCGTCACTCATAGCCCTGGGTGCCCTCTAAACTTTCACCATAGGGTAAGTTGTAACCCCCTGGGTGTCCATCTGGGAAGGTCGCCGAAATAATAAATAATTCGCAACATTTTAAACATTTCTTCACCATGCGGAGATCATTTGCCAACATTGCTGCCTTCTCACGTTCCTCGTACTGGCCGCGTTGAAAACCTCTTTATTTCATACCCCACCTCGCATGACATTCTCCATTCATTATTTCTCCAACATCCCGCGAAATTTTACCGTGTCCATCCATTGGCCAACATCCATGCCAAAAAACTATAAGAAAGAGACACACCCATGCTTAGTGCTTACTCATAATTGCATCTCCGTTAAAGGTTTTTAACGCGAGATATTCATGGAAACATTAGCCTTGCTTTGTAAGTTCCACGTTGATAGAACCATTTGCATTGTCCACTCATTTCTGATTTCCTCCGTAAGTAGAGAAAGATATTCGTACGATACATATCAGGAAAAGAGGCAAGTAAAACGGTATTGATTCCCCATGTTAGTCCCCATAGTCCTCATGAGAATTTAGTGAGTCCCCATGATTTCCACACACCAATATCGTAAAGTCAACATCAGTAAAGACGCTACAAACCCGGGATACTTAGACATAATCGAATCTCTATATTTTTTTCAAACCTAGCACAAACAAATTGGAAAATATCTCTGATCAACACAAAGCAAGAATTTGTTCGAAATCAATGTTGGAAGAAAAAAAAGCCAACCGGGTACTGCTTTGTGTATTTTCAGGCTGAAGTTTAGGTAAGTCAGGGATATTCAACCTCAGCAATTTAAAACAATATTATGATACCACTATAAAAAATTTGTTGCTCAATAAACACGAATACTAGCCCCACTGAGAGTGGGAGTGAAATCGGGGAGGGGGGATGGGGGGGAGGGGGTAGGAGTCGCGCCCTAGCATTCGGCGCAATTTGCAAGTAAAGGCGTCGACTTAATTCTTCGAAAGCCCTAACTCTCAAACTCTCAGACGCCTTATTACAGCTTTCTGAAATCTTGGCTCGGGGAATGCACAGTATGCACTCCTTGGCTTACATCATCTCATTCATCGATGCTACAGGCTAACATTCCCTCCAAACCATCATTTGGCGATCGCCAAGCAAGCACTTCTCTCCCCGTCCACGGAACTCTAGGCCGGTCGTTCCAAACCCTCATAACCAACCCACTCACCGAGCGCACCCAAGTGAGAAAGATTTCAAGCATTTTTTTCTCTCCAGCTATTCTTCATTTCTCTTCGGCTCCCTCACACCAACTATTCCAGCTCGTCTCCCTCCAGCCCCCCCAACTACTTCCTGCGTGGGGATGTTTGGCAGAAAAACCTCATTGTCTCCATTTCCACCTTTGACTCTTAAAATAGAGACAACCAAATATTCATGGCTAATATTAGAACGTTTGGCGACGGAGCAGCGGGAAATATTCACGTTGTCGCCTCGAAAAAAAAATGGGCGTTGGCTTGTCTAGAAAAGGTTCCGATATAGCCGGCTTATGTTTTTTGGAGGAGGTGATGTTAGGGGAGACCACTGCTCCATTGTGATACGTGCTTCCCAACACGGCGAGTACATACTCAATAGACAATAGAAAGACAAGGAACTCAAAGTTCACGAACAAGCCGCGAAAACTTTAACGGCGTCCCCCGCTGAAATTGCATAATAGCAGATATTACATAGAGAAAAAAATCATTTTCCTTGACCGGGTCTTGAACACAGTCTCCCTGATTTCCCTGGTCCCTGTGGAATATATACCATTGAGAAAGACAAGGAATAAATGAACAATATATAGGCATAGACAAGACAATCGATAGGCAATAGGAAGATAAATAAATATCCTGTTTTAAAGAGAGAAAAAGAAACGGGAAGGAGGATCTCGGAAAATGAAAACCAGATTTTGGATGATCCATCAAACCCTACCCTAAATGATACAAATGCTACGTAGTAAAAATAATACTTCTAATTTCAACAGATCCAAAATCACATGAGTTTCTCACGAAAGATTAAATTCATTGATTCGAGGGCCAATTTTATCTTGAATCTACCCGATTAAATATGGAAAAAGAGAACGGTAATAGTAACAGAAACAATCGCGTCAGGTTAACTAGAATAAACCATAATTATTACCCCACACTGAGATCAAGGATCATCTAAGCCCCGGGTACCATAAAGAGAATCGTCACTCTACAAGCCGGGGTTCGCTCCCGATCTCTTGCGATTCTACGTCTTTGTGTACAGCACCGAAGATGTTTAATTTTCGATCCCGAAACGAGACGTCAGTCAGCGTCAATAACCTTCGGATATCTCGCTTCAAAAATTAAGACGCTGAAGATAACAAATCTACCTGCTGTTTTTACCCCATGCAATGAAAAAGGGAGAGGAGTTCGGTCCTTTGATAATAGTGCATTCTTCTCATATTGGATACAGACACCTATACACGAAATTGAACGACAGATGAATCGACCGTGGATTTAGAATAATCTTATCATATAACTTTCAATTCTGGATATCGCGCATGAGGGAATTTCCAACGCTTGCTTACGCAGAATAGAAGCTAAGCTTTTAGACCAAGGGGACTATCAATCGTGGATAAATATATTTACAGGTGATCGGATTATTCGGGTAGAATACTGGCGTTCCACACACAGGATTAAGTTTCGAATTCTCACCTTCATTCCCACCGGTAAACTAGTCTCTATTTGAGTGTAGTCTGGGGAATGCTCCAATTACATAACTCAGTCAGTCAGATAGGACGTTTAACATTTTGACCCGTTGGCGTATTTTGTTAAGGATACGTTAATACCGATGTCGGGTTTCTCTCCACCCCTCTACCGTTTCCTGAAAATATCCTGCCTCAATCAACTCAAACCAACCTATCCTACACTTACGAAAGTGGCCTTAACTGTTGTTTGCCTCCCCCGAATAACTACTACTGCTAGGGTTTGTAAGGTGGCTATAGCCCTGTCTTCCTCTTTTGGAATGCCTGGTTCGATTCCCAGCCGTGGTAGAAATTTTTTATTAAGATACCGGTTCGTATTTGATTGCTGCGTGGAGAGCGCTTCAATTTCAGCACTCCGTCCGTGGGATGGGACGTTATACAGTGGACAACTTGGCTCCTATCGTTAAGAGTAGCCAAACCATAGATCCTCCTTAACGCTCCCAAAGTACACTTAAAAGCGAGATGGCGGGGAGAAGAATTTCGTGGCTACCACCTCTCCCTGTATCTTTTGTGGCTCGGGAGACAGAAGGCAAGGAGTTTGGAGAACCGTGGCGGCCACAAAGGGAGCAAGAGGCAAGGGATCACGACCAGCGGGTGCGATTTAATGGACCACACGGAAGAGACTCTGATTATGAAGGAGCCAAGTCGAGAGAGTTACGCCGCCGAGACACGAGCGAGACTTCCTTTAAGTGAGCAAGATGAAGTGGACCACCCTTCTCTCGGCTACTGACGAACATCAGTCATAGGGAGGATCTTGATGAGAAATGAAGGTATTAAGGCCGTTTCCAGCAAGGCATTTAAGTAAGCAGTACTAAGCGGTATCCGTTCGCTATTTAGATATTTACTCTGGGGAGCGACAGCCAAGTTCATTTGCGCCATTTATGATAGGTGTAGATCGCGGAGAAAGGATGTTTAGGGAGCGAAGGAAGACTGATGAGAAACCCATCGTCGGTTTTAGTCTGTTCAAAACGAAAGGCTTCAAGGAGTCCATGGTTGAACGTCCCATCCGACGGAAGAAGTACTGACCAATAGGTGGTCTCCAAGTAGCACTTAAGTAGGGACGGGTATATCACACGAAAATCCCTGACTATGCCGGATTCCGAACCCGGATTCTCAGGATATTAGGTCAGTACTTTTCAGTGCATATTATATGATGATTTCAATTACTACAACTTGAGATGCCAGCTAGGAAAAATAAAATATGTAGATACACCAAAACTAGGCATGAGACGTTAAACATGGTAAATGAAACAACTTTGTACTTTCCACACAGCTTTATATGTAACAAGGGGGTAAGTTGGCCCCCCTTGAAAATGACGCTTAGTCGTCGAAATCGATCGGGGAACATATAAAGCTGAGTGGAAAGTACAAAGTTGTTTCATTTACATTGTTTAACGATCGCAACTTCCACGACGTATCGCCTTCATCCATTAATTTAGGCATAAGACGAAATAAATTGGAGTGGTAAACTCTTACAATAAATAAATCCAAAATATTTTACTAAAACAGCGCGCAATACTTATGCGTGGCACGATCACGCTATGGTCAAAACATGACGACAGCGCGAAAAATTATTATAAGTAAAAAGTAAAGTCAAAACTACTCAAGCTCAAAACCTCTTAGCAAAAACTACTCAAATAAAATCCACCATAGCTACGTTCATTTAATATTTTTTACTTAATACCACGGTAGGGGGTACCAATGATTTCTGATGCTGATGCTTTACGTGGAGAAAGCCTAGTTGAATGACCCGATGAAAACAAAGACCTCAACCCCTTTCCAGGGTGCATATAACGCGGGTAATAGCTTCAGCACGGCGGATTTCGCAACATTTCTCACTTTTAAGAACTCGCGACAGCATTTTTCTCCTCGGAGCGTAACGGCCGCGCGGAACCGAATATATCAACCAGTTTACGCTCGACCCTTTTCGCCAAATACGCCCTCATGTTTACGACCTTCCCCCGTTAATATGAACGCCGATATCTCTTTTTCTTTAACGAACCACTCTCAGGTGTCGCGGGAAGGGAAAAATGTCAACGGCCAAATAAATATCACGACCCTCCCGCGACTTCTTGTACCGGGCCAAGTCCTCCCCACAGCTTCCTCTCATTTCCACTGTCTCTTTCCTCCCTCCCTGGGCGAAAAAAGAAGAGGCAAGCAGGAGTGAAAGAGAGAGGTTGAGATATTAAAGGAGGGGACGAAGGATGGCGGGGAGAAGGGTCGGGACAGTCGGACAGAGATGGATTAACGGGAACAGATAGAGGTGATATTGGTGTATGACGGAGGTTTCCAGGTGACTCTTTGGTATGATCCAAAAGGGCGGGAAAGAAAATACGAGCGGATGGATGGGGTAAGAGGAGGGGGAGTGGTAGGGGGGAGAGAGAGACGTTTATAAAAAAGGACGAACTGGATGAGATATCCGGAGCGCGCGTCCAAAAATTTTCAAAGGCTCCCCGACGTGCTGGCCCGCGAAGCAGAGGTGACCCCGTAAAGAGTCTTCCATCTCGAAAACCGATGCCTGCTAAATGCGCGATTTTACAGCCGGTTCGAAACTCAATCTTCACGTAAATTAAACGTCAAAATTACATAAAAAGTTGAGAAAAAAATTAATGATTTCCATACTGTTTACGGAATGTTCACATAAATTACACCTAAACGACCAGGTAGTGCCGGCTGGAAAAACTTGAGAACCGCGACGTGGGATTGCCTTAGATTTCCCCGATTCCTCTAATATTTTCTCCTGATTATTCCGTATCCACATCGCCTGCAATACAATGGCTAATGTTTGCTTAATCTCTGCATTGGTTCATCTAATATCGTATCTTGTTGGGTAGATTCTTATTTGCCTTCTTTACCGTTTCCCCGCAGATTTTTCTTGAAAGGCCTTTTCTTTACTTCAGTATCTTCGTTAAGCATACTTATTCACACCACATTATTGTGCCTATCCTCTTTCTCCCCCTTTTGCCCATACTCCTCTCATTTTTCCTCCGAAAAATACCTTCAGGATCTCGGTCAGCCCTAAAACCTAACTCCTTACACCTACGCACCCTCTTAATTTATTTCAAATTAACTTTCCCCCTTCAGTTAATTTCCTCCATTCTACCAAGATTTTAAAATCGATTCACACCGTAAATCACACGCTAAGTACCTGAAATGCTGCCCTGGCAGTCGTGTAGTCCTTTCCCTCATGGGCAATCATTTCTCCGACCATGTTGAGATCAACTTTTCCAAGAGCTAAAGAAATTCCCTTAATTAATAATGTACGAGGCTTTAGTAGACAATGAGGATTGGGCTCGCAATTAAACCCAATCTGGAAGCCGCGGTAGCCAGGTCAATAAAACGCTGGCCTGGTAACCCAAATGACAATGGCTCGAATCCCGTTAGGAGTATGTTGTGTTTACACTAGGATTGATCCTAGGTTAGAAAATACGATATATCCTAAGCCGTTGGAGCACTGAAGTTACTACAAGAAAATGAAGGTCGCAGGTCGCACCGTAAAAATAATACGTAAAATTGGATGCGAACATAACTCGCAGGGGTACGATGAATTATAGTCGTTGAAAAGACCGGCATCCGACCCCCAGACCATCTTACAGCAGAATAATTATTATCTGGTGTCTTTTGTCTCTTTTCCAATGGTTTATGGGAACGATTCCAGCTTCCATGTTGCATTTTGGTCCAGCCGACTCCCTCCCTACGGCATCCTCCCACATCCGAGCTTAGAGAGGGCCGACCACTCCCCATTCCGCTCGTGAAACCATTAATCTCACTTTGGACTCATTTTACTCTTCGACGGTAGGTGCTAAGAGACAGGGGGGAAAAGACACAAGGCGCTTGGATCAGGTCCACTGCACGGCGTTCGTTTGTGAAACGTGTCCTGAGCGACCCCAACGTTTAGCGTTTCCGATTTACTGCACGCAGCACGCGATAATAAGATGCGTGAATGGCCGATATTCTCGGCAGCAACGCCAACAACTTAAAATTCCCCGCGGAAAAATTCGTAAAATGCCAATTCCCCACCGTGTTTCATTTTCTTGCCGTTGGAACGGACCTTCAGTATTATGCTAACAGTTCTCCTAGGGAAATAGCAATAAGAAAGGTTGTTGGGACAACGGATGTTGACTTTAGAACTGACTAAATGTTTACGCAGGATTTTAATTTAAGGTGAGTCAGGAGCAAAGCTCATATTGGACCGCGAATAATATATAATAATGTTTACATATGAAATAACAATAAATCATCATCATCGCAATCAATCCTGTTGGCTGGTTTCACCTGACTCTCCGGACTGGAATCTCAGAAAAAGTTGATATAAAAAAACTAATAAGATACAGAATTATAACAGAAATAATACAGAATCACAATGTTATTACAGAATTTTCCGATGAAATGATAAAATATGAGAGTCATAAGTTGGTTATCAGTCAACGATCCTAAGATTGGCTTGACGCAGCTCTCTACTGTATTTTACTATCGGTCAATCTCTTCATATTAGCATTTTCATCCTTCACTGCTTGTTCCATTATTTCATACAAGGTCTTCCTTTGCCATTCTTCCGATTTTTCCTTGACGATAGTCCTCATCAGACCATTCTGTCAAAAGTTATGGCCAATTAAGTTGTTCCGTCATCCTAAAATTTTCAGCAAACTTCTTTCTCCCACTTTTCCTAGCACTTCTTCATTAGTCACTCGGTCGATTCATTTTATTTTCATCATTCTTCTGTAGAAACACCTTTCTAACGCTTCCAGCCTTGAATTCTCTGCTGCTCTAATCAATTACTCATCAACCCCCTACAACCATAAAGGAGTGTGCACCATAAGGTTCTTATAAACTGCTTCCTTACTTCCATGCTTGTATTTACAGCTGTAAGTAGATTCTTCTTTTGGTAGAATGCCCTCTTCTCATGGGCGATTCTGCCTAGTATCTCCCCGTCTATCGCTGGTTACTTGGCTTCCCAGATAGAAATACTATACTCTTTGTGGTTTTAAATTGTTCAATCCGAAGGTTGGTCTGGTCGCTGAGGACAGGGCTCAACAAATACCGGTTAATCGTAATTGAGAATGACATTTATGCATCACGGTAGGGGAGCCAGTTCCTCTCCCTATGCCGCCTGCGGTTTCCCAGATTTCTCAGAAAATAACCAACTTGGATGTTTGAGCTAATTTCAAGGCATAAAGGGGGATTGTGTTGGTGTTGTGGCTAGAGTACTGGCCTCCCAACCCGAGGCCTGGTTCTATTCCCGGCAGTGGTGGATATTTCAGTGGAAAACCGGTCCCCACTTGAGTGCCTAGTGGAGGGAATTTCAAGTTCAGCACTCCGTCCGTCGGATGGGACGTTAAGCCGTGGTCCCCTTGGCGCCTATCGATGAGTCGGCTAATGCCGACGCCGGGTTTCTCTCCACCCTTTCATCCGTTCCCTGAAAACTCCTACCATTACCCAATTACCTACCTATCCTAAATGGCGCATTTGACCTCAGCTGTCGGTCGCCTCCCCTGAATAACCAACCAACCATCAAGGCATCATCAAGGATATTAAACCGGGGACATTTGGTTAGCAGCCCTATGCTCTATCCACTGAGCTACACACTACATATATATATTTTCTCTCATTATTTTTCACACAAACATGAAAAAGCAAACATAGCTTTTTGCATCTGACACTTTAACCAAAAACAATTATAAAACACACAGCCATGCCCTGACAGGTCCGACCCAGGCGGGACTCAAACCCAATGGCCCCAGGAAGAGCAGACGAGAGCTTCACATCGTCACCACCGAGACCGACGAATACACCAGTGATACTGCTTCATATAACCTTAAGTAAGAATCCCTTATACTTCCATCACTGCTTGATACTGCTTCATATAACCTTAGTAAGAATCCCTTATACTTCCATCACTGCTTGATACTGCTTCATATAACCTTAGTAAGAATCCCTTATACTTCCATCACTGCTTGCTCCATACTTCTCGTACGAGGCAAGCCTTTGCCATTCTCCCCATTCACTTTGATTTCGGTCCTACTGCATCTAAGGAAATTCCACAGAGTCCTTCGGAAGAACCAGGGTACTTGGCAACTCCAAGCCATGACCGCGGACTCCCAGGGTGGCGGGAACGAGACGTTTTCTCACGCGGGCGAGGAGGAAGGAGGAGGAGAGATCTCAGTCAAAGAAAGCGGCTGAGTCTCGGCGGCCTCTTTTGCAACGACGCAAGGATTGGCAGCTGCCTCAGGGGGGGCGATATGGATCCGTGGGCGGGAAAGGAAGGGGGGGTGGCGAGAAATATGGGCGCAATGGGAGGAAGGCGGTGAAACCCCCCGGTAAGCGAGACCACTTTTCGCAGGGGTGGCAGCAGCAGGTTCAAGCAAAAATACACGTTTGCACCGGAGAATCCAAATTGAAATCATACTCGTGCCCTTGCTCTTTCCATCCCGAGTTCTTGAGCGCAAAACCCGGTAAATAGACCCGGATCAGATTACAGTTGCATAACAGCTTCCACCCCTCTGCAAATATGGTGCCTGGATGTGAGGGTAACAAAGCCATGGCATTATAGGACAGTAGTTGTGGAAAAAAGAGGGCAAGACCGACTGGTGATATTTCTTCGAATTTTATAAGCATTCTGCAGACGTCCGTTTTTTACGGTGCCAGGGGATCATATTTTTAGACTCGCAAAAGGCTCGATAACCTAAAAACAGGGAAAATACGATAGAAGTATCTCTCGCGTTGTGTTTCCGAAAAATATGGCTCGACATGTTTACAGTAGAACAATCTGAAGAAGGTGATTTTCGTAGATTATCTATTTTCATAAATTCTTGCTGCAATGCTGTTCGATGGGCTAATATTTGAGGCATCGTGAAATTCCCACAGCCTCCAATAAATTGATGCAAAGGTCATGCAACTAAAATCTTTTCGGATTGACGTCTTCACCATTCTAAAGGCAGATGATAAGCTCAGTTCCTGCCTCAGGCATGGATGCCATCTGATTAAATATTAAGGGGCTAGATTAATGAGAGCAAACAAACCATACACGTTGGAGAAGCTAAGACTCAACTATTTATCTTAAGTCTACAGTCTCCACGCGACCGTGCTTAAGGTTAGAAATGCAGACAACCATGGTCTTATATTTTTAACTCACAGGAAAGGTATTAAACGTATTCATTTCCGTATTAATTCATTATAAGCCATCTTTTTCCGCCAGATCAAATTCCTCCGTTTGATTCGCTTCCAGGACGGTAACTGTTAGTTGACACCCACTAGTGATCACTATAACCTACACGTTTAGCCCCACGTAAACTCAATTTCTTTATAATTTCCGAAATTACGGTTCATTGGATTACTGACTTCATCACAGAGACGATTTTGCAGATTTAACCAGAGCTTGAACACAAGTTAGCCCACTTACTAGGCAACCCCGGACTCGAGGGAGACTCCTTGACCTTCCCACACATTACATACAGACGCCCTTGTAGATACCAAAGACGCCCTTCACGAGTGAAGACGTGTCATAATAGGTCAACCAAGGTGACCCCGCACGATAATTAGGACACGGGGTGGGGGAAGAGGGGGGAGGAGGGAGCGGAGAGGGGTAGGGGGAGGAGGGAGGCGGAGAAGGAATCGGAAGAGGAAACGGGAGTGAAAAGTGAAATGAAATGGAAAAAAACGGGGAGGGGAGGAGCCGGGAGTTGGCGCCAGCTGGCGCCGGAGTGCGAAGACACGCCACGCCTGTCTCCGAGACCATTTAAGACCGCGGCGCACCAAACATCTTTCGGCGGCAACGGTTCCTTCCGTGGATTCGAAGGAGGTGGGAGGGGGTAAGGAGGCCTAATAGATTTCCCTCCCGTTCCACCGCTATTCTTGGAGGGGTGCCCCAATCCCTCAACCGATGGGCGCTCATTGTTCGCGTATTCACAGTTAACGGTCCGCGAGGATCAACGCTGCGCTCAGATTGGCTTCGCCGGCAGATGAGGATGATGAGGCAAAGAACCCATCCAAGAAGGTCGCGGATAACCAAGATGGAAGGGCGGATAAGTCTTCAGTTGACGGAGATCAAGTGGGCATGCTGAGTGGCTAAAACTGGGATTCTGAGGAGAACAGCAGAATGAGGGAATCTCGCGAAAATTCTGAAACGATTCTTATCGGGCACATCCAAAGACATGGTGGTCTGACGAGAACAGTCGTCGAGGGAGGAGTGAGTTGGAAGAAATACAAAGGAACATTTCGTATGAGATAAGTGAAGGTTGTATTGAAAGACCTAAAAGAGGAAAAATTAATATGAAGAACTGAGGCTACGTGAAATCAGTCTTACGACTGATGGCCTGTGGTATAAAGAAGACCATATAGAAGGACCACTGAATGGTTTTTTTTTAACAAGAAAATGGGTATGCTCCCCGTTTCTTCTCAGACCTCACCGTTTCCATGATCATCATTCCACCCTATTCTGATAAAAATTCAGGAAAGAAGTTGAGATAACTATTACTGATTGTGAGATATGATGGCGTCACGAAGAAAATCTAATTGGGAGAAATGTGAATTTGAATAACTGCAAAGGGAAACGAATTTAATATGCGGAGAAATTACTGAGTGGTGTAAAATAAAAAAATACAATCGAGGGAGGAAGATGACTCGAACCAATTCATGATCTGATGACAAGAGGTGATGATGAATCCAACAAATATAATCAGGACCTTTAACAGTCTCTGTCTGACAAAGAAACATTGATGGGGTTATTTGCAGCATTTAACTCCTCTATTGGATTGCTCCTTAATGAGGCCTCCGTCCAAATTTCTTTTCCTTTTAACTAGTTTCCTTTTAGCCTTTTTTCCCTTTTTTAGATCTTTTCTCATCCCATACCACTTGAAGCGTATCTTAGTCCGTTTTGCTCTCGATATAGCCTATATACTTCTTCTATGCTACTCCAAACTCACAGCTCGAGTTCCTCGTCCGAATACTCCATTTCACCCCCATTATCATCAAGTTTCAACACTTTATATCAAAGACTCCACAGCCCGTTTCTTCACGTCTCAATTCTCGAGTACTAGCTTTCAATTCTCTTCTAGAAAACGTCTCTGTTTCGGCTGCAAAGTTCCAAACAACAAACCTCATGCCGTCCTAGATTATGTACTTATTTGCGAAATCCCTAGCATCAACAGTAATTCATTCTGGATTGATTTATTAGCGTTCTGTCCATTATGTACAACTTGATAACGTAAGCGAGGAATTAAAAATGCAAAAAAAGATAGAGGATATTGATCGGGAAACAAGGAGAGGACGGAGGGAATGGATGCAACAAGTCATAAAGTTAGAGATATATTTGAAATGCCTGATTGAGGGAAAAAAGATTAGTAAGTAGGAAAGAGGTAGGAGAGGATCATGCCGTTTGAATGGAGTAACGCGGTTCTATAGAAAGACATCAAGAGAAGGACAGGTTAAGGGGTAAGTATTCTTTTGAAAGTTCTCGATGTACGACCTGGTCGATCTAAGACACAACCCGGGTGATAGGTACATTAACAACTTTTAAGGAGGCAAACTAAATGAAGTTTCATTTTAAACCAAGTATTTTGTGCATTCGAACATATCTCCATTGGTAGAAGAGTGCAGTAGCACAATTCTGAAATTAATCAACTCCATAATACTTCCAAAAATAATACTGCGCTCGTGAAGGAAGTAAATTACACTCAACACCCAATTTCCGATCCACTACTTTTGTTAAAAAAATACGCATTGGAACGGAATTGAAAATAAGACGAAGCTGATTAAAAATCCTCCATTGAAAACCACCTTTGTCGTGTACGATAAAGAAATAGGGCCAGAGTAAAGACGAAATTATGCAATGACTAGACAATGAAACGGCTTCACCCAAACAAGACCTGTCGACGGGGCGTATTGACATTCCCCTCGCTTCACTTACGACGCATGGACCGAAACCTCGCTCGAGACCAAACGCAAACCGTGACGAGGACAGTGCGTGCCGTGAATCGTCACTGATGTCTCAAAAGAAACTCCATCACGTTGGAAAAAAACCGCGCAAGAGATCAACATCCCAAACCTTCTTCCCCGAGTGATGGGGACGCTCGGAAAATTTCCGGTGAGGGTTTTTTCATGGCTGTTTTCAGTTCGAGGAGGGGTTGAATGGTTTCCGTTCCTTCCACCGGAGAGTGTCGCGAGAGGACATGCGGGAGGTGACAAGAGGCGAACGAATGTCCTTTGAGTTCAAAGGGAAGAGGGGATTTCTGAAGGTGGGAAAACACCTCGGGGGAGGCGGACAGAAACAAGTTCGACAAGTGCCAGAGACAACAGATGCACCCTCCCCCCCGGACGCGGTGGGTTAGTAAAAATAAGCAGGCAAAAATAAATCATGCAGAAATAATTCGGGGGAAGAAAAAAAAAAGGCGTGGGTGCGTGAAGGGGATGTTCCTCACCCGTCCCTTCCCACATTTCTTTTTATATTTATCCTGCATTTTATTTTTCTCCTTCAGACGTTTAATCTCCTTTTGTATCAAAGAAAACGAAACAGTACTTGAAACATTAAACCAAAATTGAATTAAAATAAGTTTTAAATGACAGGATATTTTACAAATATTCCCTGTTCACGGCATACGTTCCGATAATATGCCAGAACGTTCGTTTCAAAGCTGAGCATGCGGATAGAAGAGATTTAACAGCGTTGAGCACGATTTTCCATTAAGAATTTTGAGGTGGCACAGGATTCTTGGCGGGCTAAGTTACTTGCCCTATATTCTCTATTTATAATCCAATTTCTTATTACGTCAGTCAGCGCGTCTATTTGGAGACTTTGGAGTGTTTCGGAGTAGTCACTCCAACGTAACTCCATTTCCCGCGTGTTTACGGTAAACTTTGCCAAGATACCCAAAGATACCGTAATGGTTCCGTTAAGGTCTCCACTGGCGTACCCAATGAACTGTGTTCAATGCAGGATTAGGTTGCATTCCACGTTTTAAATAAATATTTCACAACGGTAGGAATGTTTAATGTAATTTTCAACTTTAAAAAAAGATTCTACCATGATGAAAATATTCCATCACATCACGCCTGAAACATAGTTCTTTGCCTAATACTTCACGTAAATACTGTCAGATATAACCCAAACGCATTATTTGTAATTTGGGGAGAGAAACCATTTCTTGCAGCTTAGAATGTCACATATATTAATTTTTAGTTCTATTTACACATAAAAGGAGGCATCAAAGGGAGGCTAAGGAAAATGAGGATGTTCAGTACGTTACTATCTGTATGAAAGGGATGGGCCTGAATAGTATCTCACACGAGAAGAAATACCAAAGGAATTTGAAGGAAGTTAGGCATTCAATACATCACGCATCAAAATGAATAGAATGCCAAAGGTAAGCAGGGTACCATGAATAGTGCTTAACTTTCATTGTTAACCAAATGGCAGTCGTATAAATTAACAAAGATGAATTTAATATTTACAATTATGATAAACTTATAAACACTTGTTCTGGAATATATAAATCACCACATTTCGATGACGCAAAAAATTATTCATTGACCATATAAATTTAGTCAAAAGCAGAAGAAATGAATAGATTGAAGTATCAGCCAAAAATTAAAAACAATTTTTAATTTGCTTAGCTTACTGATTGTGGTTTTAGGTATTTAGGGCATTTAATGTCACCTTAGACGGGGAGGAAAGTTGGATGGGAATGTAAGGTAAATGATGAATGGTGGAGAGAATCTCAACACGATATTGGCCTGCTGTAAACGGAAAGCGACATGGGGTCCACATCTGTGCGTCCTATCCGACGGACGGAGGCCTTCACTTGGAACTCTCCACAAACTGCATCCAAGCAATGACTCAAATACATAACCAATTTTGGAGCTCGGCTATATTAAATGTTAAGCATGAACTTTTCTACCTGCGAGGCACAATTTTGCGTCTTCATCTCATCTGCGGTTTGAATTCTGTACCGCACATAAAGATGATTCAAACAGGGAGGAAACGCACGATAATGGAAAGGCAAGGAGTAAGGTGGGAGAGAAAACCGGCATTAACATTATCCTATAAGTAATATAAGGTGCCACATGGTAACGTCCCATCTGACGAAGGGAGTACTGAACTCGATGTACTCTCAAGACAGCACTGAAGTAGGGGCTGGTTTACCAATGAATGACAAAAAAATATGACTACCGGGGTTCGAATTCAGTCTCTCGGGAACGGAGGTTAGTATTTAATTCACCAATCCCGACCCGATCCTGCAACCAACAAGACCTCTAGATTAATTGCAATAGCAATTATTCTAGAGGTAATAAAATATCGTTCCATAAAGCTGACACAAGTAGCCTACCTTCTGTAAAATACGATACCACTAAGTTTTTTTTTTAGATTTTCACTCAATGAGATGTAAAATAAATAAAATTTAGAATCACATTCCAAGAACTAAAAGCCATAACGGCCCTCGATAGAAAAAATATCAGCCCTTCAAATCATCTCGCTCCCGCGACAGCAGCAGTCCGCCATCTGGTGGATAGCAGGCGAACGACGAGGAGGAGCAAACGCATGGAGTTTGAGGAACGTCCACTCGATGGCGAGAGGCGCTTTCACTCGGCTCACAGAGCGGCAACTTCAGAATCTGCTTCTTTCTGGACCACCCTTCGCATGCCAAAGTCCTGCGCCTTAAAAATCAGGAAATGAGGATCTATTTTTAACACGACGCACGCCGGGCAATTCAGCGAAGTCTCCACGAATCTAGGTCGATTCATAAAAGGGCCAATAACTCAGAGGCAGAGAACGACTCTTTCACCACTCCTAACCCTTCAAAAATAAAAATAGCAACACTAATACTGTCACCAGAAGAAATCGATATAATCACCTAAGAATTTTTAATAATTAGCCAATCACATGTTTTTCGTCTCCTTAGGTTTTCCGACGAAATAATAAAGGTTATAATAATGCTAGTGTATGCTTCTTCTTCTTCAGTATGCTTATATACGAGCATTAAATTGACAACGGATTGTTAAGACAATCCCTTGTTTTATACATGCACTACATAGAATCGTGAAAAAACTCGAACAAATGCAATGTAGTCGATGGCAGGAAAATTTCAGCAATCTCTTGACTTGTAGTACCTGACTCGTACCTTTGCATAACATCAGATAAAAGTGGGTCACTTCACTGCATACAAAACATCAATAAACTCAGAGAATCTTGAACGCCAGCACGAAATAAAACTATCGAACATCTTCTAACTCTACAATGAATATTATAACCATTAAATTAAACATTATTACAACAAATATTATCTAAGAGCAAATTACTATCATTGTAAATATTATCAAATATTAGAATAAACATTTGTAGCAACTATAAAAAAGCCAAAGGTTATCATTTCAATCAAATTCACTCACACCCTTATCAACTTCAATAATTTCCAAAATTTTATAACATAAAATCAAGTCAGATGAATTTTTCTGCTGGTGGCTCTCCTGTCCATTTCTCTGCTTAATATTCGAACAATTTTCCATTCAGACATCAATATATAATTGAAAATAAATAGAAACACACCCACAAGAATATTAATATCAATAGAAATCATCCAAAAACATATATAACTTAATCGTTTCTTCCCGTTTCCTCCTGAGTGTAATACCTCCAAAAATGAATGCACTTATGCCACGTCCTCTTACCTGATTATTTCTTTTACTAGAATTCTCGTTAAATGATCAACATGAAAAAACCGAGGCGATTGGAAAAACTTACTAAGTAAGGAGTCTCTATCAAGACTTTACGTGCAAAAATATCGCAGGATAATTCAAGTTGACACTTTTGAATGCGCAGGAAAGGCGAGGGAATGCAAAAGAAAAACACGAGAATCTCAAAGGCGTGTCCAGGAAGACATAAGTCACAAATGGAGCCTGTAAAACAGGTTTATTGGGCTTTAAAAGCCACGAAGGAAAACGGAATCGTAAAAATCTGCGGAAATTGCAAAACACAAGACATAACGGAGGTTCCCACCCGAAGAAACAACGGAATCGCTAAGAGCGTGGGCTGGGAAAAAGCCAAGGTGGCGGCGAGTTTTTAAGTCAATCCAGAGCATAAACATACTAATAGAACGTATAAATTTATTAAGACATCAGTACCTCACTAAATTAACTGATTTGTTTTGTAGACATCGATTAGAGTGGGAGACAATAGTAGGGTTCTAATAATTCATAATGAGTGAGAGGCATAATGAGAGTAAGTATGCGAGAGTTTTGTGAGTGAGTAGTAGAAAATGATCGAAGTACTTGATTTATAAATTCAATAATTATATGCATTAAACAAATATCAGGAACGAAGCGAACCAAGAATGGAACAACGAGCAACAGAAAAGGAAGTAATAAATTGCATAGCTCACGTGACATGGGCATGAGACTAGACACAAAAAATTGACTTACAGCTAAAACCTTGGAGTATGGAAGCACTTCATTAGAATGTAGAAAGTGCATCTGGAGCATGTTGTTTTATGGAAGTGAGGCATGAACGATTAGCGGCTTCGCGAAAAAGAAAAGACTAAAAAAAATTTCAGATGTGATGTTCAAGAAGAATAACTCCCACAAGTCATCACGCAATCAACTATAAGATCTAGTTTTCATTGATTACAGCAGAACTATAAATTTCCCTACTGAACGCGAAATTCATTAATAATCTACTCGGAAATCCATGTCATACTCATAAATGAAATCCTCTTCTTGAGATTGGCACTACATGCAGAAACCATGGGTGATACGTATTTAATTTTTACGGGAGATAACCGAATGATTTTATTTAACATGAACATTACAGAAAATCATCTTTGTCATCTTTGCATTGCAATATTTCAGTCATCTTAATTGGCAATATTTTAACTAAAATATTGTCAATAATAAAAACCATAGAACTATTTACATGCGTGTATCATAGAATAACAAAAAATTAGGCACCCTTGTCTTTTCACAATCACATGCAATTGTCAAATGCAAGTTTTTCATTACATGAGGGCTATTTTTTAAATCAGGTCCGTACCAGCCGAAAATTCACACTATCTCTATTTTTTTGGCATAAAGTATTTGACCATTTGGCGGGTAAGTAAATAACAACCAGAAGAAAAACAACATGTCGGAATACAATCAACGTGTCAGCCTATCGAGCGTACCTAATCACGCAAATCACAGTAATGCGACAACCACAGAAATTAACTCTCAAGCTTGACCAATCACTACCACTAAAAACTGATAAATAACGTATGCTAAGTAGGGTTTGAAAGCCAACTATGTTGCGAAGCACATTTTTTCAATTTTTTTGCTAAAAATGATAGGTCATTCAAACGAAACTAATCATAAAATGGGCCAGTGAGGTACGGTTAATAAAACACAATGACGTACCCACAACAAACGATAGCTTGGTGGTCGGAAAATGAAATATTCCTCAGGTATTCTAAACTTTTTGCAGGAGCTTAATTGAAATCCGCGATAAAACACATCCACATAAATACTTATGTTTAGAATTCAGGCCTCATACTTTTTCTTCGGAAACCTGCCATCGCTGTTAATTGAAAAAAGTAAACACATTTTTTATGTGCATACACATCTTTACGAGGCACATCCACGCAAGAAAAATGGGTAATATCACTTACAACTCGTTAGGTAGGATACATACGGCACCGTAAATACGTATACCTTTCATACTCCCCATATAGTATCCACAAAGGAAATTGCTGCTCCCTTTGGCTAACTACCAATGGTATAAAGCTATATCCAAAAGACACACATATATCCTTCTCCACGTTCGTTCTTTTTACCTAAGATAATTTCAGCCGGCGCTTGATACGACGCCAAGAACATTTGGTTTTCTTCACCGTCTCCACCAACCAAGTGGTGCCTTATGGCCAACCCACTTAAAATTACTGAGATCTCCCAGGAAGCAGATGCTCTTCTTCTTGCTCTTATACTTCTGTTTTCTTCTTATGGTTCAATGAGGGGCTAGTATGTGTTCATGCATCACTTCTCTTTCGATTCGTCAGTTTTGAACGATTATTTGCCTTGTCTCTTTCGTTCTTTAGTTCATCGTAAGCCTTGCCCGCAATCAATCCCTTTTAACCCTCGTCTCCCTCTCTTCCCAGCATTCTGTCCTCTAAAAGGGTCATCAATAGATATTGACCTCTAATTTTTTGGCACACGTAGGCGCTATTTCTTCCATCTTCCTCTAGCAACCTCACCTGCTCTTCAGTCATACCTACCACCTCATTCACCCTCCATTCCACCAACAACATTCTCTTCCAAACCCAAATCTCTTGCATAGCAGACTCTTCTCATTTTCAATCCTGTGGTACATGCCTATCACCTAACGTGATGTGTTGATTGGAGTAAAGAATTCAGGGATTATAGAGGTTGAATTAGAATTCCTTTACTGAAAGTAAATCAAGTAATACCGATGATATCTGAGCTCAGGACAGAATTCGAACTCGCGGCCAAAACCGGTTGCTAAACCCGTGAATTACCAAACTGATTATCTCTTCTTCATTTCACGCTTCTTAAAAAAATAATAGTTTCCTCGAATGCTTAATTTCACCTTCGAATATAGGAAAAATTCTGCACCTCATTCCCCCCGCAAAGCGGTCTAAATATATTTAAAATCGTCATTACAGCATCACATCATACGCAATGCACATGTATTGGTTTTTAATTTAACCTTACAGCAATAACATTTAACAAAAATGTGCTGTTAAAATAATGACACACAAATTCGGTAGTTAAAACAGGATAACAAATACGGAATATTTAAACTGAGGAAATGAAACTTTCAAATAAAGATACCGAAGTGTAACCGGTAATTAGTTATAAAATAAAGTAATTTTCTTCGATGAGTGAAAACAAAATGAGAAATGAAATGGCAAATTGGATGAACCTACGGAAAAACTTCACTTTGGCTTTTAAAAAAAACCGTACAAAGACTCACAACACGGAATGACTCATCTACGATGGTGAGACCTTGAGGCGGAATAAAACTGCATTCAGAGACCTTCGAAAGGAAAATACATTCACAGAACGGAATGAACGCGGTGAGTTCAAACGAAAATTTCCCATATCTCAAAGATCACCGAGTGGATATGACACCGTGTAAATAGTATGATGCTCACGTGATTGGATGAAAAGGTGTCACGCCGAGCTACTCAAAGGTGGATTGATCTCCTACTACAATCTGAATATCATGCATTTCGACTGAACAGTGGGTTGAAGCATGAAATGCAATGAGAAATTTCTAATGCAGTAAAATGCTTCATTTTTCACACAACAAAAGATGTAAAACTTATATTCAATTTTTCAGACAAGAATATTGGAAGCTACCGGAGAACACATATATTGTGTTGTGTATAATGTTGTGTATAACATACACACATATATGAGAGTTATTGACGAGGAAGGAACAATAAAGTATGTCACAAAAAGTCAACAAATGTTTAAATAAAAGACTTAAAAATACACACAACAAAATACTTATGTTACAGTGTAAGTTTTCCAAGCATTTACCTACAGTATTGAAGTGTACTGATACGCTAATTTCTTTGTCGTGCTTCTTTGAGAGTCAAATCAAAACTTCGGAAAATATTTTTATGCAAATTACTTCAAGACAAAATGAGGCTTCAACAGCTAATTTTATTGAATCATTGAATAATGAATACCTAAACATGCTTTCGGAGGTGCTTAACAATTGTTAAAAGCAAGATCTAAGAACATCGATGCCCAACATTAAACAGATAAGGATCACAGACCGCTTGTTAAGTGATTCATGATATTCTTTTAGGTCAATTTTTATGGACGTTAACCATGCATGCGCTAGATGCAAAAATCTCATATGGAAATACGGAGATGAAAAATTGAATATAAAATGGAAAAGGGGGGAAATTTCGTAAAAATAAATTATGATATTCTACAGACGCACATTCCAGTTGATTAATTATGCATGGATTACTTATGCATGCAATCTTTCTCCATCTTAAAGCTCGTCATCAGGAGAAAACGTGACATAAGATAAATATGACTGATGAGAGGTACTTAACAATGGAATAACAATGGGCGAAAAACCATTAAAAAATTATTTTTCAAGTTTCGAAATACCTGACTTTCGAATACTATCCATTAAGTTCGTCCCATCTTTGGCGTCGTCGACAAAAATCAAGCTATGCTACAATAAACTACGCCATCCAATAACAAGTGAGATTAGGCATTCAAATTACAATTAACGAAGACGATCACAGTTTTCAAAGAAATTTTAAATAAATAACAGTTGAAACCATATCCATGTGAAATAACATAGAAATTTTCGTATTTGATCTTACGCAACCGCCAAAAGGAAATGACACCATTTACCTCGACACATAAGGAAAACGACACTACTTGTGAAAGTATTCACCTTTTACACAAAGAATACGTCGACCTGTGACAATAAATATAAAAATGATTGCTCGTTAGTGGGGCGCTTATTAATATGCTACCTAGTAATAAGTCACTCTTAAACTATCTAGCCAGCGGTCGGTGCATTTTATTGATAAAAAGTTTGGTACCAGTCATTATTGGCACTTAGTTTTACTCGAAAGACAAAATAATGGCATTCAGTTCGCCCATTAGCTAAAATGTGTGGCATGGATAAATAACGAAAAAGGCCCATAACAAGGAAACGAAAATGTCATTGACGATGCCAACACTATTTTCTTTATATAAATGGTTTTTCTCAGGAGTTTAGGTCTATCATTTTCACAAGAACCTAAACTCCTGAGAAAACCATTTATATATTCAAAAAGAGGTCTGTAAATCAGCTTACTGTTCTCTTTACATTTATAAATACATTTAGAAAGTACATCTCGAAAGTATCTTCAGACAACTTATTCCATTTTTAGATTCCTCGATTCAGGAAGGAGGTTTTGAGTAGTTTGACTTCTGTCGTCTTCATTTTTTTCATATCTATGATCTTCACTGACTATTTATACCATATGTCTTCTAATAATATTGCTTATGCCATTTTCTAGCGGGAGAGAGCTAAATATCAGCAGTGCGTCGAGACTCAATTTTCAAACTCCGACAAGAAGTAAACCTGAATTTCCAACCAGAATTCCTTTTTCCATTTCATTTTCAACAAAGTTCAGATTGTTTTATAGCTCAAGGCACGCAAGGGGAGGACGGGAGGTTGATTGGCGAGCTCACTTAATGAGCAAAGGGACCTTTTGAGTACGCGAGCTTGCCCTTCGATCGGGAAGGCAAGGTATGAGATGACGTCAGTTGAGTGGCTCACCGATAGCGGGGGCGGCGGCGATGACCCCAGATCAGATCGGTGCTCGTAGCGGACGGTCCTCTCCATGGTCTGGTCACCACCTCCGGAGCGGGAAGAAGGTCCGTTGAGGGACCCATAGCCCCCGCTAGGGGACGCAGGGCCCCCATGCGAGATTGTGTTCTGGAGGTCGGCAAGCAAAGCGTCTGTAAAGCAAAGAAAGAAAACATGAAATCATTATCTCTACTCCTTCGGGAGTCATTAAATCATCTGTTAACGGAAAATCAAAATCCATCACAAAGAAATACTAGCCATTGATCTGTCTCGATACCTACGAAATATATATCTACCGACACGTCACAGGAGCTTGTCATTTCATTACAGAGTATTTCAGTGATAATCGGTGTTATGCGCACACTAAAAAACCCCTATTTCTATAATCCTCATTTTAGCGAACCCATAGTATAAATAAATTCACTTGGTGGAGTGTATTTAATCTCACTGATGTGTAACTGAAGTTAAAATATACAGAAATGCATGCAAACTCGAGAGAAGAAGGTCGGTTTTAAGCTAACAATTAAACTAGGTGATGCAATAAATAATAAGGCGTGACTATAATTGGTATGAAAACAAGTTAAAAAACAAGTAAAAGTAACGCTATAGAACAAGCTAAGTAACCGTTCTAAAAAAAGTTAAAGCAACGACCTCGGGTTGAGAAAACGTCATCTTATGGTCACGGATTCGAATCTCGTATTGGGCTTAGGAGTTGTAGCACGTAGACACTAGTCGTAAGTTTAGGACTGCTGGGTTGGTACGCACGATATAGTCATTCCAGCTGGAACATCTTACGTAAATTCTACAACTTTGCTACAATTCAATGCAGTGATATTGCGAGTGAGCAAACACATCGGTGGAACTTGACTCAATAAGGCCGGTTTTGTAATGTCAGATGAAATATTTTCGAGTTTAAAAAAAACAACCGAAAGGCACGCTCTTATGAACCAGATTATGAACCTGACGTTCATGCCACCTACTGGTATATATGATGTACTTCTGGTTACCGGCAGTTTCGCCGACTACCAAAGCAACTTAACGTCTACATGAACGGATTGTTAACGCAAACTACCGGACATGTCTCAAGTCCAATGCTTCGGTGATATTGTGTCCTATATTTACGGCATTATCGGAGTTAAAAATATCGTAGTCACACTCACCCGGGTAACTTGTGGGGTATGCGATAAGAGAAACGAACCTTCAAAGATGATTTATATGGTTTCTAAGACGAGATTCATCTTACTTCCTTTCCAACTCTTGCCACAAGGATCAAGTACGTGATTTTAATCATTCAGTCGGAATCTGTCAGTCTTGAATCGGGTTCGCTCGCAAAAAAACTCGACAGGACCCCGCTTCTCTTCCCACGGAAACGGCAGAGGATTGAAATAGGAAACTTTCACAATGACTGACTCTCCTCCACGCGCCCAGCATTTAATGGTTTCGCGACACAAATAAAGGAAGGAAGAAGATGAACAGTCCTCGAACATCCTCCGCTGGGACGTCTCCACGCGTCGCGAAAGCTATCGTAACGGTAAAGAGGACGACCGTCTATCAATGGAACCATTGTTATTCTGCGGAGGGCCCTCAGAAGCACGGAAGGAGTCGATTCCTGCAGACGATCCGAAGAGCGCAACAGGTGCGCCGTGAGTGGGAGAGAGACCTACATTCAGCTCTTACTTGGCAGGGCACAGTTTTCTCAGCGTTATCCGCGGCTAAAACACGGCGGAACGATAAGAAAAACGGACTTAAATAAATGTGGCTGTTAATAAGAGAGTCTATCGACAACAAAGGATGGACGCCATTAAGGACGCTTGGGTATTTGGGTGGTAAGAATTTTTCAAGACAAGGCAGGTTTTTTTCCAGGCAAAGAGGGTATTCTTTCAAAAGAAGAATCTACTTACAGCAGGAAATACAAGCATAGAAGTAAGGAAACAGTTCATCAGAACATACATCTGGAGCATTTTTCTTTACGGCAGTGAATCATGGACGATGACAGCAGCGGAGAAGAAAAGGGTAGAAGCATTTGAAATGTGGTGCTACAGTAGAATGCTGAAGATTAAATGGATCGACCGAGTAAGTAACGAGGAAGTGCTAAGAAGAGTAGGAGAAAAGAGAAGTCTGCTGACAACTGTAAAAAGAAGAAGGGAAAACTTAATCGGTCATATCTTGAGACACGATGGTCTGATGAAGACTATCGTCGAGGGAAAAGTGAACGGAAAGATTGGAAAAGGCAGTCCTCGTATGAGATACATGGAACAGGTTGTGAAGAATGTAAAAGAGAAGAATTACGTCACAATGAAAAGGTTGGCCGATAGAAGAATCGAGTGGAAAGCTGCGTCAAACCAATCCTAGGATTGTTGACCAATGATGATGATGATGATGAAGAATTTTTCAGGGAACGGAGGAAGAGAGGGGAGACAACCAACGAGAAAAAAATCATAGGACAGGGTCCTAGAACAGGGAAGTGAGGAAAATATTTGAGAGAAGTCTGATAGAGATAGTGTCATTGTATGACACCAATAATGGCCCCAAGATGAAAGAAGTTGAAAATAAATTAGGGGCTTTTGAGATGTGTGTTCCTATCTGAATCAGCTACAAGTTATCCTCCGAGCCGCCGCAAGGGTGTGGGAAGAAGCCAGCAGCCGTAAAGATGAAATTTGTATGAAAAAAATTGTAAATCAATTATCAAACGTGGTGCGTAATGTTTTTAAAGGAATTATACCATGCTTGCGTTGCAGTCGTGTATTGTGTGTGAGAAAAACGAGTTCTTCTGTCCACTCATCTGTCTTAATTTGTCACTTTAGTCAGTTCTACTGATGCATATTGGATGTAAAAATATTTACGCAGTGTCATATTCGAATTGTCGTCATTTGAATTTTTCAAGTAGCATTAATTTTGCGAAAAACCTTCAAGGGTTTCCCAACCAAGCTATTCCAGCAGCCGAGTGACACACTCTTTAGGTACAAAGGAATTTATTTCAAAGCCCACTTGACGGCAGTTGATCGAGGAAATTAATTGCAGACAGGGAGTTGAACAGGTGATAAGGGTGTTTTGAAGGACGCGATAAGAGGGAAGAATGCTGTGTAAGCGGGGTAGGGGCAGGAGAAGAATGAGCTATAGCTTGGAAAGAAAAATGGGAGGCAGGAAGTATGCAGCATGAAGGAGTGCACCATATGAAACAAGTGGTCGTGGAAAGTCTTAGATAAACCTCAAAATACTTAAATCGGTAGAACTCTAATAACAACATTTTAAAGCATACGCATTCGAGTCATCAGCTATCAATAGTTTTTCTCCAGGCGTGACAAAGAACAGACCAGAAATCAGTGGCAGACCGTCTCCACAATCAACTGATAGGTAGTCGTCAAGAACAAACACTTCGCAACTGAAATCCAATAATGTGGAATGAAGGTAGAGATTTTCCACATTCCTTGACTCCATGAAAGCTCTCACTTCCCCGCTTTCTTACATGGAAACGTTTGCACTGCCCGCTGATTGGTTTACCGTGCCCACGCCGCAGACAGCCGTTTCCAAAACCACGCGCCGCTCCTTGGGTCGGGGGGAATTTCCGCTCGTTTCCACTCCACGAAATTGAAGTAAACGGAAAAGCGTCGCTGAAATGGGACGCCTAAAACAGTTGGCGCAGTCAAGTGGCGTGAATGAGGGCTATTTCCTCATGGAATCCATTAGTTTCACGCCTCTCACGCCTTCCGACGAAAAAATTACGACCTAGGGTTATGTGCTAACTCACATATGTTCCCGGGATGGATTTCATGACAAGGAAGAGGAAAATCTTCCGACACTGATTATGCTAGCGGAAGTTAGTCTTTATCCTCATTTCCACATCTCACAACATGATGCCTTCATAATTATATTCATATTTCCTTTTAACATGAAAATGCAATCGTTAACACTAGATAAATAGATTAATGAAAAATAACAAAGATACGATTAAGATGACCACTACATCCCTGATTAAGATGGATGTGAAATTGTTTGAAGTAATTGGCGAACTGTTAGCGTAGTTACAAACAACAGCATTGTTTACCCATCGTAAATACATCCCGATGTGGAGAGACCTATGTATGTACGATGCAGATGAACATATTTACGATACTTTTGCAAAAGATAAGGGAAGAGAGCTTATTCAGCCGGATAGAGTCCAAATCGGTACGTTTTGAGGTCCTGCCGGTCGAAGAACAGTTCCAAAGGAGCTTATAATCTCGATACCGACAGTTCGAATGAAGGATACGTACTTCCGCTCTAAACATGACGTATGGAAACCTTAATGGACACAACGTTACTTTAATGCAACGACCAGCCTCACTCGATATATGGGAGATATGCGTTCAATAAAACAGAAAGCTAGAATTTATTAAAAGGGCACTAGGGAAATGCGCCAAGAAGATAAAGGATCGGTGTTACTTTTCACATGTTAGGCCACACTTTGAATATGCAGCAGGTATATGGGACTTATATGAATAAGGTTTGATCAGAGAAGTTGACATGGTACCGCGAAGACAGGAAGGTTTGTTGAAAGATGTCACGACAGGTTTAGCAGTGCATCTAAGTTATTAGAATTAGATCGGGAATCATTATTCAGATCGTGGTTAAATACAGAATAAATCTCCTACCGATGATTTAAGGCGGACAGGTTCTCTGAAGATATTAACAATATCTTAAAAACACCAACGTTCTATAGCAGGTTAGACCATGGAGATAAAATAAAGGAGCAGATGGTACCACAGAGAGGTTCGAAAATTCATTTTCCCGCGCACTATTAGGGACAGCAATAGATTACAGCGAAGCTACCAGGAGGATATTAGGATAGGTATCGTAGATTCCGATTTAAAAGAGCAACATAATGTGATTTTTTAACATCTACATGCCTTAATATTGCATGCTCTATAGAACTTATGAATTACTCGATGCATACATTTGTAAATACCAGCAATTTAGTGTCATTTATGGCTAACATATCACATGTCTCATCTACATCTACATAATACCATAAATTCAAGCAACCAATAAGGGTATGTGGCCGCGTAACTGCATGTCTCATACAATCCTCGGGAAGATAGAATTGTAGATACTTCTCAGTTGCATGTAGGTGAGTAGTGTATGCACAGAGATTTTTGCACATATACATTACTATCGCACACATACTGTAACGACCTCATACATAAGTCAATAAGTATTACATTTCTTTGTATACATGACAATTTAGTATCATTTACAGCTAACATTACAAGAGTCTCATAACTGAATGCTTAATATTTTCCTCGGGTTGGTAGCAATGTGCCTTTCAGTTGCATGTAAGCAGTGCATGCACGGGGTAGTATTTATTATGATAGCAAGGGTAAATTTTGTTCCTTCTGATAGAATAATACAATCATGGTGACGGTTTTTTTATATCTGTGGATGGTTCACTCCCTGCCACACACCCTTGCGGTGGTTTGCAGGGTATTAAGTAGATGCGTGTTCAGGATGCCTCTCCGGCGTTCTCGGCATGAGTATTCCCGCACTGTGGGGCTGTTCCGATTCGGACGGTGCCTGAAAACTAATGCTCGGATCGAGAGGTCCCTCGAACCGGAAGGACCGCGTTCTTCCCGCAATCGCGTCGCGTCTCGCCCTGCACGTATTACTGTCGAGCATTCCCGGGAGTGGTTGGGGGCCCAGATTTCCCAGAGGTTCCCGACCCGACAGACTGTGGGCTTTCAAATCGGTATCCAGTGCACGCACGGGGCCGGTCGAATTCTTGCGAAGTCATGATTTTGTCGAAGAGATTGTCCCTCCATACTGTTGTCGTCGTTGTCATGATTAGCGAAGGAGGAGAACGTTCAAAAAACGAGCGGTAACAACCCTTCAATGAGACGAACAGTGAAAAAATGAATAAAAACTTACGAAGCGATTAAAACCATGCGATGAATATGAATTCACGTATAGGGAAACGTCCGATAGCTTCTCGGTCGTCACCGTAGAATTAGGTTTTGAAGAGCTCCATCCAAGGTTATACTGAACAGTCTAACCTCAAGTAATAATATTTTTCACCCTAAGATTAACACCAGACGGAATTCGAACCCAAGGCCCTTGGAGCTATCAGGCGCGTAACTGACCAGGATATTTTGGCCAGTTTCTTAGTTTTCTCTATTCTACGAGCGTCTATGCATCCATTAGACTGCAGCTCCATTGCAAAACCATGTGACGCCACACCCTGCATTAGAGAGAATAATGATTCCATTTTCATTTCAGATGAATTAATTCACTCAACCTCTTCCTAGTTTCTTGACCCTCTCCCAACATGCTCGACATTTAATCGTTCGTCCTGCTCCCCGTAAATTGTACGTATTTTTCTCCTCAACGCCCACATCTCTAAATCTACTTCAAAACTTTAAAACTTCTAAATATTCTTTCCTTGCCATTTCCCCCTAGAGTCCAGGTATCGGAACAATTAGGGACAGATTTTTCATTTATGGAAACCCATATTCGGAAATAAATTCAACATAGCAAAATAGAGATTCATTTTTGAGATATAAGTGAAAAACATTGCAATATTCCAAATTATGTTTTACCATTCGACCGGTTTCAACGTTTCTGCGCCATTATCAATCATGATAAATCACTATCAATCTTTTCTCTCTTCCTCTCTTTTTTACCTCTCGACAACCACCAGCTATTGCGCTACTCTAAGAATCTCTTTGCCTATGCACCTTTGATAATGACGCATCAGCGTTTAAATCGATCGGGTAGGTACTAATCAATTCATGTCAAAAATGTTCATTTTCCACAAAATAAAAATGCAAAATTTTAGCAAATGTAACGAAGATTTGGAATGTTATACTATAAGAACAACATTCCTCTTTGGTCTGAATCTTATTATCTTAATAAGTTTCAGACCTGGTCTGAATATCTGAATCTTATGGTCTTATTAGCCGTACATTATTTTTTGCTATATAGTTTAATTATAGCAAACACGGAATGCCTTAGCCCTGGAAATTTCCCGAAGTACAGAGAAATCCAGAAAACCTGTACGGACCGGCGTTATAAAATATAAAACCAAATATGAACAGTAAAAAACTTAAACAGAATTAAAACATTAACATTGTATAAATAATGAGGAATAGAACAGTTTTGCACTCCCACGACGAACCCATTCCACAAAGTACATCCGGGAGCAGTTGACGTTATTCAATTCCGAGCATAAAACATCCGAAGGAGCCCAAACAAACCGGCCCATCGCGCGAAACGAAATCAATTGCGAGCCCGGAAGGGTGAGTCGCCGAAGCAGAGTGCAGCCGTCCCCTAATAAGGGAAGGAAGCACTGGATCCCGACTTGAAGAAAAAGCCGAGGAGATCGAAGCGGAGGAAGAGATATTTCCCCATTGGGGCGAGCGAGCGGTGGAGATATCCTCGCCGGGGCGGAAGTAGGAGACGGCCGCCGTTGGACGTGCGCGGACATCCAAAAGGACCGATTAGGTAAGTGAGGAGAGAACTGGTCCCCGACTGAAGGGTTAAAAATGAGGGGGGGGTAGTAACGGGGGTGCATTCCGCGAAAGGGGAGCATGGGAACGGCGGGGGGTCGCTGTCCCCTCGCCCGAGGAAGACCACTGTGGAAGGAGGGTGAGGAAAGAGGGAAGACAGTTGCCTGGGGGTGGTTCCTGGTGCTGTTGATGTCATTAGGAGGAGTTTCCATCGCCTGCGGTTCTTTGCGCAACTAATAAATAGGTGAACAGTCGGTTTAGGACGTTTTTGTTACAGTAAGGAAGGAGGGAGGGGAGAAACTCGGGTTGATAATAGTGGTACTTAATGACGACAGCGGGACTGACAATAGAAGAATTTCCACAGGGGAGAAATCATTCACCATGACCGGGATATTTCAAATTCGCGCCAGGTGCTTTAGCCAGAGCTCTTTAGCCAGAGCTTCTTTAGCCAGAACTACCGGGCGTTCTTCTTCCCTGAGGATGTCTACAGGCTTGAAGGCGATGGACAGCTGAGAACATTTGCGCCACCAATAAATAGACGATTGTCAGTTTATAACGTTTTCCGTCACGAGATGGAAGAAGGGAAGAAAGAACTCGGTTTCGGTATGGGAGGGCTTATTTACGGAGAGAAGAAAGGGAGGAGTAAGACTCGGAGTCCGTTAGGATTGTGATTCAATTGGCCCAGAGGACTGACGGATGAGAAGCTATTTAGGATACATAAGTCATTATGCACAGGATATTCTTCTTCAAATGGAGGAAAAATGGAGTGAAACCCGGAGGAGGTTTGTCGGAGAAACTAGAATAATTCAAAATTAAGCGCGTAAAAGGAAGGAATAGAAGGGAATACAGGGATGACATAAAAATAGGCAGAAGATATAGATATACAGAGGAATTTAATATGAAAATCTTGGATTGGTTGGTTAGGAAGTTAGGTAAAAGAAAGCATAAAATGGTGTGGAATAGCAGGCGGGTACTATCCGCAAGTCAACCATTGCCTGCAGAATATTTTTAAAGTAATGTATGCTTTATAACTGGGGAAATGTTTTTAGATTCGTGGATTTCATGACCCCTTAGATGCATGCATACCAGAACGAAAGAATATGTCCCATCAATTCCCGTCGCGTTTTCCTTCATTCGACCACTGCTGAAATTTTATCTTAAGTGCCATAACAGGAAGAAGCATTCTCGAGAGACGCTCACGAGATGAACGGAACATGACCGAGGGCTGATAAGTAAAAACCCTTTGCCTATTCACAAAGATGGCGCACAACAAGCCCGTGTCTGGTATGCCGTCCGCAAATGTCGATTAATGCCGGGGGACAGCCGTGTATCCACTTCCTCGAGTTAATCTACGGCCGGCCGCTGCTAAGCTATGCGGAGGAGATGGAGATGATCTCCTGCGATACCCGCGACACCCCTTTCCTATTAACTGTCTCCCTCTCCAACTCCCTGTTCGCTTACCTCATCCCCTGTAGGATACTCCTTCCCAACAGAGCTTATGCGACAGGGACGCGGGTGACGTAACGGACCACGTGAACACATGCGGAGACTCGATGCGGGCGAAAGGTGTGGCGGGAAGTAGGATGGAAAGAGAAAGAGAGAGAGAAAGCGCAGCGGGAAGAAGGGAAACAATGGGGAAAAGGGATAAGGAAATGATGAGAGACGATGGATGGCGGACGGTTAGGTAGGCCGAGAAGTGTTCCACATGAGTATGTTATTTATTTATCAGCCGTAGTAACATACATCCAGGTACATGTCAAAAAGTTGTTTGTGTTACGATCATTGTTGCATTATATAAAAAAACGCTTAACAGAATGGTGACTTGTTTTGGTAATAAATGATTATACGAAGGACGAAGCTGTTTTTCAACAGGGTTCGAGAAAGTTTTTCTTCAGAGGGAGTCGGTTCGGGGAAGAGACGGAAGGGATTAGAGAAGGTGGCCCAGTCGGGATGGAATAAGGGTACATTGGCCACGTCATGGTGGAACAAGAACTTACTTCTACGAAGAATTTTATCTGGGGTCCGAATCGAAATTGCCCCTCCTATGCCCTCCACACCATTCCCCTCGTCAACCTCCGCACTCTATACACACTTGCCCATGCCTGCAACAAAATATATGCCCGTGGTTCATGTCCTAAGATTTCCGCAAGAGAGAATGAATTGAAATTCTGAATAAATTTTCCAAGTCTTTTAGTTCCCTGGAGAAGGTAATAATAAAGAGCGAGGGTGTTTTGAAGGACGTGGTTGAGGAAAGAATGTTGAGTAAGCGGGGAAGAGAAGAACGAGCAGTTTAGATAGAATGAAGGGAGGTAATGAGAAAGTACGAGGGGCTGAAGAGGGTCATCGTGGGAAGAATTGGATTTGTATTTAGTTCTACCTACACCGTTAGAGAAACAGTAATAATCAATGAGTTACTAGGCCTATTCCATCTTCTATAGTACTTAAAACTTCTATCTAAGATCGTCCCTCGGGTACTTAACTACTGTCATACACTCTCGTAGTAAGTTGCAGAGTACAATAAAGTTGACTTCATTCGATAAGCGAGGGGTGAGCTCGCGAAACACAAAAGTCCCAACGCAGACGTACTATATGCAAGTACTCATGGTCACTACCCCATCCCCGGGCCAATTGCGGAGTCCTAATTGATAAAAAGATCAGGAAGACATCCATAAACTTATACCCCCCGGACCGATTCTGCCAAGTAAACAGAAATTGGCCATCGACATTAGGACCATCATCCAGATATTTTATTTTCGGAACTAAATAATGTTTAACCCTTAGGATCCAACACTGAAGTAAAAAAAGTGCAAAATTGCAGCGAAATTACTCGAGAAGCTTGACGTCAGATAAGGGGATGTTCGAAGCATTTGGATTTTCCGCTGCGCAAATAGGTGACTGAGTCTTATCTGCTCTTGCACGATATGTTTCCATGATAATTTTTTTTCCAACTTTTCGATATCTGAGCGTGATGGCCTAGTGGGTAGAGCGCTTGGCTAGGTTAGAGCGGGTGAAGCCTTTGGACGCCCCCGAAAAAAAAATCCTCGGAGTGCGAGGTGGCCCAGGGAAAGGAACTGGCCCCCCTACCCTGAATGTGTGAAATTCACACGCCTGTGGCTTTGTCCGGGGTGAGCTCTACCCCGTATCAAAACGAACCTTCGGGTTGAATCACTGAGTGAGTGACTTTTGATAACTAAAAAATTATGGCTTGCCTTTTATTTGTATCGGCAGCCGTCATACGGGTGGACTTGCAATGAAACTTGGCACGGCCTAAATTATGTGTCTTCGAGAGTAGGTAGTTATCCTTTGACGGGCGGTCTGGTTGGTGTTGTAGTTAGAATTCTAGCTTCCAATTCAGAGGAGCCGGTCTCGAATCACGGCTGTGGCAAAGAATTAGATGGCATGCCGGTCCCCACTTTAACTCCAAGCAGAGGCCATTTCTAATTCAGTGCTCCGTCCATCGGACAGAACGTTAAACATAGGACCCGATGGTGACTTTTCTCAAGAGTAGGCTGATGCTGACGCCGGGTTTCTCTCCCCCTTTCTTTCACTCTCCGCATTCCCACCTCTTCCTACCTATCCACCCATCCTCAATGTCGGAAAACCACCTTACTCCTTCGGTCCCCTCTTCTAATAGATATAACAATACCTGTTACTAACGAAGTCCTAAAACAGTGGGAGAAAAGATAAGTCGGATGAAAACAGTCGTCGAGGCATAGTGAACTGGATGAATGGAAAAGTGAGGCCTCGTAAAAGAGACGGAGTAACAGTAAAGGATCAAAAAGAAAAAACTAATCTAAATATAAAGAGGTTAGCCGTAAGTTTAATTGAGTGGAAAGCCGCATCAAACCAATCTTTGGATTGCTTCCTATCGTTGTTGTTATAAGAGGAGGCGACCAAAAACTCAGGTAATTTGCGATATTACGTATATGGGTGCGTATTTGGGCAGGGGTAGAAATTTCTGGAGTGGAGGAAGGGTGGAGAGAAACACGACGGCATTAGGGCACTCTTAACATTAGGGGAAAAGGGCTCCACGGTTTAACTTCCCACCTGACGGACGAAATACTGAATTCGAGGTTCCCTCTACGCATTACTCAAGAGACTGGTATACCGGTTAACAATCCCTTTCACGGATAAGCTTAAGATGGGAGGCTATGACCCTAGATACAATACCAACCCGATCTCATTGTTGGGTATTGATGATGATATAGATAATGATACTGAGTAAGGTTATCTACGCCGTCGGCTGTCATCCATTGGAGTAGACTTAGGCGGGAGCGAGGCCGAATTTTCAAAACTTGGCACCTTCTCCAAGATTCCAAAGGCACACAACACGATCCACGGATCCCTTCCGCATTTTTCCCTCGGCGCACGCACGCGTGCTGGAGGGGACGCGTGCTATCCTTCCGAGTCCGACTCATCCAAAACGGACGCTCATTGATCACGCAATCTTTTCGCCTCGAAGCGAGTGTATACATTCAAGTTGTCTCGCTATGGCGTGAACGCGCGAGAACGCTCTCCTTTTCACGTACCCCAGAGGAAAAAAGATTTACTGCTTTCACTGCATTCCAATGACACTAAAAACGCCTGACAACCCAGTGAACGTTGGATCTACTCCTGGCATACATGTCGCGTTTATTATTGTTAGTTTTCTGTCTGTGAAGGTAGGTCCAAATGTAGTACATTCAACTTTTCCTACGACCCCCACTCTCTATTCCCCTCTTAAAATCCCTCAAACCCACCTCCTACCCTAACTACCCGTACTTCTCCTCGCTCTACCCCGCTTACCCAACATTTCTCTCTCAATCACGTCTTTCAAAACACCCTCACTATTCCATAAAGTCTCCATTCACACCTTCTGCCCTCTCCTAATTTCCTCAATCAAATGTCTTCCCTATCATACAAACTGTTGCACTTCATCGTTCGTCCACCTTCCGACACACTTTTCTTTATCCACCCTTCTCCATACCCACATCTCAGAAGCTCTAAATATATTTTTTTCGTATTATATCTTCTTTTCTTAAAGCCTGTGTTTCATTTTTTAAGAAAATGTTTCGCTTGCTCCAGGATAAAGTTTTGCGATATTAGGCCAGTATAAAAGCATCACACGCAAAATAAATTCAAAAAAATCACCTTTAACATGAAAATTTCATTAAACATTAAATATTAGTTTATTATTTGACGCCATCTGTACGACTGAAGGTCTCGGAGGCGAAAAGAAAATTTTCATGACGATGGCGACAAGTTCCCCTCGCGACGTTAAGTAATAAAGCACCGCACAGGAAGGTATGACATTCTTTCCCTTTCTCTGAGGATTAAGAGGACGTGGTTTCGGGAAGTTCCGCACACTTATCCATCCGGTTTAAATAACATCAGAACGTACAGAGAAAAATGGTCTTCCGGCCTTTCTATTTTAAACCTAAATTCTTGGAAAGTACGATATGAACTCATTTCCTCAGCGAAAAATTCTAGAATATTCAGTGGAGAACCTCCAACCAGAAGAAAGATATTACACGTAAGAGGGAAACAAACGTGACTGTCTAAATGGCAAATAAACCAATCTATGAGAGAGCGATTCATTATTTCTGCAGTCCTCTAATAAACTTATAATATGTGGAGTATTCATATGGAACCATCTACATCTACATAATACCCTGCAAGCCACCATAAAGGTGTGTGGCAGGGGGTGAACTCTCACCAAACATGCACTGTATATCATGCATAAAAAAAGGCTGAGTACTTTTATAGGTACTGTTCAAAACTACGCTATTTAAAAAAAGATAAAAATAGCAAAACATACATGCAAAAACATGCCGTTAGGTGGGTTAGCTATAAGTCCTTATACCAACATGCAGCTACCAATGTTATCCATTGCTACACTCGTACTGGATATATTTACCGTTATTCATATCCCTAATAGTGCGAGGAAAAAAGGACATTTTGAATCTGTCAGTTCGGCAATCTATTTCTCTAATTTTATGATTATGGTCCAGTCTACCATAGTATGTTGGGGTCCGCAAAATATTTTTAACATCATCACTGAAAATATGATCTTGGAATTTGTTTAAGAGATTAAGTCTAAATTGCAACCTGCGATCTGACAATGGTTCCCAATTTAATTCATTTAATAGACTGGTTACGCTAGTAAGGTTATCATACCGTCCCTTTACAAATCTTGCCGATCTTCGCTGCACACGTTCAAGTTCGTTATTTAGACAGATTTCGTAGGGATCCCATACACTGGCAGCATATTCCAAATGAGGTCTTACATGGGAAAAGTAGCTGATTTCTCGTACATGATCGTCACATTTACCCAGTACTCTTTTGACGAATCCCAGTTTACGATTCGCTTGACCCATTATTTCACGAATGTGTTTACCCCAGGAAAGATCATTTGTCAGTCTTATTCCAAGATATTTAATGGATTCCACGTTTGTTAATTCATTATTACTTATTTTGTAAGTGGTAGGAGGAGAGCTATTCTTTTTCCAAAAGTTCATTACAAGACATTTTTTAAAGTTTAATTCTAACTGCCATGTATCACACCAAGTTTCAATTGTTTGTAGGTCAATATTTAAATATTCTTTATCATTTGGGCATAGAATTTCCCTGTACACTACTGCGTCATCGGCAAATAGACGAAGCCAACCAGGTGATGAAGGGATCAGGTTAGCCTGATGGACAGATTAGAGGTTTCATAACCTAAGGGCCCAGGTTCAAATCCTAGGGATGACAGAAATTTTTCTATTGTTGCATCGCCTGGAGGTCGCGTGGAGATAAATCCAAGTTCAGTACTCCGTCCGGGGCTGGGACGTTAAATGGGGACCCCTTTCACAAGTTAGCTAGCGGGCTAATTACAACACTGGGTTTCTGTTCACCTATCATTCGTCCTCTAAAAGAATCTTACCTCTTAACCACCGATTCTAATGGGCGAATATGACCTTAGCTGTCGGTCGTCTCCCCAGAATGACTATGACAACAGGAATAGCCTCAATTCAATTTTTTTCAATTGAGGCCAATTGGGGATTTTGTTCCGAATTATCCCAATTGAAAAGGATCGTGCTTCACTCCCAGCCATATCGTGTTCAACTTGAAAAATAAAACAAATATGTTATTTTGAACAACAGGGCCTCACCTGGAGTAAGAATTAATTACGTGGTATCAAATTAATAAATATTTAATTCGGTAAAAACAAGATAAAAAGGAAAGCAGCACATTTTGTGGAAAAATCCAAAGATGCACTGAACGTGTACATCGGCTATTGAAAGCAACTGAAAGTCATTTCGGCTATTCCAGTCTTTGGTATCCCAGCCAACCTATTTCAAAAACCGAGTGACACTTTCTTTACATCCAAGGACTTTGCTACAGATGCATGATCTAAGAGCCCTGGTGGGTGGTCGTGAGGATGATTTCATCCTATTTTATCCAGGTTAAATAAACCGCAACACAAGTTGAGGTATCATGAAGTATCCTAGTTCAGTCGTCCGCTTTTGTTGGATGTTAAAATATTTTAGAGATTCCCACACAATGCCTTTCCGCGCGATAATAGGTGGGCGATGACAATCATTGGCGACACATTGTGTGCTTTTCGTTTAGGTGCGGCGATAGCGGATTATCGAGCACAGAATCGATCGTCAGAATGCAAATGAAATGAAACACAGCTGGCACCGGCTTTTCGCGCTTGCGCGGTCAGCTTAGAGAATTGGAGGGTAAATAAGAAAGTAGCAACGAAGGGAATCGTCCGGTAATGTTCAAATCAGCCGTACAATTCACCATTTTTGCTCGGTAAAAGGTACTGTGATTGATTTTAGTAATTTTTTTCGCATGTTAGTGGAATACCATAACAGTATTTTTGGGGTTCTGATTGATAAATACCGTAAATACCTTTCCTGTCTCAGCGTGTTTACAAAAAAAACTGTTGATACTTTGTCGTTACATTGGTTGACGTGACGTCATATTACGCCAACAGCTTTTCATCTGTTCGGCTCTCCTCGGAGCAGAGAGTCATCGGCAGCCCGCGATAGACTCCGATCCAGCTAAATCGAAAGCACCCATTATCGAAACGAGTTCGACGGCGAGAGGTTGTGTGCCGTGACCCGGCTAGCGTCAACGCCTCCCCCACTTAGAATGAGTTCTCTCTCTCTCTTTGCCGCATTCAAACCCTCAACATCCCCGATAGGGCAGGGCCCGTGGAGCTGAGGGAAGAAATAAAACGGCCGGGCAGCGTCTCCACCCCAAAGAGGAGAGGAGAAACGGAACGCGGGGGAGGGAAAACAAAAAAAAGAAGGAGAGAACCACCGCACACTCCGTTCCCGCGTACCGATCCTAGGAAACGCATCCGGAATGGGAAAGAGCTGTACTTCCATCCCCCCTACCGTGAATATTTCCGTTTCCCGGTTCGAGGAGCTTCCGCGAAACTTCAGCACTGAGGAGAAAGAGTGGGGAAGGGAAATGACATACGGTCTCCTTTAAGATCGAGGCCGTGCGGGATTTAGAACTAAATGGCGATGAGTCGCGATAAGTTCCGTAAGTCGACGCGAAGTTCCTCAAACAACGAAGGACAAAGAAATATCTAAGCCGTGGAAAAATTTCCCAATTAGTCATCTAAATGCATCAATCTCCGCATGAAGGAATTACTGCTAGGGATTTTTTATTCTTCCAGTTGGGTTACACCCATTTATTTCTCATTTATCAATTTAATTATAAATTTGGATTGTATTGGATCATCCATTGATTTTACCCATAACTACTGTCACTTGTGGCCATTCTGAAATAAAACTTTAAGGGACATTATTAACTGTTTTCCTCTCGGTGTATATGAAATGAATGTTTTAGGATGGTTTTTCTAGTTTTGTTTATATTTTTTATCTCTTCAATGAGATCTTGAAGATACCAGAGTCCTGAGGATATGAAAAATGAAACTTCTGTCTTGTTGGAGGAAAATGCAGAAAATCCAACGGTTTACCAGGACTATGAACACTGTGATCCACAAACTGTGATAATATGTTAAACTACGATATATAAGGCCAAAGCAAAAACTGTGACACTTATAAGATTGACTATAATATTTTACCTGACGAAAACTGAAAAATCTTAAGAGCCCTGGGTGGGAGATTGATAGGACGATTTCGTCCTATTTCACGCAGGTTAAATAAACCGCAAGACGAGTCAAGGTATCTTGAAGTGTGTCCGATCCTGTTAGACATCAATTTAGTCAACGTATGCTGTTTGGGATATTAACACGTTATAGTGGTTTCCACACAATTTATTAAAGATTGGGATTGTACAATCGGTTTCGGCAGCTACGCCATCTTCTAGTAAAAATTAATCTTTGCTGACTTTAGCGAAGGGAGCCGCAATGGTATCCAATTACGACCCTGAGTTGGAACTCATCTAAATGTTACCCAGCGAGATAGACGCATTAAAAAAAAGACATCTTGAGTCATTTTCGCAGCAGTAATTGATATCACTACCATATCAGCATATACTTCTAAAGGGTCATTTCGGCTCTTCCAACATCTATGTTTTCAAGTAGATTCCCGCACTTATAGGCGCTTCAGACCGCGAGAAAAAGTACAGAAGGATAGCAATGAAAGGGTTACGAGGAAGGGTGGAGAACCTAGCGTCAGCATTATCCCGCTCTTAACGAATGGCGCCAAGGAGACCTCGGCTTAACGTTTCATCCGACGGACGGAGTGCTGAACTCGAATGCTCTCCACAAAGCACTCGAGTTGGGGCAGGTTGACCTATGAAAAATATCTTCCACTGCCGGGTTTTAAACCGGAACCCTCCTCGTGGGCCAGTGCTCTAACCACCAAACTGTGCGACATCGTCTGGGTCTCATTGGAGGCGAACATTAACGACCTACCTGAGTGTAAATTTCCCTCATTCTTCTACCCCATCAATCAACTGAGCCCAGTGGCCACAAATTTCCTTATCCAGCACTTACCTATACAGCGGTTTCTAATGCAATGCAGTTTTTTTATCACATTCTGGCAGGTACCGTGAGGCACAGTAAAATTAGCCGCTTAAAAGATACCTGATAAACTTATCAACAGATCATTTTCCCAGCATTGCAGTTACCATACCTGTGTTGACAAAATTCTCCCGTGTTCTGCTAAGAGAAGCCAAGTTACTCTGAATTGTTAAAAACTATCACAAACCGTTGTATGTACGCGACAAATCTCATCTTTGATATTTCGTTCTCCAACATAATTGGAGACTCCTAATTACATATCTCTATTGATCTGTCGATACCTATAACCAAAGTATTGCTCTTTATGTTGAACCCTGGGAGGGGAGTTGAGAGGACGAATTCATCCTAACCCATCCAGGTTAAATAAAGAAATATCAAATTACCAACGCACGCTCTTTTCTCGGGTAGACTAAGGGTAAAATACTTGGCTCAAAGTTCAAGAGTGTAAGATTCCTTGATCGCGCCTCGCTGAACAGAATAATGTGCCCCGTAGGCATATTATTCAGCTTTTAGTTGCATGTAAATGTTGCATGTTTGGTGATCTTCATCCCTCCCACACTCTCTCTCGGTGGCTCGCAGGGTATTACGTAGATGTAGATAATTCATCTACATCTACATCTACATCTACATAATACCCTGCAAGCCACCATAAAGGTGTGTGGCAGGGGGTGAGCTCTCACCAAACATGCACTACATATCATGCATAAAATTTGTAAGTAAAAATTAAAATAGCAACGCATACATGCAAAAACATGCTGCTAGTTGGGTTAGCTTTAAGTCCTTACACCAACATGCAGCTACCAATGTTATCCATTGCTACATTCGTACTGGATACATTTACCGTTATTCATATCCCTAATAGTACGAGGAAAAAAGGACATTTTGAATCTGTCAGTTTGGCAATCAATTTCTCTAATTAGTGATTCATAATTTGTGATTATGGTCCAGTCTACCATAGTAAGTTGGGGTCCGCAAAATATTTTTAACATCATCACTGAAAATATGGTCTTGGAATTTATTTAAGAGATTAAGTCTAAATTTACACCTGCGATCTGACAATGATTCCCAATTTAATTCATTTAATAGACTGGTCACGCTAATAAGGTTATCATACCGGCCCTTTACAAATCTTGCCGATCTTCGCTGCACACGTTCAAGTTCGTTATTTAGAGTGATTTCTTAGGGATCCCATAATTCATGGTATATATATGTAATCACCTTGCCGATCCATAGCATAGAGGTGGCGTGATACTTAATGCCGAATAATTTCGGACACGGCTTTAGACTTAAGGCTTCGGGAGGGTCGAAGTGCAATCATTTAGAGCGGCTTCACCTCCGTTTCCTCTCCCGGAAGCAAACGGGGCACTAAGAGGCTGAGGAGGAGTAGAAGGAACGGAACTAACCCCTCACTTACCCCCCCGGAATGTCATCGTTGACCTGTGCGCGGATTTCCCGCTAAATTTCTCTCCGGCTTCCCATTTTGGGCCTTTAAACCGCTCCACCGATGCGGTCGCCGGACTCCGGGAAAAGCGGAAGACGTCCTTCCGTATGTCTTTGCCTCTCTCTCGACCAATCGACGGGCATTCGACCGATCGGTCGGTCGGATGAGGGGGGAGGAGGAGGGGACTGCTAGGGTCGACGGGAAAGGAAGAAAGATGGGTGGGGGGGGGGGGGGGGGGGGGGGGGAGAATCCTTGTATTGCGGAAGACCGATTGGGTTGATCGTCCCTCAAACGAAATAGCGTTGCCACGTCAAACACTCCAAACCCCTTATTTCAGGAACATATCCTGCTATTCCCATCCATGCGTCCTTCCCATCCTTCCTCACCAATCTACAGGTGGAGGTGGTCAGTGAAGGAGCGAACTACTCTATGTAGAGGATGCGGAAAACGACTGAGGCCGGAGTAATTTGGCAAACTGGAATAATAATACTGATATGACTTTGAATATTATTTCAAGCAGCACAAGCCAGCCAGGCAGTCAAGGACTTACAAAAAAAACCAGACGAATGAGGAAAGAAGTGCAAAAAATACATACTGAAGATAAACCGAGAAAATTGAAGAACTGATTTTCCAGAGCAAACAGGACCAGATTAAATTTAAAAGCAGAAGATCACAAGCTAAAGCAGGAGCCAGTTATCTAGGTACCTTGGTAGTATGTTGGAGGAAAGGGGGTTTAGCTGAATCGATGTTCGAAGGTGGATCACGATGGCGAAAGAGGCGTTTGCTCGTTGAAAAGACTAAATGACAGGGTTGTTGAACGAGGACGTAAAGAAACCACAGGTAAAAAGTTTAATAAGCATTGAGATATTGTATGGCAAAGAAACAGATTGAAAATAGGATGAAAACACACACAGATTTTGAGATACACATAGGTAAGGAAGATGGAGAAGGTAGGATGGGTAGAAAGGAAGAGGAACGAGGAAGTGCAAGAGATGGCAGGAAACAGAGTTGAAAGAAGAAATTAGGAGAAGGCAGAGGGAGTGTACGAAAAGGATAACAAGGGCCGAGGGCAGGCACGTAGTCAGGGGAGGACTTCAGCCCCTCCACGAAATTTTTTCCAAATAATTTTGTTGTTCTGATTTGAATTGGGCATGATAATCCGGTTTACACAGCATATAATTCAAGTGTTAAATGTCTAGAAACATGATCACTAGTTTGATGCATGTCTGCGGTAAATAATTGTTCTTTTCAATCTGATATGTTTGTATGCATTGAACTTCTGTTATGGGGCCGGTCAAATTAACTACTTCGTAATATACAAAGCAGTGAACTTCACCAGTGAGAAGAGATGGGAACGGGCACTGTGAAAATAAATACCAAGCACTGAAAATCAAGGGAAGACATGTCGTTTGTAACATGTCGGCACCGAACGGGCACGGCTGATTTGTTTCAAGTTACGCTACATATTAGCGTTCCCCGAAGCAAATTTCTGGCTACGTGCCTGGGCGAGTGTCCTTAAAAAGATACGACATGGGGATGAATGTTAGCTGAGCGGGGTAGAGGCAGGAGAAGGAGAGGCAGCTCAAAGGCTGAAAGTATGCGGAACTAAAGAAGGACATTATATGAAACATTTATTGCGTGGGAGGGTTCGTATACCCACCTACACTTATCCTAACCAGCGGTACACAAATAATAACTAGGATATCCCTATCAGCACACCGCATGATAGCAGCCGCGGTGCATTCCGTAAATGCACAAGAGATCGATGGAGGGTGAACGACCGATGGGATCATTACATCCGTAGAAATAGAACATTAGCTCTAATTCCCCGCCGATCGGGGGTCAATTGGTGGCGGGGCGACGCAGAAAATACTCCGAGAGAAACTCCGCGCAACTTTCTGGCGCGGGAGGTTTTTTTTTCGGCGAATGGAGACCGTTTGGAAAGCGGCGCCGAGCAGGAAGAGTGCGGTCGTCATTAGCGGGCGGCGCTTGGCATCCACAGCGCCGGAATCTCGCAAGAGCGCCGAGTGATCGGCGTCGAAAAAAAAATTAATTAATTGGCGAAGACGTTATTTCCACCCCGACTACCCAGAGGCAGGCTTCTGCAAGTTGAGTCGAGCCTAAAGGCGGGGGAGATTTCTCAAGACCAATGAGATAGGTGACATGTCGAACGGAAATCAATTGACTACCCTCAGCGTGTTACGGTGGAGGGATGAATTTAGAAAGCACGCGAGGGAATGAGACGATGTGGAGGAAGCGGAAAGGTGTTTGGATGAAATGCATTACTGTTTAAAACTTTGAAAAGAAGACTTAGTTGGCCATATCTTGAGACATGATGGCCTGAATAAGACAATCGTCGTGGGATAAGTGAATGGGAAGAATGGTCATGGAGGGCCTCGCATTAAATATATACTTAAAACAAGTACTGTGCGGTGTGAAAGACGAATTATACGAATACGAAGAGGTTATACGATAGGAGACTCGAGTGGAGAGCTTCTTCAAACTAATATTTGGATTAATAGAGGAAACAAATTCCGGCGAGTTTCGTCACCTAGTGTCATCATCAGGTCCTGATGATGATGGCACTACGTGTCGAAACCTAGGTCGTCCCAATAAGAATTACTTTGGAGTCCTCTAATATCTTTCATTTATCCATAATATTTGGATTGTTGGCTGATGATCATGGTACATTATTATAATTATTATCACAGTTCTACTAGTAAAGATAGGTATATTTTGACGCACGAATAGAATAGAAAACGAATATCAAAGTTATACTGCGCCGTCTAACCTATCTTTATTTTTGTCTAATCCATCAATGGATTCCTCCATGGATACTAATCAATTAGTTTCACTTGGCTAGAGATGCACAACTAACACCATCTTTTTACCCCGCCTCATCTGTGGTTTCAAGTCTGTACCCCCACTTATAAGCACTTCAGACAGGATGAAAGGCATAAGGATGGAAATGGACGGGTGAGGAGGAAATGTGAAGAGAAATCCGTCGTCGGCATTAACGAAAGACACCAAGGGGACGTCCCATCCAACGGACGGAGTAATGATCGCGGATGATATCTACAAAGCACTCAAGTAGGGAGGGACCGTTTAAGCAATGAAAAATATCTTCCACTTCCGGGATTCAAGCCCCAGACCCTCCGGGTGAGACGCCAGTCTATTGGGTGTTTTCAAGTCTGTTTCCGCACTAATAGGCACTTCATATCGGGGGGAAAGTTATAAGGATGGGAATGGAAGGGAAAGATGAGAGGCCGGTACTCTAACCACCACACCAACCCCATAAATTTACCTTATGCTATAATTCTTGGTTATTATACACCTACTGCCGCACACCCTTAAGGATGAAGATAAGACATTCTGCATCAATAATAGTTTGATTCATGCATGAAATTGAGAATGATGACGGGAGGGTCGACCCCATTCAGGGTCGTTTCTCCCGGGGAACGGGGGATCCAGATGCGGCGGCGGCACAGTATGAATGAACGTCCGCGGCGCCACCTCTGAGTGGAGAGGGGAAGCGACGTTTGCGACAGATTCCCCGCGTGCGTTACACCGCTCCCGAAATACACGCGCCTCTCTCGAGCGAAAAGCGCGCGTCTGTACGACCCGGAATATCGTCCCGCCGCGGAAAATCAGTGCCACACGATACAAAGCGCCATGGGGGCGTTGCGCCGACTTCCAGTCCAGATTAAAAGTTCTATTTCCGCCAACTAGGACACCCCCCCCCCTCAACGTGCATCGGTTCCGTGCTTTTGATTCCGGACGCGCGCTCCATATGCCTCATCTTCATCACCACTCATCAATTCCAATCCTGAATCACGCGATCAGTTTTCATATACGTCTTCATGGACCATTTAAGCTATAGCTGACAGGTACTGGGAGAATTATGGCTCAAGGCACAATTTTTGTCACTCCCAAGGTCATTTTGACGTGACCTATCCGTATAATTTCCTTCCCGAGGTAATCATTCCATCAAAATATATTTATTGCCGTAATACGAGCATTTTGTATTATTATGTTGGATGAATTTGCATAATTCTCGACTGAAGACTTTATAGCTACATAATCTTTAGCTACGACCGTCCAGCGGTCTAAAATATTGCAAGATAATCTGTATTAAAATTATCGCTCGTGTTTACCCATGATGCATGGAGAGCTAGAACGAGTCAGTGCCAGTTTCAAGTGCTAAAAACTAAACCAACACCACTAATGTCGATTCTCATAGACCACTGGATATTTAAAACCCTCTTCATGGGGATATCAATTAACATTAAATAACTGAAGCATAATTTTTATTATTTGATACTAAATAATACGTTACATTAACTTCCAGTAGTATAGTGCCGATTTCGTTCCGAATTTTGCCGAATTCTGTCGGTAAAAGTGATTTATTATCATGAAATTCTCATAAGACTTAATTTGCTCAAACATTTTTGTTTAACTCTAGAAAAATTTAATTTCACAATCCGTTTCACAAGTGCTTTGTAAACTCATTTTAAACTTCCAATATAGTGCTAAAAATGCACGTTATACATAGTATATTATAAGCGTTCTGTTTATTTTGTGAGTGCTCTTTCTCTATGAGCAATAAATGTTCTGCGTGCCATGTAATTAATAACTGCATACATTTGTACATTTCTAAGATGATACTTTTGCACAAAACATAATCAACTATATTCATTGACGCTGAACGTCACTTTCAATAACAAATGAAACATGATACAGGAGGGAATATACTAGAGGAAATATGAGGACAAGAATGAAGATCAAGGTCGTAGGAAATTAGCCACAAACACTCACTTAACCTATAATCAACGCATTTATATCAGCAGCCGAGACATAGCATAAGAAAGGGGTGTTTGAACGCCCTAAGGCTTATATTCCGTATGCGGTTTAACGTATTTCATGTTTCAGAAGTTATTTTGTAGGGATAAAAGTACGTTTAAGGGTCTAAAGTCTTACGCCTAGGGAGAATTTCATGAAGGGAAGCCTAGAGGTCAAATCAATCAGTGCGGGAGCCTGTTTCTCTTATGTAATTCATATCCAATCAATCAGAAATCATAAGAGCCTTAATTCATATCAGCAATATTTCAAAAATGCCCGTCTCATATTAATATTATGGGTCTGATATGGAGCGTGGTATTGTACAATGTAGAAAAAATGAGCAGTGAGACAGAGAGAATGTAAACAGACCATAGGATTGCTAGATTGCGGATGTGGAGAAAGATGGAGAGGGTGGGAGATAAAAAGGAAGGGAAACGAGGGAGTGCCGGTAAAGTTGCGGGGGGAAATTAGACGAGGAAAGTGGGGATATAAGGAGCAGGTGTTTTACGGTGGCGGTCGGTCTATGTTGTTTTGACAATCTTGTTAGAGCAAAGAAGGTAATGCAAGCAGGTAAAAGAGGGAAAGATAATAGAGTGTTTGATAAAGGGAGCTTAGAATGCACTGGATGAGTCGTACGCAAATTAAGGGCGACAATGAAGCCAGAGTGGAGGCGCTTGGGAAGGATTAGACCACACCTCCCCGGCAAAAAGCATCACTTTCCCTATCGCCTCATGAAGAAACTGCATATGCACTCGTGCAACGGCTCAAATAACCTTAGCTGTAGATCGTATCCTCGGAATAACTACCACATCACCAATTACTCCCGTCGACATTTCCATCACCGCTTTTGCCCACCACCTGAAACACCCATTCAAAAGAACCCTTGTTCCTTCCTCCCAGACTGCACTGGGTACCGGCCTGATTCCCTTAAGCATCCCGAATGGACACTTAGGAGGCAAACAAGCGAGATCGTTTGCGAGCCCTCGGCAGCGAGATGCCCGATGCAGATACGGAGAGGAAGAAGATCCACCGAGGCGCTAATCTCGTCCATCCGAGCCCATAAGCCCCACCGTTCGGGCCCATTTCCTCCCCATTCCGCGAAGGGGGGAGAGGGAGTGCAGAGAGTGAACAGACTTGGAGCAAAAATCACACTCCATCACACCGAGCCGAGTCCGCTGAGATCACGGAGGTTAAAATTCGCTGCAGGAGACATTGGCATGCTAGCCTATGAATAAAAATGAAGCCAGAATGGGGGTGCATGGGGACGATTAGGTCCCACCTACTCCGTACAAAACATAGCCTCTCATGGAGATTGCACGTGTATTAGAACATAAATAACAATGAGGTCGTACTCAAATGTCATCGTAGCGGCATCAGTTAATCTTCGTATGGCTGATAAAAGACAAACACTGATATTGTATTGATCATATATGGAACAGGTCTTGAATTATTTGAAAGAGAGGAATTACGTAAATATGAAGATGTTTGCCTAGAAGAATCGAGAGGAGGGCTGCGTCAAACTAATCCTAGGATTGTTGACAGATGATGGAAAGTATTAATCCACACTTTGAATAAAACAACACCGACCCAGAGTTCAACGGTTAACCGTCATTATCAAGGTGCCGAACACCAGAAAAGTACCATATACTGGTACTCTGCAAGTGTTCGGCACCTTGATAATGACGGTTAACCGTTGAACTCTGGGTCGGTGTTGTTTTATTCAAAGTGTGGATCAATACTATATCAGCGTTTTTCTTTTATCAAAATGAGAGAGTTCCATATAGGAAAACTAGAAAACATTAATTTTCTTCCTAAGGCTATTTATACGGGTTATTAGTGCATTTGATTTTCCTGGGAGTTAATTATATTACTAAAACTCTCCGTCCCCTCTCCAGTACAGTCTAACCTCCTGGATTGGGATGATGAGACGCCCCGAGGGCGGAAAACGAGAGTGAGTTTGAAACGCGTGCGCTTCCCGCTCCCTATCACTTAAGAGGATCGGCACAACATGCCCGCGGGTAGCCCGAATGCGTGCCCGCCTATTTATACGGCGCCGTCACGCCAGAAATGAGCGACGCGATGACGGTTCCAATGCGTTTCCCTCGCTTATCTCGATGGTTTCATCTCCGCTCACCCACTCGCGAGGTTTAACAAATAAAATACTCGAGTGTAATCATACCAGGGGGTAATCGGGAGTATCTTCCCTGTACTTCGCTCGGATACGTGTTCTCTCGGCAAGGAGGCAACCCTCACGATTGGTACATCGCTAGCACGAAACTCATTTAATAATTGATGATAGTGAAGAACCTTGTTCAACATGCACGGGAAATATAAAATAATATGCATATAAGCCCGTGGCTTATATATACAGTCAGCCCGTGGCTATATGTATACAGTCGGGCCGTGGCTTGCAAAAAATTCTGGATGCGTTGCAGGGACAGTGCGAAATATACGGGATGAAGATAAACCAGAAGAAAACGAAAGGAATGCGATTTTCCAGAACAAAAAGGGCCAGTATAACGACAAAATAGGAAGTCAAAAGCTACAGCAGGTAGAGCAATTTAGCTATCTAGGTAGTGTGTTGGAAGAAAAAGGGTATAGCAGCATTGAAATGAGAAGGAGAATTGCATTGGCAAAAGAAGCTTTTACTCGTAGGCGTGAACTAATGGCAGGGGCGTTGAGTAGGGAAGTGAAGAAAAGACTAGGGAAAAGTTTAATATGGAGCGTTGCACTATATGGGGTGGAAAAGTGGGCTTTGTGAAAAGAAGATGAAAATAGACTTAGATCTTTTGAGATGTGGGTGCGGAGAAGGATGGAGGAAGTAAAGTGGGTCGAAAGGAAGACGAACGATGAAGTGCTAGAATTGGTAGGAGAGGAAAGGAATTTGATAGATGAAATTAGGAGAAGGCAGAAGGTGTGGATGGAAAAGGTAATAAAAGGGGATGGTGTTTTGAAGGAGGTGATTGAGGGAAGAGCGTTGGGTAAGCGGGGAAGAGGGAGGAGAAGAACGGGTAGCTTGGATGGAATGATGGGTGGCAGGAGGTATGAGGGGCTGAAGAGGGACATCGTGTAAAATTTAGGTGGTGGGAAGAATTAAATGTCCATTTAAACCTACCTTCACCGGTAGAATACTAATAATAAATAATATATATGGGTTGAATGGAAAAGGAATGTCTTGTATGAGACATATGGAGCTAGTCTGACGCAGGATTGGTAAATATAAATTGACGTTTAAAAGAAATTCTTGAGTAATCATTAAATATTACAATACTATGTAGATACGGCCCTTTCAGTTGCACGTGACTCGTGAATGAATATCTAGAGGTTTCTATAAAGTACATAATAGCATTATAACTCCCTTCTGTAAGTAAGTAGTAGGTGTAGGATGCAATACACCCTCAGCGACACACCCTAGCAGTGGCTTGCCGGGTCATATTGATGTAGATGTATTAAAAGATGAAAAAGAGGAACTATAATCTGAAAAGGCTAGTCGATAAGGGAACCAACAGCTCAATCTAGCCACGTCAAACCAAACCTAGTAGGATTAAGGAATAGTGATGACGATAAAAATACGATAGTATTTTGATTTGCGATATGCAGCCATGCATATATCACAGGGATGCTATAAAGGGGGTTCGAATACTTTTGTTGATCGAAGTGCTCGTCTACCATCTCGGGGATCCTGGTTCAAGTATCGGCATACAGCAGATTTTCCATCGCAATAGCGGTCCCTACTTGAGCATCTCGCGGAGAACACTTCAAGTTCAGTACACCTTCCGTCGGATGGGACGTTAGACCGAATACCCCTTGGATTCTACCGTTCAGAGCAAGCTAATACCCAGGTTTCTCTCCACCATTCACCCGATCCCTAATGTTCTATCCCATACGCCATCTATAATAACAACAGGAATTAACGGAATCTAAAACAATTAATTCTCAATTCGCAATCAATAAACTCAAAATCAGGTATTATAGTATGTTAAATTCTTCATTGGTGAAATTACTCAACCTATAGCATCGGAAGAATTAACGTTAAACATAGAATCTTAATCTCAAGTATAGTGACTTCCTATACCGAAGGCTCGGGTTCGAATCTTGGCGTAGCAAGAATTTTTCCATGAAATACCTGTCACCATATGAGTGAGAAGATGACTTCAAGCTCAGTACTTAGTCCGTCGGATTGGATGTTAAACCGTGGACCCCTCGGAACCTTTCGTTAACAGTAAGTTAAAAGGGTTTCTCACAACTATTTCTTCATTCCCTATTACACCTTCCTACACCCCGCCGCCCAACTATTTTCACATGATCTCACCTCTCAGTCGCCCACGCTAATAACCAACCAAACAACTAAATGATCACGGCCAATAAAGTATCTGATGGACGATTTCCCATAACCTTTTCAAATATTTCAGTTGGTTTCCATTATTCAAACCAAATGCTGGTGGAATGATTTAATGCGAAGGAAAATGAGAATTCATCAGACGGCATTAGAAAACATTCTGAATTTTTAGGAATTATAATCTCTGAAAATTTACAGCAAGATCTGACACTATCCATCACTCGAGTCAAATGTGAAAGCAGTTATTTCACAGGCCAGTGGATGAACGATTGAAAGAATTACCGTATTCTAACTTTGACTTTAGAGTCCGTAAAAGTCAGACCACGAAATGTCAGAAAACAAATCAAAAGGAAAAATCTTCTTCCTTATAGAATATAGAAGAACCGAATCATTCAAAATTAGCACAAATTTCAGGACAGAAAAAAAATTACCGATGCGGAAAACTACGGTTTAACCCGAAATTACATTGGCAGGTTCCGACTTGGTGTGAAGGAGAGAGAACTGACCTCTTATTCCATGAACCCACGTTAGAATCCCGGTAGTGGCACATATTTCATTGGTGTATCGTAACCCTTTTAGTTCCGAGTTGAGGACTCATCAAGTTCAGTATTTATTCCGTCAATTGGGACGTTAAACCGTGGACCCCTTGACGCCTTCGCTATGAGGACGCTTGTGCCCGCGCCGAATTTCTCTTCACCCTTCCTCCACTCCTTAAATTCCTACCTTTCCGCAAAAACTCAATATGGCACAAATGATCTTCACAATCAGTCACTTTCTCTAATAACAAGGCGAAGGCGAATTAATATTAATTCTATCAAGAATCAATATCAATTCGCCCAATATTTGTTCGCCTTCACTAAGATAGCCATCGCCGTACACATAATGAGGCACATATAGTATGCATTAGAATAGTTAAGATCTTTTTTCCAATGCACTACAAATAAGGCTTCCTATTCGACTATAAAATTTGCAATATTTCACGAACCTTTATTGTTCACGGGAAAAAAATATTTAAATATATCCTCAAAGCAATAACTCTCAAGGGTCGCTGGAGTGGTATTTCCACTTTCCCAACCAATTCGTTCACGAAGAGCGAGGACAGCGATTTTTGGCCACCTGTGCCAGGTAGGATTACGTTGCACCGATGAATGGACGAGAATAGGTCAGATTCTTCTCGCATCCCGACCGCAAAACCAGCGAAGGAGTACGTGTCGCGAACGCAGATTCACGCGTGGATGAATAGAGGCGAGTCGTGAGTTGAGGGTTGGGTCGACGAGGTAACTGCTCCCTCTCCTCACTGGCCTTGGAACCAAAACAAAACCGGTGCTTTGTCCCGAGGCACGCGCAGAAATTGGAATGCTCCAAAGATAACACGCTTTGAAAACATTTAAACCGCGATCCGCGTTGCTTTTTGCAGCCAGAATTCTTGCGCATGGCTACGCCGAGAGAATGAAACGCACATCATCAACATGACGTACACTACAGAGACCCTTTGACACAAGTTATCATTTCTCAAAGTTAAAAGTCAGGCTACACGGAGAGAAGAAACAATAGCATGATATGGATACATGGATGGCACGCATCATCAGAGAAACTTTGACATCGGCAATGCTACGCAACTTTTAAAATTAGTACAACTCATTTAGAAGATAGATTAGCATCAAACTGACGAATGATTCAACCATGAGCGAGCGCGGAAGAACTCGGAGCGCGAGTTACGGAAAAATTGACAGATTTCACGACTGACTTGCGAAAAGTAGTGCGGAAATAAAGCGCCTTTGAGGCACTGCAAACGTTGACTTGATGTAGTGAGAGCATCACTCCTCTCGGCCATTTGCATCGCGACATAAACATACTCGCAACGGACGGAAGATTGGAATCTTCAGCCTACCGTGCTGTTGGCATGGGCAAATGACGGACCTGCCCGACCAGCTCGTGCGGCCGGCTATTTTCAGCAATAAATAACCATCAGGCATGTGCGAATCAGATTTATTCTTGACGATTTATGAATTCGAACCTATGTACGACGCGACGCACCGTCGCCCCTCAGATAGCGGGGAAAATGGGGGTGGGGGGAAGTAAAGTAGGAGTATTTGAAATATCTCAGGCCCAGAGCGACCCCTGCGGGATCACGACAGCGAAACGCTGTCCCCCATTACCTATGCTCAGCAGGCCGTCCACGGACACCATCTTCTCCGAGTCGAAGGAATCGTAAGAGTCTTCGTAATCGAGGGTGGCCGTGTGCTGCAAAGGAGTACCCCATCGGACCCTAGGGGCACTGCCGCCGCCGTGTTCCGGCTTCCTCTCCTCACTCGCCGTCGGTATATCCATGTCTCTATATATCGCTTTCCTCCCCACACGGATTCCTCCGGCCTTTCCCGCACTATCTATAAATGTCACTCGTGCTCACTTCTCTCGATGATATTCCTTCAACCGCCCGCCTGTGGCGACTGCGATGTGGAAGCCGACGGAAATGACGACCCAGTCGAAAAACCCACCGGGGGGGGGGGGGCGGGGGGAGGGGGGAAGATGAGGAGTGGGGCGGTCGAACTGGGGAGGAATGGAAGAAGGCGCGCGTCTTATTTCCCAATCGACGTCCAGGACAGGGATGTACGCGGTTGAAAATCCTCAGGCGAAAACACACGCGGGACGTTTCACATCCACGCACACCCTCAACACACAAAGAAACACAAAAAAAACACAGGAGAGTCGCTTTTCGAGGACGTCGTTAATATTAATCCTTGAGCCTCGAGATTGAAATTCGGATGTTTTCCCGGCCGTAGGGCGGAGATGAATGGAATATTCACAGCCTCCCTTTCATCCTTCAACGAACTTCGAAAGAAAATCCTTTTGTACTTTTGTCGGCGGGGAAGAACGGGCGTTTTTCCTTCTAAGAAAGACCGCCTCCAGGCCTTCGCCAAAAGGGAACCCCAGAACGTTGTGGTGAGAACTCTTTCACACTATTTCGACGACAAACCAGAATGCTTCCGCTCCTCTCCTTGGAACACCCCTTCCCGATTTCTCCCACTAAACTTCGCGGGCACAACACGCCACAAATGAACCAGGCACGCACCGAAACGTCCACGGGCAAAAAACGCCCTAGAACACACTTCGGAGGAAAAGAAAAACGTAAACAATCCCACCGCGGAATCGTTGAGCTCTGCGGTTAGGGACGAGAACGACTGAAGCACCAAGCGAAGTCAGCGAGGAGACTGAACGTGAGACCTGATCTCCAGGAGAGGAAATTCCGCACTTAAAAAATGTGATAAAATTTCCCCAAAAAAGAATTTCTGTCAGGGTCAGCTCACTGTACGTTGAGAGGGCCGTCGTTCTCTCAGGAGGAACTGGGTTCAAATTAGAGCCCAAAGCGAAGGCCCTCGTGCAGAAACGGAGAGCCGAAGCGGGCACACCGACCGGGTGTGGACTGTCACGGATACTGTCACCGCGGCAAGGCATGTACTGTCTTATGTGAGGAGAGGGCGAGGAGTAGGAGAGTGAGGGGTGGGAAAGAGCCGGGGGAATGCGGAGGGAGGGGAAATGGCGAGAGGAGGCGGAGGTTGAGAGGGCGGGATGAACACGTCACAGAAGACAGACCGCAAAGTAGGGGACGTAAGGTTCGCCGCACGTAATATTGGAACGGGTCGGGCCCGGAGATGCACCGAGGGTAGAGGAGGTGGGGGAAGCGGGGAGAGGGAAGGAAAGGGGGATGGAGTGAGGAGGTGGGGAAGGGGTAAGTGGAGGGGGATGTCGTATGAGAAAGATCGACGAACCCTCCCCTTTAAGGAGAGAGAGAGAAAGAGAGGAACACCTTTATTTGCGTTGACGCAACCATACCCGTAGGGCATCCCGAGCCCATCGCGGGACGAGACTCGCCCCCATCCGGGGGTCGAAGGAAGTCTATTGATGGGACGCGGAGGGCAGGGGAGGATCGTAAGAATGGAGGAAGAACGGTGGGAACTTCATAAGGAGGGCAGGGTAATGGATTTAAAGGAGGCGCTTTCCTTTCCGGCATGCTCGACCGACCCAACCCTTTCCTCGACAAAGCTTCGATACGGAAGCGGCATTGGCTATTTTATGGCAAGAGAACGCCTTCCTTAAACGGGGGAGCTCTGGTTCGTCCCGCCCCTCCCCCCCGGGGGCGCTTCCAAATCGGAGCGGGACCGTTGCATTCCGAGTGGCTAGGAAACTCACGGCCCAAGCAGTCCTTTGGATTCCCCTCTCGTGATTTTTTCCATCCGATCCGCTGTAATGTATTAAGAAGGGATGTTTAAAGTAAAGGTCAGCTTACGCTGGGACTTGCTCACATCCAGTCATTCATGTAGATTTCTTCAGCGAGGGACCAAAAAACACGCACACGAAAAGTTGCCTAGGTTCTCCCATTCGGAGAGGCCCGGGCTCCAATTCATTTATATCCGATTGTTTATTTGTATAACCTCCCTACTCGAGTGCTGTATGGAAGGAACTTCCAGTTCAGTACTTCATTCATGATATGGGAATGTTAAAGAGTGATCTCTTGGGAAGTCCGAGTATCTTTCCATCCTTCCTACTTTCCTATGCCCAACTATCCACCTATCCTAAATGGTACAAATGACTTACGGTGTCGACTGTCCATCCTGATTGGCTACCAACAAAAAAAGACAGCGCTGATGGAGGAGAAGGCAAGCGATATCCAGGTCGTGCAAAGCACAAAAATTTTTGTAAAGTACTTAATGAATTGACAATACTTTTCAGCCTTACGCTAAATGACACATGTCTTAATAGGTGTGAAGAAAGAACGAAACCAATACACATAACACGTTAATGTATATGTCAAATAGCGCTCACTAGGGCGATTCATACCTGATTCTCGCATACCTGTTCGAGACCTAACGTTTTGAAAATTATTTCTGCGAAGTAATTCTACGATTCAAAACAATTGTACATACATTTAAAGGGCGTACTGGTGAGATTCAAATATGACATAAATCAAGATAGAAATGTTAAATATTTACACATGTCATGAGGAGAAACAAATGTATGGCCTCTTAATTTCCTAGTTAGTCTATTCTGCACCTGGGAAATTTGGCGAATATTTCAATTCCTGGACATCAAAGATACAGAAAACTGAATATTTATCTTTTAAGGTAAAAGCACACCCTCCGCAAATTTAGTCGCCGTTAGCAGAGTAACAGAATTCCAATTCATATTTGGACAAACGGCTGTAAATGGAAAGCTAGTTTGTGGTAGTTTGCTTTGTTTATCATTTTGTTATGTGTATGTCACTACATTTAACACGTACAATAACTCAGGATGCATAAAAAATAGAGAATACCAAATAAAGCTCAGTTGATGACATCACGTTCCCAGATAAGGTATGTACGTTCATTCGTAATTATTACTTGGGTGTCGTAAATGTCCTTCGCGTCGCTTACACAACCCACGCTGAAATCTTCAAGAGAACTCCATTATGACATCTTCCTCAGAGAAGCATGTAAACATAGGGAAGGCATCTTTAAGTTCTTTTCGCTCACGCATGCCAACTCCAAGCCGTCGTAAACAAAAGGAAAACGAAATATAAGGAAGAAAATAATTACTCCTCAACACTCTTCTTTGCATGGTAATTTCCTTTCAAACTCCTTAGATCATTGGCTAAAAAAATACAACGAATATTCTCTAAAAATACGCTAAGCGATTAAGCAGGACTTTTTCATAACACGTGAAAACCATTACTATAAAAGCATCCTTTAATAGGTTGTCTCAACAGCAAAGGCACAGAAAATAGATCCCATTTAACAATGTAACCATTTCATTGTATTTGAAAAAAAACGGAAATTACGAGTAAGGCCTCTGAAGGCTAACAACCACGATCACAGCGTTCCTCTAAAACTCAAATTTTTGCATTTAGCATAAGATTTATTTGGTTGTTGCATCTGGCAACACGGTGCAAGAAAACTCAAGAGATTAGTAAACTTACGTAGAAATAAACAAATAATGTTATATACCGTAGGATTTTTGTAAACGTTAGGCTAATTTTGACTGTCTAGACTAACGTCTTTGGACCTACAAACAAATTTAATTAGCGAACATTCACTCGGAACGCAACTCGTTCGTATGAAGAATAACTTACTCTGTACTCGATACACGTTTTTTGATTGATCAATAATGATAAAATGACAGTGAAAGTTTATAAATTTTACTTCAACTCATGAAGATGAAAAATCCTCTCAAAGGATCTCGCTCCAGACTCAAGAGATTAGAAGGATGCTTACTTGGTGAAGTGCAAAAATGAGCTTTGAGGGTAGAATGGCAGCTAACTGGGAGATTTAACAGCTATACGGTCCTGACGACGCCGACCAGCAACCTCGGTCGAGACTTGAGTGGAACTTTCGCTCGTCCGCGGACGCCCACACGTATTCCCGAACGGAAAATTCATTGAAGTGGCCCCGAGACTTTTCCTTTGGCCCGAGCGACCCACGTGGCGCGCCCGATGGGCCGAGAACCCACGCTCTCTCACTTCAATTTGATTGGGCAACTCAAGTAATGCACGGAATTAGTATAGCTGTGCATGGCTGTCGGACGTGGGCGGGTCCAAATTTCCTCTGTCGTCAGGAGAGGGGCGGTGAGAAATCGCACCGCTACAAAAGTGCCCACAATTTTTATAGGCGGCCATTATAGTCTCTGGGATTGGTCACCAACACCGGCATGAAAAAGAGTTAAATTACATGGGAGAGGAACAATGGTAATCATGCACTCCACTGAAAACAATACAAATTTAGCTGATTCGGCTGGTTCGAGCATCCAGGTCGATGGCACAAAACAACGTATTTTAAAAAGGGATTTCAGAGATTATGGGTAGAAAGTTTTTGGATGCTATTTATTCAGTCTGGTCGTGTGATCGGTTTGTTTTTTCGCAGAAAACAACACTGAAGTTCTTTTATCACAGATGTGATTATCAGCGCCTACATCTCGAAATCATTCATAACAACATCTTCACACATTTTACTGATTTAATCAGTTCTCCTCATCCCTCCTTTACTGCCAACGTCAATCGTCTCCCACTTGTTTCTCACCATTTCATTAGAGCAAATGCTGAAGAGAACCGGGATAACAGGCAATCCTATCTTCCCACCAAATCGATGCCCAACTACGAGTTCCATAGGATTTGCTAATCTGCGCTGCCTTCAAACGCGAGGATATTAGTTTCAAATAAGACATCTATCCCTGAAAACCACTCCTACCCAATCCATTGCCATCAAATTTCCCACTCTATCAAATTTCACTTCTAAGAGGAGACGGCCGCGGTAACCACATCGTTGACGCACTGGCATGCAACACACTGGGTTTCAATCCACAACGAGTATTGTACGATAGTTTTTGATGAAAAATAGCAATAACTTAATATATTCCACACTTTTATTGAACCAGCCGACCCGCAGTTTCGACGTCAAAGCCGTCAATCTCCACGAGTAAGTCCACTTACTGGTGTACCTTGAGAAAGACGCCTTTGAAGTCGAAACCGCGGTCGGCTGGTTCAATAAAAGTTTGATATATAGTAAGTTATTGTTCTTTTCACCATGAAAATCTTTCACCAAGTGACGCCTGAAGGTATTTCTGCAATAAGATTTCTCCACGTTGGTGACCTTCAATTTTTCAGGGTTTAGGTAAGTATTAATGGTGCAATTAAACCTCAGCCTTATGGAGCATACTTATAAGCCGCAGACTTACGGAGCATCTTAAAACCTTATTCTTTCGCTACTCGGAAGTAAAGAAGATACCTAATCGAAAAGAATTCAGGAAGACCTGAAGCGGCGAAAACATGGAGCGGCCTCGGAGCGAGACCGAAGAAGAAGAAGCCCAAGGGGATGAGGTTGGCGAGATGGTTATAGTAAGCTTTTACATCTACGTAATACCCTGAGATTCACCGCGAGGGTTTGTACTGATCCCTAATCCCAAAAAAACGCGCTCTAAACCCGTCAGGGGCAGAGATTTTTCATCCTTACACCGGTCCCTACTTGAGTATTCTGTTGTGAGCGCTAGAGGTTCAGTGCTCCGCCCGTCAGATGGTACGTCAAAATGTGGACCACTTGGTACCTACCGTTATTAGAAGGCTGAATCCGACTTAAGGTTTTGCTCCATCCTTCCTCCGTTCCCAGGAATCTCCTACCTAATTACTCATCCATCTTCTATGACGCAAATGACCTTAGCTGTCGGTCGCCACCCCCGAATAACTACAACCACTCGCATGTTCTCCACTATTTCTCTTCTCGACGTGCGACAACTTTTCGAGGGTCAGGCCACGATTGCGGTCGCTGACATCACCCGACTTCTCTACCGTGCGTCCTTGACACGGAAACATTACGCCGGCTGCTTTCACATCCGATGATCCCCCTCCTTAAGTAATCCCGACGCTTGACTTCTAGGAAACATTAAACGGAGTTGAAGTACTTTTTTTGCGACCACTTCCCCTTCGGTACCTTGGAAAGCATTCGAGGTCATGTTTTAAACTACCAAGCAAGGACAGGCGTGCATTCTGACGAATTCGCAAATGCAGCAGAAATAGAATTCCCTTTACAACCGGCTTTGATAAAAACTATTGTTTTCTCACTACCAATTCCCAAAAAAAGGCGGTACAATAGGCCAATGGTTACAGCGATGCCTTATGATGGGAAGTCATGGGTTCGAACACGGGTGAGACCCTTTTGGACAGGTCTAGTTAAAAAAAAGCTGTATTTTTCTATTAATTCGTCTGTGTGCGGCTACTTATGGTAAAAACAGTATCAGAAAAAAAAGCTTTTTTGGACAAACCCAGTTAAACACAAGATAAGTGAACTACATCATATGAGGAGTCACATGCGGAAAAGGGAAGGGATCTGCACCCCATGATCATGTATGAATTTCACTAGCTGGTGAGCTTCGTAAAAACACTAAGTACCTAAGTAATAATGTTCTTACTACTATCCTGTGGCACCAAGTGAGCTCTACCCTCATCAGTCAGATCAACTTTCGGACGAATGGTTGGTAGCAAAAAAAAAAACATTTTAGCAAAAAAATGAAAAGAAACGTGCTTCCAGCCATTACATTCAATAACTATTCGAAAAAATTCAGCGGTCTCTTAGTTGTCTCTTTTCTATAATGGTCAATACCTCTATTATCCTACTGCCTCCCGTGCCCTACATTTTGTGTCAAATCCACAACAGTAAATCCGTGTCAATATGAACACAAGGTGAAGTAACGAAAATTTAAGCTAATATAATTTTCGTGAAAGTCGTTGGAGGTGTTATTTGATGGACGAGGTATGCCGGGAAGAAACTAACACTCGGATTCTTTTTCTTACTTAAGATATAAATGTCCTCCTTTACTTTCCTCACTTGGAATCAAATTATAATTTCAGAGTACTAAATTATTCGCCAGGTACGTAGTGTTTACATTGTTTCATGTAATTGTATAAACCATCTTGATTGATCACGTGCGGGTTGATTCACTGACGATGTAAACTTAATGAAAAATAAGAGATAACCGAAGCAAATGTGCAGTAAATTGTAGGCATTTGTGACAGTCTCGACTTTCCTGTAACTGTCATCGGAAATTATCACCACTTGAATAAATATGAAACATTAAAGGGAAAAATAAAATAAAATGCTACTGGAAAAGAAACAGGGTGTCTCGAAAAAGCATCGGAACCCAATAAATCAATTTCCAAGGAGGAAGAAAATCTAATTTTCGCCTCTCGACGTGGCGGAATGCCGCTCTCACTCCCACCTACATGCAAGTTCCGCTCCACACACACGAATCGCCAGTTATTTCCAGCCAATCCAGTGGTCTATTCCTGGCGTGATATAAACAAGACAGCGCAACCGACATTCAACGTGGCAAAGATACAAAAACAAATCACTCGACATGGTTCCACCGCGCTTACCATCCCGAAAATATTGCATAAAATCACAGTCTCGCGAGACGCAACGCATACGGCAAGGGTGATTCAATGGGGTGATTCTACTTTCTAAAGCATATTAAGAACGGAAATACCTCACAAGTGGAAAACCAAGCATATCCCAAACCGAACATATACCGAAACCTTGACTATCCAGTTTTCATGTGAGGTAGCAAAGTCATGCATCTTAGCCGTAATAATTTACAGCTGTGAAGTAATTGGTAGAGGAAGGATACCTAGGGAGCTGAGAATGAGTGGAGAGAAACCCGGCGGAAATATTATCATGATATTGACGAAAGGCACCAAGAGGTCCTCGGTTTAACCCCACACTCGACGGTCGCAGAAATGAACTTGAAGAGCTTTCCACAACGCACTAACTTGGGAACTGGTATCTAACATACAAATTTGCCACTCCCGGGACTCAAACAAGGGCCCCTCGGTTTGAAAGCCTAGCCAGTTGTCATACTAACCCACGATCTATCGTGTATTAACCCGAGCCTAGCCTCTAGCTATTATACCAACCCGATTCAGCGGATCAAGTTTCACAGAGTGAAATAATATTTCTGAAAGATGAATGGTTCCCAGGGAACATTGTAAGGAGCATTGATTTACTTCATATCCACGCCTCATTGACAAATTACAGTTTAAAACAAAACGGACAATTACCTTCGCTGCCGCCACTATAAAAACCCACGACAAAACATGACAACATATCGTGAAGCGTTGCGACACCCTTGAATAGCTACGCTTCACCTAACAACGAGCATGCACAAACGACCAGCTGCTAATGCTGTTCAAGAGTTTGCGGCACCAATTTAATGCACATCTCGTTGAGCAAGTATGACGCAATAAATGTTAATACTAAAACACACTTAACAGCAAACTGTTACAATTCCAAGGGCATTCCATATACTCAAATATTCATGCGCCCACATTTCGCCACGACATAATTTTTATCAATAATAATACGTTTGTTGTAGCATCATCACATTTAAACGTTTATAACATTATTACTTTCAAGCAACTTTAACCCGTTAACTTGTATTTACTAAGAGAAACAAATGGAACAAATATTCTGTATTTAAATTGTGCACATGAGAGACATAAGGAGGCTGGGTTGGCGTACTCTCCCCGGCGAAGTGACTGGGTACCACTTTCTTCGAGATGTAGGTACTCCCCGCCAACCTCACCTGAATCTCTTACAGGTAATACTATTCGAGCTCCGCAAAACCTGAATGGCTAGCCCGCGGGTTCCACTTATGGCATTTATAATCAGACCTTAGATTTGTTAAGCTAGATGCATTATCGTAACCTACCATGAGTCAACCTATCCATCAAAATACCATACAACATAAGAATATTCATTTTACTCAATACCAATTTCATCGTAATAATGCCACTCACACTCATGGATTCATTTCACATAAATTAGTTCACAAATATCATCTCGCTACTACAGTTACCATTTAAGTTTTAATACATTTAGCATACCCCTCGCAGCACTAGAGATTTTTTTCATAGGTATTCCGGTCGGAAATTTGACAGATGTGTGGAGGTTTCTTCAAGTTTGCTACTTCTTCCGTAGGATCGGCCGTTTAAGTGAGGTCCCCTTGGTGCTTTTCGTTAGGGCAATGCGGACGCCAGGTTTCTCTCCCCCCCTTTCTCCGTTTCCTGAAAACTTCCAACCCAATTATCCACTTGCCTAAAATTGTGCAAATGACCTCAGATGTCGGTTGCCTTCCCAAAGAACAACAGCAGTAAACACCCACTTTGCCATGAAGTTGACTCCAAGAGCACCTCTAACCGAGAGAAACCTAAGATTTTTCTGTCCATACACTTCTTGCAGAGCGCTTACACGCTTACAGGAAATGTTCCCAGACTCCTCCTTTCTAGCAACTGAGGGATAAGAGTCGACTCTTCATCCGGAATAGACTAAGCAACCAATTAGACCCGATGGCGCAAGCGGCAACGACTTCCCACTTCCTTAACAGGAATGGAAACGGAGGAGCTTACTTCCACGAGCGAAGCGAGTTGCCAATCTCGAGAATAGACGGAGTGACAATACGTGCAGCTAGGAAGTTCGCAGCAAAGCTATCTTTTGTAATGAATTAGTCTCTCAGATAAAGTTAGCCGCTTAATGAGATTTGCTCGAGGATATTACCGTGGGGGACGAGGCATAAATAAAGCTTTCGAGCTTACGGTTCCAACTTCCGCCATGTAGCATCCATCATTAGGAATAAACAGTTGTCTTACATGCAAGACTGGTTAGGAGTAGGACAATGAGTAGAAACAAGGGACAAGGCATATCCTATCAGGACCTGCAAAAGTGAAAAAGTACGAGAAATAATAAGTGTGATGGACATAGGACGAAAGAAGAGGTGCTAAACATGGAGAGGGAAGAAAGAAGATTGGGAGTGGATGGATTGGATTGACGGCAATCGGGAGAAGGCAGAGTAAGGTGGATGGAAGAGGAAATTAGGGACAATGATCTAGAAAAACCTCCAACACGACTGATAGATAATTTGATGAGAAGTGCAAAAAATTGAGAAATATTTGAGAACATAATAATCACTTTCGAAATTTATAAATGCGCTAATGCGAATACGATTCAAGCCTACCACAAATTCAACGAGAATAATTCGGAAAGAAAACGAAGCAAAAAGAACGAATCCATTCACTCAAAATTCCCGGTACACAACTGCAACCCAACAAATTTTACGCTCACGAACCCTGCAGACGAGACTTTGACGCAACCTCTTTTTTTAACTTTCATTACTTTCCAACGGATTATGTTATGAAATATGACGGGAAAAGATTGGAAGTGTTAGAGAGAAAGTATAAATGGAAATGTTGCAAGCATAGGTGTGGTTGAGAATGGAAATTATGCTGTAGACGGATGCCAGGGCTTAATGAAGAAGTGTTTAAAGAACGATAAGCTGTAAGCAGAAATCAAGGAGAGGCAGAGGAGGAAGATGGATCAGGTGATTGAGATCATTGGGTTCCTGAAAGCCGCATCCGTGAGTAAAATGCTGGATAAGCGAGGAAGATGAAAAAAACGTTTATGGATTCCATGAAGATGGATCTGAAGTACGCTAATATGAAGAGAGAAATAACGTTGGATAGGAGCCGTCAGGTTAAGGTAATACAAAGACGAGTAGAGACACTTCATATACACCCACACTATAACCAATTAAAAAAAAAGCAACGTGAGAAAAAGTCCTCTCAAGAAATACGCTGGTGTATTAGACCTAGCATTATTCTGTTCCAGATATATGACAGGAAAGAACTACATTTTAACTAAAATTTTGACACCAGGTTCCGCAAATGACATAATATCCTATGAACCCCAAATACATCAAAATGCGTGCTGCGTAGTTCACATAAGAAACTGATTTTTCTCAGGCGTCCCTTGGTGGAACCACTGCATGTTAGATAAATAAACAACATTACTTTGTAAGTTTCCACAATTTAATAAAAAGGTGTACAACCTGTCACACCACTTTCGGAATCGTCAGGTACAATATACTAGCAATTGCAACTGATGATTTGAAATAAATCTGCGGAACTTTACAAGAACACAATTTGTTATTTATCTAACCACCTAATAAGGATAATATAAAAATAAGCGTCCATTTCAGCATGACCTTTTCCGCTATTCCCGCATCCAGGCGCTTCGACCTAGATTTTTCGTCAAAATGTTGCCCATGCCTTAGTATTTCACACGCCACCTGGCGTACAAACACCTACGTGAGTCAGATACAATGAGTGTCGCATCGGAGTATGATCGTACTGCATTTTAATTACTCCAAGGCCTAACTTTCTCTCCAATTTCTTCATTAGAAATCTTTAAGATTTCACTCTTAGCTCTAGGCCATGATTAAAAATCATAAGGGCACTTGACGTAGGCTGATTGAGCATTATGATGACACCACTTCCCATCGGCAGCGTCATACTGAATGCACTTGCTAGGGCTACCATAAAAAAATAAAATCTCAAATCGTTACCACCCTAAAAGATTAATGACCTTGATTTTTACGCCTGGAGCAGCTTTTTTTAGACCCATAACGACGTCCAGCTCCATTCAGCCAAATGTCAGAGAAGGAAATACTTGGAGCTCATGATTTTGCCTCACATGAGCAGTTGCGAAACGGGAGAAATTCTGCGAAAGAAATACCGAATACACCATTCCTCAGCATTAAATTTTAAAATAAGTGACAACTTAATGACCGTGGATATCCCATACAAATGTCAACGTCTTATATCGTAACAAAAATATTTTAGAAGGCACTAAAATATTTTTATTTTCACCATTTTATCATTAAATATTCCGTACGTTGAGAGTGTAAAAATCTTGAAAAAAATGGAGATATTAAAATGTGTTACCAAAAATTGCTGGAGCCCGCAGTGAATAATTGTTACATGAAGCTACTCTGAAAATTAAATAATTTAATATAGGACAGCAACCAGCAACTGAGTTAAACTGCAGGTAAAAGATGACTACAACTGACAACACTGTCAACACATGATTACACCAGCTTAGCAAAAATATTTCGATTGCATTACCTCTGATGACTTTCATATATAATCTGTCTTTTCAAAAACTAAATTACCTTCATTACCATCAATTAAAAAGAATAACTTCTAAAATATTTTTAAAAACTTACGCAGCATAAATAAACCTTGTGATGGATTTGGAGAAAAGAGTAAATGGGAGGGTGGTTAAGGAACGAGGACATAAATGATATGCAACGAATGTTTAGCAGAATATTCCGGCATCTACGGCCCATACAACTGTGTAATCCTCCTCAATTTTTCTGTAGTTTCAATCCTGTCCCACACTTAAAGGCACTTTAGACGGCGAGGAAAAGTACAAGTATGGAAATATAAGGGTAAGGGGAAAATGAGCTTGCTAAACAATGTTTTTACATAGCACTTCAACATGACAAATAAGTACCTAGTTAAAATGTATTCGTAATAAAAACGTGTAATATCGAAAAATTGATGTAGGAAAATTCCAGGATTTTTTTTCGATATGATTACAGGCTTGAATCAAAGGAAAAGATTTGAAGCCAACGTCTCAGCTGATTCGCGAAGTAAGGTTGGGCATTAGAGTCGGCACATACATATGGACTAACTACTAGCGCTTACGAATTTATCTACCTCATGGATCAAGATTTTTTGTACGCGGATAAACAAGGACGAGTACAAGAATAATGCAATTCACCAAGCAAATTAGTTTAATAAAGAGTACCAAAATCTCAAATTAATTTAAATGCATATGGTATTTGTTATAGAATTAACTTTCAATGGGATAATATGCACTGATACTTCTATATTTTAATCTTAGTAAGATTAACGGACTCCACTGCGGTGAATTCCGGGTACGATTGCATTTCCGTCCGTTTTAGCATCCGTTTTAAAACGCGTGATATCTCCATAAAAGGCGGTAAAAAAAGCAATATTTTGTGCCGAGTGGGCGCAGCCTAATCTTTCCCAAGCGCCCTCATTCTGGCTTCGTTGTCACCCGTAGACTATTCAACACCCCCCCCTCCAGTCCCTTACAACCACTTTGGATGCATCAACTATTATTTCCAGTATCTGCGTCAAGCTGTCAAAGGTGATTTTTATGCAGCGTAAACTTAGGGAACTGCTCCCCAATGATTATTTACGATCTGTCCCCTTGCTTTTTTTAATGCCATTTAAATGATGCATTGACTGCATTCAACTCTGAGGCCATGCTTCTATCGCCAATGACATATTTCAATGACAAAAAAGACAGTGAGAATCATCTCCGTGAGCGCTGCCAACCAATCTTTAAACAATTTGGAATTATGACACTGTATAGTTTGTATATACACATGTGTTTATGTAATGTTTAAGAAAATGTTGACCTGTACAAAACTGTAAATGGTGTCCAATATCATGACACCAGGAAGAAGGAGCAACTTATTATACCACAGTGCAGATTATCGAAAACTAAAAATCAATTTAATGTGATCAAACTGAAATTTATCAGTATGTTACCTCAAGAGGACAGAACTGTAACCTACTCGAAATTAAAACGTGTCTTGCACTGTTGGTTGGTATCAAAAGCCTTTTACTCTATTGATGATTTTTTTGACATGTAAACTAGACATTGTTTTTTTATTATTTTAAATGCACTCTTTGACGAAGACCATTGCATGTACCTTGCTGAACGTCTAATAAATTATATTATTATTAAGTTACTGTAATGCAACTCACACCTCCCAGTCTCCGGCTAGCATCAGGTTTCGTTGCCGTCATAATTGCCGGAGACTCGAGAGGGGTCGCGCCTACGGGTAGCCACGTCCGCCACCGTCGGATAGGTGGCTACCCAGCATCAGGGCCATACGCACGAAGCAGACGGAGGGACCCGAGAAGGACAGCCTTCTGCATTGCACTTGCAAGTGCATCCACTCGCGCCCTGCCCTAATTCATACTTCCATACTAACATATAAAAATGTAATGGCGTCTGTCTGTCCGTCTGTCTGTCGTCTGTCTGTTGCTCAATCACGCAAAAACTACTACACGGATTGAGCTGAAATTTGGTATGTAGATAGGAAATGTGTCTGGGCAGAACATAGGCTATGTTAAAATACCCTCAGGGTCCCCAAAAGCCCCTGTATGGGTCCTTAGATGGATCCTGGTGGTCCCTGGCATTGAGTTCGGTGCAGTGGTCTCATTTTTTGCTTATTTAAAGTACTTCTATTCAAGACAGAGGGCTGAAATTTTTTTATCGGATGGCTGAATAAATAAAGTTTTTAATTCTTTCAACCAATTTTCTATTACGCTTAGTATTTGTCTTAAAATCATAGTTTTAGCTGAAAAAAATCACATTTTTCTCTGAAATGTATGTACAACATTGGTCACCAACTCCTCAAATGACCGTGCTAACAGGATGCTTCACACAGTGGTTTTCTTACAAAATAAGTTCAATGTTTTTCACGCCCGTTGAATTTCAACGGGTCGCTTCCGCTAGTTATTATTATTTTCATTATACTTATGACGTTTGCATGTAGAATACATGATCACGACGATTCACAAGGTTATCTCATAATAGCGGCTGAGCGAAGAATTCTTTCTCAAAGGGCAATTACGGAGAAAAGCGACGTCAACGGGGGTGAGGTCCCCAAAAGGTGACATCTAGCGACATTGAAGGGGATAGGGAACTCCAAAAATCTTGGTGAGTCATGTATGGGAGGAATTCAAAAGCATTTCAGGATGATTACATCAAAGAAACACGACGAATCTCCATAGTAGAATGGATCATGTTTTGATGAGGCTTTAGTTAAGAAATACAAAAACCCGACGAGCGATCAGACGAGAACACGCAATGGAAAAATAACTCCTTTTTACGTTTTGCTGAAGCACCTTCTCACAATCCTTCCAGGAATCCTAGTCTCGTTATTGCAGTACCTGCCGCAAACATGTTGAATGTGATTCCTCCATGATAGATTCAAAGTGCTAAGCCTAAATATTGAACTTGATTCGAATATATCTACTAATAGTGGATTGATGAGATTGGAAGGGAGGATGTTAGGTGAGTACGGAATAAGGAACAGGCTACGGTACCCGCGTAGGGATCACGGTTCTTCCCTCCGCGTTATCCTTATCGTAATCAATAACGCAAACTCTTGAGAGGCGTACTGCTCACAGAAGCTGTCAAAAGGTATATTTTTACCGATTGAGATGTAACTTGGAGCATAAGACAAAACTGGAAGATATTCAATCACTTTTTCTTTCTCCTACACTCAATAAAATTATAACGACAACACCAGCGCTACGTTATGAATATTAAGACTGAGATTCAGGTTTGTAATGCGGCGCCATAATAAACAAAGAGTAAATCTACATAATACCCTGCAAGCTACCGCAAGAGTAATGGGTTTGATCCCGCGTCGGGAAAGAATGCTGTGCTTATCTTAAACATAGGAAAAAAACAAGTCAGCATTAGATGAAGGAGTATTGGATTATGCGTTGCGGACGGCATGGACGCAGATAAAGAAATAAAGAGTTAAAGGAGGATTTGAAGCATACGAGAATTATTTCTATGGTGAGGTGAGGTAACATACGTCTTTCTCACCCCAAAAAATCGGTAGTTGTTTGGAAAGAGGCAGGAATTGTTTCGGGATTGGAGGAAGAATGGAGAGAAACCCAGCGTCAGCGAAGCTGTTTAACATCTCATCCGACGTACAGAGCACTGAGGTGCTCCTCTCAAAGGACTAAATTAGAGGTCGGTATTCCACTGGAAAATCAGCCACGGTTGGGATTTAAACTCAGGCCCCCAGGATGTGAAGTCAATATTCAACCTACTACATTAACCACATCCCCCATCAATTCGATACCATACTATCAATAACATTTATTAATTATAGGGAGCCAACTGAGTTAACCAAGAGAGTTTTTAATGCGTGGAGCATTGAGAAATCTCGCATGAGGATAAACAGAGAATTGTAAGTTTTCCAAAATATTATCTTAACAACGGATCGTATCTGATTAACTTAATTAACAACTGATTAACTTAACAATCTGACTAACTAAAACAAACTGACGCATCTGATTAACTTGAAAATATTATCTTAACAACTGATCGCATCAAACTTTGCTATTTTTATCTTTTTAATAGTGAAGTTTAGACTAATATATTAATATTAATCTTATTTTATGCATGATGTGTAGTTCATGTTTGGTGAGAATTCACCCCCTGACACACACCTTTATGGTGGCTTTCAGGGTATTATGTAGATGTAGATGATTAGCCCTAGAAAAATTTGACTCGTGAATCAAAAACGGGCTCTTAGCATGGAAGGATGGTACTCAAGCTAGTACAACAACTCGATCCCAAACATGAACTGGGCAGGGAGGATGGAAAGAGTCAACCTTCATGGGTGGAGAATAGTAGGCAAGAAATTCTCACTAACCAACTAATTCTCTCAGAAAACATATGATGATAAACTTAAATGGAGGTGTACATTTAATCAATATTACACTTAAGCATTATAAGAAGAGAATTATTTAACATGCAGGAAAACGCACTCGTAATGGTGTTCATGAAGGAAAAGCAATGCGATAGTGAGTTGATTTTTGTTTACGGAGAAATAAATACGATCAAAAACGTAAGCTCGGGGAAACGGCCAGAAATAGACGAGGCTTCATTCTTGTAGGGACTATCTCTAGCCAGCAAATAAAATTATAGGACACGTGCGATACGGAAAACTTGTGACAGTAAATCTTCGTTGTACCATATTTAAAGATCCCGGGACGGGGAGTCGTGAAACACGACCAGAACCGGCTAAACGCCACAGAACACGCAATAGGGAGAGTGCAGGATACAGCTGAGGAATTCCAGAAAGGGCAGAAGTGAGAATCTTGCAAAAAAATTGAAACGTGCAGGTAAGGCCGCGTGTAATCCGATGTCCCACTTGGCGGGCTAGGTGAGTACCACATGACGGGAAACATATGTCCTGTCGACGGCAAAAAAAACGACTGTCGCCCGTACCAGCGGTTTGAGACGCGATTGGGAACGTGTAAATCAAGCGGGGTGGGTTGGCATGAAACGGACGGGGAACTGACGCCCATTTACGTGACAAAGCACATTCATCACCTCACAGAGATCGTGCTCCAAGCGACGTAGTACCTCAGGGACACGGGCAGAGAGGCTTACCATTCCATTTCCAAGGGAGAGTTGAAATACGGAAGATTCCTGGAGACCTGAAATTTTAGCTGCTTACTTTCGTTCGGTGGAAATGTTTGAAATTTTGCGGAGAGGAGAAAAAGGGTTTGCAAACGTTCTTGGATCAAAGACGCGTCTACAACCCACGGCCGGCATCAGTTCGTATAAACATTTACTCGGGGAGGTTCAAGAAAGAAAAAAATCGTCAGAACCACACGGTAAACGCGAATAATATACCTAAGGATTTGTGACATAAGACGTTTTTTTTCAGAATTCCACGAGCATTCTCTTCTCTTCCACTCTTCTTTGAACCCCTACATCAATTAGTTATTCGACATATACGCTTTATATACGCCCTTCTTTGAAATAGCATTTCGAATCATCTAACCTTGAGACTTCAATGGCTGATATTGTCTTAAGCTCACGAACATACAGGAGATGTATGGTGAAATTGATTGTTTTTCCAGACTTGTGTTTCCATTTGTTGTAGATTTTTATGGTTGAACGCTACGTTAAACAGTGATCTCCATAAGATAATTTAATTGAAGTTCAATCTTACACAAGCATTAATGCATAATTTAAAATTCTGAAACTACAAAGCTCTGATAATATAAAATAGTCACATAAAAGTTTTAATTTTCTGTTAATTCCAAACAGAAATTCGGAAAAGAGGATCCTAGGCTTCTATTGCCTTGTTTATGAAACATAACTGAACCTTGAAAAAAATAACGAATGATCCGCAAAAGCCTGACTAAGCTTTCGGAGTCAATATCACCATCCTATCGACGAATTGAACGAATGAAGACACAGAAGGTGAACGTTGGTCGTTGACACAAGGAACATTACGAGGCCATTGCGAGAAATATTATTAGAGAAGGAAAACGCACTTTTCTAATGATACTGAAAACATTGAAGTATTATTATAGAAGAAAAACGCAATTTTCTAATGATACTGAAAACATTTTCATACAGAATGAAACTTGAAACAGGAGGAACAGGACCAGAAAATGACTCACTCTAGCCCTTGAACGCAGAGGGAGTTGAAATTATTACAGCGAAATAAAAAAATAACACTGCGCAATTAAAAGGCAGAGCGATACGATACACGGTAGATATGATTTTAACCATAACATGGCTGTTTCATCAGATATCGTCTACGTCGACAAATGCATATATTATCATGCGTTGACACGAACGGAAAAGAGAGGAACTTATGAATTCAATGAAGGCCAGCTCTTACGCCACTCTCGGCCGATGTAACCGATGAGTAAGCACATGATGTCCACGCCACGATTTCTGGAGGCGACGGACACCTGTGAAGCGGATTCCTCACGGGCGTCTTAAGAAAAGGAGGTAGGGGGGAGGACTATTTCGGGTATATGGGGGGGGGGATGAAAATTCGGAGGCTTCGGGGAATGAGTGGAAGGGAGAGGGCACACGATACGGTCGTGCGATACGCCCCCGCACCGTAAGGAAATCACAAAAGGTACACCTAATTACCTGTGCGGGTTTTATGCGGGTTGTTTGCAAGAATAAGAGACTTCACAAAGATTGGAAACTTCAGAAATATAGGCGTGGAGGAGAATGGAGAAAGCATTATTGAAGGAAAGGCGGGCAAAAATGAAGTGCTCTAGATGGTTGGAGAGGACAGAACATTGCTGGTAGAATTTAGAAGGTAAATTAGTTGGATACTAATTTTGGATAATTGGATAACAGGTACATACTTAGGGACAATGTAATGCTGAAGGTCGTTATCGAAGGTAGAATATCAGGTAAACGAGGGCGAGGAAGAAAGAGAAAAGGTTTGATTGAATGTACGAAAATGGGTACACCGATTAGATGAGAAAAACAGATTAGTTATGGAGCCACTGAATGACATGAAAAGTAAAGTTGGGAGATTTTCAAAAGATTCCCTAACCGGGATTGAGACTCGATGGCCTGACGAAGACAATCGTCCAGAGAAAGGTGAAAGGGAAGAATGAAAAAGGCCAGCCTCGCATGAGATATGTGGAACAAATGAAAGATGCGAAAGAAAAGAACTATGCCAATATGTCAGGTTAACCGATAGAAGAATAGAGTGAGGAGCTAAATCATTCCAATCTTAGAATTGCTGACTTCTGATGATGACCGTAACCGGTAAAATACTAACAATTATTCCTTATATATACGTGTTGCCAACCAGAACAAACATATTGAAGGATCGCGTACTAGCCGCGAGAACCTTAACGGCGTAATCCGCTGATACCCGCTGAATTTCTGCTATCAGAACCAACATCTTTTTTCTGACATTTACTAGCTCTATTTTTGACTGTTGTATTTCTATTCATGACTCTTAACTCTCTAAAAATGAATGCGTTCGAATCATTTTCTTTTCCCACACATGTAATTCCATTGGGCGGGAGCCGTAGTTAGGTTCAATTTATATTCAATATCGCCTCAGATAATGATTTGATTTAGAATGTTGCTAAGAAATACATCAGTCAACGACAATTACAATCTATATATATTAATTTTGTAGCGTGTCAGTCAGTCATTCTGTATCCCTTTTGTTTTGCTCTCTTCCAAGTTTTGAGCTAAAAGAGTGAGATTTGGTGCGTTGAGTGTGGATTCTCTGTCTATATTGTGGCATTTTTTGGTACACCCCTCCCTCTCCCCTCGTTGGACATAACCCCTCGGCGGACTAATTACCCTCCGGACTTAGCCGAAGGACCGAAGGACGACAGGCGGAGCCAACGACGCCAACAATGCCTACGATTTCAAAATGCATCGATTCTCGCCTGCACCGATTCACGCCTGCACCAATGGGGAACATGCACTATTTTTTATAACTCTTTGAATGTGAAGTTTATTAGCTAAAATGTGCTTGGCGAAAATTTTTCTGCAGAATTCAGTTGCGTTACAAAGATGTTACTCTTTGAAAATTGTACCTTTTCGGCAGCTCAAAAACACGACGTCATCGAATGACGTCACGGCACGGTATCACTAAGGGCGTTGTTTATCTGTTTATGCGTGGAGGTAAGTTGTTAAAACTTGGCGATAACGTATGTATTTATCTCATTTGTTTAATGCAATAAACGATAGTATTTCGATTTTTTATTTACGTTGTATGGATTGTAACGAGCAAATCGTCCATTAATTATATAATGCCTGTTTAGTGCCCAAGAATGTCTACTACGTCTATGCAATCGCTGGTTTTTTTTAGAAGAACGCCGCCATAAGGGAGTCAACCAAAGGAAATTGCCGGAATGTGCTTTTTCAAGTATTTTTTCAGTCATCGTTTCTTTCGAGAAACGGCTAAACACCTCAAAACACAAATTCACTTCGTTTTCTTTTGAAAATAAATGTCTACCTCCGTAGCAATATGGAACCTATACCGTGCAGTGACGTCAGAAGGCGTTTCAGGTCTCGTGTCTTTCGTCAATTTTCGGTAACATTTTAATATCATTTAATAATCTTTGTGGTGGGTGTAGAAAATGTTGGCTTATATATTTAAATTGGTGAGAAAATTTCACATCAAGTACATCATTCATCTTCGAGAAACAAATTTCATGCATATTCCCCATTCACGGCCGCACCAATCACCTCACCACATCCGCTCTCACTTATATAGCCCCCAGAGCGCGGAAGAAGACCAGAAGGGGGCGCTTCGAACCTTATCCTATCCCCATCCCTTCCATACCTATCCATATGCCTTTCCTCCCGGTCTGAAGCGCCTATTAGTGCGGAAACAGACTTGAAAACACCCATGATGATGAAGACCAGAAGTTAGGCCATCGTACAAGCGGTTATTTGGTGTTCCCCCGCCGGTGTCAAACAAGAGTTCCTGATGACCCAATCATAAGCTTCCACCTCGCCCTCTTCACATCATGCCACTTTCCCTCCCCTCAAATTGTACCTATCGACGATTTCCACGTTAAACCCCATTGCACTTTGACCTTGCCGAAAATACCCCCTCCTTACCCTAGAGAATACCTCCCCTCTCACGCCCTCTGTTCGAGTCGAGACGGCAACGAGTTCACTTCGTGGCTACGTCAGCGGAGACTTGGTGATTCTCGAGTCTCCTTAGGGCCATGGACTGTTGGTGTAAGTTAGTTGCATTTCCCTGAATTGTGAAGAGTATTTCAATTTTGTTGGTTTGTACTTTGTCTTTTGTGTTGAAATACAGTGTTTGATTAGTTAGGTGCTCATACTTTTGTTCTTTGTTCTATATTTGACCTCATCTTGTTCACCCGTTTTTGGAAAGAATTTTTGTCCCCTGGACAATCGTTTCTCGTGAACTGCTGTTCTTCTTTCGAGAAACGCTGCATTATGATTTGGTAATAGTTTTGGATTTTTAGCAGTTTGTGGTGCAGAGAAAAATGCAAAAAAACGTGGTTTTTGAGAGTGGAGGACAACATATAATGAAAATATGGTGTAAAAAAAAAGTACAAGAACATAAAGGGTAATTAGAGTGGGACACATTTCTCTATTTATAAAATAGCCATTTCCTTTTCTCTGCATACGAAGCGCTTATGAAAAGTGCCTACAAAGCAGGCAGCAAGCCTGCTAGTCCAATATTTAGCCCAACTTGTAGATATAAAGATATGAAGTCTGAAGAACGTTTGATTTAGGTGGAACCTAATCAGAACTGGTATGAGTCAGTTATTAACTAAACAGAAACTTTACTATATCATACGAAGTGATAGCCACTGCAACCCCGCGGTTCATTTTAAGTTATTAGCCATTGTTTCTTCAAATCCGAAACGGATTATGATAATAAATTTCTTGGCACCTGCGACATTTATACATAAAATATTAATCTTTAGATTCAAGACCTACCACCCAAATATACAGAATACACCAGCAGAAATAAAACCTCTTTCGAAGAGGCCAAAAATCAACGGGAAAGAAGAAGTAGGATTCTGGTTCAGGATCCCAAGACCTAAAGAAATATCGCATGGTCTAGCATACCTTTAAAATGCTTTCACAAGTATGTAGTTGTGCTTGCATCTATTGGCTGCTTTAAAATACATATCTGGTGACGGCTCATTCTTTGCCGCACACCCTTGCGGTGACTTTCAGGGTATTATGCAGATGTAGATGAAGTTATCAATATCAGGGCAAATAAAAATCCCTAGCCTGACGTGTAATTTGAACCCACAACCTTAGGAATGCTGAGCCGGAGCGTTAGGCATCATATTGTAAACTACATCACGAGGGCAATAAATCGACATCGGTTAACACCGCAAGGTACCTTTTCGACCTTAATTTCACGGCTGGTGACCTACCCCTTCTATCCCCTTCTAAACTCCTTTGCGGCGTCTTTCGAGAGAAAATGCTACTTGTAGATGACGCGATACTCAAATCACTTCGCGCGGATGAAGCTGAAGAGATTGGGATGGAGAGAGAGAAGGGTGGAGAGAGAAGATTTGGAAGTGACGCGAGTGAAGTTGTGAAAGAGAGGGCGAGAGGGTGGAGGCAGGCTGGAATTTTGGAATGGCTCCAGGAAACGCTTCGTCTCTCTCCAGGCGGGCGAAGAGTGGGGGCGGGGCGTGGGTGGCAAGAAACTAGAAAGTAGGAGGTTTGGGCGCACGCGGTGATAGAGACAGATACTCCCTACCCACTAAACTCTTCCTCACGCTGCTTAGAGAATGCTGGGTAACTCCCATGCGTTCCAGGAGGGAAGTAACGGCCAGCATATTAATCTCAATACTACCCACGGTTTACCCAAGCGGATTAATCTCTCATGTGGGGTGCGTGTCCAAGGGTGAATTACGTTCGTCACTTGTCGATACATGCGGAACTAGTGTTCCCATTATTGTTAATGACCCCCGTTACCGGCTAAACGTGGAAATTCAACCACGGCTGGCTCTAACTAGCGTTTCCACTACGAAACATGACCAACACCAGGCCTAAGCGGAGTAAGATGAGCGTAGTGGAAACGGGGCATGGATCGGCCACGGCGCCAAATACAGAGAGGGCCGTCGACGTTTTCATATCTCATCTGCAAGGGCCTACTGCACGTAATCAACATATACGCACACGCGTAGTACCCGACAAAACTCCGCGAAAGTATCATGGCAATAAACAGCAGAAACGGCACGTATGAAGGCAATAGAGTAGTAGTAGTAATCCTGGGAAGATTACCGACAGCCAAGGTCATTTGCGGCATTTAGGATGGTGATTGGGTAGAGTTAGCAATATAATAGGTTGGTGAAGAAGGGTGGAGAATAACCTGGCGTCGACATTACCCTGCTCTTGACGAAAGGCACCAAGGGGACCACAGTTTAACGTCCAATCCCAGGGATGGAGTACCGAACTTGAATGCTCAACAAAAAGCACTCAAGTGCGAATCGGTACACCACTGAAAAATCGGTCACCCCCGGGATTCAAACCCGTGCCCTCACGATCGGGATCAAGTGCTCTATCTACCGACCCGGACAATGACAGTCGCGGAAAAGGCAAAAAAGTGGAGGCAATTGTAGAGGCATTGCAGAAATATTAGTAAGATGACATGGAGAAACCGAGTAACTAAGGAAGTTTCCAAGAGGAACAGGAGAAAAATAATTTCGTGAAAATTCTGAACTGCAAAAACACACACATCGGGCACATTCTGAGAGAGAATGGTCTTAATGAAGACTACTGCCGAGAGAAAAGTGGATGGGATTGAAAATACATTCTAGGTCTCCTTTGAATGAGTGGATGGTCAGCCTGATTGACTAATAACCATCCAGACCAGACCTGCAATATATTTTCATTCTACAGCTTTTCCTCCAATTACTCATTACCTCAATATTCCCACTCATCTCTGCGCATGTGTATCAGATTTTACTCGTCGAGACAAAGAGCACGAATTCTGTACTTGACAATACCGAAGCTGGAAGAAGAGTTCTCGGGTTTCCAACCGGGTCCAAGTGTTTTTAGGCACCAACGTTTCGAAGGCTAAGTCCGCCATCGTCTTCAGGGTGAATGATGTAGCCAAAAATTGTCCGCCTTATATACAGTCCGGTCTAGTTCAATGTCCAATCAGAGCCTACCTGAACTAGACCGGACTGTATATAAGGCGGACAATTTTTGGCTACATCATTCACCCTGAAGACGATGGCGGACTTAGCCTTCGAAACGTTGGTGCCTAAAAACACTTGGACCCGGTTGGAAACCCGAGAACTCTTCTTCCAGTCTATTCGCCGGGAAAAACTGAGATCCTTCAATACCGAAGCTGCCAAAACCAGAGGCATACGGTTTATTTAAGTGTGTGAAGCAGACTAAGTTTATCAAATGTTTTCTTACATCAGTATACAGTGGCTCTACAAAGTAACTCCTGACAACGTTCAATTTCACATTCAGCGACCAAGTAGGGTAAAGGGGGGTGAATCGGACCAGCGGGTGAATAGGAACGCTTTTCAAAAAGTGCGCTCAGACCCGAAACGGTATCACTTGAGACTGACTACGTTTTAGGAATTGCTTCTTTGTAATCTTGTCCTTCTAGTAGAGTGAAAACGAGAACTCGACGACTGAATTTAAGCAAATGATACTCTGTCGAATGGAAGCCTACCATACGAGAGAGGTGTGAAATTGGGTATTTAGAAAACCTCGTATAGGTTCAAAGTAAGGTGACATTGTAGCGCTTAGTCAGATTTCAAGTTTTTCTTTCCTGAAAGGAAATCTAATACCATAGCTGCCACATTAGGCTACTTTTTTGAGCCTTGTATGAATATCGGAGTTACCAAACATGATACAAAATCATATTACTTAGTCGGGTGAAAAGGACCAGCACGCGCAGGAGTTCAGTTCCAAGCCGCTGGTCGAGGGTGAAGCATTGAACCAGTTATACTCAACTGACACTTGGAAAAATTCCTTCTGCTACTGAAAAGTAAGTAGATATTTTTTTTTTTTTTTTTTTTTTTTTTTTTTTTTTAAAATGAAAATTATTATTATTATGTCTTCATAGCACACATTACAGAATCCATTTAAAGATACATATGACCAAGAATTGTGGATAGATAATGAAATTGAAAAAAAAATTATAGTTCTAGGAACAATGTCCTCTAAGAACAAAAACATTATTTAACAATATGAAATAAATTACAAATATCGAGCAAAAAACAGTTACGTTGTGAGAACAAGTAACATACACATTCATAACACACTTACACACACGTAACATACATGAGATGAGTACATAGTTACATATTAAATACATAACGTTTAGCAAACAAACAATTTAGTTCATTGTGAGAACAAAATCACAAACATGAAAATCAGAAAAATGCAATAATTTCCATGAAGATGACAGTAAAAAATTTTCAACGTAACATTATAATAGTAAGAATTTAATGAGTAGGTACAAATCACAATTTATTTATAGCAGTGCAGTTAAGGTCCTGCTAAGCCAAAGTGGCTTGTCAGCAGGTGCCTTTAGTGAAAATATATTTTTTTTTTATTGCTGTGTAGCGTTTTGGACAACAAAGAACTTAACAGTATTAGCCAATGAGCCATTCTTTTAGTGATTTTTTAAGAATAGATATGCTATTAATATCATGCATTGACATAGGTAAGTTGTTTAACAACACAGGGACTACATGTGCCAAGGTTCTCTTGCCATGGAGGTTAAAATACTTAGGTACAGACAACTTATTTATTCGCCGCAGTTGCATGTCAGTATTAATCACACGTCGCTTTATAAATTTGCTGTCAAAGAAGTTGTCACAAATTAACACATATTTATACAATTCTTTTAATGGTAACAGACTTTGATTCTTATATACTTCTCTCACATTGTTTTCCTTGACCATCATATGCGCAACAATTTTATTTTGTAAAGTCATAACCTTATTCAGCAAGGTGGAGTTTGTGCTACCCCAAATCGTCAAACCATAACGTATTACGGCCTCAGCTAAGCCTTGATACATTAATTTTTGCAACTCATTAGGCAAATAGTGCTTTAGGTGCGACATTTGAAACAAAATACACCTTAGTTTGTCACATATATAGCTAATATGATTACTAAAACTAAATTTTTCATCTAAAACTATTCCCAAGTATTTTAGGTGTTTAACCTGGGTAATTTTTGCACACGAAAAGTACTTATTGCACGTATTTCTCGGTTACAACTAATATTGATAAATTGCTTACTTACACTTAATGTTTTACATTAAAAACATCAAATGTTTATAAGAATGTTTGAGCGAAAGTGGCTAAAAATTTGTTTTTAGGCCATACTCTTTTATTTAAGTATTATAAGAAGTTTAATGGAATAAACCTATTTTAATGCTATTCTATATCACGTTATAGATATTTACTACGTATAACGAGGAGGAGGAAAGAGATTTTCCCCGTCATAGAGGTGAATTATTACGGCGACGAGCACGATTTACAGGCTGAGCGAGAGGTAAGCTACCTTCGTTTGATGTAACATATGTTGTGTACTGTTCCATATATATTAACCAATTATTCGCTGAAACAATATCATAAAACATACGCATTTCGTGATGGAAATTTATTGTTAATAATTCACATTGAGTTCCATACCTATACATTCTACATTACTCAGTGGTCTATATTTTCCAATCTGAAAGAAAAGGAGGTGATATAATGTACGTGATAGAGGGATTGCCAGAGTATTAAATATTATATATGGCAACAGAATTAGTTGTGGAACGCCTTACAACCTCCTTTTGATAGCGTAACATTAGCAAAATTTCATTTAAAACGTATTAATGAAAGTGATATTTTCACTTACCGTTAATGTTTTTCCTTTTGGATTAAGATGGGGAAGTACCGGCGAAAAACGGAACAGACATGGACAGAGGAGGATATGAGAATGGCGCTGAAAGCTTTCAGAGAGGGAAGAAGCATGAGGCATTCTGCCGAACTTTTCAATCTTCCCCGTACTTGCCTCTATCGTAGGATAGTAGCGGATACGGAAAAATTGAAGACAAGAGGGGGGCAAAATGTCTTCTCAGTGGAAGAAGAGGAAGCATTAATTAGAAGAATTCTTAGGTTATGTGAAATTGGGTTCGGATTGACAAGAGATGATGTCATGAAGGTGGCATATGAATTTTCCATTGAAAACAACATAAAAAACAATTTCTGTGCGTTAAAAAAACGAGCAGGCAAGGATTGGTTCTTGAACTTTATATCTAGACATCCTTTAAGTCTTCGAAAACCCGAAGGTTTGTCAGTGGCTCGAGCTGAGGGTTTAAATAAGGAAGATGTAGACGATTTTTTTTCAAAGTTAACTATTTCGATGGCTGAGGCTGGAGTTATGGATAGGCCCCACCTTATATACAACGTTGACGAAACGGGATGTGTATTAAATAATCGCCAAACCCAAAAGAATGTTGCAAGAACAGGATCTAAGGTAGTCATAAAACAGACGTCAGTGGAAAAGGGGGAATTGGTGACAGTTGTTGCGTGCTGCAATGCAAGTGGACATTACATACCACCTTTTGTAATTTTTAAGGGGAAAAAGTTCCATAAGGAATGGGAGGATGGATTTCCGTTGGGATCTAAAATTTTTATGTCCGATTCAGGGTGGATAAATGAGGATCTTTTTTTGGAGTGGCTAAAGCACTTCCAAGCAAACAGGATTCCTGGCCGATGCATTTTAGTCCTCGATGGCCACGCATCACACAAGACTCTTCCTGTTCTACTGTTCTGTGAAAGGAATGAGATCACTCTCTTATCACTGCCCAGCCACACTACACAAAGGTTGCAACCTCTGGACAGGTCTTTTTATAAACCATTAAAGACATACTACGATATTGAAACAAATGCGTATATGACAGTTTGTAAGGGGGATAGAAAGATGACTAAATTTAATTTTGGTCGGCTTTTTCGAAATGCATGGAGCAAAGCCGCAACAATCGGCAACGCTGAAAATGGATTCCGATCAACAATCCGGGAATCCGGGTATCCTGACGGAGTTAGATCTTCATCCTTCTAATCTCGGAAGCTCACACGCCCCAGAAGAAGCATCAACTCCTTTTTCGACAAATTCATCTTCCGATCAAAAATTAACTGCCAGTCCCTATGAAGAAAGCCAATCCTCGACATCAACATCTGAGGAATCGTCAAATACTTTGGGTAGGTCTTTCCATAATTTACTACCTACACCAGAAAAAAGAATGAAAGTCAATGTGAAAAGGTCAAGAAAGCAAATTGCTCAAATACTTACTTCTCCAGCTGTAATAGAAGAAACAAAGCAACGACTGAAGAAACAAAATATTAGGAACGCGAAGGGAACTTGCAGAAACTTATATGAATCATCTTCAGATAGGGACGGCAATACTGAGAATGGGGAAAACTCAGCTGATGATACGCTTTGTGGCTTCTGCTCCAAGTCTTATAATTGTGCGAATTCGTCAAAGTTTAGAGACTGGATTAAGTGCATGAAGTGTAATTGTTGGTACCATGAGCTGTGTGTAGGTGCTAAGGGGCGAGATAAATTTACTTGTGGTAAATGTGCTTAATTGTTTTGGTAAATTTGTTCTATTTTGTTCTGTATGTTCAGATTTGGTGATGTATGTCTATTTGTAAAGTTATGTTTGACTCTAAGAAGGTGTCGTCGAAATATCTCCAGACTGCACTACATTGTTAATAGCAATGATGCAAAATTTCAAAATTTTATGGAATAAAACTTAAGAAAACTAAAATTTATAACGTTATTTTACTGGTCCGATTCAGCCTCTAATCTGGTCCGATTCGCCCTCCAAGTCGTCGGGCGAATAGGACCATGCAGTCTCTTGAAGAAATTGCTCCAGGACCGTTCTATTCAGAGCAACCACGCTGAAAATGTCGTTTTAAACTGGAAAAACATCAAGTCCTTTGCTGATAATGCTTTCAGAATGTAACTGTTTACACAAACGAGGAAATCGACGATTTTCCTTTTTGTGGCCCGATTCACCCCCCTTTACCCTAGTTATGGTCGGTTTTTGAAGAGCAAAATAAAACTTTCACACGTTGTTTAGCGCTTATTTTGAGCCTCTTGCGACGAAATTATCACCCTTTTCCTAACGATACCGCCTTCTTAACAACCTCATCCCCATGACCCCCCTCATGACCCCCACCCATCATTCCTCCTTCCATGCCTCCTCATCCGATACTTTCCACATTCTGCTTTCAATATACTGTGACACCTTTCAGATTTTCAATTCAGCGTTCAAGAATTAGGAACGTAATTACACATAGGCGAATTAAGGAACATCATAAAAATTAGGAGGGTATAGAATGTGCAGAAGAAACATTTTAACAAACGGAGAAGAGAAGTTAATTGCGGAGGTGGCTAAAGTACCGGCCTAGCATCCCTAGGGCCCAGGTTCGAATCTCGAAGATTGAGGCCGACGCCGGATTTTTTCTCCAAACTTCCATCACTCCCTAAATTCCTACTTCTTCCAAAATACTCACCGAATATGGCGCACATGACCTTGGTTATCGCCTACTCCAACGACAACAACAATCAAAGGAGGAAGGATATACTAAAGGTCGCCATAGTAGATCACTATGCGAAGTGAAGGACGAAAAATGATCGACTTTATAGATGAAAAGAAATAGGACGCAAGCCACACTGATGAGAAAAAAGTTTGAGAAGGTAATTTCAACCACTCCTCGTCGTACATGATCCTTTTCTACATCATTACAGAACGAGGAGTATTGTGTAAGAGCGGTTAATGACAATTACGTTTGTGCAATGATGGACCGTCATCACTTTGCGTAAACAAGTGAATGAAATACATATTGGAAAATGAAGTTTTAGCGCTCGATGCTAGTGATCTATCACACGACTTCCTCCTCAGATAAGTCGAAACCCACATTAAGGCGGGTGTTGACTTCACTTACCCGAATTGCGAATGCGATTCAAAATATTTTTGCAAGCTTTGCCGCAAGTATCCTCAGATTTGACCAAGAAATAGGCTAACTAAAATACAACAAAAGACAATTATGGAATCATCAACATGGACGAGAATTTTCATTTACGACATAATTTCCAAGTAACTCAAAGACATGACCCAGATTACAAGGTTTCCCACATTTTCCTGGTCCAGAGGATACCACATCCTCCCATTCCCTCGCAATGTTCCGCGGGAGTTCGCGCGGATACCGGCCGTTTTCCACATGTAATTCTATTTCTACGTAGATGTACGCAGGAATTTCCTCACATCCTCTTCCTTGGAAATATAATTTTTTAGCTCAAAAGGAATACGCCACTCATATTAGTTCGTATAAGTCAGGACAATCATTTTCATGAACTGACTAGATAACTGTGTGCTTTAATAAATAACATTAACCATTATATGACACAAGGGTTTCTAAGCATTTTACACATTTATTTGCATCAAAGACGTTAAAAATCCATATTCCAAAAAATTCGAAAATTATCGCAATATCTACATTGTTCCACACACCTAAACTTTATCTCTCAGTCACATAAGAAAACTGAGCGTCGTAAACCCCCGACTAAGAAAACCTGGTGCTCTCGTGAAGCGACATGGCTCGCGATGCGACTGACATCTCTCGCTGAACTCCACAAACGCCAGGATTCAGCTGCATTCTCAATACGATAAACTCACCAAAAGTCTACGAACACGATATCCATTCGGCGACAGTCTCCTATGATTATCGAAGAGGAGGTCAATCAGGATATCAGGTACTTACCTAGAAAGAAAGAAGGAGAATATTGTTAGGTGGGCGTATATGGTATCACTACACTTGAAAAGTATTTTTGCACATGGGTTCAAACCAAGAACAACAGGCAATGGAATATAATATTAGGAGGAAGCGGACATATAGGAGTATTTTACACAAAACGCCAAGTATACTTCAGCGGGGTAGTGGCTTGAAAGTAACGAATTCATGAGTGATAAGCATCCACAAAATGAAAATTGAGATATGCATGAATAGACTACCAAAAAGGCCGCAGCCACATCAAGTATGTTGAGTTATATAACTACCAATTTTTATTTATTATTGTTACTTCATCGGAATGGAGGAAGATGAAGAAGACAAGCACAATAGTAATTTGTGGAAAAGAAAAAAAACGAGGTGCTAGGGCTGGTTGGGGAAGAGATAAATTTAAGAGAAAAAGTAATCAGAATGAGTGGATGAATTCGGTATTAAGGAGAGAGTGCTTGGTAACTGACGAGATAGAGGGTTGAAAGTTAGGTCAGTATGGAATATGCAGGAGAAGAACGGGTACTTTGGATACGATAATGAAATGATGGGGGTGTGCTGAACTGAATAAGGGCATCTTATAAAGTTTGAGTGGAAAAATGTTTTGTCCATCTAAACCTACCTTAATGGGTAGAACACTGAAAATAATAATAATATTGTTCCAGTGCCATAAGCCCACTACAAGAACTTGGATGGTAATTGATATCAAACGTAGGTTATTAGTTTGATACCATTGTATTTTTAAGTCAATTTCAAACTGATCTTACTTGTAATGACATTAGACAAATATCGTGAGAACCTATGTATTACGCTCAGAGCGGGAAACAGGATGAAATAGATATCAAAGCACACAAAGATTTCTCGATGGCGATTCAAGGTTTGTTTAATTTATTTCAAACTTCCTCTTCGTGTCGTGAATCCAAGATTTACAGTGGCCATGTCAATTTCCCTTTAAGGCTGGGATGGACAAGAAAGAGGATAGGTGCCCTCCGCTCGGCAACACCAAGAGGACATTCCGGCTGATAAGGAGGATACGAATAATATCCTCGGACTTAAAACCTCATATAACATCATTTCAGCTACGAGATAAAAAAAATGGCGAGGGGGAATGAAAATGACCTTGGGTGAAGCCAAGTGCACGAAGCCACCAGAATACGGTTGACGAGGCAGCATTTTGGGAGGGCTGATTTCTCGCCTCGATTAAAGCCCACTCGCGTTAACGTGGGACGAAATAATCCAGAGCAAAGTGGCGAAATTTGAAGCTGGTCTCAGCAGAATTAAATTAGGACCTATTTAAGAGCGGAGAGGGGGGTAAAAGGGAGTGAAAGTTAAAGAAAGGGAAAGAGATTTAACTCAGTGAGGAACGTTTAGTAAGCCCAAAACCCCTTAAAATATGACCTTCCTCGAAGGAAGTGAAGATACCGAGTTTTCTATCGAATATAATACCCAGTAATATATTATATAATACGTGATAATACTATATTATATACCGATGTATGGTAAATCGGTTAGCCTGCTCCACTCGTATTCTTTTCAATAGAAGAAATGTCCCAAAAGGATTGAAATGATAACTTGACTTACAAGTTCCAAATAAATTTATTTAACGAACGACCCAGGTTTCGACTTTCAACGCCATCATCAGGTGATGACGTTTAAACTGGAAACCTGGAACATCTAAACCTTGGTCGTTCGTTGAATAAATTTATGTGAAACTGCAAAGTCAAGTTTACATTTCAATCATGAATAGATTTCATAACGTTACGCCTGAAACCACTAGCCCGGGATGTAAATAGAGAGATGATTTCAATTTTTTTTCACATTCCATTCTTTAAAAAACATTTTTTTTGGCCAATTTGCTCTTTATAAACATACTCCACGAGGGTTCGGCTGGCTATAGGACTAGATAGCCGTACCTAGGGCTCGGGTTTGAATCCCGGCAGTGGCAGAGATAGGGACGAAGGAAAAATTTAACAAGGAAAAAGCATTTCTCCTAGGTTAAAACATATTCAACTGAGCATACATCAAGCGGAATTTGGTTTATTCAGAATCTATAACAGAGTATATCATTACAGATGAACGATAAAAGACACAAATGCATTAAAACGCGTAGAAAATTTAAAATTGACACAAAGCAAAATTATCCTGCGCATCCTACATTTCCAATTCCCATGAAAATTCACGGATGTTCGTATCGAAACGCTTGTAACCCCACCCCACTACTGACAAAAATTATACAAAATAACTAATGTCAAAGTGAAATAATTAAATGCTTAGGTTAAACTGACCTTAAACCTTATCTACGAATTTATAGGGTGTTGCGATGAGTTTTGTTTGAATAGCCAAACCGCAAGTGCCCTACGTTAAATCTAATGGGAAATATAACCAACTCAGAGCGAATCTTCCCATGACCTGAATTAAAGAATAATCTCCTCAATTACCGAGAATATTCATTAAAATGGCTCAATAGATTAACTGACGGCACAAAAGCTCATTGACCAAAAAACAACGGAATCAACCGGCGGCAGGGACGGTTCGCCGTTGCATCTGCTCTGGTGGAAAGTAGGTAAACGGCTCTCCAAAATAACGCCCGCCGTAAAAGTGGGTTGTGCAAACCCTGCTCCCGGACGATTTATGACGGCGGGTAATGTAAATTTCTCGCCGCGATACCGAGAGTGGATGCGGCAATTAAACGAGCTGGGCACAAATAGATCCAAGCCAGGACCTAGAAAAGCCATACGGCACCCATTACGACTAGACCCGACCCACACTCACCCTCCGGTTCCAGAGAGGGAACTGGGGAGAGGAAAGGCGAATATCTGGATAGTAATCTGCAGGAGAACTAGAGGAAAAAAACGAACTTATTTTATAAACTTTCAATAAATTTTTTGCATTATGATCGTTACAACGAGCGAAATACAAGCTAAAATTGGGGTGAATTCCTACGATATTATTTTATCGTAGGGGAAAGTCTAGTCAGCTAGCCAGTATTTCCGGGGTGTGACGACGGCTAAGGCCACTTGCGCCAATTATATGCGCGATATTGGATGAGGGTAGGAATTTTCTGGCAAAGAGAGAAGGGCGGAGAGAGACAGGGCATCGGTAGGTATTAGCTTACTCTAAACCATTTGCTCGAAGAGGTCCACGGTTTAACGTCCCATACGACGGACGGAGTAGTATACATCTACATCTACATAATACCCTGCAAGCCACCACAAGGGTGTGTGGCAGGGGGTGATTGCTCACCAAACATGCACTACATATCATGCATAAAAAAGGAATAGTATTAATATAGTAGTCAGAACTACACTATTTAAAAAAGATAGAAATTGCAAAGAAAACATGCAAAAACATTCTATTAGTAGGGTTAGCTTTAAGTACTCATACCAACATGCAGCTACCAATGCTATTCATTGCTACTCTCCGATAGGACATATTTACCGTTATTCGTATCTCTTATTGTGGGTTCAGGTATACTCGAAGTGCTCTCCATAATGCACCCAGGAGAGACCCGTTTACCGATGAAAAATCTACCTTTACACTCGGGACTTAAACACGGGATCTCAAATGAGTGAGCCAATACTCTACCCACCACTGTAAGACCATCCCCAATCCACCACCTAAACCGGTCCATCTCAATCGACGGTCGGTTTTGCAAGCGTACTAGACCTTGTCCTCAGATCTGAAGTCAAAGTTCAGATCTGAGGACGTGAGATGGAACGCTTGCGAACCTAGACATCGATTTATATAGACAAACGCGGAAAGGTACCTGAAAACCATCCACCAATTATGGAAGGGCGCTGTGCATTTTGATCGACCAAGGAGGTTACAATTAGTTACTCAGGGGAGGAGACCGACAGCTGAGGTCATTTGCGCCATTTAGGATCGGTGTAGATCGCGGAGAAAGGATGCTTAGGGAGCGAAGGAAGGCTGATGAGAACCGACCCATTGCAGGTTTCAGGGAACGGAGGGAGGGAGAAGAGAAACCTGGCGTCGGCATTAGCCTACTCTTAGCGACAGGCGCCAAGGGGATCGGGGCTTAACGTCCCATCCGACGGATGGAGTACTGCACCTGAAATGTCCTCCACTAGGCACTCAAGTGGGGACAGGTTTGCCACTGAAAAATCCCCCATTTCCGGAAATCAAACCGGTCCCTGGGGATGGGACGCCAGTACCTACACAAGCCACTTACAATGTATTGGAGAAGGCATTGGCATGCTAGCCTATGGATTACAATGAAGCCATAATGGGGGTGCTTGGGAACAATTAGGCCCCACCTACTCCGTAGAAAACATTGCGTTTCATACGCCCTTTTATGGAGACTGCACGAGTATTACAACATAAATAACAATGAAATGGTAGTCAACTCTCATCGCATCGGCGTCAGTTCCTTCCTAAAGGTTATTTAAGGGAGGTATTAATACATTTGATAACTCAGGGAGTCAATTCTTATCCCTATAACTGGCTCGAGTTTAATCAATTTGGCGATCGCAATATTTGGTGATTGTTTCGCACACTATCAACCACGTTTATTTGACGAATTGCGAAACTGCATTTCATCTTACTACTGTAAGTTTTACCGCGTGCAAAAACGAGTACGAGTACCGCGAGTAGCAAACCCGCATGACCGTACCAACCAAGATGGCCGCTGGCTTCTCAAATCAGCTGCCTCCTCCAGTACAATCTAACCTCCTTGAGATCGGCACAGGCGAAATGGACGAGGGGCCGATGCATGCGGGGGCAGAAGAGGGTGGGGGAAGTGGTGGTCAGGACGCCCCCGAAGGCCGCAGCCACCCCCGCGCCGAGAGATGGATCGCGGACCGCGCGAAGGGGGGTGGATGACGTGTCCTCCGGCAAAGCGAAGGGGCGGGAAAAGGGGGAGAAGATCCCACGGCGCGGCGGCGGCCAAGAGATGACACCACCCTCCCGGCATCAGTTAGTCACTCGCTAGTCCCGACACACAGTTTTCGCCTTCGCCGCTAAATGCATTCGTTTGTCTCCTGCCGCGCCGGCGGGGAAGAAGCGACGTTGGTTGCCTGCCATCAAGAGCCTAATATTTCGACTGGGGTCGCTACAAGCTAGGTTTAACAAGTAATCTACGTCTACACGATACCCTGCAAGCCACCGAGAGGGTGTGTGGCAGGAGGTGAAGATCACCAAGCATGCACTACTAACATGCATGCAAACAAGCAACTATAATGTCTCATGCCACTTGATTGTTAGTATCTATAGTATTTAAGGGGTTAATACATGCATCATGCACTACTGAATACTCTCAAATATTTCCCCTACCTATCCCTTTGGTATTCTGCCTATTCTGTTCTCTTATTGTACAGGGGAAATATGCCATTTTGAATCTATCGGTACGACAATCTATCTCTCTAATCTTATTTATCTGGTCGAATCTAACATAATACGCTGGTTTTTTAAATATGTGTCTAACATCTTCAGTAAAGCTATCCGATAGAAATTTCTCTAATAGATTCAATTTGTACTTTAACCTACGCTCTGATAATGATGCCCATCCTAATTCTTTTATTAGAATAGAGTAGTAACTCATTAGGTCTGGGAAATCTACTCAGTATATTTTCCTCGATTTAAATCGATACATACCGGGATACCGGGGTTCCCCTGCCACACACCTTTATGGTGGCTTGCAGGGTGACTCCAATGTAGATGTAGATAATTTTTGTGACCACGTTCGTGACATTCCTGTATAACAGTATGTCGGACGGGAACGGTGTTTACAGCGTGGTATGAAGTCGGAGGTCGTTATCGATGGAAAAATTTTGGGTAAGCGAGTGAGATGTAATGGATATTATGAAGAGAGATATGGGGTAGGGAAGGGGCCGGTAGCTGAATGAAAGGCAAAAAAGTGTGGAGACAATCCAACAAACTCTACAGTCACCGGCAACAGACTATCAAAAGCAAATATTTCTCGATTGATTAGAAATTCAGTACGTTTTTCTATAAATGCATAGGTGCATTTTGAAAGCGATACACCGGCATCATCATCACTAGTCTCTAATGATAAGAATGACACAGCTCTCCTTCCGATTCTTCTATTGACAACCTTCATCTACATCTACATCTACATATCACCCTGCAAGCCACCATAAAGGTGTGTGGCAGGGGGTGAATTCTCACCAAACATGCACTACATATCATGCATAGAAAAGGATTAGTACTTCATATTTGCACATATGCTTCTCTCTGCAATTCTTCACTATATGCTCCATCTACGCCAAATTGTAGGGCCTCGTATTTTGGAGAACTTCCGTAATCACAAAAATTATTAGTTTTTATTATAAATAAATGTAAATTAAAAAGTAATAAACACATTTGAAAATAATTATTAAATTAAGATAAGCTATAGTAAATTTTGATTTTATAGGGCTCCAATTACCGAATGTTTTGGGCCCACAAATAATAGTTTTCCGGGACTCTGCAAGCTTAAGTGCGGTCTTTACCATTCTACTCATTTATCTTTCCTTAAAGAGGTACCTATGCATCAGACCAACTCCACCTCAAGTTTAGCTCGATAAGGTTGTCTCGTTTTCTTTTTTTTTTAAGTTTTCATCAGATTGGAAATGAAAATCCACTTTGTACTTTTCATCAGACTTCTCCTCTTCTTCATCAACATTTACACAATAACCTGCAATCCCCTGCTAGGATAGGTGGAAAGGGGTGAACCATAACAAGCATGTATTTTAAATCGAAAGAGAAATTCTATAAAGCAAACATACATAACATATGCTTCGTGCATACTTCCGCTTGTCTCAGAAATCCTCAGTTAGCTACTCGGTAAAAAATCGGTACATTTTAAGTAGATTACTTTTCGATAAAACGGTACACTTTCACAGACTCCCTAATGTGCGCCCCCTATGGGGTTGAGGATGAAAAAGATCGAGAGTATGTCCCTAGGGCGGCGGAAAGGGCCTAGTAAACCCTCACGGCGGGATCCTCAAATAGGAGTAACGGGAACGGAAGGGTGAGTCCCAGACAAGTGAAAATGACGCGGTGAGAATGAGTTAGGGGAGAATTGGAGAGCAAGTAAACGCGCTGCCATGCGGGCTATTGGGGCGGGGGTCACGGAGCCCTCTCAGCGCGATACTCTTAACTCCCACTTCATCTTTCGACCCATTTCGTGGCATTGACATAGAAAACAACTCAGCTGTTCCACACCATACTGATGCCGAGGTCTATGGAGTGGATTAACGTGACAATTTTTTCATCTACATCTACATCTACATAATACCCTGCAAGCCACCCCAAGGGTGTGTGGCAGGGGGTGATTGCTCACCAAACATGCACTACATATCATGCATAAAAAAGGAATAGTATTAATATAGTAGTCAGAACTACACTATTTAAAAAGATAGAAATTGCAAAGAAAACATGCAAAAACATTCTGTTAGTAGGGTTAGCTTTAAGTACTCATACCAACATGCAGCTACCAATGCTATTCATTGCTACTCTCCGATAGGACATATTTACCGTTATTCGTATCTCTAATTGTGCGAGGGAAAAAGGACATTTTGAATCGGTCAGTTCGGCAATCAATTTCTCTAACTTTATGATTATGGTCCAGTCTGCCATAGTAAGTTGGGGTTCGTAAAATATTTTTAACATCATCACTGAAAATATTGCCCTGGAATTTGTGGAAGAGATTAAGTCTAAATTTCAACCTGCGATCTGACAATGATTCCCATTTCAATTCATTTAATAGACTGGTTACGCTAATATAATTATCGTATCGTCCCTTTACAAATCTTGCCGATCTTCGCTGCACACGTTCAAGTTCATTACTTAGACCGATTTCGTAGGGAGAAGGGTTCGTTTTTGATGGAACACAATGTTCAAGAACATGAAGCATATTCTCTCATCACTCACTCGTTTCGATGTCTTTTTTTTTCTGTAAATAATATAAATAAATGCATTGACCAGCGAGATGGATTGGGTAGGAGATTGGGTAAAGCGTTGGGCGGCTAGTCGCGGATTAATATCCGCGATGCCTCTACTGTTAAGCTACACCTGAGCTGCGAAACCGCGGGGCAACAGATTTTATTGGAAAACTACAGGCGGTACAGCTCAATCAAAGCTGATACATACGCCTATATGTACATCTACATAATACCCTGAAAGCCACCATAAAGGTTTGTGGCAGGGGGACTCCACACCGTTGGACTTGAAACATAGTTTCACCTTCACCGGCCAGGAAGACCATAAAGTTGAGCATAGATGCTTATCATTACATTCCATCCCTTCCAAACGATAGTGGATATTTCAAATTTTACCTCTATCTTTGAAATTAGAGTTACCAAAAGAGAGAGACGATACGTAGCTAAAAATACAAAATAAATCTCATCTACATCTGCATAATACCTTGCAAGCCACCATTTTTCATCAGGAAATCTCTCCACTCTATTTACCTTTTCATGAAGCTTTAGGTGGCGATGCTCCCTGAAGATGTTATAAATACATAAAAAAAAACCCCAAGGCACATACTATGGCAAGTTAGATCACGAAGAAAATAATTACAGTGAGACAAGAGGGGTTCGAAAATTAATTTTAGCGCACACAATTACTGACAGAAATGGATTACAATGGAGCTCTGCAGCGGAGGACATTAGGATAAACAATATACTTATTTGTGTCTGATATTTTTGCATACCTGCGAGGTAAACATAAATTCTTTTTTTCATTATTCACTAAATACGTCAATATTTGTTGAAAGCGATGTCCTACACAGACGGTGATGGATGATACTATAGTACTGCATGTAAAAGTACTTTGTTTCATGGAAGAATTAGATTAAATGCTAGACATTTTGAACCAATAAAAAAGTGTGGAAGTGACTAAATAGGATTTGACCTCTTGATTTAAATAAATCCTGAAAATACCTCACGCCCTGCCATACACTCTTGGTTTCAGGGTCTTATGTAGACGTAGATGATATACTTGTGCCATCCAGAATGATGTGCCATAACCCTAGCCAACACAACAAACCCACCCTCAGTTGTAAAGCGGACTAAACGTTCCGGCAAGGGGACCTTGAAGATCCCCGACACCCCAGCTTAATATCCTCGCACAGGCTGAAGAATCTGTGGTTAGCATAGCAAAGGGATAGGTAGGGGAAATATTTTAGAGTAGTCTGTAGTGCATGATGCATTATTAACCCCTTAAATACTATAGATGCTAACAACCTAGTTGCATGGGACCCTATAGTTGCCTTTTTGCATGTTAGTAGTGCATGCTTGGTGATCTTCACCCCCTGCCACACACCCTCGCGGTGGCTTGCAGGGTACATCTACATCTACACGATACCCTGCAAGCAACCGCGAGGGTGTATGGCAGGGGGTAAATATCACCAAGCATACACTACTAACATGCAAACTAGCAACTATATTGTCTCATGAAACTTGGTTGTTAGTATCTATAGTATTTAAGGGGTTAATACATGCATCATGCACTACTGAATACTCTCAAATATTTCTCCTACCTATCCCTTTGCTACGCTGCCTATTCTGTTCTCTTATAGTACGGGGAAAAAATACCATTTTGAATCTATCGGTACGACAATCTATCTATCTAATCTTATTTATCTGGTCGAATACGCTGGTGTTTTTAATATGTGCCTATCATCTTCAGTAAAGCTATCCGATTGAAATTGAGGGTATCGTGTAGATGTAGATGTACGCCGACACAAGGTTATGAAAGCGCGGGAGAGACGGAGAGGAGAAAGACGGGTGATGACTAAGGCGGGGGAGTCGCCAAAGAAAGTATGCGTAGGTGCCTCCCGGAGTCAGGGGGGAAAGGGCCGGCGGGTGAGAGCTCAGCGCCAATGTCGATGAGGGAACGAGACGTGGAGCCCAAAATTAAATCCGCAGAATGAGATGAGCCAGCCCTCCTCCTTCTCAACTCCCTCCCCAACGGAGAACCCGTTTGGCTCCGAGTGATTCACGCTCGCTCTCCTAGGGGAACCTTGCGTGTTTGGAAATACGTGAAGGCTTCCAAGCGTACATTTTTTCCTCCCCCGCCCGAAACCTCTCTCTTTTTCTTCCTTCTCTTTTTAGGTCTCGGCGATACTCGGACGAATCGGGTTCGATATCGATGCGATACGCAGAAGCATCGATCCTATAATGAGTTAGAATAATATATCGCGTTCTGAAAACCTTAAAATGAACAGGACAGTTAAAACGGCCATATCTTGAGACATAGTGGCCTGATGATTTTCGAAGGAAAATTGAAAGGGAAGAATAGCAAAGGAAAACCTGGGATAAAATATATAGCACATGTCATTAACCATATTTTAAGAAGATCTCTACTGAGAAAGAGGTTAGCTAAAAGGAAAATAGAGTGGAGAGATGCGTAAAACCAATTTTAGGATTTTTGACCGATGCTGATGAATATATCCATTGATACATGGCAGTTAGAATTAAACTTTAAAAAAGGTCTTGTAATGAACTTTTGGAAAAAGAATAGCTATCCTCCTACCACTTACAAAATAAGTAATAATGAATTAACAAACGTGGAATCCATTAAATATCTTGGAATAAGACTGACACATGATCTTTCCTGGGGTAAACACATTCGTGAAATAATGGGTCAAGCGAATCGTAAACTGGGATTCGCCAAGAGAGTACTGGGTAAATGTGACGATCATGTACGAGAAATCAGCTACTTTTCCCTTGTTAGACCTCATTTGGAATATGCTGCCAGTGTATGGAATCCCTACGAAATCGGTCTAAATAACGAACTTGAACGTGTGCAGCGAAGATCGGCAAGATTTGTAAAGGGACGGTATGATAACCTTACTAGCGTAACCAGTCTATTAAATGAATTAAATTGGGAATCATTGTCAGATCGCAGGTTGAAATTTAGACTTAATCTCTTAAACAAATTCCAAGGCAATAATTTCAGTGATGATGTTAAAAATATTTTGCGGACCCCAACTTACTATGGTAGACTGGACCATAATCATAAAATTAGAGAAATAGATTGCCGAACTGACAGATTCAAAATGTCCTTTTTTCCTCGTACTATTAGGGATATGAATAACGGTAAATATATCCAGTACGAGTGTAGCAATGGATAACATTGGCAGCCGCATGTTGGTATTAGGACTTATAGCTAACCCAACTAACGGCATGTTTTTGCATGTATGTTTTGCTATTTTTTCTTTTTTTAAAGAGCGTAGTTTTGAACAGTACCTATAAAAGTACTGATCCTTTTTTTATGCATGATATGTAGTGCATGTTTGGTGAGAGTTCACCCCCTGCCACACACCTTTATGGTGGCTTGCAGGGTATTATGTAGATGTAGATATCGCGATGTCGATGAGTGTCAAAATAGAATAACGTGAACGGAGGTAACAATTTACCACCAGTGTAGTAGAACGATGAACGTTATCTCGGCGGTTAGACCAGGGAAAAGAGCCAGATTGAACCCAAACCCGTAACCTTTATGCGAATGACGAGTCTCCACTCAGAATATGTGAATGAGTACGATTTACAAGGGTCAAGGTTGACTCAAATTACCGGATAGAGGAGCGCGTCAATTTTGTTTGATTTGTTTTGTTATTTATGTGATTGACCACTTCTACCCAGAGTAAGTATTGGAAAGAAATGCCATTTCATAATGGCATAATACAATTACATACTTGTTATATACTTTGAATGGGTATGGTTCTTGAAAGGTTCAAAAAAGAGCCGTTTTCGCGAAATAAGGGTTAAGCCACATGGGGAAAATATCGACAGGGTCATTTGAGTATGACGGTAATACGTGCAGAGTGATAAAAGAAGATGAAAACAGGTTGGTGGCTTTTGAGAATTGGGTGGAAACTGTAAAAGGTATGGTGACTAGAAAGGAAGACGAACGAGTGCAGGGGATGGAAGGATAGGAAAGGATAGGGTAAGGGAGGATAAGAAATTAAATAAAAACATTAGGATACAGAGAGATTGGATAGAATGGGTAATAAAGGGAGAGAGTATTTTGAAGGAGGTGATCTATGTGAGAATATTCGGTAAGCGTTGAAGTGCGAGCAGTTTTTTTTTAAATGATGAGAGATCTTTATTTTTTCAATTTGACGAATTGGGCCTATGAAGACCTCTCTGTAATAACGATACAAACACTAAATAGTCATCTATAATTTCGGTACAACGACACGAACATTCACTCCGGTGAAAATCCTAACAGGGTAGGATTCGAACCTGCAACCTCGGGAGTAACAGGCATGAAATTTAACCGTGTAAGGCTATAAGAAAAACATGTGAAATACACGTGAATTCTGCTGCATGAAAATGTAAACCATATTACTTAAACCGTTAAATTAAAAAGAATAATTATAAAACAGAGAGATTTTGCATTTCCGAACCTCGTCTCATTCACTCAAATTGCCTCACGATTGCGACAGGGTGTTCTAAACCAACAGCTTCAACTACTATGCTATGAGAAGATGTTTAACGTGTATAATTTGCATCGATAGTCATAACTTTCCGTATTGCGAATTTCGATTACAAATCGATATGGAATGAGGTGCTCCAGTTTGAGCATATCACAGTCAAACCTCTTTCCGCGAGCATTTGAGCGCATGGTCTTCGGAGGCAAGACGCGAGCGAGGAATGAGTGAGAGACGATCGCACCAAACAGTATTGGCCTCCAGTACACCCGCCCCTAATAGCACGTCTTTTAGCGTTTATTGATCCAACCTTGAATTTCGCTGTTAGTCCCGGCTCCTCAGGGATTTCTCTACACAATACGCTGCACGTTTTCGACGTGCTTAAAACACAGAAAAAGAAAAGGCTATGGATTCGAAGGTCAAATCTAGACTCCAATCTTAACATCCACAGGGCTATTTTTACCACCACGCTGGACCTCCAGGGTTAAAAAGACCTAAGATCAAATGATACACAGCGTTATAGAGGTTGTCTGGGTGATACGCGTATTTTGGTGGCCGTAATTAGCGTAATCCTTATATCCATATAAAAATGCAGGTAAAGCGCCATGGAGGGAACGCTCTTCCGTTTTACATCTTATCTAAATTAACTGACATTATGACGTGCTTCATGAGATACGAACCTTGGGTAAGTAGGTACTTCTAGGATTCTTTAACCGTTTTACACGAAAAATTGTTGAGCACAGTCGTTGGAGCAGGATATTATGGACATTTGAATACCGTTTTCAAATGTGGGGCAAGCGGAGAACAGGAAGTAAAAGAAAAGATATTTTATAGGGATGTGCGAGTAGCACTTTTTGACCTCGAGTCGAGTATCGAGTCGAGTTGTAAAGTACTCGCGAGTATCGAGTCGAGTCGAGTCGAGTTTGTACATTATTGTACATGAGTGAAGAGACCCAGTTCTTACTTAAGTCATCGCAATTAAAGTTAGCCAGCAATCTGACTATCAAATGGCAGGTCTACCTACCTAATGCATAGTTTTAAACAGTCAAATTACTATGGCACGTAGCGCAGGACAAAAGACATAATGGAAATTCTGCGGTAGCTCTCGAAATAAGAAAATTACCTTCATTCCTAGGATTACTCAAAAATGTGTAAATTAGCTTGCAGTACGGTACCTACAGTGTACTTAGGCATAATATGAGGCCTATATGAGCGACATGCCCTACTAACTTTAAAGTAAGCCAGGAAGCAAACTATTTTTTCTTAAGGAATACATAAGCCTAATTAGAAGAGCATTCCTTGTATTTCGCATTCCTATGTATTTCTTTTCAAAGCTAAACGCTTTCTCAGTGATGTCGTGTATGCCGGGGTTAGTCCAACAGTACAGTGAATTTCATACAATATGCCTTATTTGTGCAGTAAATATTTGATAAGCTCGCGCCATCATGGCACCATCTCTTCAAAATCGGTGATTTCTGCCTAAACATGATAGAACTTAGAATCATAAAAAGGACCTGGGTCAATCACCCCCATTTGCACGATGCATGAACACCCAATATCAGCACGGGTTATTTCCAATATCCATTAATGCAAGTTAATAATGTTTGAACAATGAATTTTCGTTCACGGATGAATGTGAGCAGGTACATGAATTTTGTATAGAGTCCTGTGGATTAAAGTTTTCGATTTCTAAGGAAATATATTTGAACAAAAATTTATTATAGATAATTATCTATAGATATTTATAATTATCTATCTTAAGATATGACTAGGAAGTGGAAATTAATGATGTAATTAATAATCCTAAATAGGAAATAAAAAAATGGAATAGTAAAACTTATAAGTTTTATACGATACCTATATCATCCGTAATGCCCTTATAATAGGATGCCTACCATCCGTTACAAAATTTCCTTCACCCGTGAGTTTGAAGACCAATATCTCCAAGATGGCTAAAGCGATTCTAAAATAAAGTATATCAAATTAAAGCTTGTTTATTTCTACTTTTACTGGTAGTATTAAAATATTTTTACAATTTTTTTTACTGAAGTACGTGTTTAAGAACGGATTTTTAGCGAATTTTTTTTTAATACCGGATGGATCCATCGAATTAGGGCATCGTAAGAACAACACAGATCGAGATATCAAACTTCCTTTTCACATATTGTAGCTAAGGGCTTTGTTAATAGTTATACGAAGTTTCATACTATTACGTTCATCAATATTTTTGTTATTGATGAATTTGTCAGACTGCGTTATTTTCCGTCCCGCACGCTTTCCGTTCCGGAAATCGCCGTTTGGACCTTTCTCTTGCTCTCGAGTCATTAATATGAATCCACTTATGAAATCTCAGTAGAATTCGTTGATTATTTGATATCGATATATATTTATTTTCGGCTATAAAAGCACGCTCAAAGGTCCAGAGCATGCCTGGAAAGGTAGCGCGCGCGTGGAATCATCTGCTGCAAGCAGATCGCCTATCGCTGTGAATGAGTCATGAGGACTAGACAATAGCGGAAAAAAGTATCGCCTTTAAGAATGCAAGACAGTGTCAGTTTTAGAACTGACGGTATCTTTGGAAGCATACCGTCATTATGCCTCCTCGCGAAAAGATTTTGGAGACGGAGTTGAAGATAATTTAAAATTCAATTTGTTTCTTTCGTCGAGAAGCCGAGAAATGTGGGGACAAAAGCTATCTCTCTTATCGCTGATTTTATTTTGGTGAATACTGCAACTTATAAACTTTTATTCAAGCATAGGCAAGGATATTTTTCCTGTGCATACTAGACAAATTTTCTCGCGTGGTGTTTGGTGCGCGCGGTACCTACGGTAGCTTACAACTTGACAACCTCGAGCAGCTTATCTCTCCAGGCCAAAAGTCCTGTCGCGTGGAGCTCGCTTTCCGAAATAAATATATACACGTTGAAAGCATATCTAATTCTCCCAATTTGTTAAGTCATTTTACACGTTCTTAGTTTTCAAACACGAAGAATACCATCAAAACGAACTAAATTTCCGACTTCCGCATGCTGAGATAGCGCATTTTTAAATATTATTCGTTTGTAATTAGTAACTGTTCTTAGTATCTATTTTAAACTTTGTTTAGTTTAAGATAAATATATGTTCCATATCTTATGCGAAGAAAAGAGTGGCTTTTCATGTGTATCTTCAAGTGGGCGTCAAACTTGCTTCCTGGAACTTGAAGAATATCCGGCGTTTTTATCTGTCTCAGTCGAAAAATTAATTAATATAACAAGATAAAAATATAATTTTGACATTATTAAACGTATAAATAAACAAGATTAGTTCGATGTACTTTATTTTAAAATTGAACTACTCATTTTTGTGATCTAAACCTTCAAACTCAGGGGATGGAATTTTACAACGGACATTAGGTGCTTTGAGCTCGAATATAGTCCCCCACCCCAGACTTTTTCCGCGAATATATCGGCCAAAAAGGGGGGGCTAGCTATATTCGGAGGAATACGGTACATATGCGGTTTCGTGGATCGTGTAACTACCGATTCATCCATTCGTTCACGCAAACGTACGTGAATCCGTTCACGTAAACGTACATGAAACCATTTACGCAAATGTAAATGAACGTACGTAAGTACATGTTCGTACGTATTATCTACCGTGTAACCAGAGATATACTCGATTTGGATGATAGCGCTTCCTGTCGGCAGATTTCTGAACCTATTGGCCTTGGCAGCTCCGTCGACAAAAACTACTCGACTCGACTCGAATTTTCGAGTACTCGCACATCCCTAATATTTTATGAATATAATTCGTACAGAGATCCGACAGATGATACCTAAAGGTTAATATGAAGAGAGGTAGGAAATACGCTGATCTAAAGAGGGAAAAGAAGAGAGAAGAACGTTCGGATAAAGCATTGTAAAGAAGAGTAGAGGCACCCCAACAAAACATACCCTAACCGGTAGAAACCATCAATCATTATACGCTCCAACACCTACGAACAGTTGTTGTATCTGTTTGATACAGATTGCATCTTCGTAGATTAGATTAGTGGAGCTCAAACGAATAGGGCATGTTTTATTGTACCACTTCTACTCTCTTTCGACACATCTGAACATTTTCTTTTCCACAAGGCATATTGTTTGCAAACATTTAACACCAGATATTCGGATACATATTTTACGTAGACTGAGTATAATCATTATGCACTAATTTTACGATCCTTTGGAAAATTTAAGTGGATATTTCTTCAAACTTCGAGGTTTTTTTGACACCGATGCAACGTAAAAGGTGAGATTTTTCCCTTGCATGCACCGTCGAACAATACCATGCCATTATTAAAGCGTAGTGCGTAAGAAATTTATGCTTACGCTCTTAATAAAAGTAACATGATAACATCTACGTCTACCCGATGCCCTGCAAGCCACCGCGAGGGTGTGTGGCAGGGGGTGAAGATCATTCTTCACCTCCTCAACCTCATTCTTCACCCACTCAACATTGTAAACAGAAGACCTTCACTGCAGCTTTCAAAGAGGAAAGGTTTGGTCAAAGAGGAAAAAAATTGATGATATAATAATAAAAAAACGACAGCAAATGATACGCCTTCCTCCGTGAACTTTCTTCCGACTGTTCCTGTGCGAACATCTGCTTTGAGCGGAGAAAACCACCGAAACATCTCTCGAAACACTCATCCCCTGCGATGCCTTTCGCTTTGAGTGCGTCCATGTTTATGTACAAATCTCTCAGGGAAGACTCCTGACCTATTTCCGGCGGTGATTCAAAACCAACTTCGGCATTCGCTAGGTTTATCCGCCTCGATCACTGGGTTGGAATACTCACAGACTGCTGCAAGTACGACATGAATGCGTCCAATAAATCATAAAAAAGAGTCTTAAAGCAATGGCTACACCCATTTTTATTTTAGAAACCCCCGAGTGAAATTACCCGAAGATCCACTGTAATTCTCTCCATTGGGAATTAATAACTATTTTTTCCGCCGGAGATATCACTAACGTTACGAGTAGAAGGAGTGCTAACAGGTAATATTATAAATTAAAGAAAACAGTAAATTAATAAAGGCAAGGACTGGCGTCATTGTCAAGGATAAGTACTACTCAGGAACTGTACATGGTGTCCATAATAAAATGCACTTCATAATTTTCCACAAGTTCATTGACGGTACGACGCGTGGAACTTGTGGAAATTTACAAAGTGCATTTTACTATGGATATTAGTAACTTCCACGAAGTGAAACATCAAACAGTGAATTGTGTAAGGTGTGTTTTTTCCATTATTCTTGTCTCATCGTTCCACAGGGTATCACCGTACTCCAGCAATTTTATGCACTGAAGAACATTCGTGTCCCTATGTTAGTAGAGCGATGGATATCCAGCCTCCGCTCATGGCACCATACGACCTCAGCCGCCGAAGTAGGAATTAAAAAGCCGCACATCCCCAACGTAACCACCGCGTCAGATGCCGAAAGAGTTCATTCCCTCGTCTCCTACGACGCCTCATCCCTCGAAAGGAATTCTGAGCATCTGGCCGCAATACGTTCAACACGTCCGCAGTCGTAAACAGAGGTTGAAGTTCGCGCGGGCGCATGCCTGGTGGTCAGCCCCGTCGACTGCGGTTTTAATCGCCGAACTTCGCGTCTGGCCCAACGGATGTCCACGTATGATGGTTTCCAGGCAACTTTACGGGTAAACAAACACTATGGCCTAAACATGAAGCAAAACTAGCAAGGAGAAATATGACAGGGGATGTGAGTACAGTAGCGCATTACGCTAGATTACTAGCATTACGTTACGCAGAAAAGATTGATGGAGGAACATGACGAATGATGAAGTGATGAGTGCAGTACGAAAGAGATATTTTTGGCAGAAAGCAAAAGACAGAGTTGATGGCTAGACAAGTAAATGAAATTGGGTATTAGGCGCTACTGAAGAGTGAATTCCAGGTAAGCTATAAGGAGGGAGGAAAAATCATTTTGAATAGTGCGAACGTAATACCATCCTCCTTTAAGCGATGGAGAATAGCAGTGGTAAAAAATTCCACATATTTACCCGTTAAAAATAAGACCATGGTTTCTATTGAAGATGGGCATCTATGACCACAATGTTAAGGCGAACACTCTTTCGTATGAAGGGAATACATAGAATCCGGTTTTTAGGTGTCATGGATAACTGGACATGGATAACGCCTTCCTACGTTACTTCATACGCCGCGTGGTATCTACATCTACATCTACATAATACCCTGCAAGCCACCACAAGGGTGTGTGGCAGGGGGTGATTGCTCACCAAACATGCACTACATATCATGCATAAAAAAGGAATAGTATTAATATAGTAGTCGGGACTACACTATTTAAAAAAGATAGAAATTGCAAAGCAAACATGCAAAAACATTCTGTTAGTAGGGTTAGCTTTAAGTACTCATACCAACATGCAGCTACCAATGCTATTCATTGCTACTCTCCGATTGGACATATTTACCGTTATTCGTATCTCTAATTGTGCTAGGGAAAAAGGACATTTTGAATCGGTCAGTTCGGCAATCAATTTCTCTAATTTTATGAATATGGTCCAGTCTGCCATAGTAAGTTGGGGTTCGTAAAATATTTTTAACATCATCACTGAAATTATTGCCTTGGAATTTGTTTAAGAGATTAAGTCTAAATTTCAACCTGCGATCTGACACTTCCCAATTTAATTCATTTAATAGACTGGTTACGCTAATAAGGTTATCATACCGTCCCTTTACAAATCTTGCCGATCTTCGCTGCACACGTTCAAGTTCGTTATTTAGACCGATTTCGTAGGGATCCCATACACTGGCAGCATATTCCAAATGAGGTCTAACAAGGGAAAAGTAGCTGATTTCTCGTACATGATCGTCACATTTACCCAATAATCTTTTAATGAAACCCAGTTTACGATTAGCTTGACCAATTATTTCACGTATATGTTTACCCCAGGAAAGATCATGTGTCAGTATGAAGTAAGGTAGGAAATATATCGATCCTAAGAAAATGATGCGCGAGGAATGAGCTTTTCACAAATTCCACAGTGGAGAAATACTCCATAAAAACATACCATAACCGCTAAAAGACAAAATATGACAGAAAATAAACACAACATCCGCATTTGAGGGAAAGGGCATGAGGGAAAACATTTTTCTATCATAGAGTACCGGAGCGGGACGTGTGAACTGGACTGGCGTGGCATCTTGAGGAGGTACTAGCTTCCAAACTCGAGGGCCAAGGCTTGATTCCCGGCTGCGGCAAACTTTTTCATCGGTTAACTGGTATGTACTTGAGTGCATAGTGGAGAGCATTTCAAATTCAGTACTCCGTCCGTTGCATTGGACGTTAAATCGCGGACCCCTTGGCGCCTTTCGTTGAGTGCAGACTAATGCCGACGCCTGGTTTCTCTTCAGCCTTCCCCCGTTCCCTCAAATTTCCTTCCTCTATCCAATCACCCATTTATCCTAAACGGCTCAAATGACCTAAGATGTTGGTCGCCTACCCCGAATAACTTACGAAGTGAGAAGTGACAGTAATACCGTTGTAATGAAGAATGATGAAGAGTAAACAATGTATTGTCATAGCTAAACACAAATATTTAATTAATAGTATACAGTATTACAGTACAGTAATAGTATACACAATAGTATACAGTAAAACAGAGACAAATATTCAACTAATCATAGCATAATAAAATATTATTTTCGTGAAAAAGGGCCGCTCTTTTATGCGTAAGGAATTATTTCAAGTTCATTTTAAATTTCAAAAAGAAAGAGACTGTGATATAACCTAACGAAAATAGCACGTGATAAGGGCATGCGCAAATGGCGGAGTCGTGATACACCCCGATAATTCTTCCTCCCCTCCAACGGCAAAATCAGAGGTCAAGGGGCAAATGCATACGATTGCTTGAAAGCGAAAACTTGATTAAATTTACGGCCACTTCGGTTTATAAGACATGTGAAAGAAAAAGCGCTAAACTAATTCGTGATTAATCTGTGAACTACAAAATAAGGTCCCAAACTAAGCTTGGCCATTGATTTCATTAGAATATATTAGAATACCCAATAACTGTGATCTACAATGGAAAGAAGAATAAGCGGAAATTAAAATAAGACAAAAACTAGAAAATAATCAAGAATAGTGGACGAATACTACATGTTTTGTAGAGTGTACATTCTTTATAATCACTGCAACAATCGCAATTTCTGCCCACCTACATTAGTATTAAATGATCACCGTTTCTCCGAGCACTTTATAGAATGGTAAAACTTGCCGAGATAATTTTTTGAGCAAACAAAAATGACCGGATGTAATTTTCATTGAAGATAAATAACAAACGCTAAAGGCCGTTTTACACGGTCATTGAAACTGGGTAGGCTGTTGCGAGAACACTTGCGCAAGTAATATTGCGCCGTGTAAAGCGACGACTTGCGAGGACAGGCAGCGCCACTGCGCGAACACTTGCGAGCAAATTAGAACATGTTCTAATCTGATACATGCGTTCGCGCAAGTTTGAAGTTTATTTCTCTCACTAGATGGTGCAGATGTAGCGGCAACGAACTACCTGGGGAATTCTAGCAATTAAATAGGTTGTTAACGATTAAGTCGGGCGTTTTTGTTTGCACTCAACTCCTTAGGTACTGAATAAAGTGCAATAATGATGAGCTGGGCGATTAATCACGTGGAAGCTTAAATTTCGTTCGTAAAGGAAGAACACGTTACCTTGGCCCACATCTGTTCGTTCGTGGTGCAAACTTTGGGCTAAGTATACGGGACTAGGGTATCCACTATTATGTTTATGCTTATGTTTAAACTATGTCTTAAAACATATTTTAAGGTGGTAATTAATCGCATCTTTCACGTCCAATGAATTGCTACTTCACGGATCTTGACGTTATGCGATATATTGACGGTATTACCGCTACTGAATGGTATATTGCACTGTAAAAAGTTGATCTGATTTTCAGTGCGATCTGAATATAAGCGCTGTTTGATTTTAAGGTAGTGGTCTGAATTTAACACTCATGATGCGTGAATATCAGACACACCTCCGTCTTATTTTAAGACCATAACCATTGCATGTAGAAAATAAGATGGTTGTGATCTGAAATTCAAATCACCCGCGCTGAAAATAAGCAGGCCTTGGTTGGCTCCGCAATTGGAGCTAACCAGCCAATAGCAGAGACTGATGGGCGGAGCGTAACCAGCTTCGTACTCTTCACTGATATTACTTTTTAAAAGTTATCGACTAGAATGTTATTTTAATGTGTATACCTTTGTGTGTTTAGTTTAAATAATGCGAATAGTTGAAATTGCATAACTTAATGTTGAATATTAATCTAGTCGATCGTGTACAGGTGAGAAATTTGAATTTTCATTGTGTATTTGTCATCCAGAGTCGCCTAATTTATGATCAGTCTAATTAATACCGTGCCGAGCAAAGAAATAATTACATTAGAACCCACTCCGATATACTTCTTGTTAACGGAAAGAAATCACGTTGTTTAGATGTTCGCTATTAGAAGTTCACTTAAGCAATCAAACTTATTCATTAACTGGGAAGGAAAAAAGGTAAGCGAAGTAGGTAGTTCTTAAACAGCGTTAACTTTAACAGCTCTTAAGTAACTTAACATGTGGAAAGAACTCTTCAGCTGCTTAAGCGTGAGTGTAATATTTATTTAATTTTCAATCGTAACTAAACCTTGATTGCTCCTGGGAAAGTTGAGACAACAAACCAACATTCAACATAGCAAGAAAAGTGAAATTGTATGACCAGATGTTAAAAAATCACGCTATGGGTAATCAGTGATAGTTATTCTGTGCCATAGTACTATATGTACAAACGATGAACCAATACTTCACCTAAATGCATAGGAACCTATACTCTGAATATTGTTATTTGAATAGTTTATTAGCTTTTCTACAACAAAAATACTATTCAAATATTTTGTCAGTACCTTAGTGCATGTAGGAAATGTAACAAGCAAATAGGCCCTGGAAGTAATGCTGTGGGTAATTGATTAAGCAGAAATGTTTATTCTCCTGGAATGTTCACTGAAGGAAATGCAGTACTTAGCATAATAATTTAAAGTTGAACTTTAAGACTTTAGGTTGAATAAAATTTGAAACCTTAAATGCCTCCTATGCAAACAGTGGACAGTTATATACTTACTAAAATATGAAATATATGAAGGAAACAATGCATAAGTCTTCCTGTGAAGCCTATAATGTACATATGTGCACTTACTGAATGCAAATCTAATTCAGAAGAGCTAAAAACATGATATACTAATGATATAGGTACATGTCAAGCCATTCTATTTTTGCATTAATGGTATTTTCTTAACACTTGATGAATTAAATTTCTTAAGAGGAGGATAACTAAAAGGCTTAAGGAGAACAAAGGTTAAAAAAGTAGATTGATGATCCTGGGAGAAGGAATTGATACAATAGCATATGCGATATGTTGGAATATATATAGCACATATGTGATACGTTGGAATACAAGAAACCAAAATTCAATTCCATTTATGAGAGATTTTTCCAACTTAATAGAATAACACTGCTACTGCCTTCTGTATAAGTGGTCCATGACAATTTAACTGATATGATAATAATAAATGGCTTAGATCACATGTCAACCATGTATTTCAAGCTATTACATCACATCAGTAATGGTGTTTTCAACATTATGTAAACTAAATTGCTCGGTGGAAGGAGCGCTAGGAGGTCATCACTCAATTCAAGCAAAATGATTTCATTAGTTGGCTTGTTGAAAATATTCTGGTAGAATGCAAGTCGAGGTTTGTCTTTAAATCCAGGTGTTAATGGATTGACAAATTTGAAAACATTGTCAGAATGAATATAAAAAAGTGACATGTCTTTATAGGATAAGAAAAATTTGTGAAGCAGAGTCAAACTGATCTAACTTTATTCAGAACAAGCATTAGTACCAAAAATTCTCACAAAAGGTGCATTCCTTATAAAGATGATTGCTTTATGATAAATGCCAAGGCATTATACTTTTACAATAAAGGTATTATCTAAACACTTGGTGTTCCTATTAAATTGCTTAAGAGGAGGATTACGAAGAGGAATTAAGAAGGACATAGGTTAAGGATAGAATGATGATGCTGGGAAGGAATTGATACAATGTCATGTGATAGATCTTCATTAATGTGCAGTAATTACTGCATACTGGATAAGTGGTCCATGACATGGTAATCAGAACATTACTAACTGATATGATAATAATAAATGGCCTAGATCACATGTCAACCATGTATTTCAAGCTATTACATCACATCTGTAATGGTGTTTTCAACATTATGTAAACAGTAATTTGCTCGGTGGAAGGAGCGCTAGGAGGTCATCAGTCAATTCAAGCAAAATGATTTCATTAGTTGGCTTGTTGAAAATATTCTGGTAGAATGCAAGTCGAGGTTTGTTTTTAAATCCAGGTGTTAAGGATTGACAAATTTGAAAACATTGTCAGCATGAATATAAAAAAGTGACATGCCTGTATAGGATAAGACAAATTTGTGAAACAGAGTCAAACTGAAATTTCATGTAGAGTAACAAAGCTACAAATGTAATGTTGTTATATTAACAACACACGAATATGTGCTTAATGTGAAAACAAGTCTGCAGCAAGCCATTATTCACATTTGAAGCTTCATTATAATGTTGCCAAGAATATTATTGCCATGCTACAATATGAAATATATAACGTTACTGCTTCAAGTAAAATTTGTCATCTACTTCTTAGTATTGCCAGTGGAATTCAAAGTTATGTAGTGGCATTTATACACCTTTGTATATGTGTTGCCAGAAACCTGAAATTCTGACAGCAAAATCACTTAGCAAAAGAAAAAAATATATTTGTCATAGAGCTGGAGATAATTTCTGAAATAGGCACCAGCTATAAAAATAGTTTTCATCCTTAATTTTTGTGATAGTTAACTGTATGCAAATTTTTACACTCAATCTAACTATAGTTATAGTATGCTTATTGAAAATTAAGCATTATTTGATTTGAAACATTTCCTTTAGGGATTGTTGGAGGATTATCTCTAATGTTGAATAAAGAAATTGCAATCTATGTGAGAGGGCATATGTGTACTATATATATTAAGTTCCATATAAATACCAATCAATATAGTTGGGCAATGTGAGGGATAAAAGCAAAATGAGACTGGAAATAAGTAAATCCTATTCATGGCACTCTCGTTTTGGGATATGTTGTGCAAAAAGGTGCTGCATTAAAAAAATGCTGCCAAATATAAAGTATATATTTTCACTAGGTGCCATTGATCACTTGTGAAATATTTCACACTGGATGAGTGAGAGAAAATTACAGATTGTTAGCTGATGTCTACAAATTTAAATTGAAAATCATGCGTTTTGACACTACACAAGCCATGAGCCAAGCCAGTTCACAAAAGCAAATGAAAACATTTGCATGTCATAGTACAAGCTTCTTTTATGTGTAGCTGTGAACAAGGTGGAGAGTTGTTGTTCATTGTTCCTCAATTTACCTATGTATTATAAGAATAATCCACCGGTTGGTTCTACACGCATAATTTCATAGGAAAAACGACAATAACTGAAACACACAAAATTCAAGCACTATCAACGGTAGGATTGCCTAATAAATGTATCACTTCCACACAATGCTATCAAGTGCATACCAGTAAACAATAACTTTAATATTTACCCAACAAACACACTGGTCAAAGCAAACACCAATAAAAACTATTTCCTTAATCTATCTATTAATAATCATGGTGAGATTTTATTCTACCCATCACATTATATTGTGTCCCTAAATGTTTACAAGGCGTTTGAAAAACTTTTATTATCATGAACAACACGATGTAAACAAACATTATGTAAGCAAACTTTGTACATTCACTAACTTCAGTATTACATGCACAAAGAAGACAATAACATAATAAGAAATAATCCCCAGTACGTACTAATAGCCCCTTATGCTATATATCTTATGATTTAAGTCAACACCAAACTTTTCCTCTCCATTACCCTCCCTCCAAAAGAAGCACAAAAGGGGACATAAATATTCCGTGATTTACGCACTCCTCATAACACGCCACAGGCCTCACTAATTTTGTAATTCACCAAAACATTTTCACACCACACTCTAATTTACAAAACACTCCTAACCTGAAATGAGTCGTAAAACGTTACTTATTTGGATGATTGAGGTTGCGAGATACAACCTTCCAATAGCAGAGAAATGTGCTCACTGACGGGCGGAGCGTAACGGCGTAACCCGGGAGCGGGAACTCAACAAGGATTACGAAGTGTAGAGATGTCGATTTCAAAGTTGTCAAATTACATTGTAAGTACCTAGAGGGAATAAGTTTCGTGCTATGAATTAATGGTGTGAGAATGTAGCGTTGATACTTCGTTTGTTTGCAGAAGGGAGCCAGTTCTATCTGAGTGACGCATCCTGAATCTAAACTTCCTTATTTTGTCTACGTGGCAGCGTTGTAAGAACTAATAAATAGTCGCCCTCATCAAGTGACAGTTCCTGCCTTGGTTTGTAGATACTGGCACACATCTGTGGTATTGAAGTCTTTGTATGGATTACTTTGTTTCCAATAAAAGTACAAATTTTCATATTATCTTTGAAATTATTGTCAATGTGTTCCCATTTCCGTCCTGAAATATATTTCAATGGAAATTCTATGACTTACGTTTGCTCTATTGAAGAATTTAGTCAGTGAAACAGTATCATCGAATAAAAATATGAAACGTTAGGGTTTTGGTTTGTGTTCGTGTGAAGTGTTTAAATATCTAGTATTTATAATTAGACATCGCATAAAAGTAGGCTTTGATTTCAATAGCAACCCGCATTTTTACGTGGTACTTATTTTCAGATAGGCCCATGCTGAATTTAAGACAGCCCTGGTCTCAAATTCAGCATGGGCCTATCTAGTAATATGTCCCACCTGGTCTGATTTTCAGTCCTGCACCTGCCTTAAAATAAGACATCCCCTCAAAGTAGGCTTGAATTTCAGTAGTAACACGCATTACGACCAGACCAGGGTTGTCTTAAATTCAGCATAGGCCTATCTTAAAATAAGTCCCACCTGGTCTGATTTTCAGTCGTTCACTTGCCTTATTTTTAGACAAGATATTACTGCTGAAATTCAACATACCCTGTCTTAAAATTGTTGCATCTGAAAATCAGATCGCTTTTGCATCTTAAAATCAGATCTACTTTTTACAGTGTGTCACTGACATAATGCACCGACTATTGCACCGTATAAAGCTGTCAAGCAAGCGTCCTCGCAATTTTCTGCGTCACGGACTTTCGCGACGACTGCTCAAACGGAATAAACATCAATTTGCGCAGTTTCAATGAGCGTGTAAAACGGCCTTAAGAATACATTAAATTTCGATTGATTATTAAGGTGATTTACCTTTGAGTGTCATTATGGGATGATTAAGGGTGGTCGAAGAACGAAAAAGAGGAGCGCGGCGTGATTCATACAGTTGTGGTGCGAAAAAAGAATACGATATCAGAGCATGAAATTTCGACACATTACTAGAGCGAATGTGGAAGGATGGAGAGAGTGCACTGAATTCAGGATTAATGTAGAGGATATATCCCGTTGGGTACGGTTTGGAGTGCTCTAGGGAGGAAATTTCGAAGAAGAGTTGTATACAGGTGATATGGAGAAGAGGTGCAAGGCTGATGGGAGTAAGACAAGTGAGAAGAGAGGCAAGGAGCGGATGAAAAGGTTTGCGGGTAAGTGTTTCAAGACAGGGAGGAGTGCAGAGGCGTTGGTGGCGAAGTGCTCTTTAATTTTCGTGGGCCCTTAAGGAAATAATTTAATGTCCAACAAACCCTACCATTACCAGTAGGACACTAATAATAATTAGCAATTTCATTGAGCCAAACCGTTATAACATACCAATGTAGAAATACAATTCCAAGAATACAATCGACCAACACTAGATGAGACTAGATGAAACCAATTGGGTCTAATCCCTTTCTCTGACCACAGAGAGCCGACCCAACCAATCAGAGAGAAACCAGTAAAGTTATTAACCTTATTTAATAAGACTTTCGCACGGTCCAAGCTTTTGGGTACGGTTTGAGAGGATTGGTCTCTGTATTTTTCCAATTTTTATATATTAAAGCCAAACCCAATCTGAGGAAAGCGGATCACACTACGTGCCAGTAATTTATTTGTTCTTAATACACCAGCGAGCTAAAACTTCTTGAAACATTATTTTTTCGGTGGAAAGCAATCACTCAAAAAGGAAACGAACTTTCCTGAGTGCCAAATGATGCTCTAAAATTATCCTAAAGCACTCATCAATATAGCACTGTTTCACACAGGGAGTGCGTATGAATAGAGTATTCATGGTTCCACATAAAATTATTGCAACCATCAACAGGTTTCAGCTGTTAAGCTATCATCAGGTACGATGGTTGGCCTGATGATGGCTTAGCAGATGAAACCAGCTGTACGATACGATATATTTTTTGTGGAACAATGCTATAATGTTGATTGTTTGAGAACGGCGTCCTTCACTTACATCTCATTGGGCACAGTTACCTTAATTCTAGAATTATATAAAGCCCGGAAATATGAATGTAAAATAAATAAACCACAGCATACGTAAAGTGAAAGGAGACGGAGCTGTGTAGGATCCTCTTCATCTCCGCATTAGATTCACTCGTTACTTACACATACGATCCAGTCTAAAACCGTCCGGTTTTTCCCATTGCAACATTAAGCGTGAAATACACCTCGATTAAAACATTTTAATTTGATGCGTCTGTTACGCGTCATAATCTGCTTATTAATTTTTAATAATTGTCATTAGTTTTTCTTCCTTTTCCCATCTGTTAACACTACCTGTTTGTCAGTTTAGATACAGCCGTTCCTTAATGAAACTAGAATAGATTTACTTCTTTACTGACACCACCCTCGAGGATAACCACAACTAATCTCCGCCGCATCCATGACTGAGATGGAGTTAGAAGTTACTTTAGTGTCGTCATGCCGGCGCGCTACCGACGTGGCTGCCGCCTATTGTCACCGTTTCTAGTAGAGGGCGTTCCCGCCTATTTGGTCAAGCGGCCTCCGGGAAATAGCATCAACGGTGAGGATATTGGGTAAGGGAACTGCCACGAGATAATCGACGGAGACAGAATGTGTCGGCTCCTCCCCCACGTCGCACGCATCCAGCTCGACGCGCCGCGACGCGACGGGGCGACGCGGACCAGCCGCAAAGGAGACGGCGGCGTTGGAAGGACGTCGAGCGATCAAGGACGCCGCGGAGGACGAAGTTTCCCGACCAGGCGGACGCCGCGCCGCCTCCAAAGATGCAAGGTAGTAACGCCCCGTCAATCATGCGAAGGGGTGGAATCAAATAGGAGGGAACGTGCCTCAAGCCGTCCATGAATGCCCAACGCCGTTCTCGTTAAGACTGGCGAGAACGGGGTGAAGCCAAGCGAATAGGGGTTACCAAATGGAGAATTCTGATCCAAAGACTCAGGGAGAAGCAATGCTTCTCGGGGCTCAGGGTTTTACATCAATTTTTTCTGGCCAGTAATACACCAGTCCAGGGAAAGGAACTGGCCCCCCTACCCTGAATGTGTGAAATTCACACGCCTGTGGCTTAGTCCGGGGAGAGCTCTACCCTCACCTATGCAAACCAACCTTCGGGTTGAATCACTGAGTGAGTGAGAATACACCAGTATTGCAGATTTCCAATGGAACAAAAAAATGGTATCTTGGACGAAACGTTCAATTCTACGTGACTCATTAGGGTCAGGATGGCGACTTTTTGCAAACCCCCGCTGGCCGTGGTATCCAGGTCGTTACCCTGTGGGCCTGGAAACCCTAAGGTCACGAGTTCTAATCCCGCCAAGGGCATGGATGTTGTGTTTGTTCAAGGATGAAGACCTTACGTTAGACGGTGGGATATAACCTTAGCAGTTGGAGCACGTAACACTAAAAATATTAAAAAGTTAGCATAGTTCAATACAGCTTCGAAAATTACGACTATGTGCAAAAGAAAGTATGAAATAATGCATAGCTAATATTTATCATTAACTAACGATTAAGTTTTAAGATATTCAAAGATGCATTGATATAAATCTTAACGGATCCGTTACAATATAACAGCTGAAACTTCGTCAAAACGCAAAAAGGCGGCCTAATTAGATTCTCCAGGCAGCATACTACATGCGATGCATAAACTGTAGGATCTGCAACGTTCTTAGAACATTACTCTACAGTATTTTCTTCAGCGGATCCACATAAAGACGACGGCAATAATAATAATATAAATTTTAAATTTACATAACTCTGGTGCTCTCGAATATTTTTTTTGCGTTCTGACAGCCGAAGGAATTTCAATGTATTTAATTGAATATTTGGCGTCGGTGGTTCGAGTACTGGCTCCCCACTCAGAAGGCCCCGACTCGAATTCTGGCAGTGAAATATTTTTCAGCGGTATATCGGTCCCTATTAGTGTACAGGGTAGAGGTCACTTCAATGTTCCGTCCGTCGAACGGGAGTGCTAAACTGTGAGCCACTTGGGGCTTTTCATTAAGAGTATACCAACAACGACACTGTTTCTTTCTATCCTTCCTCCATTCACTGAAATTTCCTCAAGTCCACCAATTTACTCACCTATTCTATAAGGCGCAGATGACCTTAGCTGTTGGTCGCCACATCTGAGTAACTAAAGTATGTATACTATTGAATATCCCCCGTGAGTGTCCTTCACCTTGGGTATGATTTAGGTTTTTTGGCAGAATTCCTTTATGCTGACCCCAAACTATTAAAAGAAAAAACGTAGGTACAAAAGGAAATTAGTATCTATATCGAGAATGAGTAGAATTTCTTCACATCGATATTTTAAACACGAATCGCACTTTTATAGCACATAAATATTGTGAATGCCATTTTAGTATTAAAATAAATAATCTTAAAGTTTTACTTTGTCAAAACGTGCAACACATTTTGTCCCAACCTTCACCACGTCCACATTTAAAAATTTGTTATTTGTGTTTTGCCTGTTGAGGGAAGTTTTTGATAGAAATAAATTCCTCCCGCGACTACTAACTATTAAAACATGTCCTAATGTAGTTCCTACCTGCTATTATTCTACCCAAACTACCCGTTCTCCTCACTCTACCTCGCCTACAGCATTTTTCCTCTATCACGCTCGTCAAACCCTATCGCCCCTTAAAATGTGCTCAACCCAGGCCTTCTTCCTTCTCCTAATTTCCTCAATCAACCTCCTTTTCTCTCCCACCATCTCCCTGGCTCCCAAGTCCGTCTTCCTTCCTGCCAACCTTACTTTTTCCATCCTCCTCCACAACCACATCTCAAAATCCTTGAGTCTATTTTCTTCTTCAGTTTATTCCCACCCTCTCCCTTACTTTTAGTTCTTAAACTTATACGTTGCGACGCTCCATGTAAAATTCTTCCCGAACGATTTCATGACACTTATCTTTAAGGGGAGGTGGTTTAAAGGGTTGGATGAAACACATTTTGCGACCGTCGGCGCGGCGAGAATCTTCGTGAGGAATACCTCGCGGGGCGGTGTTGGAACGAAGGGGGCGGGTGGTTGGAGGGAGAGGGGCGCCGGGTTGAAAAGGGGGACGCTCCCCATCCTGGGGCCGTGCCAATTAGTCGGTCGTGACCAGGGCAGTGAGGCACGGGAACACGTCCAGTCCCACGCTCCCAACGCGTGAGTCGCCAAGGAAACGTAACGACTGGGGATCGGCTTGGTGGGGCGTCTCTCCATTCCGAGGATCCGGGTTCGTTTCCCGGCAGTGGTGGAGACTTTTCGTCGCTATACCGGTCCCCAATCGAGTGCTACAGATACAATGGGTCGGGTTGGTGTTGTGTTTAGAGTACTGGCCGCTAACGCAGAGGTCCCGGGTTCGAATCCTGTCAGTGGCAGATACTTTTCATGGGTAAACTGGCCCCTACTTGAGTGCATTGTGGAGAGTATTTAAGTTAGGCACTCCGTCCGTCACGTGGGACGTTAAGCCGTGGTCCCCTTGGCGCCTTTCAATACGAGCAGACTAATGCCGAAGCCGGGTTTCTCTCCGCCCTTCCTCTCTACCCTGCGATTCCCCACATTGAACCTTTCCACCCGACCTGAATCTATAAGGGCGGACACATACTTGAAAACCATAAATGAGAAGTAATGTAATAAAATGTGTGAAAAATACATCGTTGAAGTTTTTCTTTCAGTATGTTACTTTTCCACAAAGTATCGCCTGACCCGATTCAATTTATTCGGACTTTGGAGGCGGTGAATCAAGGTCGCATATATTTCCCAGCGAAACGTAAGCTTAATCCGAAAGGGGCGCCGCCGTTTTACGCAACACTGCTCTCGATTGAAGTTTCACATTCCCCGACAAGCTCGCTTCTTCTGCTGTTTACGTCGATTATCTCGCAAGTGAAGTGACTTAATGGGTTCGTTTTGAACGAGTCTAATTGGAAGAGCTTCATTGAGAATATTAGCATGGTTTTCTCTGTAGAGCGAGGCTAACAAAGATCTACAGAGACATAAATAAATTCCATGAACTGCAGGGTTGGCTTGCCGAAATAAAACAACTTAGAAAGTACGGAGGTACTGAGTTTCACACACTTCGAAATATTTTTACCTGAAAATTTCTCTATACTCTCTGTGTCCCTAATTTACCAACGAAGTCTTCGCTAGGGTGGACTTCACCCATATTTACATTATAAATAAATACATGGAATACGTTTATCACTGTTGTATTACATTTCTGAGTAAAACCCTATACCGCTCTTCCAGATTTGAGGTCACAAGTTATAAGATTTGGCAGAAAAATCAACCATTAGCACAAAAAGTAAATATCGAAAAGTCATGCCAAAGATTCCCGGGGAGCATTCACAAAAATAACTAACCGAAAAGAAAAGGTGTCTTGGAGGAAGTTCGACTGACTGGAGGTGGAAAAAATAGACATTTATCCACTTAGAACGAGACGGTTGAACATTAAGAGGAGAATCACGCTTAAAATCAAAATTTTTGACAAAGAAAAACTTTCGACTACCTCTGGCACACTGTAAGCGAAAGCAGAACTGTTCAAACTAAGTTAATAATACAGAAAGTATATATCGTGAAAATTCGGAGAACGATAACGAGAATCTTTGACGAGAAATCGTATGGAAATGACTGCAAGGGAAGATCTCGAATGAAATTCTAAGGTGATTAATAAGACTTCGTATGGTCTCACTAACACATTCATTTCACCGCAACCTTGCCGTGCCGCTCACTAAGCAACCATGACAATGATCGAATTGATCGAATTCTAGGTCGGTGAAATAAATTTCTTTTCGTATAGTCTTAGTCATCACGTTAGTAATGCAGTTCCACCGATTGAAGCCTGATACTTTCATATATATTCGACTTAGATACATGCTACGAGTGATGAAAGATACAAAATAGACGGGATTCGATGATAAGAAGAGGCAAACAGAAGGATTGAATAAAGTGCTACACCAAACCAATCTTCGGATTATCTTAGCATTCGTTGATGCTATCAAGAAGGGCTATAAATATCTTTTTAAAAGGAAGAACAAGAGAAAATCCAGGTAGAGAGAAGAGAATGAGTATTTTTAGTGGGATGATAAGAGATAGATAGTTTTCTAACCTTAAGATAGATATATCGACTACATCTACATAATACCCCCTGCAAGCCACCACAAGGGTGTGTGGCAGGGGACTAGAGATGAGGAGGAGGACGATGATTTTATAAAGAGGTCACCCATTAAAAATATGGAACCTGCGTGAAGCCAATATCATCATTGACGGCTGGAGGTAAATAGGGTGGATGTTCAAAAGGATTTTTGACTCGCAGATCGCCAACCAAACTTGTTGCAGCACCCTCTTCTCAATCAAAACTTCAATCTTCGAGCGGATCGAACGTTATATTTTGACAAGGAACACTTCCTCGGAGGTCATCGGTTTCGCCTCCACCTCCCTTCCCCAGAAAGATACGAACCCTTTCCTAGCTACGACACGAGGAGACAGGAGGGGGTAGAGCTCTCGATTTCGGGTCCTTGACCATAAATAGGCGGAGAGGCGCCAGGAAAATGTTCGCTGGTCGCCTTTTCGAGTCAGGACCATCTTGATCTTTCTCTCTCTCGTCTCCACGACCCCGGAGGTCGTGTTGGCGGGAGGGATGGTACCTGAGTCAAGGTGTGCCCATCGTTCCACCCACCGACCCACCCCCAGAGGAGAGACAAGCCCGCAAAATTAGGAAAAAATCAAGTGAAAAACATTTGCGGATCCGTCATCCGGGCGGGGATGTGGGGGAGGGTGGAGAAGGCAAGGATTTGGAAGGTCGCTTCTCGAAGCGAGAGAGAGAGAGAGAAGAAGGCGAGAGGACCCGGATATTTATAGAGAGCGCGACCAATCAGCGCACCTGACGCAGGATATTCGCCTGTGCTCAAAAAGTAATTCCCCTGACGGGAGAAGAGGCTTGAAAGATTAAGGGGACTAAACTTTTAACGAGCGGAAAAAGGTAAGACTGGTCGAAGGCGAAGGAGATATGACAAGCGACCGAGATTTACTCCTCCCTTAATCCTAATCGATCATTCTTGGCGTGGAGAGTTAAAGATAATCCGCAAATGGTAATTGATCATGACAGGAGATAAGTTGCGACACTGATACGGAGGGAGGTGTATCACGGCTCTGAGAACGTGGACTTTGAGGCAAATGGACTGGAATAGACCTGGAGGATCCTTCGAGGGATGACTGTTCATTAAGAGGAGGAAAATATGACGGACCGTAATAAATAAATAGGGAGGGTACGTACAATAGAGGAAAGAGATAAATTTGCGGGAGAAAAAATTCGGTAATGCACGAACAGGTATATGGAACACTCATTAAGAGATTGAGGGGTACTAGTTCATGTAAACAGGGTGGAACAGTATTCGTTCGGAATCGCTTTCTTCTGCATATATCCACATATATTTTGTAAATCTTAATTAGCGATTCACGTTCTGACAACAATATTTTGATGCAAACCGTGGGAAATGCAAAAAGAGTTTCCATCGTTCTTCAAATAGTATGCACGGCCACATGATTTTTAATGATGATGGCTACACTTTAGAAAACACCCCTTTGAGCATAATGTCAATTTTAAATGGAATTTTACAGGTGCCTGGTATTGAAAACGAATCTCTAATTTTAATCCCGAAACGTAGGAAACTCTCACCTTGACAGACTCGATTAAACATAATAGAGTTGATTTCAGATCCCTCAAGTAGGTGAACGACAATTAAGAAAATAATATCACCAATCCTCTAGGCTGACTTTAGACAATCTTGCCTAAAATCAGTATTGAAAATAATAAGCAAAATGTCTTTTGATTACCTTCTGAAAAAAATTAAAGTATTTTGATTAACCTTATCCTTGAGAACGTGCATGTACAAAACGTCTAAAAGAGACTTCATCATTCCGACTAACTAGTGGATGTAAATTAAAGCTCAGTACTCAATACCTACTCTACGAAGCCAATCTACGTAACATATACGTATTACCCTATGAGACATCGCGAGGTTGAGTGGCAGGGAACGAATATCGTATTTCAAATTGTAATTTCTAGCAAGTAATATCCACTCTTCATTACATTTAATCATTTTTCTACAAAATTCATATCAGTCATGTTAAAATACAGAATATAGTGTATTAGAAAATGGCCTGTTCTTTAAAAATACGATGCAAACATGTCAAAAAAGTGAAAAAAATTATCCTTCTTTCTAAATCATGCATAATAAATAGCATTGAACATTTTAAATTTGTTTTTTTTCCAAAATATAAAAATGCTCTGAATAAGTAAATGTTTATATTCCCTTTAAGTGGGGCGGAATTCAAATGTGCACGCGGGCGGCGTTGGGCCTCGGAAAGAACCTGCGTCTGGATATAAGTCTCAAGTCTTATTCTCTCTTGAGAAAGATTCCTCTTTTGTACTGAGTAGCAGGGAAAGTTGTGCGTGGGAAGCCTTTGAAGGTTGAAGGATGGAGGGCGAATGGGAAGTAAGGTAGATTATCGGTTTCCTCTTCGTTTTCTTATTCATTTCCCCCGTTCTTCACTTCCCTGTTCTTCCTGGTACCGTAATTAGCTCCCGATAAATCAAGAGACCCGAATCTCCAAACCACCGAACTTACGGACCGCTTGACAAACGCCGACGTGATCCCTTCCCTTTGCTACGTGATTACACCCATGAGAAAACGTCTGCATCCGCTCGTAAGATAAATAATGGAATGTCGGCGACCGGTGAATTGGGAATCGGTTAGCTTCAGGCCCTAAGGTAAACAAGTACCCTACAGGAACGGCGTTAAATTGTCCCAGTTCCCACGACTCAAGCGCATGATGATGACGGGGAGTATCTAAGTATTCTTACATGCTCACTTATTATTTAATACAAAATATACAAAACTTATCTGTAATAAATTTCAAGAAACGGGTAAGAGGATAAGTATCAGAGATATTCACCGATACAGAAGTTTCCTAGCATACATAAAATTATGAATCACAATAATAATTAAATTGATAGTGCCAGGAGAAACTTGGTGGAATTTGCTTAACATTTTGATTAAATGAAAGGTAAAACTTTGTTAGTGAAAATTAAACTAAAATTTACATAAAGTTATTTGCCAAATTTGGCAAATAAATTTATGTGGAATGGCAAAGTTTTCGCTTTCATTTAATTAAAAAATAATAACAATAGTCATGTACCATTATTCTTAGTATAGGGTACACCATTTAAGGTTAATGAGTTTAGACATTCTCAAAACATTATCTAGCGTTTGCAGCTGCGCTCAAGTCCTCACATATTACGCAATCAAGTACATACATACATATGTGACATTTAAGTGTCATACATGTATGTGTGTGACACACTGTCCAGTATTCGCGAAGAACAAGTTGGCACCACTAGGTATAATGTAGAAACATTTAGGAAGTCTTACAGCTTCAGGCAGGGGATAGCTAAGTACTTTACAAAGGGCCGATGCCAAATTTTGGGAGATACATTGATTGGGAGTTAAAAATTAACGTTTATCATATTACCGTTGTACAGGAAGATAGGCTACGATTAGGGTTTTTTCATTAATGGTTTTCAATTCGAAAATAGCACGTTATGGAAATATCTGTAAACATGAAAGCGAGTTATACATCGGAGTCGACAGAGACAATTTAAAAAATAAGAACGAATAAATTAACAGGAGATATAAAATCCATAAAAACGGAATGTATCACATAAAGTAAAGATTTAAAACTGCCACAACCCTCAGCGTTGTTATAAAAATCCACGCAAATAATAAACTGGCTTGAAATCCCGAAAACGATGACAATCTTGACATGATTACATTCAACTTCTGATGATACGATAACTGTCAGGACTAAATAAATACGACTAAAATCTTTCGCTAAAGAAGTGACCAGCCGGAAGCATACAAAAATTAAGAGCAGCTAGTTCTAGCAAAGAGCCAGCAGCTCAACTAATCAGAGACACTAATTACACCTTCTTGTGGCAGCGGTAAATATAATTACAGCACTGTATTGTTTTTACGGCTGATCTAAGTCCTGTAACATGTAACAAGGTTCCTCCTCCACTAGGTACCCGCATGTTAGGAAAGGATACACGTAGCAAGGGAAACCATAACAGAAAGTAGGCCACGAAATACTATTTGAAAAATAGAAAAAGAGTCCTCGGAGAAAATTTCGGGGCAGCTAGACTAAACGAACGATAACGCCGGCCGGAATACGATGAAAACACTTCCGAAAGTATGAGGGCAGCCCTTGGGAGCAAACGGAACAGGGAGAATAAAGAGGGCAAGCGAGCGGACACGAGACAGCTTGAATAGAAGTAAGCAGAATAGTCGCAGAAATAGACGTCGTGGCCGCTATAAACAGTTCGGGCGAACGTCCTATAAATAACTTGTTTTGTCACGAGGACGGAATCACAGCGGCCGAAAACGCAATTCAAGCATTGGCCCAGGAGTTTTCCAACTATCGGCTTCTGGCGACGCCACGAGGTGACTCAGCGTTCCCTGGGCATAGCTTTCGCACTCAATTATCCCTAGCACTAAGGTGTCGCCATAATAGTTAGTTAAAAGAACATATGAGCTCAGGGATTTGGTAAATTTTCCGGGAATATTGTTGAAAACGAGACACCGCATGGTACAGAAATGGTCCATGCAGCGATGTAATGGGGGGTATGTTGCAAGATCATAAATCGATTTTTCATTTTTTATCATTTTTATCGATTTCTCCTTTGATACGAAAAATAAAGAATCATATCATTACGCATGCATTAATTTGTTGGTTGTTAACATCGGTAGCTGCATGTTGGTATGAGGACGTAAAGCTAACCCAACTACTAACAGCATGTTTTTGCATGTTTGCTTTGCAATTTCTATCTTTTTTAATAGTGAAGTTCTGACTAGTATATTAATACTAATCCTTTTTTATGCATGATATGTAGTGCACGTTTGGTGAGAAATAATCCCCTACAACACGCCGTTATGGTGGCCTGCAGGGTATTATGTAGATGTAGATTTCAGAGCGAGTAAGAAGTGCGACCAATTGACTCGTATCCTTTCGACGATTCAAGTCTCGCTCAATGTAATTAAGTGAATATCACTCCTCCGGTCTGTCAGAAATCATCCTCCATTCCCTAGATTCCCAGAGGGCCCAGTGCAAATACTCGTCAACCCCCAAGGGGGATTCGCTAGAAAATCGTCATTCGGAGGCGGGAGTGAGTATGGGAACGGGATTGGCGAAATCTAATGTTTAATTATATGAGGTGACTGGCATAGAGCTGGAGTTATTGAAGACAGAAGCGCGACAGAGTGGTGTCAATTTATCATTGCGATAATGACTTTTCTATTTCCGAACGCGTCACCCCAGTCTTACCCGCTTGAGACCAGTTGAATCATCGGTGAATCTATATTAATGTATTATATTATGCATTTAGGATTGTGTGCGGATCCCAGAGCTGGACTCAAGCAAGATACTTCGCGAAAATAGGAAGCTAGAGGGTCCGGGAGAGAATGGAAAATGTACGAAGAACGAAAGGGACGAAAAGAAGGAAAGAATGATAAATAGTTGAATGCATATAAAACATATTCATTTAAAATATTTCATTATACCTCCCAGTCGCTTGTAGGTAGAGCATGCACGGACTGGTATTTATGCATTCCATCAAGTTAGTAAGTGAAAATTTTGTTTCTCTTTTGTTTTAAAATGTATACCTGCAAATTGTTCACCACCCTGCCACACCACCCGCCATGGTGGCGGCGGGGTAAATCCCTCGCCGTTAAATCCCAGGGTCGCGGGTTCGAATTCCGACCGGGGAGGTTATTCACTCCAGGGGGCATGGATGTTTATGACGTCTACCCTGTTAATTGGAAGAGAGGACTGAGTCCTAAATTCGCAGGTTAAATAATAAAATAAAAATACCCTGCCACATACCCTTGCGTTGGCTTGCAGGGTATTATGTAGATGCGTAGATAAGATGTTGACCATGGTGGAATGGAAACAAGGTTTGCAGGATTCTGCTGTGCAAAATGATGCATCGCTGCTTATGCATTTTTGTACTGAAGATGTTAAGGTCAAGCACGAAATTCATTAAAGAGATCGAAGGCGTATTTAAGTGATGGAAGTTTGGGGCCACACTTAAAGAAAACCACGAGGTAATTATCCGCTATTTTATTTCAAACCTGTCCAGTTTCGGTGTATTTTTACGTAATCTTCAAGGGGTAATAAGTGGAGCCCACTTATTGATGATCGATCTTGAAGATCATTAAAAACACATGAAAACCGGTTAGGTTTAAAGGAAACGGTGGTAAAATACTAACTGGTGTTCTTAAGTACGGCATGAAATTCATTCCTATCGTCCATTTTAGTGGAATAAAATAAAAAATTGATCTTGCAAAGGTAGAGGGATTATGGATAGACAGCATTACGCAACTGAACATAAGTCCCGGGTACGACGCCGGAGGGCGACAAAGGATATTTCTTCCTAATCCAAATATGGGGAAATTTTCAGCGCATCGACTCTTGAAAAATACTAACCTATTCTACATGGCGTAAATGACCTTACTGGTCAGTCACCAACCCTAATATCAAAAATGTAACAGGCATTTGATAGACTAGTAAATATACGTTCTTTTCTGGAACAAATCGAGACCATAACAACATTACGTCTTCTACACCATTATGCATTCATAAAATATATTTCCCTTAAAATGAAAATATAATCGCATGCATTAGAGTAACACAGACTAAGCAAACAAACAGAGATAAGATTATGATGGTATATTTGTGATGATGTAAGAATCTTTGCATGAACTTTAATGTACACATTAATGGTTCATGTACAAGCATACACGAAATGCTTGTAGTTTCTCTGAAATGTTTCCTTTTATGTTAGATTAAAAGTGTAAATTGTAGTATTTGTACCGCATAATAATTATAGTAATCTCTCATTTATACATTACGGAACGCACGTAAGACATATTTTCAGTGATGATGTTAAAATATTTTGCGGACCCCAACTTACTATGGTAGACTGGACCATAATCATAAAATTAGAGAAATAGACTGCCGAATTGACAGATTCAAAATGTACTTTTTTCCTCGTACTATTAGGGATATGAATAACGGTAAATATATCCAGTACGAGTGTAGCAATGGATAACATTGGTAGCTGCATGTTGGTATAAGGACTTATAGCTAACCCAACTAACGGCATGTTTTTGCATGTATGTTTTGCTATTTTTATTTTTTTTAAATAGCGTAGTTTTGAACAGTAACTATAAGAGTACTGATCCTTTTTTTATGCATGATATGTAGTGCATGTGTGGTGAGAGTTCACCCCCTGCCACACACCTTTATGGTGGCTTGCCGGTATTATGTAGATGTAGATGTAAGGCATGTTTGAGAATTACCCCCTGCCACATACTCTCGAGGTGTCTTATAGGGTAGTAATTAGATAGTAGGGGTCCACGGCTTAACGTACCACCCGACGGATGGAGTACTGGAGCAGAAAGTACCCTCCGCTGAGTAACGCTAGCGAAAAAGTAAAAAACGGGAGCGAGCTAGAGTATTATATATTTTAACGCTCAGGACTAGAATCACGCGGCAGTGCCGAAGTTTACATTAAATAACTCCCCACTCGGGCCGTCGCATGCGCACACCGACCATTCGCATCAACATGCAAATTTATTCCCGCGAGAGTGCACAAATGATCAATTTTCCGCTTGGCAGAGAGCGTTATGTCAACACGCTAACGACACTCGAAGCGCTTTGGACTTGCTTACGTAAACGCGACCCCTCGTGGACGCGGAAATGGGTGAAGGATAACTCTGAAGAAGCCGGCGTGAAGTAATGACATACGCCATCCAGAGAGAAATAATCTCCACATATTATGGAAAATAAAACCTGCTCGAGAGTGAGAGAAATGATACCCGCGCGTAAACGAGAAGAAAGATAGAAAAAAAGAGAAATTTAGTGGGTCCCATAATATTTTTAAATAAAAAAATGCGAAGCAGGGGAAAAGCTACTCGTCGAGGGGTTTATTGCATCACCTCTTAAACTGTCCCTTAAAGCGTCTCGAACCAGTTCGAAGGAATTCATGAAAAGCGATAAAAATGACCACCTCTGGACAAACGTCCAAAAGGGCTCACGGAAAGAGCGTGACATCATCTCGAAATAATACGCTGGATGAGCTCCGAGGCCGTTGAACGCTTACACCGAATTAAGTCCGCGTTTTTCCACGCTACGGAATGAGATAAGCTTCACTAATTGGCGCAGAAAAACTGGAGGGTCATCAAAGAAGGGAAGAAACCATGCAGATCTAAGTCTAGCCTACGTGAGGCAAAGGGCGAGAGGCACTAGCTTCTGATTTTTCTGCTGTACATGGACTTTAAGATTAGAAGATGGAAATAAACTTGGGGCTTTTGAGATGTGAGTGTGAAGAAAGCAAGGTGGGTCGAAAGGAGGAAGAGCGATGAAGTACTGGAGTTGGGAGGAGGGCAAAGGACTCGGGAAATTAGGAGAAGGCAGAAGGTGTGGATGGAGCAGGTAAATAAAGGGCGAGGGTGCTATGAAGGACGTTTTAGAGAGAAGGGGAAGAATGTTAGATAGGCAAAAGGGAAGTGAGAAGAGTAGGTAAGTAGGATAGATTAAAGGGAGATTCGAAATATAGTTAACGGTATCCTACCCAACTTTGTGGAACTGTTTCCTTTAGGGATAAAAGTAACTTTCCACATTTTCCAAAATTTTCCACATTAAAATTTCATTTTAATGTATATGTATGTCAAATTTTAAAGAGTAAGAATCTAAGTTACATTTAATTTCTACAGGGGAGCTAGAAAATACGCGAGGCAGAGGATGTGCATCATGAGACATTTAGGGGTTGTGGGAAGAATTTATTGCCCATTTAGAACTTTCTTCACTAGTAGAAATCTAAAAACCGAACAATACGAGTTCTTTTGACTATATTAATATCGATGCCAACAGGATTTGAAGACTCTTTTACCGATATTTCGGTCAACTGCGTATTCAATAATACAATACGAGTTCTATTCGTAAAGCGAATTCTGAACGCGGTTCTACTAGACCTTTAGGCCTACGGGATGCATGACCTTGCATCCCTTCCAGCCGCGATTCATGCGGGTGAGGAAGAAGATTACAGCATAATATTATAGCATAATATATACAGATTTATATTTCTCGAGCATGTTTTCCTAATGTTATCAGGGAGGTCACGGTCGTCATACAACGACATGGTGGCTGAGTCCATCAATCTCCTTATTGTCACAAGTAAACATGGTCCCCAGTTCCTTTCTAAGCATCTGAATCTCTCTTTCTCTCCTTGTGATAGGTTAACGCCGTCGTTAGAACAGCAATCGTAGTGCATAAACATTTTCAAGTATAAATCTGTGGATCGATATGTATGATAGAAATAAGCTACTTAACACTTTGTAGTTTAACATAACTTTATAAAAGTTTTAAGGAAAAATACGAGCAGTTTCACCCGGTTAGGAAATCCTCAGGCACCTGAGCAATTTACAAAGTTGCTTATTTCTAGAAACCAAGGTCTTTGAAGCCATCATAGATAGGTGGATATTTGGGGAGAGGAAGGAATTCAGGAAAGGAGGTAAGGTGGAGCGAGACCCGGCATCGACACTAGCCTGCCCGTAACGAAAGACGGCCTGGCGATTGACGATGGGTCAATTGTTTAACGTCCAACTTGACGGACGGAGTAATGAACTCAAAGTGCCTTCGACACAGCACTCAATTAGCCGTATACCAATGGAAAAACTCTCTATCTCACCGATGGAATTCGAAACCGGGTCCTAGGGATGGAAACCCAGTACCACCACACCAACTCGATGCTCTTTCCGTATTCAGACAATCTTTCGTTCCACTAAGCCGGTGATACTTTCTCGCAAATCGTCACAGTTTTCTCGCAAATCGTCACAGTTTTCTCTCAAATCTAGAGCATTTAGCATATTTTTGGTATTATACACTTTTCTGACGAACGTTTTCTTTTAAGCCTTCAAAATAGTTGGTAATTCTAAATATGGCCTAAATCGAAGTAAGTATTACAACTTTTTGACGATAAATTACGATTATCCATCCAGTGAACCCAAGTTTTATTTAGCCCCAACCGGAATATTCCTTACAGTTTTCCCATGAAAGATCGAAAAAAGAGATGAAATGAGGGTACTCAACTAGTTACGTCACCCAAAATCGAATCTCATTCATTCTGCCCTCGACGACAGTGCCAATTATTTTCCGATATCACTGGTCGAAACTTTCAACACCATCTTCCCTCCATCAATACCATTAATTCGCGACTGTTTCAGGAAATTTGAATGTCGTTATATACTCGGCGGTCCAAATGTATTTTACGACAATCGTAAACTAACTGGGGAGATTAACACAGCACGGATCGGAAAGAACTCGTTAGTTCTCACCACACCAAGGTCTCGTCTCGAGCGGGCAAGCATGCGACCCATGGTACACAAAATACCCGACGAGTAATTCTTAGCAACGAGACTGCCAATTATCTCGCGAGACATAAAGTACCCGGACGCCTCGCGGCGCGATAAAGAGTCACGTCATCAGCGGATCTTGAGCAAGCAATTGGTATCAGCACATGCGACGTCAATACGACCTCGAGGCGCCGAGGAAGAAATTTATAGCCAATATCCACACTATACCATACCCAAAAACCACCAATGAGTTACGTACAAGACAAACTAGGTACTTCTATCCTCAAATATTAAGATTTTCCTTTGAAAACAGGCTTCAAAATATCTCAAAAAAGTTTAGAATAATAAAAATATAATAAACACTATAACACTAAGAAATATACCGCTATGAATTGATACTGAATTCGTTTATTTCGAACATTAAATCGATAGGATAGAACTAAGAACGATAAGAATAATATTATATAATATAATGAGAATCGATAGATTTTCACCTATCATCACCTATTTTCACCTGCCCACTCTGAGACCAGATTTGTAATGTTTGAGCAACGTCAATTGTCAATTACTGTAGTTTTTTTAGAAGAACTGTGTTAATATGAAGAGTTTAACTGATAGGAGAATCGAGTGGAGAAATACGCCAAACCAATCTTAGGCTTGTTGACTAATGATGAAAGCTAAATAAAAGCGGTTGTCGCATCTCTTAGTAACAAAAAGTATTTCAGTAAAACTTATAATTAAAAGAAAATATATGTTCAATGTTTATGTCATATAATTAAAAAATTATATGGCATAAACATTGAAAGGGGCAGAGAGTCACTACAGTCGTTTTGAATATCGAGAAAAGATCCAAGACATCATAACTGGGGCCTAAATCAATGGCTCACCGGTAAGGACATCATAAAAAAGACGGCCTTCAATCTAGATCTTCAGGAGGCTTGCAGAGAATGCTCTGCATGTTGATGCGATCGGAACAACCTTTTCGTTAAACTTGAACAAAGATAACTTTGAAAAATGATTGATGCGTGGCAGTCAGGAACCACCACAATAACACAGGGCGCATATTTTTATTTACGCCTCGTTTGAAAGGATGTCTTAAGGCGGTGGAACGCGAGTACCTCCTTGCAAAAACTCACGTCTCTTGGAAACGCCCCTTAGGGACACGGAGAGGTAAGCTTAAGCCCAGCGGTTTCAAGGGAAACCGTGATCGGACAAGGAACCAATTTGTCCGGAAGGCGTAAAAACAGACGTGTGGTGTCACGAGTGAGTTTTTTCCGACGTCCCTCATCCCTCTCCTTCCCTTCCTACCTCCACGCAAGAGAGAGAGAGAGAAATGCATTAAAAAACGCCGGCTACACCCACATGCGAAGCGCACGCAATTGGCACCCAACCAAAAATCCTGGAGAGCGCCATCGGGGCGTATCGCACGCGGTTTGTGGGCGTCTCCGGAGGAGTAGGTGGGTGAGGAGGGATGAGGCGGTGGAAAAATAAATACGTAACCCACACGCCAACAGCATATATACATATGTACTTAAACGCAGGCGTGACGTTAAGCAGAGCGAAAGAAGTAAAAAAAAGACGCCCGTAGAAACAATTCGGTGGCAAACGCAACTACTTCAGCGAAAGAACAGGGATTTACGAGAGGAAGCGGTGGCTGAGCGACAGGATTAATTGTGAATTTCCAGATTTATATCAACCAGCGATCTGTAATAGCAATGCCTGAAACTGATCGGCATAGGCGAACGGAAAAAAAATGTTTCACTCCAGAGATGCAGCAATTTGGCGGTACACAATAAGGTCCGGTTTCATAACATACGGTTAATCGATTTTACATCACGAGAACCGTGATGGAGATACTATTCCGTCGTCCACGCACACTTGATTGTAAATTTATTGAAATTTTGACATGTATATTAAACCACTAACTTGGGCTGTACCCACCACACAACCTCCAACTCCCCAAAGTGAACGGTTAACGGTGCCAGAAGTGTCAAAACTGATGATGAAGGTTTTGACACGAAAGAAATAGCCGTACAGAAGGTATCCCCACCGCTAGAAAATCATCGATGCGAGGACCTTGGCCGAGGAATTTTGTGGATCTCCCAACGGCTGATCCTCTCACGTGAAATACACACACACACACCCATTGACTTCCAACATAGCACGCGTGCTCGCCAAACCTATTCCCGGAGGAAGGGGGGAGACATCCGACCATTACTCACTCAGGTAGTCTTCCCAACGGCCGTGATCCCTCAGTCGTCTGCCGGGCGAGCCTGGTGGTCGAAGGAGGGGCGAAGGCGACGGAGGCAGGGGGCTGTAGCCCCTTGGCGGGGCCCTCACTGGCGAGGGCGAGGAGCGCCGGCGGTGTCCAGCCATCGCGGCCATGCTGTCGGCTCGTCGAGACGTGAAACTCACTCCAAGGGCGACAAAGAACACACTGCCCCACGAAGCACGGGCGTGGGGGACAAACTGGAGCTCTTGGGGAGGGGAGCGGGGAACGAGTGAATGGCGGCGGAAGAATTACGCCGAAAAACGGACAGCTGCCGGGGCAGAGGCGACCTCAGAGATATATATTTTTTCCCCCAACACTGGGTTGCCGGGCAGGTGAGAGACTCCGGCGATTGGAAGAAACACTCTCAAGCAGCACAACTCTTCAACGAGTGAGGCGATCCGGCAGAGCGATGTATATATTTTTTTAAATAGCAAACCACACACTCTCCGCGACGAGCTCCGGAAGAGCTACTGCAGTACAAACACTTGTTCCTACGGCAGTGCAACAATCCACGGCACGGAAAACAACCGAAGGACACACCTCAACCCTTTTGTGGATCACACCCGCGAGCGCGGCGATAAACAGTTTCCACGGCGAAGCCGAAACTGGGCGTAACAATCTTCTCAAGCGCTTCTTTTAATCACCCGAGGGAGATATCTCCAGCGACCTCCGGAGCTTAGGGAGGACCAGCACCCACCGCACTTTGGCAACGCTATGGAGATAGAGAGACGGAGATGCGGATGAAAACGAGAGGAGACAAGGAGGAGGGAGAGAGAAAGAGGAAGAGTGAAGGCGGGAGAGATTCGCCGGATCCGTTCCCCAAGGGAGAGACGAGTGGATTGGATGACGGAGGGATCTATCCCTTCACCTCTCGCCCTTCTCGCCGCTTCCAACACTACCACTCCGCCACCACCTACACCGACCGCCTCCTCCACAAACGCCCTACACGACCACCTCTACTTCCCTCCCCTTCCATACCCACTCCACGCAAAGGAAACGACTCTGAACAGAAAGAGAGAGGAGGAAAGGAGGGAGAGGTGCGAGTAGAAACGGCGGGAGATTGAGGGAGACTAAATTAGGGCCACACCGCGCTCACACGCGTGCTACGGGATTGGGAAGAAGGAGGGGTTTAGGGGACGCAACACCCCCGCACCGTACACCAATCAGCTGTTCGCGAGGGGGGTGAAGGGAAGGGGGGAGAAGAGAGAGAGAGAGGGAAAGCGGGGAGGATGCTATTCTCAAACCACGGACGTACGCAACGCGTCGTAGGACTCCCAACCTCCTCCGTTCCCTCCAATTCTTCCCGCTCCCTCTTTTGAGTCGGAACCCCCACTTCCAACACTCACACCCTTCCCGCTCACGGAATGAGCGGGATCCCACAAATGAGCGAAAGGGGAGGGGTGGGTGCGGTGATGTCACGCACCCGGCTCCCGCTCACGTCGAAGCCACTTGCTTCGTCCACTCCGGGCCATCTGACTTCAACCAACGACGACATTGGGAAGATGCGATACACCCTGTTGGTAATTCCTCCGTTCCCTGAAAAAACCCTACACGTAACCAATTACCAACCCAGCCGCAAACGACGCAAATGACCTTAACCTTTTCGCTCTAACGTTGAATTGAATTAAATTGTTATAATGTCCGGGTATGGTGATGCTGTGATACGGCGAAACCCAGGTCGTAGTAAAGTTTATTATTTTTATGGATTTGGCCCGTGTTTTCTTTCAATATTATCATGTTTCGCTTCCACTCCATATTGCCATAATCTTCAGAATCAGTAAAATAGAGATATTGATCCTCTGCATGCTAGTGCAATATGGATTAAATTAGTTCTTTAGTCACACACTTTCACCCCATGCCACATACCTTCGCGGTTGCTCGTAGGGTATTAGGAAGATGTAGCTGTAGCCGCCGGACGTCTGCCTCGAATAGCCTCTGAGAATAGAGAGCACCAAGACAATACGTGGATGCATATATCGCTTTGCGATGTCAACTTTAGAGAACGGGGAAATCGTGGAATTTAAGAATGAAATACAAACAGGCAATTCATCCGAAGTAGTCAAAAAAAGAGTTGGAGAAAAGAGACAGATGAGATCAAAATTTTTAAAGAGTAGACGGAGCAACTTAATCAGCTATATCTTTCGACATGATGGTCTGATGAAAACGACTGTTGAGGGAAAAGTGAGAAGGAATAATGGAAGAAGGCCTTGTATGAGATATATGGAGAAAGTAGCGAAGAATGTAAAGTAAAAGAATTACTAAATATGAAGAGATTAGCTTATAGGGTATTCGAGAGGAGAGCTTTGTCAAAACCACCTTAGAGTCGTTGAACTATGACGATAAGTCACTACCTCACGATATAGCGTGATAAAACTTGGTATCTCACGTCATATAATATTATGAAGAAGTAAAATATCCTAAAGAAGAAAAATAACAGTCGGGCTTTTGAAGTGTAGATTCGGAGGAAGATGCATAATGTGTGATGGATAGAAAGAAGACGGACGAGAAAGTACTTAAAGTGGTGGGTGGCTGGAGTTGCTAGTGCAACCCGGGATGAGCCAGTGTTGGCGGTGGGAACAAATGAATAGTTACAACGGAACTATGATGGTGGATATAGAAGGGAGGATTCTTAAGAACGAAAGCGAGGAAGAGAAGAGACATATTAATTAAAATGATAAGAGATATAAAACCTGGTAATCTAAAGATAGATATAGTGTTAGAAAGATAGCATTCAATAGTGAGGGGATGAAAAGTAAAGCGGAGTAGGGGAACGTACTCCACCAAAACATTCCCTAAAAAGTAGGACACTAATAATACGGGACTGGTCAAAACAATCGATTGACATTGCAATCAATAGGTACATACATGGTTTTGGCTGTCGCCTCTATATACCGTTGTGAAATGACATTGATATCGCATATAGCATTCGATATAGTGTGATATCGCACAATCCAAAGCCGAGAGCTCGGACGGGAGATACCATAGCCGCTCTTTGTTTGAGGCAGACAGTGAGGCCCATATTGCCAGCCTAATCTGTTGACAGAGTGCTGCGATAACAAGGAACGGCGACAATAGGGAGTCATGGGGCTTAATTAACAGAGACCAGGAGAGAATGGGAAGGGGTTTGGGCGTGGGCGACAGGGTGTTGTAGCTGTTGTGGTAAGGAGATGCCAGCTTCAGCTGAAGTCAACTGTCCCATTGCAGATAGGCGAGCGTTTCAGTATAAATACAGAGAATTTTTGGAAGTGGAGGGAGGAGAGAAAACAGGAATTAGCAGTAACCTTATCTCAACGAGAGTCGCCAAGGGGTCTGTAATTTAAAAGTTCCACCTGATGGAAGAAGTTCTGCACTCGAAGTTCACTCAATATAGCACTCGAGTTAGTTATTCCGGGAAAGCAAACGATAGCACAGTTAATTTGCGCCATTTAGGATATATGGGTATTCGGAAGAATGTAGGAATTTTCCAGAGGGTGGCAAGAAACACGGCGTCAGCACTGACACGCTCTTAACGAAAAAGCCCCAAGGGGTCAACGGATTAACGTCCCCTTCGACGAACGGAATACTGAACTTAAAAGTTCCCACTAATAGCACACAAGTGGGGACCGGTGTACAATTGAATGACCGGGAATTGAATCCGGACCCTCAGGTCGGGGAAATTTTTCCAACCACCTTCGATTCCTTAAGAGAAAGAGGGAAGGGGAGTAACGGCCGTAATTTCAAACGGCATTAAGCTGGGTCCGATAGTTCTACGCTGGCAAGAACAAGATGAATTTTATTGTTTTGGGACGCTGAAAGGAGTTTAGAGGTGAGAGAGCATAAGGGCGATAACTGTGGGGCTGTGAGGGACGTCCATGGGGGAGATTTGTGTGCCTCGGTACCCGCGCGGGAGAGATGTCTGAGGTCACAGAGGGCTGAGCCGATACGCGGACGACCGAAGGGCAAGATTAACTCGAGTCGTAGATATAAAGGAACAAAAGCACAGCCATAGGGGTCCGATGATGCGGGAGTCGGATAGTAGTGGCTGTGGATGCAGCACTAGCTTCCCATTCCGGGTCGGTTTACATTCCAGACATTTGCTGATACATTTTACAGTGGGATAATGCGCCCCAACTATGGTCGGAATCGTAGAAAACTAATAAGAAGGCTGGGATAAATCCATTTTATACATTTTACACTAATACAAACGGTACTGTATTAACTAACATACGATATTACCTCTTCATTTAAATTCATACCTTGTGATAATTCACTCCCTACCACACTATTGAGGTAGCTTTCAGTGTACTATGTAATGTAGTTTTCATATACTGGTCAGGGTAGGCTTTGACGGTGTCTCCCAACACTGCTATGTTTTAATAAGCTCTGTGAGTAATGTCCCAAGTTTCCAGTCTCATTCCCAATTAACGACGACATCGGATCCATACAACGCCAAGGCCTGAGAGTCGACCGCACGCATTTAAAAGATACCTAAAAGAAGAAGGAGCACGTACGACGGTTAGAGAAACCTGAAATAGTTGAGGCAGAATATTGGTCGCCGCGATCAAAAAAGGACGAGGTATCAACTCCATAAAGTGCCAACCGACTCACGAGGGCGACACACCTAAAAGAAATTCCCCCCACAGTAGGGAGTCCCTTCAAGGACGACTGGATGTGGAGAAGAAGGGGCGAGACGTACGTCACCGCAGGGGTGGCGAAGGTAACGCCCCCTCGGGATTCGAAGGCACATGCCCTCGCGTGAGAAGCCGGCAGACACGAAACCCACGGAACCAAGAAGAGTGCTCGGGCACTCTTGGACGGCAACACGAAAAGCTCGTTTTCATCCCAAACCATATACTTTTGTTTCATGACCCTTCCAAGGTTAAATGCATATTGACGGTGTGACTTTCCATTTTGTTGGCTGTGATTTTCCGACAGGAGTTAAAAAAAACCGTATCCGCTGCTGGGAAATCGGGGGAAAGGAAAGAATGGGATTTTTCCATCATCCTTTAGTCTAAATGTAAAGAGATAATAGAGGACATGGCGAAGAAAGCTAAAAGGTAAGGACAGACAAGCCATAACGTCGAAAAGATAAAACGGATTCATCAGAACGTAGCTGGTAGAATTAATTGATTGACTGTCTACAATCAGTAACGTAGGTTTTTATGGAGTATCCCCACTATTCTTGCTTTTCAGTAATCTAATTCATCTTGTGTTATAGTCGGTTGCATTATAAAAATAAGGTTAAATAAATAAATGACCAAAGGGTCGATTTATATCTATTTTCCTTCGCACAGTTTAAGGGATTAGAAAAGAAGTTATAAGACCGGATTAGTACAAGTCCATTCAATTAACCTAGCTGTAAGACCACTAAAAGAATAAATTCTCCAAATATCATCCCTCCATACAAGACACTTTATCAGTGACTGAATACACTAACTAATTTAAACAGACAAAATCAACATAAATTTCTGCAACGTGATTACTAATCTTATCATTGCACATAACGCAATGTATTTATGATGAAAAAGCATACAATCTTGAGGCGACTGAAGGATTAACCATTATTTAAACGTTATCATGATCTTGGCAATGGGGGCATCCTAATATCCAGTTCAAAAACCACTATTTACATCTTACAGCTCACACCACAATGAATGAAATCCTAGCCATGAAGTTATGTGGTCGATATGGTATATACTCATCACCCATCATGTGGGCCCAAGCATTCAGTCTGTTTCCGTGACGATTCGTCGACTCGAAAACGGGATTTCCGAGTCGATCGGTCACGGAAACTCGAAAGTTAGCTGATATTCCTCCCCAGACTCGAAATCCGGCAGCGGTAGTGGCAGTGGCAGATTTTTCCGTGGTATACCGATCCGTAATTAAGGTTTGTGCGGAGAGCACTTCAAGTGCAGATCTCCGTCCCTCGGATGGTACGTAAAACGCATTTCATTAAGAGGAAGCTAACGAAAATAGTGAAATAGTGAAGTTTAGACTTGTATATTAAATCTAATTCTTTTTTATGCATGGTATGTAGCGCAAGTTTCGTGAGAATTCACTCCCTGCCACACACCTTTATGGTGGCTGGCAGGGTATTTGTAGATGTAGATGAAAACGCCGAGTTTCTCTCCACCCCTATCTCATCCCTGCCTCCGCTCAATCAACCGCCTATCCTTAACGGTGAATATAGCCATAGTTTTCGTTCGCCTCACTTGATAACAACAACGATAACTGCAATTATTCCTCGCATTACGGTCGATTATCGCGGGGGGGAGGCATACAATGGTCGAATCGGTAAAAGGATCGACCATGACTCTGAGGCTGTTCGAAACAATTCTCAGGGTGACGCTCGCTAATCAGCGGGCCGTAATTGTGCACTCCTCCCAGACCCTGGAAAGTGAAAGGGGACTTGAGGAAAGCGAGAGGAAGGGGGTGAGGGTACGAGGAGGACGTCTGGGGATGACTTTCCGCTCGGTGCACCGGTGGTCGGCTGTTGTCGCGGCTCGAATCCACGCCGGGGGAGGGAGAGTTCGACCGTGATATGCGAACCCGAATGCGGAGGGGATGAAGAGGTGGAGAGAGATGCGGAGGGAAAGATGCGGGAGGACAAAAAACACATACAACATCTAGACAAGGAGGGTGACAAGTTGTTTGAGAGGAAGGGGACGAAGGAGATGAGAAAGCTGATATCGAAGCTGACAATAAAAAAATCAAAATCCTCGCTCTGGGAGGAGTGGTGGGAGAGAGGAAGGAGAAGAGAGGGGGCGAGGTTGCCCCACGAGTGGGGCGAGGGGCAGGAGAGGGCAAAAGGTGGGAGGGGCTCTTCCCGTCAACAGACCACCACCGAACCGAAGGGGACGAGCCGCACCGCAAGACTTAACAGACCGGCGTGACTGCCACGGTGCGGTCGAAATTTCCGACCCCTTTCCCCGGGGTGAGGTTAAAAAGATGGGGTTTTAAAAGGCAGGGGTCGGGGTTTGGGGGGGAACTCTTGATGTGGAGGGAAAAAAAAACCTCTTCCTCCGCGCAAGAAAGGCCAAGCGTGGAAAGGATGTGGCTGTGATGGAGGGAGAGCAAGGGAACGAAAAAGAAGAATTAAAAAGGGTTCGGGGAGTCGAGGCGAGAAAAGAGGTCCGGCGGCGTTGGGTCGAAGGCCCTACCGCAGTCTTTCAACATTACTCCACAAGTTTATGATTGAAAACTTATGATCTAATCATGCACTGCTTGAGGCAATCTCCCTGGACGCATCATCAAAAGCATTCCTGCAACATTGGAGTTTGCGGTCTTTTCTTTGTCCGCCGTTCCATACCCACGTATCTTATCTCTAACTCCCTTTCAAAACTACACGTTCCCTGCATTATATCCCTCTTTAAATCATCATATATTTCATTCAGAGCACAAAGTTTTCCTTCCCTTCGCGTATGCGTAGCATCCTCTCCTCTATCGCTCAACTCAAAATTCTGGAGCCTTCAAAAATTTCAGCCCAAGCCGACCACTGCAGCGACATACGTACGCGCTAGTCTTGTATCCAATTCGAGGGTTTAAATTTAGCTCCCACATTGATGCATATTACGTCTGGTCTAAGGATTACGTCTTGGCTTGATAATGCAATGCAACCTAAGTAGAGGGAACACCTTCAAATATCATTATCAAAACCCATCTCAATGGCGCAAATGACCTTAACTGTGGATCGCCTACCCTTACGACAATAGTGACAACGGGCAGGATTCCTCCAACGCATTCGTCGAGGAATACAGAATTCTTCGGCGATAGAGAAGAGAGACCTCAAAGGAGAAGGCCGGTTGGGAGGAGAGGGAGGGTACGGGGGTGAGCGGCGGAAAAGTGGCTTTCACGGGAACAAAAAACGCCCGGCCACCGTGAGAATTGGGATGAATGAATGGGAAAAGGCCCGCCGGGAAGGCCCGTCTGAGGCCCCAGGAGGGGGTGCGCGCCTCTTAAAAGCCCCGGACGTAAAGATATAAGAGGCAGTTTAGCGTCCGGATTGAAACACCCGACGGGCTAGAGCGATGGGGTGCGACCGAATGGATTGGGAGTCCTGTAAGAGATGGGTGGTGTGAGGCGGCGTGGACGAGAAGAGGGAGATGAAAAGGATGGGGGAGGAAGGAAGTAATTCGAGGTGGAGTGTAAAGGAAAGATTGAAGGGCGACACGGAAAGAAAAAGGACCCTGATGAAATTAGTCTCCATTTCCATTAAGTCGATGTCCCACGGTCAAGTTTGTTACAATTTTTCGATCCATTGTTTCCATCCAATCGCACTTCTCCTGAATTTTTGAGGAAACAAAAAAAGATTTTTCCCTACAGCGCAACGCATTGGTGAAAAATAGACGAAACGATGAAATACGAGAAGTTACAAAACAATGGCAATGGCTGCCACAAGCTAATTTGAATACGACAATGCTAATTTTAGCTATGGAATCGCATATGAATTGAATTAAGTTTAGATAACATCTACATCTACATCTACACGATACCCTGCAAGCCACCGCTAGGGTGTGTGGCAGGGGGTGAAGGTCACCAAGCATGCACTACTAACATGCAAGCAATCAACTAAAGGGTCTCATGCAACTAGATTGTTAGTATATATAGTATTTGAGGGGTTAATACATGCATCATGCACTACAGAATACTCTAAAATATTTCCCCTACCTATCCCTTTCCTATGCTGCCTATTCTGTTCTCTTATAGTACGGGGGAAAAATGCCATTTTGAATCTATCTGTACGACTATCTATCTCTCTAATCTTATTTATCTGGTCGAATCTAGCATAATACGCTGGTGTTTTTAATGTGTGCCTAACATCTTCAGTAAAGCTATGATGATAAGCAAACCCTTCTATTGGTTTCATACCTTAATTCATCTTTTACATACACTCCATAAGCACAATAACTACCTCATACCTCCATTATTTAGTCATTTCTAACTTCAGTAAAACCATGATGTAAGTAAGACCAGTAAAACCAGCAAACCCTTCTATTGGTTTCATACCTTAATTCATCTTTTACATACACTCCATAAGCACAATAACTACCTCATACCTCCATTATTTAATCATTTCTATTTCTGCCGTGGTCGTAACACTCCAATCCAAAGAATAACAATCGAACCACTCTCACATAGCAGATAATGGTATTCATTTTTTGGAATTCTGATTGGCTGGTATCATACATTTGAACTGATTGTAACTCGGGCCGTCAGGATAGAAAGTCAGTATCTATTTTAGCCACGACATCAACCCGACTACACTTACATCTTTGAACATTAAGGCGCAAATGAACTCAGCTGTCGGTCGTTTTCTATGAATAGCCAATTCTAAGCCTGCCATGCCCTGGACAACAGCACTGGCCTAAACTATTATCCATCATACCCATTTCCTCCAGTTATACTACCACGATAATGGCCACGTGCAAAACCATGATTGGTCCTAAGTACCGTCATCCACTCATGAGGAAACATTAAGGTCTTCAACGAATAGTGCTGAGGAGAAAACGACCGGTGGATTAATTTTAGGTTGAACACCCCTCGGCAAACGGACGGTGGACGGAACGATGGAGCAGGGACAGTGTGAATGATACCGTCGCCACGTCAGCGGGTCTATTACGCGGAGGGTTGACGTCGGCCAGCGGTGAGGGATGGGGCGGAGGGAGATAATTGGATGGGGGGAGTGGCAGCCACAAGATGGGGATTGGACGAAGGAACGAATGGCGAGCGTGGGTGGACAATTGCAAATATCCGGCAATGGAGCGGACGGCATTGAGTAGGACTGGTTAAGGCGAAAGGATGTACTCAGTCCCCCAATAGGGGCATGCCACGATATTATTTTAATGCGATTACTCCAGTTTTTGCAATAATTATGATCGCAAGTCATAAATCCTAAGAATGGTTCGACACAGCTCACCTCTCGACTCTCTTATCGGCTAACCTCTTCATACTCACATAATTCTTCGCTTTCATATCATTCACTATTTACTCCATTATCTTATGCGAGATCTTCCTTTTCCATTCTTCCCATTCACTTTTCCCATGACGATTGTCTTCATGAGGCCATCATGTCTCAAGACGTGGCCAATGGGGTCGTTTACCATATTTTTTTAATAGCCGAATCTGATAGAGTTTGTAAAATAAAAAGACACGTATTTTTCCGTTTTTTGATCCGACAATTATTTCCCGAGTTATAAGCGGCGAAAAACTGATGTGTTTAACCCTTTCGCAAAAGTGGGCGTGGTGCAACCTTTGACGTATATTGACTTCGTCGAATCACAACTGAGCCCGCGAAGCTACTTTGCCTTATCGCAATGGGGGGACACAGCTGGCTCGACCAATCTGAGCGATTGCGACAGCATCTGTGCGAGCAGACCTTCCGAGAATCCACCTCCACTCCCTTCCCCTCCCCTGAAAGCAGTCAAGGAAGGAAGGAAAATGACGTCAATGTTATCACAGCAGCATTTTCGATGGGCGTCACCTTTTGCTTATTTTAATTTTTGATTTATGAGTGAATCGTTGTTGTTAGAAGATTAATTTTTTCACTAAAATTCTTTTTTCGTTTCTATCTAACGATTTCGTGTACAAAATTACGAGTTCGGTTCCGAGTAAACGCCCCCATTAAGTTGTCCTGTCCCTTTTTTCAACGTTTTCATCAGACTTCTCTGTTCTCCCACTTTTCCTACGACTTCTCGTTTGTCACTCGGTCCATCCATTTCATCTTTTTTTTAAAGTATTTGCAATGTGTATTTAATATTTTTTCGACATAAGATTCGCTTTGGAAACCCTCACCCGACGCTGATACTGCCATTCAAATACCCAAGAGTCAGATATGCTTTACAGCACACGAGCTTTCTGGTACCTTAGCAAGAACTTGCTCACGTGAATCGTCGATTAACGTTGATAACACCTTAGATATCTAGATTAATCTACCTTGCAAAGATAAGTTTCGACATGCTCAGGAACGTCAAGTATCGAAAAACACCTCCATAAAATACCCTCAGTTAAAATTGACAATACATCGGGGAAATGGAAGAGGATACATGAAATTTCCCTTACTTTTTCCAGACTACAACCTAGTCCAAAACATTAGTGCGGAATCTAATTGTGGACTTGGCGTTTGTGAAAGATGGTGGAAGGACCATAGGGATTGCAAGCACAGTTAAAATTGGTAGCATTATCAAGGAGTATAGGGAGCACATCGGAGAATGCATGTTTCTGCATGAAACCAAAAAATAGCAGTAAGTAACAGTACTCCTTTACGTCTAACTGCAGGGATTCCTTTTTACACATGACACTTTGAGAAAAAATCGTAGAAAAATCAGAGGTATAAAAAGAGGTTTTGTCTTCAAATCATCTTTTTGGAATCCCCGATGGTAGTGGAGCATTAAATAAGCATACATTCTCGAGGAAAGAGAGTATTTCTGAGAGTCTAATAGCGAAACAAAAATGAATGTGACTGGCATCAACGTATGACATTACCTCTGGCATAAAAAGGAACACGAAATACGAAATGATTGGGTTTTAATGTTGCAGTGCGGTACTTTGCGCTGCATTGCATTTTTCGCACGATTCCTTCATTTCAAGATTTCTTTCTGTCTCTCTTTATTACAGCCAAAATGCCTTTCTTATCCTCCATCCATCTGCCTCAGAATAGCATTTACCCTCGATAACAGCATTCAGTATCCCATTGCCCCCGTCCTATTCACCTTCTCTTTCGCCCTTCTTATTTCCGCCGACAACCTTCATTCCACCCTCACCGTGCTCAACACTTCGTCATCCGTCCACCTTTCCGACCATGGCACAACTTTTCAATTCTCCTCCACACCCACGTCTCTAAAATCCCCAATCCATTCTCATAATAATCTTCCCCTAGATTCCAGACACGGCATCACTCGAAATTCAATGTCATTGGTTCTGCGCTCCAGAGTGCGTGGGACACTCCCCTCAACGACCACATGTTCGCTCAGGCGCGCGCGCACGGAGATGACTCCTCGGGAACGGAGATAGGAGTGGAGGCGGGAGGGAGCGATGAGAAATTGAGTAGGTGCGGAGGTAACGCCGGGGTGGGGGCGGGAAATTCCCCGCAAGGAGAACGGAACGATAAGCCCGCCACTCCCTTTCCACAGAACATCCTCTCGAGGAGTCACCCGCGGACGGAACGGGGGGCGCACCCATCTACACCTACTCGATACCCCTGCAAGCCATCGCGAGAGTGTGTGGCAAGGGGTGAAGAACAGCAAGCATGCACTATAGACAAGCAAACAGGCTACTATAGGGTCACAGGCAACTAGTTTGTTAGTATCTACATAGTAATTAAGGGATTGGTAGTTAATACATGCATCATGCACTACAGACTACTCTAAAACATTTCTCCTACCTATCCCTTTGCTATGCTGCCTATTCTGTTCTCTTAAAGTACGGGGGAAAAATGACATTTTGAATCTATCAGTACGACAATCTATCTCTCTAATCTTATTTCATCATCATTAGTCATCAATCCTCAGATTGGTTTGACGCAGCTCTCCACCGAGTTCTTTTATCGGCTAATCTCTTCATATTTATATATTTCTTCTTTTTCAAATCGTTCATTACTTGTTCCATATATCTCACTTGAGACCTTCCTTTGCCATTCTTCCCATCCACTTGTCCTTCAACGATTGTCTTCATCAGGCTTCTCCTTTCTCCCACTCTTCTTAAGACTTCTTCGTTTGTCACTCGGTTAATCCATTTTATCTTCATCATTCTTCTGTAGCACAACATTTCGAATGCTTCCACCCTTCTCCTCTCCGCTGCTGTCATCGTCCATGCCTCACTGCCGTAAAGAAACATGCTCCAGATGTACGTCCTGATGAATTGTTTCCTTACTTCTACGCTTGTATTTTCAATTGTATTGTAAGTAGGCTCTTCTTTTGGCAGAATGCCCTCTTTGCCTGAGCTACTCTACTGACTATTTCTTTCTTGGTTCGTCCGTCGTTGGTTACTCGGCTTCCCAGGTAGCAGAACTCTTTCACCTCTTCCAGTTTTTGCTTTCTTAGTTTAACGTTGGTTTTGGCCTCTTCTCTTTTGCTGCACACCAATATCTTAGTCTTCTTCTTATTTATCTTCAGATGGTATCTGGCCATTGTCCTTTCCTCTTATCTTCCACCAATCAAAAATTTTTATTACGATGAGATTTCACAAACTTAGGCCTGATTTTATAGAATTCTTGAGAAACGCAATTTCAATACTTTTAATTCATTCCCGGGCTTTTACTTTAAATTAGGTTTATTGAAGGGTCTTCTTAATAGTATTTGTATGGAATTTCATATGGTAATGAAATCGTGTTTTTTTAATATTAAATACATAATATTCGAGCGGCTTAAAAGTTCATATTGCTTGGTAGAAAGTTTCTGGCGCTTGCGCTTAACCCATTTTTGGCCTGGACGGATCTTATTTTGACAGAATGCAGCTAAAAGGTGGTTAGATTGAAAAACGGCATTATATTTTGTGACGTCACTCGAACCACTAGTGATCTTCTCACCGCTTTTTCTTCTTCGTTGTGTCGTATCGAAGTGCCAGGAACTCTCAACCGAACTGCACCTTTCGTCGTGTGCACATTTGATACGATGTTTGAGGTGGACTAGCACATCGGGAGGGACAGGAGGCCTGAGGACACTGCCAGGCAGCTGCGCGTACGATAACTATGGCATCATCCGGCAACACAGGCCTCCCATAGACTAGGACATTCTCTCACACGTACACTCACAAGGGGAGGCCACGCGTGGCGTGTCACCGATTTGGCTCTTTTTTGTGCCATGACGCCAGTAAGGTGTGTAATTAAAATCAACGATGCGCATCTCTCGACAATTCTTTTAGGGAAACCGTTTAAAAAAAAGTCTGAAAATCGCGCAGAAGTAGGCAGCCCGCTATTAGAATGAGCTTTTCCCCCCGTACTATAAGAGAACAGAATAGGCAGCATAGGAAAGGGATAGGTAGGGAAAATATTTTAGAGTATTCTGTAGTGCATGATGCATGTATTAACCCCTCAAATACTATAGATACTAACAATCTAGTTGCATGAGACCCTTTAGTTGCTTGCTTGCATGCTAGTAGTGCATGCTTGGTGACCTTCACCCCCTGCCACACACCCTCGCGGTGGCTTGCAGAGTATCGTGTAGATGTAGATGTGGATGAGCTACGACTCAGGGTGGCCCAAGGAATCGGGCAATCAACTCCGCACTAAATTATAAAATGTTTCAATCACATTCTTACTGTATTTTAGCTTAAGGTAATGATATCCTAAACTGAAGTCAATTTTTTAGCAGTTACAAAAGTCATCATTGATTAAAACGTATTGTCTGAGAAGTATAAACTGATTTTGTATTTACGGCCAGCACTAGGTCAATAACGTTGAATATTCAAAAATGTGTTAGGAGGGTTAGGAGCATTCTATTATTATTTCAACTGTTAAAGGTCAAAATAAACATTATCCATAATTGTTTCAGGATCAATTTTACATCGAAACCCCAGGTGAAGCGAAAGAAGTTAATACGAAAAAGACAGTTAGATGCCTCCCCTCGACATGACTGACAAGCCAAAGAAAAGATACCAGCAGAAAATCTAGAGAAACCTTCATTTAGTGACACCGCTATAATGCATGAAAATGTCCGTCAACCTTTGAGTTCTTCGATTATCTTAATCCAGATCGAGTGGCTGCACGTTAGGCTACCGGGTTTCCTACTTCTTCCGGAAATTGTTTTCTTTTTTTACTTTTTTCTCGAAAAATATAGGTGGCAGTTCAGATGCAACTTGGCCTCCAGCCTCAGGGTAACACAATGGCGGGTAGATAGTTCACAGATATTGTACAAACATTTCCAGTTATGTGCAAAACATGGCTTTGCGAGAGTATGAGTCACGAAGGGTGCTCGCGAGTGAGCATGATTTCCTTTGTCTTCCGGACGGTGTGGGGGAGGGGGATAGTTGGGGGCAGGCGTGAGATTTGGGCTTTCGAGAGAGAGAGAGAATGAGGGGGTGAGGGGAGAAGAGGGCACATTGCGAGGGAGGCGGGGACGGTCTCTCCCGTCGTTTCGCCAGCTCCTTCTGGGAGCTCCAAAATAGCCCGGACCGCCTTCCTGGCCTCCTTTTCCAGGGGGGAGGGGACGCCCGAACTTCACCACGGCCACCGGTGGGGTGGAAATGGGCGGGCGGGAGAGTTTGCGGCAGCTGGTGATGGGGAGACTCCGATCCGATTCGCTAGAGGAATCGATTCTTTCATCCCTATTCGCGAAGCTTCCGGCTGGCGACTTCCGCCACATCCGACTTCATCCAGGTACATGTGATCGGCAAGAGTGATAAAACCAGTGTTACATATGGCAAACAGATTATAGGAGAGGTGAAATAGCATTGCCTTCTGGAAGACAGAATAACCAGCGATGGACGAAGCAAGAAAGTAATTTGTATAAAATCGATTGTCGGCAAGTTTACTTGGTGGAATTCAGACATAGTAAAAATAAAAGTGCTTAGTTAATTCCACTATTTATTTTGAATGACTCGACCGGTTTCAACCTTTACAGGTCATCATCAGGAGTCACCTGTCTGTCAGGAATCATCACTCCAAATGATGACCTGTAAAGGTTGAAACCGGTCGAGTCATTGAAATAAATTATGGAATTAACTAAGTACTTTTATTTTTACTAAGTAATTTGTAACATTCTCTCGGACTCAAGATGGTGGAAGTGTTGCATAGTAAAACATAATTTGTTTACGCAGTTTAAAATAATTTATTCACGGCTAGTTTCGTTCATTACATTTTCAAGTGGAAGCATGGAATTTAAAAACATCAAATTTGGAAGTTGACGAACTCTGAGTGAGTTAGCGACAGAAGACGTTCTGAGTTAAGGTTTTATGAGAATTCGAAAAAGAAGACGTGATCGGTCATATGAGACATGCTGGCCTCATAAATATAGTGGTCGAGGGAAAAGTGAATGGAAATAATGACGGAGAAAGGAATGGTATTAGAATACATGTAGTAAGTAGTGCAGAATGTGAAACAAAGTAATAATTTAAATATAAAGACGTTAGTTGGATGGAGGGCTACGCCAAGCAAATCTTAGGATTGATAACGACAGTGATGATGATGACAAATATGATGTCCCATTCGCCATGGAAGGCAGTTAAAGTCTCGATGTTTAGCAATAGAAATTTGCCGACAAATCTTTCGTAAGCAATTAAAAAAATATCAGGACTGAGGTATCTATAAAAGCCTAGCACCCCATAGGTCGCAGGTTTGTATCCCGCACAGGCATGGACGTTGTTTGTGCTACGGTTAATATATTAGACAGTACGATATAATCTTAGCCATTGGAGCACGAAAAACGAAAGTCCTTTTCTAATGAAAATAGAACATTTAAAGAATGGCGAATATGTTTTCTCTCACCTAAGCGCAATAGAAAATTAATAGCGATTACGCGAACGTGAGCGTCAAAATATCAGCGATCTTGTCCCAGTACACGAGTAAGGATCTTAAAAAGCTGATGGGTTAGGCTCGGTGGGTGGGGGAAGGATGTATCATTCCATCTTTTCGGGTAGAAATTTTTCTTTCCGGGGAGGTAAATACTTGGGGGAAAGTCGCTAGCGTGCAAGAGAATGGAATGAGGGTGGTGGAACGGGAAAAATAGCGTGCTGGGGCCACAAATTAATATGCGCCCACGGAAAAAAGTGGGTGTATCCCCTCCCACTGATGACACGGATACTAATTCGATGGGTAATGAGTGGGAGGGGCGGGGGGGGAGAGGAAATCGGCTCGCCCTCCAGGCAACTCCTTGGGCATGACCCAAAAAGTCAACGTGCTCGAGGGACCAGGGAGGAAAATGAGGAGATGGAGGAGGCATCATCACGACCTAGACCCTCGCCGCTTTTCAAAATTCTGAACGCGGGAGTTATGGTAATGAGTTGAAAAAGAATGCGGACGGATCGGGAGGAGGAAGAAAGTCACGGATTCCGTGAGAAAGACGAAGGAGAGCTACGATGTCGATAAATTGAAACTTATAAAATTACTGTATGAAGAGCTCTCGGGATCTCCACCGGGTCAGGAACTTGAAGTTTGCCGACGTTTCGATGTCCGACTCGGCCATCGTCTTCAGGGCTAATGATGTCGAACGAGAATTTGTCCTGCTTATATACCGTTGCTCAGGAGGTCAAGTGACTCCTGATTGGTCCTCGTCAATGCTCTGATTGGTAGTGGGCATCATTAGCCCTGAAGCGATGGCCGAGTCGGACATCGGAACGTCGGCAAACTAAGTTCCTGAGCCGGTGGAGATCCCGAGAGCTCTTCTTACAGTCTATTCGCCGGGAAAGCAACAAATCCTTCTTTATAAAATTACACCGACGTGCTTTGAAAATTTTACAGACGAAAAAAGCTCTTTAGGAATGGGAATCGAACCCCGGGCTTCCGTACCATAATTGTAAATTTGGTGATTTGCCGAAAAAAAGAAGCCGGAGGATAATTTATACTTCAACTTAGCTGCTGGTATTGCTTGACTCTAGTTTTGCCTTATTCTCGAATGCTGGGACGGAAAAAGGTATACATATTACTATCAATCAAATCGCTTCTAATCGTTTATGCTAAGTAATACAGTCAAATCTGTAGATAAGGTGTGTGGGAACGAGTGGCAGCTATTATACTGGATTCCTATTCCGAGAACAGTGTATCTATGACCAGAAGTCGTAGATATTTTTTGTTACTCCGGTTCCTACCTTAGTGCTGTGAGGAAATCACTTTAAGCTCAGGACTCCGTCCGTAGGGTAGGATGTCAGAAGTTTTGATCCCTCAGCACCTTTTGTCAAGAGCAGGCTAATTCCAACGGCGGGTTTTGCGCAATCCTTCCTTTTTCCCCTGGAAAATTCCAACTATACCCACTCCCTAAAATTCACCTGATGTGGTTATAATCACTACTGGAGTGCTCATATCCTAGCTCACCAATAACCTATTGCTATTTTTATCTTTTTTTAAATAGCGTAGTTTTGAACAGTACCTATATGAGTACTGATCCTTTTTTTATGCATGATATGTAGTGCATGTTTGGTGAGAGTTTATCCCCTGCCACACACCTTTATGGTGGCTTGCAGGGTATTATGTAGATGTAGATGTAATCCGGTATTATTACCGGAGGAAAACGTTTTTCTGGGCCGGAATTCGTGGAGATAGGGATGCTGTGCTAATTACATTACTTTCGATCCCGAAATCCCGGTATCGAATCTCGACAGTGGCATATTTTTCGAGGGTAAACCGGTCGCAACTTGAGTGCTGTGTGGAGAGCACTTCTAGGGCAGTACACTGTCCGTCGGAAGGGAAGTTAAACCGTAGACACCTTGGCGCTTTTCGTCACTAGCAGACTAATATCAACGTCGAGTTTCTCTCCACCCTTCCACCGTTCCTCAAAACCAAATCCTATCCCTACCTAATTACCATCCTATTCTAAATAGCGCACATTACCTCAGCTGTTGGCCACATCCCCCAATTAGCTACTGCATCGGTAACATCCCTTTATTTTGCCTCGGGTGATTATTTTTATCTTCTAGAGTGATTCCTTAATTTCACTTCATTGATTAACCCTAATTTTTCGACCAGTTTCACAAGTATTCCAAACCCAAAAAGCAAATAAACCTCGCTCCAAACTTTTTCCTTACGTTGACCTAGTAAAGATTGATCAAAATAAAAGAGTCAACTTGGCAGCTATTGTTTCGACTCAGGCTTTTTTCAATACGATTTCAACAGTAAATCGGTTACCGTCGGGCAAAAAGTGTCTCTTCATTGGAAGCTATTCAAGGGGAAGTGGAATAATCAGAGTTAAAATAATGAAGGTAAAATGGGACGACCGACTAACACACGATGAAGTCCTGAAAACAATAGAAGAAAAGAGAAGTCCGATAAAACTCCAAAGAGAAGACGGGACAACTCAATCAGCCACATCTTGGGATAGGATGGTCTGATGAATTCAATCGTCGAGGGAAATTCGAACGGGAAGAATTGAAAAGGGGGAACTCGTAAGATATGTTTGAATTAAGTAGTGAATTGTGTAAAATAAAAGAATTATATAAGTATGAAGAGACAAAACAAACGGTTTCAGGGGTTAATTTGTGAAACTTTTCCATGATGGAAAATAAAACAAACTTTGCGGATTTCAATGAAATAATTTAATCACGACCCGGGTTTCAACAAAATTTAGCATAAATTGTCGAAACAAGGGTCGTGATTAAATTATTTCAGTGAAATTTGCAAAGATTGTTTTTTTTTCCAAATATGAACAGGTTAAACGATAGGATAATGGAATTGAGAACTGCGTAAAATCAATCTTAGGATTGATAGCTAATGATGATGATAATTGGGAGATAGGACAATCGGTTTCCGGTACGATATTTTAAAATTTCACATAGAATTATTCATAATTTCAACCCAAATCCCTTTTCCGGCGTAGCTTTCGGATTCTCAAACAATCATGGATGCCATGAAATTTCAGAAGTCGCATTTATCCGAAGTAGTCGAGAGGTATTACACCAGCGAGAATCCAAAACTTTCCGCGAAGATGCTGACGTGTCGCTTTTTCAAGATCATGCGAAGAAGACGTACACTTACCATCAAGGCGTCCACGCCACCATAACATATAACTAGGCCCGATTTCAACGCATTCAGAGCATAATTTTGGGGAATTAAAGCATAAGATGATGATGAATCGACCAAATGCATAACTGGGACGGCCTTCTTGGACTCGATAAAGACAGGTCTGGTGAAACTTGAACAAGACGAGAGGGAAACACTGTTCTGGCAATTGGTCGCGCTCCGCGGAACATTAAAACCGGGTCCGAGTTCGTTCAGGCATTATAAATGAGCGAAGTGCCATTAATCACCGAAGCAACCAAAATAAAAAATTGTACTAAAGGCGGTATATACGACGATGAGGGGATTGGTCGGGTGAGGCGGCTGGAGTATCCAGAATGCCGCGGTTTGATTCGAGCTACAAGCACATTTTTGGTGCACAATTGGTCCTATTGGAGTATTGTGTGAAGGAGACTTCATATTCTGTACCCTGTCCGTCGGCGGGGATATCAAACCGTGGACTCCTACACAACTTCGTAAGACAGCCATCGAGTTGAATGGGAAGATTTGTGAAAGAATGTTTCAAATGAATCATCAGGAGCAAGTGGTGAGTGTTATGTTATCGTTAAGGCCGTTAAGGGTTCAAATGAATACACGCATCTACCGTGCTAGTCATGGGCTATGTGTGTCGGCGAGAGCGTCCGTTCCCCCCAATGCATATCGACATGTCGATATTATCGATACGTTGACATGCCTTCGCTCCAGCCGACCCAACATCCCCCTTCTTTTAATTGTATTCATTACGACAAATACATATAAGTAGAGACATAATAATGACTCCCAATATACATTAATTAAATACATAGTCCTTGTGCCATACAACCCAACAGTGAGGAACGTAAAACAGAAATTCAACGACAAATATTACATGATTTCATTTGGAGTAGAGATGTGCGTCAAAAATACATGAGGGCTGAAAACCGAAGATGATGATTCCGAATGGTGGATGGGAATTATAACTGATAATGAGATACCCGACCATTAACTTCTCTTAATTTTTCACACAAGGAGTTCAATTCACTCTAACAACGTATATTCACTGTAATTAACGGTGAAAGTAACGCAATCAATTAAAACAAATCCCCACGCCATTAGTCGTAGTTACTGATTATTTAGTTGCTCAACCCAGGTGCCGAAACAACACCAACTTTTGTAATTACGCAGTATTAGCTATAAGTTCGCCAAGTACAACATTTGGTAATGATTAACTCCGAGCCACTCCATCGAGTTGGCCCTTAGGGTCCTTTTGTGAAGTATATGCAGAATAAGGGAAAGGAATACCCAGAGAAATACGCAATAGTCGTTGAGTATTAGTACTTATTCGGGACGACGACAGCTGAGGTCATTTTCGCAGTTTAGGATACTTTTGGTATTAGCCTACTCTTAATGAAAGATGCCAATGGTTCAAGTGGTCAACGTCCCAATAAGGCCATTCTCACCGCCAAGATTTTGGCTTCCAACTTTATCAGTGGTTTACATTCTGCCCCCAACAATTATAGGCTCCTTAAATCGGAAAGGAAGGTTCGGAGAAACTCTGCGACAGCATTAGCCAGCTCACAACGAAGGACGCCAAGGTTTCACGTCCTATTCAACGGACGGAGTATTGAACTCACATTAATCGTCCCACAGCACCCACAGCATCAGCTTGGATTTGAACCCGGCCTCTTGGGATGAAAATTCTTGCCAACACACCAATACAATCCCCAATACCAGTCGAGTTTATCATTGCAGCCAACTGTATCCAAAATACTTGCCACTGGTTCATTGCCTTGAACCTAGCTTTCATCGCGGTGCACAATGATGCATGTCCTTGTTGAGTGATATTAACGGGGAGAAGGACAAAGAGAACGAAGTCTTCCAATACAATTGTCCAAGCGAGCGCTGAAGATAAGATACGACAGGGAACAACAACGGACGGAGGGAGATGAAAGCGGGAAAATATGAAGCCAATAAACCGGAAACAAGGTCCGTCTGAGAAGATCAAACGAAGCGAGGAACACGGGGAATAAAACATCTGAGGCTTAGACCAACCGGAACATGACGTGAAAAAATAAAATAGCGAAACAATTCTTAAAAGGGAACTCTTATGGCTTTGTTCGAAACGAAAAAAAGTAAATATATATATATATATATAATTAAATGGAAACAAAAAGGGGAAATAAAAGAGGTGGAAGCTGACCGAGTGAACGAGAATAGAAAACCAAGGGGGAGGAACGAAGCTAAAAGGAGAACGGAGCAGAATGGAGACTTAAAACGAAACACTACACAGAGGCAAGGGTGTGGTAAAGATTTTCATAAGGTAACCATGCCTTTTCACGCGCCACCCCTGATTAATCATAAACGTTTTGAACGTGAGTCACTGTATTACGGTATTATTAGTCACGGGTACTCCATAGCCTTGAAAAATGATCGTCGAAAGGTGACCATGGCTAATTTCAAGATAGACACGACAGCGATATTTGCGTAGCCCTAAGTGCAATAAAGTATCCGTGCTTCGAAGCGTAATGAGTGACACCTTATTAGGTAAATACATATTTCTAAATGTCATAATGAAGTGTCTTACCCAAGGTGGTTTTTATTACGAAGCGACTTCAACTAAAAAGACTAATGCGTTCAAAAATTATCATTTTCAGTAGTCATCAATCATTAGATTGGACGCATCAACCAACTCATTATATTTACATAACCATTGTCGTTAATAACTTTCACTAATTGCTCCATAATGCTAATATGAGACCTTACTTGGTCATTCTTTCCAGTTATTTTCTCCTCTTAAGTGCTTCATGGAGCTAACTGAATTTCTTAATTATCAATTCTTAAAGGAGCAACGCGAAGAAATGTCCATAACAGAATTTTTGCCTCAAGCCAAATGGATCTAAGAGGAAGACCTAGAACTCTCTAACTACTAGTGACTTCCGCACAATTAAATAAATGTATGCATGTCAGGTGTTTTCGTTGTAGCTGAAGGTTCAACCACTACCTTTCTTTACATCAATCATTTTAAGAAGGTAATTATCCGACCATAGTACATTTATTGATTTTAAACTAACAAGTAAAGTGCAAAGGGACATACAGTCGCATTTTCCAATTCTATCCAATGTTGAAAAGTGAACTTGATTGGCAGAGTGGCCGGCCGCAGTGATCTGATTATCCTAGGGCATGAATACAAAAGAAGATGGTATTAACTCTTGATATTGACCTAAAGAGGTCGAAACTGGTAGAGAAACTTATGAAACGTGTGGAATATAACAAAGTGTATTTTTTTGACATTATGACCAAATTCCACCAAGTAAACTTGCCCACTATTGGTTTTATATTTCGTCATCATCAGTCCACAATCCTTAAACTTAATCCTTAAACACAGCGTTCCGATCTATTCTCCTATCAGCAAACCTCTTCATATTTACGTAATTCTTCTCTTTTAGATTTTATAGTTAGAGCACCTTAAAACCTAATTGTACTTCCACTGGTAATGATTGTGAATGTAAATATAGGTCCAAAAGCAAAGGCTGAAACAAACGCAAAGCCGTTTCTTCGACAATACTACGACAATATTAGGTTTCTAAGGCCCCATTCTATACCTGCGCGACCACGCGCAAAGACCTCGCTCATAGGAAGAAGGGCTGACGCTTTGAAGGACCCGAGGCGGCAGGCGCAAGCGTGATTTAAGCCACCGAAGGCAGAAAGCCCTCGGACAAGCGCGCGTGAATGGCGATGGGCTATGATGATGAATGGACGGCGAGCGGCAAGGGAACACGACGCGCTCGGGGAAACGCGGCTCCTTTCAACGATCGGAAAGGACCCGTACACGAAGGACAAATGGATCCGGCGGGTGCTAAGTCAAGGAGACAGGGGATGCGGCGAGACGCACGACAATAAAGGATAGGGGAGTCACGAAAGGGATATGCGCAGGAGAGAGGAGGGAAGAAAGAGAGAAAGCAAAAGAGGGAAGGAGGGATTCGTATGCATAGGGGCTATTCAGGAAGTACTCGAATAGGTCAAAATCACGATAAGGCCACGTCGTCACATTGCTCGCGAAGGGAGGAAGTTGCCGGAGGGAATTCGAGGGTGCAGTATCCGTGGGAGGAAGAGGAAAAAATAAAGGGTATGGGGAGTGTGTAAGGAAGAGGCGAAGCGTAAAATGCCAAGCGAGCGGGGGAGAGAGAGAGGTAGGGGAAAGGATAGCCTTTGAGGAAAATATGATGAGAGGCGGCACGTGTGCCGAGGAGAAGGATGAGTGAAGTAAGGGAAGGTGGTGTTTAAGTAGGGCAAGCAATGCAGAAATAGCCCAACAAAGCCGATCTCTGATCGGCACTACGCAAATCAATAGCACTCTCAACGAATCGCGACCTTGTAAATCTGCCTTCGGTATCCGCCGAGGCTCAGAAAGCCGCATGTTGAATACCCAAGATTTTGCCTACACAGAGTCCTTCCCGAATAAGTTCCCAATGGGAGCGTTTGTAACCGACACCACAAAGGAGTTAACTAGGAGGGCCTTTGAGGGCGGAAATGACTCCTTTGATAAATTATCCGCCAGGGTTTATTGGGAATTTGAGGGAGTTGCAATCAAATTAGCCGAAAGAAAAACAAATGGTTGTCATTCCAACTGGGAGTATTACCGGAATAAAATAACCAAATAAATCTTACCACACAAAATCCATCCCGAATGATTGTAATTGGGAACAGGTCACATCTAGATTCATTTTATCTAAATGTGACCCACCTCTTCGCGATTATTTCAAGGAAGCATGGCACGGGAAAGGATAGGACCTGCACGATAGTCAAGAACGCGAGTATGATTTGAATAGGCATACGAACAGAAACAAAACAAAACCGCTGGACTCGTCGGTGGGGTGAATCTCACCGAGTACACTAAAACCCGAGGGCATAATTACACACATGTGCAGGAGAACTATTTCCTCTCTCTGTGCCGCTGATTTCCCCAGAAGAATGTAATCATCATAAAATCACGTGACTTGTGTTTAGCGTGGCGTAATCAAAGAGGTTTCCCCAGGATTTGAACCTGGGACCTACCGGGGCAGTAGCCCAATGCTCTTCCCACTGGGCTACCGCGCCAAAGGGGGAAGAATAAATCAGGAACGAAATTTTCGCGGGCGTAGGGAGAAAGGAATAAGAGAAATTACCACGTCTTCCACGGTAAAATCCTCACACTTTTCGGCTGATGGGATGAATGGACCCACTGTATGCCAACCGAAGACACAAGAGCACCAACGAGCACAAAGATAACGAAGGTATCACCAGGAGTAGACCACACGGGGAAGGCTTGCCACACAGGAGGAGGAGAAACTCGCGGATATGACGGCAGTACCAATGCTCTCGCTTCCTTCCTCACTTCGAGAGGAAGGGAGACACACTTCGCGCTCACTCCTTCGACACCTCCCGAGCCACCAGTCGAAGCAAAAAATAAACCGACTCGCACCGATTCACTCGATGTATCGCTTCGGCGCACCAACTCGTCGCTCACAACTGGATGAACACGGTGGAATACGATTTCGACACCTAGATGAGCTTTGTCTTTTTTCTTCTCTCCCTCGTTCAAAAGCTTGTAGATGAAAGGGGAGGGGACAGATATAGAGAATCACACGCAATTTCCGCGGCGGGGTGGGACCGAGGTGTGGACAGCTGAGCGGTGTCCTTTGTGGGAAGGTTAACGTTGCTTAATTGACGCAGGAAGCCGGAGGCGTGCCCGGTGTTCCTCCCCGGGTTAGAAGACAATGGATCCGTGAGCGGGTCACGTGACGAAACCACCTCCGACGGGGGCGCCACCCACGCTCTCAAGCAACCGCAAGTTTGAGGAGAGAGCGGTAGCCTTGCGACGGGGCGACAACGGCCCTGGGCGACGCAATGGAGGAATGAAAAAACAAAGACGTGTGCAAAAAACCACTAGTCCGAAAAAGGATGATGAACTCCACTATCCGTGACTTGGCGGCGGACCGTCTTCCACGCACGACTCCCACGCAGTCACCTGGATCACTAGTGGGGAGAAACACAGCGGGGTTGGTTGTTTACGCGTCCCGGTGGGCTCCTTTGATCGCGGCCAAGGAGGCTAGATAAGACGACACGGCGGGATCGGGGAATAAAAGCACCTGTACACCAAACGAGACCAACCCACGCACCGAAATAAAACTCTACTCTTCAGATAAGGACAGTGTATTGGACTAGGACGTCGAGGATCCAAGCAGATCAGCGCTCAGATACGCGGGAAGGCGCTGGTTTGACAGCCGCGGCGCGTCCGAAACAGCGGCGAAGCGCGGAAGGGCGCGAATTTCGGCTGGCGACTAAAAACGTGGTACCTTGCTAAACAAGGGTTCGCTTACGGCGTGGACGACACTCGGCGATCTTCCAGGTTTGGCGAACCAAAACTTTTCCACTGTCCTAAAGTTCCGTTGGGTTGGAAACTTATTCTTTCCTTCCTGGAAGTATCTATTAAGGGTTTTGGCCGTTCGGGTAAGGGCTCAGCACACGACGGATAGGAGCGGGTGAAAGACCAAAGCACACCTTCAGCCGGTCGAGGGCATACTGCGCAGGAGTTCTCGCAAGGGCGGAGGGGATTGAGCCTCCCCACTCCTCTCGCTATCTCTCTCCTCGCTCACTCCCTCTCTCACCTCCCCGACAAACCAACCCACCCACCCATCCCCGGCCACCGTCGAGTGGGACGAGCAACAAACAGGTGCCGCACCCATGGACCACGCGCTCTAAGCCCCCGTATCATTACCCAAACGGGACAGGGGACTCGCGCGCCGACCGTGGAGGCGTGGGAGGGTGGGGTTCGGTTCGGCGGTGCTCCCGAAGGGAGGGAGGGGGGGTCGATGAGGGACATACGGGGGGGGGGGAGGGGGGAGAGGGAGGGAAATGAAAACAGTGGAGGAGGAGGCGCCTTAACCACTTCCCATGCGATCATATCCGATTTCATTTTTCATTCCTCCTCACTGCCCCCGTTCCCTCGCCCGAGCGAGAATGCACGCTCTCTCCAAGCGAGGGAATGATGGGTTAAGGCTCCGGGACCGGTAGCTGGGGATGCGAATTTTTAAATCGCCTCGCAATGAGCTCAAATAAAATTGTTAATATTCATATTTCACTCTTAATCAATTTCATCATCGTTAAATTTGAAAATAGACTTAGGCCTCTTGGGATGGATGATGGAGAAGACAAGGCTAGCAGATAGGAGGACGAATGTGGAAGAGCTGGAGATGAAGGAGGAAAGGGAATTGATTGAGGAAATTATGAGAAGTCAGAGGGAGTGGATGCAGCAGGTGTTGAAACGTGAAGTTGTTTTTAAGTATGTGATAGAGGGAAGAATGATGGGTAGATTGGCTAGAGGGAGGTGATGAACGGGTAGTTAAGACAGAATAATGGCCGATATAAAGTATGCGGAGCTGAAGAAGGACTTCACGTAAGAAAAAGAAGTTGTGGGAATAATTTAATGTCCATCAAAATATACATTAACCAGCAGTACACTAATAATAATGAAATTTTAATGGAATAATACCAATCCGCTATACGGATACGCTATCGGGGGAAATTTATAAATCTCCTTTCCACTTTGAACATCTCTATCCCTAAAATATTTATCCAATAACATAACAATATTTTATAAACACAAAAGCATACTTACTGCCTCTAATGCATATCCCTCATTCTAATCCCTACGCTTTTCCAAAGCTATCCTGGATCCCATCGACCTTTACTTCTCGTTCTACCCACATACTGCTCCGTTCTGATTTTGTACAACTTCCTCTTGCATCAAACTATACCACATCATGTCTTCTTTGGTGTTCATCATATTGTCTTCATACTTATTCATACTTGCATCTCATGATCCTCCAATAAACCACCATTATTTTATCAGCTCATTGCCACAAAAAAGTATGTACTCCGTTGAATAAAAAACTTTATATATATTCCACACTTTGTTTAATAGTTCTTCCAATTAAATTCAATTGAACATTAAGTGTGGAATATACAGAGTATTTTATTTAATTGAGGATGAATTTCCACAAAGTTGAGCCTAAAACCACAGAGTATGGGTACTCCTGCGGCAAGCGTCACTCCAAGCACAAGACATTGGATAACTAGAAAATGTTCATGCTCAGTATCACCCATACTTAGAATAAATAAATAATGAAATAGGAGAATTAGTAACAGGTAAAAATTAGTTGATAATGTAAAACAACCTATCCTATCTGTTTTGGTTATAGAATGATTTCCAGACAAGACGTTCAGGGGAAGAATTTCGGGATGATTCTTTAAAATTTCAGGATTGGATGTATGAGTACATCTTGGCCGGTCTCTCATCCTGATGATACACTATACCTGATGAAGTCATAACCGACAAAACCTGTTGTGCAATCCTAGTATTCACAATAAATTGTGTGAAAATTCATCACGACGCGCTTATAGATCCAACCATTGAAATATTCCACAACGTGAGATCTTCATTATTTGGTTATCTTACCAACCGAACTGAAAAAAGAAGGCAATACTCTGCGATTCAGCTATTTTATGTGCTGGTGACACCAGGGGAGAAAGAAATAAACTCCACTGTTTATGAGCTTTACTTGCGACATGCTTTGTCTCTAAGCATCATCTCCTGCCAAGAAGCATTGATTCGTCAGCTCTTAAATACACTTCAGGGTCAGGTGGAGGCGGAGGAAAAACACGAGGAGTAGGGGAGGAGATTTTGTTTCGGAAATGAAATGGGTCCAGGCAGGGTACTTGGTCGATACTGCTGGAGAGAGATGGGGGAAGACGGACAACAGAGCGGGAGCATGAAAGTCACGTAGCACCAGAAAGTCGTTTGGCTTGGGCTGGGTGGGAACGAATTGACGTTATGTTATCGAATAAAGTAGGAAGCGTGCGGAGGAAAGGTAGGGAAACTTCAGTCCACAAAGGTGAGCAATAGCTACTCATGAGACCATGGTCAAGTATCCAACCAATAGAGGCCGGTGCGTGAACTAATTGACTTCTATTCCTCACCTATACATCCTTCCTAACAAATCCACATCTTTAACGTATGTCACGTTAAAGCTCGTTTTAAATTAGCTCGAAGATACGATACTCTCAACATGTTTCCAAAAGTTGATTGGAAAATAGTCAACCACTTCATAGCCAATCAGAGGAACACGGAAAGTCAACGTCAAATATCGAAGCAAAACACCTTCGACCACCAACGACTTCAAGACGCTGACAGGACCATCAGAGAAAATGTCGCCTTTTACGCCAACTTACGAGTTCTTTCTCTCCAGATCACGATGTGGTGGCGCGCTATGCCTACTAGCATACAACGGAATATCAGGAACGCCAGAAAGGTGTGGAGCATGGGAGAGCAAAAATTAGTCCAATCATTTCTATGTTGGCAAATAGAGTGCTGAAAGCTCGACTCAAACCTTAAGATAGTCGAGTACTTTGCAGGACGTGTTCTGAATGGGTTCGGAACCTAATCAGCCGGAGCTCAATACGATGACGCGCAAAGGACGTGGTCAAAATAGCGATATTCATATTCCAATAATAGGTAACATGTGATCAGGATGCAATATTCCTAAGGCAATCTTTGAGACACATCATGGATGGGACAACTCATCGTTCTATTATCAAATCCGTACTTAAGGGGTTCAAAATAGACGGGTCCACGACCCATTGGGGATTGCGAACGACGCTATAGAGATCGCTGGGGAGTGAGGAATAGTCGTAATAGCAACTACAATATCGACAACTATTTACAATGTCTTCTAATCTGCCATATCTTGAGACATGATGGTCTCATGAAGACTTTCGTCGACGGAAAAGTGAATTGTAAGGACAAAAAGAGAAAGGCCTCGTATGACATAGATGGAGCAATTAAAAGCATAAATGTAAACGATAAGAAATTATAAACGTGAAGAGGTTAGCCGAAAAAAGAATCGGGCGGAGAGCTACGCCAAACAAATCTCAGAATTGATGGCTAGTAATGATAAAATACAATGCTTAGAATCCGCGAGTGACTGTCATCTTTAATTTTGGCGACGCGAACAATATAACGCTGAGTAACCCTGCCATACGCCCTTCGCCACGACGAATGCAAATCATGCCTTCCAATTGCGTAGCAACGGCAATGATTCTCTCGAGCCTATCGCTCAAGATTTTCAGTCATGACCGCGCTGCGTGACGGAGGTCAAGGCTGATGGAGTCGCTGGGCAGGATGCTTTCCTATGACCTACAATCAATCGCGGGGAAATGATAAGTGACTACCATTATCTCAGGACGGGCGTTCAAAATACTCCGGCCGACCCAGATTTCAGGTCAGAAAAGGACTACTGACTGAACACTCATTGTAAAGCAAATCTTAAGAGTTGAAAATAAACAGTACACAAAATATAATTCATTACAACATTTCCACAGATACAGTTGTTGTAAAAAATAGTCCTAAACATCTCATTAACTCATAAAATAAAAAAGTAGCGAAAGACGTTGCCCAGAGGATATTATGAAAATATCAAACGTTGAGAATCGGAAAACAGCAGTAATAAACACAAAATCAATAACTAATACACAAGATGGTGTTTGGAATTATAAATTAAAGCATATTAATGCATGTAAGCAGTATGGCCCATGAAAAAAGTTATATTTCTTCGTAGATACTGAGTATTTACCTGCATATATCTGTTGGATAGAAAAGTAAGTCATTCCTCTAATTAAGCAGCACTGTCTCTATTAGTGCAGGTACGTAGTGCATGTTTGGTGATAAAAACCCCAGACGTGGCTTAAGTGTTTACATAAAAGTTAGCTAGGGGGCATGGTGCGTCTCAGAGCTCGAACTTTTCAACCGAATCCAATTCGGTAAGGCAATATTTTTTCACTCAACTTCCTCCTATTTTAGGCCTCTCTTTATCGATATTTGAAGGCGGGAGGATGATTTGAATGTATATTTACCTAACCGTTTCAATGTGCATCGTCGCGGTCAAGTCCATTACTCCGTTCGCGATAACACTCACCACAACATCGACGCAATCATAGTTAACGCCTCACATAGGTGTTAAAGTCCGCGAGATATGACGAGAGTCATTTTCGCTATCGCGGGTGGCAAAGCCAGAACGAATTCCCAGAATTCTCCGAGGAACAGTTCCGATTCAAGCCGATAATCTCGATGGGGCTGAATGAGCGCGATGCTTGCTCCAATTTATGACGCCGAGGATTTGCTAAATGAGCGGCACCTGTTTGCGCACGAACGTATTTGCTCCGCTGTTCTAATATCCACTTCTCTTATCATCATCGAGGCGGCTCAGGGAGGGGACCCAAGATTTTCCTTCTCATTCGCATCTCTTCGGCGGGGATTGATCGAGTTTCATTGAAGCAGTTTTGACTCGTTATCGGGCTCCCGAGTGTTCGAATGCTTTGATGTACACCCGATGATGGGCAGCTCAATAGCAAACACGGGACCGAGGGAGTGAAAACCAAACATCCTTCGCAGTTGATAGAAGTCACCTTCGGTCGACTTCTCTCGGGGAAATGTAGAGAAGCAACTGCATGTACGTCGTGCATTCTCGTTGATTATTCACCCCCTGAAAAAAACTTTCCACGTACTCAATAGAAGTATATGTGGGTGATGACTATCTCCTCGCAAAGTTTCACGTACTTGAAAAAACCGTGGGAGTCATGTAACAGTTGCAAATGGAAATAAGCGATCGTCACAATTTCAAGTGTCATTTATTTCGTCAATTGTTTTTCAATATGAATGGGGGCGCACGTTGTAATTTCTGCCCTCCCTTCGCGATGACGGGTTCAAATACCGGATTTTATTTTTTCGTTGATAGGTATACCGTTCTGTACTTGACTTCTGTGTGAGGAGCAGATCGAGTTCAATACTCTATCCCACACATTAAACAGTGGGCCCCTTGGCGCCTTTCATTAAGAGCTAGCTAATACGGACGCTGGGTTTCTCTCCACCCTTTAACCGTTCCCTAAAATATTCCTACCTCTACCAAATTACTCATCTACAATAAGTGGCGCAAATAACCTTGGCTGTCGTTCGCCTACACCGAATAGCTAGTACTGAATTTAATTTTTATCTGCAGCTCTCAATTCTTACCTACTTGTGGCTGGCCTAGTTCACTTACACTCTGATTCTTCTTTCCTAAATATCGGTCAGGGTACATTTCAGCAGAGCATACACACTCGAATTTTACCACTTTTAAAGTCTCTTTTTTTCGTTCCATGTGAAATAGGATAATCAACAAGATCACATACAATTTAGCATAAATATATCCTTTTTTTCCGAAACCGCGTTCATGTATCCATCGCCTCCTCGGAGAAGAAACATAATCAAAATTTACGTGAAATATTTCCTTAATACAGGCAAAGGATAGAGAGGAAAATAATAAGAAACTGTTCCACCTATCGTACTGACAGCGTCTCCACAGTGACGCGGCTGTACCCTGTGGGGCGACCTATCGAGTGTCACTTGTGGCCCTACGTGTAACTTGTGGCAGGCAACGGAAAACCACCTCAATATTTTTCCGAAACTGATACACATATACATGTAATTTGTGTATGATGGACTTCATTTGATAGATATGGGTCGAGGGAGGAGTCCATTAAAACATGCCTAGGAAGCTAGCGAGCAACGCAGTTGACTTTCGTCACTTTGGTTTACAAATATCAGACACCTTAAATGAAGCCTGGATGAGGGCATCGGGAAAAAAATGCGGGGTCGTCCGGGCCAGTGATGTTTGCGTGGGCCGTACGTGATGCGACTCTCAATCAGTGAGTACCAGTAGCGTCCGTCGTCGGAGCTCATGCAAAGGAGAACTGCTGAGCAAGCTCCACGGATTGAATAATGACGATAATTAATGCCCTGTGGCAGGGACGCGGATTGCTGTGACCATCAGGATTACGTAACGAGAGGGGCGGGAGGTGAGGGACACTTTCCAATCCCTCTCACACTCGAAAACGCAAGGACGAGAAGGCAGCTCGGGGCGAGTATAATTATTACATTTCTATCGGTGCTGGTAAGCCTAAATAGACATTAAATTCTTCCTACTACCATATGATTACACAAGATGCCCCTCTTCAACCCCGCATACTTCTTTCCTTCTAGAAGTCTATCCAACTAGCCACTCTTCTCCTCCCTCTACTCCTCTTACCAAGCAACCTTCCTTCTTCCACATCCAGCAAAACACCATCGCCTTTTTCAAGTATTCCAAAGACTAAGCTAACATCATACTATATAACCTAAGATCATAAATTTAATACTAACCCAACATTCACACCGGTGGCGGATTTCAAACCCACGGTGTTTGGTTTGCCAGGCCGGCGCACTACATGCTTGACTATAGTTGTCGGCGATGATTCATTACCAGGGGGCTTGTGTTTGAAACTGTCGGGATTATCTCTAATAGGTAATCAAGGAGTCACGTGATACGAACACGAATGGTTTCAAAATTTAATGTGTCTGAATCGATCTTTACAACATCTTTAATTGTTTTCACTAGAGTTTTTCTCATCTCTTCCAACTAAAGAGCCCCCAGTTGAGATATAACACAAGTGTGAACAAAGAATGAGGTTGCAATCAGAGGTTTTAACTCGCCATATTTGCGAACTATTCGTGTTTATACCACGTGACTCCTTGGTTACCTATTCAAGATAATCCCGACTGTTTTAAACACAGCCCCCCAGGAGAGTAAAAATATAGTCAAAAACAAGAAGGCCGTGACTAATTTTTTAACTACCAATACGCATGTCATAATTGCTGAGGTAGTCTTTCTGAAAAAATTTTCTCCTTTTACCTCTACTTTCATTTATTTAGTTTTTATCTTTCATTACATGTTTATTACACACCGTTTTCGACATTTATTGATACATCTCCTCCTACTGATTAAATTATTCATTGCAGTACATTGCCGTATACGTTTCACATCTAAGATCAGCAATTCCTCGTATGCACTTCGGGTCCACCAGTACCGACACCACGGCTAAAGAGAAGGAAAGATCACGGCACTCAACCGCACGTGGAAGCAAATTTGTTAGAGGAAATGTGATAATCATAACAATTACGGGTCATAAATTCGGAGATAGACGCCCACTCAACATTAATGTGGGCCAATTCCGCAATAAGAAATTGCCTCCTTTCATATCCTTTATTCCTTGCCACGCATATATCACCGGCATGTTTCCTCTACAACTCGTTCCATCCACTGTTTCTCCATCGACCAAGCCTGTCAAGCCACTAGACGTTCAGACCGAGCAGCACAAAAGCTGCGTGTTCGAATCCCGCCTGGCGTAAGGATGCCACGTTTTTCTACGGATTAAGTGTAGTTTAAAATCTGCGTTAAAGCCTAAAATGTTGGAGCACCAAAAGAAAGATGTTTACCACAAATACGTTAGCTGTGGTGATCATTATGGTTCGTAGGCTTCCCATCCCGGAAGGGCGGGGCACTGAACTTCACGTTCAGAGCTCCGTCCGTCGGATGGGACGTTATAACTTGCAGTCCTTCGCTGTCGCGAACACTCTTCGCTGAAGTGGGCTAAGGCCGACGCCGGGTTTCTTTCCGCGGGCAATCCTTTTCACCAAATCAAACACAACCTTACCCAAATGCAGACGTTTAAGGATAGGAGAACTACCGGTTGAATGGTTAGACACTGTAGACTATCTAGGTGTGAGAAAAGAGAGTAAAGTCACAATCCCCTGTCATGCCACGAGTGGCAACGATATTATCTATGAATCATAAATTAGATTCATAATACTATTGGCAGCTCTGATATGGTCTGAACTATTACGCATTGGAATGATGTTAAAGTACAAGAGAGAAAATGGCTGAGATCCATTTCCAGACTTAGATGGCAAGCATCAAATCCGGACACATCCAAAGTGACAAATATAGGACCGATTGCGAATGTTATAATGTAGATGAAGGAAAACCATATCGGAAAACTTGAAAACTGTGAGAAGAAGCTAATAAATAAATTATCAAACAAAAAGGGACTAGAAAATGATAACTTCAGAAGGTCTGAAAATGAATCAATTTGAAAGGAGAGCATATAAGACGAGGTCATGGTAACACCAACATCGAGAGATGGGGCAAAATCTTGTAGCCCCAGCATTCCATGAAATAACGCTGCAGGGCAGTATCACACACATAGGGGTTCTCTGAAACCTACCTCCGTTCTTTGTAACATTCCTAGCTACACCCAATTACCCAGCGACCCCGAATGGTAGAATTATAAAAATGACCTTATTTTTCACCCTCGGACTACTACTACCTGATGACCTTCCTAACAATACCGTCGAGTCCCAAGATGTGCCTGATTTGTCTGTCCTTTGCAGAATTTTCATGAGATTTCATTTTCGATTTCATCCTACCCTTCTTGGAACCTCTATGAATGCATAGTCGTGTGTCAAATGCAATTGGACGTCTTCAAAGGTCAAGGATGTCCGGTAACGCCAAAGACAAGTGGGGTTCGGCTTCGGCAAGCGACTTGATGGCGGCTCTACTTGCTCGGGTACACCCCCTCCCATACCATTCGAGCGGACCTCACCGGCTCGGTGACGTTGATTTATGCCTTTAATAGTCTTCGAGTGGAAGGCAGGCGTAACCGATAAATATGACTTCCTCCCGGTAATTTATCCCGACCTCTCACAACCATCGTCCAGCGCCTGATTTCGCTCCGCGGAAACATTTACAAAAGCCATCCAGGGAAGGATTGGTCGCTCATAGAACGCAAACATACACATTAGTGACCTCGAAAGGGAGTCACTATTTCTTCAACGCGAATTTCGCACGGATGGAGAGAGAGAGAGGCACTGACGCCCAGACTACGTTCTCCACGAGAAGCAGACGGCAGGCGTAAGTATTACCGAGCATAACGATAGCCATTATTACTCCAAAGATATATCTCTCCCAAAGGCTTTCTACTATTACTAACCGTTATTACTAAGGCAGATTTTTCTAAGTGTTATGGTCGATTTCATACGAAATATTCCCGCTCTGAGGGAAGTAGAAGAAAAAAGATTAGGTAAATGCAGCAAGCAATCAGTGGCGACGGGAAGGAAGGATCAATTATGCGAAAGAGAAGAAGAGGGGGGATATGAATGGGAGGAAAAGAGAATGCATACTGATTTGTAGCGAGAAATAGTGAAGGGACGAAGCGTTTAGGATATGTGGAGGAAAAGATGCACAGAAGAGTGCGAGGACTTTAAAAAACCTTAAATAACCGAAAGAATAGCTATTCAACTAGAGTGATGCAATTATTGAGATTTTCATTATAGTAGTGGTATAGGTAGAGATAATTCTGCCAAAGAATTTCAGAATTTTTTACTAAAAAAGAACTCGTGATTTTGAAAACAATATTTGAATTCATATTAATTGCCATGCGAAAAAATTCACCTGGACCGGGAATCGAACCACGGACTACGCTACCCAGGATACCTAATTCGCATGGAAAAAAATTGCCATGCGAATTAGGGATCCTGGGTAGCGTAGGGGGGATGTGCTGCCTTCATCTAAATCTACGCAATACCTTGCAAGCCAGCGCAGGGATGTGTGGCAGGGGGTGAATTAACTCCAAGGACGTAAGGAGATGGGCAACAATCATCCCTACACGTCTCGCGTACAAGGCACACGCTGATTGTGTCGTAACCTTTACTTCTTTCGCCTACCTACTTCATCTCCTAAATTCCTTTGACAATCACTTTCCTCTGCGCTCGTTCACAATAGTGCACTGAAGCCTGAATTTAAAAAAAACAGGACGGGTTCTGCCAAGGACTCTGATCGGGAATGCGAGCAAAACCCAAAGCGGGCGTGGATTCATTTCAATTTGTCATCGGAAGTGAAACAAGTCAACCTCCTCTTCCAAGAGGAACTATAGTATAGGGGTCACGGAAACAATGGGGAGGTGAACCAACTCAGAAATGTGGACCGGGACGGGATCTGACATCACTGTCTGTCAATAGACAGACAATGCCTCGGCCCAGACATGAGTAATGTATGGTTGAGGCATTAAGAATATACCAGGCCGGGATTCGATATCGGCTCTCGTGTGTGGGAGGGAAGGATTGGGTGGCAATACGGCTACTAAGGTCAACGCGGACAATGGCGTCAAGGAAAGAGCATCGAACGAGGGGGAGAGGGATTGCATTCACAAATAAGCAAAAGGTGATAAACAAAGCAGTTCCTATTCCATCATGGTCAGATTAGATCGAATTTCAAGGGTAGCGTAAATTCGTGCACTTCCAATTGTCACAAAACGGATAAATCAAACCCTGTATGTCAATAAACAGTGGAGATTTCGCGATTCAGCTGTAAATTAAAAATTAATTCTCTGTCAACTACAAAGGTTACATTGAATTGCCAAATCTAAGTGTGCCCCTAAGATGAAAAATCACAGCAATGGAAACGAGACAGGATTCGAACTTGTGACGTTTACGATAAGGTATTTGCGCGCATCTAACTTGATTACCACGGCTAAACATTCTTTACTGTTATTTTTCATGGGTGGCAACTAAATTTTAAGATATGTAGAATTCTCAATGGACAGTGCTTCGAACTGTAAAGAAAATCACGTTAAAATATCAGTATGAAACACTTTTTTTGTGCCGTACGCAATTCCTTTTCACGCACGATGGTTGAAGCGATCCCTCCTGAGTGAAATACAAACGAATTTACTTACTTCGTAATGATGACACGATCTATAAGTAAGCCAAATCGCGGTAAAGCATTGAAGTCATTATTATAAGGATGGAAAAATATCGTAAAGAGTTTTATTCAGCAAGAATTCCTTCGAACATTTTAATGACGAATCATTTCAATCCCCTATTATTACCTCACAATGTACTTTGAATTCAAAGAAAGGAAACTTAAGTATCGCCAGTGATTCTATATAAGCCCCGCGGGTCAAAGGCCAGTAGTTCGATTCGAAGAACAGGACATATTTACCCTTCAATAATTTTCGAACCATCGGTGTCAACAAAAATCTTCTTCTGAAAACCATCGACACAGTTTGTAGGAATTGATTCTAAAAATAATCCACAGTAATGTGAACAACGGATTGCACAGTTAATAAAGTGATAAGTACTCTTTAGTATCCGTGCTTTTTGGCAATGTCTATAAAAAGTGGAAAAAATCAAAATATGAGATTCCTGTATTGGTATTGAAAGCTAACTTAATACGGCTACCATGAGTGGGGTTAGTAGCTGATGTGATGGCTCGAGTACTAACGTCCAAATCCGAAGGCCCGGGTTCGGACAAGGACAGTGAATTTTCGTCGTTATACTGGTCTTTACTTGAGTGATAAGTGGAGAGAACTATGAGTTCAACTCCGTCGGTTAAATAGCACGTAAAACGGTGGACCACTTGGCACTTCCGTTGAGAGCAGGCTAATGACGACGTCGAGCCTCTCTTCACCCTTCCTTCGATCTCAGAAAAATTTCTACCCGTAACGGATAACCCTCAAAGCCGAATAGCGCCCAACATCTTGAATGTCGGTCGTTTCCCCCGAAAGGTAATACCAGTTAACGTTATTTTTTTAGTTCCGTGCCGAATAGGGTACTCGGATTCCATCCTGAGGGACGCAGTTCGAATGACATTCTATTCAACACACGTAAGAGGTGGAACCGAGAAGATTTATACGGAAGGGAAGAGCTGACTCGAGATGATCTAAGACTTGAAGAGACCGAAAACGCTTCCTCAGCTTCCTCTAACGCTGGCTAAAGAAAACACGAAACGGGGCTCAAAAGAGTTTAGGAGGGTAATAAATAAGGCACCCGCGCGAGGTTTTGTCAACCTTTGGACGCGACGAACATGAAAAACGGAAAATAGGAGAAAGTATTTTATGAACGCTACTGGAGGAATTAATTACCACATGATATAGGTACCTTTCGACCGACGAAAAAAAGACATAAATCACGAAATATATTCCAGAACATTCCGTCCTTTTTAAAGCTTAAATTAGCATTCTCATTAAAAAGTCTGCTCCCCGTAAAATGCTTAGGTTACGAGTATCATAATGCAACGTAGCTCTCAATGGCGGAAAAAACTTTAATGGTTTTCCAATACGAAGTTTTAATTAAGTGAACTTTGAGACGTGGTTTCAAAGGATGAATAAATCTGAGGCGTTCAGAAAGAAAATATAACGAAGGCTATTTACTCACGGCTTAGGAATAATGAAAGTAATATAAATACACTGGAAGACAGCCTGGAAAAATTAATGCGAGGCAATCTAGTTAAGAGATGTGCTATAAGAGAATGTAATAGATTACTCCGAGCGATTCTAAAGTCAGTGCTTTTTATTTCATTGCAACGAATAGCACGTCAGTTATATGATACCCCGTGGCAAGGGCCTAGCCACGTTGATACACCGGTTCCCGTGAGATCACCGAAGTTAAGCAACGTTGGGTTGGATGGGTAGCCCCCTCCATACCTCTACCGCGGTGCTCTTGTCCCCTATCTACAAGTAGCGGGCAGGTTAAATGTGGGTTGGCACAATGGATCTAAAGAGGTATATGTGCCAGGGGGCTCCAGAATGCCCCCGCCCACCCCTCCAATTTACATTTTTATATGATACCCCATTATAATGCCAGGAGCTATTTGGTCTTCATTACACCTCATTCTATTCCACAATCGATTTCAACATCTCGATTATACTGCCAGTGGACAGAGTACCTATACAAATACTCGCACATATGACAGAGTAAGCAACATGTTGTCTGGTTACAAACTGACGTGACACCAAGGTGTATTGAAGCCATCCGAGAATGTAGATATACCTTCGCGTCTACTATTGTGCTTTAACTGCATGTTTACAATACTTTTTTTTAATTACTACCGTGAAATATAATAGGAGGTCTTTCGAAAACTTCAAAAAGAAGACGTAATCGGCCACATCTTGAGACATGGTTTGATAAAGACAAACGTCTAGGGAAAGGTAAATGGGAAGAATGGCAAAGGAAGACCTCACATGAAATAAATGTCACAAGCAGTTATGATGTGAAAGGGAATAACTTTGTAAATATGAAGAGGCTAGCCGATAGAGGAACCTATAGGAAAACTGCCTCAAACCAATCTTAGTGTGGATGACTAGCGATAAAAATATATAGTTACCATTCACCCTTTACCTTTAACCCAAACCAACTCCGGGTAGTATTTTGCTCTACAGATGAATACCGCGAAACTAACCGCACAAAATGACCTTCATTGATGAGCAAAGACTTTTCGTTGCATTAAAAGATAACCCTCCCCTCGTCAGCTTCCACACTGGAGGGACTACGCATCAATCGCCACCGAACGCATTTCGCTGAAGCCAAGGTTCAACCAAGAGCGCCGCCCTTCGTTAGGCAAATGACGAGATAGGAAATTGATGGCATCCTGGGCCGACGCGAATATTTGTGCGCCATGGAAGAGGCGACCTCGGGCGGAGGGGAGCGGAATCGAAGGCGGGAGGAAGAGGGCGCGCTTCGGGAAGGCGATCATTCGAGAGGGCGTCCCGCGATACACGCCCACCGCCTCTTCAGACATCCTCCGCCGCGTGGCCCACGCGCATGACTCCAAAGAGGCCGAGTCACGCCCCACTCCCTTACCTCCTCTCCGTCGATGCACGAGGCGTCGTCCTCCGCACGAGATGCATCGCGAAAACGAGAGAAGAGGGGATCGGAGTGGGCCGGTGAATTTTCCCGAGGGCGTCGAACCCTTTCGGTTCGAGAAGGGGACGACGTCGCCCATGGAGTGGACAACCGGTGCCGAGTCGTCGTCCATCCGGGCTCACGGAAGTCTCATCTACAGTTGAAACAACTTGTGTTAAAGTCTGCTTTTGATCTAATGAAAAGTTTTTCAGTTACGCATTTTCAAAGTGGAAGCTTGGTTGAAAGGCGTAAAAAAACCGGTACTTTTTTATTCTCGGTGCCATAAAAAATAGTAGAAATAATAAAATAATTTTTTTGCTAATATAAGTTAACGCAAAAATAAATAAGCCAAAATTTGGTGTGTCTATTGTTCATATACGTAAATTCGTGTATTAACCATCAGGCTGCAAACTCGGGTAGCCATAATATTTATTCCGACGGTAGTTCGCGGAAGCCAGGTCCGTCACGCGCAAGCCTGGTAACCCAAAATCACGGGTTCAAATCCCACCCAGGGCAAAGATTTTGTGTTAGGACTAAGATACTAGGTTAGATGTAGTGATATAATCATAGTCAAAGGAGCACCTAAAACCAAGTTTGCTACATACTGGTGTATTGATCTAAATCTTCATATGTGAGTTCTGTTCAACCCAAAGGTTGGCTTCTTTGGTGAGATTCAATAAATACTAAGCTCCAACGACGTATACAATACACTCGTCAGAGCAGGGAGGGCCAGTTCCTCTCGGTGAGCCGCCTGAGATTTTCTAGAAAGATCTGGTACCTAGAAAATAACATCGTATCATCTACATCTACTTAATACCCTGCGAGCTACCTAGAGGGTGTGAGGCACGGGGTGAAAGATCGATATATATGCACTACCTAACCAAAACTAAGAGGTGCAATGCTAGGCACTTCTTTATGAAAATAATTGCTTCGGTTATGCTGAACAAGTCCCGCGGCCTCACCCAGGATTCAAATCCGGGGCCTTCGCTCAATAGCCCGACGCTCTACCCGCTGGGCTACCACGCCTATCTCTACTCATTGCCCAGCAAACAATCGAAAGGATGTGTGGCAGGGAGAGACCTCACGCCACGCATGCATCATGAACGAGTAAACAATTCAATAGTTAATGACTGCACTACCGGTTTCATTGCTGTCTCTACTACATTCGCCGAGGGCGAACGGTGTATTCACTTGCAATACAGCCTCCTACTAACATCAAAAGATCAAACTAATATGCGGGACAAAGGATCCAAAAATCTATGTGTGAAGATCTCTCGGGTTTCACACCGGGTCAGGCTCTCCATATCTTCCTCTAGGAGGAAGATATGGAGATATATCCTCCTCCAGGAGGAAGATATGGAGAACCTGACCCGGTGTGAAACCCGAGAGATCTTCACACATATTATTCGCCGGGAAAACACCAGATCCTACATGATCCAAAAATCTAGTATTCCACCATCTTGGGAGAAAGTTCTCGAAACTATACTGTTCCTTATGAAATGAAAAATCTGATTTGTCCAAAAAATATGACCGTTTAATAAGAGTACACATAAGCTAAAATAAAAATCAGGCAGAGTGCTTTGGATACGTCAAGCTAAACCCAAGCTTAGCCAACTTCTCGATACCAAATTTTTCTGGAAACCACAGACGGTACCTGGACCCCAATCATGTTATGAAATTTCCAAACGCCACTCGACTTATGTGCTACATGAAAAGGTCAACCCTCACCAACCAGATCGAAATCATGGTGGAAGTAATGTTTTACTAGAGGCGTTCTACCCGTCAGGTTCGGTTTTTCATTGACGGTTTGAACTCTCATTTGATGCTTTTCAGACTTTATTTCCAAACGGGATTTCGTTCTTTCCATTACAGTTCACCACCCTTAATATTGTTGTTATTTTGGCGAGTGGATTAACACCTGATGTCTTTTGAATAATTTAGGATGCGTGTGAGATCGGGTAAAGGAGGAGTTTATAGGGAATGGAGTAAGGTTTGAGTAAAACCTGACATCGGTATTAGCCCGCTCTTACCGAATGGCATCAAGGGGTCCACGGCTTATCGACGTTTCTCATTCGACGGACGGAGTGCTGCACTAGAAGTGCAGCCCACTAGGCACTCAAGTGAGGACCGGTATACAAATGAAATATAAGCCACTGCCGGAATGCGAACCTGGGCCCTCGGAACGTGAGTTAATACTCGGGCCACCACGCCAACCCGATCCCTTATTGGTTCGCCTCTAAAGAGAAAGATGCTGCCACCAACTCTTCTTCTAATCCTCCTTCCCTTTCCTATAAAAGGGCATTCAACTAGCTATTGCCTTTAAATACTACGCCCATCCACCTTCCTCTATTCTTTTTCCACCTTCCCAATATTCCCAGCACTTCTTCATTAGTCTCATTTCCGTCCGGTCTGCTCTCTCCATGCCCACATACCAAATATCTCTAGTAAAATCTTTCTCGAAAGGGTTCATGTTTCGCAATCTTAAAACACCATGGAAGTTCAAAAATAATTTCTCCGAACAGTCCATTCAAATTTTCCAAGCAGGTAGGAGAGAATCGAATATCATCACATGATAGCCAATGGCATTCCAGCTTTAAGAATAACAAAAAAAGCATAATATGAAAATATAGAAAAGGTATAGGAGGATGTAAAAGAGAAGAATTATGTGAATATGAATAGATAGGCCGATAGAAGAATCGAGTAGAGAGTTGTGTAAAACCAATCTTAGGATTATTGGATGATAACATAGAGTTAGTGTTTATGTCAGCTAAATTTTAGGAGGTAGGTTTTTTCTGATTGGTTCTGAGGTTTTTTCTATCCAAAACTATGCATTCAAATCGCCAATTAAAAGAAGATACTCGAGTGGGGATTAAGCTTATTATTCATGAACAAACAATCTTAACAACTCAAAACCACGCTTCAATCGTGAATCGCCGAAATCCGAAACGCTAAGCTGCAGAAGAAGAAAAAAAACCTCTCATGAAATTGCGGCGGGAATAATAGGAATCTTCTTGCGGTCCGGTTCTGCAAGTTCTCAAGTCATGCGGATTTTTTCTCCGCTTTTAATTACAGGTGTTTTCTGGATTTACGCCTCTGCTAAACGAAGATGGCGTCCAATAATTCATTTCCACCGAGAGACGACTATATTTAAATGAATGCTTTGCAAAAAAAATAGAGGTGAAAAACGGAAAAAATATGAATATGAGTCGTGAAGCTGAAATGGGGAAGAGGGCGGAGCTGAGATGCTTCGGTGAACAGGTCTGCGCGCGACAAAGAAAGAATGGAGGCGGGAGGGAGGAACGAAATATTGCAGTGCACGCTGACCTCTCCAACTGGTCGGGGAGCAACAAAATGCGCGCACGATTCGTACACGGCCTTTTATTACACCATGAATTACTTTGCAAAGCAATGAGTTTTACGAGCCTGACAGTCACGATCAAGGAATATGGGGCCATTGTTGAGGACTCCCCTTCCCCCCAACACCGCCCTTGGCAAGTCGCCACCCGCGGGCACCTAATATTTCGAGTAATAAAAAGTATAACATCCGCAGGGAAGACGTGGTTTAATCCGAACACTGCGTCTTTGGAAAGTTGCGTGAGATATACCTAATTCCGTTCTATCGCCCGATTTTTTCACACCACCAGAATACATGATATGAAGTTCGTTGTGCCTGTGACTACGGGAGGTAGCCAAATTTTAAGGTCATATGCGTCTTCAGGGATAGATGTTTTGTAGAGTAGAGGCTGGGGAAGTGCGAAGATATGGGGATGATGCGGCCGATGGCATTGGCTTCCCATTCCGAAAGATCGAATCTCGGCAAAGGTAGATTTTTTCAACGGTACCGATCACTACTTGAGTATGGTGTAGAAACAAAAACATTCTTGTGTAGCAACCAACCAGTTCAGTTCAGTACCCCGTCCACTGGATAGGACGCTAAGTTTCGGGCACCTAGGCGTCTTCCTAAAGTGCAGGCTGATTCCGACAACGGGGTTCTCTTAATTCTTTCTTTCTTTCACCCCCTAAACTCACTCTTTCCTAAAACTCTCCATGAATACTGGCGCAGGTGACCTTAATTGTCGTTAGCCTTCCCTCATAAGAACAAACAAGAGAGAATGTGGAATGATAGGGTAAAAGTGGCGCGTGACTAATACAATTAGAAGTAGACAAAGTGAATGGATGGTACAAAAAAAGCGATGGTGTTTTGATGGTTGTAATAGAGGGGAGATTATTGAAGAAGCTGATAGGAAGGAGAATACGCTGATTTAATAGAATGTTGATATTTAGTAGGCATGCGGTGCTAAAGAAGGACACAGTGCAAAGGGGCGGGACTGACAAAATTCATGGAAGGGCAAAATTTCAACAGAGAAATAATTCACTCACCTTGACCTGGTTTCGACCCCGGATTCCCCGAATTCGCGCCAGGTGCTTTATCGAATTAATCTACCAGAGTGTCCCACCTCCCAGTGAATTTCGAAAGGCTTTAGAGGAAGAAGATGTTATACGAACTGCCATACATACAATATCACGGCCGTATAACAGACGTAATCGTGCGCATTGCGTCGCTGATCACGAGGGGGTAACTTCGTCAAGGTTTTTCAGCGGTTAGTTGGCATAATTCTTAAATCTCCATGGAAGGCATTCATGCCCAGCAAAATTACCTTTAGTGCTAGAGAACTAATTACCACTTCTCCAGCTTCAACTATAAGGCAACAGAATCAGGGTGAGTATTAACTATTTTAATTATCAATCTCCAGAACTAAAGACGAATCTCTACGACCGAAAAATTGCAAAATCGAAGGTTTAGATGTAATAATGAAACGGATTCTGACCTCTCATATGTGATTTCAAGCTGAGGTTTCAAGCCTACGCCCCCGCACATAAAAGCGCCTCTGACCGGGAGGAGTGGTACACAAGAAGGGGAACGGATGGCTAAGGAGGAAGGGTGGAAAGAAACCAGGTGTCGCCATCGACCTGCTCTTAACGAATGACGTCAAGAGGTGCACAGCTTAACGTCCTATCCGACGGACTGAGTACTGAATCCGAAGTACTCTCCAAAATCCACTCAAGCAGGGGCCGGTTTAAAATGACCAATATATTCCACTCCCGGGATTCGAACCCTGAGTCACGGAATAGGAAGCTGGTATTATAACCACCACACCAACCCGAATCCATCTCTGACTTCACAAGCCGGCGCTCAGTCGTGTATCCTAGTGGTCAGGGCCGGACCGCTTGTTTGTCCAATTTACGCGGCTTAGGTGACCACTCCTCATGTCATCGCCCGAAAACCAGCGAATAGGAACGAGAAGGGAAATAGGGGAATGGAAGGTCGATCGGAAGTTTCCAGACTACAAAAGGGTTCTCCCTTCGCTCACACAGAACCCTTTGTTCACTAAGGGAGGCAATTTTTGTCGACACGCACATTCCCAGGCTCATCCCTGTTTCCACAACCACCACACGCAACCACTTGACCGGTTATTATGTGTTCGTCGTCAATCTACTCACTATTTTCACTCAGTGCGTGCCTTCCTAGATCGTGGTAATGAACTAGCGGCAAGCTATTGACTTGAGTTTTTACGGGCTCCAAAGGCTAATGCTATATCGAACCATATAACCTAGGGTTTTCATCTTAAAAACAAGTACGACATCTATGCCCCTGACGGATTCGAACTCGCAACTCATGGTTACCAGGTCGGGTCATTATCAACCTGGGCCCGTATTCTCGTTTGAAACGCAACCTCGGTTATCTCCCCAGCAACGAAACCGAGGTTGCGTTTCATTGATTTCCTCATTAGAATGTTTACAAAAAGTTAACGCGAGTCCCGAAAAACCTATGTTATCCCTTGGATACCACGAGAGTTTCAGAAAGAGAATAAGGACCCTGGTTACCCTTGCCATTAACTAATAACAATCTCGTTTATTCTGGCATTCTGAAAACATCTCATAAAATAGGTCTGTTCTGAATGAAATGACTTAGGTTTTCATAAAAACTGTACTTATCCTAATAAGCATTACATTAATTTGATTTAACCAGTGCTTGTGAACAATGAATTAGAGCAATTTCAGAAATATATTCGCAAAACATTCATTATTATTATTTGGTAACATACCAATTGGAATAGGTTAACAGTAACAACTGCGCTGTAAATATGCTCGTATTACTGTGAACTTTCAAGTGTATTTTTCCAATAAAAGCAGCTAGATACAATAACAACATATGAAGAGGTACATTTTCAACGTAGTTAAATTCTGTCTGTTTCCAAAAGAATCGTACTTTCCACATGCAACCAATTAACAGGTTCCACGAGTATCCGATAACTTTCCACGAGCAATCGAGTGTCACTCAATGCTTCCTTTCCTAGGTAGCTGAACTGAATTATACAGTGACAAGCTCGTTTATTCGAGAATCTGAAATGTTTTAGTAAGTATCTGAAGTCTTCTCTGACCGAATTACTGATCTGCACAGAACATAAACTTATCCCGGCAAGAGTAAAGCTAACTGGATTTAATTGAGGTTTGAGAATTAATTATGAGAATAGAATGAAATATCTAGAACTGCATGAATGAATTATCAGTATTTACCAGTTGGGGCAATACTGATAATTAATGTATTAAAATGTATTTCCTAAAATGATCGCTTGTCTTTCCTCCAAAATCTGTTTAAATCCAAAAATCTGATACCTGTATACCTGATCATTTTTAATGATGTTTATAGCGTTTGGAAATTATATTTCCAGGAATATCTTTCTTGACACAAGGAACGTTTGCTATATAAATGGGCTAAATCTTTTGCTTTTGAGTATATTAAAAATAGGCTCACAAACATATCAATCAATCAATGAATACACGACAGATGTAGTTTTCTTGAACGTGGGACATCTTATATAAGCCGAATATGGTATACATAGGGACGCGACGACTTAGCAATCAAAGGGTCGCTTTTTCTAAACCCTCACGTACGTTGTATCCAACGTTTAGTACAGGTAAAACGGTTAGATATATTATGAAGAATTGAGGTACCAAAGAACGAGTTCTGCTACTACTGCGCCTTCGATAAGTCTGAGTACCCGAAGTTTACTTGGTTTGAATTATTCTTAAACCCTAGTAAATAGCAGCATGCCTACATAGAAATTTCGTAGTCACCAATTAATTTATTATCTAATGGGACAGATGGCCTGGAATATCGGACACTTGACACGGAAAGCTCGTCACGTCGGCCGTCCATATGCCACGCCGTATCAATAGCAATGGCCATTGTTTGCAAATAAACAAGTGAGGATCTGATATTAGGTCAAGAGCTCCTGAAAGATAAAATGATACAAGCGATTCCACTCGCCCACTTTAAGATCCAACTAAACTACGTAATTTATAAATGCCATACGCGTCCGTTCGAGCTTAAAAGGTTCCCATATTACACTTAATGGGAATTCAACTGGATTACTATACCCTAATAAACGGGATAGCCTTCAACTCTTTCGACCCCAAAATTGACAGTAGATGGATGGCAATTACTGTCTACTGTGGAGTTTTATCGACGGATAAGGCAAAAAATGAAGCCCCACTCTAATAAAGCCCCACTCTATAATAGCAATCTTTCGAATAACGATATTAAAGGTCTAGAACGCGTCAATATCAGAACAAAGTAGGCTGCCCTAATGCGAGCAGCATCTTCGTTCATTTAAACATTTACTTTTAACTGCTGTGCCCAATTGTGTACTTAAGGCGATCAAAGGAAGTATTAATGATCTAGAGGTCTAAGCGATAGTAATGGGTGAAATCCAAGAGTAGATAAAGATACACCACTACGGTTTCTTCTTGAGTCAGTGGTAGACTTAGTATGCCGTGCGAAAACTTGCAGAAATCCTAGAAAATCCCTCATCAGTATCTTCTAAAGTTAAGAAAACAAATGAAGTATTGATAGGTGATCAGGAGGGTTAGAGACCGGCCTCCCATCCCGAGGGCTCCAGTTCAAATCCTGGCATTGGCAAACGTTTTAGTGCTCCACCTTTGCCTGCTTGAGTGCTGTGTAGAGAACAATTCAAGCGCAGTACTCCCGTCTGCCGGATGGGACGTCAAGCCGTGGACGCCTTTTGATAAATGCAGACTAATATCGACGCCGGGTTTCCCTCCACCCACCTCCATTAGTTAAGTAGTTATTCAGGGAAGGCGACCGACAGCTGGGGTCATTTGCGCCATTTAGTATAGGAGGGTAATGGTAATCATTGGATAATGGTAGGAGTTTTCAGGGAACGGAGGAGAGAGAAAGGGAAGGGTGGAGAGAAACCCGGCGTCGGCATTAGCCTACTCTTATCGACAGGCGCCAAGGGGACTACGGCTTAACGTCCCATTCGACGGACGGAGTACTGAACTTGAAATGCCCTCCACTAGGCACTAAAGTGGGGACCGGTTTTCCACTGAAAAATCCGCCACTAAGGGAATCGAACCCAGCCCTCGTGATGGGAGGCCAGTACTCTAGCCATCACACCAACCCGATGCCTCCCTCCCCCCCCGTTCCCTGAAAACATTCTTACCTCTACCTAATTACTAACCTATGGTGCAAAGACCTCGGCTGTCGGTCACCTACCCCGAATAACTACTGATACAAGTACAACAAACGGAGCATGCAGTTATACGAGCGACCCGTCGTATTGCATTCCGGAGGGACCACACAATGAGACGTCCCGAATCTCATATTGCCCCGTAGCAGCGCCGCACGAGAGGCCTCTCCCATCATTCCACGCCCTGACTTCCGCCGACAACAGCGCCCTCGAAAGGTGGATGATAGTGGTAGAGGGGAAATTCCGAGCGGACCATCACAAATGACCGCGGGCCATGATGAAATGAAAGGACGGGAGAGCATAGATGGATCCCCTCGGAATAAATAGCCCGCGGCCAATCTGCTCGCTCCTGAAACGGGGAGAGAGGATTGCGCCGTAATAACGCACGTACACCGCAAACCGAGCAATTACGACGTGCGGCGGGCGCTTCCTGATGAAATGCAAATGGTGGGCAACACTTAGTGACTATCCCCGCGAAGATGCGGCGTCGTTTATGCCCGTATGCAAATCAGTTTTCGCCGACCTCCCCTCGTTAGCAACAAGAGAGTTGCTAACCGCGTCCAGCCGCTGTCCACCTGGGTGGTCTGGTGTCGATGAGATACTCTGCACTTAACCAGACCAGCTCACCGAGGATGCCGTAAAATTTCACTTTCATAATATTGCGGCGAGAACCTCCGCATCACCCTCGGTGCAGTGGAACGGATCAAATGAAGCATTAGACGGCAATTTAAAAGAGAGTCCAGTCAAATGAGATATTTTCCTAGGCAAGAGGTCGGTAAACTGCGGCTCGCGTACCATACTCTGCTACTTGGGTACGTACTTTCAATTCTACGAATTGATAATAAATATATTTATGGCTGAATAATAATGCTTAAATTATTGTAAGGGACAGATATATCCGCTATTCCGTCTCAAATGTTTACTGACCCCAAGCCTAAAAGTATGTACAACCATCTTGGTAGGAGGCAGGGCTAGGCTGTATTTCAAATACACAACCAGAATGTATTTTTATTTTGTATTTCAAACAAAAATTGTTAGTATTTTCCCATTATGAAATACAAAACCTATTTGCTGAATACTTTTGAACTAGATTTTATCGCAGCCTTTTTTAAAACTAAGATTCAAAGATTATTTCATGAGCAAGTGAATGCGTACATAATTGAAACGTAGAACTTTCATTCAGGCTCTATTTTCCTTTCTACACTACGCATTCTAATTCCAAATGATTTTCACGAGAATTCACGGACGTCAACTCAAACAGTTGCTGCACTAAATTCAAGGCAGGCGAAGTAACAATTTGGAGAGTCAACATGAGATTCTCGTCTAAGGCAACAGTACGCGTATAATTTACACTTGAAAGGAGGGAGATATTATAGGCCAGCGTCGAGACCTACGCTAAGGATACGCGACTAAAGACCATAATCGAAGAGTGAGAAATCGTAAGAACGAGAATACAAAAGCTCGGCTGGCCGATGATTTTCTCATCTCGGGAGGAGGACCGGAGGGCTAAGGTGGATTGGCGAGGAGGAAAGGAACGCGGTTGCTTTATATGGTGAAGCGCTCGGGTGCCCCGATTTAAATCTGTGATATTTACTGCGAGGCGGCGGCCTGGAATGGGGGAAGACAAAAGGCGAAGGTGTGGGCAGGGACCTACGCAATAGAGGGTCAAACGAGTTCCACTAGGAATTACGACCATTCCATCTGCCCACAGCCCACCAATTTCAAACCAGTATTGCAACATAAACTGAAACTAATAAATACATTTGAGCCCAATCTATTTTCCCTTGACGCTAAAATTGTTTTGACAACGCCTCCACTATAAGAACGACTTGATTGAGACCATAATATTAACGATATAGACCCGAGGTACCAACCTTTTAGCAACTGCGTACCGCTTGAAATTTTTGAAATTTTGGCGTACCAACAGTCCTATATTTTTTTAGAAACATATATTTAATATCGGGAAAGTGCCCAACGGCTTGTTTTATTTTAATTAAATTACAAAGAAAACTTCATGTGTAATTATTACTGCACCTGTATTTCGGTTTGGTCAACCCTTTATCAAGACAATAATAAATATATATAGATTTTTTAAAATTTTTTCATGCTAATTTTTATTTAAAAATATATAGAGATGCCAGCGCCCGGCAGACGGGCAGCAGAGTAATGTTTGCGTTCTCACGCACGCAGAGGTCCTTACTAGCCTATCGCTCGTATCACCCACGCGTACCACCTGAAACGTTCCCGCGTACCACCAGTGTACGCATACCACCGGTGGGAAACCCTGATATAGACGGATCGGATTGGTGTGGTGACTAAGGTAGTGGCCTCCCACCACGAGAACTCGGGTTCGAATTCCAGGGCTGGACATGATAGTCAGGATGGCCTGGAAATCTGAAGGTCGGGGGTTAAAATCCTGCCTCGGATATGGACGTCTTGTTTACCTATAAGGTTAAGCTCAGGAGTAAGTTGGATTCGATAGTGCGAGACAACCTTAGCTATTGGGTCATATTAAAACGGTATATACGGGGTCAGATATTTTTATCTTCCACAACGGTCCGAAATGAGGGCTGTGTGGAGAGCCAATCGAGATCAGTGCTCCATCTGTAGCATAGTCCTTTAAACCGTGGACCCCTTGCTACCTAAGGGTCTGCAGTATAACTTCCCATCCGACGCATGAGGTTATGAAAAAGAAAAACTACGCGACACCCTTTAAGTAGGGACCGGTATATCAACCAATGAAAAATGTGCCACTGCCAGGATTCGTACCAGGGTATTCGGGACGGGAAGCCGATAATCTCTCCACCAGTCCAATAGCCTACCAAGTAAGAATGTATGTACGTACAATTAGCAACCCATGATTACATAGGATTGAACGAAGAGAAAACGCATCTAAACAGCGTTCAGGGCATTATGAACCACGAGGAAAAAAAGGTGGGAGGGAACTTTCTTTTCACTGCACCAAAATTGAAAGGAAAGAAAATTGATGGAGTATGGCAGGGCTTGTCGCGGATAAAATGGACAGGAACGGAGCCAAAGGGCATAGAGATCTCCTATCCTACCACTCTGTAGCGGAGCCCACGACTAAGTGCTTTCATGGGAAGAAATGGGCTGGGGATACGGAGAAGAGAAAAGGATGATGGGAAGGTGAGTGAGGTTCGTGAAGGAGATGGGATGGGAGCACGTTTTTGAAGGTTACGGAAGGGTGTGAGCGGGGCAGAAGTGCCCGGAGACGACGATAAAAAATTTACGGAAGGTGACATCTGGCTCCTGAGGTGGAAAATCGAGACGCCGTTCTCTCGATGTCTCCTGGAGTATTTAGAAGAAACAGATTTAAGGTGCACATGGTCTAAATTATACACAGTAAAAGTCATGGGCTCTATATTCTGCGTTCGCTTATATCACACGAATTGAGGCAACGCAAGAGGTGATCTCCATTCTTCCATATTATTAATAATCCACCGGTCATGGTAGGTTTATACGGGCATAAAATTCTTACCACGACAGCATTTTCATCATCATCACACGTCAACAAACTTACGATTGGTTTGACCCTGCTCTCCACTCGATTCTCATAACGGCTACCCCTTTCTATCTTTCATATGATGTCAAGTAAACAAAAGTTAGGATTCGACAGTGAGCAGGAGTCAAATACTTCACAATTTTAACGAAACAGGACAAAATGAAATGAAAGTCTTTTACAAGGTTCGGTCAATAATTAGATTCGTGAAATAATACAAACAGCAAATGATCATTCATCGATAACTATTTTTCGAGAAAATTTAGAGGTCCTCGCTCATTAATAAATTAAATTTATCCTCATACTATTGACTAAGCGGCATTCAAATTCTTCGAGTTAACATCAGGTAACCCGATGTTTATTATAATATTCCTATAATAATCACCTCTCCGTCAAAAACCCTAGGTTCGTCAAAAGGTGTTACGATAGGTTGAGTAGTGTATCAGAATTAATACAAGAATTAGGGTGGGAATCATTATCAGAGCGTAGGTTAAAGTCCAGATTAAATCTATTGGAGAAATTTCAATCGGATAGCTTTACTGAAGATGTTAGGCACATTTTAAAAACACCAGCGTATTATGCTAGATTCGACCAGATAAATAAGATTAGAGAGATAGATTGTCGTACAGATAGATTCAAAATGGCATTTTTCCCCCGTACTATAAGAGAACAGAATAGGCAGCATAGGAAAGGGATAGGTAGAGGAAATATTTTAGAGTATTCTGTAGTGCATGATGCATGTATTAACCCCTCAAATACTATAGATACTAACAATCTAGTTGCATGAGACCCTTTAGTTGCTTGCTTGCATGTTAGTAGTGCATGCTTGGTGATCTTCACCCCCTGCCACACACCCTCGCGGTGGCTTGCAGGGTATCGTGTAGATAGATAGAAACAATGCAACATTCCGCTCACATACATTTGCATTCCTTAATGGGACGAAAAACCTTAGCTGCCGGTCGCTTCCCCATTTAAGACATATCACTCAGTACCTGTTATTCCAAAAGTCGTCTGCACCTTTTCCACCAACTCCATTTCACTGACTCGTGGGACGCCTGACATCAACCTTGTCCTCTAAATCTTAGCATTTTCCCTTTGCTCAAAAACTTGAAGGAATTTCACGTACAATATCCTTATCTTGCTTTTTCCCAAGACTAATGACCCCCTCCCAGTAGTTCCAGCATGGTATTCCGTCCGTTGGATGGGACGTTAAAACTGGGCGCCATTCACTATCATGAAGCTGATGCCGACGCCTTGTTATTCTCCACCCTTCCTTCGTTCCACAAAACATTCTCCTCATATACCAAATCACTTGCATTCCTTTATGACACATAAGACCTTAGCTGTCGGTCGCTTCCCCATTTAGAAAAATTTCATGTTTCAACGAAATGATAGGAAAGCCTGACCGATTCAATTTCATAAAATTCACAGGAACAAGAATGGCTGGGTAGAAGCTTTGATATTCATTTCGGAAATGATAGACTTAGTAATCACCCACAGATTTATTTGGCAACACCACAGATAAACCTGTGGAGGTTTGCCAAGTTTATTATTTCAGAATTGAATTATATTTCACTTGGGAATTCTGGATAGTATTAATTCAACATGTCAACTCGAACCCAATCATGCAACACAAAATCCATCCAAATAGCAATCATAACACTGGATTTAATCTATGGAATAATTTGAATGCCATTAAAACACAATAGGATACTAGATTGGCATATGAAAATCTTACCGATAACAAGGGCGGATGTTATTCGCCTCGCGGAAAAATGACAGATTTATTAGCGGAAAGGTAAAAGGTTTATTGGCACGATTGCATAAAGATCCGCAAATAACATTTTATTTTGTACTTCAAACGATCTTCGGGCGAAATTAGATCGTAAAAAGGGTCGGTCGCGGATAGGGAAACGACAAAATGGAACAGGTTGTCGGCACAGACCTGTTCTTAACTCCGCTTTTATTATCCCTCCGTCATTTGCATCCCACAGAACCACTTGCGCTTGATTTATCACTAGCGATTTGATTTTTTTTTCTTCGGCCGAAAAGGGAAATCGAAAAAACTTCAAACTTGTGTCATTTCTAAGTGGAAATAATTTATTGGCATTTATCGGTCTTCCGAGACTCATTCCGGGGGAAAAACCATTACGTATCGAGAGAGCGACGATGCGAAATGAGTGCCCCGGTTCCATAATCTCTGGTTCACTCAAAATGCTATTTGACGGGAATCTAGAGGTAGGGTGACGGTTAATGGAAGTTGGATGTTAAAACGTACTCCATTCGGTCGATAAATAGAAGAATAAGATTTTAAAGTGCTCCAACTGCTAAGGTTATACCGCACCGTCTAGCCTAACTTTATGATTTATTTTACAGCTTTCTACCGGCTCACTCACTCACTCAGTTCTCAACCCGAAGGTTGATTTGATAGGTGAGGGTAGAACACACCCTGTGCTAGGCCACTGGAGTGTGTATTTAACACATTCATGGTAGGGGGGTGTTTATGTATGTTTAATATTTCAATACTTAACTTTACCTAAAACAACCCCAGCACCCATGCTAGAGAGGTATTCGAAATTTGCGACCTCTGCATTTCAAGCTGACGCTTCAAGTGTAACTCCCGCGGCAGGCATACTGCCGATTGATTAATTACGTAAAAAATATAATAGTATTAAAAATTTTAGTCTTACGTGTACAACGGATGCAGAAATTTCATACTTCTCTAATAACTGTATCCAATAGTGCATGTAGATCGTGCATGTCTAGTGATTATTCACGCCCTTACACAAGACTTCGGCCATAGGTGCTCCAACGGAAAAGGCGAAGACTATACAGGAACTTTTAATCTAAGCTCATAATTTCACAGATAAAACATCTATGCCCGTGGTAAATTCGAACCCGTGACCCTTGGGTTGCTAACCGTCATGTTAACGCGGAGCCGGGATTGCTAGTTAACAACCTGGCTGCCACGGCAGATTTGGTTAGTCGACGTTGACAGAAGTGCAGCAGTATCTGACCTCGACAATAGTCACGGGGCGAAAAAGTAAAACCAGAAATGGCAAAACTATAGTTCTCAACGCATGATCAACCGAAAACAATCACATTGAGTAGACAGGAGGAACAATTCTATTGATTAAGCTATATTTTGTAGTAAGGTGAACACATTAATTACGCAATAACTTTAACGACAATGAGTAAAGAATGGCCATCGCTAAACAGGCATTCCGCAAGAGGAAATAACTCATGGCTGTAAGCTTTAAGATTCATGTCGTGAAAAAGATGAGTGTAGAAATTAGAATGGAGGTTAGAGCGTTACATGAATCTATTGCCTGAACCCAAATATAGTCAATGAGAACAGACTGGATGAATAGATCGATTATTGGAAGCGGAAGAGCAATAATAAAGTGCGATGTAACGAAATGCTCGGCATAGTGAAGAAGCAAGTTTAATTGTTGATGAATATTAGAAAGAAGCGAATACGTGAAAAACCAAGTTGCATAATTTTTTTGAATATCAGATATTTCTGGGAAATTAAAGGTGGCACAGAGAAAGAACCTGGCCTCCCTACCCTCTATCTCTGTACGTAATTCTAACACGCCTAATATTATCAACCAACAATGACCGAAATGTCTTTAGGTTGAACAATCGGCTATTAGGAAGAGGCAGAGAATATTGAGGGTACAATAAATTAAGCGCAGCGTAGTACCTACTTAGGCCCACCATGGTAGGTAAGCGAGACAGACGAGAGAGTATAAAGAAAGCTTTACTAGCAGGATGGCAGGAAGAGGGATAGGAAGAATCCTGATCTGAATAACGAGAGGATCGGGTTGGTTTGGTGGTTACAGCAATGGCCTACCATTCCGAGGGTCCGGGTCCTTATCCCGGCGGTAGAATATTTTTCATTGGTACACCGGTCCCTGTTTCAGTGTCTCATGGAGAACATCTTGTGTCCAGTGCTCCCGCCCGTCGGTTGGGACGTAACATCGTGGACCCCTTGGTTCCTTTCGTGAAGTGTAATGCCGACGCCAGGTTCCACTCCACTCATCCCCGTTCATTGAAAAATTTTCAACAATTTTCGATAAGTCAACGAGTCTAAATGACTCAAGTGACCTCAGCCGTTGTTGGGCTCCCCCGAATAACCAACCTGAAGAAAGAAATTTTTACGAACGGGACGCTGAGAAAATTCAAGTCAGATAAAGAAAACACCATCAAAGGTGACCCCAACCGGCAGAAAACAAATAATAATGATAGTAATAACGCATACGCTATCAATTCATCAACAAGCGAGAAATTTGCCACGGGCGAGCCTTTTGTGTCTAATCAAATAGAGGTTTTCAACACACTCCGTCCCACGAGATTTGGGAACCAAAATTCTCCAAAACTTTCGACTACAAAACCAGACTAGCTGATCACTTAGAACGAGTATCCTAGGGCAACAAAGAAACTCGCTTCTCGGCGAGGCTTTCCCTACGGAACGCGGGACGAGAAGGAAACCGCTCCTACCACGAGAAAACGACCCTCGGCATGAAAGGATGCCGAATTTCGGATGATAATTTCGGACGCTGAGTAATTACAGTCTCGGAGGCAGCGCAATTAATGGACTCCGGCGGCCCGTCCCGCAACCTGTAAATTACGGGGTCGGTAGTCGGCTTTGCTTACTTCGGATAGGAGAGAGCGAAAGGAGAGGGGAGAATAAATAGTGGAAATTACGAGTCGAACGTTTAGGAGGAAAGCAACTCTGACCCACGAGGCCGCATTTAAGTAAGCTGTTGGGATTTGTAGTTATTACGGACAACCGACAATTTGGATACGGAGCACAAATGGGAATCCAAGCTTTGATGTTCGGCTATAAGGGCATCATCAAACCACTCGAAATGGAAAACTGCTTGAGAAAATTTTCGCTTAATAAAACAAGAACTGGAGGTACAAGTTCTCTCACCTGACAGCTAAATTTATATTCAAGTTGATTCCAGTTGAGGGAAAAATATATTATTTTTTCTCGGGAATATTATCATATATCAAATACCTGTTCCAGTTCCTGGGAATGCCGAGCGATAATAATGGAATTAAAAATGAGAGAGAACCATGATAAGATACGAAGACGAGTGAAAGCCTTATTCCAGATTCGGGTATTAAATAGTTTCCAGCTATAATGTAAATGACATCCTCGAAAGAACGCAAAATGAGCCAGAAACATTGGAGAAGAGAGTTCATTAAATACCTTTCCTTCTCTCGATTGCACAAACCTAGCGCCGTGATGATGAGCGCTGGACAAAAGAACCATTACTTAACCTTTTTCGACACTTTCATTTTCGAAGGAGAACAGTTACGGCAACACAGCGTAATCACAGTAAATCTTTCACGAAAATCACATTCTTCCCGCCATACAAATCATTAGCAATTGAAGTTAAGAAAAAAATTCATTGCACAATGTTTACCTTGCAACGTCATAACTTGGAAAATGAGAGCTTGCATACTTGCGCAAGCACCAATGGAACTGTTGCGTCCAAACAAGACCGTTTCCCACCAAAACTAATTATCTGAAAAAGAAGCGTACGTACTTGCAGTAACATTTCTTTTTTGCAAACAAGGTACTATCCCATTCAGGGATTTACAAAGATTTCCGAAAAAAAGATAAGCGCATCATACTGCGATTTACAATCCGTTATAATAATTTGGTAATGGACCAGACAGAATGCAGTTGTGCGTCTACATTCAAAGAAAAACTTGTCATGCTAAGTCTCATATTAATGATAAAGTGGATAACGTTTAACAACACCTTCCTTCTTAAATTCTTTAAATTATACTCTACCTATTCAGACACGGGAATCTCCCTTGACTGATAAAAATAAATTCATATTAAGCCTACACAAAGATCAGCTACAGCGGGATTATACCCAGAAGGATTGAGGAGGATGTAACGAAAGATAATTTCCCGAGTCCTTGGAATAGAACTTCACCCAAGATATCAAAGTAACGTATAATGGAATGTTTACTATAATATGCATGAACTGTGACAAAATGTCACAAATTCAAAAGCATGAGGATAGACCTCAAGAAGACACCGAGAAATCGTTTTAAAGCGTGAAATCAATTTAACGCCAGAGATATTTCCACGCCCACAAGTTTATCGTGATCCAACAGAAAGGCACTTCGGCCGTTGTTTTTTTTTCTACTCGCATCGAGAGACTACCATGTGTAAGTAACGCCACGAAGACATACAGCAACATGAATTAAGTGGAAAGTCAGACAAGTGGAACGTGAGGGTTGAATAAGACAAAAGCCCCGAGGGGAGCCTTCACATTGATTTTCCCTGCAAGCGTTGCAGGCGGACAATTGATGTAATTGGCGCGGTGGGTGGCAAAGAAGCCTGATTGGTAATATTAAGATTTTTTTTCTCGACGCCAAGGACAGAGGAAAATTCAGCCATTTATCAAGAATTGCCACGCGAGTTCTCGGGGAACATAAACTGATCGGTTTGATGCAAATCCAACTTCCAGCCAATACCCACTTCTCACCAACGTTTGCTAATTGCTAACCACGGTCTCCAGTCGTTGTAAAGTCCAGAAACTCAATTCGTTTCATTACGCGTAATTTTTGCCTGAAAAAATCCTCTAATATGAAGGAGTGCAACCAGCTTAACAGCAAACCCGTAACTAGCTGGTACGGATCCCGCTTCTATCATTTTTTCTTTCAAGGCACATGGCGTGCAGCATCTCTGTACGAAGCCACGAGACTTCAGACGCGCAAGAGCACTCAAACCAATACGATTCCGGCTATTTTATTCGAATATCAACGAGAAATTGCACCAGATACAAACTGCCGTATTTGGGAAAACCAAAGATACTATTAAATTCAATAACAAGCTTTCAATTTCAGACCTTAAGGTTCCAATATTTACGGTATTCTTCGGAGAGAATACATTTTGCAGTATCCGATGATGACTTAGCTATACCTATAACAACGAGGATACTTGTAAAAAACCATTATCATTTTACTCGACGATTTTAATAAAATAATTGAGATTAATAAAATAATATACTATACTGAGGGTCTCGTAAAATTTACTTTTACTTTTGCTCTTGCGATAACACCCGACATCAACCCTGAACAAAGACAAAAATAAATATGAGAAACCAATGTTTAAAATATTTGGCAAAACAATTTGGGTAGATCTAAAGGATCTTTCATGGACACTTACGGGGGGTGCGCAGGGCCGTCATCGAGGCATTGCTTTAATGCTTGCGGGGCATTTAAAAAAGACATCCGGCACAGTCAGGACGAATAAAAAACAAACAAAATTTCTCGACTCTCAACACAGCACGAGAGGAAATTAGCAGCCAACCAGTGGGATCCCAGCTTTACTACCGGGATTTCGAAAGTTATCGAGTGAATTCCGCGTGGGATTCACTCTAAACACATTTACTAACACCCCTTTCCACGAAAGAGGAATCCGCGATCGTTAAAACTCCGTCAGAAGGCGACCGACGGTGTCGAGATTCGCCGCCTCCGGTGAGCCCACGGCTCCTTTTAAAGCAAGAATAAATTCTCTCCGGCGAATGTAGGAACCGTGATCCTCACTGACAACACGCCTCCATCACTTTTGGTCCCTTTATCTTCTCTTATCTGTTCGATGAACAAGCGTAATCGCACTCGGCAAAACCGATGGTTTCCGAAATAACAATTATCATGGTATGTCTTATTTGTCTGTAATGTTTGTTTTTCAACGGTATCGCATGGCGAATAAAAGTGAAAGTAATTGACACGCAGCATATTGCGTAAATTAATAAACCTATGTACATTGGAAGATGCGACCATATAAATCACTTTTTGGCAGTTGCCAGTAAATGTATGACTCAGAAAAAACTCAATAACTCAAAAATCACCCCCACACATGCATATCATTAGAAAATTTAAAAACAAATCTTCACCGCAGCAATTAATTACACAGATATTTTGATTTCACACCATAAGAACGTCAGGTAAGGAGATATGAAAATTCTGATTCCGAATGAGATCAGAATGTTAAGCAATATCATAGACGGTAAGTAAACTGGGACTAAACCTATTTTAATTGCTTAATCATGGTTAAGTATTTCCCGGAATCAAAATTGATGTAATCCATCGCAAGAAATTCGCCTGTTTTTTTTACTCACGAAATCCGCTTCCACATTTTCCAGGCATCGCCTTGCTGCTTTGCTCATAGGTACTTACCTGAAAAAAGAAATAAAAAATATTATAAGGACAAGAAATAAGAAGGGTATCGAAACACTTATAAATATGTACGCTATGTGGTGTCTGACGACAGCTGCGAATTTGCAAAACACATCCAACCGAAGGTAGGTTGGCGTAATAGCCAACGACAGAAGAGTAAATCGTTGGTAGTCCCCGTGCTACAGTATTAACGAAATATAATAAAATAGGAGGCTAAAGTTAGAGCTGAATACAGTTATTCATTCCTTGATCCCTATATTTACAGAATCAAGAAAATCAATTACACAAATACTAAACTTATAAACAAAACACGATCATTAACAATAATATTTTCTCTACGTAAGATATACGAGCTCTTTGAACTAGGGTAAAAGCTTTGTTTAGTGCATTTCTATACTTTTTATCTCTTAGGGTATTGGTGAGCTGAAATTTTTCGTTGGAAATTTCATTTCACTCAGTGTCTACCAACCTCACCGTATACTTCATTCTCCATGCAGGTAAGGTTTTACTTTATTTAAAAGTTGAGTGTGTTCTTTTGAATATTTAATCATCCATATTCTCGGGAAGATATATTTATAACCTACTCCTTATTGAGTTTTGGAATCGAGTTTGTGATGAGAAATATAGGTTTTATCCAGAAGACACTTTTCTTTTAGTAAAAAATCTTACTTTTCGGAAGAAAAACCTTCTAGGAAATTGGTTCTCGCATAAATATTTGCATTCTTTCGGTTACGGTAGATTTTGATGGAGTAATCCGACTTTAATTTGCTTTTGACATATCATTTTCCATTCTTACCATTCAGCATTTTTCCCTCGAACATTGCCTTCATCAGGCTATCATGTTTTAAGATATGTCGCTTTGCCCATCGCTTCATTTACAATTGCTTTACTTTCTGTTGAACGCTCCCTTCCCTCTAATATTTAATACAATTATTAGCTCAAGAATACCATATCAGCTACATTTTTCTCTACCGTTTAATAATTCAAACTCAATAACCTTGTACTTTTCAAAACACAATTTATTTACCTTCCGACCGGATCAACTGAACGTTAGGGATTTAAAAAAAAAGCGAGAGGAAAATTACAAAGTATTAAGTTTTTCCACGGTGTCATTATTTCGCCTAGTACAACCAAAAGAAGTAGGCATTACTCTTTCCATTTCATCAAAATTCCCATTCCCATCTACCTTCTTGCTCACTTCCCTAGCATATATCTTTATATAGCCATCTTCTGCATCCGAATACCGCGAATTAATATTCACCTCCACATTTTCATCGTTTCCTTCTCCAGCTACCCAAGTAATTCCTCGATCGTCTCCATAGTTTTTTCACCGCAGCGATTTCCCTAACACAAGGAAATTTAATCGGGAAAAATAATATCCTTGAGAACATTTTAAGATTTTCCTCCATATGCCCTACGTCTTGAAAATGTCTAGGCGAATATTTTTCAGCAGCGCAGCCGGAGAGTCGACAACAAATGACCCTGAATAGAGCCGAAGTCCCACCGAGAAATGAGCGTCTAGGACAAACCGCGCAAAGCCCCACGTGACACGGCTCATTCGATTCCCCTCTCGGCGATACAATCGAAAGGAAATCATTCGGTGATACGATCTCTCGGGACCGAGCGACCGCGATTCGCCGGGCGGGAGCGAGACGGGAACAAGTGTAACCGCGCGGCCGCCAGAGGGCAGGGAAATCCGCGCCCACGCCGCCACTCCTCAGGAGTCTTTCTCCCCATCGACGCCACCATTTCCAATTACTCTCAGCTATGCAAAACAGTGTGTCTGAACTCCATCGTATGACCCGTCTCTCGTCCACCTACGTGGTCTCCCTCAACTCCGCACCTCTCGCAAAATTTCGAACTCCCACTCCCCGTCTACTTTCCCGTGGGCGGAGAAGAACAAGGGAGGTTAAGGGAATGGGTAGCAAGAGTATTGGCCATCCGCCCTTACTGGAAAACGGATACCGAACCTGGTAGAAATTACCGATTCGGAGGTTGTGTGGACGGTAAAACAATTTCAAAAATCCGTCCGTCGGGTAAGACGGTGCCTTTGGTTCCTTTCGTTAAGAGCAGGCTGATGCCGACGCCAGGTTTCTCTCCAGCCTTCCTCCTATCCCTTCAATTCCCATTCTTACTCTTTCTTCCTGGTCTGAGACGCCTCTAAGTTCCAGATAACTTGAAACCACAAAAGTTTAGACTCAATAGAGTTGACGGAATGGATAGGAAGGCTTAAAGAGTTACCAGATGTATGAAGCCATAAGGGAGGACATTGAGAGTTAAAATGCCGGATAAATATTTTAGGTCACATACACCAAGGGGCACTCCTGTAATTTTCACCATGAGAAGGATGAGCTCTAATTGGTAGGTACCTAAAAGGCAGGGAAAAACATTAGCCTTTGGATGGCACCAATGCAGAAGATTGGTAATGATGGGGAAACTTTATTGGGAATGTAAAATTGTTGGGAACCCAGTTCATTAGAATAAATATTTGACATTATTTTCCATTGCTCGGATACCAGACTGAAATAACAATCTCTATCGGATGTCCTTCAAAACAGGACATGTCCGAGAAAAACTGGACGTCTGGTAACTCTAGCGAGAGTAATGGCTATTACCTCTTATGAACAGAGTCCGAAACCCACAAGACATTTTTTTCAAATCCAAACTCGGATGCCGTGTGGAAGGCACGGGATGTTAAGGCGTGCTCTCCTAGCCTTTCGTTAAGAGCACACGCTGTACCTCTCCACCCTTCCATGCAGAAGTTCTCGCAAACCTTAAGAACCAGGTCGAAATTTCTTTGGAAATACAAATTGCATGTCGTGTGCTTGTAATATTGGCATGATTTTACGGGTTCTTTGAAATATTATGCTGCTCCTGAAGAAAATAAAAACCATAGACGAAAAAGTAAAGAAGACTTTCGATGGGGGGTGAAAGAGCGAAGAAATGAACACGAAAAAGTAAAGAAGAATTTCGATGGGGGGTGAAAGAGCGAAGAAATGAACACAATTGCGAAAATAAGACGTGCAAACTATATCGGACGCATCCAGACACTTTAAGGTTAATGAAGACAGTCATCTAGGAAAATATGAATGGAAAGGATTTGAAAAGCGAACTGGGTTAGTATGGTGCCTAGAATACTGCATTCCCATCCCAAGGGTCGGCAATCGAACTCCGAAAAAGGCAGAATTTACGCATTTGTAATCTTGAGTGCTGGATGGGTCCGTCGGATGGGGTGTTGACTTGGCTAGGATCCCTTGACGCCATCCATTATGAGAAGGATAATGCCAACGCAGGTTTCTCTGAACCTTTCATCCCGATTTGAGGAGCTTTTAAGTGCGGGGGGCAGAGTGAAAACTACTGATGAGACTGAAAGACAAAAACGTGGCGGCGAGAACGGCCGAAGTGGGCGAGAGGCGAAAAGAAAAACACAAAATGGAAAGCAACTGCCGGCGCACTCGTCCCGTCAGCTACCCACGCGACACCTCCACGACCCGAAGCATTAAAGCCCTCCCGTCTCCACTTTAGCAGCATGGTTTCACGTGCCGTTTCATCATCATTTTTTTCTCTTCTTTCCGTTTTCATTTCTGGAGTTCCAACGAGCCTTCGTATGGAGGGTCAGGAGTGGGACGACTCCATGTGGGTGGGAAGCATCGAATTATCCGAGGTCGGCGAAGAGGATCCACGAATGAAGGGACGTGTTCCGCGAGTGGAAAGGTAGACTTTGGTCTTAGTTGCCTCGACTACTGAAGTTTTATCGCAAAGCCTAATCCAAACTTAAGACCCGACCGTGACTTCTACGACAAGTATGACATTGCAGGAGTGGGATATGATTCCGGAGTGCTGGCCACCGCGGCCAGCTCTTCAAAAGGGGACTATCCTACACGCAATATATTTTATATCGTAAAAAAATCTCTCCTCACAGCAATTACGTAAAACGGAATGAAAATATCTGATGCTATAAAGTAAAATGGAAGACTACATACGCATTAAGAGACTGCATATGTTTACTGCTAATGGATTTTCCCTTCGTTTAATTACATACCTTTATCCTAACCTAGGATCTCATTTTTCTCAATTTCTGTTGCAGGGGATCTTTAACACGTCATAACGACTTAATCATTCTTGCTTTTGAGGTTGAGGTAGGTTTGGGTGGATATAAAAAATACCACTGTATCCCTTGCACCAAAACCAAGCCCACTTTAATTTCATCAATACTAAGCTCGGTATCATTCCTTTACCTCACGCGAAAATTCACCCTTTATTTCCTCCTTTCATCGGTATCCTCCCTAATACCAAGGTCTTCGCAATCTCATAATTCCAAACCACATTACCACATTCATTCAACATAAATTCCGTTTCCTAAAGATTTTTTTTCGCCAAAATCCTTTCCTCGCGCATAATCTTTACAAGCATAACTTCATTCTTTTTGTCTAACTGATTTTGTTACCGTCTCCTTCGAGCCCTTATCCAAAACATCTCCAGCATATATTCCAGCATATATTTTAATTCCCCTCCAAATACTTTTTTCTTCTACAACTTCCGATTTCAACTATCAGGTGAACTTAGTCTCAATTTTTCACGATACTTAAGCAAATGCAACAAGAGAGGGCGTATGTGATACCCGTGATTGTGCCACTGTGTTCTTCAATTCGGCATCAATCCTTGCTGTATCCGAAACTTGAAGTAAAAAATCGTGAGGATATGGGGAAGCAATGAAGGCTTACGAAATACAGTTACGGAGAGGGATGAGGAGAAAGAGGCATATATCATTAGTCTTTGGTTTTATACTGGTTAGGGTAGGTTTTTATGGTAATGATTACAGTCTCTTTGTAGTTTTTCTCGCATAATTCTCCACTTCAACCGGTTTCAAAGCCTCACATTTTTTTCAGGTGAGCTAAAATGACGCGTATGCGTTGAAACCGGTTTAGTTAGAGTTCAAAATTACATAGTTTACTTACTATTATGGAAAAGTTCAAAAAATTTCGTGCACCTCTGGTTAGTTCCATATACCACTACTTGCTACTCCGCTTCGCTTTGTCTGAACACCTTTTTTAATACTATTTGTCTCTCCAGATCAATAGGACGTCTCTTCAATCCCATCTGTTAATATCCTATCTTATCCTAGTTTCTTCCCACTTTTCTATCGTTAATAACATCCTTAAATGACCCTTAGATGCCTTTGTTACTAGTTAAATCCACCAACTCTTTCTTTTCTTCCTCCACTATTCCCAGCACTTCATAATTCAATCTCCTTTCCTTCAATCGCACTGTCTCCCCCAAGTACATATTTTTTGGACATAACCGTGAATAATAATAATAATGTCATCTTTATTTGGGGCGAGATTGAGATTAAATAGTCCCTTCTTCAACGTAACAAGGTATCTAAGATTTCTAAGATATAGGATATCTGAAACGGGGATAATGGGATGACCTTGGAAGAGATTCGAAAGGTAGCATCGCATTGCGGTGCACCCAGCCTCATTTCAATCCTCGTAATCGTCCAAGGCCACATCTCCCTATCTACATAGCCTTTCCTGCGTAATTGGAGTAGCGATAGATTACTAGTGCTCCACCTCTCAGGGTAGATTTTCATGGACCTACTTATACGCTCTTCCGACACTTCAGAGTCCAGTTCTATTCCATAGCTACTTTCCTCTTCAGCCTGCATATGCCCCACCTCCTTTTTAATATGTCCAAAATACAGTTCCATTTACAAATATTATTCTTCTTCTCCACCTTCTATATCAGTCTTCTTTAAGCCATCGCCTTTTATTATTTTTTCCAATTATCACCTCTGCCTCCATCAGATTTCCGCTAGCATCTTTCTCTACCCCCGGACCATGCCTGATTCATCTCCATTTACATTCAATCACACTTCTCCCTTGCCTTTTACTTACATCACAGCTACGCCATTCTGACTCTTGTCTCGGCCCTTATTTCCTTCATTTGAGAAAACGCCTAATTCCATAATATTTATCCTCCAAACATAGTAGGTACAGATGTGGAGAGAGATCTTGTCTACTATATAGAAGGAAGTAGTGATAGAACTATTCTAGTAATCCGAGGAAAATTCGCTGTTTTCCAGCAGAGTAATACTACCTGCCTATCAGCCCCACGATCTTTAGACTAGAAAAATCATCAGATTGAATCCCATATAATTAATCAGAGGTAACCTAGTATGGATATGATATATTCAGAGTGGTGTCCCTCGAAAAGGAAAATTGAAGAAAAAATATTAAACCGATTTAATTAAATTAACCAGACTGAAAATTAATACACTTGCTCATTTATGTAGTTAAAAAAACGCAAGGTATCCACGTTAAATAAATTTTCGCGATCTAAAATAACATTAATTACGAAAAATGAAGGAAAGATTTATTATAATTTAGCTTTTATGTGAGCTCAAATTGCTGAGGTTATATTGCACAATCTACTTAAGCATTATCCTATTAATGTAAGGATACAATGCACGACGTTAGATTCGAACACGCGGCATTTCAGCTCTCAGCCCTATGCGCTACGGACCTAGCTACCTCGGATGGAAAATCGCGGAATAATTTCAACTTAGTAACGTCAAGGAATCTGGAAAAATATTTCACCCACTGAGCACATTTATGGGTAGATGTAATATAATCATCACTATATTTGGACTGTTTCGCACCGAGAGGAAAACAATTTTATTGCCATGAAAAACATTTTAATATCAATTCAAGAAGGAACAAGTAAAACGACACTGGCGTTTACAGTGGAAGGGAAATTGTGGCAAGAATATTTATAAGCCTTATGCTAGATCAAGCGTAATCCTATAAAACCAATCAAATCAGCCGCAACCATATCGGGATCGAAGCTGCTCTTTCCACCACCGATATCATTAATTCATGAGCTCAATCGATGCGAAAAATATTCTGGAATTAAACGCGTGTACGGTGCGAAATTCTTTATGATATCAAGTCAGCTTCATGGGCAATTTCACACCCATAAAATTTATAAAAACACATTAATTTAATCATTCCAGGGATTACAGAGTCGAGCAAGAAATTAAGTTCCATGTGGGCAGTGTTGTCTTCGTAGAGAATATGCACAAGCTAGTTTCGCCACATCATATTAGATCCCCAATCATTTGAACTCAGAAAGTGATTAATTTACCATGGGCTGGATGAGGCATTTCGACCAAAACACAGCGCTAATCATTGAATTAATGTATAAAGATTTTCATACTCAGCGGTCATAGTCCGTCATCATATACTTTCTATTCACAAATATTATAACAATTTTCAATAATGACTAATGAATTATACTTAGAATTTTAATGTCAACAGGTTGGAAACAAGACTGTTTACTCCGAATCTAAGACTGTCAAACGTAAGCGCTGGTCAAAATAGAAAAGATCATCAATAAGTGATGCAGTGTATCCATCACTCAAAGCCATACTGCATCTCTCAAGTCTCGCACACTACAGTTACTACTACTTAGTTTCCTTCAATAAGAACTCGATACTGTAGAGCCTCAGCAATAACAACATTTTGGCGTCAAGGCCTTGATGACATTGTTTTTGGCTGGCAAACACATGAATGTGCCAAGGTTCGGAAGTGCAAACCTCCCAATTTTCAGAATTCCGAATGAATAAAAACCTGATGCGTGATTACCAACCTTCATAACTGTCGTGTGCTTCATAACTAGTGCTTTCGCTTTTCTCTTAGTTGCGCTTGGGACAGCAAAAACATGACCATCGAACCTCTAATTCTGCCAATTCCTTCAAATCGTTAATGTCAATGGGCAGTATGAGTCCGGAGTGGACGATAACGACCGTAGAGAACAAGACTGGAAACATTCTAAAAGTGGTGTTACAGAAAAGTGACGAAAATAAAATGGATCGACCGAGTGAGTTGCGAAGAATACCGAAGAAGAGTAGGAGAAAAAAGAAGTTTGCTGAAAAGTTCAAGAAGAAGCCAATCTTCGGGGAACAAAGAAAGGTAAGGATGGCAAAAGAAGGCCTCGAATAAAATGCGAGGATCAAGATGACAGGGATGTTAACGAAAATACTTATGAGTAGGTATGAATAGGTTAGCCGAAAGGGATCGAGTGGATAGCTGCGTTAAATCAGTCAGGTTTATGACTGGTTATGATCATGATGAGAGCAAGCCTTCAGACACTGCGAGCACTGCGCTTCCTGAGTTGTTTGCGTATTTGATAACGTCAGATAAATCACGAATGAAAGATCCGTAAACCCACCCCTAACTTCATCTTTGTTTTCTTTCCGAAAGCATAACGTATGGACACTTGGTTAATTTCTCAACAATTATTTGGCAAAATAATCTGTAAATACAATGATGAATGTACAATTCAGTCAATAATGACTAAAGAAGTAATCAAGGGTAAGTAACCATGTATGGCAGTTTTGTACGAACCAAAAATAATATATATTAATGACGAAGATTTTCAACTACAGAAACTCACTGCCTAATAATAGATCACTTTTCAGCTGGGCATTCTTCCAACCCAGTGTCATCCATCCTCTCTCTTCTCCCTCACCAATCATTCTGCTTTCTAACACTGTCGTCAAGATGACATTGCATCTCACGACCTCTCTACTAATTATTGACGATTATTTCTCACTCACGGGCACCTAAATATTAAAATAAGGACATCATGAAAAAAATAGAATGGTGCCAATATATGGACGTGTTTGGCTGTATGAAATGTATTTCAGGTACACCGAAAACTGAATTTATCGTTGCATTACTAATACTAATAACCTAATAATTTGGAAGCATTTACCACCATAAAATATAACTTTGGGAAACAAGACTGGGTGTTCTGAACGCGTGGGTTAAGCCGGGCGTAGGGATACTTCAACATTAACACGAGGAAGTTTTCGCACGATAGGGGGTGACAGCCCTTCAAGGATTCAACCAAGGAAGTTAGAAACCTCCTTGGATCTAACAGCTATCTAAAGCTCATTTTCTCGCCATTTCGGCGGGTAAATGTCGGCGCCGTAACTCCAATTAATCCGCGTCCATTAATACCGCCAATTTCTCCCAATTAGTAAGTGGCACAAAGTAATTGAGCCCCGTTTAAAAAAGGAGGTCTATGAGCACTTGAGCGAGAGGCCGTTAGATTGATTATCCCCCTCGGCTACAGGGAGAAAGCCATGACGCTGAATACTCACACACGTAATAATATTTCTGCTGAAAGTCGCGCAATAAATAAAAAAACATTTAAAACTGGAGCACGCATCAGTAACGAGCAAAAACATTAAACCGTGACTGAGGAATTTCACACACCATTAATTCAAATTATTTCAATCACAAGAGCATGTCACGAACGCTTAAAAAAATGCCACTCCGAAGATTGCTTGGATGGGTTTAGCTGGCTTAAGATGATAGCCAAAGGCGAAATAAACTATAGCAGCCCCAGCTCCTTAACTTTTTTCCCAAGAAGTAGGGTTGCCAGTTGCGTGAGGTCATGAGGGAAGGCATTGATAGATAAAATTCTGGACAAAACCAGACAAGTATTGTCGGTTACAAATATCGCGGGGAACTCCTGTAATTTAATCTTTAACTATAATTAAAGCTCACTTTTGGGCAACTTTCAATATCAGTTGGCAACATTTCGAAAATTATCAACCTGTTGGAATTACTTGCTAACTTAAGCTATTTTTAGAAACAGTAAATTTAGAAAAAGCACAAAAGTGGTTATGGTATACCAATGAAAAAATTCTCTCCGTCTGGATTCAAACTCGGGCCTTCGCGATGAGAATCCAGAGCTCAAGCCATCATAACAATTCGATCCCCTCGTTGAAAACGGAATTGTAAATTGGTAAGGGTGAGGAATAGAAGGCAAGACTTTCCACAAACACTTGTACCAAATCAGCATACTTATGATAATGTAGATATAACTCACACCCATCCCTTCGCCCAATCTCAACTAACGCTGGCTAACTGGTTGGATGAATTATGACTAGACGGCCTTTCGAAACCTGGTCGATTCAAACCACAAGAAGAAAGGGATTTCAGGAATGGTTTTGCAATAGCAGTAATCCCATCGCCGCTCAAGACTTCCAAGGACTTGTGGATTTCCTTTCCTTAATTCTACACAGCGGATTATTATTCTCCCTTCAGGCATTCCATTCATTACCTAGCTTCCCATATATGTTTCCTTTCAAAGGCGACTCGAACGAAAACAAAACCACGCGAGAAGCGAATGAAAAACATCGCAGCTCCATAAAATTCTCGCATCTTGCCATTATTATTTTTCACGAAGGGATACGAATCTCTTCGCCGGTTGAGAAACGACCCTGGATTCAGGGAAACATTTTCGTAAACACCTTGGAGGCGGAAAAACATGAAATTCGATCCGGGCGGAGAGGAAGAGGCAGCTGGCACGTCATCTATCACCACAGTGGAGGAAGCTAATGATTTCCACCTAGCCAGCCTTAAAAAGAAGTCTCCACGGACGTGCCGGAGTTGTAAAGATTCCAGCATCTTCCACCAGAAAAAAATGAGCAACCATAAGATCGAACTTCCCACACCTCATCAGACAAGGCAGTACCAACGAAAAACGCTCCTGACCGCGAAATGTCGAACAATGGTTTAACTTGACGGACGTAATTTTATATCCGACGACACTTCAAGTATCTCCTTTATTTTGAAATAACGAGTGTAACGTAATTTTCCAGTATGTTAGGATTCATCGCAACACAACATCGACAGCAAGGTTAACAAATTTTAGAATTAAATAAAACAGAGAGAAAAGTTCGCACTTAAGAATTATTATTGCGATCGAAATAAACTATTTCACCAAATTCAAACAGAACCAGCATTGCAAACCTATCAAACAGAATATGTTACACGAGGTATAAATTGGAAGAACCACTGTAAATACATTGCAACGATCCATTGAACAACAGTATCAGGCAAAAGATCAAAGAGCACAAGTTCAAGATCAAGATCAATCAATCAAAGAGAAATTCGATGCTTCCCATTTTGCCTAGCGAGCACAAGATCATCAATTAATTAAATTGCAGTACGAAAGTACCTTATTTCTGGCTTTTCACTGATGATATCTACTCTGGTCAAGACATCGTAATCGTGTCATTTCGGATGACTTTAATGGAAATAATCAACAAAGTCGAATCGTGCTTTTAAACGTATATAAAATACACCCGTTGGAATATGCCGCCCACAAATTCGTTAATGGTTAAACCAGCCTCTTCAAAACATTTCCCCAAAGACAGTCACTCCTAATTCAGAGACCCAACTCAGTAAAAAAAAGCAATGCAATAATACGATCCGAATATATTTTAACGTTACAGCCTGCTTAAACCTGATTTTGGCTTTTAAACATTTGATTTGTTGCAACTAAGACGTTACGGCCTCGAAATTGTCAAGTTTCACAATTTTTCGAATAGTTATTGAGTAAAACATTCAATGATTGTAGGTCAATATGGAGAAGAAAACGCACCAAGAGGGAAGAGAAAGAGAAAATCTACTTGAATGTAAGTTAAGAGCAATAAATTGCCAAATGCTTATTGTTTAGTTAAAATTATTCCTTTAGTAACCTATTAAGCAGTACATGTCGGGTGGAGATACAACCATTGATACCAATCCTTCTGTGATCCTGTAGATGCAGGAGGATATTATATATGCTATTACGGTTCAAAATTCGACAGAAAACTTCTCGTAGGCCTAACGATCTGGAAATCACGTCTTTATTTCCAACCTAAGCACACCTCTGGTGCTAACAGTAGCAATGGAATTATTTTCAAGATTCCAAATCGTGAGGTTACTTCGCATCTTCTAATCTAGACTTAACCTAGTTACTCAAAAGACATCATGTCCGAGGTGAGACATAAGCCCGCGACCACTGGGTTTCCAGGCCGGCGTGTTATCCACCTGGCTAATGTGGGTGACTCAGTAGATCTGCGATATCTGAGCCTAATCTTATGCGAGAAAACTCGAGTATTGACTTAAGCAGCAACACTACCTAAAGATTGATATCTTACAGCACGAGTTATTTGCGTTAAATAATCATTACTGGGCGTACCTCGTATGCATTCGTGTGTGCTTTAAAGTATGTACCCGCACTTTAAAGCGCTTCAGAACGGGAGGAAAAGTACAAGAATGGGAATAAAAAGGTAGAGAGAAACCCGGTGTGGGCATTAGCCTACTTCTGCTGGCGGAATTCGCAAAGGGTATTCCAGCATTACCTATCTCCCATCCGACGAACGGTGTGCTGAACTAAAAATCCTTCACGCCACACTCAAATAGGGAAGGGTTTTGTAAAATATCCACAAATGCCGAAATTCTAACTTGGGCCCTCGTGGTTGGATGCCGGTTCTGTAACCAATACACGAACCCGACCTCAGCCCACCTGTTTACAGGGTGCCCTTTAAGTCGCACGGGAAACGACACCCGACGCAGAAGGAAGGGATCTCGCCTCCGCGCGGGCGTAACGCTTTTATAAGAGGGTCACCCCTCAATCTACATTCCCATCCCTTTTATGGTCACGCCAAGGCGCGAGTTACGTCACGAGAGAGAAGTGAAGAAGAGGCGGAGTGAAGGAAAAAGGAAGAGAAGAATGGGGGGGGGCGCGCGGGCGTGGGTGAGAAGAGATGGGGAGTGGGCCGTGTGGGAGGAAGGAGTAAGGCAAGAGGAAAGAAAAGGGCATCACGGGAAGGAGGGGAGGGAGTGGAGGGCGTGGCAAGGGGGTGGGGGAAGGCGGGAGGGGGAAGAGGGCGAAGGGTCCACCCCGCCGACCCCGATCCGATGCAAATTGACCGAGGTCGGGTGAGGCAGGGGTGTTAGTCCTTCCCCACGGCACTTGTTGCTACTACACTCAGGACGATTCATCAGCGACGAACCCTGCCAGCCGGGACACGGGAAGGTGAGGGTAAACGTCTGCCTTGTATTACGATAATATCAGTTAAGTGAATTTATAAAAAGGATGGTGACCATGAAAATCTGCTCTTAGTATGGGATATTAGGAGGCAATTTTTTAAAAACTGGATACGTGAACCTTCAAGAGCCTTGGCAATGATTGTGCTGATTCAAGTACAAGGCGACTGTGATATTTTCGAATACGCACAGCAGAACTGACGAAAAAACTAACTACCGAAAATCCTACATAAAAAAACATCATCATCATTAGCCATCAATCCTCAGATTGGTTTGACGAAGGCCTCCACTGGGTTTTTCTATCGACTAATCTCTTCATATTTACGTATTTCTTCTCTTTCACATCCCTAATTTTTCCCAACGCTCTTCCAATGGTTTCTCAGTAGGGACATAAAACACAAAAGGGCTAAATTTCAACCGTTAAATAAAGTTTACACGCCACGTTTAAAGGCCTCGTATGAGATATATGGAACAAGTGGTGAAGTATGTGAAGGAGAAAGTTTACATAAATACGAAGAGGGTAGCTGATAGGAGAATCGAGTGGAGAGCTGTGTCACACCAATCCAATGTACCCCCCCCCCCCATGTGCTGCCCTGGCGGTACCTTTGAATTAACCTGAGAGTATTGGAAGGTTGTGATAGCAAATAATGTGAATGAGAGGCTCTGAGAGCTTTCGCAGCCTTTTCCGCTCTGTCTTTTGGAATTAAATGTATCACGAAACTAATGGGAAAATGTGACTTTTTTCGCCAGCACTATTAAAAATAGTATTTATGTCAACTGCAATATATATGTAAAATAGTATATTTGTGTCAAAATTCGTTAAAAATCTCTTTCTTCTTATCTACACACCATAAAAACTTTCATTCTGACATTTACAAGATATTTCATGTAAGGGGCGTAGTCCAAAAATTCTGGAAAAGTGTAACTATATGTTGCCTCTTAACATTGTAATTATAAATGTAATTATATGTTGCACTGCAATATTGTTCAAGCGTATTTTTGTTTATATAGGGTAAAAATATTCAATTATTTAATCAAAATGATTAAAATAACTTATTGTTTACTGCAATTTGTTAAAAACGTAGGCAATTCTTTATTTAAACATATAAATTTTCGATGTATCTTCTGAGATTTTTTTCTTATGGATGATTTATACGATACTTGCTATTTTTTTCATGCAAATAATTATTATCCTTCTGTAATTCGATAGCATTTCTTTCTTTGATACATGACATACATCAGGTTGCTGATATTTCATGACCTTGAAAGTGTCTGGATTGATATCGATGGTTCCCCAAATTTTCCAAATGCAAATTTGGAGCGTAATATTCACTTATTTATTTTATTTCTTTTTTCTTTACTAATTCTGTAGTTTGTGTCATTTGGAGCAAAATTATTTTTAATGCATGTATTCTCCGTTCTACTATGGTGCATGATAATTTTATGAGAGAATCGCAAGCTTGGTAGTAAGGAAGCACGTGATGAGGTCTATACGATTTCCTTGGTTCGACTCGCTCTACCCTATGCTCTACTCTTTCCATTCCAGGTATGCCTGCGTAGGTGACGTGGGACGGATCCGTTCCTCTGCGAGTAATAATTATTCGAGAATAAGAATGGAGGCGACTCATACTTATGGGAGGACCGCTTCAAGCGGGTGAAGATGGCATGGATTCGTGGGAAACGTCGAAGAAGCACAAGGGCGGGGAGCCCGAAATCACCGGCGTCACCTCCGTTTATTTATTGAGCCGAGGAGCAGCGCAGCGAGCGGATGTGGGAACCTCGCATTCGAGTGAAAAGCCGAACTGACTGCACACCTCCCACGAATTGACCTGGGACGCGAGACGTGGGTGTGGGGCAGGAGGCGATGAGAAAGGAACTTTAGACGTGGAGACCGCGGAAAATGATTACGGGTTTGCCGCGTGAATGGATGACGACAATAAGATCAATCGATCATGTACGTGGTGTGGTCCTTAGCACTTATTTTGTTGTGATTGCGAACGCCGTGGGAGGAGAGAGGGGGTGGGAGTTGAAATGCTTCACTGCCGGAGTTGAGTCCCAGCAAATAAAGGTGGTCGGGGGTTACATTATCAAATTCATCCCATTTTACGCCAGCGGTATAGATGTAGAGGGTATAAAGCTAACAATCATAGTATTTTTACAGTAAATTATAATTATTTTCCACTTTATCAGGTAACATAAAAAGGGGAGGAAAAACATATGGTATCAGCAGTGTCTACTCTCGCCATTTCAAATGATGTACCATTGTCATTCACAGAAAAGTCATTGCTCATCAAGTTTATCTACATCTACCTACTATCCTGCGAGTCAGTAGTGTATGACAGGGGTTGACATGCCACCTAAAAAGCACTTGATATGAGCAGGTTAAAGATACGGTACTACGTGGTACATACAGCAGTATGATACGTATTAATTAAACCCCAATTATTGGACCAGCCGCCAGTCAGTCAAGAATGGTTTTTTTCCCCCGCATTCATAACTTCCTGTAGATGATGAAAGAAATGAATATTTAACGCTCAAGTGCGCTCAGTACGCTCGTACCTGCACAGAACAATTTTCATGGTGTGGAATCTAGCTACTAGCTATCCCAACAGTTTGTGCTGTATCGAACTGTGACATCTGAAATTATTCTACATATAAAACGAACACAAAATCCATGCCGGAAGTGAGATTCGAAACGTGACATTAATATATGCTAGCGCGCAACTAACGTGGCAAGCAAAAAGTTGGCAAGAACAAAAGTTGGAATATTTATTACAAATGGCAAATATCCATTTATGGAGAAAGTAGCGGTATTCCTCCGTGTCATATGCACGTCGTGAGTCAAAGCAACTCTTGTCCCGAATCGACCAGGTTGTCCAACCATCTCCCCAACCCGCATGGACTATGTACTTCAATGGACCGAGGAAAGCAGATCAAAATTTAAAGCGAATCCGTGTTCCCTCGAGGTGGGCTGTGTAGGTGCGTCCACCACACCTCGAAAAGCAGTCGCTGAACGGGCCCGGGAAGGGAATGAATCTGACGCCGTGCACGGAGGGAAAGGGGGCGCGATTCCCACGCGATATCACCCAGGGCGAGGCCCACGTGGGCGAGGAGGAACACGCGGCGCCCACGCCCGACGAGCGACCCGCGTGCCATCTCGCGGGGCCCCCACACAGGCGACGGATTTATGGCGCGAGATCTGCGGCCGAGGGAAAGTCGCGGAAACACCCACTCATCGATACGCGTAGCACAGATCAATGCTTTCTCCGCGAAGTGTTTCCGAAATCCACGCAAACGATAGAAACGATATATCCATCGTCACTTGAGAAAGGCCCGAGTTGTTGTCATTGGGGAGAGGTGACAGACGACCGAGGTCATTAAGGATGGATGAGTGGAAAAGGAGTGAGTTCACAACAGCTGTGGTAAAACGTTCGCATCACGCCAGCCACTGAACTCACGGCTTTGCATCATTGAAATAACTCAGGCTTTAACTAGTAGGAATTTTTCTATAATTGAAAATACCTTTACTTTGTAATATTCCACAAAAAAAAACTTTAATACCTCCCAACCTGTATCAACACGTGTGTGTCATTTTAAAGGGACAACCTAGTGCTCAAGGACTTGATTTTGCAAGGGAAAGTGCAAATTCAATAGACAAAAATGTAAGTACAGCAGGCAACAATGCAAGTTCAACAAACCTATTATTCCTATCCACGAAAGAATATGATTTTCGCTATCGGATTAGTCATTTATTTGTACCCATTAAGTTGTAAGTTCCATTGGGCACGCCAGGGTGCAGGTAACAAGATTAGTAGAATCAAGAACTTTTTCATGTTCTCTAATGACTAACGACATTACACCAACCATGCCGGTACTATGTTTCTAATTGTAATCACTAATGGTAAAACTCGTTGGGCACTGTACCGCATTGCATTGGACACTGTATTTGCCAATAGGTTGGCACAATATCGGGTAAGAAATTGGGCAATATATTCCCAGGACGTGTATCAATATTGGGACTAATTTAGGTCATAACAATGCTCATATATCCTACATTGGCACGCCACATTATATTCTAAAAAAATAGCATAGCATGACACTGGTTTATTGAATACGAGATAAAAAAGTGATAAAATTAATATTTCTCGTTATAAGCATTACAAGTCCCCGAAACAGACATTTGAAGCTTAAAACTTCTTAGAAATAAATACCGAAGAAGCAGCCCATCCAAATTTCAGATTAAGCATTAATGGTATGTCCCATGGCGTAGTGTTTTGGTCCAAAATAGAGCCAATAGAGTACGAGGAAATAGCACATAATGAAAATCGCTTCCACGACTGAACAAATCGAGAATTAGGTATCGTCCATAAATGCATCTTTTAAAAGCGCTCAATAAGTACAATAACTGCCTCGAGTCTTCATAAATACGTCAGTGCCACCTGTTCTGAGGTCGCAACACTCCAATCCAAAAAGCTCCGACCAAATCATTCTCACAAAGCTCACTCACTCTTTTTGGAAGTCTGTGATTGGTTGGTTTCATATATTCGGATGGGATTTTAGAGCGAATTTTATAAGATTGGTCTGAAATATTTGCATACAAAATTTCGGCCCAAATGCTATCACGATACAATTTCGTCATGTCACACGATCCATATCTGTTGTATACAATTTGTATCCAGAAATTCTATCCAACTTTGGCCATGGGATATAGGGTTCGTGAGAATTAGCACATATTTTGACCTAAAATAGCATTTCCCATCCTAGTTCTTGTAACCAGTAAAGTTGTGACACCGACGAGTGTATTATAGCGTTGTTTCACAAAACTCGCCGATCTTCTCGGTACACGTTCTAATGCCATAATTATATCTACCCACCTCGCAAGGATCACAGATCCTACTGGCGTGTTCTAAATGAGACCTGAAATGTAAAAAGACACTTTTCTCTAACTTCCTTTTTGCCTTTATGGGAAATGAAAGCATGTAATGCGTCTATGCGTCCTCCAAGTGCCACCACAGTTTCTCGCGGACCATCACAGGTTTAAAGATAAGTTTGGCGAGACCTGATTTAAAAAATTCAAAAGGACGCAAAAAATTCTGTGAAAAATCACGAACAGAATAAAATAAGTTGACAAATAAATCACTATGTATCATGCAAACGCTTCATTAGAACATACATCTGGAGTATACTATTATATGGCAAAGAAGCATGGACAATAACAGCAGCAGAGAACTCCTATTTGAAATGTGGTGCTACCGAAGAATGATGAAGATCAAATGGATCGATCGAGTGACAAACGAAGAAGTCTTAGAGTGGGAGAAAAGAGATGTCTACTGAAAACCTTAGAAAGAAGACGGGACAGCTTAATAGGCCACATCTTAAAACACGATGGCCTGATGAAGACAATCGTCGAGGGAAAAGTGAACGGCAAGAAAGGAAAGGGCAGGCCTCGTATGAGGTATATGGAGCAAGTTGTGAAGGATGTAAAAGAGAGGAGTTACGTCAATATGAAGAGGTTGGCAGAGAGAAGAATCGAGTGGAGGGCTGCGTCAAACCAATCCTAGGATTGTTGAAGGATGATGTAGATGATGTATCATGTATACGATGTTACAGCAAAGTAAACAAAAAACTTTTAAAAAAGCGATCAATTATAAAACCGTTTGCATTGCTGGATTTCTGCTGTCTTCCTGACAAACTGCAACGAAACGGTGGGCTATAATGAGACCGTATGAATATACTGAATAGAACAGATGACTGGGGTATACTAGAGTTGGCAGAATGTTAACTTGCCAAAAGGAGAATGTCATCAAATCTAATAAAAACAGCCGGACAACGATCCATTCAGGAAATATAGGAATATGTACGTTTAAAAATTTGAATTAATAAACCATAGGGGAAGGGAAATTTTATTGTATTTACCCCGATTGAATAGCCTCATTTGCATAAAGATTAAGAACCAAAATTGTTTTTTCTACCGCAGCAAAATTTGATCTCCACCTTGTCTCCATCCATACCCTGTACTGCACAAAGATTCATGGTCATCTTAGAATTTCTCTCGTAATACAGGCGTCACGAATTAGAAATTCACGTCCACCCCAAAAAAGTTCACGAACGCAAGGAATCCCAACAAGGAAGATACGCCGAAAATCACAAAAGAGTCCATTCATATTTCCGGGCAAATGCGATGATTTAATTCCAAAGGGTCTTAAACCTTTCTCTCCCCTCGCTCGCCCTCCTTGAAGGCTCTTGATTGTGTCACGTCCGGCATGACGACACGGCCGCGAAGAAAGAGATAAAGCCAGGAAAGACATATATAAAAAGTGTAGCGTCCGCAGGAAATCTGCTGACGACTTCCTCGGTTAAAATCCACGAAGAACTACCGCTTTTTATGCCTTTTACTAAGCGCTGACTTCATCGACAGCTAGAATAGTTTATTCTGATCATTGCCAGTGGTCATCAATCCGAAGTATCGTTTGCCGCAGCTCTCCATGTGGCTCTAGTGGTAGAACACCCTCTTTAGCCAGGCTACGCTTCTACCATCACTAGTTATTCTTGTTCCAAATAGCAATGCTCTACCACCTTCACAATTTTTAGTTTCACGAGTTCAAATTTGGCTCAACCCTCTTTTCATCTACTGCATTCTGTTATCTTTGTTTTCTTCATATCAACCTCACAGTGAATCCCCGCCAGTATCGTTTATTGTTTACTTCTTTCCCAGTTTCTTTTATCACTTAACTAGTACGTTGGAGAGAAATATGATGCCTGGACGACGTGCGTATTGTTTTATCATTGGCAGCGTTTTCTATAAAAACAGAATTCTAATTTTCCTCTTCCCTGTGAACTTTTTAAATCCAGAAAATTAAGAGACTCATATTGTTCAAATTCACAAAATAATTAGAGAGTGCGCCTTAATAAGTGATATTAATATGTATTTATGCACGTAAGTAGAGCATATTGGACAACGATAAACCCCTAGCCGCACAATCTTGAGATTGCTCGTTACGTCGGGAGCTCAGAAAATATATCCACTCTTATTCCATACGCCACAGGTTCCCAATCTGGCGATTCGCACCCCATGCGTGATGAATTTCCCATGGTGATTTAGGAGTGAGCAAAGAAAGTATAACAATGGCGGGAGTAGCAGTAAGCACATTCTTTCTTCTGAGAATTTAAATCCAGTTTTGGGCAGACGGCCAGCGTAGCTTCATCCACGAATAAACAATCATAATGTTACGACATTATGGATTCAACTGTAGATGAAATGTAGCTACACAAGCCACAGGCATGGGACGTGGATATGGGGTGCAGATCAGAGAAATATACTCCATAAGAGTACGCAAATAGATGAAGTTCGCTATTGAAGAAATGAAGAACCGCTACTCTCCAAGTTTTTAGTGCATAAGTCACCACACACGCGAAGAAATGAAACATTTTCGCTCAACAATTCGACGTTCATTAACGGAAACCGAGGAGAACGGAATCTCTTCCTCATGGAGGGAGGATGAGTAGGGTTTCGTGGGCGTCTTTCCTTGGTACGGCGAATGACGGAGGCGCTCAAATTGCCTTTTCCCAGTGCAAAAACGGCAACGGGTTGACCGGCTGCTGGCGATGATGACGGCGTGCAGCGGTGGCGCCATTTGTGGAGAAAGGAATGCGGCTGGAGGGGGGAGGAGAAATGCAAATCCAGGCGGCGAAGATGGATCACGACACCTGCCTCTTATCTCCGAAGATGGAAACACAGGGAGTATAATCAACGGCGTGAACGGCATGGGGCGAATAAAAGGAACGATGAGAAGATTTAATAAAATACCGGCAACGGTAAATGCATCTACATTCTCATCTGCAAGACACCACAATTGTTTTCGGCAGGTTTAATTTGCCATTTGCAGTAGCCAGATCGGTAGGTAAACGCCGGCTTGGGAAGTCAAAGGTTGAGGGCTCAAACCCCGCATCGAGATGGATGCTGGGTTCATCTCATAAAGAGCAACCTCGGTTTAATGTTACAATATTACATTGCCCGGCAGAGCACCTAAATCCCTATTCTCTTAATGCTACCTCTACTTAACAGGCCCAGCACGTAGATAATAATACACAATACTGACGAAGAGCGCTATCAACATCAACGCAGAACCTTCAAGCCACCTCAAGGATGTGTGGCAATGGGTGAATAATAACCATATGATGCATTAATGGTTTGATTACATTGCAACAGAATTTCAAAAACCAAAGTTCTCGAATCACAATTATAGACAGTAACAGATTGCAGCGAAGATACTAGGGAGAAATTATAATAGGTATTCTAGATTTTGATTAGGCGGTGGTGATTTTTCTATACTTTAACTTTTACAAGCTTTGAGAAATAGAAATTTATCAGTGTATTTAAAGAAATGCCTGAAGATATCAACAAGTATAAATTACTTTGTAGAGACTTACAACTTAGTTGTATCTCTCAGTTGCTTGCAGTTACGTACATACGGATTAGTATTTCTGCATGCCTGCATGAATGTAAGTGTATTCAATTCTCTTTTGATTTAAAATGCATTGCTGGTGATCACTCCGCCCCTACCACCCTTGCGATGGTCTGCAGGGTATTATGTAGATGTTCGCCTATGCTTATGGATAGGAGGGTGGTGCACAGAAGGTAGTCCTTTTTTCGTGAACGGAGGAAGGTAGGAGAAAAACTTGGCGTCGGCTTTAGCCTTCTGTTAATGAAATGCTCCAAAGGGTCCTCGCTAAGGGCGCCAAGTCCAATCCTAAGGAAGGATCAGTGAACTGCAAGAGCTCTCAGCACATCATTACAGCAGTATTTCCATGAATATTCCATGTCACGATCGGGATTCGAACCCGGTGTACGAATGGAAGCCCAGTGCTCAAGCCACGAAAGTAATTCGATCTCCTAGGTGCCATTTTGATAAGCATGAATTTGATAGCCTCCATTTTGAAGATCATAAAATTATACTCGTTATCCAAAGAAATCCTAAATAGCTTTAGCTCAGCAAATTGGATTCCACCTTCCTGCTCCTATTCTGATTTTAAGAGTAATGCCGCGAAAAAAGTACTGTGGCCTTCACCGATCTCAGCAAAAACGCAAAACTTTAACTGTTGAAAGAGTCGCACATTCGCACCTTTGAAAATTTCGCTAATAGCAGAATGACAATACTCAGAGGAATCAGAATCCGCCAACACTGCAAAGAGAGACCGCTGAATCGCGACAGCGCCCGCCCTTCTGCGTTCCCCTTCGATGACGGCATCGCGAAATGAATACAAGGGGAATTTTCTTGTGAAACGAAGAAATAAAAGAAGGGAAAAAAAGGCCATCGGTCGTACATAAGCGCACCTTGCGACGGACAATCGTCGGAATGTTTTCCGCGCTGGGGGAGGCGGCGGCAGTTCGAAAGACGAGAGAGAAAAGAATGAAACGAAAGCATTAAATTTCGGAGAGCAAAGAGAAACAGGTGAATCCCGTCGTGGGAGGAAAACTGCGTGACGAATTTAAGTCAGAGAAACGTCGATTGTCGCGCGTGGGAGGCGGCGATCTCGGGAATGCTTGACGCACGTGCTTTCGCATCAAGGTTCCGACTTTTCTGCGCTAGCACGTCTTCCTAACATTGACCGTCCCGACCTCACGCGGCGAAACGACCAACTGCCGACGACAACCGATTCAGCGTCCATGCGGGCGAAGCAGAAATTCCGCGACCGCGGCGACCTCGCAGAGCCGCACGGATAACTCGAGAACTTTGAGAGCGACGAACGTGCTTGAGTGGGACACCCAAGTTTAAAGACTAGTCAGAATTCTTTAGACGCAACCACGTCTAAAGACGTCAAGTCAAAGGGAAGTTGTTGCCACTTAAAATGCGTTTTGCTTCTGGTTACAAATTTAATTCCATGAAATGGGGGTATTATATGAAGGTGAAATTTTATATATGCATGTGAATGGAGGTGAAATTTTACTTTCACGAAGGCATCACTCACCCACACTCCCTGGTGATAAAATCATCTTTCGTAGAATTAAAGATACCAGTTTCTATTAAAGTTACCAGTTGAACAGGTGACGGATGGAGGAGAAAAGGGTAGCTTGGATGGAATGATGAGAGGTAGGAAGTATGCAGAAATAGAGATCATCTAGGGAGTCATGTGAGAATTGTATCTCCATCAACACCTACAACTGGTAGAATACTTAATATAATCATTTCTGCTGCTTCATGGTATTTGTTAGAATTTCCACGTTAGTAAATATAGTTTCGCACTTTTAAAAAATTGGAGGAAAGATGGAGGCAATTATTTCTACTATGGATTCCAACTTGGCGTCGCAAAAGGATAGGTAAACACCATTCGTTGCCATGGAAACGATATATTACTACTGTCAGCGACTAAACTGATGCCTAACGAATTTGGACCTACTTTGAGATGGCTCTCCCGCCATGAGACCATAATTTACATCTAAAGCTACATAATACTCTGTAAGCCACCGCAAAGATGTGTGGAGTGGGGTGGATCATTACAAGGCATGCATTGTAAAAATAGAAGAATTGAATTTACACTTAGCATCATGCAGGTATATAAAATTACTAGTCCGCGTATGCACTACGTATGAACATGCAACTATTTGAGAGATACACAATGCAACTACAATAAGTATACATATTAGATATACAATCACGAGACACGTACAACTAAATCGTTAACCTCCACAAAGCAACGTAATTATTATTGATTAGGCTGCCATTTCTTTAAATATATTTATTAATTTATATTTCCCAAACCGTCCATGAATTAAGGAACATAACTGGCGAATTCCGACATGACCACATTCCATTCCTGAAGTAAAAATTTTAGCGAGCCTTCGCGAGGCGTGATAAGGAAAAAAAAGCATCGCTCCCAGAAGAGGGTGTGATTCAAACCAAGTAAACATAGACTCGGCTCGGGATATTCACTCGAAAGCCATGAAACTCTCGTGTAAATACAACTCGACCTCTCTGGGTGCAGCGTTTTAAACCTTTCATCGTTTCCATATAAAGGCAGCAAGGCATTTCGCGACCAGAAGTAACTCTCTCTGGCATCTCTCGCACTGCAATACTATGGGAGATTTTTTTTGCCCACGACACACTGCGAAGAAGTCGACGTAGCACACGTGGAAGCATAGATCGATGATTGAAACCAAACAAAGAAATCGTTCGCGAAAATAATTGGCATCGTAATCACAGAAAAAAATTCGGAACCCCGTAAAAGAAGCTAAAATGTAAATATAGATAATTTTTCATCCTGCAACACAACCATAAAAATGGTGAATACGCTTCAAGGAACATCGATACCATGTATTGAGATTTCTCAATAAAAATATCGTGCACTGACGTAAAAATTAGAAGGTTAGCAATAATTGAGAGCATTTCACTCTACGCATTCAATTATAGAAAAACTAACCAGGGTTTTAAGTATAAACTTGGAAGAATGGAAGTATAATTTGATCTTATATCGGAACTAAGCCCAATAAAAACAATGAGTTATGTAAAAACTGTAGAAACGACAAGATTAGGCTAACAAATGCAACATTACAACAAAAAATGATGAAGATCAAATGTAGGCACAGTATCTAACGAAGAAGTACTGACAAGAGTGGAAGAAAAAGTCTGATGAATATGAGAAATGATGACGGAACAACCTAATTGGACGCATCCATTTACAGGATGGTCTCATGAGTACATTCCTCGAAGAGTACAAATAAAATCGTCGAAAAGTTAATATGGGAAGACCTCGTAAAAGCTAGATGATACAAGTAGAGAAGGATGGAAAAGAGATAATTAGCATTTTAATTATATTAAGAGGTCCATGATCATCGTTATAAGTCAAAATTCTCTCTTCAATCAGCTCTCCACTTATAAGCTAATCTATTCATATACTTATTTTTTTTTCTTTCACGTCCTTCATCACTTGTTCTATACATCTCATACGAAGCCCTCCCTTCCCATTCTCCTTATTCATTTTCCCTTCCACGACAGTCTTCATCAGGCCATCATGTCTCATCATAAGAGGTTCGCCAATAAAATAATCATATTAAGAAAATCGCGAAATAAACTTTGGATTGCTGACGAGTGATGATGAAGATATAATTATCAATGACTAATAGGTGAAGACATGACCCCCGATATATTTGCCGGACTAATCGAGCTAGAACATTCGGACGCATAGAGCGAGAACTGAAATAAAAATATTTAATGGATAGATAGACGTTGAACTTTAGATTTTTCCAAGGAAATATTTAATCAATGCAAGAAGCATACGATTCGCCTCAAACAGGTATTTCAAAACTTAATGCTCGCACGTTTTCAACCGTCGTGAAATGGGTACAATGCCTTCATATGGCAATGAAATGAAATCGCAACCCCAAAGAGTCTGCCAGAAATACCAGCAACGCATAAAATCCTGACCCACAGCTCATTACGAATTCCAGCCACACCTCGATGGTTATGAAACCCTATCGCCATGGAGCTGAGTGTGGGGGTAGCTCATGCGTGCCGTATACAAAAATAAGCACGCAAGGCATTAAATCACAATGGGGTTCCTAGCATTGTGTTCGGAGGGCATTCTTCCGGCTACGAGTTCAAAGACAAGGTAGAGGGAGAAATGACTCCTCAATGATGTGTGCAAGACTTAAGAGTCAAGGGTAACATTCTTACATTCTTTTTGCGCATTCACGAGTATTCATAATTGTCACAGTAAAGACTACTAAGGCCGTTTCCGCCACTAAGGATAGGAGGTGGGATTTTGTAAGATCTAGAAACTTTTATGGGCAGAGGGAAGGGTGAAGGAAACCCGAAGTCGGCATTAGTCAACTTCAAACAAAAGGCGACATTAATATACTGTTTAACGTCCCATCTAGCGGACTCAGTACTGAGGTCAAAGTCCAGTACTGCTCTCTACACTGAGCTTCACTCAAGTAGGGACATATACTAATGGAAAATCTCTGCAACAGATGGGTTTTGAACTCGAGCCCTCAGGATGGTAGGTTGCCATTTCCCTAGCCACCGCACCAACTCACAGTAACGTACCATCCGACGGACGGAATATTGAACTTGATCTCTTAGCATTTATTCAAGTACGGAGCGGTATAGAACCGAAAAATCTCTCAATATCAACATTCAAATCCGAGGTCCTCGGGATGGGAGTTCACTCCAATAGCTACCGCACCAAAACACAGTCAACTGTTTAACGTCCCACCCAACGTATCGATTACAGTACCCTCTTCACTAGGTTGTGAATCACTATCAGTTCGTAGGTTAAAATACAGAACAAATCTCCTGCAGAAATCCCCGGCAGACAGGTTTTCTGCATATGTTACACATACATTAAAAACACAGCGCACTATCACTGGTAATGTCATGAAAATAAAATTAGAGGGATAGATAAAAGACGGAGAGTTCCAGAATTATTTTTTCTGAGCACTAATAGGGATAGTAACTGATCACACCGGAGAAACAAAGGGAACATCCAATAAGTATTTTAGACTTTGATGTAGAACAGCAGTCTGTAATGATATTCTTTTTAAATACTCACGTTTTAATATTACTAACTCATGTACGCCTTAGAAAATATAATTCATTATTATATTTAAAGAAATGCCTGACTAATCAATCTTATTACATTACTTTTTTCAGACTAAAAATATTAATTACACGTGTCTCGTGAATATTTCCAAAGTAGTAGCATCATACCTCTCACCTTCTTGCAGGTAGTGTATGCACAGACTAGTAATTTGCATTTATGCGTTAGAGTAATTGTAAATTTAATTCTCTTTGGATGAAAAATGCAGGTATGGTGATGGTTGATCCCCACACATCCATGCGCGGGATTGCAGCGTTACGTATGTGTATATGTACACAGTACTCAATAAGGGATCGGCAATACAATTTTAAAAATCAACCATTGCCGAGCGTCGAACCCAGGCCTTCGTCTTCGAACCCGGGCCATTGGCGTCTTCCATTAACAGCATGCTAATTCCGACGTCGATTTTCTCCCCACCCTTCCATTCCCATCCTTGTACGTCCCTTCCACCCCGGTCTGAAGCGCCTATACGTGTGTCTACAGACTCGAAAACACAGATGAGGATGATGAGGAGGAGGTGGAGGACCTACCGCGGAGGGGGCAGGACGAGTGGGAGGGAAAGAACACTCCGTGGTGCAGCTGACTAAACCATTCTGGTCGGAAGTGGGGGTGGGAGAGAGTGACGGAATGGAAGTCTGCAGGAAGCGAGAGAGCGCGGAGGACCAGTCATCGCCGGGAGCACGGAAACTTTCGGGGGACTTCGAATGTTCGGGGAAGGGGTGGGGGGAGGAAGGGGAGAGATGAGACGGGCTGGCGAAGATGTGAATTGAGGGCCAACGGGAACGAGAGCAGGCGGCGAACCAAGTTCTCCCCCATGCCTCGAAAGAGTGGTAATTAACGCGGTGCTACCGGCAGATACGCTCGATTGCGAAGAAAGTTGTGCCGCAAAATGTCAGGCGTCGCCGACAGACGCTCCCGGGGTATTATGGGGGGGGGGAAACTAAACTCACCAGGCCTAAATCGCTGGAAAAAAAATATAAAGGTCAATTAGGTTCATTTGAACCAACATCGCTGGCGAGGGAATATGAAAAATATTACCGAAACTAGTGCTCCCAGGAATCCGCTGAACCCGTCCCCGTTATATTGAGGATTTGTAGCATGAAGATCTAAGGGAATCGTGTCGGTGTGGAGTCTAGAACACTGACCGCCCACCTTGAGGACCCGTGTTCATATCCCGGAAGTGGCAGATGTTTTTCTTCGGCATTCTGATGCTAACCACACGGCATTTGATTTATGAGCGGAGATAATCAATATTCAGGACGTCGAGCTCGGATGGAGCGTCGAACAAAAGATTCCTTGCCGCCAGCAGATAACCATATAAATAATAATGACGACGCCAGGTTTCTCCGCCCTTTATTCACTTCCCAGAAATCTAATCGACACCCAGCTACTCACCAAACCGTAAATATTGCCAATAATATAAGCTGTAGTTGACTAAACCGAAAGAGCAACAGAATCCTTGAATGAAATTCGTAATCAATTTTTGTACCAACTGTTCTGATCAACTGAATATATAACTGCTCGTTATGACTCCATAAGTCTTGAGTTTTTCGAATACACATTCTTTTTGGTCAATTCATTCGTTTCCTCGTGTAAAATCAACTGAACCCTACGAGATCTTGCTGTACAGATCGATCATAATAGCAATGAGACACTAAGTACTTTCTACTGAATTCATTGAAAGGAATTACGTTGTGCGATAGTATGCGTACGCATGAACGTTTTATTGTGTTCATTAAATAAATTCAGTTGAATAGTGCTCTTTGCCGGCGGTTTATCTGCCATTGCAGGGAGCATCATCACATGGCGCATCATAATTTGCTAATGATGACCAACAATGGCTGCAAAACCTCGTCCTCCGAAAATGTGCACGACATATTTGCTCCTGAAAATGTTTAACATCACAGTACAAAGTAAACAAACCAGATTCAGGTGTGACGTGGTGGAAACGTTCCATATTAATAGAAAGATATTGCAATTTTCCACAGAAGTAAAAATTTATTTTGACTAGTTTCAATGTTACTACATCATTCGCAAGACTTGAGAAAGATATAGTAACATTGACACTAGTCGAAATACATTTTTACCTCTGTGGAAAATTGCATTATCTTTCTATTAATACAGTACTAAGTGTTTTATGAAAATATGGCACGCCCATAATCAATAGATGTACCTGTATGTTGCGTAAATTTTAAAGTTATTTGTGCAAACTCGCCAAATGAAGAAATTTGCAAACTATCGTATTGACCTCTTCGATGCGACTGATAAGGAACAATGACTGGTAGTCGGTCTTTCCACAGAACCATCGAGCAAATGTGTTAAATCATTCCAAGGGCCTGACGGCAGGTACTGCGCAGGGTTACTGAACTGAGGGATCCAGTATTGGAATCGGGGAGAGGCCAACGGCTATATCCAGTTAAATTGGGGATAGGTAATTTTCTGAGTAGATCTGTCTGGGAAACCACAGCTGGCACAGCATAAGTTATTACCCGCTTATCCTGATGCGAGAATATTTGACAATACTGGGCCTCGTACGTGTTGAGCTCAACCATAAACAACCACAGTAACCTTCGGCTCAAACACTATGGAGGTCCCTTCGGTGAGACTCGAACCTGCGACCTTGTCATCAACAGTTTAGCCGACCTCACTGCCGTAGAAGGGTAGTCAGGACCAGATGAAGACGTTTCTAAAATCAGCCAATTTACAAGACAATCCAACCTGTCTGATGGTGAATTTGCCCCAAAAACACAGGACGCGCAATTCCCGCAGAGCATACACGCGATCAAGTATGTGGGCGACCAAAAAGGTCACTTTCAACACGGAAAAATAGAATTCGCGAGGGATGTATCCGGCTCAAACTCGACGAATAAATAAACTGTCAAGAAGCCATCTCCAAAGCACGTGTTCCCACTCCCCCATGAGGATTACGTAGATGCCCGCCCTCGAGAAATTATTCGCTCGTTTTACGGACATCCGCTAATCCACAAATTTCAAAATAGTTACCCGGCTGGAGATATATGCGCATATGCGTCGGGGTTCGGCATAAAAATCAAGCGGGTGAGATATACGATTCCCGAAGGGCGTTAAAAATTAAACGGCCGGATCCTTAATAAACGCCTCGGTCGCGAAAGATGCAAGGGATACTTCGGGAATTAAATGACACTCCCCCAAGCTCCAGCACACACACGAAGGGAAACCTAAATATAACCCGGACGGCCTTCTCCAGGTGCCCGGGAGTCGGCCGGAAACGGGAATTTTCTCGGCACGATAAACTCACGAGTGTAACAGGTTCGCGAAAATCGCCAAGGACGCTGGATCATCTTCCATCTCCTCTTCCTCCCCCCGAAGTATCTTCCCCGACCCCAAGAGCGAGACCGTCTCCTCCGGGTAACCTCCAACAATGGAAGAGGAAAGGCACGGAAGGACGATGTTAGAGATCTGGGTCCGACGGCGCCGAGAGACAAAACCAGTTCGAAATGCAAAATATCATGAACTCTTCTCAAATAGGTAGACATGGTATTAAATACCTCGCTGGCAACGGGAGTCACGGTAGTAAGGCACCAGTCTGTCAAGGCAGATATCCCGAGTTTGAATGCCATTCCAGGCATGGATTTCATAGTAGTAGTTACTCTGGCGAAGTGACCAACAGCTGAGGTCATTACCCCTTTGTAATTGGGGCAGGAATTCTATGTAAAGAAGTGACAACAAATAATGATCACTAAGAGTTTGTTTATCATGAATGACCGTTGTCCTTAGCCGCGGTTAATTCGTTAAGACGGTATTTGGAGTGATATGATTTCATAGAAATTGATTTAAGATAAACAAAATACCAGGTCAAAGTCTTGACAAAGGTTGAATGCTAACAGCACCTTAACTACTAATTCTAACACTAACGGACGTTTTTCATCACGATTGAAACTCTTGCCTTGTGGAGGGAGGATGCAAAAAATTCGGATGCAGGTTAGAAGTGTTTGTAAATGTATGGAGAATTAAGCGCAGAGGTATTCTCAGGAATACACACTGAAAAAAGGATGAAGGCATTATGGGTCTCCAATTAGGTTGGATTCCCACACATCAGCGATTGACCCCTAGCTTCGCCATCGTCAATGCGAGACGTGACACCACTCAAATGAAGCATTCGTTATTTTTATTCGAAACAAAGATGAGCGATTCACCTTGGTTAATGACCCGAGAGCTCTTCTACCTCTTCAGGTAAACCTGGGACCAGGTGTACCAGATGTTACTTCTTACTGGTTAAACTACTCCTTTGGTTAATTTACCTACGTAAATTAACCAAAATAACGATTTACATAATTGGACATATTTTCATATGATCGTATTTCCATCATACAGCTGAGGGTAGAAAAACAAAGTAACAACTGGGCAGAAAACAAAAGACGTTATGGATCAGACAGGGGAAAAGAGAATGAATGGGGTGGTATAAGGACCACATAAAAAACTGGAAGAAGGAGATATCAGAGTGGAATAGCACCTTAGTGTCTCAATACAAGGGAGAATGAGAGGTAACCAAGTGGAGATCGGGCACCATAGAAAACTAGTTGGCAGTAGAGAGAGGTTCTGCTGATTTAAGAAATACAATATCTTCAATAGCGGTCATTGTTTCTACAATGCAATGGTGCAATAGCGGCTGAAAATTGGAAGCTTTACAAAAGATATTATAAAACCTATACACACTAATTTATGCTCCATTTTGCTAAACAAAATAATGTTTATTTGAAATACTTTTCATCAAAGGATTTAGAAAAAAATACGTGGGAAGTACGCGTATCACTAAATCTCATAAGTACCTATATCTACTATCTAGTAGTACTTGTAATGGAAGGGCATACCTACAGCCACATCCTACTTTCGAATCTGCATAAAAGACATACGATTGATATTTTTAAGGAAAAGGATTAAAGTTGTGGGCGGTCAAAAGAAATAAAAGGCAGAAATACTTCTACGCATGATATCAAGATCGGATATCGTCGGAAAATCGCACATTACAGCCGACCTTTGGTAAAATCAACATACCCCCGCAAATGCAATTGACGCAAGCTTCTGGAGGCGCCCAAGATAAACAGATGGCGACCTTGAGGGAGCCTCTCAACGAAATGAAAGAGGAAGAGGGAGAAAAAGACGAATCGGGAAACACGCGGCCGAATTCCTTCGCGGAGATTCCGGGGCGGAAATAGCACCTGAAGTAGTGGGAGGAGGAGGGGAAGGAGATGCCGTGGCACTTAGCAGAATAATCACTAGTGACAAAAATCCCCGATTGAAATGAAGAGTCAGTTTTTTGTGCCCGGCGCGGTTCCGACCCTTTCTCGAGTGCAAAAATATGAACCAAAAGGATTTTGTTTTTAAATTGCGATTGAACCTGTCGGCAAATCACAAAAAAATGCGATGAAATAAATGAGAAGAGCATCACTCGCAAAAGTTTTAATTCGCATTCGAAATGAAAAACGAGCATTCTGAGCAGGCACGTAGCTAGGGGGGTGCTTCTGGGGCTTAACCCCCCCTCGAAACTTTTTCCAAGAAATTTTATTGTTCTGATTTTAACTGGGCATAATAATCCGGATTTCACTGCGTATAATTCAAGTGATAAGTGCCTTGAAACGTGATCTCTAGTTTGAATCATGTGTGTGGTTAATAATTGTTCTTTCCAATCTGATGTGTATGCATGCGTTGAACTTCTGTTCTGGGGCCGGTCAAATTAACTTCTTCACGACAAGGTAAGCAGTGAGCTTTACCAGCGAAAGGAGATAGGAATGGGCACTGTGAATGTAAATACCAAGCACTGAAAATTAAGAAAGAGATTTTTTAACATGTTGGTACCAAACGGACAAGGCTGATTTGAAGTTAGGCTACACGGGCCACACTAGATTTAGCCCCCCCCCCACCAAATTTCTGGCTACGTGCCTGATTTTGAGTCTTCAGGACTCCAGTGTAGTTAAATGAAATAAAATTTTTATTCGGAAGAATCATTCATAGTTTTACTGCGAGTAAATAAATAATTCACAAATTTTCAATATTATATTCATTAACCTGTGAAAATTTTTAAATTTTTATGCATACCACAATTTCACAATGATAAGTGTTCACCTTTCTATGCTAACATTGCCTAAATAGTCCAAATTATTTGCCTATAATTTGGATACGCGGGAACCTACATTGTTCTACGCACATGTATAATTAGTTAAGCTCGTGATCATGCTGGAAAGAAGAGAAAAATTCCTAACCTAACTTACACAGAACTTTGAATATTTTAGATTGAGCCCTTCATAAACCCTTTTCGATTTGGACCGACGGGAACAGGGCCCGACTAGAGAAAAATACACCAGAAGAGAACGTTCGGGTTAAAGCCTTTCGCAACACATAAATTCCTCAGAATTACCAAGCTAACGCCACAAAAAACCCGTTACACAATGATTCCCGATCAGCATAAAAAAAACGAACGGTGCGCTCGCGGGACGCCTTGCCGCAACGGTCACCTCAGCAGCCACGATCCAGTAACGCGTCTCTGGGGGAGGTCATCGTCGAGCGACGACCTTGGACCGATAACGTCTTCATTGGAAACACCACCTTCCATGACATGATCCCGGGGAGAATTCCACTCTCGCCTCGCTACGGTTATTTTCTCTTTCTGGTCTATGTAACCGATAGATATTTTAACTGTTGCCTCACCTTTTTAGGTGAACGAACGGCAGAGGTTATACCGCACCGGCTAATCAATAATTATTACATTACTACGTATACACTAGCAATATAGTGACGTGTCTCTTGAATGCATATATGTATAACCTTTTTACATACATTAGTGGTATTTTACCTATTAGTTGCATGTAAGTAAGGCATGAACTATGATCTTTCGCCCCTTGCTACACATCCTCGAGGATGCTCGCAGGGTGTTACGTAGATGTAGATGAAGATAACCCTAGTCTTAATCCTAGTGGAAACACAGCATCCATATCCTGGTCGGGATTCGGACCCGAGACCTTTGGGTTGCCAGAACGGTACTTAAGAGATCTTCCCTGACAGCAAAGGGTGAAATTGAAATTAAAAATAAGAGGTCACAAGCAACAACAGGCGAAGAAATTTGGTTACCTGGGCGGTACGCTGGAGGAAAAGGGGTATGCCAACATTAGAGTCACACGGAGAATAACGTGGGCGAAAGAGACATTTACTCGTTGAAAGGAACTAATCGAGAATAATTAAGAGGATTGTTCAGTAAGGTCGACAGTAAAAGACTGGTGAAATGTATAATATGGAGTGGGGTAGTGTATGGCGCCGAAACGTAGACGTACGGAAAAGAGATTGAAAACAGACTTCGAGCACTGGAGATGTGGGTACGTAGAGTGAAAGGCCGAGAAGGAAGACGGTCGAGGACTTGCTGGAGATGGTGGGGGAGGAAAGGAAGTTGATTGAAGAAATTACAAGACATTGTGAGAGGAGATGGAACGGAAAAAAGGGACCAAGGTGTTTGGAAGGATTTGATGGAGGGAAGAATGTTGGGAAAGTGAGGAAGAGGGAGGAGAAGAACGCGTGGTTTGCATAGAATCATGGGAGGTAGGAAGCATGCGGGGCTGAAGAGGGATATCACTTGGTAGGCGGAAGGCGTGGAAACAATTTATGGTCCATCAAAGCCTACCTTAACCGGTAGAACACTAATAATATCAATCAAATGGCACCGGGGGGATTCCCTATTCACGTGGTATCGCGTGCGCGCACCGCGGATTCGGATCAAGAAGAACCATATGTCGGGGCACTTGCTCACCACCCCGACAAGAAGACTGAACTCTTGGTGGATGGGAAGGATAGGTGACCGGGAGAGGGGTATGGAACGGCTGCCCAAGGTGTTGGAACGGTCTCGCTGTCGTTGCGAGTCGTTAGATGGCACCGTAGCAGGGCCGGCGCCAGGACGTGAGGGAGGCCATAATGGCAAATATTCCGTACACTACATTAGTTCTCCCATACGATTGATTTCCCGATTCACCCACGAGAGACTGACATACAAACTTCATCTACCACAAAAATTTAAGGCAGATAAATTTTTTTCGAAGGCATTAGAGGTATAATGAAAACCCTAACCGCAGTTTGGATCGCAGAGATAAAATCAGGGAGAGGGATAGTAGGACATATTGGGTTAAAATGTCATTTTTTCCGCCCACAATATGAGACACAGGGCTTGATCATGAATAAAGATAACGCGCTGGCTCGCAATGTCGTTCTCTTTCAATTGCGGTTAAGCGGGCGGAATCATTATACCACACTTCAAATCTGTACAGTGTTTCAAATCTCCAATTTGATTCAAGGATTGCGGACTAACCACGTAAAACAAAAACAGAGTTACCCGCTGATACGCAATGGCGAGATTTACACAGAGAAAAAATATTTCACCTTGACCAGGATACGGGCTAGAATCCCGGTCAATCTGAATGATTTTTCTCTGGGGAAATCATCCTTTTTCCATTCCCAAATGGAAACTCGAGTCATTTGATCGTTTGCTCTAAACGGTGCACCACTTGAGAAGTTTGCATTGTTAACGACGCTGTCGACAACTCGAAAGGACTCTTGATCCCGTCATTCATGAGATAAGAGCAAAGACATCAGGGAGATGAATAAGGTATGTAACGTAGACTTTGAAAAATGGAAATAAATCCAAGAGATTCAAGGGATGGTGATGGCATGGGTAATAAGAGGTGAGGGCGTTCTGAAGTACGCGATGGAGGGAAGAGTGTTGGGTAAGCGGGGTAGAGGGAAGAGAAGACCAAGTAGTTTGGATTGAATTATGGCAGGCAGGAGGTATGCACTACTAGAAAGGAATATGAGAACATGACACAGAATATGAAGGGTAGTAAGTAGCCTTAGAAGTGAAGTTGCCTTGCTCCCATGGTGATTTAGTTATTAATTGTGAGATCTTTTGTGAAGTCACCGACAATTTGATTGCATACTCGTCTGTTACACATGCTCAATCTGGGGTAACCCCCTACCATGGAGGTTTGCAGAGTGAAATTCAAAACGCATGTTGGCTGTAGGCAACATTTCATTCTTAATAAGAGTTTAAACGCAATGCACCCAAACAGAGCCGTCGAAATTAGCAAACTTTGTAATCCTTCGTAGATACTAACACCAATTAAGATGCATAATCTACACTTAAATTAATTTGCAATGTGTATAGTATTATTCGCTCATGAATGTATTCTCGGAGAAAAAACTGTCTGCTGAAAACGTTGAAAAGATGACGAGACACTTAAACGGCCATAGCTTGAGACATGATGGCCTGGTGAATGCAATCGCCGATGGAAAATTTAATGGGAAGATACGAAAAGGAAGGCCCTGTTTGAGATACCTGGAGCAAGAAGTGAAGGATGTGAAATAGTAGAATTAGGCAAATATGAAGAGGCTAGCTGATAGGAGAATGGAGAGGTAAACTGCTTCGAAAACCAATCTTAGGATTGTTCACTGATGAAGAATGTAAGAGGCATTTAGCAATTATTCACCCCTACCACAAACCATCGAGTTGGCTTGTATGTTACTCTTTCGAAGTAAGGCTCCGGCTCATGAACAACTTCCCATCCTTTGTTCACGTATTTGCTTTTGGCCAGCTGAGTTCAAATTCTGTTCCCGCGCCACCCTACCGCTGGCTGGTCTCGGCGAAAACTATCCGGACCCCAAGCGGAGCGTGCCCAGCGTAAGAGTGTAGGCTGCTGCCTGCTGACCTCCTCCCTCTCCTCCTTCTCGCTGAATATGCGATGCGCAAGTGATACTGCGAAGGGAGGGAGAGGGGAGGGAAGGGATAGCGGCCAGACTGCTATGGCGACGCCGGGGCGACCAAGCGCCCGCCGACACCTCCCCCCAAAACACGTGTCAACTCTTCTTCGGATTATCGCCCGTGGCTCCGCGGTCCCTCCGCACTTGAAGTCCCCAGAGGACCCGGAGTCTGCGAAACGAGAGATGGGCCCGCGCCGGGACGGGCCGGACCCCGCGAACACGCTCGCAGAATACGTTAACCGCGGGAAGTCCACATCTTCCCCTACCCCCGCCCGGCAAGAAACATCTTCGGAATGCAATCACGTTCGCCAACCGAACCGATGGAAACGACGCCTCCCGCTAGGGCCCCAGTGCTTGAGATCCAAGCGCGAGGACCTCACGGGTGCCGGCGTTCGATTCTTGAGCATTTCACAAGCTTGCGCTCGAGGCGGGAAATTACGAGAACCTCACACCTGGCAGCACGGATGCAGATTGAAGCCATTTCTTTTCCCGAATTGTTTTTTCGACCCCCCAGGAATATGTTGCGGGAGTAAAAAGTTGACGCATCGCACATTTCTACGCATGCGTAACGCGTGACGACGATTTCAGCCGAAATTACTGGAATGCTGGTACGAGGCGTTAGTTTCAGTGGACAGATGTTAATTCCATTCCCAGAGGCGGATTCCGTTGCGGATGCTTTGATGGAGGGCTGGAGGAATTCACAATGTGGCGACATCGGCATGAAATCAGTTTCATTCATGGCGCACATTAATATCTAACGGAAATAACCTGCTGGGCAGCGTGCCGGATTCGTAAACACAAGGTCGCGAGTTCGAATCCATCCTACGGGATGGACACAGAGTTCGTACTATGAATGTGCGCCAATTCTTTATTTCCATCAATCTATTGGCTAAGTTAGGTTTTGATGATTGGTTTACATAGAATATACCACTTTCTTTCTATCATTTCTATGCCTAGAGCATTCTAGGGTTGGATTAACACAGGGCTATCCACTCGATTCTTCTAGGCCAGCCATTTCAAAAATGGAAGTATTTTCCTCTTTTGCATCCTTCACCTTTTGCTCCACATCACTCCACATCATACGAAAACTTCCTTCCATCCATCGGGCCATTCCCCCCGTTAACTTTTCACTTAACGACTGCCTCTGTCCCGTCTTCAATATTAAGTTTTCAACGTAATTCTTCTCCCTCGCACTATTTTTATCACTTATTCCTCAGTAACTCGATCCATGAATTTTACATTAGTCTTACATTTTCTCGCTGTTTTCATCCATACCTTACAATCAATTAGAAGCATGCTTCAGATTCTTGGTTGAAACTTTCGCGGGTCATTATGGATGTACATATTAGTTCTTCGGGTGTACCAGCAACGGCCACGAAACGTCAGGTATCACACCTGGTTATATATAGGGTATATAAGACCAAATATATACATCCATGCTCTACATATTAGTTGTAATGAAGCGTTTCCTTACTTCAGAACTATAATTTGCAGATGTCAATGGAATGTCAATTAAACAAGTTGTATTTCCCCAACATATTTCTTGTAGCAAAACCCAAACATGGTTTCAACGCTTTGGCGTCATTATCAAGGGTCACAATCTTGCGTTTTATTATATAAAAATAGGTTGGGTTCTATTAAATTCAAAGAGTCTGTGTGGAAAAGTATAGTGTAAAAAGTATAACTTGTTTCATTAATATTATAGGAGGAACTTCCACAAAGTTACTCCCGAAGGAGTAGAAACTATCAGTGGATTGTATATGCATACTTTACTCCGTTCTTAATCAATCCAAAACGCCCATACTTGCTTTACAGGCATTTTTCCTTCTAAAGCTGCCTTCAGAATACATCTCATTACTTGATCCATCCACCTACTTCGCCTCCTCATATTGTCCATAAGAAACCTTCTTCCATTCCATTCCTCTCCAAATGCTTCGTAATTACCTTCCTTTCGAACCATTGCATTTTTTTCATCCATGTTACAACGTGCATCTTAAAAGTCTTCGATCTTTGTTCACCCCATTTTCTCTCATAACCCTTTAACGCCATCCCCGATGTTAAAACGTACTAATTTTTTTTTAGGCCATTACTAGACACCACAGTTAATTCCAGGTAAAAGCAAGTTCCACTACTGATCGGATACAGGCGAGCTGAAAAGTAGGAAAAAACGAAATAACATTGCGAATTCCACCCAAAGATTTATTCTAAGCACGACCTAGATTCCGGCACCTTGAGTGATCATCGGGTCTTGTGATATGATGATGGCGCAAGGTGCCGAAACCAAGGTCGTGCTTAAATAAATTATAGAGGGAAAATCACAAAGTTATTTGTTTATTTTTCCTGAGACCGCTCGATTCGCTAAAAATATACACCCAAAAAACTGTATTTTTTTATTATTGAACGTATGATTGGAGGCATTATGGGATTGGACGCGTAAAACTAGGGTCTTAGCTAAAAAATGAAATCAAAAACAAGTTTTCCACATTAGCACATCCATGATGGCAGAGAGTAAACAACATTAAATTCCATTCCCTTGATTAACTTCTCCTTACGCTCCTTTCTAAAGTTATTAGTATAAACACTCGCCCGCGCTAATAAGACATTAACGAGCGATATGGTGCTAAAACCAATAACACTCAATAAATCCATGTTCAAACAGCAATAGAAAATTATTTTATAAGGGCAGCAACAACAATCGCAATTTCACCAATGCATTAGCATTCGCGCCATTCGCACTACTGAAAAAAAGCTTGTATTGACAATGGACAAATTAAGGGATGGTCAGTAAAGCTAAAAAAAAACTTTTTTTTTTGCTTTTGACAATAATTAACGGTATGGCAACGGTACAATTGAATGTAGAATCAACACATCTCAATATTATTTCATTCGCTCAAAAAGATGCTCAAAATTTTAAGCTGAACGGGGCTATATAAGGACCATGAAGATAACTTTTGCGCTGATTCAGCTATATGATTCAAACACGCTTTATCGCGAGGCGGGCATTCCGACTAAGTGGGGCAAGGAATCCTCTAACGCTTGAGGAAACCGGAGAAGGGTGGGGGACGACATTTTGCATCCTTGTTTGCATGATGAGATATGAGCTTTGGCGATTAATAACGTCTAAGGAAGTTTTCTCTTGAACCATAGCAAAGAGAGTAGCAAAAATGTGCACAGAAACGCACCTACTTAAAGTTTCCTTCGGTAACTATACAAAAAAGGACGTGAGAATCGACATAAATGCATTTTCTCTTGAGTTTATTGACCAGGGTATATTTCCATGATACACTTCAAACTCTTTTCATAAATTTTGAACGTTTATTTCTTTACGTTAAATCCCTCTTCAACTCAGCACGAATCCTATCTCCCTCCACTCAAAATGAAAAGCCCATCCTATTCCTCATCTTCTGAGTATTTTACCCTTATCAACGATTTCTGAATATGGAATCTACATCTACATCTACACGATACCCTGCAAGCCACCGCGAGGGTGTGTGGCAGGGGGTGAAGATCACCAAGCATGCACTACTAACATGCAGGCAAGCAACTAAAGGGTCTCATGCAACTAGATTGTTAGTATCTATAGTATTTGAGGGGTTAATACATGCATCATGCACTACAGAATACTCTAAAATATTTCCCCTACCTATCCCTTTCCTATGCTGCCTATTCTGTTCTCTTATAGTACGGGGGAAAATGCCATTTTGAATCTATCAGTACGACAATCTATCTCTCTAATCTTATTTATCTGGTCGAATCTAGCATAATACGCTGGTTTCTTTAATATGTGCCTAACATCTTCAGTAAAGCTATCCGATTGAAATTTCTCTAATAGATTTAATCTGCACTTTAACCTACGCTCTGATAATGATTCCCACCCTAATTCTTGTATTAATTCTGATACACTACTCAACCTATCGTAACACCTTTTGACGAACCTAGCTGCTCTACGCTGCACACTGTCTAGTTCTCTCATCAAACCTAAATTCATTAGGATCCCATACACTGGCTGCATAATCAATCTTTAGGAACGTAGTAGAAACCGAGGAATCCGTGGTATGGTTGGATCTGCATCTGGGACCTGAGGCCTGGATCTGGTTTTTATGGTGGCTTGAGTACTGACTTCGAATCCTGAAAGCCGAGCAGATTTTTCATTGTTTATCCGAGTGCATTGCGGAGACCACTTTGAGTTCCGTCCGTCCGTCCGTATGACGGAACGTTCAACCGTGGACCCCTTGCCATCTTAGAATGACGCTAATTTTGACGCCGGATTTCTCTCCACTCTTCCTCCATGCCCTGAAATCTACCTCTACCCAGGCTTCTGGTGATTCAGCCCCCCCCCCCGAAATTTTTTCCCAATAATTTTGTTGTTCTGATTTTAGCAGTGAACTTTACCAGTGAGAAGAGATAAGTGTGGACACTGTAAAAGTAAATATCAAGCAATGAAAATTAAGGAAAGAGATTTGTAACATGTCGGCACCGAATGGGCAAGGATGATTTGTTTCAAGTTTCGCAAGACTTAGCCCCCTCCCTCCCCCCCCCCCGAAGAAAATGTCTGGCTACGTGCCTGCCTCTAACCAATCAACCACCTTTCCTAAATGAGCAAATATCTTAGCCGCCAGTCGCCCCAGAATAACTAACCAACTGTTATATAAGGTTTCCGATTACAAGCACAATTTGGCTAACCAATTACGGTTCTTAAGCAGACCTAAATGAACCTTCAAACAACCCTGATATTCACCCTAACCATCTCTCCCGGCAGCTTCTGGCAAAATGCTCGATGACTTTTTTGAAAATCGCGGCGAGAAATCGCAAAGGATCGACCCCATTACCGCACGACCCGACCCAACACCACAGTCTCCGCACTGCCGCGAAGCACCCCATCTTCCGAGTGAGTTCCAAGACCTTCCGGGCATCCGGTCGTAAAAACAAAAACAAACTCCCCCAGCCAAAGAGGCGAAACGAGGGAGAGGAGGAGCTCCCAACGATCCCGGGGGGGAGAGAAGTGGAAGGCCGGACCGAAACCAGAGCCCCTCCGGACTTGAACCTTTGGATAAACTAATAAACTCGGCATTCATTAACTACTCTCCGGGACGATCGCCTCAACCCCCCGTATCGAGGGCTTCCCCTCGTCTTGGGTGGGTGTGTGTCTGGCTGGAAAGGACCCTGGGGGAGGGGAGAGAGAGGGAAGAAGAAGACGTTTTCGGTCCCACACACGCTGCCGCAGATGGCGGAAAAGTCACCCTCTCTCTCTCTTTCACCCCTTCCTCCAGCGAGCGGAAACATGTGGGGTATTGGGTGTGCGTGGGCGGAGAGTGGGAAAGGCCGGGGTGGCCGGGGAATAGACGCGGAGAAACGCGAAAAACTTCTTGGGGTAAGTGAAGAAGTAAGCTAGTTGTGGGAGCCTTGAGATTGGATTCAAATACGTGCTGCGGCCAAAGAGCACCGGGCTTAGTCCACATTAAATGTTCGAGTAACAATATGCTCTTGAGCAAATGCTGACCAACCGGCGGCTCAGGGGTGGACTCATGGGTATCGCGTTGCCGCCATCGTTATCAATAACGATAATAAGAACTCCTCTAAGGCGAACTGCTCACACAACTCGCTCTACCAATATAGTCAGGTGATTTGAAGTAGCAGACAAAATTGTAAGAATTAGTATCATGTTTTCGCTCTCTTGAGCGCAATTAATGAATAATTATATGCATTATTCTTTTAGTTTTCCGCTGGTTAAGGCAGGTTTTGATGGAAAAAACGTCTTCCCACGACTCCCATCTCTCAAACGATGTCCTTCTTTAGTTCCCTTTACTTCCTATTCGCCATTCTTCTATCCTAACTACCAGTTCTTCCCCTCCCTCTACCTCGCCTACCCAACATTCTTCCATCTATCACGTCTTTCAAACTCCCTCACTCCTTAAAACCAGCTTCATCTGTCTTCTCCTAATTCCTTCAAACAATTTCCTTCCATTTCCCGTCATCTACAGCACTTCCACTTCAGAATTTCTTTCTTCCCACCTCACCTTCTTCATCATCCTCCACATCCAGATCTCAAAAGCCCTAGATAAGAAAAACAATTACGTCACGCTCTTTATCATCCTAACTTCGCCACCCTGGATCATCATCCTTTTAATTTCTACTCTGTTGCTAATGACACCTGGTGCCAATATAATTTTCCTTATACCACCCGTAATGGATGGGATGTTCCGATAGCCATGTTTATAAATATTTATTAATGTGCAAATGCAAGAGCCGAAATAATAGCACTTGCACCAAAACAGGAAATTCAACCTGCTGCTTCTTACGGGGAGCAATAATTACAGGCAATATAGCCATCAGTTGTTGAGTATGGGTGGTCCCGGATGTTAGTTACTCGACGTAATGGGCGACATAATCACCTTTTCGCCCCACACGTTTTCCTTCTGAAGTAAGCACTTTTCGCGTCTCAAGTGCTACGCTCAATCACTTTACAAACGTGAAGGAATTAAAATCACTCTTTTTACGGACTCATTGACCTCTAACTACATAAGGAAACATCAAAAAACACCACTCATATTTTACACATTGCTTCCTAGAGTACACAAGTTCCAGCTTTTTTTAAGCCCGGCAGCGGCTTAGAAATCAGAGAAATATACTCCTGATTCGTAATTATGGCATGAAGAATGTAATTCTTCAGGCCATCATTACGAATTCAGAAAATAAAAGTTTACCACCGATGTAGACTTTACCTAGTGTAGATATATAAACCAATGATGATGATGTATCTACATAGAAACATAGGGCTTCAGTAAAGTTTTAATTTTAAGGAGACCGTATGTTTATTTCATTACCATCCTCACATTAGGCATAGCACTGCAGGAATCTTCCATTCATTTCTGTTTTGATCCCAACACAAATTATGATGCCGTCTGCGGTAGTTAGATCGTTAAATCGCTGAACTGGCGACCCGAGGGCCGTTAGTTTGGATCCAGCTCGTTGTATGGACTTCGTGTTAGTCTAATGCTTAATATTGGGAGTACTTTTGGTTAGGCAGTGCGATATAACGCTACAATTAGGAATACCAAAAAAACATAAATCTGTTAATATAGATGACGACGATCTAGCGAGGGAATTCCCGAAGGAAAAGTAAAAGTCTAAGTTGTTTTTTCCAAATAAGTGATGCTTGGTGAAATGTCGACTGGTTGGAACCGAAGTTACCTTTTTAATAAATAACTTCATTTGAATGATCGACGGCATAAAATTCGTGAGCCTTCTATTTTGAGAATTCAATTCCTTCACTTCCGTTCGTTTCGTAGAGAAATGGAGAGTAAATCATTTCAATCAACAAATCAACATATGGACTAAGTAGGATAATTACAACCGAATACAAGGGAGATGCTAGAAACGAAAACAGTTGACCAGTTCACTTATGAGAAATAGAATTTATACTTAAATAATTCAATTAATGTCGCAAAAGTGGAATTGCAAGGTAATTTCGTTTCAATACAAAAACATACGGCTTGAATTACAGGAAGTTGCCGTAGGCATTGCAGTAATGCCAGATTTAATAGATCATCCTCGGGTCTACTTCGGCAGCCCGACGAGTTTCAAGATAATGTGGTCTAAGGAAAAAGGCGGTGAAATACGTCACACTACTAATTATTGGAGGAAGCAATGTATCTAGGTGAGAATTGTTCTAAGTATATTATCCCAGAAATGAGTATTTACTCTTACATTATAAAATAGTCCCAGAAAATTATGCCAGAAATTATATATACCACGCAACATGGAAAGCGACACTATATGACGGAAGAAAGCTCGCTGAATACCATAAATACAATATGGTTTTACAATACTGAAAATTCAATACAAGTCCCGACAAGTGGCAAACCATACCATGCCAATGCTGTGATAGATGGCCATTGATGACGAAGGGGAGATTCCGATACAAGAAATACGGGGATGAGTGGAGCGAGGAAAAAGAGATACGGGAAACTTCGAGAGAAAACACTCACGAGGGGGCGTCGGCGGACTTGGAGGATGACATGAAAAAAATGCGAAACAAACGCCGTACGTCACGCGCACGAGAGGAAAATGGGAAGAGAGGGGCCCTCCGCGTGACGCGTATCCAAACCGGACTCGCGCGCGCCTATAAATTGGAATGCACGAGGATGCACCGCACTGCTGTCACGGAAGGAGGAATCCACATCGACTCGAAACACTTCGCGAGGGATACGACGCGATAAAACACCGCGGCTACAATGCTAACAGTGAGGCTGCACTGAGTCACGAAACCCAAACAAAGGCATGTCGTGCCTCCAGTTTGGAACTGCATGGCGACGCTACCACATTTCCCGGATTAGAGGCTCACTGGCACATAAAATGCACGGTAAAACAAGACGCATGGTAATACAAGACGCCAGGGCATATAAGGCGCACGGACACCCTAGTTTCGAGCACACATTTAGAAGAAAAATAAGAGACACTGTTAAAGGTGAATGAAAAACTAACCGTTAACCAAATGATGAAAACTAATATGGTACCTATTCAAATTAACCCACGCCTAATGACTTCGCGGCCATATCAATGATTACCTGCCGTCACGCACCAACGAGGGAAAGGCAAAATAGAAATACCAATAGGCAAAGTGTAAACTAGATAAGACAGGGTTGTAATTGGAGGACTGCCATGAGGAACCAGAGGAGATATAAGTACCATTTTCTCTTCGTTTGAGAATATCCTTCCCCCTGCCACGCACCACAGGGTATCGCGTAGATGTAGATGTAAAGCAATTGGAATAGGAAAATCCTGAAAATCTAAATAGCCTTCCATGCCATAAAAGCGAGAGATCATCAACGTGTACCTATCCACGGAGATGGCTAATTTTATAGAGAAAGCGATGACATAGAAAACTGAAACGGCCCAATTTATCAAATTATAATTATTCGTCACCTACCGGTTAAGGTCGACTTAAATACACAAAAACTCTTACTCCGCCCCCTAACTTCCATACGAAGAAATGGCACATGAAATTCTCACGAGGAATGGATACGATTTTCAATGAATTTGCCACGAAAAATAATACAAAATACGTTTTGTTGATATACAATGAAACCATTGATGATTGTTAAAAATATATTTCATCAAAAAAAATAAAGAAAAATTCGTGCTCATTTTTAAGGGAGGTTTTACAAACACACGATAGTTTACATACAAGAGTCGAAAACGTTTTACCTTGGTAGTCTTAATAAAGATCAGGAATTGAAATTGACCACGTGAGAAGAAGAATGATTTTCCGTGGACTGCTTCGGGGGAAAACCTACGTCTAAGTCTGAATGTACAGTAAGTACAATGGAATTCTCGTTATGCAATTGATTTTGCATGAGGGAAAGAATGAGATGAGAACTAACGGGAATGTAGAGGTTAAATGATCACTAACGGTGCCTCTGCAGTCATCACATCACGAGTGCAGCCACTTCTCCTAGCCAATTGCTGGTGGCCTTTGCTGTCATTACTTGTAATCTACCACCTACGTTTGGTTTAGATTGCTCATACATAAAACTCATATTTCGACCCCTATCTTACGTATGATGTCCTTTTTCAGTCCGGCATACCTCCTACCTTTCATTACTCTATCCATACTACCCGTCAGCCTCCTCCGTCTACCACACTCACCCAACAATCACTGCCCCTATAATCATAAGTGAAGAGAGCATAATTCTTTCGATATTCCAAGAAGCTCACATCGCAACTTGACCTCAAAATTTATTCAACAAACAAGCTCATCATAGGATTCTTACGACAAAACACGTTTTCTCCGAACGAAAAGAAGACCACTGCTGTGGGAAACGTCGCCCACGTGTTCTACTCACATGAGCCACGCCCCACAAGATTCTGGGAACTCGACTGCAGTGATAGGCGCGTGTATTGTTTCCCGAAGACAACAAGCGAGGCTTGATGACCTTTACGAAGATTCGATTTCACTTCTGGCGTCGACGATACTATTACGCTCTCACACAATATCAGCAGAATTAGAGGAAATACAGGAAACTGATTTCGGAATCGATAGCTATGAGCACTTCCGTTTCCCGTCACACGAATCCCGTCCGAAAAAGAACTTGGGATAGACAATCCGACGGATGCAACGGAAAAGGATGAATCACCTTTCAAGGACGCAGAACCAATTCGTAAAAACACAACAGCCATTCGCAGTAATTCAACGCACTGACCCAAACCATTTCAATAACCAACCGCAATTTTAGAAACCATATGCCAATATCAAGGGAACACCGTTTGTTGTTATTATGATAGGCAGCTGATTGCTGAGATCATTTAAGACAGAGGAAGGGTATTTGATTACGTAAAGTTAAGTAAATTTCCAAATTCTCTCTCCACAAATGGAGAGAGAATTTGGAAATAGGTTGGATTTTATTTGGGAGAAACGGTGCAGAGAAACCGGTCGTCGGCATTCCCCAACTTTCAACCAAAGGTGTTACGGAGTTCACGGATTCACGTCCAATAGCTTAGCAATTAGCAATATATTAACATGAACTTAAAATGCTCTCCGTAAGGCAATCAAGTAGGATTCTGTATTCCAATTAAAAATTCTCTGCCACGGCCAGGACTTGAGTCCGAGACCTTGGTAATGGGAGCCAGTAACAAAGCTGTCACACCACCGTTATATTTCGTCGAGGAGATTCCTTGAACTTTAGCATAAAATTACTTAAACCTGTTATTAAGAAAGTATTTTCGAATGTAACACACACGTGTACCACACGGCCAGACCTGAGCCTTCTATTATTAACACAATTGAGGGTTGAAGTGCCAACAACTTTGCCATACTCCATTGTGGCTTTTCGCTGTGGGCTACGAATATGCTGATAATGCTGCACACAAACGGTCTAGAGTAAATCACACTTAGAATTCGACTCATCGACTTCAAAGAACCGCATTCAAGCTAGCATCCTGAAGAGCACTAGACGGAAACACACGTCATCACACCCGGTCGGGAAGCACACGAACACACGCTGAACTACCACGCCCATCAGATCTCATCCATCCCACGCCGATTTCGAGCGGATGAGAGACTCGGCACAGGCCGTCACCGTCCCGGGACTTACCGTTCATGGCTGCCCGCGTTCCTCAAGCACGTGGGAGGGTCGATATGATCACGGAACCCGACGGATGAGCTTCTGAGGCGAGGGCCGAGAACGGCACGGCAGATCCCAGACGCGACGGAGACCGCGGAGCGAGCTTCCGGTGGAACTCGGGCAAGTTGCGAAGCCGGCGACAGACGGACTGTGTTGCGCCCGACGACGCAGAGAACTCAACTCCCGCTGGCGGGAGATAGACGAAGGAATGACGGGGCGAAGGCGAGCTCTGCGTCACGCCGCCGAGGGGGAAAATAAATCAAAGGAGAGCGGCGAAAAACCTCCTCACGAGCACGAACAAACACGACGCCGTCACTATCTCGAACACGCTCTGGGTGAAGGAGAGAGCTAAAGAGAGCCTTGCCGGCTGGTTGGCGTTCGCTTGGCGCGAGTGTCAGACTGACTAAAGATGCTGTCGCGGGCGGCGGAGGAGGAGTAAGTCGGTGGGCCGTCCACCTTCTTCTTGCGAGAGAGGAAGGCTAAGGAGGAGAGAGTGAGGGGAGGAAGAGAAAGGAAGGGGACGGGGGCGGTAGGGGGCGTGACCAGCGGGGGCCCAAACGTGGAAGGAGAGGGCCCCACTGGTTCGCAGTGCCTCCCCCGCCGCCTCCGGCCGCCCCTACTTCGCACCCCGGGGGCGGAGAGAGGTGGAGGGGCCCCGACGGAGCGATGCGCGAATACGATTTTGATGAAACGATGCTGAATGAGCACCGCAAAATTACCCAACTATCGATATTTCGATGCTGAAGTTTATGGAGCAGGTAGTGAAGAATGAGAAAGTGAAGTATCATGTGAATACCAAGATATCAGTTAATAGGAAAATCGAATGTAGATCCTGCGTGAAACATATCTAAGGATTGTAGAGTGATGATGATGATGGCTTGATGAAAACAATCGTTGAGGCACATGTTAATGGCAAGAATGACAAAGGAAAGTCTCACACGAGACATGGGGCAAGTAGTGAAGGAGTTGAAGGAGAAGAATTTTGTGAAAATGAAGAGTTTAGTTAAAAAAATGAAGAGTATAGGGGAATCGACTGGAGATCTGCGTAAAACCAATCTTATGATTGTTGACAGATGACGATGAAGATATTATCATGGATATCTTTCGATTCTTTTTCTTCGTATTCCAGCTTAGGAATTTTAACCTGCACCACAACCGCCACTGTAAGCTTGGTCTCTATATTCACCATAAATAACCTTTGGATACAAAGAAGGGAGCTCTTCACAGTGAGACCAGGAAAGATTAGTTAACAGCTTAATATGAGCTACGTGACATGATAGAGTCGTGGCATGATTGAGATGTGCGAATTCGATTCCCCCACGGCCTTGCTAAACGAACATCGCAAAAATACCCAATTATTCAACGATGGCCACATCGTACATTTTCACATTGTACACTTGGGAGTACGTCAAGAAAAGGCTAGCAAAAAGATTAAAATGGAGGTTGGCCGAGACCATGAGAAGAAAGGGAATATGGAAAAAATAGTGGATTTTGAAATGTGGGTTTTGGAAGAAGGGAGAGAGAATGCTATGGACAGAAAGGGAGACGAAGGAAGAAGCTACCGAGAATATAGAAGAAGAGATGTTACAAAAGGAAATCAAGAAAGAAAAAGTAAATTCATGAATCGAGTGAAATGTGGTAATTACGTGCACTTAATGTTGTTTAATCATCCAGATTTTCAGCACATAGAGATACGTAATCATCTCGCCGAACGCTGACGATGAATCGCAGGCATGAGTTCTGAAGGTACTGTAAATTATCAAGTAGGGCGTCTGCCTGACAAAGAACAGGTCTTGCGACAACGTTTTCAAGGCTACTCAACGAACATTCTTTCCACATCATCACCTTATTCATTCTTCCGAGCGTCAATACTAAAATACAATGCCACAAATGTTGAACTGAGAGAAATACAAAAGTAGAAATTCCGGTATGGTGGGAGAGAAGAAGAATTTTCTGAGTAAAATTCGAAGTGGGCCTAGGAAATGGATTAAGGAGATATTCAGAGGAAATGGGTTGCGATGGACTGAGTGGAAGAGGAGAACTTACGCAAGGAAAAAGGTGGAAGATAATAGGCAAATTTTTAATAACGCAAAAAAAGGAGGCAAACATTTAAAAGTACCGAATTAGTACCAAGACTCGAGCAGTACTTACTCGATGGAGGCCACCAACAGCTTCAACAATTGTCACTTGCAACAATTAGGATAGACGTGCAATTGGATAGAGAAAGAAGAGTACAGAGATCGGAGGAAGGGTGGATAGAAACCCAGCGTTTAAATCAGCGTACTCTCACCGAAAGGCACTACCTCTCAGCCTACTCTCACCAAGGGGTGCATACCTTAACATCCCAATCGACGGACAGAGAACTGAACTTAAGTGCTTTCCACGCAATATCCAAGTGTTGACCGGTGATCTTAACCAGTGGTGCACCCAGAAAATTTTATAGGGGGGCCCGTCATCTGCCCGATCTTTTGCAAATCAACCAAAACGTTATTTTAATCAGTATATTTTGAATGTTATAGTAGGCCATATTAGTTATTACATGTATGCATCTTTTAAGTAGCCATATCAGATTTACAGATTACAAAGTGTCATAAACGTTTAGGCCTATTCTAAGTTAGTTATGTGTCACAGTAAAGATAAAGGTCTTTCTTTTATTTTTGGTCTAGTCATACTCGAGTAAAGTGATGCCAAGAGTTATTCATATTTTTACAATTTTTGCTACCATGCGACTTGATAACTAAAAATTAATATGGGTTTGCCGAGAGCTAAGGGGAGGCAGGGCCCCATTGCCCCCTTCCGTGGGTGCGCCACCGATCTTAGCTGTGTGTGACTAAGCTTGGTGATTAGGGTTCTTAGTCCGGACCCTCGGAAAGTGATGCCAGTACTCTAGACACCACACCAAACAGATCCCTGGCGCAGTCCTACGGTGGATGTAGACGACAGGGCTAGAAAGAACCTCACTCTCCATCAGCACCCATCCCTTCTCCCCCTGGCCCCTCTCGAAACCCTCCAACCCAAGACTAACTTCCTCCTCGACCCTACTCGGGCTGAGCACACTCCAAGGGGCGGCGAAAATGAAAGGCGGATTGCGGCAGCGCTAAGTGCACGGCGAATGACTGCACTGGGGGAGGGCGGCACACTCGAGGAACAAACACGAGACGGCGGGGCGGCGGTGGGACACAGCGGCTGAGGGAGCGAACCATTTTGGGACGGTCGGAACGCCTCCCCTCGAAGGCCAGTTGTGCGGAAACGATCACTCCTCCTCGGGACAAGTCACAACCCTCATCCGAACTTTCACTCCGCGCACGTGATCCGTCTGCCAGAAACGACTGATTGACACGGGCGAGGGTTATTAGATGCGTGTGGTTCTACTGGGCAGGGTAGATTTCGTTTTCATCAACGTCATTAGTGGCTCCACTTCCGTCCCGCACCTGAAGTCGATGTCCCACTGACAAATTCGGATACAACTTTTAGTTTGACGTCATGTAGATATGTATCAAAATAGCATTTGGTCCAAAATGTTGGATACAAATCTTTTGGTCCAAACAGAGAGGAATTGCCCTTAATTTTACCCAACACAAACAGCTTTATGTCCCATCTGATGGACGGTGTACTGAACTTATAATGGCCTCACAGTTCTCCACAGAATGCTCCCCACATAGCTAGGGGTTCAAATGAAATATCTAACTGGAGTCGAAGCAGGTCTATGAGGTATGGCGGTACTTATCCTGTTCGCCTGTTTGTGCCTTTTGTGTCTGTACCCGCACTTACGGGCGCTTATGACCGGGAGGAAAGGTACAAAGATAAGAATAACAGAGTAAGGCGGAGGAAGGGTGGAGAGAAACCCGGCGTCGACAGCATCCTGCTTTCAGCGACTGGTGCCAAGGGGACCAGGGCTCGAATGCTCTCCACAAAGCACCCACGTAAGGGCTGGCTAAACAATGAAAAATATCTTCCACCGTCAGAAATCGAACCCGAAGCCTATGGGTGAGAGACCCAACATACCACTTCGCCAAACCGGCACCGAAGATAGCACTCTTGCTACACTCTTTCTGCACAAGTTCATTCAAAACGCTACTTCACTCCTTAGTTCAGTGTAGTCTTACATCCCACCTTGGCATACGGAAAACCTATTCCATTCCTCCCTCTTCCTCTTCTTCATCTCCCCACTAGATATTACACGTCAGTGCCATCAAAAAGTCAACAAAGTGAGTATTTTGCCAGTCGGCTACGTATCGAAGAAACGCCCTCCCATGACCTCTGCGTGAACCTTCTCTGCTGAACCCGGAAAGGCGAGAAAAACCAACGCGAATCACAAATGCCTTCGAATATGCATCACCCCCAACTTCCCCCTCCATAAGACCAGTTTTCACTTGCCGCTTACTCACTCTAAAAGGATCGTCGAAAGAGCAAGTAAGAGCAGAACTACACTATTTAAAAAAGATAGAAATTGCGAAGCAAACATGCAAAAACATTCTGTTAGTAGGGTTAGCTTTAAGTACTCATACCAACATGCAGCTACCAATGCTATTCATTGCTACTCTCCGATAGGACATATTTACCGTTATTCGTATCTATAATTGTTCGAGGGAAAAAGGACATCTTGAATGGGTCGGTTCGGCAATCAATTTCTCTAATTTTATGATTATGGTTAAGTCTGCCATAGTAAGTTGGGGTTCGTAAAATATTTTTAACATCATCACTGGAAATATTGCCTTGGAATTTGTTTGAGAGATTAAGTCTAAATTTCAACCTGCGATCTGATAATGATTCCCATTTCAATTCATTTAATAGACTGGTTACGCTAATATAATTATCGTATCGTCCCTTTACAAATCTTGCCGATCTTCGCTGCACTCGTTCAAGTTCATTACTTAGACCGATTTCGTAGGGATCCCATACACAGCATACACACCTGGGACAGCATGAATGAAACAGAAATGATCTGAAGAGGGAAATGACAAACCAAACAAAGAGCTTCGAACGAAAGAAGCAGATTGAATAGTCCACGACAATTTTTCCTATCACTCGTCCACCGCTTGTCTACATTAAATCGACTTCCCTTCCACGATGATGTTGAATATGACATGAATCAAACAACTAGACAAAAAAATCACGTACAAAAGACTCAACTCTCGTGAAATTCTTGAGTGTACCTCTTGACACCAATCGCGAAGAGCAAGTCAATGCCGACTCCGTGTTTTTCTACACGTATTTCTCTTCCCTACTCCACTCCCTGGATTGCTTACCTCTTCCCAAGTACCCACGATCCATGATGACGCTAATGAATATCATTGTCCGTTGCTTCCACTAGCAACAATTCTTGAATAGCGAGAAGAAAAAAGGGCGTAAGAGAAGGATGTAACAGCAATGAGAGACATATTCTTGAATCACACCCATTTTAGCGGTATTACATGTTTGCAGAGCTTCCTTGTAGAACTTACAGCTACAGTATGTTTCTCAATAGAACTGAGACATGGACGAGAACAGCAGCAGAGAAGTCAAGGTTGGAAGAATTCGAAATGTGGTGTTACAGAATAATGATGACTATCTAATGGATTGATCGAGCCCTCAGAATAGAGGGAAAAAAAGAGAAGTCTGCTGACATGTTTGTAAAGAGGGGGCAACTTAATCAGCCCTATCTTGAGACATGGTTGCCTCCGGAAGATAATCGCCAAGGAAAAAATGAATTAGAAGAATGGCAAAGGACGGTCATATATGGAGCAAGTAGCGAAGGATGTGAAAGAGAAGGATTATGCTAATACGAAGGGGTTAGCGGAAAGGAGAATCGAGTGAAGAGCTGCGTCAAACCAATCTAATTTTTTCTGGCCCATGACGAGGATTATGGTGATGGAAGTTCCGGTCAGAAAAACAATTATGCTCTTCGTGAACTGTCAACGCAAAAACTTACGTAACTTACGCATTTCTAATCATCGATGGGGAATAATGACGTTGAATTATTTTTTACAGGGTGGGTGAATTAGTACACCGAGCGGATGTCTACACTGTTCTATAGTATAATCGTTTCTAATCGCTAATGTTGGGACTGAGCTGGCTGAATAGACCCTTCGCCCTGATCCTCTGCAAGGATATCGCACACACGCAACTCAATGATGACAAAATTATCCAAAATACGAGTATGAAGTTGAAAAAAAAAATTAAATTCTCTTCGTACCATGGTGGGACATGGTTTTTCTGAGGATGGAAAATTGGGAAACAAGGTTAAAAAAGTTGGGAACCCCTACTTTAGCATTTCATCAGACTATGTACATACAAACAGAGATATCGATACGTTCCAACACGGGTATGCACAAGATTTCAGCATCTTCCCTAATAGAACGTCTGACTTGACACCATGCGGATTACTATAAGCGGGAAGAAGAAACAAGTTCGCATGCCTTGCACGAAGAGGCGGATTTATTTTTTTGGGAGATATAAGGTTGACGGGCCAAGTCTTCGAGTGGAGCGGAAGAGAGTAATGATGATGACAGGCGAAGTATGCGAACGGGAGGTCGATTTTGATTCCGACGTTGATCGTTGTCTGCTTAGCGATATTTTATGAAATCTCCCTCACATTTTCTCCCTCCAACTTTCCACCTCAAAAATCCCATTAATATGTCTCCGCCCCGCCGTTGCCCTCCACCTCGTCACAGCCGAGGGTGAAAAAGAAGATTGGGGCACCGTAGAAAGACAAGAATCTCATTTGGTGCGAATTTGACGCGCGGCTCAGCGTCTGGATAGGTACGAGTGATGGAAAATACGATTTCGCCATAGGAGGCTCCAAATAAATGATCATTACCTTTAGGCAAGAAAACACAGGCAACGCCATATGCCGTATTTCATTTCTTTTCACAAAAAAGGATAGATTCCATGACGAAACCGAGAATGAGATTGAGCGTATATGAGCTTGGTAAGGCAAAGATTTCACGGACGTATTCTACTATTGTTCAACATATTTTAACGTTACTTGTCTCGCGAGATTATTAGTAGATATTCGGGGGAAGTTCATTTCTGCTATTTAGAATATATACCTACATGGGTAATTGGGTAGAGGTTGTTGTATTCATGAAACGGAGGAAGGATGGAAAGAAACCCGACGAGGGCATTAGCCTGATTTTAACGAAAGTTGCCAAGGAAACCACAGTTCCACATCCCTTCCGACGGACGAAGCACTGAATCCAAAATTCTCTAAACACAGCACTCAATCAGGGAGCTGTACTCCAATGTAAAATCCCTTGGAATGGGAAGCCAGTACCCCAGCTACCACACCAACCTGATCTCAGTGTCTTAGTCTGATTTTATCTTTAATTCATCTCATTGCGATGGATATGAAATCGATATGCAGAGAGAAATAGAAAAGGACAAGGTGAAGAATGATGGCATAGTGGGAATATTTAAGAAAAAGGCGAAGAAAAATAGGCATAATGTTAGAATGTTAGGTGGTCCTTACGGAAAGGACAACGGTCAATTTACCACACAAATAAGTAGCAGAAAAATTCATAGCGTAAGAGAGATAAATCGGGAAAGTAGTGGAGAGAAAGGAAGAAATTTGAAAGATAATATAAATGTAAAAATGAATTGATGAACGGAAACGAAATAAATGTGAAAGACCCAGAGGAAGATGTTGATTACAGCGCAGCCAACCAACCAGGACAGGACGTAGAACAAATTTATAGAGTATATTTTATAAGTCCCGATTCAGCGTAATTTCCCGTCGATTACCAAATCAAAAACTGCCTTGCTATTGGAAGGCAAGTTCGATTTTCATATTCGTCTACCGATATACGATACCTCAAAAGAAAAAAATACTATAGTTACAACAGTCGCTTTTAGAGAAAAAAAGGAGAAAAAACAAGACAACGCACCAGACACACCCCTGGAGTGATTTCTTAACAAGGAACATCGTGAATTTTCAGCGGCCTCGACCAAAGAAAATAGATAGGCTCAGCTTAGCCAAGTTGTTTGCCTCCGGGTTGGCTCCTCACCACTCCACTGGATAAACCTCATCAAAAGTTTCAGCCCAGTCACTTGCGGAAGTCCAAATCGATGGATCATGAATTCCACAGCTTCATGACTCAATACAGAACTATTCACATCCGGCCACGACAATTTTGCATACACAGAACTTCCTTATATGGTTCTAGAAGTTCTTCCACAGCAAAGCCAACGGACGAATTTTGCATAAAATAAATTTGTGGTTTTATTCTAGAATTAGATTAGCTTCCTTTCATAACATCCTCAACATATCGCCTAATTGTTTAATACAAATAGCGGCAACATTAATGAAGAGAATAGTTTGTGTGAGATTGTTACTGTGATTCTACTTTTTTATTGAATTTTAACGTAATTGTCGGAATGATTTACGAAATGAGTTATAATCTTTCTTTCAAAAGCTGATTCGTAGCCTCACTTCCCCTGGTTAAATATTTAAACCGTTACTATTACACATGTATTTTTTTTAGGTTCAATCAATGTTAATTAGGGCGAACACAATAAAAATTCTTGTCATTCTAATTCTAATATTTTCCTCGTTTCCTTGATGAAGAGAATAGTTTGCGTGAGGATTTAACTGTGGTTCTATTTTTTATTGAATTGTAACGTATTTTCCGGAAGCGTATGAGACATAACCGTTTCCTCTTTTTTATACTGTAAATGTATTTAATATACCTAGTAAATGTTTTAGATGCAAACTCAAATTAATATTAACTTGGAAAAATGTTTTGACTATTCCTTCTCTCTGCTTCGCAGTCTGGATATCTCACACACAAAAAATTCCAGTCGTCCGGTATTATCCGTTGATGTCTTATTTATTGACTTAAGTATGTCCGATTGATTGATATGAAGACAATAACATAGTTTTCATGCGTCTATGCTTCTAAAACTATTTAAAAAATAATAACACAGAAAGAAAAACACGAGCCAAAACTTTTGTTTTCTTTCTGTGTTATCATGTTTCGCTTCCACTCCATATCGCCTGAATCTTCAGAATTTGTATTTAAAAAATCTTTCTTCTAAAGTATTCTCATCGGATGAACACATACATAATATTTACCCCAGAAATAATTACCACTATAATTCTATAGAAGGATGGAGAGACTTCCGTTAGTCATTATACTGCTTACACTCCCTTCTCAATATTTGATGCTGACATAATTCATGTCGGCTCCCTCATTAGCTCAGAGCCATTCTGTCCATAATTGGAATTTATTGGGCCTCATGTAGTTGGAGACGAATTTTGATGTTTATACCTTCCTAATTTTTTTACCGGTATTTCCTTTAAACGTGCTTTGATGAGATTAAATGTCAAGGACTGAAAGTAAGGACAGTGAAGACGATAAAACTATCCGTATTGGTATTTTTTCTAAGGTTTCTCGTAAATTGTCATCTTATAGTAGAATACAAGTCGACACTCACAGTAAGGCGCCAAGAGGTTCGCGTCTCATCCAACGGACGGAATACTGAACTTGAAGTGATCTCCACACAGAGCATTGACGAAAAACCTTAGCCACTGCCGGGATTCGAACGCGCACCCTCGAAGTAGGATCGAAGATAGGACGAAGAAGAAGGCCCGGAAACTGGAAAGATCGTCACAACACAACACTGCTGAGCAACGCAACTGCGATGATACACACATCGTCACAATGTGATGCATGGGGAATTCTTCAGTAAAATTTGCATCATGAGAAGCAACGAATTGCATGTAAAACTACCGAAATGGATTGACGAACGCGAGGAAAATAGCCCTTGTTTTAATTCAATGAAATATGCCAGACAATTTCCACGATTTGACGCAGCTTTGAACTGCGCAATTAAATCCTTCGTGTATAATGGCTTTCAGAGAAGGACGCAATCCATAAATCAAGTGGGTAAAGTACTATTTGGGGGATTCGGATTCTAGTTCTCGTCTAGGCGATTTTTTTAAACGACGTGGGATTCTTTCATCATAAATGTTACGAAAAACGGCTCCCACATTTGAAGACAGTTTATTTTACTTCCGAAAGGTATGGGTTTTATGTAGTGTGGTTAAAGTACCGGTCTAGAATTTTGAGGGCCCAATCCTGGAACATTATACTCGAAAAAATGCTTTCATTTGTACACCGGTCCCTACTCAAGTGTGTGTAGAGAGCACTTCAATTTAAGTAGGTACTCCGTCCGTCGAATGAGACGTTAAACCGTGGGCCCCTTGGAGTCTTTCATTCAGAGCAGGCTGATGCCGACACTGAGTTTCCATCTACCCTTCCTCTCTATGTTTCTCGAAGAATATCTACTTCTATCCAATCACCCAAACAATCCTAAATGGGCCCAAATGACCTTAATAGTCACTCACCTCCTACCCGAATATCTATAACTTACTTCTTCCGATTTATCCTCTCAAATTCTATCCCATTATGTACATATTTTTTAACATTTCCCGGAACGTGTTATGATCCTGCACGCGCAGAAAAAGAAATAATTTCGCATCCGAAAACGGCATCACAAAAGTGATACTCACCAGTCATTACCTTTCCTGGCGCCAGGACTTGATGTCCAAATTAAGTTTCCTTGAATTGATGAGCAACGAATTAGGACACCCTTATAGGATGGTGATGGTCGGATGACTTCCATCCTTCAGAAGGAGAAATTAGGCGCCTAATGGACTGATTCGGTCTCGCCTTTAGTCTTGTGCTCCCAATCTGTAAGGTACCATGAGGAGTTACCTGTTTACCAAGATGGGCGATGACTAGTTTCACAGAGTGTTGTCAGCAGTGAAAAATCTCATCCCCATGTTGGGCGCGAAAGAAAAGAGCTAATGAACGCCACATGGGTGACGGGAAATCCATAATATCATGAATCAAGAAGTTAAGAGGAATATACATGTAAAGCACTTAGCTGTGGAAATAGTGCGACTTGGAAAAGGCTTACTAACTAATAAGAGGCCTGAAATGCGAGATATGTGCATTATCTCTAGTCATTTGATACACTCTACTTCATCATTTGGCGTAGTTCATAATAGAAGTAAATTTTAAATCGAGCGTTTACTCTATGTTGTGGCTAAATTGAACGTATTTAATAACGGCGCTGTTTGAATGTTCTGTCCGTTGGTCAATGTGCTTAAACTTCTCAAAATTTGTACATAGGGCGATCAAATACGCAATATTCACATCACGAACTTTTTTCGTGTGCTCGTAGGAAACAGTTTTCAACCTACTTCAACGCTACATTCCTGTTCTAAGCGTTCCTCTCTAACCTATACGGACGGATATAAAGGGATCACGCGAGGGATATGAAAGCGTCTCTTGTAGCACCTCGTGAGCGATGAAAACGCGAGTAGTCAGGAAGAAAAAGGGGAGGTAGGCGTGAGCTCAGGCGAGAAGAAGGAGATGGCTGTTGACGCCAACTTAACCCACTTAACGTATATGGGAGAGAGATAAACCGCTCACCCTCCTGGATTTCCTCCAGACAACTCCTACAACTCCTCCTTTGAAATGATACGAAGGCATCACGGGGAAGGAGCGACTGCTGTAGGCAGATGAGAGCGAGGCAAAGTTAAGAAGGCACCAACTTACCTAAGGTAATAGCTAAAGAATACAATCCAGAAGGTGTGGTTGAACCATCGGGATTATCTTAAATATATTGAGAACCTAGGAGTCACGTGGCACGTACAGACACGAATGATTCACAAGTTTGTCTCCGAATGAGAAAAACTCACGTGAAAAAATGAGTGACGTTGCAATGAGCGGTTCAAATAAACGTATCGTTACTGTTATTAAGGGGAGACGACCAACAACTATAGGTAAAGGTAGAAGTTTTCAGAGAACGGAGGAAGGGCGAAGAGAAACCCGGCTTCGGCATTAACCTGCTCTTATCGAAACGTACCAAGGGGACCTCTGCTTAACGTCCCATCCGCCGGACGGAGCACTGCACTCGAATTTCTCTACACAGAACTCAAGTTGGACCAGATTACCAATGAAAAACCCACCTTGGCCGGGATTCGAACCCGGGTCCTCCGAATGGGAGGCCAGTATTCTAACCACCACACTAACCCCATTCCCTTATCTTTATCTATTCAAGATAATCCCGACGATTTCAAGCACACTCTCCCTGCAGGCGAGAAAGCTACACAATGAAATTACATATACGATTATAACATATTTACGCGCTTCAATGAGATTCTCGCGACTTATAGAGTATGAATAAAAAAATAGATTACTGTCTACAAATTTTATCCTGCAGAATCGAAGATGTATTTAGACATCCTAGTTATAATTTAGGGAACATTGCGAAAGATTTTTCTCCGTAGTATTTGATGAGATGGCAGGTGTAAAATATCTTCTACAATAAGGCCAGGTATGTGATACGTCTTCGCTGGGCAGGTGGGTAACTTTAATGGGTGTGGTTCTTTATACTGAAAGATACATCTTTTTTCCACGCAGAATATTTTGTACACGACCCACGTTTTACGGCATAACGTCCTAGGTGGGTGGATTATTCAAATATATATTATCAGCTTACGGCGTTCTGCGACATAAATAAATAACATGAGAATCTAAAGGCCGTTTTACACGGCGAATGAAATCATTCGCGAATGAATCTAAGTGATGACCCGAAAGTCCTTCCCCTTAGGGCGTTTTACACGGCGAATGATCATACGAATAAAATCCTTGAATTTGATGTGCAGAAAGGATGCGCAGTGGTAGGCCTATCGATAGTACATATCGACTCACGGGAGATTTCCAACCAACGCAGCTGTATCACATGGCTGTATCGATGGTCGTAATGACGTAAATAAATTTATTTACGTCGTCTGATATACACGATAGATTAAAAACAGCAAGGTGTAGGTATATTTAGTAATTATGGTATTCATTAAACAGAGATTTCTAGATACTGAGGTTTAAGTTAATCTGAAGTGAAGTAGAGCTATTAATGATGGATCGGTATGGTTTAATTTTCGTATCTACTGCTACAGTGTCCACTACATCGGAGGCTGCCACAATTTTGCCGGAGAAAGCTGGAAGGAGAGAGGAGAAATAGAGGTCGAGGTATGCTACGCCTGATACAAAATGAACTGTTATCAAACAAAACCGTCGCGGGCGTAACTTTGAGGAACTTCTCCATAAGGTTGAATGAAAAACACTGCGATTCCACATAAAATATTTATTTATTACTTGCATAAAATATTTATTAATAAATATTTTATGTGTTTTTCATTCAACCTTATGAACTGTTATTATAGGACTGTGAGGCCTATCGTAATTACGTAAAATATCGTATTACGAAAGAATATATGTACTTCTATGTCTGATATGGCATCATTTATGCTCAAAAACTTCTCTAATTATTTCGTCCCTAATCATTACATTTTTTCATTTTCCTGCTACCCTACTTTAAGGGTCCAATTCGGAAGTCAATAATAATCTTTCAGATTTTTTTTCGGTGGCTACATATCACAGCTGTAAGTCACTGTAGTGTTTATTAATATTGCTCACTCATGTGTTTGTTTTCTTTAGAACTGCCAATGCTACCCAATAAACGCCGATCAACTTTTTCTCTAAACGGAATGACTCACTCTGCACTTCTCACTTTCTTAAGAGTTTAAGACCAATAAACATCGATAAAGAGAATCAGCTGGGGATAGAATGGTGCTCCGATTTGAAGGCGTAAATTCAATTAAGCAATTACGGCAATAAAAACCCCGCGGAATTAGGTCACAAACTAATTGGTATACTTTCAACCTCCTCTCCCTAGTCCATGCTTGCTCGCCTCTAAAGCATTCTGTTAGCGGTAGACAGGTTAGTCACGCACCGACCTCGGTACCCAAAGGTCACAGGGCTACATTCCGTCTGAGATTTAGATATTCCGTTCGTCGTAGGATTAACCTTTCGTTAGAATGTGTGATACAGCCTTTGAAGCTAATTTCACCATTGTTGTTCTTATTCATTTACTCTCTTGGCGTAGATTTTGATGAACTATCCCTACTTTGCTTAGTATTTTATAAGTTCTTTTTTATCTTATTTTTAAGGAATTTCTCGCGAACATTAGTACTATTAATAAAATACATTCCACTATCAGGAGCCCACAACATCGTTATCAGGGGTTATAACCTAATGATAAGGCGATATTTCAAGAAAACTCTAGGGGGCGGGCTGAAGTGTAGACAAGAGCACTAGTTTCCCGTCCCCACGGCAGACAGTGGCAGTGATTTTTCATTGGTATACAGGACTCAACTTGAGTGCAGTGTGGACAGCACTTAGAGTACAGTACTTCGTCCGTTTGGGTGAGATGTTAAACCCTAACCCATTGGCTCCTTTCGCAAAGAGTAGGTACCTACGCCAATACTTCTGCCGAGTCTAGCTCTACCCTTAGTCCGCCGACGAGATAGAACACTTCGGCGGACAACCCAATCACCTACCCACACACCCTCGCCATGGCCGGCTGGGTATTACGTATATGTAGATATATCCGTATGTGTCCGTATATAATGTACATACATACCTATCCTTAACGTCAAAAACTGTCTGACATGCCGGTTACTTCCCTCATTTAATCAAATCGAATATTTTAGCACAGCATAGACATAAATTTATCTATTATCTAACATGTTTCCATGTAGTAACAGCATTGTAGCTCTTACATTGCAAATATTTTACACTTAACTTCGACAACAGTTACTATCTCTTCAATGTGAAGTTCACTATTGACCGAAAAATTGAGTTGAAAAGTCATTATTCCAGCGAGGTTCCTGTGAAATTTTGAGTGAATATCTTGCTGTGTGTTAAGTAGTAATTATCTGTTAATTGTTTACGGCCTTTAGAAAGTCCCACGACAAGTCGAAGTCTATCCTATTCACGGAAGTACCCATGTGCATTAAAAACTAAACATTTTAGGCCTGTCGGCACGTGAAGCCTCTTTTCGGGCAAACAGTGAATCCCGAAATTTGTTTCGTGGGTCACCTAAGGGGGTTGATTGAAAATCCATCAAATAAGGTGAAAATAAAAAATGTTGCTGTTAGTGCCGCAAAAGTATGTGATTGGGAATTTTACAGTGGTTGCGTTAAGTATTCGATAGAAAAAAAATGGCATCCTCTTGACCAGGAACGCCGCAGTCTAGATTCCTGCGGAGGCGCCTTAATTAACCCACTCGGCAAAGAAAGATGTTAATAACAATTCGTGCTTTATAAAGGATTTATACGGAGGACAACTCTTCAGAAGCGTTTTTTTCGCGAACCCGGGTCTGTGGGGAAGAAAGCCGCAACATTTTTCCCGCATCCCCTCTATAGTTGCAGAAAATAGTTTCGACATTTGGATCCCGAACATCAGTCTCGCGATGTCTCCTTGTAAGTGCTTTGTGGAGAGCACTTCGAGACCAGTACTCCAGACCCTAGTTCCCTCGGTGTCTTTCGTTAACATCAGGCTAATGCGGACGTCAAGTTTCTCTCAACACTTCCTCCGTTCCCTGACAAATTCCTACTCAAATACTCACGAATCCTAAATGACGTGAATAACTAGGCTTAATAACAAACAATTAGATACAAGGATAGGAATAAAGAAGTAAAGATGTTTTTAAATATCATTATAGTATTAATACATATTAGGGGAAATTGGTTTTCACAAAGAATCAAAAAACCACTGTGTCACAAATACTTATCGTAATCCACTAATGTAGGCCAATGTTAAAAAAAAACAACCAGCAAGTCTCTTAATAGGGGCCAAAATTCAATTTCTTCCTTTTTCTAGAAGCAGCGGTCTCGTTTCTGAAGAATTATCGGTTCAGCATTAACCAGACAAATATTATTACAGAAAAAAAATCCCGTAATGTGGGAATACTCACTTCCAACTAGAGAAAGACATAGTCATTTGTACTTGCATTCACACTCTGTACACCCCATGTAATTATCGGAAATGAATACTCAAAGATGCGTTTCGATCAGATCCTTAACCCACGTACCAATACGCAAGCCAAATTAGGATTGCATCAGAGATACATAACATATAGATTTTAATGTGAGTTAGTCAGTAGTCATCACCTCCATTGTTTGTCGTCCCGAAGCATGAGTCATTTGGGAACGTCTCAAGTCTCTCTCCAGCTACTTTCCATGGCCAAATAAGACAAAGGAAATGTGAGTGATATTAAGTACGCTCTCCAATCGCCATTCCGGGAAGCGTGAGACAAGATATTCAAATGTAAAACCAATCAATCAGACTCGAGAACGGATATGACTTCATCAATTGCAGTAAATACGAATTAAACATTGGAATTATAGAAGTCATCGGAAAAAATTATTAGAGCTTCATTTCCTTATGAAACTAATCAAGCAGTTTCATGGCTTCTCGAAAACAGTAATAAAGCAAACAAAAGTAACCATTGAAATTTAATTTTGCAAGGAAATAAAACGGCCCTGGCATTAAAACGTTATCCAGAAACCTAATTATTGGCCCTATTATGATGAGTCATCAATGTATAACAACATTTAATATTATTTAATGTAATTAATATATTAATTCAACGCCTGCCCACAATCCAATCTCTAAATTCTAAGATACAGTATCAAATGACTCAAAATCTAAATACATTCCAAGTTAAAATTTAAATTACTTGAATAATTGAGGTGGAATCAGCAGAACAAAATATACCACTCATATTCTCGGATAATTTTCCACACGTTTCAGGGTGCGAAACTAGCGTGCGAAACTAGAGGTCACTTCCGTTTGAAGAGATTTAATTAATTTCTTCCCATAAGCAATAAGAGATGATAGTAGGCAATAGAGTAAAACCAAAATCTTGGTATCATGTGAATAGAAACAAGACGCTGACGAACAAGTATGATCGCTGTCATACCCGCTGAGAACTTGATATTTGATGCGGTACTAGTTTGCTACAACCTCCCAGTAGGACCCAGGTGCCGCCGACCAATCGCGTAACGTTTCAATAACTCAGTGACCTTCTTTAGTATGCAATACTGCTTCATAGCAAGTACAACTTCAATGATCGTGTGAAACCTCCTAGGGCGGTTCCAATCATACTAGATTCCGTCCTCAATATCAGATAGCGGCTAGCACACAAGGTGTTGTGCTGGATCAAGCATCCCGTGAAATAGGCTTAACTAACGACGACTACTAACTCATGTTAACTGCACTCTTACATGCCTATTGAGAATTGCAACTTAATTCATTCGAACCTAACCACTTTATAAAAACTATATCCCTTCCTAGAAACTTCGTATAATTGCACGTTCTGGTGTATGCAATAACTAAGATATTTCTCTTAGTAAATCGCGTTGGCGCTTGCCAGTAGTACCTTTTTGGTGAAGGTTACGGGGATGCCAAACATCCTAGAGGTAGACACCTGGCTGGGTACCCAATAGACATAGATTTAACTACCTGCCAATCAAACTCCTTGCCAAACCAATTCTCTAATAAATCAGTCTTAATGCAGACAGTTTCACTGGTCAGGTCCAAACAATATCACTTGTTAGAATCTAAATGACCGGCCCATACTGGTATTTTTATTTCGAAGGGTCCAATTTCCAAGAACTTGGCTGAAATCTTTGGAGGGCACTGATAACAGGCAGGAAGGGCGTCGGGCACAAGGTTGACCATCGATTGGTTGCGCAAACGGAGACTTCCGGCGTGACGCGATAAAGTCAGAAGTGAGGGATTATGGGAAAGCAAGACGATTGGAGCACAACAGTCGGCTAATACGATACGTGTCGATAGCTTCGCATTCCTAAAATGCATACAGGGATACAGTGAGTCAACAGAAACGGTTTAGACGAACATGGAGTACTTTCACTAAGAATGGGGCATCTAGAAAGCGTGATCACAAAGGGCAGGAAGAATAAACCAAGGAATAATCTACATAATACTCCGAAAGCCACCGTAAGGGTGTGTGGCAGAGGGTGAAGGCATTAATTTTAAAGCAGAGAGAACTAAATTTACACTTACTAACAGGTAAGCATGCAAATATAGTAGTCCTTAAATGCACTTCCCTCAAGCAACTGAGAGCTTAAATTATTATTAGGCTACTACTTTATGGAAATATGATAGATGTGGATTCGCAAAACACGCGTAACAAAATTATTAGTATGAGTATATACAAAGTAATGTAATATTGCTGAATATTCAGGAATTTCTATGAATAAATTAATTAATTGTCCTACATTGCTTATAGCATGCATGCAAATTTATTTATATTTCCCAAAGTATGCAGTAGTTAGTAATTTTAAAGCATAAACATGCTGACAAAAAATCACTACAGACTACTCTGCTGTATAAAAATCTACAATACCGTTTCTAAATTCCTCAAGCAGGTATCTTCGCGATAATCCATTACTGCTGCAGATTGTGCGTGTCTTACTAGCTATCTCTATACATTTATCTTCGAATGGGTAACCCTTGAAAGAATACCAGATGGATGTACCGGTATGGACACGTTTGGCTCGCGTGTACGACGGGTAATGAAGAGTCAATTACTAAAACATACACATGGCAGGAATGGTATCGGATCTAAACCAAAAAAGTATTTGTTGACGCCTCCATGCTTCTCTTTGTCATCAACTGGGTAGGAGGATTAAATCTTCAAATACGTCATACAGTGTGTGAGAAAGGGGAGGAAACAGGTGCAAACGCAATTGCTGGCATTTGCCCCGCATTGACAGTTACTTAAGTCGAATTCCCGGTGATAAAAAGTATGAACATCTGGTTGCGTAGGTACTTGCTTCCCTACGCGTGTCTTGAGAAAGCATGCCGGACACGTACCACTTCCATCCTTCCCTCCGCCTCTATTTCCTTCCTAACCCCCATGCAACTCATTTCCTACCCCGCCCACACATGTCCTGTTTACACAGTACACGTACGGATGCAACACACGGAACAACGTAAACGGAAAACGCATTGGACGCGCAAACGGACCATCGTAACTTGCATATGTGTGAAATATTTTTAAAGTAGTCTGGAGTGCATGAATCATTACTAACTCATGCACGCTAGGGAAATATTAATAACTACACTGAAAGAAATGCCTGTCTAATCAATAATCATGACTGCAATCTCGTTACTATTTCACCCACCTAGGTGGGCAGGTCTGATGAAGGTAAATGGAGTTAAGGGATATGAAAATGTAGGAATTATAGGTAAGGGAGACCTCGCGTGAGAGACCGTATTATGTAGCATGTTCCCATGAAGTAACCCTAGTTGCATGTCAATAGTGCAAGTTTTGTGATCTTAACCCCCTGCAACACACCGTCACGTAGGCTTGCAGGGTATCGCGTAGATGATTAGGATGTAGGCCGTTTACTTCACCGGCGCCGTGTGAAGAATGGATAAGGATCGAAAGAGATATTTGGCGGAACTGTAAAGAATGTGAAAGACAATAATTAAGTAAAAATGAAGAGGTTAGCTGATAGAAGAATCGAGTGGAGACTTGCGTCAAACCAACGTAGTAGTGTTTTCCACTCATAACTCAATCATATCGTTTTCCGTTGTGCGAAGCGTTGACCAGCCTTCTAGCGTAACGCATAGCCCTTCAGAGTATCTCACCTTCCTTCTCAAGGCTGGCGCCCACGCAGGTGGAGAGCTCAACGCTCGAGTGCTCCCTGACTTAGCCTAAGTTACCTTCAACCTCTCGCTTCAGTACCCCGCGCAAACCTACTGCTTCGTACATACAAAGACAGTGGTAGCCGATCCGGTGGATTGTGAGAAGAGATTAGAGGTAGTTCCTTCCCCTACCTATCAGCCTGTGGTTTCGCAGAAGGGTCTTGTTTCTAAGAAATACACTGTTCGTATTTAACAGGACTTTTTCATTGAATATTCTTACTGATTCAGTCCTTAAGATTGTTGAGAGCCTTAAGAGGCGGTCGGATGGGACGTAAGGCGGTGGACTCCATTGCGTCTTTTGTTAAGAGAAGGATAATGCCAATGTCAGGCTTCACTTCATTCTTCTTAAGTTCCTTGTAAAAAGTCATCCACCAATCTTTTAAGGCGCAAGTGACCTTACCAGTTCATGGCTTTCCCTTATAACAGCAACTTACGATTACTATATGAAAATTACTAAATTCCTTGTTCTATTCATGAATACTGGCATTCTTACCAGTTTCTCTTTTTTCCAATAATATCGGAAATCTGAAAAATTCTTGATATTTGGTACTGTCGTTCATCGAATTAAACTCTGGCGTCCACGTTTTCCCACGCACAGGGCTCAAAAATGCATCATTTTCAGTGAGATGCATTCACACGTTAGAATAGAAGATTATAAAATTTTATCTCGTGCTAGGGTGAAAGCAGGATTTCCTTTTAAAATAGATATTATTGCGACACTTTAGGATGATATTTGGAGAATTTTTAAAAAATGTTATCAGACATTACTGCAAGAGAAAATTATGTATGAAGGAGTTGGCGTGGTGGCTAGAGTTACAGGCCACCCATCTCGAGAGTCAGGGTTCGAATTCCAGCTATGGTAGACATTTTTCATTCTCAACTTGTACATATTTGAGTGCTGTATGGAGAGAACTACGAATTCAGTCCGTTGGATGGGACGTTAAATTGTGGACCTCAAGGCGCCTTTATTTAGGTGCAGGCTAATGCCGACGCCTGGTATCTCTCCGCCCTTCCTCCGCTTCCTGAAAAATTCCGATCTCTACCGTTTTATTGCTTGCTATGCTAATGGCTAAAATGACCTTAGATGTCGGTAATCTCATCCGATTAAATTCTATTACAATGTAGGCATGAAAAACAATAACACATAGACCCCACTTAAACTTAAGCGCATCTGGAGCGACGAGTGCCGTTCCATTTTCGTGCACAGATGCAGTGGGACTCAATTGTCCTATCAAGAAGGACAGCTTGAACTGGATTTCAATTCCTGGCACCTCACCAACCGGAAGGCGAAAATGCATCGCGGTTACGTATGTTCTTTCCCCCAACCCCATAATCTCTTGTCGTTTGTGAGTCAGTTGGAAGAAACACGAAAGTCAAGTAACTGCACCGAACAAATTTACCCACGCCCCCGTTGCGAAATCGGAATCTACACTTCCCGTGCAGAGGGCATCTCCCTCTTCCAGCAGGATAGCCATTTATTAATTATTTTACAAATCCACCTTCAGAAGTTGTCATAAAGTTGCTAGTTCAAATGCATGAAAAGTTGTTACAGTATCCATTTACACCAAGATGAAGGTATGATATTTTTCTTGTCGGTTAAGATAACTATAATTAAGCAAGGATATAATTATACAAACAACGTTGAATTGCTCGCGTGCCAATGCAATAAAATACTTTAGTAATAAAGAGGAAATCCTCAGGCTTCACTTGGTGGAACCGCATAGTTATAAATGATAATGTTGATAATGATTGTCAAACCAATCGAAACCTAGGTCGGAGAAAAATAAAATTTGTGGAATCTTACCAAGTGATTATTTTTTATAAAAATACTTTAGCATTTATACTGTCAGCTCAAAGACATTTTACGTTATTTACCTTTATGATAAATTTTTTACCCTGTTAATCCATTAATAAAAGATAATTTGGTCAGCCTCCATACATGTTTAGGATATTTGAAAAATTTTACGTCGACGCATAACACAATTTCCCTTCCTGGAAGTTCTGTTACCACAAAAAGCTAAATTTAGCAAGTGATCACAACAGGTTGCTAACTTTAGTTTGGGAATCACTCTCGTATTGCCGGTTGAATAACAAAAAACATCCAGCATAAATTCAAGGCTGATAGGTTATCTAGCTGTATAAAAAAAACTCCAGCCTACAATAGTAAGTTACATCATGATGATAAATACAAAAAGACGGATATCAATACAAAGAGCTTTAAAAATTTCATCGTTTCCGTGTTCAATACGGGACGAAGGTAAATTAGATCGAAGCTACCAGGGGGATTAATCGGATAAGTAATACAGAGTATTACCTGTTTCGGACATGCTTGTAATAGAATAAACATAAAATATTTATTTTTTTGCATTAATGTCAAGAAAATTGAATAGATTTCACTGCGCGGGATCCATCACAGAGGTTGATAGCGTTCTTTTAGTGGCTGTATTTCATGTGAAGATACTTCATGTCTTAAGCGAATTCTATTTAGAAATATTCGTAAAGGGAAGTTTAAAAAGAACAGAAGATTTGAGAGGCAAAAAAATGGAACAAAGAGACAGAAGAGAACGAAGTGTATACATGCTCGCGACAATACCATGAATATTCACAGTGACGCAAATGAAACTGTAGCTGTCGGTTGCCTCCCCAAAAAAACAACATCCACAAGTACGGTTATTGTCAGAGCGCCAGTAAAACACCCAATTATATCCTTTCCATAAAGTAGCAAGCACTTGGGGGAAGCGATCGTTTCTGGCCATTCAAACCAAAAAAGAATCGTTAAATCAAGCACAAACGCTTCTCGAGAAGGAGGTAGGAAGCAAACTGGAAACGTCACGGAAAGGAATTCCGACGTTCGAAAAAGACACAACAAGGAGAATGAAAGGACGTTCTGCCTCGCCGCCTCCGAAAGATTCCCGAACATTCGAGACAATTAACCTCCTTTAACCCCTTGCCCCGTACACTTCCAACCGAGGAACGACACTATCGTCACTCTTCCCAACCAATTCCCTCCCTTCTTTTATGTTTCTTTCCAAAAAAAGAGGGAGAAGGAGAGAGATGAGATAAGGCTGTTTTGTTACTCGGGTTCGAATCCCAGGAAAAGAATATTTTTTCAGCGAAATTTTGTTCCAAACTTCAATGACTTGTGACTTATTTATCAGTTTTCTACTTTCCCACGTTTATTGATATTGTTAAACAGTGGAAATGTAAGAATTATCAATGCTCATTCCATTACTTCCAATGCTAGGTTCAGGAGGGTATTAAATTCGTAAAGAGGTCATGAAAAAAAATATAAACTTCTGCATCAAAAGGATCTAAAGAGTAATCATTATATCATTATAAGTAAATGACTAAACATTTTTATTTCAAGCAATTTAGGACTATGAAGTCCTCTTATACAATTAACTGTAATGAGCTACATAAAACTACTCATAAGCCGGAAAGTGAAGGAGACCTAGTTTTTGACAGGCAAGAGATTTACCTAGCCGCCGCCGAGGCCGAAAATTAATAATAGTTCTATATCTACATAGAATTCTTAGCACTAATTTTACAGAATGATACAAATGTACGATATAATTCGTAAGGAGAAACGGTTCCATATCTACGAAGAACCAATATCAAATTTCAGGCTTGGTGGCGGCTAGGTAAACCTCTTGCCTGTCAAACACGAGGTCACTGGCTCGAGACCAATCCGGGGAGGATTTTCCTTTTCAGCGCACAGATATTCCTATTTCATTTTACAATAGGACTTCGTAGCCCTAAATTCGCAGCAATAAAAAAAGTTTTTATTTTTAAATTTTAATTGCTTAAATGATCTTAATGGAGCAGTCCATGCATTACGCAAGATTAAGGGGGGAAAGAAGGATCTAGCCAACTGTTACGATGCATCATCGACAGGAAAGGGGGAGATGCCCAGCATTCCGTTACATTGGGAGAGAGATACTTCATGAATTCATTCCTTGTTCAAAAATAATGATAGCCAACAAAATAGATTGTGATTATATGATAGCATTGAGAAATATAAATGGTATGGCTTAAGAATGTCAATTTTATCATTTACGAAAAATTTAATTTTACAAGAGAACTTCGTAGCCCTAAATTCGTTGCAATAAAAAAAGTTTATTTTTAAATTTTAATTGTTTAAATGATCTTAATGGACCAGTCCATGCATTACGCTAGATTAAGGGGGGAAAGAAGGGTATAGCCAACTGCTACAATGCATCATCGACAGGAAAGGGGGAGATGTCCACAATTCCGTTACATTGGGAGAGAGATACTTCATGAATTAATTGCTTATTCAAAAAATAATAACAAAATAGATTGTGATTATATGATAGCATTGAGAAATATAAATGGTATTGCATAATAATGTCAATTTTATCATTTACGAAAAACGAGGGCTAATGGGTAGCGAGACGTAAATTAGGAGATCTGAGAGAATGTTGCGGAGCGTTAAAGGGAGAATGGGAATCGAAAAAGATGAAAATCAGCGTTGCGTAATACATGGATGGCTCCTTAGGACAGGTAAAACAGCGAGGCTTCATTCACTTATTCCGCGTATTAATAAATGCTAGAACTCACTCGAAGACATTTAGAAAGTAATAGGCCTTCACAATGGCAACCGAGCGTCGTGACGTTTTATTAATCTATTCCGAACGTGTCTCTCGCGGCGTCCATCGACTCAATAAGTCCAATTGTCTGGTGTTTACATGACGATGCGGCTTCGGAAGTGGAGCGGGTCATCCGCTGAAAAACAAAAGCCTGGGTGGCAAACGACACAATCATCGGAAAGTGAGGGTTGGGAAATTAGGGAAGGCATTGGGAAGGGTTGGGAAGGCATTACGTTGAGAGGTCTATAGAAAACAATTGCACGGTCAAGCCTGACGTCTAAGAGAAATATCACAGCTATGCCAACACGCAATAGCAATATATCCACATAGAAAAATATTCCGCCTTGAACGGGTTGCTGGTCAGGGAAGATGATTTCTTTTTTGTCTAAAGCTTGTTATTGTGCGTAACTGTGTCCGGCGAGACGTAGTGGAATGATATCATGATAAACAACAAGATATGGCACTTATTCCACAGGTTTTTATTAGTGGTACAACGCGTTTCAGCGGTTAAGCCATCATCAGGTACAAAAATTGTGAGTCCAGAAAGCGGTATATATACCCAACTAGGAGGGGGTGGGGGAGGGAAGTGTTGGGCGAGGGGAGGGAGGTATTAGATGGGGAGGAGGAGGTGGGAGGGGGGACACTGGTGGCGAGTCAATGGTTGATTTAGGGAAAGGAATGGCTAGGAGTGGGGAGTGATATTTGAAAAGCTGGTCGTTCATGAGGAACTCCTCTCCTTGCTGAACAATTTCAAATTGTTCTAGCGCGTCCAATCTCCGGCCTTTCCTCTCCACGTGGAGTATCTCCGGGTTGAATAGGCAGTGGTGTGCTGTGTCCAAGAGGTGTTTGGCGACGAGGGAAGATGGATCCTCTTTCTCCCAACATTTGAGGTGTTCCCTCATACGGGTGACGAAGTTTCTACCTGTCTGCCCAATATAACACTTCGTACAATCACTGCACTTAATCTTGTACACTCCCGACTGGAGAATGGGGTGAAATCGGTCCTTCGAGTGGCATAAGAGGTTGCTCAGCGTCACTAGATTGTAAAAGGAGATTCTAAATTTGTCTTTTGGAAAATTTTTGGCTATTTTGGAAGAGAGATTGCCAATATAAGGCAATCTACACCACTTTCTAGGTTCTAGTGGCGGCACTGTAGGAGTGTAAATATTCCTCTCCTTGCGGAACAATTTCAAGAGAGGAGTTCCTCATGAACGACCAGCTTTTCAAATATCACTCCCCACTCCTAGCCATTCCTTTCCCTAAATCAACCATTGACTCGCCACCAGTGTCCCCCCTCCCACCTCCTCCTCCCCATCTAATACCTCCCTCCCCTCGCCCAACACTTCCCTCCCCCACCCCCTCCTAGTTGGGTATATATACCGCTTTCTGGACTCACAATTTTTGTACCTGATGATGGCTTAACCGCTGAAACGCGTTGTACCACTAATAAAAACCTGTGGAATAAGTGCCATATCTTGTTGTTTATCTTGTTATTGTGCATATCAGCGGTTTGCTGGTCAGGGTAGATGATTTCTTTTTTGTCTAAATCTTGTTATTGTGCATATCAGCGTGTAACCCCGTTAAGGTTTTTCTAGTTTGGCTAGTTCGCAACAGTGAATTACGTAATTACACAGACGATTGCGGGTCGCAGTTATCAGGTCGGTAAAACGCCTCCCGAGGTACACAATGGTTTCAAACAATATCTGTCGTGTTAATCTCTTATCGTCATTTCTTCTGCCCGCCAAAATACGAGCTAAAATCCCCTATTATTTTGAATCTTTACATCCATACCTTTTATACTCAAAGGAGAACAACACTATATATTTCTAGAATTACGTGAGATGACCGACGACTTATGTCACTCAAGAGCATTTCAAGATAGTTTATTTTGTTTGGAAGAGGTAGAAATTTATGGATGTAAGGAAGGATGGAGAGGAGCCCGGCGTCGACATAAGCTTACACTTAACGAAAGATGCCAAGGGGTTCACGGTTTTACATCCCAGCCGACAGATGAAGTACTTGAACTTAGGTGCTCTCCTACTTAGCAAAGCACTCATGTACCAACGAAAAGTCTGCAACGGCAGGGAATAGAAACCAAACTCTCGGGGTGTGATGCCGATATTTTTCGAAGGTAAATAAATGGAGCAGTTGCATTGGGAGAGAGATACTTCATGAATTCATTCCTTGTTCAAAAAATAATGACAACTAACAAAACAGATTGTGATTATATGATAGCATTGAGAAATATAACTGGTATTGATTAAGAATGTCAATTTTATCATTTACGAAAAACGAGAGCTAGTTGCCTTTATTTATCATTTTCTGACTTAAAATGACAAAACATTGACAACGACAATAATTCTCCACTCTTACCACCACACTAACCGATCCCCAAAACCCATTTCCCCGACTATTCTGCACAACCGATTAGTAATCCTATTGAAAGATGCAATAGGTATTTCTCGGGAATCGGGTCGGCCTGATTACTAGAGTACATGCATCCTATCCCTAAGGCCCAGTTTCGAATCCCGGCTAAGGGAGAGATGTTTCATTGCTCCATCAGTCCCTAGTTGATGCTGTGTGAAGTTCATTATTACGCCCGACGCATGGGACGTAAAACCGTTGAACCCACGGCACCCCTTTCGTTAAAAGCAGGCTAACGCCACCACCCGGCTTCAAGTCTACCCTTCCTCCTTTTCCTGGAAATTCCTTCCTTACCCACCTGTCCTAAATGGTGCAAAATGTCCTTAGCAGCCGGTCGCCTCCCCCGAATAACTTACTAACGACAATAATTCTCCACTCCGCGGGACCGTTTTAGGAACACAGTCCAAAGCCTCAACTCCGGTGTATTAAAACGGGAAATACGAATCCCACGACAGCGACCTTGCTAAGACATCACCACTGTTATTGCTTCGTTCGCGAACGCCGTGAGAAAAGAAAACCGGTGAGCGTGAACTAGGTCCGACATAAAAACGAGTCGACTCCCACTACGAAAGCGAAGTGAACGAGGCCATAAAAATATAATGTATTTTTCTCCATACGAGCGATAACCGTAGCAACACCCATTAATGTATATAACGCACTTAACGTCGCATTTATTCCAGCTTTCAAAGAAGCGTATGCGAAAACATCAAAGGGCTTTCCGCACCAATAGTCAAGGGGCAGTGAGTTGATTGCAATCGGAAACATAAGGCGATTTTTTATTTACAGATTCTTTTATTTGCAATGTAGATCTTAGGATATCTAAGACTTAAAGGGAACTTTTATGAATGCACTTCTGAGATTTACTTATCGCGACCGCTCCCATCTTCGAAATCCCGTAGGTAGCAAGTTTACCAGCAATTAAATGAATTATATCAGTGATTCATCGCCACTTCATGGATAGGTTCTGTTGCCCTCTTTATCCTCGCTATACTTTGAGCACCCGATAACATAACAAAATTGAAAAAATATCGAAAACTGTTTCAGAATGGCAAACACATTTGAACTTGCTTAAATGTGGAGGGTAACAGTCCCCAGATTAATGAATTTGGAGTATTCATTAGTTGCCGAGGACTGCAATACTGTGTGCGGTCTAGAAGAGTTCAAATAATCTGTTAGTGTGAGCCATGACGGATGATAATCGCAATTTTTATTTTCGACTTTCAAAAGGTTTTTGCACGTAAAACACAGATACTGTAAAAATACAGAGTAATGCACAAACTACAAAAATATTTTAGCGGCTGTATCCCTTTGCCAGAGGTGTTCATTACAGCGAAATTTCGAGCTAATTAGGACATTTCGTCGTCAGAAATCAATGTTTATAGTTGACAATGCACAAGCTGAGAAAGATGATAGCTTCACTACAAGGCAATAATATTTCTTAGAAAGAGATTCAACTTGTCAGCCACACGGAAAGGCGTAATTATTGAAAGGCATATACCTACACATTTTCCAAGTATTTAGATATTTTTCCCAAATGGACATTCATTCTTCTAGAAATAGACAAGTGCACATTTAAAACGGTCCGAATGTTAACTTTATCTCCAACTTTCTTACCTAATTAAATGCATAATGAATGATAGAATAAACTTGGTATTTCCACAATTATTTATCTCACACTACGACCATGGTTTCGACGATTAACGTCATCTTGTCAACGTCAACTTTGTACCTGATGATGACGTTAATCGTCGAAACCATGGTCGTTGTGTGAGATAAATAATTGTGGAAATACCAAGTTTATTCCATCATTCATTAAACATGTAAGTAAATTCCATTAAGTAACGACTGAAACCATCAATTTTACCAAATTCAACCCCAATCTTCTTCTTAAGACACGCATGCCCGAGGCGGGATTCGAACTCGCGACCTTCGGGTAGTCAAGTCGGCGAAATACCAAAATGACTACCGCCGTCGCGACGGTCCTATACTCGTATTTAAAACTTTAGCACTACATGCACATAGTTTTAAGCGTGATTAGTAAAAACGTGTATGCTGAAATGCAGGGTTTTCATGGGGAAAGTGAAAAGAGAACACTTCTTACTCCACACGTGCCGTAAATGTTAAAAAATGATGCATCTGCTAATGCTACGAACCATTCTATACAATATTTTAGAAAGACTTGAAAGACCATAAAAGGTACCTACTACCGAAGAATTAATAAATGGAAGGATCGAGCAGTAGTAGTATTTGTATTTGAGATTTAGGTACTGAAACGGCTGACATTATATTGCACTGTCTAAACTAATATCTCACTCCTAGGACAAACACCATACCCATGCCCTAACTGTGATTCGAACCCATGACTTTTGGGTTGCCAAGCCAGCGCGTTGCCAACATGATTATCACGCGCGGCAAGATTCAAGTAACTAATGGAGAAGTCCTAAGTACGTTCATAAAAAAGCAATCTTTTAGGGATATTTTTATAAATTGACATAGCTCGCCAGTGTATTAACCAATTAAGTCCTAAGAATATTGGGAGTAAAGGAAGTACAATAAAAAATGTATAGAAAAGAAGTGACCAGACCACTTCATCAGCCAATTCTTGAGTCAAGATGGACAGATGAAGACAGTTGTAGCAGGAAAGGCAAACAGGAAGATGGCTAAGGAAGTTCTTGCATCAGATGCATGGAGCAAGTATTGACGGGTGTACAATAGAACAGTAATGGTATATGTAAATAATATGTAAATGTCAGTTGGCAGACAAATAGAGCGGAGAGTAGTGTCACATTAATCTTGGGACCGTCGACGAGTGACAATCATGACCTTAAAAATAAACTTTGAAATGATCGCTACGAGAACGTTACGAACAGCGAGGAGATGGCTTTCCGCGATTTCACCGAAACTTGGAAACGTCGCCGTCTCGCCGCCAAGTTCTCAGAATCCAAGCCAATCCACATTCGACGCGAAAGATGAAACACTCGAACGGGACACGTTGTCCTCCAGAAGAGAGAAACGAGGCAGGAGGAGAAAGTGAATAGGTTACAAGGACAGAACTTGGATTGGCTACAATGGCGCCTATTTCCAAAAGGACTGATTTTATACCACCAACATCTGAATCAATCTAGTGAATCTGTAACCGGAGTGAGACTTGAAATAGCATTGAAGATAAAATTATGTAGAGAAGCGGGCCGCAGAAGTCCTACTGGTTTCGTATCATTAAGGCCGTGGGTTCGGATTTTGTCTCGGTCAATGTGGCAATTTGTAATGAAATGTTAATCAAGCTACAAATATTTTTGGTACTGCGTTTTAGATTAGTGTCAGAAGCCTCTCGAATGAACTAGGGTGGAGATCCCCGTCAGAACGTGGCTACAATATTAACCGAGACCTTTGAGTAAATATGATGACGGTCTGTTTTACGATGGCGTTAAAATATATTGAGAACTCCACGGTTGATTTGATTGGAAACTCAAGAAAATAGAGAGAGACTGCCTGTAAATATATATAAAACATTACCCTCCCTGGGAAGAATTTAGGATCAGAATAGCAGTTGAGAAGACCTAATAGGTAGTAGTAAATGCAGGGATACTAGTTTTAAGTATATCTATTGACAGTTCTAAATTATACCCACCCTTTTCAACTTCACCCCAACATGCCCGCTGACATGAATAACGTAGTGAATGCGAACTAACCTAGTAATTTACGTTTATTCCATCGTGGTTCATAATCAAGACGCGAACACCGCAAGCCAAAAAATCAGGCATTTTTCCCTTCGCAGTAAAATAATTTTGACGAAAAACCTAGAGCACGTTAGGGGATGATCACCTCCTGCCACACATCCTCGAGGGGGCTTACAGAGTGCTCTGCAGATGTAGACCTATGCGACAAAAATTGAGACTGCATCACGACAATAAACTTAAGTCCTCCTCCACAGAGGCCTAAATGAAGCAGCAATCTACTTCCGCGAGGAGGACGGCCAGTGAAAATTGTCACTTTTTTCAATCGTCCGCGAATTTACCTCAAGGATCAAGTCTAACGGCTCTTGAGCCATATGAATGGACTATTGGAGGTGGTCTAATGGACTATTGAAGATTGAAAGAGACACGAACGGAAGAGCACACCAAATTATGGGAGACAACGGAAGAATAACATATGACTAAACAGTTAAGGTGGTTCGGGCCTGGGCAGAGAGCCTCTAAGCAGTTTAAAGTTACACTTCACAAGTTCTGCCGTCCAGTTATTTTACTACCACCTATTGGGTCATACGTTTCAAGTCTTAAGGCGTTACCATTTACCTGATTAGGGGGTACATTAAAATAAGTGGATAGAACAACTTGCGAAGTTTAATTGTTGTTTCTTAAAATTCTGTTCCACCACGCTTCGCCGCATTCGATTGAATTTTTGCCTAAGTAGATTTTAAAATTGCCACCCTGAAGGAAAAAAGGAAGAAAAATACCAAGGAAAAGCTGGAGAGAGGGAGTAGATCGAGACATTCGGAGGGCGTTTTAAACCGACAATAACATATTCAAGTCCCGTTCTTACGCAAACGCATTCGTAAGACCAGCCGGTCGGTCGATATGCATCCCACATGAGTATAAGCCGCAACCGGAGTGAAGACCTTCAGGTAAGGCGAGAATTGGCTCGGGGCCACCATCTCCGCACCGACGCAGCCTCCGTCGTCATGGAAACGACCGAGGAGAGGGGTGCGAGTGACACTTTCCCCATTCTCACCCGCGAGGACAAGTGCACATATTTCGAGGGCCGACCTACTCCCGGGAGGAGAATCGACGCACTCGAGACGGAGAGAAAGCAACGGCCGGTCTGCTTCGCGACAACACACCCAAGAACGGCGAGCAGATGCCAACAGAAACAAAGATGTTTGATGCAAAGATGCACCCAACGAATAAAATGAGTGGGCAACGATCATTAGAGGGAGGAAACAACTCAAAATGAATAATTCTTCGTTGTTGCTGGGGGAGGAGACCAACGAAAACGGTCATTTGCGCCATTAATTTCACGCGATACCTTGCGAAAAATTGCGGCCGTATTAGTCCAATCTTATTCATACACATTTTGCCGAACGGTAGGTTATTCGTGTATGTAAACGTACTGAAAAATTTCTTCACATATTTTAAAGGTATTATAGTTCAATAGTAATTTTTATATCGGGTTTAACAATACATACGTACATGCGTACTATTTTCACAACACTTTCACCCTTCAGGTCCCGCTAAGACTAAATAGTGGGCTGGGCAGAAGCAGGGGAAGACTGGATACCCAAGGGTCCCGGCGGTGACATTATCAAAGGGCTCCAACGGTCAAACGAACCCCCCTCCCCAAAAAAAAGAATGAGAGAGCGTTTAGGTTAGCATGTTTATTGATTGAAAAAAAACAGTTCAATTAAGAACTCACAACAACAGTCTTATCAGTTCTTCTGATGTTTGAGTAATCATACCTACAATTTTATTTTAGTTTACATTAAAAGCTAATAATTTTGCAACGCTGAAGAGGACCAGGGCCTTCGGTGCCGGCAGGGATTCCCGCCCGCCCACCCTGGCCAGTCCGCCCCTGGTCAGAAGTCGCCAATTTTTTCAATATCATTGGTGCTAATACTTACAATAATACAGTATTTATATAATAACTGTCACATTAAAGTAAAAACTTTTTCTTGCGGCGGTCTCGCCAATATGAGATACTTATCAGCAAGTGACATCAGTTATTGCGGTAACCAACAATGAGAAAGTTGATGAAAAATTGTAAAAATGTTATAAAAACCCATAGTACCAGGAGTAAAAACTAAAAAAAACAGCCAGACACAACAGTGAGATGGGTAAAAAATATAAACTCAAATCGTAAAAAAAATCAGTAAATCTTCTAAAATTATTGTCGAAAAGTATATTGGATGTAGGAAGCATGTAGAAGTGTCATGAAAATCAAATAATTGTTTACTCCTTGAATCACCTAATGATGTGACGAAATTGTACAAAAATTGCAACAAAAAAATTGAACGAATTGGGCATATCTTGAGACATGATAACCTGATAAAGACAATCCTTTGAAGAGAAAGGTGAATGAGATGGAAGGAAGGCCTCTCATGAAATGTAATGCACAAGTTGTTAAGAATGTGAAAGAGAAAAGTTATGCTGAGTGAATAGATCAGGTGATACGAGATTCATGGGTGTTTTCAAGTCTGTTTCCGCACTAATAGGCGCTTCAGACCGGGAGGAAAGGTATAAGGATAGGAATGGAAGGGATGGGGACCATACGAGATTCGAGTGGAGAGCTGCATCATACTAATCTAAGGATTGATGACTTATGATGGTGATGAGATGAAAAATACCTTGGTTCACGGGTGTTTTCAAGTCTGTTTCCGCACTAATAGGCGCTTCAGACCGGGAGAAAAGGTATAAGGATAGGAATGGAAGGGATGGGGATAGGATCGGGTCCGAAGCTGGGAGGCCACACTCACCAAATAAAGTCAAAAAAATACCTTGGAAAAACCACGGTATTGGGGTATATTTAAATATCAGGAGGAAGAATACGTTATTCTTTGGGATTAAAATTTCATAATGTGACGCCATATACTCATATTTAAAATTACGTTTAGGCCCGCTTAAATACACAACGTGATTTTTCTCTTGATTCCCAGCAGCGCCGCCGTTCAGAAACTATCTGTACTGAATACCAACGGCAAACGGACCATCCTCTCCACGCCGAACCAAACGCCATCTAGTGGCCTTTAAAGTCACTAGCTTGTACGACCCACGTGTGTTCCCTTCCAATTATAAATGTGACACCCAACGCCACAAAGACTGATATTGTAAATAGAGTACTGGCACTGTAAAACACATCTTCCTCTGATCCGATATAATATAATATCCACTTATTATAATATTTTTAAGTATTATTCTCGATTCTCGCCTCCAAGTCAATCAATTTCCACCAATCTTAGATCCGCAAAAATCAGGTGTGGAATCACGGATGCATCTTTCGCGTTATCGCAATCTGTATCGATAACGCTTGACCTAAAGTAGCGCAGGGTTAACAATAACCGTTTATAAATTCGCTCCACTGACTGTGATGAGCATTTGAAGTGCTGCGCGAAAAAAGAAGAATGGAGATCACGTTCTCTCGGACATAAGTTAAATCAAACAATAACGATAACGCTAACGCACGCATTATGAAAATCCATGGTCGAGGCCCAGATTTCTTGCCCACATAATGGTATACATTAATTTTACCCTAATCTTTTCACCGTCTTCTTTTTCATCAAAATGACATTACTTTCTTTATAGGGCGCACCACGGCGGTATATCCTTAACACGTTCAACCCGACGGACGCGAATGCGCGTCCGAGGTGCGCTGCCATGATACCGAAGGATCCACATTCGCGTCTGTTTTGTTATTCAAAATTTTTTTTCACTAATTTTAAATTACATTTAAGTGACTGGCAAAATTAATGTGGCAGAAAAAGCTTTCCGTTTTTCATGATTGCACACCAGAAATATTCCGGGTTGAATGTGCCAGGACGACCTACAAAACGAAAACAGCCGAATCCTCCACCCTGATGAACGGTGATACACACAATACGCCCCGTGATACAAAGCATGTGCCCCACCCCCTCCCGAGTACGTACGTTTCCCACGCCAACGTCGAGATGAATTCCGCGGAATGCAAAGCCATGAACTGGGGTGGCTGGACTTTTCCGTCGGCCTAGAGGAATGCCGCCCTTGCGGAACCGGCGAAACGTACACGGGGACCACGATTAGAGAGGTGCGATAAGACGAGAGAAAAGAGAATTCCTCCTCTCTTTCGAGAAAGGTGAAAGTGTTTAGCACAGTAGTACATTTAAGTTTTTAAGATACTCCCAACTTCTTATTTTATTTCGCACAGTTTAACCTACCACTATCGTGAGATGATTAGAACATACTTATGAAGATCCATGACTGACGCCCAGATTTCTTGCCCACATAATGGTATACATTAGTTTTACCCTAATCTTTTCACCGTCTTCTTTTTCATTAAAATGACATTACTTTCTTTATACGGCGCACCACGGCGCGGTACTTCCTTAACAGGATTAGAACATACATTCCCAGGGCGGGATAGGGACCCGCGGCCTAGACCATTCGCTACTAGACATTGTGTAGCGAAGAGCAGCTAGGTTTGTTTAACGATTAAGGTGTAACGATTGGTTTAGCAGGGGATCGAAATTATTAGAACAGTTAGTCTGGGAGTCACTATCAAAACGTAGGTTAAAATAAAGAATAAATCTCCAGAAGAAAGAGCGGAGAAGTTCTCTGAAGGTGTCACAAATATATTAAAAACACCAGCGTACTACGGCAGGTTAGATCATGGAGGTAAAATCAGAGAGATAGATAGTAAGAAAGGGAGATTAAAAAATTCATTTTTTCGCACACAATTAGGGACAGTATTATAGTACAGCGAAGGCGAAGCGAAGGATACCAGGCGGAAATTAGACTTAATATTGCAGATTTTGGAGTGGAAGAGAGGTCTATAATGATTTTTTTAAAGAATTTTCACGATTTAACATTACTCGCTCATGCGCGCTTTGGGAAATAAAAAATTACTATATTTAAATAAATTCCTGATTAAAAAATAATATTACATAACTTTTTACTGATTAACAATTTGTTTGCACCTCTCAGGTGATTATTGGTAGCTGATGCACGGATTGTTGTATACCTGGTGATGATTCACCGTGATAGAATGATGGTTGAGGCACATACTGGGGTGATAGGAGTGCGAAAAGGAAGATTTCAGGCGTTTTATTTACATACTATTGTCGCTTAGTGAACAACGAAAAATAGGATTTTAAGCTATTAAAAAAATAAACAATTTTCGAAGAACGACTCGTTCTTCGAAACGTTGAGGAATTTGACCCGGTGGAGCACACGAACAGCCTTCACTACCAGCATAAACCGGGAAAACTTGTGCTCTTTTTTCATAATCCTACTCTCTCTATATTCGCCTTTATAATGTCCCCTACCACAAACCTATATTCCCAAATATAATCGAAAATTATCGTGACGTAGATATATTATAATCTTAATAATATATCTTTAAAAAAATATCTTTTCAACGATCATCGACATAGAGAACTGATCATCGCACTGGCCTAACCAAGACAAGTGGTTCTCACGTGTAGCAACAAAGGTGTTGTGCGAAACGAGTGACATCTCTCGCCGGATCCCACAAACGCCACGCTTCGGCCACATCCTAAACTCACCAAAACGCGACTCACAGCCTCCATTTGGTGAAATTCTCTTGTGCTTCTCGAAGAAGAAGAGCACAATTAGGACAACAGGTACTTACCTAGAAAGAAAGAAAAAAATCAAAATAAGGTTCAGATCTATACAGTGTTCTAAAGCGCATTAATTAATATGAAAACAATTTTGTACACGAGGTCAGCCTAGAAAAAAAGGCATGGAAAAAGGATATTCTAAATTAACTGAGGAGAAGTTATGACAAATAAAACGAATAGGACTGGAAAAAATCTTCAATGCAAAGCACTATAAATAATAATATGGGTATGGTTTAAAAGGAAATTCAAGGCAGACATGCACCCAAAAAATGAAAACTGACACCATGGATCAACAAATTAACCAAAACATAACATCAATCTCAAAACATTAAATATGTTTACTGATTCATCAATTTTCATTTATTGTTGTAACTGCCAATCATGGATAGAAGGAGGAATGTTGGTTAATTGGGGTATAGGGAGGAGCAAAACGGGTAGTTTTGGATGGATTAATATGTGTGTAGTGAAGTATTCGCGTTTGGTTTAGAATATATATGAGGCTCTCATTTAGGATTTTACAACCACTTTGCAATCTAAAACAGTGCTGGCGATATTTATCGACCGGCAGCCAAATTAAGAATAAATATGTTATAGGTGATTCATTCAAATCACGGAAATAAAACGAGGACTACACCTAGAAACATAGCAATAATGTAAAGAATTCTCATTATTCCCATTAACTGTGTCTTTCTCACTCACCCTAGGACTCCCGGGTATATTTTTAAAGTACAATAATGGGTGGAAATAAATCAAGAAAATGAAGACGAATTGTAAGAAAAGGTGCCGCTTTCAATTAAGAGAAAAACTCCAAAGAAATTGTAAGTAAAAAAGCTGGAGGCGCCGGGTATCGATCCCGGTACCTCTCGCATGCTAAGCGAGCGCTCTACCATCTGAGCTACGCCCCCCTCCGAAAGAAAACGGAATCTGTAAACCTTCACATATGTAAGTGGGGTATGGCTCCAAGTGCAATTATACGTAATAGCACACATCATCAACTGTCCTTAGGTTGATTTCATGAACTGAAATTATGCAGGGGGCTATCAAACAAAGCTGTTAACATCAGCCTTAGATACTTTTACGTAAAATAAGAAAACTTCAACTAACATTTAGGCACATTTAATGAAAATTAAGGCGTCCTATTTGTTTTTAACAGCGGCATTGTGGCCATTTGGCAAATGTACTAAAAATGCACTAAAAATATGAAAGGTGTCCTTATAATAGTTCTTAAAACGTTTTCTGGCACAGGACAAAAATCGTTATATGTACATACATATGTACATACGAGGAAAATATATCAAAATAATAATTACCGCGTATTGCTCAGAGTTTGTATACAACGGTTGAATTTCTACTATACTGCATCGGGGGCGTAGCTCAGATGGTAGAGCGCTCGCTTAGCATGCGAGAGGTACCGGGATCGATACCCGGCGCCTCCAAATTTTTCATTTTCTTCGCACCATCTATCACCAAAGAAATAAGTCACATTTTCTTATACTCGTCCCCAATCTCATTATATTCTTTGGCCACTCTTTAAATATAGTTTTAAAATATAGCAGGGTGTTCTAGGATGAGAAACAGCCGGTTAATGTGAATGTTGATAATGTCTTTCCTTAAGTGCAATGCTTATGTGTGTAATCCTCGTGTTATTTCCCGTGATCGAAATCAATGCCAGTACATTTGCCCTTATTTTGACCGCCGACTGAAACTAACGCCGGCACTGTTTTAGATTGCAAAATAAATGCCAGAGCTTAACTGAATCCTTGAAAAGCATTCTAAACCAACGGGAAAATTTCCTTTTTTGTATTTACTTTCCTGATGCTGTTGGAAAACATTCTAAAATTGCCTCCTCGTTATTCTAAAAACAACGAGGGACAGAGAAAAAATGAACGCGAGTAATCGATATTTTTAATGACGGTACAAGGATTACATTGTGTCAGTTACCTACCATATGTTTGAAGAGATACCTGATATGTTCGCTACAGATAAAACAGTCATCGATAACGGAACTTATATCACTATTAAATGAGTGAAGTGAGCCAATCCATCGCAAGCATTCGTTGATTTCCCATGCGTGCTTCCTATCTTCACGGAACCCAAAAAGTTCATCCAACACATAGCGCCCCAAAATCAATCTGAAACCCTGCAGCGAAAAACTTCGAAGAAAACTTGTAATCAATCGTCACCTTACGCAGGAGATTCCACCGGGACCAATCGATGCACTTACCCGATGCGTAATACCTTCGCTCACTTCCAACGAGTGTCACGCGGAGTGCAACGTCCCCTTCAGACTCTCGACGAAAGCTAGTCCAGAAATAGAGAAGGGATTCCCTGAAATTGGCCATGAGATTAAAGCAAGTCGCGCACACAGGCAGGGCAAATTTTCAGAAGGGGGAAAACGTAAGAAAGCATGGAGTTCGGTTCGGAAATGACACTGGGGACCGGATCGACAGTGGCCACATGCAGCGGCCTGTCATCCCAACGGCTTGGAATCCGATTGCTGTGGTGGCCTGTGCACTCACCTCCCCTGTCAGCGGCCCGGGTTCGAACCACGGCCGAGGCAGGGATTGCCCATTGATATAACAGTCCCGACTTGAATGCTGTGCGATAAGTATTTCAAGTACTTCGTCGGACGGGACGTTAAACCGTGCACCCAGGGCACCTTTCCGTAATGCCCCGTTTACATTACTAGGGTAGAATGATGGTTAATATGGCGGCTAAAACTAACTTGCGTTTACACGGCCTACCCAGAACCATCGTAAAGACTCTAGTGGCATCTATCGTAAAGTAAAATTAAGTAAAAATAACAATGGAGAGTAGGGTAGCGAAAGAACTTTGTCTTGCAAGGATTCCAAAAATTGGAAGCGTATTTTAACTTTTGTGCAAATTAGATGCATTTATATTATCGAACATTATCTATGCAGTTTCCTAGTTCCATTTTGATAAATCAACCAAAAATATTCTTCTTAAGGCCGCTTTACACGATGCAATTTTTTGTACAAACGCTTGTATGAGGAAATTGTACCGTGTAAAGCGGCAAATTGTGTGAACGCTTGTGCGAATGTCTGACAGTATGGAAAATAGAACCTGTTCTAATTCCATTCAGACAAACATACAATTTCATTCAGTTTATACAATCGTTTGTACAAGAAATTGTACAAAAAATTGTATCGTGTAAAGCGGCCTTTAAATGACTTTCTCATGATTGACAGTACTGGGTCGTATCTCCAAGATACTCAATGAGTTCTTTGTTAGTTACTTAGCTGAACTTCAATTTTGAATATAAAATTGAATGCAATTGCCATTTGTTTTGAATAGCTAATAATAAATAAAATAATAAAAAGTAATACGTTAAAAAGTATGTAAATTTTGTACCCCTCCGTGACTTTAATTTCCAGATATTTAAGACATTCAACCTTTACTTCTTTTTTCTCGCAAATTTAAACCAATATGTTTACACTTTAAAATTATTAACGTTTCCTTGCCGGTATTATAATTCGTTTAGCTTCACTACGGGCATCACGCACCAAGAAATGCAGTGGACCATGGAACTCCATGCTATGAAATAATTATTGCTCACCTCTCAATAAGTTATCACTCATATTAACCCATTTCCTAGACAAGTTCATGCATCCAAATAGAATACATACAAGTATACATAAGGAATTTTTTAGTTTTATCCAAGTTCAGTATTTTTAAATCCGGTATCCCAAGTTTACCATATTCTGCGGTTTGTGAAAGGAGCTATTTATGGGCATAATGCTGAAAACACTTAATGCCGTCCTAAGGAGCGAATACGTAAAAAATAACACGAGTCGAATTTCCTGCGAATGTTTGCAACTTCTTAGTTATTTAATTTCTGTATGTATATTTTCTGCACGGCAAGGTAAACACATAAAATAAATATATAAGCGTACGTACTCAGGATTCCGCGATAAAGCAAACTACTTAACACCGTTATTGAACAACCGAATCAGTGGAACGTAGTCATACAATTACTAAAATATATTACAGTGTGATTAAATATACATATATGTATATCGTTAACATTAAGAATCATTTCCATTCCATATAGAGCGATCCGGTCTCTTCGTCTTCAAATACTCCATTTCCACTTCCATTTTCAAAACAAACCTTCTTTCTGCTATTGCTTTACGTTAACACGCCCTTAAAATAATAGTAAATAGCGCCAACCATAGAAACTAAATCGTGGTAGAAAAGTTTATTAGGGTTAGCGGCAACTTGCGCTCACACGGCCGATTTCCAACCATGGTAAGCCTTACGATCGTAAAAAGTTAGTAGCGTAAACAGGGTATAAGAGCAGTCTAATGCCAACGCCAGGTTCTCTCTACCAGTCCTCGGTTCTATGAAAAAATTTCTAGTCATATCCAATTGCTTACCCATCCCAAACGGCGTAAATGACCTTAGCCATGGCCTTCTCCAAGCAGTGCCTTAGCTCTCGGTCAACACCTCGATATCACTAACTACTCGTGGGCTTGGGCAGGCATGTCGAGTTTGTTTAGGCTTTGATTTGACGGTGCCAAACGTATCCTTAGCAATCTATATCCTCAAAAAGCATAGGCTAACACTATTCCCGACAGTTTACGCCAAAGGGATGGTCGCCGTAATGGAAAAGGCGGGCAGTTGGATTTGGGTAGCAATTCGATTTTTCATTTGCTCCAACTGATGTATTTAAGAGCTATCCATAATTACATAACGCTGATTTTTCACTTCTTTCGAAACACACCCTCCCCGATTACGCTCCGTAACATTCGCTCTAAAACCCACCGATATTACGTGATCCTACTAACCTACCTTATGAACCTATAAAATCCTTAAATAGTGAAGTTCTGACTAGCATATTAATACTATTCCTTTTTTATGCATGATATATAGTGCATGTTTGGTGAGAAATCACCCCCTGCCACACACCTTTGTGGTGGCTTGTAGGGTATTATGTAGGTGTAGATGAATCCTTTCCTTATATGAATGATATCTGGAGCATGTTCCTTTACGGCAGTGAGGCATGGACGATGACAGCAGCGGAGAAGAAAAGGGTGAAAGCATTCGAAATATGGTGCTATCGAAGAATGATGAAGATAAAATGGATCGACCGAGTGACAAATGAAGAAGTCCTAAGAAGAGTGGGAGAAAAGAGAAGTCTGCTGAAAACTATAAAAAGAAGACGTGACAACCTAATCGGCCATATCTTAAGACACGATGGCCTGATGAAGACAATCGTCGAGGGAAAAGTGAACGGGAAAAATGGAAGAGGCAGTCCTCGTATGAGTTACATGGAGCACGTCGCAAAGGACGTGAAAGAGAGGAACTACGTTGGTATGAAGAGGTTGGCCGATAGAAGGATCGAGTGGAGGGCTGCGTCAAACCAATCCTAGGATTGTTGACCCTTGATGATGATGATATGAATGATAGAATTGCATGAAATATAAGATCGAAGAAATTGTAGTCGTACCATCATCATTATAACCAAAAAACCAACAAAAGAAACAACTTCATAATTAATATTTCTCCCAGTGTTACGTAAGGCTGAAGCATCCCTCCCAATCGAAAGTGCATAGTAAGGATTTTACCCACCCATCCCCCATTTTGCGACACGTAATTTATGGACGGCCCCTTATATCGCACCGTCCAACCTAACCTCAAGCATTACCGACTCAAATAAGGCTGATCCTAAAAGACAAGGACGGACCTACCTCCCAACATCCGACCCACCGTTCGCAGGGATGGGACGAAATTGATGGTCTCCCTAAGTCACCGCCATCCATCCCGGCTGCGAGTGAATGGACGGAAGTGGCTTTGGATGGGTGGGAGGAAGAGAGGCCCATTATCCCCAGAGATGAAGACCACTGGAATGGGGAAACGCGACGGATGGTCGGGGGGAACCGCGTACGGTGAACGGGCGAGGAGGTGACTCGTGAAGTCGCCAGAGCGGTGGCGCATGATTCATGAGAAAAGGATTCAACGAGCCTCATACCCTCTTCATCTTTCTTCCAGAACATCCGAGTAGGAAAAGACGGAAGGCACCGCGTCCCCTCCAAGTACGCTGGGGAAGAAGGAGAAAGTATTTCCGGACTATAGATTAAATCTTCGCTCTCCATCCCTCTTTCCTCGCATCCATTCCCATCCATACCCACGAATTTTCATAAAATTTAGATAATCCTTTGGGTAAACATGGAACGAATCTCTTTCTTGATGACCCAGGAAATTTCGGGTACGAGAACGCCCGTGTGTTACGCTCAATTCAATCATAAAAACAAGAATAGAAGGCTAGAATTCCATGTGGATACATTTAAACGTCTTCTTTACTGCGAACGATAATGATTTAAATAAACTTGAAGTCTATCAGTTTGCCGATGAACTAAGAAACATCGAGAATGCGCACGTGTTACGCTCGATTCAATCAGGAGAACAAGAAAAGAAGGATAGAATTTCGGGTGGATAGATTTAAAATGTCTTTCTTCCCGCGAGTGAAACGAGATCATGATAGGCAACATATTAATTTTATGCGTAGATTCGATGTAAATAGTGATTTTGAACTCGGTAGTTCACTTGAAAAAAGATCTTAGTCCAAATAACTCATGCTAAATGCCCCCTTACAAGCCTAATGAGAATTGTGACATAATTAATTCAAAGAAATACATAACCCATTAATAAAGATAATATTCTTTCGTGGGCATTAATCATTTAGTTGTACGTCCCGGGTGGATGTATAACAAACACGTTTTCGTAACTAAGTATTATTGCATCTATTAGTACATACATACATACATAGAACTCAAGATTGTTGAATATTCCTCTCCGGCCACAAGCCTACGAGGCGGCTGGCAGGATACTCACTGGATGTAGCTTTACACTTCCTCCCTTTTACATTTTCCTCAATCGTTTCCTCACACCTAACACGCGTACAGCTCGAACTGGTTTTCCATCTAAAGGTTTCGGTTACAAGTAAAAGTAGAGGAAAAACTTATACAGTGAACCACCCGCTGTCACCACGGTGCACCATGTAACCTAACCGGAAACCTAAGACGATATGTATTGAAAAATTGGATTCGAATCCGCAAACTCTAGGGAGGTTTGAAGGACTTTCAACTCGGCTATTTCCACGTATAACTTTTTTTTTCAACCATAGTGTCGCTACCCCTCAAGTAATCCCTTATCTTCATGTGGAGACCTGTGGAGAAGTCTATATTTCCACGCCTAGTTCAACGACCTGTCCATCGCGACCACTCTTTGATTCAATTCCCGGAATCCATGGTAGAGATTTTACGAAAGGAGTGAGTTTAGAACACCTCAAGAGGCTGATCGCGGTGGCCAAGTTAGTAACGCACCGGTCTTACAACTCAAATGTTGCAGTTTCAAATCCCGCCCGCATGAATGTTGTGACAGTCCTTGGATTAAGATCTTAACTTAGGCGGGGCGAAATAACCTTAGCCGCCGGAGTATCTAAAATACAGCGCTACTACTACGTTTAAAAAGCAATATACGATCGGGCGAATCGATGCTGATCCCTTGGTCCCAAGATTGGACTTACATTAAGTCTGATTTTTCTCAGAGATCCTATTTATACTGCACCACTCACCTATATTTAATGATGAAAATGACCTCAGCCAACGGTCGCCCCCCCCCCCCCCCCCCCCCATGGTGACTACAACCAACTAAATTATATTATTAACAGTTTCGCGTTGACAGCTCGCCTTGAATTTCACCGAGACCACGATGCTTCCACAAAGTCCATTTTCCGAGCCTCAAGACATCAAACAGGCAAAACATAAAGAGTTCCGAGTAATGCGTCGATTTTCCCCGTGAATTCATCGCTTCGGCACGGCCGTCAATAAACACACAGCTCCTCGGAAGTCCATAACGATGGTAAGACGCAAAAGAAGGAAAATTAATTTAAAAGACACGCGTAAATGCATTTGCTACTAACATATACAGTACAAAACGCAATAGCTCGTACAATACTAACATAAGTTTTGATTTCTTGACGTTTATTGACATTAATCTCGATATTTTTTGACAGGCGCTCGGTGTTGGATCGCGCCCTGCCGCACACCTTTGAGATGGCTTGCAGAGTCTTATGTAGATATACACAACGCAATGTATAATCCTTAATTTTATTTTAAATAGAGGCAAGAAACGTAAGAAATGATATAGTCTCATTACAATTTTTATGACTGATGACAAGAGATGTTTATGTCTTGTTTAGGCTAAATACATAAGTTTTCAGCGAGTTAATCACACTAGAGTTCGCTTCATAGGTTCTTCAACTGCTTCGTTTATGTCGCACTACATAGCCTAAAGCTCATCTACACTTAAATTACACCTTCTGTAACTCCCTTGCTTTCCATTTATTACGCTGAGGGAGGGAGAGGTGAGGCAAATTGTTACGAGGCACTTTGGACAGAAAGGCGAGGGTCCCGCCTTCCGTTCCGTTGGAAGAAAGATAAATTATAATTTCATTTTTCAAACAAAATCATGATACAAATAATAATTAGTGCACAAATCATAGCAATCAACAATATCTGAATCAGAGTATTTATGAAGAACGTCTGTTTTAAAATTCATAATAGAAAGGTTTATTGGCAGCTTCACGTAACAGGATTCGGAGGCTCTTAGGGAGTAGAAGTTATCTTCGGTTTCGGGCACTCCAATTGATGATTATATCGAACCGTTTAACCTAAGATCTTCTTCCTAGGTCAAACGCAACATCGATGCCTGGGCGAGATTCGAAACCTCTACCTTTTGGGTTGCCAGGCCAGCGCGTTACCGACCTGGCTACCGCGGACAACAATTCGCTTTTTAGGGGCTGCAACTGCTTAGTATACCACACTGTCCAACCTAAAATTCACCTACACCTTCATAAACACTACCGTACTTTCACTGAACCTATCATACCTCCAATGCCTTCCATATATTACGTAGCGCGGAGGAGGGGATAGTCAGATGTTACTGAGCGTTACAAGGGTGGAGCGGGGGAGGTCGAAAGAAATGGGAAATCTACATAACGTAATATCATACTACGTACGATATTACGTGAAAAATGTATCACATTACGTAGGGTCACTTCCACCTTGTACCAAAATCGGTCCAAATCGGAAGGGGGAAATTAATTAGCAGTGAGATTTGCGAACATGGTTTCTCGGCGATAGAAATGGGATTGTTCCCACACTTTATCATTCATTCCCCTCCGCTCAACTCCACTCCATAGGAGGGTGACACCCGTGTGTCGTCCTTAGGCTTCCCGCCTCGCCATTTCCCTTTGGCTACCTCATTAGGGCGGTCCTTTGTCTCCCACCCATTCCCAAGGGAAGGGCTGCCATCTCCCGCCCTTCGGGTATTATTAGGGCGCGCCTAGGCAATCTCCTTTTTCCGTTCCTCGACTACTAGGGAGGAAAAGTCAAGGGAGGAATGGGAAGAAGAAGTGAGCAGCGGCACGAACGCGTATCACGCCCCTACTTGGGTTCGGGGGTGTCCCAAAAGCGGCGACATTTCGAGGGGAGGGATTGCTTTCCCCCGTCCCCCACCACGATCCTACCACCTTACCAAAGGGCGTACGCCCTCCTCCCGTCTTCGACCCAGAAATGCGATTAACCCGGACGATCCCACCTTCCCTACGTGTCCCGCCAAGGAGTCGCTGTCTACTCTACATACGTATAGTCGCTTGGCGATGGCTTGGATTGTCACCTACATCTACATAATACCCTGAAAGCCACCATAAAGGTGTGTGGCAGGGGGTGAATTCTCACCAAACATGCACTACATATCATGCACAACATAGGATTAATATTGTTGATGGAGGCTTCCGCGGAGTGGTGCAGCATGCGTAGCAAGGTTTTCGGGTTGACCTCCGCGTCGATTCATCTTCATGACTATGATGAATCATGAAGATGAATCGACGCGGAGGTCAACCCGAAAACCTTGCTACGCATAGGATTAATATTAATATATTAGTCTAAACGTCACTACTTAAAATGATAAAAATAGCAAAGTAAGCACGCAAAAACATGTTGTTAGTTGGGTTACCTTCAAGTACTTATACCAACTTGCAACTACCTATGCTATGGATTTATTCACTCGTATTGGACATATTTACCGCAATTCATATCCCTAATTGTACGAGGAAAAAAGGACATTTTGAATCTGTCAGTTCGGCAATCAATTTCTCTAATTTCGTAATCATGGTCCAGTCTACCATAGTAAGTTGGGGTTCGCAAAATAGTTTTAACGCCATCACCGAAAATATTATCTTGGAATTTATTTAAGAGATTAAGCCTAAATTTAAACCTGCGATCTGACAATGATTCCCATTTTAATTCATTTAATAGACTGGTTAAAAGTCATCGGGTGTTCCACCGATTGAGGTAAGTTTCATTTCACGACTACAATCTTTTGATTAAGAAGGCCAAACAAAAACAAATCTGCAGACGCCGAGCACCAAAATAGGCGTAAAAACCGATGGCTAGACAAAATTATAGAATAATAAGCAAATTAAAACCAACTAAGATCATGGCAGAGACGCCCTTAAGGACGGTGGCTGAGTCAACAACCGAAGCGTTGGCATTAAATTCACTCACTTGTTGGATTTCCCGAGAGAATTGTACACATGTTACATTTTGGCGAAGACAATGACAGCTGCAGAAAATTCAAGAATGGTAAAATTTGAAATACAGAGCAGCAGAAAGATACAATTAATTGACTATAAGTGTTCTACCTTCCATACGTCCTTATTTAGTTCTGTATACATTACACTACTCACTATATTCAAACCTCTTCTCCCTCTACACTCTAACCCAAAAATCTTCCCTCTAGCACGTCCTTCAAAGCACTTCTCACCCCTTACCACCTGCTCCATCCGCTCTCTCTGCCTTCTTCTAATTTCCTCAAACAACTTCCTTTCCTCTCCTACCAAAGCAACCACTTCATCATTCGTCTTTCGTTTCAATCTACTTTACTTTCTCCATCCTTCTCCGTACTCACATCTCAAAAGCGAACAGTGTACATTTATCCTCCTTCCTTAAAGTTCTTTTTCCGGCACCATACATTGCCACGCTCCATATTTGACTTTTTTTTACGTCCCTATTCAACGACCCTGACATTCAATAGTAATATTAATAAAATAATTTTCTACGACCTTGAAGCGTTACAAATTTTACCCGAAAACATTGAAATCTGTACCATTTAAAAGGGTTCCCGAATATGGGAACCCCGAGGAATAATCTGTTTTGAGGTTACAATCATCTTAAATTTTAAGGCACGGGTCTGATGTCTCACAATTTAATTTTACATAAAAATGGTCACGCAAAACTAGCAACATATTGTACTCTATATTATTTAAAGATGATGAAATGAAAGGACGGCGTAGTTTCCGAAGTGCTACTGATAACATTTGGAAAAGGAAATGTTGATGAAAATTCTGAAATAATGACCGAAAAAACTTACTGGTAGCAACTTAAGACACGATCGTCTCATGCAACATAATACCGAATTTGTTGTCTGGAAGGCAGAAATTACTCATTATTGAAAAAACATAGCCAGAAGTATCCAAAGCATGGAAAAATATGCGGCATGGCATTAACCCTATTATCTGTAAATGCATTTTTCCCCGCAAGCCACCACAAGGATGTTTGGCAGGGGGTGAACCCACACCAGGTATTCCCCGTTTACCCGTTTTCTAACTAATATAACGCACTTTAGTAACCTGTAGCATTTAATAATTTACTACAGTCGCAACACTATAAACTGAAGAAAGATTGTATCCATTAAAAATCCCTTTGAAAGCTTCTGCAAATCAAGAAGACACAGTTTTCAGCACGTCTTCGAAGCAACTTTATTTCCTGCTTTGCAGGCACTTGGGGACCTATGAAGCGAAGCGCAGTTATGGATATAACCCCATGGCAAAATGCCTTCCCACTTTACGCGAGGATGCTATAAAAACCAGAATCACTCCTAAATTCCAGTCGCGGAGGTTATCTTCTTCGCCGGCGATTAAGCCCCGCTTGAATACGGGGCATTCAAGAAGCTCCGAAGGCATTACGAGAGGACTTTTTTCCACCATCTCCTCAGCATGCGAACGAGGCTTGAATTCCATAACTCTTCAGGACAAAAGGGAAGAGAGAAAAACGCCATAGAAAATCCCAAAGCGGGGAAAGTTTTTTGACCGTCGCTTCCCTAAGACGTCCGGGAAAAACACTAGGCTTTCAGGCAGCCAAGCAACTAACTACAGTAAGTGGAGGAGTGGATGATTTATGGATGCATAATTTATAAAAGAGAAACCTCTAGAAAAACACGCATAGTGAAAAATAAGCTTTCCATGAATAGCGAGAGTCATTTGAACAACAGAGACGCAATATTAGATGAGGCGTCAGGATGTATACTCCAACACAGAGACGATAATGGCGGATGAAACGAGTTGAGAGACGAAATTATACCCATTAAAAAACAAAGCTTTTCACAACACCCAACAAAATTACCATGCACCTTGCACTTGCTTGGTGAACGTTTCATTCATAAAACACGGATTTATGTCGTGTGAATATCGCATGAATACGTAACAAGAATATTTGTAGTCATTGGCGGCGACATTATTGTCATCATAAGCGAACCACAATCATGGTGTATTACTGCATAGTACTGCTGATATGTCTTCCTCTTTTTATCTCATTATTTCTTGCCAGTTAGAAGCATATTTTCCGGACAACATGTCCCTCTATTACTTTTCACACTTTTCCCTCTATTTTTGTCATATATGCCTTCTTTTTCCACCCCTTTCCCTGTATGACCTTACATTCTCCGATCTGTATTTCTGAGTCCAACCAAGAGACAATATGATGGATTTTATGTATTCCCGGCGAACGATACGAGTGAATCCTATCGGGTTGGTAGTTCAAGTCCGACATTTCAATAACTGACTATACCATCGTCATAATGGGCATTAATTCCCATCATTTCTTACCGTCAGTGACGCATCAACGCCCATGAAGTCAGCTACTGAAAAGTCGGCATCTGAACCTCCAACCCGGAGGGATTTCAGTGAAGAATTCACTAGTAAGAGTCCACGAGTTTTACAGCCAAAACACTCTAAAACCCACATTAAATTCCTGACGAATCGATATATGATAGATAACCTTACATTTTAATGAGTATTTTGGCGGCTTTGACATGAACACCGCTGAAATCCAGTACCCCTGGAGAATAAACGCTCATCTTTCGCCTTATTTGCCTATTTTCTTTTCCATCTTCATCATAACAAGGGGCCTAACAGGAAATTTAAGGCTACTCCAGTACTGTGCGGAGAGCACGTTACCTTTTTCAATGCAAAAGATTTAGCTAAGGAAATTCTGTATATACTGGATAGATATTGAAACTGGCCTTACACTCTGAGAGTCGGGATCTCAATTCTGATAGTGGCAGGGAAATTTTAACGTGATTCCTACTTGAATGCCGTGTGGAGGCCACTTCAAGTTCAGCATTTCGTCTGCTGGGTGGGAAGTTAAATCGTGGACTACGTGGCGCTTTTCATTAATGGCGGGCTAATACCGAAACTGGGTTTCTTTCCACCCTCCCTCCGTTTCCTGAAAAAGTCTACACCCAGCCAATCACCCACCTGTCTTAAATGGCATAAATAAATCACTTTATCTGTCGGTCGCCTCTCTCAAATAACAACAAAAATAATGGTAGGTTCCCTACTGAATTATATTCTTCAAACCTTATAAGCTCCGCCATACAGTTCAAAATAACTAATCTTTTATTCCCGCTCAACTATCACCAAACATTTTCCCAAACTATTTGCTAGCCCTTTTGGCACACAGTGAAACTTCAAAACAGAATGAGGATCGAGATAGGTGGAATTATTCTATTTTTACACTAAAATCGGAAAATCTGAAAAAATTTGATTCTGTGGGAAGAAACTGAAGCTGAAATTTTGACTCCAGACTCTGAGGATGGCGACTATTATTGGCAAGGCGCGACATGGCGCCGCTGGCAAGCGTCCCCACACTTCTGCATTCCACAAACCCTCCAGGCCCACTCTCCACATCCCCTCCTTGTAAATTTGCACACCCGACCGACGATTCAATCGTGCCAAATGGTCAATTAATGAGCATCAATTCATACACAGAAATCACTCCTACTTTGAGGGAAAAAATATAAAAAAACATCGGCAAGGTAACACACGCATGTGTGTACAGTTGAACCACGATAAGCGAGAAAACTCTATGAGTGAGAATATTAATAATAATAAACTGTCATTATTTAAGGTGAGATCGGGACTTAGCAGTCTCTTTTTTCACCTACCCCGTCGTCAACAATAATTACAACAGTTTTAAAAGGAGAAGAAAAATAATGAAATAAATAAATAATACGAATGAGAAGAGAAATCTTCTGAAGAATTTAAAAAGAAGACGGGGCAACTTAATCGGCCATATCATAAGACAAGAAGGCCTAATCGTCGAGGGATATGTGAACGGGAAGAATGGCAAAGGAAGGCCTCGCATGAAATGCAGAGAAAAAGTTGTGAAGAATGTGAAAGAGAAGAATCATGCAAGTCTGAAGAGGTAAACCGAAAGGAGTATCGAGTAAAGATCTATGCCAAACCAATCAAGGGACTGTTGACCGATGATGATGATGACATGACTTCATAAAGAATTTCCGAGGGAGGGTAAATAAGAACAAACTTTCAAACTCTACCAGCGGAGTATGCTGACGAATGTTCCAAAGAAAAATATAAGCTCACGTGCCTGCTCAAGTTAAAGCAATTTTACGCCCCTAGGTTATTAACTTGCGTCGGGGACACGAACGATGCGGCCAGAGACTCTTAAAGAAATAAAGCTAAAAGAAATGAGAGAACGGGAGAAGAGGAGATGAGAAAGTAAAGAAAGAGTCCGTCAGGGTACGTAGAGGGGGACGAAGGAGTGAAAGGAAAGCAAACATTGAGGTGGACTGGGAGAGAAGGGAGTCAAGAGGCAGGTAAACGTCTCCTTCGGACCACCTTTCAGTGGAACTCAGGGAAGGCGTGACAGCAGGAGAGCGGAAAGGCAATAAAGGAGACTTGGATGCGAAAACACGACGACGCCGAAATGAAAAGAGACCAAAAATAATCGGGCGCCCGCGGCTAAAACCATTCCACGTTCAGAGCGTGAGAATAAACAAAGGGACGTAATAATAGAGAAGGGCGACACAATGGGACAGGACAAGGACGCCGTGCTCTCCATAAAAATAGGCGGACAGCCACCGTCCCCGACATCTCGACGCGTCATGGCAGTGAACTTCGAATGATCTTTCTTCCCGTACCTCATCCCTAATCGTTCCGAAAGCATTTCATCCACTCTCGATATGCCATGGTCGGACAGGAAATTCATTCACGAAAAAAGAGGATCATCGACGAAAATGCAGAATTTCTTTCAATGCACGGTTGGGAATTTGTACCATTGCATCTAGTTTTTACTGCGAGTACGATTTTTGATTACACTCAAAGGAAAATTTTGTCTAGCTCACCGAGAACAATAACCGTAGAAACAAGTACGAGAATAATAGTGAGGTAACAATGAATATAAAGGTGGAGCATACAAGTAAAGACACGATCTGCTGGGAGGGTAAGGGCAAAGTCAAGGCCGAAAGGACACTGCCGGGGAGGAGATATCAACGTAGGCGGGCCCCTGGAGACGAGGGCGTCTGGGTCGCAGACGAGGTGCCCGGATGAAGCCGACCTCGGCAGGGGCCTCAGGGCCGATTCACAACTGAACAACTGAAGGTGTTACCACCGTGTTGTCAAAGCTCTGTTTTTTCATACTTTTGGCGCCGATAAAGAAAAATGAACCCAGTCTATTTGCATCACAGAAATTTTCTATTTTCTCAGAAATTTCTCAGCATTTTCTTTTTGGAAAACTACACATGAAACATTCATACGGTTAATCAAGATAAAAAGGCATAACACAAGAAAACATAACGTTCTGATATCAGAGGGAAATTTCGCTTCAGTAAAAACTGATGTGTATTTTTCCAAGATATTTGAATGAAATATGAAAGGAAATTTTTCAAAGTAATGTATCACGGCAAATTAGGCTCATTTATTGATCAAGCACTGCAATTCATTAAGCCAAAGTGCGTATGTTGGATAGAAGTTGCATTGTATTCTGCTCCTCGGATGGGATTAGCAATTAATAAATAAAATAAGCTCGACGAATTACCTGCGCATTTAGACCCTTAGTTATACTAACCGGAGGCTAAAGTAAGTGGTCAGTGATATCAGTACTTTTCGAAAGGAATTGATGGTGGGTTTTCTTAATTGTTTCAATGTAGTTGGATGTTGTTAACCTTGGTTCCAAAATGCTCTCTATGGATAGATAAAGCGGTTGATAGCGATTACAATAATTGTGCTGACTGACTTAGTAATGCCTTGCTAGTGGCATAGATAATGCGATTTCACCTAAGCATTTAAAAACGGAACCTTATTTTGATATAAGACAATAGGTATGTAATTTTGTAATCAAATATGTTGGAAATTTTTAAGGGATTAAAAGTAAAAGGTATTTCAGATTTCGATGTAGAAGATTAGGCTGTATTGATTTTTTAAAATGCTTTAACATTACTACCTCGTGCATGCTTTGGGAAATATAAATTAATTTATATATTTAAAGAAACGTCTCACTAATCAGTAATTATTATATTGCTTTGTGTACTCTAACAATTTATTCGTAGCGCTCAGTATCTTGTAGGTAGTGCAGACACGGACTGCTATTTTTTCATGCTTGCATGATCGTAAGTGCATGTAGAATACCCTTTTGACTTAAAATTCATTACTTGTGACGGTTAACCCCCTGCCACAACCCTTACGGTAGTTTTCATGGTATTAAGAAGATTTAGAACTACCCCCATGCATTGCTGTAATTTCTAAACTGAATATGAAGAGAAAGGGAGGAAGTGAGGTAGATTTAAGACAGCTCTTCCCCACTCTTCCTTTTCTTCTTCGTTGACTATTACTTTAGTGGTCACTATAATACTCGAATGCCTCCACGCAAGCAAGTATGCGTGGCCATCTTCCCTCCGCCCATCTTCACGACTAGCAGCACTCTCCTCCGCTCCCTCGAAATACATTCCAGTTCCGAATGCCAAGGACGAGGAGGCATCCGAAGCGAAAGGTGTGTCACCTCTCCCCATTCTCTTTCGCCCCCAAAGAGAGAGATATAATAAGGACCCAGCATCCCTTCCCTCCCTATCATCTACCATCACTTCTGCTACCACTTACTGCTCCTCCACACTCTGAAGCAGGACCACGACTTCGTTCACGCGGGGTCCATCGGAGGCGTCGTCACGGCATTCCGGTAGTCCTTCACGCTGACATAGCAACAAAACTACCGAATATTCTTTTGTATACCTAGTTCGAATCCTAGACACCAAAATTTCGGACAAAAAATCTGCGGTCGCACTATAAAAGAGCAATGAGAGGCTTTTAAGTAGTAGTTATTCGGGGTGGACGACCAATGGGGACGTTTACTCGGAACCCAAATCGCAATTTTGTGCACGAAATCGTTAGATGGAAACGGAAAAAGAATTTTAGTGAAAAAATTAATCTTCTAACCACAACCATTCACTCATAAATCAAAAATTAAAATAAGCAAAAGGTGACGCCCATCGAAAAAGCTGCTTTGATACCATTGACGTCATTTTCCTCCCGTCCTTGACTGCTTTTCAAGGAAGGGAAGTGAGTGGATGGGGGTTATCGGAAGGTCTGCTCGCACAGATGCTGTCGCAACTGCTCCTATTGGCAGAGTCAGCTGTGTCCCCCCAATGCGATAAGGCAAAGTAGCTTCGCGGGCTTAGTTGTGTTTGGACGAAGTCAGAGGTTGACCCACGCCCACTTTTCCGAAAGGGTAACATTAGTTTTTCGCCGCTTATAACTCGAGAAATAATTGACGGATCATAAAACGGAAAAATACGGGTCTTATTATTTTACAAACTCTATCAGATTCGGCAATAAAAAATATGGTAAACGACCCCATTGCTAAGGTTATTTGCATTATTTAGGATAAGTTGGTAATCGGAAATGAATAAGAAATTTCAAGGAACGGAGGAAGGGTGGAGTGAAACCCGGCGTCGGCATTAGCCGAACAAAAGGCGCCAATGGGAACACGGTTTAATGTCCCATCTGACGGACGGAGCACTGAACTCGACGCGCTTTCTCATCCAATTAAGGACCGGTGTAACGATGAAAAATCTGCCTCAGCCGGGATTCGAAGCCGATCACATTCTATTCAAATGAAGGTCCAGTAAAACCATCGAGGCGCAGATTCCTATAAACGATATAAAACTCATAAAGAAGTCGCTATGAAGTTACTGAAGTACCCTGCAGTATAACTTCAACTGAGTGATAATACAAATTAAAATATTAGCATAATATTTTAGTTAAGAAGGTCATTTCCGCCAGGGAGAAGTATCAAATGCTAGCAGGGAAATGCACAAACAGCCAAAAGTATCAGATTGGCATGATTACGAGACACCTTTCGCATAGAAAGGGGCATAAAATGGATCCTTGTCACACGCATGCATTTTTGGAGGCCATACGCGGCCACACGAGGCACGGTCCGGTCTGTTTTCTCATATTCTCGCACATTTATTTCGTTTATCGACTCTCGAATTATCGAATTAAACGGAATCTAAATATCGAAACATTGAATTAAACGAAAAAACACTGATTCATGATTCAATCCGATTCAAGGGGATATCGAGATATCGATTACTAAGATCGGACCAATTAGTGTGCGTGAAACTCCTCACAAAAGGGAGGATCTTGGAAGGCTAAATCAAGAATGAGAATGAAGAAAGGAGCATGACTTCGGGAACTCATCGGGCCCAAGTCGGTACGAGATGGAACAAGGCGCCGTAAAAGCAAAATTTTCCTTGAACAACACACTGTGCTCTTTTTTTACAACCCCTGAGGACCTACTTGAATCCACTGCGGTGAACACCCTTCCGTTCCTTAGAATCATGAGGACCATAACTGCAATTTATGAGCTATAATTACAGAGATAAGAAATGCAAAACAAAGGAACAAGATATTGTACTCACTAGCACGAAAAAAATGTCGTTATTGTTTCTTTGAGGATATGCATGACGATCGGTTGCCTCCCCGGAATTACTAACTACACACAAATATTTCTGGATGGTCCCCTTCGTTGATCTCTCGCCCATCTACCTGATATTTATTATTCTCCTCCAACATCATATTTGGCATGATTCCAGTCTCGCCCCTTTGAAACTGCCACTGTACACGGCTCACTTCCATAAAAGGGCAAGCTGCAGTAGTGGGTACGTCTTACATGAAAGTATAAGGTTTTAATCAGTAAAACGTGGCCCTACGTTGAGGCATGACGGTCCTGTCTCCGGCCCCACCCCGCCGTTCCTTTTTTCCACACTCCCGTCCTCAACCCTCCCTGCCCAAACCCCTTCCCAACCCTTTATATAAATAGTCCCAACTCTTCCGAAAGAAGGGGAGTGGGAGGGAAGGGAAGAAAAAAAATAGAAGGCGACACTCCGTCGGGGAAATGTAAAAAGACGGGAGGGAGGAAGGAGACGCGACTCCCGAAAGAAAAAGAGAAGAAGGGAAAGGAGAAAAACGGTCCACGGGGATATTTTTTCCCGTCCGGGAATGAATGACATGGGGAGGGAAGTAATGAAGGTGTGGTACCTTCCAGGCCTTCTCTCCCTCTCTCGAAGTTTTCTTCCGGCCGATAATCAAAAGAACCAATACCAACGGCTCGCGGTGGAGGAGACCGACTTAAAAAAAAGTACTCGGCTCACTCCGCAGAGCGGCATGTTTTTCCAAGCGTCAGAGATGAGGAAGAAGGAAGGATGAGGGCGATAACTTAAAAGGAAAATATATTTAAGCTCCGACTTGATTAGGTACAATGTTCTCTGTCCTAGCACAGCATTCTCAACTCAGAAATGGGAATACTCATCGCCTTACAAATCAGTTAACAAACATTACATTCCTTCGTAAGTACTAATAATTAGTTGCTGGTGGATACATAACTAACACGTTTCTCTCATTAAGATTACTTGTATCCCTTTGTGCATGTACGCAAAACATGTTTGGTAATGATAGGAAGAAAAAAGGCGATTTCTCACTCAATAAAAGTATACATACACCACGACAATGGTTTTCATATCACCACCAGGCAGGGATGATGATGTAGTTACATCAAAATTCCATCTAATCACGCATGAAACATCATTATTGGCACGTTTGGTGATTGCTATCACCGGTGTTTGCATGGTACACACTGTATATGTTGTTGTTATTATTATTATTATTATTAGAGAGGGTGCACAATGTACACACCACGAGTCACGGGTAGTTCGAGAGAACTCAGGTATTTCTTATCGCTCTATTTCGGCCACAAATATAATTCATCGCTTGATTTCACCACTCATTTCAGCACACTACCTACCATTTTTTTCATGTACCATTTTTTTCATCGTAAATCATATTAGCCTCCTCTCAGTAGGTTTTCACAGGTTTTTTACACTCTTCTTAATGAGTGGGTGTTTTCCTGCAGTGGGTTTTTTCCGTAATGGACATAAGCCAAAAACCTAAAGTTTTTTTTCCTACAATTGCACATACATTATTGCAATTGTATGTACATACAATTCATACAATTGTACATATGTCTTATACACATATCTGTCATATTATCATCTGTGTCTCGTTGATACTCCATTTGTTATTGTAATTTTATTTAATTAAAATATATTATATTTTCAATCATGTAAAACAAATTTTATGATCTTTCATGTAATTACAAAGGGTTAAACGGAGAATATGACTTTTAGTCTCAAACATGCCCCAATAAAGACGTTCATCTGTCTAATATTCTCCCCTCTGTAACTTCAAAACACCATTGCCTCTCATTACATGTTTCATCCACTCACTCTCCTTTTTGTCTCAATTGACTTTCTCCTCACGACTATCACTTCCTCTCTTGTCTTACCCTCTACCCACGTTAATCCAATTTCCTCACCCCATTCCAACTATTCTTATCTATAATAGCATCCATTCATTTCTGGTCCTCTTCCCCTTCATTTACCTCAATTAACGTCCTCTCTTCCCATCCATTTGTATTTACGGTCAAGATTTCACGAACTAACTAAGCTTACTTGTTCTTCATCCAAATTAGAAGACGCGAAACAGTAACTGCGTAGATGCGGGGGAGGAGTGATTCATAAAATTAAATATTTAGCCGGAATATTCAATGAAAACCTTTTCTTTGAATATGTACTGACGACGACAGTCCACCCCACATCTCTGGGGAACGGGTTAGTTTCGTGAATAAAATATTTGCCTCCCATCCTGAGCCGCCGGGTTTGAATCCCTGTAGTTGCAGATAGTTATCATGGGCAAACCCTATTTGAGTGCTCTGTGGAGAACACGCCGAGTTCAGTTCTCAGTCCGTGGGATGTGACGCTGATCCGAGGAGCGCTGGGCGCCTTTCATTATAAATAGACTGCTGCCGACTTCATATTTCACGCATTTCCACTAATTACATGCAACTATTGTCTACACCCCATCACTCATCACTTCTAATAACGCAAATGAGTGTGTGTGGAGGGAGGCTATTACTAATACCGGGTTTTTCACCAACCTTCCTCTGTTGCCAGAAAATATCCCACCTCTATCCAGTTCGCAGGCCTCAGTGGCGACAGAGTATCTCACCTATCAAACCTAATATTATGGCTTCAAATCCCGCCAAACTGGGTTTTTCACTACCTCGCGTATGGAAGGGTGTGTTGCCTTACATACAACTCTACATTTTTTTTACATACTCTTGGTACTCGAAATAAAACATACTCTAGGTAAGATGGGAGAAATAATTCACGTTGTACTCATACCACGAATTTATTTTAACCCAACCGGTTTCGACGTTAGCACGTCATCCTTAGGGGTACAATCTCCCTTCTCCCAAGGGAGATTGTACCCCTGATGATGACGTGCTAACGTCGAAACCGGTTGGGTTAAAATAAATTCGTGGTATGAGTACAACGTGAATTATTTCTCCCATCATGCCGTCATTCCACAAAGTAGTGCCTGCAACAGTTGAAGTTATACTCTAGGTACTCTACTATAGGGTCTCTAAATGTCAAATTACCTACTGTTCCTGAATGTTCAAAAAATAAATAAAGTTACAAAACTTATCTTGCTATAGCCTGAATCATACGATCATTGTTCACAGACAAGTTCAGGGATAGCGACAATGATAGCTGAAAAATGAGCATCCAAAATGATCAGATTTAAGGGATAGCTCAAATGATAGGGGCTCCGATCCCTTATTTCCTCATTTGAGCAGGTCCTTTTTTCCATCCCTGTAGACGCATATGGAACTGAAAGGCAGCAATCAGAGCGTACGGTAGAAAATGTAGAATGCAAAGGACAGTAATCGAGCGTCTATTGTAAACAACATGTAACCGTAAAAAGCAGAAATTCAATGAATCGAATGCTTAGAAAATATACGAAGAAAATGATTCTGTGAGTGGCGAAAATGATAACTCGAGCCATCATTTTCTTTTCCTGAGCCGTATAGCTATGGTTCAAAACATTCCTGAACACCTACTTGAGAAATGAGTGTGTGATTCAGGCTCAAAGCTGAATGACCTTTGCTGTCGGTCATCTTCCTCGAATAACTGCTCCGAAAAAGAAATTGTGCAGGTGTAGCGTAGGAGTGACTCATAAAATTCAAAGCAGGGCTGGGATATTCAATCAAAACCTACCCTAACCGGTATAAAATGAATGAGTACGATAATCCACTCCGTATCCCTAGAAGGGAAGAGGCGAGAAAGGCCCGAAGAAATGAAATATCGAGGACGTCGGATTGATGAGCTCAGGCGAGATAGAGTGACATTAGTTGAGACGAGGAGGAGGGATAATGGAGCAGCGGGCGACCCGGGGGAGCCGCGATACCTATTCCGAAACAGCGGGGAGGCTTTGCGGAGACCTCCCTTTCGTCGGCGTTCCCTTTCTGGCCGAAAGGAGCGGAGGAAATGAGACGGAGCCGGGCGAGAGAAGTGGGAGGAGTTGAAAGGCCGAGAAACGACGGGGGTGTCCGCGCTCGCCATCCTGAGCCGACGCCTCAATCGGCTCCCAAAAGAAAGCCGCGCGGTCCCTTTGAAAGCCACTCACTCCGAGACATCGCGCTATCGCTTGAATGAAAACGACCTCATCTGTGGTTTTCAAGGTCGAGTCGCACTTTAAGGCGCTTCGAACGGGGGAGGAAAATTGCAAGAAAGAGATCGGAAGCGTAGAAAAGAGTAACGGAAGTGGAGAAACTCGGCGTCGGAAGTAGCCTTCTCTTAACGAAAGGCGACAAAGTGACCACGGCTCAACACCCTATCCCCGGACGAAGTACTGAACTCGAATGATCTCCACAAAACACTCCAGTAGGGGTCGGAATACCGATGAAGAATATCTTCCACTGCCAGGGTTTGAATCCCGGCCCTCGGGGTGAGAGGTTAGCGCTCCAACCACTACAAAAACCCGACCCTTGCTACCAATGAAAACAAGCAGGGATTTGTTTTGCGAGCGCGTGATGAGCATAATCTCATAAAGGTAAAACTTCAACGGGAGCTTCGTCGGAATACGTCAAGAGTGCTGTAGGGTTACTAAAATGCCATGAAAGAAAACGAACGACTGCAAATTTAGTTTCTGTATTTGCCATGATCTCCCATGCCATTGTCCCGTATGCGTTTTAGATACTTTCCAATACGTTTAGCACTCGTTTACCTCCAAAATTTCTCATGGCAATTAATGTGAATTTCACCGCCGTTCAGCCGGAGGCTTTAAATATCATACATTTAACGCCAAAATTTCGTTTAAACATAAAAATTTTATTCTGAGACATGATGGTCTGATGAAGATGATCTTGAGGGGATGGGGATTGGGAAGAATGGCAAAGGAGAGCCTCGCAAAAGATACACAGAGTAATCGGCGAAGGATGTGAAAGAGAAGAATTGCATGAAAATTAAGAGGTTAGCCGATAGGAAAATCGAGTGAATTGCTGCATCAAACCAATCTAAGGATTATTGACTGATGATGATTGTGATGAAAATTTTAGAAATTTAATGACGATCATTTAAGTATTCGACCAAAATTGATCATTTTGTCGGGTGGCAAGTATCATATAGGTCGAAGAGTGTGCTGATACTGGGAAACAATACGTTTTCAACCTCCCCTCAATCCGAGTACACCACCAAACCTTTCCCGACATTTCTCACTGAAGATAACCTCGCATGTTACTCGCCCCCAAAGTTAACATTCACTAATTGTGAGAAGTAAAACAGCGTGTTTGATCGTTAGTAACCAGACTATCCCACGGGCGGAATTTCTTCCAAAGGTTTCCAATTGGACGAAGGCCAAATACGCATCCACAGCCTTTTTACCACCAGTCGAGCAAAAAAACTTAAGATCTCAGTCAAAAGGTCCTTGAAAACAACCACGTTCCAAAGTGATGAAACCAAAATACATTACTTCAACGATAGGGCGGTTTATCTTCTGGATCCAATGAAAATAGATTTAGCCTGGGAAACGAATAAGCTCCAGAGAAAAATAGCGCCTTTTGTAACAAATTCTTATGAAATTACAAAAAGTGTCCCTCAGATATTTGAAGATCACTAGTGCCGGGGGTGCGGGGGTTCCGAATCTTTTAATTCCTCTTACCCCCAAGATTTTAGTAGATCATGCGCTACCGCTTATGCATAATAATAAGAAATACATTTTTAGTTAACCATGCAGAGTTAAAGAGGAAGAAAAGAGACATAAAGCCAAAATCCTACTTTGGAATGTATTAATAGCAAACTATATTTATTTGTCTGTATTTCGCTGTAAATCATATATTTGCTTTCTGTAACCCCTGACGATAAAGGTCCCAGGGTTGGAAAACCCTAGAGATTAGGTGGTTTTCACAGAATGTATTTCAACATGTATTTCAACATTGAAAAACTCAAATCACATGAGTTCGAGGCTGACTAAAGATATATTCACACCCCCACACTAAATCAGCAGGATTGACAGAGTTTGTGTTACATATGTATTAACTGTCGGACCAAAAGGATATAAGGATTTGTTTTTCCCACAAACATTACGTGACTACAACACAACGCAAAAAAGTATTATTCTTAAAAAAAATGGAATCACGCTTAATATCTATTTCAAAAAGTTTTTCTCTTTCCCTATTTGAAACAAAAATTTTCCCTTTTTCAGAAATAGACATCTTTACGGCTAGTGACCTAACACTCCCTGCCACACGCCCTTGAGATGGCTCGCAATGTAAAATAAAGATGTAGCCTTATTTCAATCACTTATTTTTAGGGCAAGGATCGTTTTCGGGTACATCTATCTGAAATTTTCTTTCTTTTATTCCAAACCGCGAAAGACGGCAGAAAGATGGGGCATGCTACCAAAGGAATGAATCTACTTATTTTACTTCATCATCATCATCATAGGTCAACAATCCCAGGATTGGTTTGACGCAGCTTTCCACTCGATTCTTCTATCGGCCAACCTTTTCATTGTGACGTAATTCTTCTCTTTTACTTCCTTCACAACTTGCTCCATATATCTCATACGAGGCTTGTCTTTTCCAATCTTCCCGTTCACTTTTCCCTCGACGATAGTCTTCATTAAGATATCGTGTCTCAAGATATGGCCAATTAAGTTGTCCCTTCTTCTTTTTAGATTTGTCAGCAGACTTCTCTTTTCTCCCACTCTTCTTATGACTTCCTCGTTACTTACTCCGTCGATCCATTTAATCTTCATCATTCATCTATAGCTCCACATTTCGAATGCTTCTATCCTTTTCTTCTCCGCTGCTGTCAACGTCCATGCCTCACTGCCATACGGAATCATGCTCCAGATGTATGTTCTGATAAACACTTTTCTTACTTCTACGCTTGTATTTCCTGCTGTAAGTAGATTTTTCTTTTGATAGAATGCCCTCTTTGCCTGGGCTATTATACTATTTCTTTCTTGCTTCGTCCATCGTTGGTTACTCGGCTTCCTAGGTAACAGAACTCTTTCACCTCATCAAGTTTTTGTTTTCCAAGTTTGACATTGGTTTTGGCCTCTTCTTTCTTGCTGCACACCAATATCTTCTTATTTATCTTCAGCTGATATATGGCCATTGTCCTTTCCATGGTTACTAGAATCTTGTTCAGATCCCTCTCTGTCTCTGCTATGAGTGCTATGTCATCGGCGAATCGCAGCATGCTTATTTTTTCTCCGTGGATAGTGACTCCAGAAGACTTACAGCTTGAAATACAAGTTTGTAAGTTATGAAACACTTCATCAGTTCTAACACCTGGAACATGCTTCTTTAAGGCAGCGAGGCATGGATTATCACAGCTACGGAGAAGTAAAAGCTGGGAGCACATATTCAAAATGTGGGGTAACAGACGACTGATGAGATAAAATGAATTTACCGAGTTACAAACCAAAGTCATAAGGAGATTGGTAGAAAAGAGAAGCCATAAAAACTCAAAAGAAAAGACGAGATAAACAAATCGGCAATATCTTTAGATGTCATAGACCGAAGAAGAGAGATTTCGAAGGAAAAGTAAACGGGAAGGATGGCAAAGGAAAGCATCATATGAAATATATGGAAGAAATGTATGAGAGGAGTCAAGGATGTAAATGAGAAAAATTCTTTAATCGGATTAATTAGGTGGATTTGTTATGTGCCTTAGTTAAATACAGGCTTGATATAGTTGTTTCATTTGCATTTTTTTATAGTCAGGAGTTTAGGTCAATTAGAATTAAATTGCAAAAACTTTTGCCAACGTTCGGATATTTATATATCCATCTTTAGGGTTGTAGGTAATGATAAGCATAATGATGAAAAACTGTTTATAATCCATTTTTAAAACAGTATGGCTTAAAATATACAATAAACAGTAATTAAAAAGAAAAATTTGTGATGACATCTAATTTATTGTTGTTTAATTTAACATTGACTGCTCCATCCCATCTTTCGCAATCCTGTCAAGGCCAATATCCACCTCTGGAATCTCTCTTAGTGCCTTTGTCCATCCTAGTAGGGTGTAGTGAAGGATAGAACAGTTATGCAGAGTTGAAGAGGTTAGCCGATAGGAGAATCGAGTCCAGAGGTGCGTAAAAGCAGTTGATTACCCGAGAAGTTGGAGCATATAATATATACTACACTGATGTGCCCCACATGTTAGCAAAGAGTTGCAAACACCTCGGTAATCAGAGGGCAAAACGGAATGAATGAATTAGGGGAGAGTCTGGTTTGTTTTGACGGGCGAAGTCGCGAGCCGACCTCAAACCGTCCACATAGTTGCGTCGTCAAAAGGCCACTATCGCGATATCACCGCTCGTCTGGTCACGTCGCCTTCAAGCTCTCCGGTTGTCTAGACGCGCGATCGACAGCCAGTACGGCGCCGGGCGTTCCCTCTCCCCGTAGCCACGAGGATCACGTGCTCTCTCTTTCATTGTGGAGACAGAGAGCGGCAAACGCCATCGCGGGAAGAAGGCACCGCTCCTCGAAGGAAAAGGAAGTCAGATGTTCCTCTCCCATTGGACGGCCCACAATGACAGGGAAGTCGCATGACGAGCACCGTTGAGGGAAGAATATCTTGGCGCTCACTCTTCTCCGGCGACAAATGCCTTCGCCTCTGACGGAACGGGAGAGAAGATTGACGCTTTCAGAGCGAATTAGAACCTCGGGCATCACGGCTCGTGACTTCCTTGGGACAATTATCGCTTCCGTCCACTAATGTCTCCGACACCACCCTTCCCTCCGCGTGTCCGATCCTTGGCTCTGTTCGCGATTGCGGAAGGCGAGAACGGAACGGAGAATGTCACGAGTATTCAATAATTATTAGTAGGTTAATGAAGTTAAATGTGGCATCAATCTTTGACATTTGCATCTGCCTCAGTGATCGGATCAGTAGCGCGCCGGATTGGCAACCAAAAGGTTGGTTGATCGAATCTCCCCTCCGAATTAGTTTTCGTGATTGAAAAGAATTAATTTTGCGTTGAACCGTTTGACCTCATCAGTTGAAACCTACTAAATAAGTACATTTCTCTAACTAGGGGGGGGGGGGGAGATTGACCCATGGTGGCCCGACCCCTTTCGCCTCGCTCGCTCCAACATTCAATTACCTATACATATTTGACAACGTTTTTCTTTCGGTTGCAAGTCAGTACTTTTTCTCATTAATTTCTTATAATGCCTTCCTTCCAAATACACTCCTAAACAGAGTCAACTTTAACATTGCCTATGGTCGTTAAATGCCCATGAGAGAGGAACTCCAAGGTTTTGTGTTGTTGTATTTATCACAGGTTAATATTTAGCAAAGCGCCAGCTGTCATCACACTTCTGCAGGCTTCGTCGGGAAATAATGATTGCCAGTCTACTGTTTAGATGTTTACAGTAATACTCATTTGAAAGCAACTAAGTCCAGCTGTAGGAAAAAAAAATCGGCTGATCACTTACAATACAATATCAACTTAGTCGCGCACGGTACGAAAATTGTCACACCAATGACACTTAACAGTTTGATACCAAGCAAATACGGCGCCAGCCGTGATGGCCATTTTTGTCATATCGCTAAGACAAGACGATTTTTTAGCACCATGAAAAGAAGAGAATTGTTCATTTGGACTGCAAGTAATAAGGTCTTAGTCATAATGATATGTTCCAGGGTAAGTTTTGTAATTATCCAGCATTTATACTCTGTAGACGTACACTTGACCGTGGTACTTTATTATCTTTAAGAAGTAGCATGTTTGTAAAGCAGATAATTATTAACCTCCGGCAGTTATTACTAGCCATGCGTACACCATATATTGGCTAACTGAGAAAAATAATTGAGTTTCACGCACGAATTTCACTAGCACACTATCGCAATGGAATTAATTTACGCGCATATTCCAATGCGGCATCTATTAGCCAAGAATGTAACTTTGTATAACACCAAGGGAGTATTTTACACTTTGTTGCGCAGATTACAAATTGGGAATCCGCATAAACACAAACTCATGTTTACTAATTGAAATAGGATGATAAATATTAGCATAACATTAAATAATAAATATACCCGGTATCTCTCTTCCTTCCGGACCCGATACTAAAGCTGAAATAATTTAATCGCTTCACTCAAACAATTGAGTGTCTTACAAAGGGAAGTGTGAAAAGCTTAATCTCACTCCACGCGGTAATGTGGAAGCGACATGCTTGAGATAGCAGAATTGTAACATGCAGGGTTTATAGAATTCTCGGCGCGATCAAACAAAGCCATAAAACTAAGGTGGACAGACTACGCGGCGCCGAGCGCGCCCAAGCTCAGTAAGGTAGCGTAGTGATAAAGTATAGCTCGCCCGCTCGCCTCCCCACTAGGAACGACTCCAAAGTGCATGCAGTCCTGGGGGGTGTGTGCTTGAATCGCTTGGGATTGATTCCGGTACGTAACTAAGGACTCACTCATATGTTTTTACATTGTGTTCGGGATTATTCCGTACCGGAATCAATCTAGAACGATTCAAACCCCCCTGGGCTTTTAACTAATTATTAATTTACAACACTGGTATGATAAATTTTGGTATACAAAGAGTAGTAACATGGACTATATATGCGGAGTAATGATATATACGAAGATTAGTATCAGTGAATTCTTATATTTTTCTTAATGTTAAGATAAAACTGGTTGGCAAATAGACAAAGGAAGCGTTACGTTTTGCCACACTTTACACGTTTGCAATGTTAACGTAAGACGAAACACGAACGACTATATAGATTTTATTACATTTATTGCAGAGAGATCTTCTGTGAAGTATGAGTTGTTTTCTTGATTAAAATATCTTTTTAAGTCAGCTTTTTTATCTTTTAACTAGTTTATCTTTTTAAGAATGATAAGATTATCATTCAAATTATGAAGATTACTTGATGATAGCATTATCACAGGAAATATTCAGGAATTTTTATCGGATTAAATTCACTTAAATAATCCAAACGTTATTTTCTTCTCTGTTAAAATGGTTTTAAAAGAATAATCTTGCACTTTTGGGATATCCGGAATAAAAGTTTAATGCATTACTTTGAAATATTATCCTCATTAGCTTTCTAACGAAGATAAGCCTTAATTGAAATTTAATTCTTCCAGCGACGCCTGTAGGCAAATGCTATTATGACTTACCATTAGATATTGACGTGGAAAAAAAAACAAAAATAATTGACGAAAGAAATAAAATACGAATTTTTCACTAAATGGATTCACTAACAACCAAGGTTTCGATGTTGTATTGCATCAACTTCAGGTTGTCGTGCGAGAGGGATGAAATTGGAGCTTTCCTTCGTTCATAGAAACCTGGGTTATAAGTAAATCTTTTGGTAAATTACAATTTTCTTTGCTCCCTTTAATATGCTTAAAGTGCACCATAACCGGCCTATTACCTAATTTTCTAACAAGAACATATTTCGGTTCAATTTATTGCTGTGTTATCTCCCATTTATTTATCTCCATTTTTTCTACGCTTGCCGACAAATTAGCCAGCATAGTACTATTTAGAATAATATGAAGCATACATAGAACAATATACTGACTGTAACTAAAAGTTTAACATTTAATGAATTGCAGTTAACTTAGTGGAATTTTTCTACAGTAAAACAGTAGTAGGAGAACTTATTTATTTCAGAGTGTATTTATTAGGAAAGTACTACCGGTTTCGGCCAGTAGACCATCTCCAGGTAGGCTGAATTATAATATTGATGAATATCATGCATCACATTAAAATCCAGTTTGCCCGAATATAGCCAAGGGAAGTACTTTCATAATTAATATACTGTGGAATACACAAGTTCTCCCTGATCTATTTAATAATTTTAATGCTCAACTAACATAGTAATCATTTATGGCAAACAAAGGTCGTATTCACAATTATGTCGTACGATTGGTAACGGTGTAATCTCGGTGGTCGCGGCATAGTGGGGCCTTTAGTCATCTCACTGTAATGAATTTCTGTATCGCATGAAAAATGTTCCCCAACCCTGAGTTAAACACAGAATAATTTGGCGGCACCATGCAGTTTCGAAGAACGGGGTCTAACATTCTGCAGTCATTTCACTCGGTCCGAGCTCGTCAAAGTGTGCTTTGGCATTTTCAACGGCCACGGTAAATGTCACGCGCTCATTCCTCTTCCCAGACTATCCAAGTTGACTTTGGAAAGATAACACCTTCCGGTCAATAATGCCCTGCCAACGGTAAAGCCATACCCTGATGGTTTATTAACTCACCGCGCACAGACTACCAACCCAAAAATATGCAGAGATGTGATGCTCATAAAACAAGGGTTATTACCTTCGTGACAGACATATATTCTACATGAATTGAGAGAAAAATACTTTAGGACAAAGGAAAATAAAGCTTTGTTCCACGCCAAAAAAAAAATCTGTTAAAATTTTAGCGGCCTTTGTTATTTACAGAACTCTGAAAAAAACTTTAATTTATTTTATCGTAAAAGATTAAATATAATCCCATAATTACGATAGCTTCGCATTTCTTAGAGTTGTTCCATCGCAACTGTGTGAGTCAGAACAATAAGAATTCCCACCATCCCACCTACATCACTGAAAAAAATGCTGCTATCAGTGGCAATGAAACCTATACCTCCGACAGGTAAAATTCCGGCTCTATATGTTTTAATAAGTAGATGAATACGAGTTCTGTAATTATTTTCCTCGGCCAAATGTATTTTCCCAATGCCTTTCTTACCCACAAGAATTGTAGGTGTCTGTTCATAACTAGAAGAATACGGAGAATTGCTGCTTCCATTTTTGAAATCTTTTATTTTGCGGAAAAAGCTCACTTCATTTCAGCTTTTTTGCCAACATTATATTTTTCGGATGATGGAATGCTGTTTTTCCTACACTACGAGTACTCTCCCCTTAGCGACTAAGTAATGCTACACCGAGATTAATTTTCTGAAAATGTAGAATGGAAAGATTTGATGTTATTGATGACCTAGATAATATTTTTATAAAAATATGAACAAATTGAAGAAAAAAAAAGGTCATAAATTTTATTTCACGGTGAATCCTTGAAAATGTCCACCAATCTGCCCAACTAGACTCGTATTAACGTAGCTTTGTTGCAACTTTATCGTTTTCGGAACCCACCAATCTATACCTTCTTATACCTATCTATCGAAACTATAATCTTCGTGGAAGTGCCTTCCATCTCACCTACGACAAAGGTAGAGTTCTACTGTCTATTATTTCTCTTCAAACGTAAGTTTTCGTGGTGTTGACGCCGGGTTTCTTTCCACCCTTTCTCCACTCCCTAAAAATTCCATACCTATTCCCATTCTCTCAATTCTTAATGGCACAAATGATTTTGGCTGTCGGTCGCCTTCCATAATAAAAACAATAGCCTGGAGGGAATCAAACTATTGCTTTTATTGACCTGGTGATCAAACCCATTCCTATTAATTCTTCAAGAGAGCAAAAAGGGAAAATAAGAAACGTTAACATAAAACCAGAATGAAGAACGATAAAACAGACATGGCTAGATACTAAAAATAAACTCTCTACAAATGGCGCATGAAGTCCTAATCAAAACGCAATCGCCAGCAAAAGGCTGAACATGAACACGAAGACAATATTGACAAGATGTGTCCATTCCGATCATTTAGACAACGAGAACTTTAGATTGAAAAATTGCCATCACGCAAGAGGAGTATAGTATGAGGAGAACTCCCCCAAGCACTAGTGGATGAATCCAAACCACACTACATCATCCCCACTGAGAAGAGCGAGTTAAGCATTCGAACACTCACATGGTGGGGCAGGGTTCGACGATTAACGGCCTAATAAAACACAATCATGAGACACTTAAATTTTCCTCCCGCATCCCCTTCTGAGCGATGGGAAAAACGGACGCCTTCCACTGCAGCACTTCGCCGCTAAACCCAATCAACAAATCAACCTCTCAACGAGATGACCTCACTGCATTCACCACTTACGTCACTTGCGATCACTCCCCGATACCGAACCAAGAATGGAATTGCATTTCTAGGCGACCTCCTTATTCCGCGGCTCACACCCTCCTCCAGCTACCATTGCGACAACCTTCCCCACGCCAGTAATAGAAGCAGTCAAGTAGTGGAGAATGCCTTTTTACCAGTGGAAAGGAATTGAAAGATTTAGATGGGCTATTTCCACGCATATCGAGTCTCCTATAAAAAGCTTCTTCCTTCACTCAGATCTCCTGCTCATAATGCTGCCTCCGACTCCACGTCCCAGGGTTCACTGGAAACATTACGTAATATCGGGGGGTCTTAGAGAATTATACTTGATTAATTATCTAAATCTATATCTACGACATACCCTGCAAGCCACCTCGAGGGTGTGTGGCAGGGGGTGCATCCACACCAGGAACAATGACACAACAAACAAAAATGAACAATACAAAACAAACACTATACCTATAAAAGTAATTAGGGGAAAAAAGAAAAAAAACTACCAAATCCTAATCCTGCAGGACACACCCACGAATACCATGCATGCCTTAATTGATCAGTTTTCTACCTGTGAAGGAAAGCCCAAATGGGCATTCAACTATTCCCACGACGCCTATCTTTCACACGATTTTTCCCTCTACCCCGCCAACCCGCCAATGTTCTCCCCTCTCAAGGTCCATAAGTACCTCTCTCGTACCTAGTTCCCCTCTATCGCCAGCTTCGGACCCGATCCTATCCCCATCCCTTCCATTCCTATCCTTATACCTTTCCTCCCGGTCTGAAGCGCCTATTAGTGCGGAAACAGACTTGAAAACACCCATGAACCCCTCTATCATGGCCTTCTAAACACCCTCGCCCTTTATTACCTTCCCATCCAGTCCGAACTTCTTTAAATTTCCTCAATAAACTTCTTTTCCTCTTCAACCAACTCTAGTGCTTCAACATTCGTCCTCCTTTCGACCCACCCTCCTTTCTCCATTCCTCTCCATACCCACACCTCAAAACCCCTAAGCAGATTTTCATCGAACTATGAAAAGAACGTATCTACGGCTGTAATAAATAACAAATGAAGATTAATGACTTATGGTTAATACTTAAGACTTATGGTCACGGCTTTGTGGATTTTCATCTTCATTTGTTACATATATTTCATCCTTTAGAGAATGATAAGGAGCATTAAAGGGCGTTGAAGGGGTCGGGTGAGAAGTGGAAAATCGACGTTTTGAAATATATAGATGGCCCTTAATCTATTATTATCCCCTTTTTCCTGGAATTCAGTAACATTTTAATGATATATTATAGATAAGATACCAGGGGGAATTAGAATAGACACTGCAAATTTTGATGTAGAAGAGTGGTCTATACTGATTTTTTTAACATGTTCATGTTTTAACATTACTAAATCATACAAGCTGAGGGACATGAAAAGAAAACAACTAATATATTTAAAGAAATATCAGGATAATCAATAACTATTACATTATTTTGTATAGACCACAAATTTAGTTGCACCCCTCAGATGGTTGTTGGTAGTGTACCTACACACGCCCAAATGATGGTCGGTGTAATTTTAATTCTCTTTTGATTTGATATCCATGCATGGTGATGGTTCATCCCCTGCTACACTACCTAGCGGTGACTTACTATGCAAGATTACGGCGTATTATGTATACGGCGTGTATGTGTATGTACATGCATGCAGACCTGGATATTGGATCCACACAAGTGACTTTCCATATCAAGCCTACAGCTACCCTTTTATCGATCTTTTGGAACCTTTGCTCACGGTGGAAGTATGGTACCACGCAGTGGCGTACGTAAGATTTCCTTCTGGGGGGGTTTCATTCATATTTATTAGCATCATCATAAAATGATATTCAGATTACTATTCACTAAAGCAATAATTAAATTAACATTCTCTTTTTGTGAAGACAATTCAATTATATTTTTCAGCCAGTAAGCACAATTCTAAACGCTAGTGCAAAATATACAAAATATAGTAACTTACAGGAAACAGTTGCTGAATATTAATAGACGAGCCGTGTGCGGAGGGCATAGTAATCTAACCATACAGGATAAAGAGTCTCGTTGCGGGTAGAGCGTAGGATATTTTCCCCGGTCCTGGATTCAAATCCCGGGCAAGAACCTTCCAAGAGAATTCAGGTTAACATATTTTTGGGGGGGTGTAAAACATAACCCCCCCCCTGTACGGCACTAGCACCACGTATCGGGAAATGTGAGTCAAAACCTGGGCTCCCTTCCATTACGCATATCGTCCGACGCACTCGAGGCTGCACGGCCCCAGTACGTTTTTGGTGTGGCACGAGAGGATATCCTCCAGCTTGATTGAGTCAGCGAGAACGGTTGGGGAGAACGAGCGCAAACCATTTTCATCTTCCCCAGCTGGTGACGCTTTCAATTGGTAGGCGGGTCCATTTCCCGTAACATATCCATCACCGAGCCAAAAAGTGTGCCTTACAATCGAGTTTCGGGCCCTTTAAGGGACGAGGGCAGGAAGTGACTCCGGTTTAGAGCTGCCATTTCTGTAACTTTGTTCACTTTTGGTAACAGTTGGCAACATTTTGTATAAGTCAACAACCTGTCGGGATCTTCGCTAAATTTAGCTAATCGTAGCAACAGAAATTTTATAAACAGAAATTATATCATGCCTCGCAGTAAAAGTTTTTAAACAAGCTAAATATTTTAAAGGGTGGCCATGTTGTGGCAGCTACCCTTGTGTCAATGGCCTAATGGGGTAAACAATTTATTATAAATAACAAGGCAGGATTAGGAATAAAAACGCAAGGAATAGTGATAATTATGCATTGTATACGAGCAGTTTCACCATTTTTATAAAATTATCTCCTTGTTAAGATATAGTTATTAAAACTGAATTTTTTTAAATCCGTGTCATCATATTTGTTTAAAATAGAAACTGCAGCAACTTTTCATGCAGATAAACAAGTTTACAGCCACTTTCAATTGTTCATTTAGCAACAAAAATAATTAAGAATTTACAACCCTCCTCTTACTGTGGTTCTTTGAGGGTGACGGTCGAAAGCTAAGGTCAATTATACCTTTTAGGTGGGCCATTGGACAGAACTGCGAGTTTTTTAGAGAACAGAAAGAAAAAAAAGAATGGTGGAGGGAAACCCAGCGTCGGCTTTAGTGATCGACCCTATCTACAGGCGACAAAGGGTCCGCTGTTTTACGTCCCGCCCGGCAGACGCTGAATTGAACTTGAAGTGCTCTCCGCACGGCACTCAATGGGGGATCGTTGTAGAATTTTTAAGTGCAGAATCCTTTACATTTTACACAGCGAACCACCGCAAGTGCATGCTGTATACGGTGGTAGGTCAAACGACAATAGTCTGAATAAAAACTTTGTTAGAAAATGTATGTTTGTAATGGGCTTGATAAGATTATACTTAGTCTACGATTTAGTTGTGCATGTGCTCGGAAAAAACAAATTCTTGCATCGTTCGGTCCGTCAGTAAATCCATTCCATATTTTTTCCAAATTCAAGGAGTTATTAGGATAAATATGAATCCGTAAGACGAATCATTAGAATGTTATTTTATAACTTGAAGAATCAGCGAGCGACCTGTGAGCGAGGAATGATCTTCGGACGCTGATCGAAAAACAAACTCTCTTCGGCTTATTACCGAGAACAGCGAAATCGATTGATGCGGGAAATCAATACAAATGTGCTAACCTGAAGTTCGAGAAAGGCGGTAACACAAATGGGAGAGCTCTGCGAAACCCATCACGAATTAGCGCGTCAGGAATTCTGATGGTAATAGACATATATTTATAAATCCTCCAGAGGCAATGATTATCGCACCGTCTAACCTAAGATCCAAGGGCTAAAACACATACATGTCCGAGGTGGGATTCCAACCTTCGACAATTGGGTTGTCAGGCATCACGCAACTGGCTACCACGGCCGGCGATCATACTAATGTAGTATATGAGAGAGCTTTCGCATTATGATCTAAGAAGACTGCTACGCTTTCATGGAAAACGACTAAAAAAACAATTGCTGAGTATGCACACTTGGTGATATCAAAAGAAATAAATATACTCGTACTCTCAGTGAAGCAATGCTTAAGTACAGAATCGATTCACCTTTTAGAGAAATGCGGGTCTTTAAGTCCCTTGCAAAATTCACAGATGCAATACAAAGGCTTTATATCAAACATCAAGCTAATCAAAATTAAATTACTTTACTGGCTTTTTGATTACTTTTGGGCAGTTGAAAGCTTGTGACTTGGCTACTGTGTCGGGGTTGAACACCATGTGACCACGGTTGAAAAAACCACGTGATCTCCAAAATTGAGTTCCGTTAACATACTAATAAAAAGCCACTTCGAGCGGATCAATTTACATCTAAGTGACACTCCCAAAGAACTTCCGCTTACCTCGCTTTGAATAAGCTGACTCGGGAATCATTTTCCAGGCGACGCTACCGTTAAAATATACACACGTTGATGTTTCACTCAGCAAGCAGCTGAGAATTCAACGCGAGGCTTTGACCTGGGGTAGCACTGTAAACAACATTCAAAATAATGGACACTCGCATAATTTTAGAGCGACACGGCGCACCACTCTGGATCTCCGACGACCCTCTTCCCATGTCAACTGACGTAAACACACTACTGTGTGGCCATAGGAGTAAAGATAATTTTTCACTTCTTGGTCTCGCCTTCCTCCTATAACGCTTCGTAACATTTTTAAAGCCCCTTCCCCTACATTACTTAACGCTGATAATGAACTCTTCTTTTTTAGAAGTGGTGCCAGAAAAGAATGATAGAAATCTCTTCCAATTAATCGTTTTTCTCTGCGATTATTTCTTTGCTCCTTGAACTTTTTCCATTCCTATCCTTCGTATAATTGTAATATTTTATTAAAAACATATTCAAACAAGAAATATGCGTGGAGTGGAAGCATTTGAAATGTGGTGTTACACGGGAATGATGATGACAAATTTTGATAACAAAATATCAATGAAGATGTCTTATATTTTATAGTATAATGCCACGCTCCATATTAGAATTTTCACCAATACACTCTTCACCTCCCTACTCAACGACACTATCAATAGTCCTCTGCATCGCAAGACCAATTCTACTTAATATTTCACTATCTTGTAGAGCAAAGCGTTAAAGCGCCGGGTTGGTAACTGTACGGTCGTGGGTTCGAATTTCAATCAGGGCATGGGCATAGAGTTCGTATCTGTATCAAACTAGGTTAACCCGTGCAATATAACCTAAGCAGTGAGGCAAGGACGATAACAGCTATAGCAAAGACAAGACTTAAGGCATTAGAAACGTGTTGGTATGGACGAACGATGGAAGTAAAGAGATTTTCCAATAAGAAATGAAAAAAGTTCTTAGAAGATGGTGGGAGAAATCTACTTGAAACATTTAAGGGAAGACGGACAACTTAATCGGTTATTCTTTGAGACATGATAGCCTCATGAAGACAGTCGGCGAAAGAAAAGTGAATGATTAGAATGTCCAAGGTATATGGAGGCGCTACATAAATAAAGCAAGTATGTATGTAAAACAGATATATTATTTAAATACAAAGAGGTTAGCCGAAAAGAGAATCGAGAGCTGAGACAAACCAATCTTAGGATTGACAACTTCTGATAATGATGGAAATTGATTGACAAATCTTCTTTTAGCGTGAAAAATTTTGGCTTTTTTTTTATTCACGGACATAGTTGTGGAGGCAACTCACGACCAATCATAAGATTCATCGCTGGGCGTGTGGCAGGTGGTGTCAATACGGCATAAAATATGCGTTATTGATATGATGGGTTATTAGAAATGAACATGCTGTAGGATGGACACGAATAAAAGGAGTTCAGAGGGAGACCAGGGGGGTTATTTTGTAATCTCACCTTTTTAATGACTCTTTGCGGGAAGGAGGGAGATCCGTTTCGCTCTCTTAATGATCGGCTCACGAACGGATCGTGGATTGTCGAAGCTTCTGTCGTTGAATAAATAAACGAGTGCCTGGCAACGGCGACCACTTTCTTCAAAAATGGAGGAATACGGTGAAGGTGAGTGAAAAATTGTTTGTCCCTATCATTTTAATGATTCGGATGGCCTGTCAAGATAATTCATGTCCGATAATTTCCTTTATACCAATATTTGAATTTGCATTTGTTTCTCGCTACATTTTACGTTTATAGTGTTTCATCATTTTTCATTTTCTCAATAGTGTTTCATTCAAGAAATCATTTGTTGATAATATACAATTCGTGATTTAAGAAAGTTTAAGTTCTGTGTAATCACCCTTTTTTTGTAATCTCACTTTAGTGAGAATGCGTCATAAAATGTCACTTTTTCGTAATTAAACTCCGCCACCCAGGCGGCGTGAATATGCCTTGAATCGTTTGCATCATTCTCGCTCTTGCTTTTTTTCCAACCCAAGCTTCAAGTGGAAACGATGGTGGCTCCATGTCACGTTCTTTATGAAGATGAGATGGGAACTAATGGCAGGCGGAGATAATGAAACGGATCTAGAGTCGAAAGATACGGATCGAGCGGATGAATCGTCTAAAAGACCAGCACATGACCGGCAGTTCACCTTGAGATCCGAAGATGGTCACGCCGCCTGGGTGGCGGAGTTTAACTACGAAAATGTGACATTTTATGACGTATTCTCACTACAGTGAGATTACAAAATAACCCCCCAGACGTAATAGGCTAGTAGAGTAAAAATGTGATATTTTTTGTTTACACAACGAAATAGATAAACAATAGCAACAAAAGAAAGACTCAATGAGGCATTATTTTTTTAATGCGCGGGAGGCGATCGAAAGCATAGGTAATTTGTGCCATTTCAGATATTCCCGTAATGGAGTAAATATAGAGATTTTTTGGGGACAGATTAGGGGGAGAACGTGGTGACTAAGGAAACGGCATCCTGTTCCAAAATATCCTGGTTCCAGTACAGGAAGCATAAATTTTTCTTTAAAATAACGATCCCTACTTGAGTTCAGTGCTCTGTCCGTTGAATGGGACGTAACAGCGGACGCTCTGGAGACTTTCGCCGACGCCGAATTTCTCTCCACCCTTCTTCCTCTCCCTTCCCATCCCATTATTTCCACGGAGGTGCCTTTGAGCGTGCGACAGTGACGGAGATCAGTGACCGGCTCCACGAATTGGGTCTCCAGTTCTAGGCGGGTCCATCGTGATGGCGTGACACAAAGTGATAAAAAATTCCATGGTTCACTGATATAAATGATAGTATACCTAAACCTCCAAAAAATAATGTTTCTAAATGGGCATTCAAATGGGCAAGTGAGAATTTTTTAATTGCTACTCCTCCCAGCCCTGGAGGAGGAACGTAGCGCCATCACTACAGAATCGACGCCTTTAGTTTTCAGTTATTGTAGTTTTATGGTAATATAACTTGAAAATTATGACCTATCGGTGTCATCATTGTGTACCCATTTTGTTCCCTGAACAATGACTCATCGAGCATCAGTATATTGCAAAAATTACCTACAGATAAGAGATAGGAATTTATGAAACGAGAGGGACTCTACAATCCTATCTTCTTTTATTATTCTTTAAAAGGGGAAATCCCTTTTCTAGATAGTAAAAGTTTACGTCGCATCCCACGAACTGAGTGCCAAACTTGAAATTCCTTCCTCGCAGCACTCAAGCAGGGACAGGGACTCAACAGGGACAGGGATGCGAATGAATAACCTTCCACAGCCAACATTCGAAGCCTGTCCCTTGAGAAGGAAAACCATTGCAGTATACAACTCACCAACTCAATCCCGCTTGTTTTTCTTTAAAAAAATCTCAATACCCTTAATTAAAACTTATTTTAACCATAATCCTATGCAGGTTCAAGTATAATTTTCTCCAAAAAAATTTAGTGAGGAAAGTTATATGCAATAGATGCAAATGACTTGAGCACATTTTTCTCCACAGGTGCCAAAAGTATGATCAAAAACGATAACTCACGGTGGATCCTTCCCGTCCGCTTCACACCCTCTTTCTCCCGAGGTGGATTTCCGCCTCGTCTCCTTGGGTAGGTACCGGAAGGGAAGCATTCCACCCAAACTTTCCTCAAAACAATATTAACCCTTCGCACGGTCGATGACTCAAGAATGAATCCCCTGTGCCACCCGTCCCCTACCTTCCTGATTTTATTTTGAGGCAAAAAATAGAAGAGGGAGGTCGCAAGGGGGGAGAATATGGAAAAGAGGAGAGCTTTATCGCCTCCAGCCTCGCTTCGACGGCTTCGAGAAGAAGCAGACGAGCTCCGAAACCTCCCTTAGTGAACGGCCAGTTATTTCTTACGCGACATCGTGGTAGCTTCTTCAACAAAAAAGCACCGACTTCCGATCACAATGAAGAACGTGAATGGAAGATATGACCTTGAGGAATATACGATAACAGCAGCAGAGAAACCAAGCCTGGTAATTTTGAAATGTGGTGCTAGAGGAGAATGATGAAGATAAAATTGATCTGCAAATGAAGGAGTCCTATAAATAGTGGGAGGAAAATGATGAAACTGATGAAAAATTTCGAAAGAATACGGGAAAACTTAATGTCGTAGCAAATTGAAGGGTCACGAACTTCCCGCGAAATCTTAACGGAGTTACCTTCAGAAATTGAACAACAGCAGAAATTACACAGTAAATCTGTAAATATCCACAGGGAAAAGGGATGTCTTGGTATAGCTACAGCTAAAACTAGTTCACCGGGCCGGAAATAAGGGGATCTGGGTTCGGGTCCCGGCAGAAAATATCATTCGTCAAGACGAATGATATTTTCTGTCGAATTGTTGCTATTGATGCCGCAGCTTAAAGCTACGTTTTCATGTGGCCGTTTTTGCGTTGACGCACACTGCGCCACCAATCAGAAGCGAGCACACCAACGCAGCCTGCGTTGCCGTCGGAGTTGTTCAACTTTCATCTTTCTGCGTTGCACCTGTCTCACGCATTCTACCTGTCATTTGTTCGTCACGTGATTCTTTCGCTGGATTATCACGTATACCACGGTTTACCACCGTCATATGTTTTGGTGCGTTGCTGCTGGCGCTGCCGGTGACATGAAAACAGGGTATTCTCCTGACGCACAACGCAGCGTCAACGCAACGCAAAAACGTCCACATAAAACGTAGCTTAAGGCATATGAAGAGTAACATTATGTTTCCCGCTGATGTAGCAGTCATATATCGCCAGATCACATCAAAAGCGGATTTTTAAGCTCTGTCATACTATCTTAAAACTGTCATTCGTGGTGCAACGAGTGCGGATTAGAATTAATTATTAGAAAATGTTCGGTTACGAACTTTTGGCGAAAGATATCACATCAAATCTTTTTCATATAAGGTCGGCGGGGTAAATCTGAAAGCAGCAAGCGTTCTTAGATACTTAGGAGTAACACTAACTTCGGATTTGTCGTCACGAAAAAACATATAAAATATATGCGGTACTGTGTTGTAGAAACTAGGATTAATTAAAAGAATAGTAGGAGAGTGTTCGGAAGAAAAAGTTAATGAAAGATGTTATTTCACTTTAGTTAGGCAACACCTCGAATATGCATATAGCATTTGGAATCCAGTAAGTAATGATTTAATTCGCGAACTTGATAAAATACAAAGGGAAGCAGATCGTTGTGTTAAGAACTCATATGACCGTACAGAAAGTGTCACACAGCTCTTAGAGGGACTAGGATGGGAAATTCTGAAAATTCGTAGATTAGGCACCAGACTTAGGCTACTCGAAAACCTCAAATCGGTCGATTTCGAGGATGGAACGTCATGAGTACTTTCACCCCCGCACCACATCGGAAGATCAGATAGAAATGACAACATTAGAGAGATACACTGCCGAACGAATCGAAAAAAGAATTCCTTTTTTTCCGCGGACATTTCGAGATCATAACTCATTTACGTTAGGATAAACATTAATATTTCCAACTATTCGGGAGCTATCTTCTATTCCTTGTTCTCTTTCCCATTGACTCAATAGCTGGTGGCCTAACACCCCCTGCCACAAGCCCCTGTAGCTGCTCACAGGGTATTGAGTAGATGTAGATCTAGAGGCATGATGGAATAATGAAGACAACAGTCTCAGGAAAATATAAATGGAATGATTGGCAAAGGAGGGCCTCGCCTGAGATGTACGAAATATGTTGTGAAGGAATTGAAAGTGAAGCTGCAACAAACCAATATAAGGACTGTTGATTCATGACTAATAACAGAATTACCCCGAAATCATTCTTTTTTCAAAGTTCAACGTTCAAACAGCTTGACCGATGTAAATTATATTTGCTATTTATTTCGTTCTCCCTTAATTAATGAATCCTTATCAGTGACCATAAAAAATTAAATAAATAAAATCACAAAGGACAACACGTCACACCTCTGGACTAAATCGGAATTTATAATTTTTTTTATAAGAGACAATTGTCAGGTCGATCAGCGTGAAAACACAAACGTGGCAGGTTCGAATCCCTTCTCCGGCATGGGCGTTAAGCTTGTATCAGGAATGAGTTAAGCTAGACAGTACGACACAAAATTAGCAGTTGTAGAACATTAAAAGCAATTCTATTGCCCAACGATAATTTGCAGAATATTTCAAAATATAAAACTGTGGATGTAGATGCCTTGTAGATGTGAATTATGTAAAACTTTACAAAAATTAATTTCCCTTGAGATTTAAATACAACATTACATGTAACAGATCAATGTGAATTAATCAAATAAACCGGAGATAAAATTAAGTTTAGGATAGTGGATTTTTGATAACCTAAAAGTGAGATCTTGGACCTTTATTAAGCACGTTCGTAGTATATATTAAATATTTCCTTGAATGTTGGGTAAAAAGAGAAATTTGCAGTATTAGTCGCGCAAGATATTCATGGCAGCATGTCAAGGGGTAGTATTCGTAAACATTAGTTCAATAAAGTTGTGCTTGTATGCACATGTAATGTATAATTCTGCGTAGTGTATGCAAATATAGTGTAAGATTGGAGATAACTCACTCCACGTCACACAGCCTCCAGGTGATTTGCAGGGTAGCCAGCAGATATGAAATATGATGACTACGACGTTGGACATAATAATGAAAATGTGTTTGAGTTAAAAATTATGAAATATACTCTGGCTGCGACGTGGTATAATTGGCACTATATCATTTACTATGAACTGAGGGCGCCAGGATCATAGTGTCTACCTCTCAAATTAAAAGTATGTATGTAGCTAGTCAAAGATCCCGTTCTTTTGTCTTCGATGGTCTCTTTGTTTACCCACATTTTAAAACCAATCCTTTGCTGATCGAATTTTAAGAGTACTCAAACAGCACAATCTCCGAGAAATCACTCTACACAAATCACTATTTTCTTTCTAAGTTCACTGTATAAGCAAAATTTCTTATGTATACATTCAAGAGAATGGAAATAATGGCCAAAATCAGAGAACAGAATTAGAAATAAACAATACAGTATTAAAAGTATGTATTGTAAATACAGCATTGCATAATGTATTGGGTACTAACTTATTGAATAAAAAAATGGGTACGAGTAACCATCGGTTTTAAATTTCGGCTCCACGGCTGAGGACATATATTGCACCGTCTCACAAAAGCTCTTAAAACTAAGATAAGCATTACGTGCATGTCCGACGTGGACTCCGAACCCTGACTACCAAAATTTGCCTAGGCGGTTAATTTAAACTCTGACAGAGCGGGCTAACGATGAAATTAAATTACGTCCGTGAGAAAGCACTTAATTCTTGAGAGGAAACACCTGACTGCACATTTGTGACTCACGGTTTTGTGACTCGGTATAAAAATGTGGGTCAAGGGGCGAGGGTGAAATGCCAAATAAGCCCAAAAAATATCACGCCTGCACGAGAACTCTGATGAAATTCACTTGACCACAAGCGCGAGAGAAGTCTTCGGACGCAACCGTCCTCCGCCGCAACATTAATTGAAATTGGATGAATCACCAAGACGATCGGATTGACGTTGCAAAAATGGTGGCTATTCAGTAACTCAAATACAGCGCTCATCAAAATTTTTGTCTCAATAGTTGTTTTCCGTCTCAATCATCGCATCGTATTCTTTGAACATTGGTAATAGGATCTCAAATTCTCACCGCGCACTCTACATAGGGTCTTGGTCATCAAATCATAGGCATCTCTCTTTCACTGGACTAGCGCTCTTCTATCTTACTATTCCATTACCTTTGATGACGCCCACTCTATTCAATGTAATACTTAAGTCACTTTAATGGTGATTCTCGTATATATAAACATACAGTGATTCTCCTATTTATAAACTTACATTATAAGTTTTAGTGACGCCCAAACTCGCTACACTTAAATGTGTCCTGCCAACTTTTTATGTTTAGGGTTGGCGTACATTTTTAATACAAACATTAATTACTGCGGACACATTTTAGATTCAATCCCAACATCAAATCCAAAAGTATTATACAAGTAGCAGGCAAGTTCATTTGTGGAATGTCGACATGCTTACAAATAAAATTTCTTTAGGTCTAAACAAACCAGATTCAGGTGTGATGTGGTGGAAACGTTCCTTATTAACAGAAAGATATTGCAATTTACCACAGAAGTAAAAATGTATTTCGACTAGTTTCAATGTTAATACATCATTATCAAGAGATAATAATGGACTTGATAATAACGTAGTAACATTGAAACAAGTCGAAATAAATTTTTGCTTCTGTGGAAAATTTCAATATCTTTTTCTTTGGGTCATTAATGAGAGCAGGATCTGCACTCGCTGAATGACCTGAAGAGGTCGAAACCGGTAAGTGGTAAATAATAATAATTGTGTGGAATACAAGAAAGTTTATTTTATTTGTAAGCTATAAGTATTAGTAATTATCCAGGTGAGGCGACCAACAGCTAAGGTTATTTTCACCATTTAGGGCAGGTTAGAGGTAGGAATACGCGTAGGTATTTTTCAAAGAACGGGATCCACAGTTTGACGCGCCATCTAAAGGAAGGAGTACTGAACTAGAAGTGCTCTCCACACAGCCCTCACGGGACCGGTATACCAAAATCTATAAAGGTATACAAATGAAAAATGGGCCACGGCCGATATTCGAATCCGGGAAATCGAGATGGATGACATGTATGTACTCTATCCACGAAACCAATCGATATTGGCACTCGGACCCTTGGGATAAGAAAATATAGGGAAGAGGTAGTCCATGATAACCTCTCGTAACTGCTGCATGCATTCATCATGTAATAATCATGTATCCCTTACATTAGGACTGTTTACACTACGTTAATGCCCTATAGGTGCGGAAATACACCCTGCCAAACATCCTTACGGTGGCTTTCAAGGTATTACGTCGATTTAATGCGAGATAGGCAATGGAACAGGCGAAGGTAAGGTAGGGTCGATGAATCACCTCCTCTCTCAAGATGAAGGTCCATTCTCCGGAGCGCCACCCGGCGTAACGAGGAGATGCCCGCCAACCGGGGAAGGGGTTGACGCCACCGAAGGTAGCGAGACGGAGAGAACGGGTGAGCCATTATATAGTACCTACTCCCCAACGAGCCGCGAGCTATCTGTTATAAGGTCAGGGTCTCCCCGATGAGGCAACGCTCGGAGCTTTTCACCTCTTTCGCGCGGAACTCGCTCTCGCGGAGGCTGGGAGGACGACCGTCCACCGCTTCAGCCGGCTTAAGACCACGCGGGCGCACAGCTGTTCCTCCCACGCCACACCACGTGCATAAATGGGGAGATGGGGGGCCGGGAGCCACGCTACGCCCGTCCAAACCCTTTTGCGAATCCGTTTCACGACATTCGAGGGCGATGATGCGCACCAAAGAAGGCCGAGAGGGACTGCATCCGAATGGTCTCCCCCGAAGCGATCTCACGGCAACGGCGCCGGCAGCTTTACTATACAGGCTTGCGTCCGTATAGCTGTCGTTCGCTCACGCGCTCAGGACATTTCTCCCCTCTCGTATTTCCCAACACTGCCTAGTGGTGGGCTTTAGGAGAGGGTACAGGCAAGGCCAAGACTCGCAGTAGTCACTATCTGGATGGAGGGACAGACAGCTAAGGAGATTAGCGCCATTTAGGGTAAATGAGCAATCGTGTAGACGCATACATTTTTCAGGGTAGTATTAACAGTTATGATAATCCATTTGGATAATGAGGTGATCGACAGCTAAGGTCATTCGCGTCATTTAGGATGGGTGGGCGCACTTTATCGTCCCCATGTCGTCTCTAGTGACGTCGGAGGCCCCTTAGTGGATAATGTGAGTCACAATATCATAGAATCGACCAGATGAATAAGTTTAGAGAGATATATTGTCAAACTGATAGATTCAAAATGGCATTTTTCCCCGTGCTATAAGAGAACAGAATAGGCAGCATAGCAAAGGGATAGGTAGGGAAATAATTTAAGAGTAGTCAGTAGTGCATGATGCATTTATTAATCCCTTAAATACTATAGATACTAACATCTAGTTGCATGAGACCCTATAGTTGCTTGTTTGCATGCCGGTAGTGCATGCTTGGTGATCTTCACCCCCTGCCACACACGCTCGCGGGTGCTTGCAGGGTATCGTGTAGATGTAGTCGCTACGTAGGTGCTAACAGAAAACTTGCATTTGATATTCGCAAAGCAAAAAAAACTGATCTATTCAGTGAATCTTATTACCAAATACCCACGTTCACAATCGTCACCGAAAAGGTATATGACAGAAACTGCTCGGCCACCAACCAATAAAATACGGTTAAATTGAAAATAAATCTGTAAAAGATTGAATGAAAAAGGATTTATTCGTTAATTTAATATGTAAGTTTTATGCTATATTTTTAACGGTAAGATGAAATCCAACCTAACTAACTTAAAAGACAAACGTAATCTAAATTCAGAGTCTATCAGACATGACTTAGAGAAAACGTGTTACTCTCAATACGCTTTGATAAAATTGCACCGGATCTTTCGTAGTAATTGATAAATTCGTAGTAAAAGTAAAGACTGTTTTACATGGTTACATGCTAAGCAAAATGACGCTTAGAGAAAATAATAAGAAACGCCAAAGCCATAGTGGTTTTTCATTGAATAACAAGGCGAAAACCTTGCCGTTTTCTTCTTTAGTAAAATTCCCGACCTATCTCGGATTTTTTTTAGTTCTATCGTCTTCGAAGAAATGCCTATCATTATTTTTCCTTCCAAACTTCGTGACTGATCCTAACGGACGGAACTGGGACGTTCCGAAATTACAGCATTCCAGACACTGGAAACAATAAAAGTTCGGATGAATGGAGGTGGAAAAAAACAGCTTCCCAATTTGTGCTTCGTCAACTCCAAATAAGGTAAATTCGAGGTCGTTGCGTAGAGGGGGTATTATACAATGCTACGGAACGCTAGTGGAGGAGGGGTAAACGGGACATTAATGTTACGTAAAATGTACTTGGATGGCCCAGAAATATCAACAGCAACAGTGTGATCGGGTTAGTGTGATGACTAGAGTGCTGACTTTCCATCTCGAGGGCCCGGATCCGTATCCCGGCAGTGGCAGAAATTCTTCATTGACCAACCGATCTCTCCTTCGGTGCCCTGGGGAAAGCACCTCAACGTTAGTGCCCGCTCTGTCGGAAGGGACGTAACACCGCAGTCCCCTAGGAGTCTTACGAGTAGGCTAACGCTGATGCCGAGTTTCACTCAACCCTTCCTCCGTTCCCAGAAAATAATATACTTCCCATCAATTCCCCTTGTTCTAAGTGGAGCAAATAACCCCAGCTGTCAGCTCCCTACCTCCAATAAATATTATCACTCACAATCTCACGTATCTGAAAATGTAAAGAAGATAAAATACGAAGGAAGAGTGATCCTGACTGATCCTCTAATGTAATGGAGATAACTATTCAATCCCGATTAACTTATCGGGATAAATCCCGATTAACTTATGTTTTGTTTCATAGTATAATAATTTAAAAACTCTACACCGTGATTCTGCTTACAGCTACGCCAATAGACACAGTAATTTAATTTTCACTGAAGCCGAATCGAGAAAAGTCAAAACGACAATATCCTGAACAGTGAGACAAGGTCTCTACTTGTCATCTCCCGATAGTCACCAACCTACCTATTTCCCCATTCTTCAATTAATCGTATGCCTTGTTTCTCCAGGCAATATGCGATGCATTCCATAAAGTAAATGAAATTATATAGTGGAATCTAGCACAAATCCGCCTCGAAACTCGTAATGGAGCAGAGGTCAAACTTTGGGGGCCGAAGACCAATTTTGGCACAATGCCTCATTAAAACGCTTTCAAGTCGGAAAGTAGTTACCGACGGATCGTTGCCCTCATGACATCCATCTTACTTGAGTTTACTACAAAAGAATTGAAGCTGTGAGAAAAAAAGAGAGATCTGGAAAAACTTACGAGCATTCCCAAGGTCGTAAATTTCACTGGCATCGGCGGAAAGATAAAAACGTTTATGAAACTTATTGCGCCCTTCGAAGCTTGTTAAAATAACTACGCTTTGGACATCATCCTTTGAGGTGAGTCAGCATTTTAATTTTCTCACGCAGGTTGGATTTGATGTGGATACTTTTACCATAAAACAGTCAAACACGCTCCTACAGGAGACCCGACTTTCCCTCGCCTTCAATACCTTTTAATCGGGTCGTCATCAGTGGGGAAAAACTCCGCAATTCAGAAAAAAAGGGGCCCGTGTATGAATACCATCTATGACACAATGGTGCGCAGTGATGAAGTCAATTTCAGACTTGAGTGACGTCATTCATTGATTCACTTACGTAAACAAAACAATGGCTTACATAACTAGGCAATTCATTCTACTGACAAATGTACCTATATGTTGAACAGAGGACAAAGGCGTCAAAATTTGAAATAATTAAGGGCAGAGCAATTCATATCAGCTCTTCACCATTCTCATTTACCACAATATAAATATATTGCGAATTAATTATAATTATCATTCTTCTGCCGGTTAAGGTAAGTTTAGGCGGACATCAAATACTCCCCACACAACCTATCATTCACAAATAGTTTCTCTATTATCTTTTGTTATGTTTTATTAACTATTAACATAATAAAACGTTTATTCATTAAACGTAATTTTAACGAATATATGAGCTCTAGGCCCCTAGAATATTTTGAAAGTAATTTGGTACCATTACTGAAAGTGTGATTGATTGTAGGTGTAAAAGATTATATTTGGACAAACTTGAGAAGCGATACATTTTAAAGTGATCATATGTCTAGGTGATTTGGTGATCACGCTGTATGAGCAAATTAATTTTGATCTTGTTGGGAGTCACCCACTGTCTAAGTATATTTCATAATTTGTGTCGGCTATAGCCTGAAAATTTTGAGTGGCATACCTACATTTTAAGTGAATGATTCTCTACGGCTTGTATTTTTCATTTTCCCTTACCTCGAATTATTTGGCAGACATTTGACTTTTTAGACAGAGCAATGACAGATAACATATATCTTCCCTATCTCGATAGGCACAGGTACGTGCCGTACGTTGGTTCTATTTCACCTTAAAACAGGGGAAAAGAGATCGAATCGTGACAGCGTAAATCAAAACGGATGTTAAATTTAATCCTCTCATTTATGAATGACCTTTTGGGGCCAATATAAATACAATTTTTCGATTGACCACGAGCATAAGTATCGGCAAAAGCAAGGTAATTAAAGTGCAGATATTCTTCCAATATCTGTTGGTCCCAATCTAATTGCCCGATTACAGTGCAAAACGAATGGTGTTGCTTTTCCTGCACTACTGACTGTTATTCTCCATGACTCAATAACTAAGACGGGTCGTTGCCATTTTTTCACAATCTCGTTTACTGGAAAAAAACGTATTTTGGATGAATTTTTAAAATGTAAATGACATGGAATTTTTCCATATATCAGCTTTTGTATGAGCCACGTCTATTCTCGCCCTCAAGTTAACGTTATTCAAAGTACGAATTGTAGAAAGATGGGATACCGCGTTGAGGAATTGAAGGAAAATGCTTTCCCTTCAAGCAAAATAATTACATGGCTTCCATTACATTATCCTTAACATCATAAACGATTACTTCCTTCACGTTTCGTATGCTCAGCAGCTAAAATCTACTCTTAAGAGATTATTCAATCGTTTTTATTTTTAATATGGGTTATTGGGGTAAGGATACCGGCGTACTTTAGCATCATTGCAAATATACTAGAGATTTTTCAACATAGATAACTTTTACGCATTTCCTGAAGGAGTATATTTTAAATATCTTCAAATAGCTAACCGGCTCTTTTATTTTCTAATATCAGAGCAAAAATGCATGGATATTGGAATAAAATTCGAAAAAAGTAACTTGAAGCAGACTGTTAACGTATGATGTGAGAATGTTAATGACGGTCCCACATTTTTCCCCACGAAACAATAAGCCCTCTGGTGGAATACTATCACGTATGCAGAAGGTGAAGCGCTGTCCGCAACAAATTACTCTTCATTGGAGATGACGCGAGGGTGATGGGAATTGGACGGTGCTTTGGGGTTGGCATATCTCCTCCCACCATTTGTCCTTTCGTCCGTCCTTTTGGCCATCTTGGAGGAGTTGCTGGCGGTTAACACAAGCGAAACCGCTTTCCCCTTCGACCCGCGCGCAAATTGGACATGTTAGGTGGCAGTGGGCGGGTAAGTGGGGATTGGTGCCCACGCCTACATCAACATGTTTCCCAGCGAGCCGCTGCAGAAGCGCGTGGCAGGTGGTGGTAGGTCACCGCCCGCGAAAACTGAGGCCGTGACGAAAAGGAGTCGGGGAAAAGAGGATGAAACGGGAGGCATTTTCTTGAAATTATCAACCTCGGTTAGTGTTTCCGTTGGTGTTGGCGTGGGAGAAATACATTCCTGCATGTTTGGTTCCCATAGTCGATGTCTCCTAATATGTCACTTCGCCATGTCCAGCTGATCTGTGGGGGGACTTGAGGTCTGCTCCAATTGACGAGCAAAGAGATTAATTTTCTTTACGATGCCTAACGTAATATCCCGATACCCACCATAAGAGCATTAGGTATTATGTCACCAATAAAACAAGTGGAGAGAAGAGGGGCAGTGGTAGTCATATTAGACTTTATCAAGTAGGTTCGTCGTTCGACAGTATCTGCCTCTCCATATATCCGATTGGTTCTTCGCCCGCAACGCAAAGCTTCATACTGAGCTACTTTCCTTAAAATACATATTTTAATACCCCTCTCACCCAACCTTCTCCCCTGCATTACGTCCTTAGAAAAACGGCCGGAACTTATCACCCGTTCCATCTACTACCTCAGTCTCCTCCTATTTTTAATTTTTAATAATTTAATTTCCTCCCCTACCATTTACAGCACTTCCTCGTTCGTCCTCCTTTCCACCCATTATACCTTCTCTTTATTTTCAAAATCCAAAAGCAAAGTGTCCATGTATATCTTCTTTCCTTAATGCCCACGTTTCCCCATCATAAAATATCATGTTTTTCACCAGGTTTTTCTTGACGCAGACAAAATGACTGTCATTAGTACTATTCCATGAATAAAACGCCGTTTACTCGTAAAAGAGAACTAATGAAAAGGTCATAAAGGTCACCAACGAAAATAGGATGATAGATGAGCCTGACTGAGGGAGGATAGGAAAACACAATGAAGTTACATCAAAATCTACACCTACTGACAATCCTGCAAGCCACATGGAGGGTGTGTGGGGTGAGATGTCACCAAATATGCACCAATGTTTACATACGCTTTTAAATATATTTTACTTCATGGAACTGCTCACTGAAAAATAATTATAACATTTGTGCTTTCCAAAATTTATAAAAATAAGTGCGGAACGTACAAAGTAATAATTAATTTTCCTGCACATATCGTATATACCACCTACCAAATACGAACATCATGATAGGATGAAGGGAGGCAGGAAATATTCTAGGTCGAATAAAAAGGTGTGGAGAAAGAATAAGGTATCTATTTATACTCCAGTAAAGCCTATCACGAATGGTAGAAAACTTATACTAATGAGTTCTTCACAACTTCCCACCCACAGGAATAACAGTGCGTGTCGCTTCTCGCGGTGAGACTTCTCTCACGGGCAAACCTTTCGCTCGGCTTACTCCGCCAACCACTCCTCCCACTCAAGTCGTTTTTAATGGGCCGAGACACTTCACGCAACGTCTGTCGCTTTACGTGACGCTCATTACGTCCGGCAGTCGACGCTTGACCCCTTCTCGGACGGGATCTCTCTCAGAGTCGACGGGGGTTGACACCACTCGAGAGATCTTCCCATCATCGCCTCCCTCCGATCCGCCCACGCCCGACACTCTCCTCTTCCTACGTCTTGGAGACGCTAAGAACGATTACCATTCGTGGCGTCAGGGGAAAATATTGCACACTGTCATTATTCCACCAAATCCCACCCAGTTAAAAAGGTAATTATAATTCACGAATTGCGAACTAACCGCGAAAAACCTAAACGGAGTAAGAAACCCGCTGATATGCACAATCGCTAAAGAAACTGACGCGAATTCAGGGGATTGGGTTTCGAATCCCAGTCAAGGTTTTTACAATTTTTTCTATACGCAAATCCTGCTTTTAATGATGATATTAAATAGGCAAGTAAACATCACATATAAAGGCCGATTTATGCGAAGAAATAACTTGCGCTCCTTGATGCTGAGTCAAAACTAGGAAATGGCATGGATGAATGTGAGGAAATATTATAGGCACTATTTTCCGAACAGTTATCCGAGTATTTGCAAAATTTTGCATGCAATACGTTACCTCACATTTGAAAATATTCACTGTGGATAATTCCATACATCAGATTGCAAAATGACGACCTTCCCATAAAATAACCTTAAATTTAACCACACAACAACCCCATCATGCGTAACCGCATTTAATATCGCACAAGGGCTTCTGAGACCTCTATCATCTTCCCCTTTCGGCATGTGGAGAAGTAGTATACTAGGGTCTTACACTTAATCCATGCCTTGGGCAGGCTACCACCGCCGTCTTCGACATTCAGATAAAAAATTCAAAATATATTGAATTTCGTTTGTACAAACATCTACAAGGTTGAAGACCTAAGAGATGATAGCATTTGACAGTGTTCATCGAGAGTACATTATCAGATTAATTGCTATTCCGAAACAGTTGGTCAGAGTAATGCCTAAATGGAAACGAAAATACCCATTCTACATTATACGAAAATTCTCAGGGCATATTTTCGAACCATAGTGGCTTATAATTCGTGAAGAGTGAAGCTTTATTCGCCTAGATTTGCCAAAACGTATAACCTCAGCAAAAGCGACAGATGCAAATGGTAAAGCCAATAACATTTCAATGGAAATGAGCGCTCGATTTAAAAAAATCTGGAATAATTATTTGATGGTGGAGTGAATTAAATTTTGTCCTGGAACTTAATAAGAAGCATTAAGACCAAAATAATAATCTTCACATTAACAATCCCTAGGTGGCACCACCATTACTTAATCGTCAGGTCCCTATATAACTATGAAATTATTATATTAAAGGTTATGGCACATTAAAATTCATTCTCTCCTGAAATGAATTTGCTCAGTACCAAAATGACTTTGAAAAGTGGTTTGTTATTAACAAATGAAGATTAATATCCACAAAGCCGTAACCATAATTATTTTATTACGGTTTGATTACGGTTTCGGCTTTGTGGATATTAATCTTCATTTGTTATTTATTACAGCCGTAGATACGTTCTTTTCATTGTTTTGTTATTCTTGAACCACGCATATTCCCCGCTACATATTAATCATAAAAACCAAGTAGCTGTGATTAAATCTGGACCCAGCTCTGAAGAAGCAAGGATAAGGAAAGGAGTGTCTCCCGTCAGAGGAAAAAACTGTCTCCCGGAATTTTTAATGTTAACTTCGAGAGACCCATCAATTGAATCAAGGAAAAGTGTTCTGGAGTGAACATCCTCGGAGAAACAATCAGCATGCTACGATTCGCTGATGACATAGCTCTCATAGCAGAGACAGAGAAGGCTGAAAAGGATGCTAACAGCCAAGGAAAGGACAATGGCCAGACATCAGCTGAAGATCAATAAGGAGAAAACTAAGATATTGATGTGCAGCAGGAGAGAGGAGGCCAACACCAACATTATATTAGGAAAACAGAAACTGGAAGAGGTGAAAGAGTTGTTACCTAGGAAGCAGAGTAACCAATGATGGACGAAGCAAGAAAGAAATAGTGATTAGAATAGACCAGGCAAAGAGGGCATTCTATCAAAAGAAGAATCTACTTACAGCTGGAAATACAAGCTTGCAAGTAAGGAAGCACTTCATTAGAACGTATATCTGGAGCATGTTTCTTTACGGCAGTGAGGCATGGCCGATGACAGCAGCGAAGAAGAAAAGGGAGGAAGCATTCGAAATATGGTGCAACCGAAGAATGATGAAGATAAAATGGATCGACCGAGTGACAAATGAAGTCTTAAGAAGAGTGGGAGAACAGAGAAGTCTGCTGAAAACTATAAAACGAAGACGGGACAACCTAATCCGCCATATCATGAGACAAGATGGCCTGATGAAGACAATCGTCGAAGGAAACGTGAACGGGAAGAATGGAAAAGTCAGGATTCGTATGAGTTCTATAGAACAGGTCGTAAAGGACGTGAAAGAGAGGAACTACGTTCATATGAAGAGGTTGGCCGATAGACGAATCGAGTGGAGGGATGCGTCAAACCAATCCTAGGCTTGTTGACCCATGATAATGAAGACATATTAATCAAAATCACAATAAATGACCTCGCTTCCGACAAATGTATGGGACATGGTTGATCACAACTGATTCTTCGTGAACCGTGGCCAACGACTTTTTTATAGCTCATACCTGCGACACACTAAACATGGCAATTAAATCATGCTCAGCACTTGTATCACTCAAAAGGTGATTAATTAAACGCGCGGCTCTCTGTCAAAATGCAACAAAAATGAGTACCGCAAATGTGACGGTCTCCTGTACCATTTTGGCGACAACTTTTTTCTCCCGATAAAAAATTAACGAACTCGCACCGGGAGGAATGCCAAATTAGACCCCATTATCTCATGAGGTTCTGGTTATAACACAAGAAAGACGCAACTTAAACTTAGAGAGGATTTTGAAAAGACAGCAGCCAAAGCTTGATCAAAGTAAAAGCATATTACAGTACGTAGTAGAAGAGCAAAAAGGCAGACCAATTTTACACCAACTAAACAAAATGAGAAGTACGGCTTCTGCTATTTAGGATACAGATTAACTATGTACGAACGAATCAAGAAGAAATAATAAATAAATTATCCCAGGTCAAAACATTATTCTATCAGACGAGATGAACTAAAGAAGAATTCATCATCATGAGTCAACAATCCTATGACTAGTCTGAAGCAGCTCTCCACTCGATTCTCCTATCAGCTAACCTCTTCATATCACATACAATAATTCTCTTCTTTCAAATCCTTCACTGCCTGCGCCATAATCCTCATGCGAGGCCTTACTTTACTTTTCTCCCTATAAAGAAGATTAAGAATCTCGAAACTAGCTTGGAAGTAATGATGCAATGAAAACGTACACTTCGAACGTGGCACTTATTGGCGGTAAGCCATATAAAATAAGATCCGCCGGTAATGCAAGCCGAGCGTGGTAGCCAGTTTATTAACGCGCCGACTTCGTAACCAAAAGGACGCGGGTTCTTTTCTGATACCACAGGGAGGTTTCATTCAGGAAGGAGGATCTATGCGACATGATGGGCCGTAATGAGAGCTATTTTATGCATTTGCACCTACGCAATAACCTGCGAGCCACCTTGAGGGTGTGTGGCAGGGGGTGAAAATTACCTAACATACACTAATTACGAGCAACTAAGAACTACAATGCTACTACTATACAGGAAGTATAATAATATTATACTTACTCTTTGCTACTGCTAAATACGAATCTTATGTAAATCCTTCTACAAACTACCTTTGGGATCAGGAATCCTGGGTAGCGTATTTGTATGAGCACTGAGCATGCACATCTGATAACCAAATGCTTGTTGGGAGCAGTGAATTGCCTACGAGCGATGGTGACGAAGTTATTAGGGGGGAAATAAATATAGTGTGCATGAAAAGAAATCGAGAAGACTGGACGCCTATTCGCCAAATAAGAAATTGTACCCACTGATCAAGAACCGGAGCTCGACGAAGTAACCACACCAATTGAAGGGAAGATTAGAGCATCTGTTCACCAAAATGCTCTAATATTTCGTGGACAAAAACAGTATAACATCGAAAGCCGAGAAAAGAAGCTCCGTCTCTCCAACATACTGCCCAACTATTTCAACACATTTTAAGTGCCCATCTATTTCGCAATTTCAAGCGAATTAACAATCACGATAAATAATTCACCACGGGTATCCTTATAAAAGCGTCAGTCAATCGACGAAGCGCACAGCAGGTACTCTTTCTATGCTAGGCGTAACCTAGCTGTAAGCTTAGGGGGAGGTGTTTTCAATAACATCTGTGCGACTAATATTTTTCTAGTTTCGGAGCTTGTTTTCGTCCAAGTCAAATACGGGAACATGCTGCCGACCTGGAGCTCAAACCGAGAGCAACTCAACACGATGAAAAAATAAACTGGTTTGAATGATGCAAGCCAAAATTTCACATAATAATATTACTAAGGTCTTATGTCAATTTCGACATTCATTTAAATACGCATGCTAGTCATTATGAGTCATGTTTTAACTTCAATTCAGTATATTTAAAATATTTCTGTTCGATAACGCAAGGAATTTCTACATAACAACACGAGAATGGTACTCAATGAAAGCATTCAATAGAGAACTGTTGTACACCAAACAAGAAGGAAAGAAAATCTGTTGAGCATCCAAGTATGGGGAGGAAAAAAACTGCTGAATGAAATCAATCTCCGCACTACAGCAGCAAGGAACAGAATTTCTAAATGGAATTATATAGTATGAATAATATCCCGTGAAAAAAATGCGAGACAGCACACCCCATATAGGTACATACATATCACCTTTCGGAATGTAATTGTCGCAAATTCAACCGAATAAACATGACAAATCAACTTGGAATTTATTCACTAATTTCTATTTTTTGAATATTCTTCGGGGATTTAAACAATTTTTCAAGGCTCGTCACGAGTGGACGACAATGAGGATGACCGAAAACGATAATATCGACCGATACTATTCGACATAGTGATGGTACTAACATTGTGGGCATAATAAATTTCCATATTCAAAAGAGAGAGGGCGAGATAAAATATCACTTGTTCCAATTTCCACACAACTGGTTACAGTTTCGGCATATTATGCCATCATCAGGATGATAATACTGGTACACGTGCCGAGACCACGGTCGGTGTACAACAAAAGTAGAAACTTTGCAATCAATGATATTTTCTCTTTTTCTCTTAAAGATGGACGGTGAATCCTGCAGAAACTGAATGGTGGGTAAAGGAGTAGGGGAGACACAAAGCCATATTCGCATCTGAAACACCCGCTATACCCCAAGTGCCATTAGTTATATACAATTTCACTCTAACCTAACTCCCTCCATCCATACATAGCTCTATTGAATTTTTCTCACAAAACTTCTTTGCCTTGCCTGAGTACAACCTTTTATGCTTTCTCTGCTGCCAGAAAATTTGGAACTTTTAGAGAGGTAGGTGTAGAGGAGAATGGAGAAGGAACGGGAGATAAATGAAGAAGTATGTATTGCGCACGGTGTGGGAGGGAAAAAGATTGTTGGTGGACATTAGAAGAAGGCAGAGTAGGTGGATGGAACACGTACTTTGGGATGGTCAATTGTTGAAGACCATTAGCGAAGATAGAACACTAGGTTAGCGAAAAAGAGAGGGGGAGAAAAGGTAATTTGGATAGTATTAGGAGAGATAGGGTATACGGTGACCTTGAGAGATAAAAAGAGTAAGGAAGGAGCCGATACGCCAAAACAATGAAATAAGAAGAGACAATCCATGTAAACCAACCCCAGCCAGAAGAAAAAAATTAATCAGTCTCCTTCAGCATCTATCTCGTATTAATAAAATTTTCTTTTGGTCAATTTAGTGGTGTTCCTCCAAATAGGATTTAACGGTGAACAAAAGCTACCAGTACAAAAGCCACAATACACGACCCAGATCTCAATGCTTGAGCATTATCATCAGGTCTTGAGATCTGAAAATAATTCTCAAGCACAATTAATACCGAATTCGGGTTTATCACCGCTCTACCTCCATCCAACCCCGGAATAATTCCTCTACCTAAATACCCTCTATGGTACAAATGAACTTGTCAGTCGGTCACCTCTCCAAAGAACGACCACTGGTAGGATTGGCGGCGACCCAACGGCCGCGAGCACAAATCCCCCTCAGATCCCATGTTTTCCCTGATATTAATACGCTTAGGATACGATATAACAGTAGTAGTTGGAGCACTCCCTCAAAAAATACTTCTACGGCGGAGACGCTGAGCACGGGCGCCAGCGGGAAAACGTGGGGGGTACATTCATCACCTGGGTTGGTACACCACGAAAGGGAAAGGAGTCGCATTTCCACTCGACCGGCCAAAGAGACGACGACCGAAGGCGAAGGGCGGGAGACAAGATGAGACAACGTGGGCGTCGACACACGCTCGGTTCCCCGGGAGACACGGAGGTGAGGAGACAAATCATGATGAAGTAACGTCACCATTGTGAAGCTGTTTCCCAAGCTACACCACCATTTCCCACGAAGGGTTAAGGTTGGTCTAGTGGTTAGAGAGAGTACCAGCCTATCACCAGGAGGGCCCGAGTTCAAATCCTGACAGTGAAGGATTTTTTTCCCCTACTTGAGTGCCCTGTGGATAGCATTCGGTTTCAGTGTTCCGTCCGTGGGGTGGTGCGTTGAGCTTTGGTTCTCTTCGCGCTTTTCGATAAGAGCAGGCTAATGACAACGCCGGGTTTCTCTCCCCATTACCTCCCTACCCATACATTCCCATACTTTTCCTCCCTGTTTAAAGCGTTTATAAGTGCGGATACAGATCTGAAGATAGGGATGAGATGAGTTCCAACGGAGGGATAGCTCTAGGAGTATATAGGGAAGGGCTTGAGGACCCCGTGACCCTTGTTATCAAAGAAAAACTCCTCTCTCAGTACCGAAAGTTTCATACTGGTAATGGGATGAATAAAACTTTGTGACTGTGTACTTATTTTGTGGAATTTTTCCATGTCAATAAAGAGATATAAAATTGTGAATTCCACTGGTTTATTATCGATACTACCGGTTTCAGCCGTTAGGCCATCATCAGGTACATAATCTATGATTAGATTATGTACCTGTTGATGGCGAACCGGCTGAATGGCCTTCACAATGGAATTCACAATTTTATATCGCTTTATTGCTAATGGGAGGAAATCTTTGGACTTAATATATTCCTTTGATGCTGCTGTAACAGCAGCATCGAAGTCTCAAAGAGAATTGCGTTGGCGAAAGAGGCGTTTGCTCGTGAAAGAGACTTAATGGCAGGTTCATTCACTATGAACGTAAGGAATTCTAATATGGAGCGTGGCACTGTATGTTGCGGAAACAAGAACTTTAAAGAATGAAGATGAAAACAGACTTGGATATTTCGAGATGAGAGTAAGGGGAATTGTGGAAAAAGTAGGGTGGGTGGAAAGATGACGCACGATGAAGTGCTGAGATATAAGAAGGAAAGGAAGTTGATTAAGGAAATTTGGAGAAAAAATAAGGCCAGGATGGACAGGTAAAAAAAAGAGTGAAGGGCTATTGAAGAGCGGAATAGAGGGAAAAATGAAGAATAGGTGTGGTAGAGGGAGGAAATAAACGGATAGTTTGGATATATTAATAAGAGGAAAGAAGTATGCCGCGCTGAAGAGACTCATGGAGTGAAACGGAGAGGTCTCGGAAGGATTCAATGTCCATTCCCCAGAGTATAGAAATACGCTATTTTCAATATAAGGTCCACCCATTTCATTTCTGTTACTGCCCCCACATTTCCGGTTACTGAAATATCGCTCTAAGGACACGACCCTAAAATCTACTCTGACACGCACGAGCGACTGAGCGTCCCTTAACAGAGTTGTATTCCGATGCAAATGCAAGACAACGTGAGCCAATAGTGGGACCAGTCCGACATTACGGATTTCGCACCCGGCACTTCCGACGCGCTCTGCGGCAAGAGTCAAGGATTTCAGTTTCCGACTAAACCGCGCCTCCCCTCATAGTATCGGCTAAGTCTGAGGATATAGAAGGAGAGTACTTTACAATTTAAAATATTATCACTATTCTACGGGTAAAAGTAAACGAAATTTTCAGTAAATTAAGATGTACCTATAGCTCATAATGCGATTCTATTGATAAATAAGAAAAAAAAAACAGACTAAGTATTTCACAACCGATCTTAATTGAGTCGACTATGGGTGTCAAGTCTGGGGGATTGAACTAAATCTAAAAGAAAGCACCGTTACACACTGATGGCCGGAAAAATTAAAGCAACCTCAAAATTATTATGTTGGTGGAGTAAGTGTGGCAAGTGTGGTTAAATATCAAGCCTATCATGATGAAATCAAGATAGACTTAAACACCGTGCCGTTAAACACCTTCACCCGGATAGAAATCCGAGAACTTTCTCATATTAAGCATTCGCCGGGAATGCCTCCGATTTCACATGATGGAATCATATTTATGTTTATTGCGCAGCGCTAGGAGAGACTGGGATTCATCTGACTAATTGTGGGAAATTGTTCGAGTGGAGAATTAAGTGAAAAATACTATTTCGACCTTATATATCCTCAACAGAAGTATGCATCAAGAATTTGGGATCAAATGCATAAATATTTAATTCGCGAGCGAAACAAGATATAAAAGAAAGCAGCGCGTTTTTTCACAAACTCCTATAAAGCTATTGGAAGACCTTGGTTGGGAAACCCTGAAGACTGGGAGGTTGGCCATAAAATTAAAGTTACTCGGAAAATTCAAATCACGGGAATTCGAGTTTGACACTGCCAATGTATTTCTATCTTCACATTACATCAGAAGGACAAAAAAAGCGACAAATTAAGAGAAATCAACAGTCAGACCAAGCGTTACAAGAATTCTTTTTATCAACGCATAATGTACGACTACAGCAAAAACAAAGTATAATTCTTTCAAACACATTAAATACTTCAACTTCATTATTAATTTAGCTAACAAATCCACAACGTTCTTTTAAGCTAAAACTCAACTACGCTGTTTGTGACCCACCACCCCCTGCCACACACTCTTGCGGAGGCTCACTGGGTTAAATTTAGGTGTAGATGAAGGTTGAATTAGATGGAGATAAAATACTTCCAACTAAATTTCAAATATCCTCTCTTCATATTTCCCATCTATCATCATTCCACCCTAAGTGCAAGTTCCACTCCTCCCTGTGCAATGCTTACCAAATATTCTTTCACTATCACTCCCTTCAAAACACCCTCGCCCATAATGCTTACAATTACCTTCTTTCCTTTTCAACCTTCATCAGAACTTCCGCGTTCCTATAATGTTAATGAAACAAGTATTTTTCCACACAGATTTTGAAAAATAAAACCCAACCATGGTGTCAACGCTTTAGCGTCATTATCAAGGGCCACAGCCTTAAATACGAGAGGTTAGGGAGAGGGTAAGAGATAGGAGGTGAGGGTTGACTCATTTTCACATGATAATGACGCTAAAGCGTTGAAACCTTGTTTGGGTTTTATTTCAAAAAAATCTGAGTGGAAAAGAACAACTTGCTTATTAATATTATAAGATGCACTTCCACAAAGTAATGCCCGAAGGAGTAGAAACAATTCCACGTTCGTCCTTTCTTTCCACCTTATTTTCTTCAACCAACTTCTCCAAAGTTATAAGTCTATTATCAACCCAAACTGCATTTTTCGGCTTCATACAATGCCACATTCAATATTATACTTTTAATCAGACATTATCACACAGATCAGACGTTCCTACACAATGACTGGGTCGTTGAGTTGGACGGGGGAAAAGAGAAAAGTAATGAAAACTCTAAAACAAATGGAACATCTTTACCGTCCACTTTTAGAACATAAAAGTCGGATGAAGAAGGTCTTCGAGGAAAAATTGAATGGCCTAGAATGATACATGTGGAATGAAAAGTGAAGGAGGAATAACAATTTTTGACTGACTGGTAGTTTTCTAGGTTAATGTAGATTTGATCGTAGGTCCCTAATCTTCTTTTCTTTGCATTCACGTTACAGGCTCTTCCCTACGCTACTTTTATTTTTACATCAGCTTATTTTCTCTCAACATTTTTTTTAAAGTCTGTACCTCAACTTATATACGCTTCAGACCAAGTGGAAAGGTTCAAGAATGGGAATAAAAGGGTGGGGAGGTAGGGTGGAGAGAAACCCGGCGTCAGCTAAAACGAAAGGAGCCGAGATCACGGCTAAACGTCTCGTTCGACGGACGGAGAACTGAACTTGAAAACTTTCTACGAAGCACAAAAGCAGCTTTTCCACAAAGCACAAAAGCATGGGCCGACCGATGGAAAATATCTTCCACTGCCGGGATACGAACCTGAGCCGTCGGGGTATGAGGCCAGTACGCTAATCAGCCACACCAACTCGACCCCAAGCGTATTTCCGACCTCTCACAATATATTCTGAAATTTCCTTTTCCTTCCTCTTCCTAGCATACCTAATAATTACCTAAATATAAGCCAATTGACTTTTTGAGAGGAAAGCAGCATCTAATCAATCTTAGAACTGACGACTAGACTAGACGACTTGATGATGAAAAACATAAATGGGTCAAAGTTCACTAGCCGTAACGTAGCCCAACTACCCAGAGTTCATTGTACTGGCGTTCGCCGGCTTCCACCAGCTCCAATAGATGTTATCCTTAATACGGGAAGTGAGTGCAAGAGCTTGGGGGCGGCAGATACGACGTCGTCCTGACTTAGGAACAATCCGATGCAGGACCGACCCACGCTAATCCCGACGCGTCGAGGCGAAATACAGACGGTGATCCGACGAACTTCATCCCATTATTTTCAACGAGTCGCAGTTCACGTAGGGCATCGATCTGTACATTGAAGCTGCAGTTAAATGTGTTTTTGTAAAGTACATGATGGCATTTTTAAGAGATTTAAACCTGTAATAGGCAGCACACCAAAAATAAATGATAACATGGATTTTTACAAATGCCTCGAAAATATAATTTGCCAAACCCAAATAAAATTAAATGTGGATTTGCAGCGGCGAATGAATACGTATGATTTTAAAGGGACGGTACGATAACTATATTAGCGTAACCAATCAATTAAATGAATTAAAATGGGAATCATTGTCAGATCGCCGGTTGAAATTTAGACATAATCTCTTAAATAAATTCCAAGATAATATTTTCAGCGATGACGTTAAAATATTTGCGAACCTCAACTTATTATGGTAGACTGGGCAATAATCACAAAATTAGAGAAATTACAGTTTTACAGTTACAGAATTACAGTTAGGGATGTGAATACCGGTAAATATACACAATACGAGTGTATCAATGGATAGTATAGATAGTTGCATGTTGGTATAAGGACTTCAAGGTACCCAACTAATTTTTTGCATTCTTGATTCGCTATTTTTATCTTTTTTACATAGTGAAGTTTAGACTAATATATTATTACTAATGCATGTTTGGTGAGAATTCATCCTCTGCCACACACCATGTTGGCTTGCAGGGTGTTATGTAGATGTAGATATGTTTTGATGTTTTGACATATTTTGATATTTTCCACTATTATTTTAAGATATTTTTTGACTCACGGAGGTCACGGATAATAAAACTTAATGTTAATGGGGGGCGTTTATTCGGAACCGAAATCGCAATTTTGTACACAAATCGTTAGATGGAAACGAAAAACGAATTTTAGTGAAAAAATTAATCTTCTAACCACAACCATTCACTCATAAATCAAAAATTAAAATAAGCAAAAGGTGACGCCCACCGAAAATGCTTCTGTGATAACATTGACGTCATTTTCCTCCCGTTCTTGACTGCTTTTAGGGGAGGGGAAGGGAGTGGAGGGAGATTCTCGGAAGGCCTCCTCGCATAGATGCTGTCGTAATCGCTTCCATTGGCAGAGTCCCCTGACCCCCCCCCCCCCATAGCGATAAGGCAAATAAGCTTCGCGGGCTCAGTTTTGATTGGGCGAAGTCGATATACGTCAGAGGTTTCACCACGCCCACTTTTCCGAAAGGGTTAAAAACATCAGTTTTTCGCCGCTGATAACTCGGGAAATAATTGACGGATCAAAAAACGGAAAAATACGGGTCTTTTTACTTTACAAACTCTATTAGATTCGGCATTTTAAAAAATATGGTAAACGACCCCATTCACTAGACAACACAAGCCAAAGAGTAAGTACATATGAATCAAAGATTACATGAGAAATTACAATGATTAGCATACGATTTGTAATTGTGATTAGAATGAATGATAATGCGTATTCTCATTAATGCAATTTTCTTGAAACTTCAAAATGTGGAAATTGATGCTGAATTAAATTGTATAAGCGGATACGTATTTAAATATGCTAATGCAATACATGCGACCACCAAAAAAATCCATTAAGTTGCTTTCTTTGAATGCAGGACCATACGTGAATAGGACCTACGAGGCCATCACGTCGCAAAATGCCCGAAAATTTTGTCCCTTCTACTCGGAATTTTCGCCTTACTTGCCTTGATTCCCTTATAATAATTAGTTCTCTTTATACTATTACCAACAATTTGCTTTTTATACCTCGAAAATAAAACAAATCACACTGACAATTAGATTTTCCTGAGCAAACCTTCTTCTATCGAAAACAAAAAAAAACAAATAAAGCCATTACGCAACGGAACGTCGCTAGTACAATGATTAACTAATGTAAGAGCGAATACATTTTGTGTCATCGTGGCAGCCTTTTTTAAGTTCAAATCTGGCGCAATAGCACAGGGGATGGGAGCAAAAACTCGCAGTCTCCACTCATAAAACCACACCAGACATCGGAAGAAAAAACGCGCAAATGCTCAGGCTCAGTAAAACATGTGGCGTGGAAATCTGATTCTTTCTTTACGCTTTTTTTCACTGGCCACTCACCATATACTTCACGTGTGGACAGCTCACTTGACAGGATAGGACGAATAATTTGCTTTAGAGTTGCATTCCAAGACGCACAAATGTTGAACTAAAAAAGATACTGCCAACGGATAGTTTGAGAGGGGATAGGTGTGTCATAAGGTTGATTTACAATTTCATTTCCGTACTTTCTCTAACCTTCTCCATACCTACATCCCAAAAGTCTGGAGTGTATTTTCATTTTTCTTCCTCAAAGTCCTTGATTCGCTTTAATAATCCCAACGCCAGACATTTCACTCGTCTTTTCGTTACGTCCCTACTCAACGATCCTGTCATTAGTTCTCGCCTACATGTTAAAGCTTATTTCGCCAACGCTATTCTCCCTCTGACTTCAATGCTGTAATACCCCTTTTCTCCAACATACTACCTACTTTAATAATCCTCACGTTTTTCCCACATTGTAAACTCTTTCACACACTATTAGATATGTAATATTGATATATTTTGTATATATATTTCTTTTGCATTAATTTATCATTATTTAATTCCCCTAAGTGCATTCTTTACTGATTTTTTTAAACCTCAGATTGTAATTTGTTTTAGGTATTGACCACTATGTGATTTATATATTTATTTTGACGAGGGGTTAGATGGCAGAAGGGACAGTTTTGTCTCAATCTCGCCCCAATAAAGACCTTTTATTATTATTATTATTACTTAGTCAGCTAAATTTCCATACCCGCTCTACCATCTGACCTGCTACTTTTATATTTAACCTGGCCCTTTTTGTCCCCGAAAATCTCATTACCTTCGTTTTCTTGTGGTTTATCAGTTAGTGTCCAACTTGATTTAGTGTAACTAAATTCATTCAAACAAATTCCTCACCAATTCATTAATATTATATCCCTTTGCATACATTATTCATTTAGATCTACGCGTTTCTTAACTTAAATAGTATTGCACATATAAGTTCATGCTTGGTTTATTTTTGTTGATAATTCACCCCGTGCCACAAACCCTCGAGGTGGCTTGTAGGGTATTTAATAGATGAAGATGTAGTCATCTTATGAGCTAGATCCTTCTCGCTGTTTATAGCACCCTGAGGGCCATATTCAGAATTTCAACTACAGTCTCACTTCCACTGCATATGCCATTAAATCTCCATTTCCGAGTTCAAGTGGTTTACAGATTCTCCTCGATAAAGTTAGAAGCGGTACGAAGGGTATGACCACCATTGCAGGTCGAATCTGTTCACCAATTCGACTCGTAGTAGAGATTTTAAGATAAGCATAAGCAGTAGAAGCAAGACTGTAGTTGAGATTATGAATACGGCCGTCTGTGGTTAGGGTTTTAGAATCCCGGCCGTTTCAGCACCACACTGATTCCCACGTCGGGATGCAGACGGTCGTCTCTCCGTCAAAATTAAGACCACTTCTCCTTCCTCAGTGACATAATCCCTTCACTCAACGGGAGCCAGGGGTGAGGCCTCGCACATGAGGAAATGAGGAGACGCGACGGCGGAGGAAGGGCAGATGTTCTTATGGCAGCCACCGTCGCACTTTAAGTGAACGATCCCGCCCGCCGTTGAGGCAGCTGACTTCGCCCCCTCCCCGCCTGTGAGGAGGCATCATTTTTTCCGTTAAGCGAGCGGAGAATTGCGGTCTCGAAGCATTAATGCGTGGGCTATGTGGAGCGGGAAGTTCACCACCAGTTTGCACGCTAAAGGTGCCGTCGACGCGAAGAGCGATAAACAGATGAAGAGAGAAATTGACCCGAACGGGAGGCGAAGTCCAAGATTTAAATACTAGTTGGAGAATTAAGTTTTAGGCTCTTCATCTATTGAGGCTATATAGCAAGGTCTAACCATACTTAATACTAATATTAATCCTAAGACAAACGCAAAATATATGCCCGATGCGGGATTGGAACCAGAGATCCTTGGGTTGTTAAAATGCCCTAGCTACAATGACCCGCCATATTTAAGTATATCTTCAAATATGACAAATAATTTACTACTAGGATGGGCAACTTACGCATCTGCGGAAAGAGATCACCCATATAATATGAAATGCTGATTTTACACTTGTTTTCAAACGTGCAAACATCCTTCATTCCAACGCATACAATCAGGAATGGGTGATAATTGCCGCAGAAAAGGCAAAACTGGTAGCTTTTGAAATTTAGTATTACAGAAGAGTCACCATCATCATTGGTCAACAATCCTAGGATTGGTTTGACGCAGCTTTCCACTCGATTCTTCTATCGGCCAACCTTTTCATTGTGACGTAATTCTTCCCTTTAAATTCTTCACAACCTTGTCCATGTATCTCATACGAGGCCTGCCTTTTACAATCTCCCCGTTCACTTTTCCCTCGGCGATAGTCTTCATTAGGCCATCGTGTCTCAAGATATGGCCGATTAAGTTTTCCCTTCTTCTTTTTAGAGTGAAGAAGAGTAACTGAGGTAAGTGCAGATGCTGGAGGAGAATTTGGAGATTAAATGGCCGGAAAAAGTGAGGTAAGAAGAGGTGTACAGAAGAGCAGATGAAGAAAGGACAATATGGAAAAACACTTCGGTATAGGAGAAACAGATGGATTGGACATATCGTGAGGACACAATGAATTCGTAAGAAACGTAATAGAAGGGAAAATTGAAGGGAAGGTCCCCCGAGGAAGACCACGGGACAAGTATATAAGGCAAATAAAAAAGGACGTGAAAGAGAAAACCTATCAGTGCGTGATTGTGAATTGACACTGAATAGGGTAGAATGGATGGCTGCAGTAAACCAACTCTGAGATTGAAATACTGATGATGATGATAAATTGAGGTTACATTTATAGACCGAGCTGCAATGGAAGAACTTGTAGGAATAGTGGGAGAAAAGAGAAACCAGATGAAAACTTGGAAAAGGAAGGGGCGATCAGTCAGCCACACTTGAGACATGATGATCTAATGAAGACAGTATCAGAGGTAAAAGTGGAAGGGAAGAATCGCAAAATGAGGCTTGGTATGAAATAGATACATAATATGAGGCAAGTAGCGAAGGATGCAAAAGAGGAGAGCTGCGTTAACACGTAGATTATTATATAGAAGAGAGGATTGCTGCGTTAAACTAATCTCATGCCGAATACTAGCAAAGATGAGAACCATTGTATTTAATTATCCGCGACATACATATATTTAATCATAAATAATTCATAGTTAGGGTACATAGACGAGATAAGGGAGGTTGAAGCACAATTTTCAAATCTAAATCTAAACGTGAAACGTGCGACGAAACAACAGGAGAAACCTTGCCGTTTGGAGCGTGCTGTATTTCGCTAGAGCTAGCATAGATTGTGGAGAGGTCAACACATCGAGAAGGGAGAAAGATGAAGGCCAACCAAGGATGGAGTTAAGTGGGCCGTACGGCCAAATCCTCCGATGAACTCGTGCCCTTAACCGGCTCAATTTTCACTGGCAGCCCTCGAAATCATCTGCCTCTAACCGTAATTTATCATTTTGCTTACTTAAGCACGAAAAGTTGAAGAAATTCGAATTAAAATCTCTTTAGAAAGAGGAAAATCGGACGTTAAACCACAAAACCTAGGAGATAAAAACGAAAGATTTCTCTCTCGGATGCTTCCACAAAAATTCGCCATTCTACCAATCGTTCCATATTGTTTTCGATTTCACAAAGATTAAAAATCCTCATAAATTATCCAAAGATCTGTCATCAAAACAATATATATTTCAATATTTGTATGTATTTAGGTCTGAGCAAATTATCATGTAGTACATCCACACTCTTTGGTCACTTATAAATATGTCCTTGCTTCTGCTATTCTTCTCTTTCGTTCTGTGTACACCCATCTCACCTACGTGCCATCAAACTTACTAATACAAGGAGAAGAACCAATGAGAACTCATTCAAAGTCCACAGAATTCCAACGTATACGAAGAAACATGCTGCAAAAACGCGATGCAATGAGTTACTTCTGGACACTGTCCTTCGTCTCATCATTACCGATTACATATAAAGAAACTTCTTCACGTGGCTAAACAGGTGAATCAATCTTCGGAGTTAAATACCAAGTATTCAGAATTTCTTTAGAGAATGATTAACCTCGTTCTTTTTATTCTTAAAATGATTATATCGCTGTTAAACATGGTTATCACTGCCCTCCATTGTAAATTGCGGGAGAATCTGCATTTTATATAATTACGAATTTTTAAAAATGCGCGACCAGTATCCCAACAGGGTTTGGAGACGGGTAGACGGATACATATATATGCACTGCGCAGTTTAAAAAAAACGGTGTGGGTAGTGACACTCATTACCCTGAGAAGAACCATGGCATTAACGTAATTTAGAACGCCCACAGGAAAAAAAACAAGCAAACAACTGGTAACAATGGGAGAGCTGAAATCATCCCTAATGGCTAGAGACATTGCTAACCATGAAATTAGGGCAAAGAAGACGCAATTAAGAAGAAAAAGAAGTGAATTCAAGGAAAATTATATCGTCTTACGAAATCAATTGAAAAAAAAACTACACCACCCAAAGCGAGCAAAATAGAGTTAGGCAAAAGAATGACTAAAAATAAAACATTATCACCACCAGGGTCCTATCAATAACTGCGGGTTCACGGACGGATACTATATCAAAATTTAACTCTTCCAACTCTTCCCTAATGCCGTCAAAATGCCAATACGTTTCCTCACTCCCCTTTCTCATCCGTCAACCCTCCTCTATTACAATTTTCAATCGTTGTTCAATGTTTCCTTCATCCATTTTTCTTTATTCTTTCAGATTTCTCCCTACAATTTCCATTCCACATCAGGTTAAAGTTAACTATTACCTGATGCGGATGCTTACTACTGTGGAAGTTTCCGAAACTCTGGGTTGTGAAAAGTACATCCTCAGACCACGGTGGTTAGGTGAGTGACATTCCTAACTGGCAACCCAACGCACACGAGATCAAATCTCCCCTAGGGTATGGATTTTGTTTAAGGTTTAGGCTCCAGAAGATAGGTAAGAGGGCGCGAAATATCTTGATCACTTGATACGAACTTCAACATCAGAGAAGCGTACCAACCATTGTCTTCAGACCTCGAACATTCAACTATTCGCTCTGATTCAAGACTTCTGTTCTGAAGTCAAATCTGGTATATATTATGGACAGCAGACCTTCAAAGCGGTGTTTTGTATCTCGAGGTTGCCAGCCACGTTTCCTCGCGGGTGAGGTAATGCTCATCTTTTGGTTCCGTGCGGCGCAAAACTCGATAGCCACCTCAATAGATGAGCTCATGCTCGATGAATGAATTCACGGGGCGGTTATTTTCGAAAATGAGCCAACAATCCAGCACATGACTGAGCGGAACCGAATGCAGGGATTTTTTTTCAGATAGCGATCAAAATAGAAATATATAGAAAGAAAATACTTATGCAAACGATTCTTCGCAGTCAGGAGGAAGACGACAGGCGGGTTGCATAACAGAATTTTCAAACGACATTAAATGAGTGTAGGAGTGGTACATGAACAATACATGACTTACAAAAAAACGGAAAACATTTTCAGCATGGGATAATGTAACTAACCAACGTTAGGAACTTAAGGAATGAGGTAAAGCAGAGTAATAATGGCAGAGCGTAATTGATAGTCCGGCTAAACAGCACTGACTATCTTCATCATATTCATGATAACAACTTCGTCGAAGGGTGTATGAGACATCATACTAAATAGGTAAAATAGAATATTTTAACGCTCTATATCCAACACAATTAATATTGACAGCAAGAAATCTGAAAAAGCAATGGTTTGTGACTTGCATGCTGAAATCGTCGATTTTTAGTGGGGGATACAGGTACAGAACGAACACAATACTTTTTCGGGGAATTTTTCGCAAGAATCAAAACTAAGTGAAGGGGCAAGCCAGTAGCAAAATATTGAGGATCTACAACTACATCGCCAGCGAGAATATGCATCGTCACTCTGAACATTTTTAGTCAATTACGGTAAAACCATAGATCGCTGGAGTTTTTAATATATCTCATCTTACACATCTTTTTATGTTTGATGCATCTTAATCAAAGTATTCGCCTTAAATTTTTGCAGGAGGTTCTGCTCTCACAGCTTACGACCTGACAGTGATTCCCTGATCAATTCTTCTACTTGGACGCGATGCTAAAAATTCGTAACGTGTGTATTCGGACGTGCAACAACTAGGAACACGTCGACTGTATGAAAACCGGCCACTGTTTCGCAGCGGTCGTCCAATTCCGCCGTGGCAGAGGGCAATATCCGGCAGGAAAGGGTGTGGACGACGGAGGAGGAGGCCTAACTGGAGGAGGAGTGAGGGGAGAAGGGGGAGCGAATATGTTCAAGTTGATAGCGATCTGGATTCCTCAGGGGAGGAGAACGTGAGAGCACGAGGGAAGGGGAGGCCTCCCTCCCCCCACGCTTATATTCCCACACCACCAGCCTCGTCTCCTCTCTTCGAATCTCACAGCCATCTCCTCAACCCGCAGCCGGGATGGGACGCAGAATGAGAGACAACATGAGTGTGATCAGTGTAGTACATGGTAGTTATTCGGGGGAGGCAACCGACAGCTTAGCTCATTTAGGATAGGCAGGTAATTGGATATGGGTTGGCATATTTCAGGGAAAGGAGGAAGAGAGGAACTCGGCGTCGGCATTATAAAAAAAATTTAATAGTCTACTCGCAACGAAAGGCACCAAGTGGTCCACGATTTAAGGTCCCATCCGACGGACGGAGTACTGAACTCTAAAGTTCTCTCCACATATATCCCTAATGGGGACCGGTAAACCAATGAATCTGCTCTCTTCGGACGTGCAACAACTAGGAACTGAATAGATCTTAGGACTTTTCGTCAAGGAAGCAATGAATGAATGAATGAATCCGAAAACCCGATCCCCAAAATGATCAGATATTTGGCATTCTACTGGTATAGGCAGATTGTCCTGAACAACTTGTAATTTCTTTCACTGTATCTCAATGTATCTTCCTTACACTCTTTCCATCTTTAGTTTAGTGCATGGCCTAACCAATTAAAAATACCTATTCATTTCCCATCTTCCTAGTTTGCCCATAAATTTACATCTCTGCGACGATATTCGGTATCCCATCATCTTTAATTGTTTGTTTTTTCTTCCTAATAGCAAGGGGAGGGTGAGAATAAGGAAACGGAGTACGTTTGGTGGGTAGAGCACGTATCTCCAATCCAGAGGACTTTAGGTCCCAATCCTGGCAGAGCCAGGGATTTAAAAGTGATACGCTAGGCACTACGTGAGGAGATTAATATACCTGCATTAATTCGTCCGTCGCATGGGACGTTAAACAGTGGACCCCTTGGCGCTTCCCGAAAAGAATAGGCGGATGTCGTCATCGGATTTCTCTCCATGCCTCGTCGGAAATCCTTCCTATGACCAACTACCCCATCTATCGACACAAATGACTTCATTTTTCGGTCAACCTCCTGATAACAACAATAATAAGAAAAAGGCAGTGAGTACGCATGATATTTTAAGACATTAAGTGGAAGATAATGGTAAGGGAACAGAAGGAGAGCGAAATAGAAAGAAAAATATGAGTGAGAAAATAAGTGGAGGAGGTAGAATATGAACGAGAGATTGAAATAAAAAGACCATGAGAATGAGGGGAAGATGATGAAAGAATGAGAGGACAAGGATAACATAGGGAGACTGAAATGGTGAATGACACAAAATTAGCGCGGTGTGAAGAAAGAGTGAGATTGGGCCAGACCAAGAGGAAGAGTGGGAAGGAAAATGGCCCACTCTACGACGCAGAAAAAGTTGAGCGTTCCTCTCCTCTCTTCCTCGACAGCATCTCCTCTCGTTCCGATCTCAACGTTTCCACGGCCGGACTGGGAGAACGCGGGAGAGAGAAGGATGACGCACTGGAGGCATTCGTTCGAACGAAACTCAAGAGCTAGCCGGGAAAACTAGGACGGGAGCTCCCGAAGTCATCCCGAAGATAGAAAGCCGTGGCAAACTGACGTGACCATACCGAAAGGCTGTCACGAGTATACAAGGTACACGGATTTAATTGCGACACCATTAGAAACATAAATATCCCCCCCCCGTTTCGGCAGGTTGTGACACCAAGAAGCAGGGACAAGAACAGACTACAGAAGAGGGAGACCACAATACGGTATTAGTGAACCCTACGATTCACGAAAATTATTAAAAATGAGATTGAGAATTTTATATTCTTGAAACGCAAATCTTACATGACTCTCCACTTTTCTGGGATATTAACGATGATATCTATAACAATGCAATTCTTAACAACAGATTATCCATAGCTCAATAATTAAATCGGAGAAATTATATTCAGAAGTTTCACACACAATAACTCTTTATTTCACGATCGGTTTCATCCCACATTAACGCCGTACATATTAAGAAGCCAGTTAAAAAAATATATCGTATTTTATATGAAAATGTCATATCTCAGAATAAAATCATCGTGTTCAACAGTGCAGTTTTAAAGCAGTTTCTCACACAAAAATTAGAACAAAGAAGTACAGCTTTAACAGATAAAACGTATGAAGATGAGCAATGGAGACTATCCCTCGAATGCTACAGCTCAAAAACATTGTTTCAAGGATTTAATACCAAGAGTTGATCGTACATCATTTAAGGGAGTTCAATTAATTACTATCATTAGGTCTACGCGACGATTTTGAACTTAAATCCGGGCCTAGGTTTCGTGCATATCCACAGGTTTTTTATCCCCTTTCTCCAAGAGTTTTTCATACATTTTGGCAGATTGCAGCAAATCGAACAGAACGCAGAGCGATAGATCTTTGCATATAATGCGCATTAGGAAAATACCACATTCGCCAGAGCTATCCTCACATCACTACATACATTTTCAACTAAGAATGTTAACAGAACCTCTATCCAAAATAATAATGTTATAATCTTGAATATAAGGGTAAACCAAGAAGAAAAATAATACGAGGATGCCCATACTCCAATTTTCTGAAGAAGAGATTTCAACCAGTAGCAAGAAGAAAGTCGGTAGAAACAACTCACCTTAAGAGTAAATCATAAATACGGCAGTTTCCGAACGAAATATCCATCTGGTACTTACCTAGAAAGAAAGGAAATTACATTATTAGCATGATTTGTTACAAAGCAAAATTCAAAATTATTATTGTATGTATGTACATACTAACAACTAAAAAAGGATAGAGAAAATGAACGAATACGTCAAAATTTAAGAGGAGGAAACCTTCAGCGAAACCAAGTATTTTTACTTTGGAGCAGGCAACGCATTTGTTACCACAAGTAATCTGGGACAATACCGATTCCGACTGCGTAAGGCGATTGCTTACACCACGGTTTTCTATGAAAATAACCTGCAACAAGTCATTTGATGACATTCACTGGCTAGAACCAGTTCTGGAGAAATTAAACCATAAATATAGTGATTTCTATTCATCAATGTTACGCTATAATCCTGCGAGGTTTTTGGAGCATTTCAAATCGATGCTTTCTCCTCTATTCTACACTTCCCACCACCTTGATTTCTTCACTTTTCCTTTTCAATTTCCACTATTCCTCCAACAATGTCCGGACCAATATTCCTTTGTTTTCGCATCAGTCACAGCGACACTTCTTGACACTCCTCGACAATCTTTATCTTTTTAATTTACCGGTGCATTCCATTGCAACTACATCAACATCGGAGTATGCTTCGGCAACCGGACACTTCAAACTCAAGACAAAAATCATCTCCAAAGAGAAGATGTGAATTAGCACAATAGCTAAATAGTAGAATAGTAGTGTGAATCGAGGAAAATTACAAAACGTAAATATCAAAACAAATTAATTGGTTTTTTGGTTTCAAGTCTATTCCGAACTTGAAGGCGCATCAAACTGGGAGGAAAGGAGTAAGGCTGGGAATGGAAGGTAAGGAGGAAGGGTGGAGAGACTTAATCCTGGCGTCGGCTTTGGCCTCCTCTCAATGAAAGACGCCACTAGGACCATGGTCAAACGTCCCAGCCGACGGACGGGGAATTGAACTTGGAATGCTCTCCACTCTACATCCAAGTAGGTAACTATTCCAAACAACTTTCAGTGAATTTTCGAGCCAAGCCTCTGAAGAAGGGTAGACAGCATTCTCTAGATACTCCCTCCCTCTGTGGTGTGCCACCACACATCTTCACGTAATAACAGTCTTTCATTGCATTTTTTTCATTTGATGACATCAGTTTTGAAAACAAAAGCCCCCAGGGAGTAGTGCCACAGCATGCTCCTAGATATGCGAATGCCAAGCAATAATAAGCAATAATTTCGATTTAGATTGAGAGGGCTTTCACATTTCCGTCCGGGAAATACCACCTACTTTAGCGTAGTTTGAAAGTCACACTATATGATGCTACACAGATCAAACTTGAGCGACCATAATTAGATAATTTATATGCCCAAATTCCCGTTCGGAAGACGAAAGGAATAGTCATCCGGGGGAGTCATCACGCCAATCGTGGACCATAACTCAAAATACTGCGTGGCACAAAGCAACACGAAGAGAATAGATCGAACAAAGTAAATGCGGAGGCGAAATTTAACTGAGATCTAGCGGCCGAAACCAGCCAAGCCTAATACCAATCCATCAGTTCAAAGGCCACGCATCGAAAAACGTAATTATACCCTAGGGGACACGAAGAGTCCCGCTAAATCATTCGCAGCAAATTAGCGATGGTCAAACACGTTCCACGACGACAGCGGCCAAATCGATGAATAATAACACCCTCCACGTTCCCCCTCACAAAAGAAGCGCAAATCGAAAATTAATCGAGATGAGAAGGCGATAATCACCAACGTTTTAGCCGGGAACCCAACGGTAAAGGACAGCTTAATAACTACTACTTCCACTGCCTCCGTGATTAATTCACTGATTATGGAGGAATAAAAACAGTTTGGAACCACAGTCATTGCGCCATATCTCTAGAGCTCCACGATATTTTATTTCGCGGATGCGAGTGGTCCATCAACAAATTTAATCTTCACAATGATCACATCCCGCTATTCGACACAATACGTTGCCTTCTCGGGGCCGAAGGAAGAAGCTCTAGTTCCCTCAGGCGATTCCGATAAACGGTGAGTGTAACCTAAGCTTACAATAACAAATATTCACGGCACAGACGACCATTACATGCTGAAGAAAAGGAACGCAAATTACCGTCGATGGAATTAATTGGGCGTAGCAAATTATGGCGTGAAGAAACCTGTGCAGTTGCTGTTATTAGTAGGGGAGGCGACCGACGACTAAGGTAATTTGCGTTATTTCAGATAGGTAGGTATTTCGGCATTAGGAATTTTTTCTGGGAACGGAATAATGGTGGAGAACAACCCAGCCTTCTTTTAACAAATGGCGCCAATATGTTTAAGGTCCGACGGACGGAGTGGTGAACTTGAAGTGCCTTTATGGCACCACATGCACTTTTGTTGAAGGTTTGCACCGCGCTCAAGTGCGGTACAAGCTTTCAAAGCCAGAGAATGCTTTCAAAGCCAGATCATGGAGAAATCTCTGCACTACCGGGATTTGAACCTGGGGGGATGAAAAGCCAGCACTCTATAGCCAGCAAATTAATCATATCTTTCTTATGATTTCCTTCTTCAGCTTGGCATACCCCACTGATCTATCCAAGCTCCCCCTCCTCCTCAACTCTCTAACACTTTAAATAATAAATTTAACAGTGACCTAACTTGTGGAAATGTACCTGATGATGCTACACTGTGGCGAAACCCGGGTCGTGCAATAAATGTAATTTATATGTGGAATTGCAGTGTTGTCATTTCTATCTTCATATAAATAATAGTTAATAATTTGGAAAACTTTAAAAAACTCTTAATGAAGGAAGCAAAATTTCGAGGAGGACACAATCATGCATGAGGAAAAATAGAAGGAGAAACCCTACGGTGTGATTTAACGTCTTCATATTTCACTGGCTTAAAGAAAAACAACAGATACGGATCTTTTTTTCATTTTTTCCAGGGACGTACCCAATAGTTCAATTCACATTCAACAACTACGAGGCATTTTACGAAAAAAAGGAAAAAAATTAATCTTTAAAGATACGGTGATATCCCAAAACTCCCCGGCCTGTGCTAGAGTAGACCAACCGGCGTCAACTACGCATCCCAGATGAACTATAACCATCGCCTCTAAACTGGATCCCGTTAAAGGCTGTGGAGGGATTTCTCCCATCAATGCTCACCAAATGATGACGTATTTACGGCCTCAATCTCGGTCCAGCTCCTTAAGAGGTATGCGCCCTCCAATATCACAATGAGCAGTGCCATAAAAAAAATTAATCGAGACTATCGCGATTCTACGCTGCTGCAGCAACGAAAGTCGATCGCTAAATACGGCAAGAGCTAAGTCGTCCGCCACGACATCGTGTTATTCGATTCGATTCGTTAGTGACTCGACAGTTTTTCCATCCGCTGTGCTTAGCGAGCCAAATGCTCCGGTGATGACAGTAATCAGACATACTTTGAAAGGAACAGGTCATCAGTATGGGTTGATTTTCAGTTTGAAGAATGCTAAGATGTTTTTCCTCCTCAAGTGAGCCAAAATTAGGGGCTGCAACTGAAAGCTGTTAGCGTTACCAGATAAAAGACTCCTAAAACCAATGGGGGCTGGGTAATTTTCATTTGGTCGATGGAGGACATATTTCCGACTTGAAATTTTTTTGGCGTCATGGACATCTACAGCAAAGTTCAAAAGAGTTTTGATTCAAACTCAAGTACACAATGAATACATGTACACAAGTACATGAATACGCGGATGAAGTGAGTGAAATAAAACTATTCAACTCTCTACATCACTAAGTTTATTATTCTTACTCATATCCTAATTATTATATTTTTTTAGCCGAGCACCGTCATCAACAGTTGTTCATGCTACTCGGTTGGACTCAGCTCTCCACTCGATTCTTCTATTGCACAGCTCATCTATTGCACATAATTCTTCTCTATCACATTCTTCACTTCTTGCTTAACATATCTTGTCTTCCCTTCCTACCTGAATTTCAGTCCCACATCACGCCAAATTCACGGCAATCACTTCGTATTGGAAAGCACTAAGACGCATATACATCCATTCATATAACGTTTTTCCAAACCAGCTACCTTTTAATGGATTCCCCTTTCATCTTTCTCTCTCCACAAAAAAAATTATCCTAAAAAAATATACATATGACGGTATCACGTCCAAATTACGATTCTATGTTATTTCGCACTGGTAAGTCCTCACCGGAAATGTGTATAAAGCATTTCGGATCCAACGAATAAATATTTAACTCTGTAACTAGATAAGACACAAGGAAAGCAGCGCGTTTTGAAGCACATTCTAATGAACGATTTCACGGATGTTTCAGAATAATGATCAAGGCGTACAGATGTGTCACTCAGTTATTGGAAGGGCTTGGAGTTGGAGTTCGATGCTGACACCGCAAACATATATCTACCACCACAATACATCAGCAGTACAGAGAGAAGCAAGAAATCAGAGAGATTAATTGCCAGAACCGAGAGATGCAAGAATTCGTTTTCCCCACGCACAATAAAAGATTGCAAAACAAAAAACATTGGCCGGACAAAAACATGAATTCATCACGTCATTTGGGATATTGTTCTGATTAATTTCTTTATAACACTCTGATATCACCTTTTCTAATATGCAGTTGAATAAAATTAGGGGAGGACTATACCCTTGTCTCACCGATGCTTTCATTTCAGAATTCTCATACAATAGCAAAAAATTTAATTTGCGATCGAGTGTTCGTTAAAATCTGCCGTATCAATGTTCTCGTCTTATGATCCACTACAAATTCTTCTAGCCCTTTAATTAATGCATCCAGATCTAATGAGTCGTGCGTATTTTTAAAACCTGCGAATCGTTTTTTTTTTTTAATCTGCGACTACCATTATCATGGTCTTGATGACAAAGATCTGTTCCACGAATGATCTCCTTTTAAGCTTCATTATTATTTCCCAGTTTTGCCCTTACTTTTTCTACAGTGGCTTAATCTAAGTCTGGAGACGATCCACCTCCTCTCTCACAGGGTGACACATATATGCAAACGATAACCTCTCGCCACGTGTCTCTTACCGTGACATAAAGATCGGCCAGCCAAAACACGAGTCGGGCCCCTGTCTCCCACGTTTTCCTTGAGGACCCCTCCCGCCCACAGACCCATCACCGTAGGGGCCCTTTGGGAGGGAGAAATCCGCCAATTCGGCCCGACAGCGGTGGTTCACGCGTTCCGTGATGCTCCGACCGCGGGGCGTCACGCGCTACGCCCCGCCTCATTTGCATCCACGTCATCGTGACCCGCGAAATCTACCCATCCCCCCCCTCCCTCCCACCATATCATCCACCGAACGAGATGAAAACGTGGCCGCATTGAGAACAGAATCCGGCGAATCCTCCGCAGGCGAAGAGCTCACTGAAAGGTCATAGCCAGGACGACGACGTAGCTAGGTCGGTAATGCGCCGCCCAGAAAATCCTAACTTTCGCGAGTTCGAATTCCTTATCGAGCATGGGTGTTGTGATTGTCTTTAGTTGGGCTGAGTCATCGCTGTGACCTTAGTGTTTGGAGCACCTATAACCGTATTAGATTAACTAGGGTTAGATTTTGCGAAATTTCATATTTAATGGAAAAACTATTTCAGAAATGAATATCGACAACTTCCACCATGTCAAGCCTAATACAGTGATCTTGAAACTTTGAAGATTTCACAAATGACCGGTTTAGGCCTAAAGTCGACATTATTAGGATCATCAGGACAATATCAGCCACCTGATACTGTCGGAAACATAAACGAACAACGTTTATAATGATAACATAGAAAGAAAAACACGAGCCAAATCCACAAAAATTGGATTTGGCTCGTGTTTTTCTTTCTATGTTATCATGTTTCTCTTCCACTCCATATCACCAGAATCTTCAGAACAACGTTAAATTTTTCTCATTCTGCCATTACGACGGACGAATTTCGTTCAAGAACTGGAAATGAAACGTCGCGTTGTACATTCCACACACACACACACACTTAATTAGAATCGACCATGGTTTCGACATGTAAATGTCATTACCAAAGTATTGACCTTGATAATGTCATTTACATGTCGAAACCATGTTCGATACTAATAAAGTGTGTGTGTGGAATGTACAACGCGACGCTTCATTTCCAATCTCGTGGTTCCACAAAGTTAAGCCTCGAACGTTAAACTGTGTTCGTTCAACAAATTCGCTAACTCTCCATCGACTTCAGTAGTTTCTTTAAGCGCGTGGCCCACGACAGGAACACTTGTCGTCCGCCGCGTGGCCCACGACAGGAATACTTGTCGCCTGCCAGGACATTGTCCCTACTCCTACAAGATGGGTCCCTGCCCCCCATTATTTCCTCGCGGATCATCCCGCCGAAGGCCACCATCCGCAGTTAACTGGGAGAAATCCCTCATTTCAATCAATACAAAGGTCATTGGTATGAACACTGCATCGTGCATGGGTACAGGTTAAACTATGGAGAGACTATAGGCCAAACTAGTAATCAATTCAAATTATGTGCATGAAAATATCAATAAAATTTACAGCCGCTTTAAACTTTATATTTATAATTCCTTACGCAGTAAAATTTTCCTTTATACATGTTTCTATGCTAAGATCATAAAACTTTATTCCGATACTCCTTAAACTATGGGTCAGGAAGGTAATTATACGAAGATATTTGAGAGCAAAAAGTAAAGATGGACGCAAGTATATTTATACTTGGGATAAAAATAATTATTTTCGTAAGGCATTGTATTTATGAGTATCTTGATTGAGAATTGAAGCTGTATTTTCTTGGTTATTTTTTTTTAAGGATTCGGTGCCAGCGAAATGATCTGCTCATAATTAACCGAGCTGAAAACCCGTGGTTCGAATCCCGACCCTCCAGATCTGTTTCATCTTCAATTTACTTCGCAATCATTTGCTGTTTATAGCGGCAGGTGTAATGTCTTGCAGATATATGGGAAACGACGATTATAAAGCTTCGAGAGGAAACATGGTTTGTCGAGGGCTGTCGGAGTATCGATTCACTATTTTTATTAGTAAATACAAGGTTTAACAAGAATATCGAGACCCGTATCTTGAGCCACATGGTACCTCCGGTAGTCAGGTCGATACCGTGCCGGCCTGACAACACGAATAGTCCCGGGTTCGAGTCCCGCCTCGACAGTGGGTATTGAGTTTTTTTCGGATTACGTTTCGAAATAGGTTGGTCGATGCGATATAACTTTTGCGGTCTGAGTACCTTAAAACCTAATTCTACCACTACTTGGAACTCGAGGCAGCGAAGAAAAAGAGAGATAGACGGATTTCGTTAGGTCACGAAATTTCGGCGGTCGGATTGCACGCGCTCAAAATTCTTGACCGTGCGAACGAACGCCAAGCCGAATACTTTTGCATACCTTGAATCCGTAATGGGATGCCCATATATGGAAGCTCGCCGACATTCGTGCGAGTGTAAACGCGGCTCAACTTTCACTCATCAAGGGAACTCTCACCACCAAACGCTCGACTCGTTAAGAAAAAAAAAAATAAAAGGAGTCGGAACCGCAAATGGAAATCATTAATTTATCCTTCGATAGTCCACGCCGCGGATAGGGGAGATAAACACGCATCCCATCCCATTCTCCGCGCAACACGCAAGCAATCGAGGTGGCAGATTCGAGGCGTGGAGTTTCGGGTCCAGTCCGCTTTCATTCACACCGAGACCGCATGCATTCCCCTGGGGACGCAACGAGAAAGTTCACCACGTGGAGGGAGGGAAGAGAACCAAAATTTCAAAGACCCAACCGTGTATTCCATGCAGGAAAAATCATCCACCCGGACCGGAGCTCGAACCCAGATCCCTAGACGCTGAGTACATTATCTAGGCACGTAGCGCAGTGCGCGTAGCAAGTACCTACCTTATCAAAAAGCGTTGCGCAATATGCAGATTTGGATGATACTATCGAAATACTCCTTGGCGCAAGAGCGTAGGTACATGAAATTCGGAATGCAACAAATTCTGCTGCAAGGGGTGTTACTTAGTAAATTAAAATAACGGATTTTCTCCTAATCCAAACCCATCCTCCAATTCTCTTCTCAATATATATATTCAAGATTTTGTTAAATTTTGCAGCGTGCTAGATGATGAACCTAGGTGTTGAGAGAAGTGTTTCTTATCAAACCAGACTCACTCACTCAGTGATCCAACCCGAAGTTTTGATAGGTGAGAGTAGAGCTCACCCCGTACTAAGCCACGTGAACGATACGATCAATTACCACCACTTTCAAATATGTTTTAAGCCATAGTCTAAAATAATAGTGGACACACTAGTCCCGTATACTTAGCCCAAAATTTGCACAACGAACGAACGACTGTGGGCCAAGGTGACGAGTTCTTCCTTTACGAACGAAATTCAAGCTTTCACGTGATTAATCGCCCAGCTCATCATTACTGCATTTTATTCAGTACCTAAGGAGTTGAGTGCAAACGAAAACACACAACTCAATCGTCAACAACCTATTTAATTCTAGAATTTCCCAGCCAGTTTGTTGCCACTACATCTGCACCATCTAGTGAGAGAAATAAACTTCAAACTTGCGCGAACGCATGTATCGGATTAGAACATGTTCTAATTTGCTCGCAGTCGTTCACGCAGTGGTGCTGTCTCTCCTTGCAAGTCGTCGCTTTACACGGTGCAATATTTCTTGCGCAAGTGTTCTCGCAGCAGCCTGCGCAGCATCAATGACCGTATAAAACGGCATTTAAGAGCTTCTATTTTCTCCCACTCTTCATTTATATTTGATACATCCAGTTATTATTTACCATTATTTACCACGAAATGTATTCATAGTTAAGACCAGAGTGGATAGAGAGCTCAACTTTGTTCATAGGTTGTTAATAGCCAATTTTACCGACAATTTAAAAACACAACTTTGCTCAACGTTTTCGTCCGAAGTTATCAGCTGGGAAATTCCTGCGGATCCAAAAATAAATTCACCACTCAGGTTTGGGTAGCCGAACCTTTTTCTAGTTGACCAACGACGACCCACCACGGCGCTCATAAAAATACAACCGCACCAAAATGTGGCGCCGAATGAATTCCGGCTATTGTAACCCGTAGACCCTCCTTCTATTCCCCAACGTTCAATTCAATAGGCCGCAACAACTCGCGAGGTAGTTATTAATGGATACCGAAACGGAACTTGACGCAAACGAGATGCAAAGTACATTCCAACCGGACATACAGCACCAAGCTATGAGCGCGCAACTCGTCAGAAATGCGACAAGATTTACGACCCGACTTTCGGGAACAACTTGATCCAAGGGAGGAGACCCGCAAGGGAAGACGAATGTGAACAGTGGCGCGAAATACTGTCGCCCGCATGCACTGGACCAAGCGCTCTTGTTCCATATCCAGAGTGGAAAGCGAATTGAATCATTACACAAAGCCAAATCTTTCACGCGTTATTCAGTCCTCCATGCGCAATCATGAACTTTCCCAAACTCAAACTCACAAGAGTGTAGTCCTATCAAGACTGAAATTCAAGAGTTTGACATGCCTTGACCTTGGTTGCTAAACTACCGAGGTCCTCACAAAATCTATTGACGAAAATTTCTAAATATTGAAGAAAGGGAAAAGCTCGGTCTTTTGAAATACTGATGCTCATTCCTCTTAGTTCATCCACATAACCAGTAGGCATGACGGCAGTTTTACGGTAATGTCAACACCACCAGGACTGAAAAAAATTCCTTCTTATTTTGTTAGAGTTGCATAAGACACCTGCTGACACCTAAGACACTTTTTACCTGCTCCAACAACTAAGGTTGTGTATCACTGTCTAAAACAGAGGTCCCCAAACTTATTGACTGTCGACCACTACAAGCTTAAACTTCTACTTTGTGAATTCTTATTCTTTTCATGCCCTTTTCGACCTTATTTTTACAGTCTCCTTTGTACTGTAAAAATAAGGTCGGAAAAGACATTAAAAATATTCAAATTCTTCACCGTAGCGATTGAAGCTACAAAGATTCAAAGAAGGGGATATTGAATAATAAATATGTATACATCCCGTCGCAAGTACCCATACATGAAATCTCAGATGTGAATGCATAAAATCAAAGACCATTCGAGACACCTTTACATGTAAGTGGACTACACGCAATGATTGGAAGATGAAAATTATTCAAATTATACGACTATAAAACATGTTATTAGTCACACCACTCTAGGAAACAGGTATTTAATACGTAGCCGACTACATGGAGGTCAATATAACAACTAGACTACTTAAATGCCGGGATAATACTGCACTTGCAAATATGGAACTGCTATTAAAGTTTCCTTTCTGAGAACACTTTATGAGTCAGAAACTAGAAAAATAAGGGCAGGGAAACCCAATAAGGTAAGAGACGATCGGTGAGAAGACAACATCAGTCCTTGAAGCGTTTAGGTGTGAGTGGATGATCAAGTGGAAAATTAAGCGGAGGAAGAAACATTTTCAAATGAGGTAGGTAATGATTTCGCATTTGAAGGGATACGCAAAACGTTGCCAAAGCAAATGGCGAGAAGGCAAGAATAACTTTAAGCAAGGAACTCATTAATAAATTGGTATGCCACACAGGGCCGGTTCTAGACCCAAGCAACACCAGTGATCGCTTGGGGCGCTGAGCTGAGAGGGGCGCCAAAGCGTGGCAAAAGAATAAAAATACCCGTAATTTTTCGCAAATATACAATAAATGAAATATATCTGTGTATATAAGTGTAATATAATAATAATATGTGATATAATATGCAATAAAGCATACATACATCAATAAGTAGTATTTCAATATTTTAAAACACGTTTTGTAGTGTAATTGTAGGAAGAACTACCTACCGCGCCTATTGGTCAACTGATGATTGCGGAAAATGGCCTGATAAAATTACTGATGGCATGCGATAAAAAACTGTAGAAAGTGACCCTTTTCAAGTAACTGATGCTGAATTTCCTGTCGATAATACTGGTAGAAGATTTACTCCGACAAACTATACAAGAAAATTATCTAACGGAGAAGAAATCCGCAGAGAGTGGCTCATTTATTCCGTTTTAAAAAATTCAATTTTTTGTTGCTGTTGAAAACTTTTTAGTGCTGAAAGTATCTCACTTTCTGGCACATCCGGATTTTCAGACTGGCAAAATATGTCCGGATTTCCAGCCCAATACGAGGAATCCCCTAGCCTTTTAAAAGCATACCAATCATGGCGAGAATTACATCTGCGTTTGCGCCTAGGTAAAACAGTTGATGATGCAAACCAAAGACTCATTCATGCTGAGAGTGAACATTGGTATGAAGTATTGAAAAGGTTGCTTTGTGTACCGCAATTCCTTGGAACTCTGGGATTGGCATTTCGAGGATCAACAGATACACTACTTAAAAACAATAACGGGAATTTCTTGAAATTAATAGAGCACATTGCCACATTTGATGTTGCCTTGAAAGAGCACTTGTGAAGAGTAAATTCTCATGAAGCCAGTGTTTATTATCTTGGTAAAAACATACAAAATGAATTAATTACTGTGTTATCAACACGCATTCAAGATCATATTTTACATGAAAAGCGTCATACTACTCAACTGTATTTGACTGTACCCTAGATGTCAGTCGTGCAGAACAGGTGTCGATCATCATTCGTTTTTTACAAGCAGTGAAGAGATATCTATTAAAGAACATTTCCTTGGTTTTATTCCAGTTACAGACACTACTGGTGAAGGTTTAACCGACATTCTCTTGAACGAGTTGATAAGACGGCAGATTCATTTGAAAAATATGCGAGGACAAGGGTATGATAATGGCTCTAATATGAAAGGGAAAAAGATAGGAGTTCAAAAAAGAATCAAAGATCTTAACCCTCGAGCTTTTCTCGTTCCCTGTGGAAGTCATTCATTAAACCTTGTCGTGAGCGATGCAACGCTATCATGACCTGTCGCTGTCAATTTCTCTACCTAGGTGCAAGAGCTATTCAATTTTTTTCTGCACCTACCTATCGATGGGGTATTTTGAAAAAGCACGTTTCTAATGTAACTGTAAAACTCTCAGCGATACCTGATGGGAAAGCCGAATAAATGCATTGGAGCCTCTTCTATACTATATTGATCAAGTGTACGATGCTGTTTATGAAGCCAGTGAATATCATAAAATAGATGCTTTTGGAAGAAACACTATTATGGTATCGCAGAAAAAACACAAGAATTTAAATTTCTTTGTTGCAAAGTGGTCTGGCACGAAATTTTATTCAAAATCAACAAGGTTAGAAAAGTTCTCCAAAAGATTACTGTAAATTTACAAAGTGCCATAGATTTAGTTGAAAGTGTTGGTAGTTTTTTTTGAAGAAAATGAGGCCTGAAGAGGGGTTCAATTGCGTGATAACGGATGCAAAAGAGCTTGCCGACAAACTTGGATCTCATTCAGATTTTGAAAAAGAAAAGCATATCCGTTCCAGGAGAGTGAACAAGCAATTTACGTGAGAATCTAACGATGATCCTATTGAAGTAGTAAAATGCGACTTTAAGGTAAATTTTTTCTACGCAATTCTGGATACAGCTATCAACTCACTAAACGAAAGATTTGAGCAAATGGACAATCATAGAGATAATTTTAGCTTTCTATATGATATTCATGGTCTGCAGAAGTGGGATCGTGCAAAACTAAATGCTGCATGCATGACTCTTCAGGGAGTCATAAGGGTCATAAGTAATGGTGATGAATGTGACATCGACGGGAAAGAACTAAGCAAAAAACTTTTGATGTTAACGCCTTCTTCCCGCTGAATCTTTCCACCAAGCTCATTACCTTATATTAAAAAAACTAATTTTACTGACATTTTTCCCAATACCTTCGTAAGTTTGCGAATCCTCTTGGCCTTACCTTTCTCTGTGGCTACTAGCGAAAGAAGTTTTTCATAATTGAAGTTGATAAAGACATACCTTAGATCAACACTTTCTCAAGAGCGATTGATTGGGCTGTCAACATTAGCCATTGAAAGCGACACTTCGAAGTTAATTGACACAGATTCTATTTTGAAATATTTTGCGAATTTAAAGGTAGAAAAATTTCATTATAATTTTTTTTATCATAGGAACAATATTTACTATATACACGATAAAAATGTTAACAAATGTATAAGCTATTGTATTACTTTGTTTCATTTATAATTAATTAAAAATAGCAATTTGATCTTTTGACTCACTATCTACTCTCTACTTTCTCAAGTTTATTAATTAGAATTGAAACATCTTTTTTCAATGCTTTAAATGTATTTAAATCAATAAAGTAGTTCTTTGTACGTTTGTTTTTATTCTGTAATAATTATGAAAAAGGGCAGTAGTATAGTATAGTAGTAGGGCAGGGCATTGAATAATTAAATAAAATTACAGTGCAATGTCTTCGCAATATTTAATTTAAATGAAGAAATAATCCATGTCCATAATGTGCAAAAAACTGCTTGGGGCGCCAAACGCTAGGTATCCCGCTTGTGTGGAAAAATACTCTCGGACCGGCCTTGCAATGCCACAATAAGCCCAGCTAAACCTTGCAACATTTTACGATAATATATATCTTAAGAATAGTCTGCCATCATATATTTATGGCTGATAATGTTATTCCCTGGTTATTCACGAAGAAGGATCAAAAATGACTAATTGTCCAAACTTTCCGAATGTATGAATACAGTAATAAGATGCGTGGATCATCAGGAGGTGGACAGTTGAAACATCATTACAAAATCCCTAGTTCCCGGGCAGCTTAGCATAAAGCAAAATGGAAGAGTATGATGCTCACAACCCTGCTGTCAACCCTGGAAGTAAGGTCGGTAACGCGCCCAGCTAGCAATGCAGAGCTCATGAAATCGGACCTCGCCTACGACTGTTTGTGCCTTAGGTTTATAATTAAACCTCAACCCTACGCCGCAATAGAGTCTCCTGCGTTGACATTGAAAAAGAAAATCAACCAAAACCTTTGCCATCTGCAAAATTCTAAACAACGTCAAATATTCACTTCCATGTAGGTTGGAAATACACAGAACCTGAAGAAATTATTCCGAGAAGCACTGGTAGGGAATATCTACTTAAGGGTTGGGATACTCCATCAAAACCTACTCTAAGTGATGGAATTAAAAAAAATTTAAAAAGTCGATAATTTTAATCCTGTTATACTTGAAAGTTCTCCTGATTCCTGTGAGGGATACAAGCCGAGGGATGTTCAAACATTTTTTTGTATTAATCTAAAAAAAAACCTTGACGGATCATAATGAGGGACGCCGGTCGGACGAAGCACTTTAAATGCACCCTAATGGGAACCCTTTCCTCTTATCGGCGAGGAACGAGTGAAAGTGTGGATAAAAACCGCCGCCTCCGAAAGGACTTGGACCGCAACTGCATTCCTCTTCCACATCGCACTGCCAAGAAAGAGTCGAGAACGATAAGGCCACCGGCTCCCCTTAACTCTTAAGCGTGCACCAGAAATTCCTGGCCGAGGAATGCGGCGAAGGCATGTGAATACTCGAATACGGAGGGATACGCGAGTCCAGCACGAACCAGTAGATTACATGTGCCACACACGCGCGCATGTTGAAGTAATTCTCACTTAAAACTGAGAAATGCTCCATAATTTCCTTCCCTTATGATACAGTCGCAGCGGTTTCATTTCATTGATGATATGATATTTTAAATATTTCACCTATGTCTAAACAATACCCTGGAAGCCAGGGCAAGGATTGGTAGCAGGAGGTGAATCATCACCAAGCATAGATTTCAAATCGAAGGAGATTTGAATGCACGCTTACTATAATGCAAGTATGCAAAATACATGTCAGTGCATGCCCGACTTACAATCAACTAAGAGTTACAACTAAATTGTTATTTTCTACAACTAAATGCAATAATTTATCAGTCAGATTTTTCTGTAAATATATTAATTAAATTATAGTTCCCAAAGCGTGAATGAGTAAGTAATGTTAGTTTCTTGAAAAAGTTAAAAAAAATACGACAGATTACTCTTCTACATCACAATTTACAATGTCCATTTTAATTTCCCTCTCGTATCTTCGTTACCATCTAATACTATCCCGAATTGTGTGGAGAAAATATGCATTTTTGAACCTCTCCGTCTTACTATTATTTTTTAATTTATTTCTACGATATAACCATGTAAATGGTGGTTTTAATAACATTGTAACATCTTAAGAGAGCCTGTCCGCCTTAAATTTCAGCACGATTTATATCGTATTTTAACCTTAGATCTGATAATAATTCCCAACCTAATTCTTCTAATAAATTCGATACACTGCTACTCCTATCGTAACACCTTTAAACAAACCTAACTTGTCTGCACACTGTCTAGTTTAGTAATCAAACCTAATTCATTTAGATTCCATAGCCTCGCTGAATATTTAAGGCTGGACCTAACAAGAGAAAAATAACACCGCATTTTGTCCTCCCGTCACATTTACTTAGTACTCTTTTAATATCTCCTAGCTTTTTGTTGGTTTCACTGCATATCTCCCCAATGCGTTTTTATTTGTATGATTCATTAGTATTTGTGCAGTACCTATGTCCAGCGTTAGGACGGTATGATGCAAAAAAATGAAAGTTAAACATTTCTTTATTTATTTAATTTTAGGACTCTAAGTCCTTTCTTACAATTAACAGATTGGATTCCATGTTCCGGAAAGTGAAAATCCTCCCCAGGACTCGAACCCACGACCCTGGGATCGACTGGCGAGGGATTTACCCCGCCGCCAAAAGGGCCGAGTCAAGGATCACCAGATCCAATGTCAGAAGCTCTAAGCTTTCAAAAGATGCCTCCAGAAATATACAACGCAAAATATGTATAAGTACACAATAATAAACCATAAAATGAAATAAAAAAATTTTCCGAAATCGAACAAAATGGACTATAAGATCGAAAATATATTCATTTCCGCATAGATCACTTTTTTAATAGTTAAAAAGTTTTGAAATTCTAATTCCCGTGGTGCGCCCTTCCCTTGATTCCCTAAGCACGTGCTTATTTTGCTTTATGGCTACTAAGGCTTAAGATCGCACAACTCCGGGTTTCGCCCCACTCTCTCCAAGAAAATTCTTACCACTATCCAATTATTTTTGTACTAAATGGCCTAAATGACGTTACTATTGATCACATTCTTCTTAATACCTATAATTACTACAACTGATCCACTCTTTAAAAAAGAAGTTTAAGCTAGTTATAGGCACTTATGGAAACAGAGAAAGGGCGGAGAAAAACTCGGTATTAGCCTAATTCTAACAAAGGATTCTACAGTTCCCCTTCTTATGGGCAGGGGGCAACATTTCTCCAAAGTAAACCATCCGTCTTGATCAAGGGTGGGATCGTGGATCCTTCTTAGGTTTTGTTGCTATCGTTACCGATAGCTCAAAAATATCTAAATGCGTAGGGATAAAAATAACGGTACCCTCACCATAGCGTCAACTGAAACGCGCGCGATATTCGATCCCAGTACATCCGTAGTCAGACACGAAGACTCGATTAAAACAAAACAAAGCTCTTTGTAAAATTCCACCTTTTTTCAAATGGCTTCAACTGGTTTCGACGCTGCACACATGTCATTCTCAGGAGATCTAGCAAGGAGCAGGGGTTTGGAAAGTTCTTAAATACAAGGGTTTCTGTGGGTGCGGGAGGGAAGGTTCAGGGTGCAGTTGATGTTGCCCTTTTATTGGTAAACTTAAAGAAATTGGGAAAAAGGGGAGGGGCTTGCAAGTTTACGGTGAGGGAGAGAGCTCGGAAATGCTTAGAGTAAGCAGCGGGATGGTTAATAGTTGAGAAGGTCTCACAGGGATATAGTCATATAAATAAATTGGGACCATATACTTTTGAGCAGGTTAGAATTCCGAAAATTTCTAATAAATCTAATTTGGTGTTTTTATCACAAGCGTGTAGAACAGTAGGGGGAAAATCATATACGCGTGATGTCTCATTAATGCTTTGAAAAGAACGACTTATTGTCATTATTAAGGAAAGACTTGACGTGCTCCTCCCATTGCACCTCACACTTATTATCCTCGTAGTTTTTCCAATTTAAAAGTTTTACGTTGATCACATGGCAGTTTCACAAAGTAGCATCATCAGCAATTAACGTCATGCGAGGACTAAAACCTGGATCTCTCGATATCACGCTCAGCACTCTGGCTATTTAAACTACCGACGCGTACTCCTCCGTAGTGGCTTCCTACGCACTAAAAACAGCGGCGCGGTATCGAGGGATCTGCCTTTGAATCCCGATTAAGGCGGATGTATTTTCTCCTCTTCGAGTTCTAGCACGGGTGCGCTCGCTTGCGGGTCTCTAAGCCTAGGTTTATTGCGGCTAATTTGCGGTCTCAAAAAAACCTAAGGATATACTACTAGGCGACAGAGTAGAGTAATTTAGTAAGGACGGAGACACCTTTGCATATCATCGGTGACCACTCGGACCTGAGACGTGGAATGTAGGGATAGATGAAGAGAAAAGAATAGAAGCATTAGAAATGTGGGTGAGGAGGAGCATTGAAAAAAATGCGATGGACGTAGAGTACAACGAATGAAGAAAAGTTGTTCTCTGGTGGGAAAGAAAATACGATTGTTATATTGTCGGTGGATGTAATAGGTAATTAGAAGCAATGGTATACCGAAGACAGAAAGGAACCTCTTCGCTGGGAACTTGTTGGATCAGCAAGAAACAAGAAGGAAAAGTATTATCAAATATATGAGGACAGACCGTAGGAAGTACGCCAATCTAAAGAGAGAAATAGCGTAGGTAAGGAGCCGTTAGATGAATTAAATTCGAAGAAGAGGAGGGACACTTGATTAAAACCTACCTTAATGGGTAGAAGGTATTAGTGATTCGTGGGAGGCGAACGACAGCTGTGGTCATTTGCGCCACCTGGGATAGGAAGGTATTGGATATGGGTAGGAATGTTTCAAGAAACGGAGGAAGGATGGTGTGAAACCCGGTGTCGGCATAAGCCTGAAATTTAACGCAAGGCACCAAGGGGACCACGGATTAACGTCCCATCTGACGGACGGAATACTCAACTCAAATATCTTCTACACAGCACCAGAGTGGGGATCGGTAAGACACTGAAAAATCTCCCAAAGCTGGAATTCGAATCCGGGTATTTGAAATGAAATGTCAGAAATCGGTACGGGACACTCAATCAATCTGATAGTAACAATGGCGTTGACGTAATTATGTTATAAGAACTGCTTAGGCTAAGCAGACGTTTACAGACAGTAGAGAATTGACGACGATGTAAATGAAATATTAATGAAGAGCTTGCTATGAATCCTGACTCTGCCTACACCTGAGACATGTATGTACTCGGGAGGATGTCGAGAAAAGACTACAATCTTTGCATATGCGGGTGTAAAGGAGAAAAAGTGCGATGGAGGAAAAGGAGGGCGGATGCAAAAGTCTTGAGAATAGTGGGGGAAGGAAGAAGGTTGGAAGAGGAAGGAAAAGGTTTTTGGGAAGGTAACCAGCGATGGACGAAACAAGAGAGAAACAGTCACTGAAAAGCACAGGCGAAAGAGCATCTTTCTAACAGAAGAATGAACTTTCGGATTGAAATACAAGCGTCGGTGTAAGGAAACATTTCATTAGAGCATACATCTGGAACATGCTTCTTTAAAGCAGTGTGAGGCATGGACGATAACAGCAGCAGCATTTTCAAGGGTTGATGAATTCGAAATGTGTTTCCATAGGAGAATGATGAAGATAAAATAACGGAGTGACAAATGGAGAAGTCCTAAGAAGTTTGGGAGAAATAAGAAATCTGCTGAATCCTTGGAAAAAAAGACAGGACAGCTTAATCGGGCATATATTAAGACATGATGGCCTGATTAACACAATCGCCGTGGGAAAAGTGAATGGGAATATTGGCAAAGGAAAGCCTCGAAGGAGATACATAGAGCAAGTAATGAAAAATGTGAAAAGGAATAATTATGCGAATATGAGCAGGATAGCCGACAAAAGAATCGAAACCAATCTTAGGATTACTGATTGTTAATGATGATGAAGAGGGCTAGGAAATACACGGATCTGAAGAGAGAAATAACGCCGGCTTGAGCCGCTAGATGAGGAAATGCAAAAAAGAGTAGGGACTTATCATCAAAATTTTAACCTATCCGGTTAAGAATATCAATCAAAATCAAAACCGGGGTTTGACCAGGGCCGTCATGATGGGATACCGGCATCCTAGCCACCACACCAACCGCATCCCCGAGAGGCAGGAAAGATGCGATCACGAGGAAGTGATGGAAATGGTGAGATTAACAGCTGTTCGCGCACAGACGGACACACATTTGAACGTCTCGGATCGGGGTCAGGCTGTCCGGCGATTGGCTAATCGAGAGGAAGGTGGCAGCGAGGGAGGGAGGGTGGGGAAATATGGACTGGGGGGGGAGTGAGTATGGGTGGAGAGGGATGAAACTGCTCCCAAAGCGGGGGTGGTGTGGGGGAGGGGAGTCAAGGGGTCAAAAGGGAGCGGACGGTCTCCTTCGTCGAGGGCACCTCGCGGGGGAGGGGCAACACTCACACATTCACTGACCTCGGGAGCAGACTCCCAGCATGCAGGTCAGAGAGCCATATCGAGACGCGGGCGACACGAAACGCACGTGAGAACGTTTAATCAATCGCTGAGGCGGAGGAGACAGACACGTGAATCACGCGGCCCGCGCTGGCGCCGCTTCCCTTGACTCAACAAATGGCGACCGATTCAACCCCAGCACGACGTATCGCCAATTTGGAACCCAAATACAACTTCCCAGAGGACTACACTTGTCTTGGAGGATGTCTACAGTAGCTACGCATCTACTTAGCTCCCGAGTTCAGCTGTCTTCTTGTAACGTATATTCAACGTGAAGATATCTCCTTCATTTCCTTCCGACCCAACCTTTACCGCTCATATTGCGGTTTTGAGGCGCGATCAAGTGCGGTCAGTTTGTAAATCCCTTGAATTTGTTAAAAGATGATCCCCAGAGAAATTGTAAAAATAAGTCCTATGGACGCATAGAAAGAGTCACTCGGCTTTTGTAAGAACTTTTTTGAGAAACCCTAGAGACTATAATGTTGTTCGCAAGATTAAAGTTATTTAAATCATTCAACTCAATTGAATCCGATTTTGACACCACACACATATTTCTCTCCCAAACTCCATGCAGACAGAAATGTTGAACTAGGAGAGATCACCTGTCGGGCCAAGCGATACAAGAATTCGTTTTTCTCGCGTACAGCACACGACTAAAACGTTAACAACGTTTATTTTTTTCAGGCACATTACACACCATACGCAATTATCAACTATCAATTTTTTCAGCTAAAAGTCCATTTCACAGAAGGTGATATACCACCCCCTGCCACTTGCCCTTTTGGCAGCAAACAAGGTAAAAAGTAGATGCATTTAATACCGGCTTTCAATTCTAGGAGAGCTTATCATTTGTGCTTTTATTCTGCCCCTTACTTAGGCACCTCAGACCACAAGGATAGGTGCAAGGATGGAGTTGAAAGGGAAAATAGGAAGGGCGGATATGAATCACGCCTCCGTATTGGCTCGAAGGGCATTAAAGGCATCGAGGGGACCAGTTTTTATGTCCTATCCGAGTCAAATCGGCAACTGAGAGCTGCACTTAAATTGTTCTCCCCACGGCTCTCAAGTGGGGACCAGTATTTGACGGAAAAAAATCTGGCACCGACAGGATTGGGACCCGAGACCTCAGGAGGGGATGAAAGTACCCTCACTTTTACACCAACCCATGACGATGTTTAAATGGTGTCTGCTATGCACGTTCCGGATTCAGGGTAATGGGCGTAATTTATGACAAGAAAACGAAAGTAATTTAAATTCAGTAAAAAAAAACAAAATTACATAAGTAGGCAGAAGAGAGAAACGGGAAAAGCGAAGGATTTCTACTCAGGGATAATTTTGAACTAAAGCGGATGTAGTGAGAAAGATTTAGTAGAAATATTTTATTTCTTTGACAACATTGGCTGAAAATAACAGGAGAAAGACGTTTATTCTAAAATGAGGTAATCAATAAAATCAAGTCATTATAAGGATGTTCATAAAAGGTTGTAAACAAGTTTAATCTGGATTGCGGCAGTCTAGAATCGAGGACCTTGGAGGGAAAAGGAAGAGAAAAGATTCCGTGAAAAGACGTTTGATGTGTGGGTAACGAGAATACGGGATAACAGACAGTAGATGGGTAAGAAGATAAATGAAGAAAAACTATGTACATGGTTAGAACATAGAAAATTGACGGTGGATATTTGGTGGTGGCAGTGAAAGTGCATCGATGAACTAGCGATGAGAATTTAAAGGTCGCTATCTCTTGGACGGATACATAGAACAGGTTGTGAAGGATGTAAAAGAGAAGAAATACATCACAATGAAAAAAGAGAAGAAATACGTCACAATGAAAAAAGAGAAGAAATACGTCACAATGAAAAAAGAGAAGAAATACGTCACAATGAAAAAAGAGAAGAAATACGTCACAATGAAAAGGTTGGCCGATAGAAGAATCGAGTGGAAAGCTGCGTCAAACCAATCCTAGGATTGTTGACCAATGATGATGATCTTTTGGACGAGCGAAGAATAGGATAGTCTTATGGATGAGATGAAGATGAATACGATGTGTGCTAAATTAATGAGTGGAATAACGTAAGCAAATAAATATCCAACCGTGGCAAAACCAGACGTGGTTCATGACAACATGGCCGGTAGAATACCTAAGAACTATCTAACATTCTTCATTTCGCTATAGTTTGAGGCGTCACTTGTAAAGTTGATGGTTTCAGACGTCACTTTATGGAATTTTCTTTCATGCATAATGAATAATGGAATAAACATAGTAATTCCACAATTATTTATTTCACACTACTACGACCATGGTTCCGACGATTAACGTCATCATCAGGTTAATCGTCGAAACCATGGTCATAGTAGCGTGGGAAAAATAATTGTGGAATAAAAAAGTTTATTATATCATTCATTATGCGCCACTGGTAAATGGAACTCCTTCATGACGATTTGAAAAAAAGGAAAAACCTCGATATTGATCCGCATGTATTTTTTTCGACCGGTTCGATTTACTCTACCACAAACATATTTATTGAATCGGGCGAATAAATATATGTACGTAATGAACAAAGGTTTTCTTTTTCTTTCGAATCGCTCTTTGCTTGGAATGAACCCAGTACGCCTGCTGATTGGCTGGCGATCGCTTCCCACGACGGGAGGCTGATCCTACCAGGCGTGGCCCCACCAAACCCGCCGCGTTCCAAGAATTCAATCCCTGCGATGGTCGAAGGATTATTCGCACGCTTGGTACACACACTCATGAGAGTTCATTCAGTCCACCCTCAAAGAAATGCCTTATCTTTGGGGGCAATGAACTCCTTCCCCCCACCTTATTCCCTTTCAGGATAAAACGCCCGGCTCAAGCAGGCCAACGACATGGGGTTATGGGACGAACGCACTACTCGACGACAATCTCGCATTCCGCCGCACAGTCCGTGGGTGCGAGCGCGCGGCTCGAGGGAGTTGGCCGGGGGAAGGAACGCAAAACGAGTTGACATAAAACTTAGCCACAGGGGCGTTGAGAGAGGGGAGGAAAGAAGACGGGGACGATCTTTTGAGAGGTTAAGTAGGAGACTCGAGCGACGACTTTTTACGATCTCCGACGAAGCAAACCGCATTCAAGTCGCTCCGAGGAACTCTCCCCACCCTTTCATGAAATACATGCATATCCTTCCGTTGAGGCCGGGGTGTGGCCATAAAGTGAATTACGATTGGCCATTTGTCCCCTTGGGTAGGGATGGAGAGGGGTTGTCGACGACGAATTCAAAAAGCGACGGGAGCCATGGAGAGGGGAAAAACATTCACCGTAACTCGTGGAGAGGAGATCGACACGAACAAAAGACTAGGGTGAACGAGGAAAGCGAGAGTTTCCGTCTGCTGATGACCATTCCTTAAAATTAAGCGGATTCGGGATTGATTTTAGAAACCAAACGGCAGTGTCGTAGCAAATGGGACGAATTCACGATCAAAATAGAAAAGGAAAAGGTAGCATGCACCCACAAGAGCATTTTCCAAAAGATGAATCCAGAAGATTCATCCATTAAAAATACATTTAAAGGAAAAATACAAGGCTTCGATATTTATCATTAAAGTAAATACCCAATTTGAGCAAACAGTATTTTTTTACGAGACGCTTTCATTGATGATAACATTTACGCAATCACGTACTTGTACACGCTAACAGGACAGATATTCCGACTGCTGCGACTCACAAATGGGAGTGCACCAGTTGACAAAGATTATATTTTTATTTCGAAATAAAAAGAAAACGATCGATGATAAAATCACAGGAGTCTGATAACAAAGAAAGCAAGACAAACCTGCGGCTTGAGCTTATTTCAGTGACACGAAATAACTCATCAAACGATCTACAGCTAACCAGGATATTGGTGAAATTCCCGAAACTTGAAATTTTCATTTCACTCACAAGCTCACGCACGAAAACGTGGAAATATTGAGATTTCTCACTTCTCAATACTTTTATGTAAAAATTTAGAATTATCACAGATAATCTGCATAAACAAATACATTTAAAATATGGAGAAGGAAGTTCATCAATGAAGATTCTCAGAGCGAAGGTGGAAATAAAAACGAAATTGTGTAAGACCTGGAAGAAGAAGTATGTGGGTTGACGCATTAATTTCCAAAATTTACATTGAATAATCAGTGAAATAAAAAAATGAGACAAGAAATCACGGGAATGTTATTAGTTACTATCAGACTACATTGCGCCATAAACACGATATGAAATTATGAAGCAATTGAGATAACGTTAAGCAGAACTGTATTTGGGTCGGAAGGATCTGGTTCTTTCCCGGCGAATGCAACTAATGAAATCTTCTCGTGCTTTCTACTAGGTCAGGGAAACCCGAGAAGACTTCATTAGTTGTAGTTTGCCTTTTTTAACAGTTAGGGTCATTCAACAATGAACAGAATAAACAGATAAAAAGGCCGACATCCTGGAATGGCAGCCTAAGCGTGGCAGTCATTAATATCTCCGGCATGGTTGCTGTGTGACTAAGTTGAAGTTAGACAGCATGGTGTAAGCTAAGCAGTTTGAACTCCTAGCAACAGAATTCTACTAATCAGTCTCTGATGAATCCCTTCAAGAAGGTTACGCCCCATATCATAGATATTTACTACCTTCCAGCATCTATTAAAAGGTTAATCTCTAATCTCCACATAGAATGGCAATCAGAATGGCAAGTGTCGCTGACCCGGCGGAAAGTGACGCGCTTCCAAGTGAGTATATTTAGCTAATACACGGTTGTCAACAATATAGCTATCACTCTGTGGATATAACGGGTCAAAGTAGGAAACATAGTCTCCTTTACGCCAAATAATTTGCTTTTTTTCATCGCCGGACCTTACAAAGAAAACTCTCTAAGTACCATACTGGATAAAGTTAAGAAGAGAAAATAATTCAAACGCGAACGGTCTAAAAGAATACCAGAGTAGTTTAAAAGAGATTCTGTGGTATTAGCCACGAATAATAGTTCATGAAAAACGCATTCAAGGAAAGACTACAAACTTACAAGGGATAAATTTATAAAATTTCTAATATTCAATAGGGTATTACGCTATAATTTTTACTCAGAGAAAGAGACTGACAGCTGAGGTAATTTACGCCGTTCCACACCCACATCTCAAAAATTGAGTATATTTTCTTCTTATTTACCCCAAGTCCTTGTTTCCGCACCATACAGTGTAGAAACGTGGACTTCATTCAACGGACGGCATTGAACTCGAAGTACTTCTATCGTGACACTCAGTCACGAATGAAGACTCCATTCCTGACTTTGCACTAGTTTATCATATACCAACTTAAACACCTTACCATTGAAATAAGAAGAAATAAGTCAACTTTGTTCTGCCCACAGATTCGAATTTATTTTCTATGCGTTTCAATGACTCGACGTCATCATCAGGACAAACTGTTTATCCTGAGGATGGCGTGGAGGCGTTGAAAGGCGTCGTAAATAAAATCGAATCTGTGGGCAGAACAAAGTTGACTTATTTCTTGTTTTTTCAAAGATGCTGTACCACTAAATCTCGCCTGATACAATTAAATTTACGCTACAATTGCTTCACCTCTATGAATAAACGCCTCTTTCACCAAAGCGATTCTCCTCCAAACTTTGCGGCGAGCCACCTTCCCTCCAACATACTACCCAGGTAGTTAAATTTCCGCAACTAGCGTAATATCTTTTATAATAATCCTTAATGTAAGTACAATGGGAGAAACGGGTTGGGTATCCCATCGACCCGGGTCCTATTCCCAGCAGTGGCAGAAATTCTTCATAGGCACACACCTAGAGATGGGCAACTTCGTAAATTACCGCGGTAATTTCCGTAAATTACCGAGGTCTTTTTCGTTAATTACCAACACCCCTGAAAATTACCGTAATAAACGGTAATTTTCAGAAAACTTCTTTTTCAGAAAATTTCTTCCTCACGAAGAAACCGTTGGAAGAAATTAAGAAGCTAAAACGATTTTGTTTACATTGTGTCCATGATTAATTCCAATTAATTCAGAGTAAAATAACAAATGCACATTGCGCCGAGGTATGTCTTTGTAACTAAAATTTCTCATAGCGTGACAAAAGAGGCAAATTGCGTGTTTCTGCCAACTTCGTTTTAATTTTTTTAATGAGTTATAATAGATAAACGTCGTGATATGTTTGATATAAACGTCGGCATTTATATCTCAATGCTATTTGGTTTCGTTTGGAGTCCTCTGATAAGGATTTGCAGCTCAAACTTTAAAATTACCGGAAAATTACGGTAATTTTCGAAAATTACCGTAATTTACCACGGTTATTTACCTCAATTGAAAATTACGGTAATTTACCCATCTCTAGTCACACCCCAAATAACTCTAGTGCCAATGCTCTAGCAGAAAGCTACTGAAACTGTCTTAGAAACAATTTACGAGACTTAGAAACAATAATACGAGCCGATGCAATAAAAGTGTGAAGAAGCTTTTCAAATAATTCTTAGGGTGGATGTCCAATAACAATGGATAGTAAATAAGGTGTAGGTCTACGTCTCATGGATGCATACCACTTTCTGCTCAGTTTACATTTTAATCGTGACGTTGCAAATGGCATTAGCTATCGGTCGTCTCCCCAGAGATACTACAAACCTGCAAGTAATAACGCTCGTTTCCGAATGCAAGTTGGGATATCTCTGAGCGGTGCATCGGCTGATGACGCCGGCCAAGACGGCAATCGTCGTCGGGTGGGGGAGAGAGGGTGGAGGAAGGAGAGGCCGGAAGGGCGGGGGTGAGCAGGTCTTCCCGAGGAAGGAGTCGGGAGATACAAGGCAGCGGGGGTGGGAAGAGAACGGGAGGAAACGGAACGCGTCTGGAGGATGTCAATTATAATTGCCACCCCCTACTTCTTCTCCTCCTTGCCACGCCACCCTTCGAGGAGTTTTGAAAACCTCCCCCGTCGCAGACATGGCCCGCTCTTCACTTCCCGTCCGGGCCTGATTCAATCGAAAACAGAAAATTAAAGAGAAGAATTCCTCCAGCAGAAACTTGACACAAGTACCTTTTCTGACGTGGTAAAGAGCATTAAAAACCCCAGCGTATAAAAATAGGTCAGACAGCAGAGGTAAAATAGGAGAGTTAGATGGTGAGACAGAGAATGATAAAATGCATTTTCTGTCTGCGTACAATAAGGAAGAGTAGTAGATTAATTTGAAGTAGCAGAGGGAATAATCAGGATAGACAACGTAGTCTTTATTGGAATGAAGAATTCCGCGGTATCTTTCATATAGTGAAGTTTTTCCGGCTATTCTTCCGCATGTCCCCCGACGATAGTTTCATCTTGACTGACTTCGAACCTGAGAATGCCAGCGAAACTGTCATCGGGGGACATGGATCAACGCAGGAAAAATGTAAAGAGGGGTAAAATTAGGTAACGAATATAAATCCCGAACAGCAGGAGAGAAGGGAGATGATATGAAGAGCTTGAGAAGGATATTATATAGGGAATTTGTGGCGTAAGGTGACAGGAATGGCTATGGGGAACGATGTAGGCATAACAGACACCAACTTCGTAGAATCCTAGCAGTAATGTATAACGCTGATGACAATGAGTAAAATCCTCTAATGGTATGAGGGCTATCCAGATCTAAACTTAAAAAAGACCGGACGATAATATCGGGCATATTTTGAAACATGATGATTTGATGAACACAATGGTCCAAGGTAAATTGAATGAGAAGAAAAGAAAAGGGTTTGTATGACTGCCTTGCATGAAGGTAGAAGTAAAGGAGAAGAATCATGTGAATATGAAGAGGTAGGCGTTTTAAGCTGAAGAGAATAAGTGAAAGTGGAAAACAGCAAAAGAAGGCCTTGAGTGAGCAAGTAGTGAAGGATGTAAAAGAGAAGGAAATTATCTATATGAAAACTTTATACGTATATAGACATGTTACACCATGCAATTATAATCTTTTAAGATTTATTGCCATCGAACAGACTTTTATATTCAATCTGGAAGGTTGAATAAAAGACCATTCAATTGCGCCCTAAACAGCATAGAACATTAAGACGCCATGCACCGAGACAAATCGTAAATGGGGTTAATAATTAGAACAGCGAATGCAGATATGATTGACCACATGCCGAGTACACGCAGAAAGCTAAAAAGAATGAGAGCACTTGTTGGAAGGCGTATTAGAAAATAAAGAAACCTATAGGTCCTATAAATAAACGAATAGGTATATTAAACCCTCCCTGTCAAGTGTGATATCTGATTGTCTCATAGACTCAATCCTAAGTTCTCAACCGCACGCAAATAGAAAGTTCCATAACCTTTCCTTCCAGTCTGTTCCATTCCCAATCAAATACGAACAGTCAATTACATTGTACATTTATTCTAAGGAGTTGCGAATGCATAATTGAACGTGGCATTTATGGATTCGCCACTGCACTTCGGGAGTGTACACATGAATCTTGAGCAGCGAGGTGAGAGACCCTACATCCTCTTACGCAGCCACTTCCTGGGAGGGGTGGTTAAAAATTTTAAAGGGTGACGCCACCTGATGATGCTCGTGTACCCTGCGCAGGTACGACAATGGTTCATGTGAATTCGTGTGCGAATTCGGGTCGCAACGAAAGCAAGTCGCATTTGGAACGGATGTGCTTCATATTCAATGGCATTCGAAGCGTTGCAAATCGCCACAAGAAAATAAGCAACCGGCATATGGAATGGAACCACATTAGCTTTCCAGAGATCACAAAAGTACCAATGGCTACTTATCCTCATAATGATTTCAGCAAAATATTCAGGAACTTATTGCTACACAGTCGACCAAAAATTACTAAGAGCGGTAAAGCCTCAAAAAAGTAGCTGTTCACAAAGGTAAATCATATCATCTAATACACTGAGTGATAAATGCTGCAAACAGCCTAACACATATTAAGACTACGGCTATGAACGGCAAATGAATGCGTAAAAAAACGAGCAGTGCCGTAGCAAACCAAAGGTCGGTGGTTCAAATTCCAGCGGACGAGACTCTTTTAATGACACATTTCACCAAGCACTGAATTGAGCACCTTATTTGGAAGGTTCCACTGCTGACAATGGTTCTTTTCAAATGCTATCATAAAAACAATAAATACACTGCACTCCATTTATCTATAAATGATGGCAGGATCACAATTTAATAAAAATGTATTTAACAGCGGCAAAAGGAGCAAAAATATTCCACAATACTCTTAATTGCTGAGGAACATATTTCTCGAGGAACCTGCCAACTCGGAGCGCTGCACAGTGGGGCCAAATCGCATTTCGCCGGACAAAAGTCCAAAACTGCTTTTTATGAGATAACGTCTTGAAATGTGGCACATATACACACAAATGATTGCTGATTATGGAATGGTAAGTCATTTTTCATAGGTATTACCCGTTACTTAGATACAGAGGCTCAAACACGACCAAATTTCGAAAAAAGCGCCAGCTCTTACTTTTCTTCGAAAATCTTAAAAGTTGAGCAGATATAGGAGTAATTAAAGGATTTTTATGAAATAAAAAACAATAGTAATTGTGAACAGAGTACTTTGCCTATACTATACATAAGTTTCAGACATTTTTGCCTATATTTGAGTGCTATTACGTCACAAAATGGTGGACCCATTTTTAGACAAAATTTTACATAAAGTAGACAATATAATCCTTATTCGGAAAATGGTCTCTGGGATACTTCATCAGAGTATAAAGTGAAGATATTTCTAGGTTATTCCGTAAAAAATATTTGAAAAAAGTGTGCGACGCCAAGAATAAACTCGATTTTTCGATCGCGCGTCGCGGCCCGGCTCCGCGCGGCGGGACCTGGAAATACCGAGACTTCGTTGGATTGTTCATGTTGTGTGGATAATAACTCCTTGAATATAACTTTTCAGGCTTTGCATGCTGTCACTGATTTCTAAAGATTCTATACTGAAGATTTTTCGAGGATATTGGTTCTAGAGAATGGATTAGTGCACTCGTAACTGCGGTAATTTTTTTATTTGGATAATTTTCGGTATCATGCTGAAAATTATGAACGTCTTTCAGCTCTTGAGCAAGAATAACGGTTCTCGGGGAACCATGCACGTTCTCCATAAAAAGGAAACATTTGGGATTCCCTTCTTTACCTTTACCCTCTCCTCCTCCACCCCGAACTACATCCTACGCCTTTACTACCCGAGGAGGGTGGCGCAAAAACGGAACGTTTTATGACAATGTGCAGTCTTAAAAGAAAACATGGATGCTTGGCCAATTACAACTTGTTGTTGCTCTTTGTTATCTGACACTTTGATGCATCAGAAATAATATTAGTGGATACTCTCCTATAAGTAACTTGGAACTGACAATATATGAAAATTGATATTTAATTTTAAGGATTACCTAAAGGGAATCATTTTGTGCGCTGATCAAAGCCCTAATCGAAAGATCTCCGATCTCGTAATCTTCTAGTAGAAGTTTCGATTTTGACTGCTCCGACAAGGAAACTAAATAACATGAATGGTGGTAAATACTCATTTTATAGACGTCGCACCAAATGATGCCTTCTTCCTGGTCACGAAAAATTGGGGCATGTTCCGCGCTGAAGGTTGGGCCAGATGGCTCCGGCAGTGGCCAGCCGCGGACAGCCGCTGCACGCGAATTGATCGCCAGCGGAAAACGCATCTCTTTTCCGCTGGGTGATAAGCGCTAATGGATGTTACGAAATCGAGGCGGCGCACAGTGGGCTGGGAGGCCGGTTTAGGCGTACAAAGGTTGTTTTACGAATTTAATGAAAATATCTCAAATGGTGTGTTATCGTAAAGCAAAGTGTCCCGAGTAACATATTTGATAAGAAATTAGACAATTATAAAGTTAATATCACAGTTATAGGCCTTTCCTTTCGCCCGTTTTCGATAAATGGTTTTCCACCGCGCTGGAGCCATCTTGTAAGTTTTCCCGCTGTGACCAAAAACGAAGTTTGACACGGTTTGAATATTTTTTGTCCGTATCCATGTACTGCCGACATAATATTTTCACTATAATTTTCAGGAATGATGGTTTTTTGGCAATTTTACAGCGATGCATGTATCTTTATGTCCCAAAAAAAAAGGTTTTACACAAAAAGTGAGCTACAAAAAATGCACCGCTTTGCACTGTTGTCTGCCGGTATGAGACATGTGAGGCATGATCTACTGACCATGGCGCAACAAAAATTGGCTGCGGAGACCTGCGGTTTCAAATTTTATGCCGTGATAAGTGCGCGTCAGCGCGTCGTGTGGCCCACTCCGCCATAGTCCACCGCGCCGAATATATAGTAAATAGGTAGTCTTCACGGCGTACATAGTCATGGCACGTGCGTGAATACACGGATATGTATCGTGTCATCCTTATACATGCATATCATCAAGTTTATAGGCAGATGGAGAGCGCGAGAGCGCAAAGTTCATGCGTGAATTTTTCTCCACTACACCAACACATCCCAAAAAAGTGAAGCTGGCGTGGACGGCTGAGCAAGTAGATATCAGTATTAGACGCCCATATACAAACTCCTGAAGAGGCGCTAAATCTAATCGTCCATGCTAAACTCACAAAGGACTCACTAAAGTATCTGCTTTTGAGAGATGGTGTCAATCCGTCCAATGCCACCAATTTGTTTCCGAGCTATGGAATCATACAATGGGCTAAGAAGGTATAATATCCCTCTGAGACCTCTGCACTCATTACTGAGTCCTCTGCCGAAACTGGACAATCTACAGTCGCAGTTAGTCCAGTTACTCATCTACTTACTATTCTCATACCTGTTCTCGACTCTCCCCTCCCCCGACCACCTGTCGAATTTGGTGCAAATTTCTAAGTGTGATGGGAGCTCGGGACCAAAAATGCATAACCAACGTGCTCAACATTTTAGCTTTCATGACAGGAGATTTCATATCACATCAGTTGTATCCCTGCAAATATTCGTCCGACAAGACAATTATCTAAATAAGATTTTTTGTGTGACGACATCCAAGGCCATGATCGCCACGTTATTGTCGGACGGTAAAATTCGAGTTCACAAAAGAAACCACAACGCATATTCTGCAGTAGCATATTCGTGTTAAGGAGCAAATATCACGCCTTATTCCATCCAGTGATTTTGGGGTGCTAAGAGTCAGTATCTCATCAAATGCACTTGACCGATGGTCGATGAAAAACTGTCAAACGTATAAACTTACACAAAATCATCGCAGTCGAGTTATGCGTGCAATGTAAATCCTTCTCAAATGAACAACATCAAATATCTCTTGACAATGCCGGCAAATGGAGATACTACCTAGAAGTTTGGGTTGTCCACTTTATACGAATGGATCCGATCTTTTGAATACCTGCTACATGTTTCTTATCAGCTGGGTGTCAGAAAATGGCAGGTTAGAACTCCAGGAGAAAAATAAAATGCTAAGCTTCGGAAACAAAATATTCAAAAGGCATTTAAATAAAAAATGAGCCTAATCATAGATATACCGAATCAGGTATTTGGCTCGTCTGATAATGATAATACCTCCCTCAAATTATTCGATAATCTTTCGCATAAAGATCACATCACTAGCCTAGACGAGAATACGGTTCAGTATTTTCGGCATTACTTTATGCACTGGGAAATGGCTATGAAATAAATGTCCTAATATTTGAGATATATGCTTTAGGGGCCGCAGAAAAATTTGTGGCTTGGTCCTTGGTATAAAATGCCACCCACAGCGGACAAGATACTCCTGCATACTGCCACTACAATCCAAGCTGCACCTCTCCCTTTAGGAATAATGTCCGAAGATGCGCAGGAATGTAAGAGTAATGAAGGCAAGTACATACATGCCGGTTTTCAACAATAAATAAACTTCCCGAAGAGACAGCAATGAGGACTTATTTTATCAGCGGCTTATAACATCCGATCCGGTAATTACAGCGATACACAAGCTGCCTAAGAAGAGTAGAGTACAATCATCGCCCCAAGTTCCCCAACTTCTTAAAGAGCTCTGCGTGTATTTGACTCAAATGGAAGACAGTCTTATGACGAAGACGAGTAAGAGATAATATCCTAACTTTGATGAGTAGAAAATTATAAGTTTTTCTGTAATGAGAACATAAATACATTTATTTCAGATTAAAGACTGTTTTCCTTCGTTTTCTTTCACATTCGAGGATTCTATAGTATAACTTGTATACACCAATACTAGCCATCAATAGACGGAATAATGTTTTGAAAACATCAAATTTGTTCCCGCCACCAACAAAAACCCTGAAATATACAATTTCAGCGTGATTTGAGTATGTAATGACTTTTGTCCGCCTAAATCGGCCTCCCAGCCCACTGTGCGGCGGGGGCGGATCCCAGACGGGAGAGCATCCGTCGAGTGCATTCGTCCTTTAGACAGGAAGCCGCTCGTGAGGAGATTGGATCGGCGTAGTAGCTGACCTCATACCCCGAGGACTCAAATCCTTAAGGTTTCTCCGCGGTATACCAGTCAACATCAAGACATCTAACAGTAATTTCTCCGTTCTGGTTTCCCTTCCAGTTCTACCGAAACAAACCTTTAGTAGCTAACTTGCCAAAAGTTGTACAAGAGAAAATGGAGAAACAAGAAGAGTCATGATTAAATACAGCCCACACAGGCCTGATGAGGACTAGAAAAACTATATATTTTCCATTTAATTTCATTTCTGTTATACATTCCAACCTTTAATGGCATACCTATAAGCATCATTACTGTACCAGGCCGCCTGCCCATAATTACAACAGCTAGAGCGTGATGGAGCAAAAAATAAAAGAGGCGGGAGAACGGAAACTCACCCATCTAAACCGCTGAAATTAACTCCACAGGGGACTGGAAGGTGTGAAGCTATGCTCTTTTTTTTCAGCGAAGAAAATGCGGTCGATCGTAGTGGCACGCAACTCATTTTTTTATTCGCATGCAGCGCTCCCCATTCAAAATCGTCCACAGAACCCCTCTCCGGGCGATTCTCTGAGCCAGTCTACCACTCATCTAAGGCGAGGTCTACATTTACTTTCCGCCTCCGACAGATGAGGAAACTTGACGCCTTCAAACATCTTTCGGTTTCGAGACGATCAAAAAGCCGAGTACGAGGAACAAGAGTGGGCTCGATACGGTAACTCAGCGTTCTATCATTATCGAGTAAAGTGAATTCCACAGTTGCTCAACTTATTCGACTTTAGACCAAAACATTTAAGACAAGTATAATTTCGGAAAAGGAGCACGGGATGGAATCGGGTTGTTGTGATGACTAGAGTATTGGCCTCCCATCCCGATGGTCCGGGTTCGAATACCGGCTGTGGAAGAGGTATTTCATACGCATTTTGGTCCCTTTTGGAGGGATTTTTTTAAAGTACAATTCAAGTGCAGTACCTCGTCCGTCGGATGAGACGCACGAGAAGGCTAATGTCGACGTCACGTTTCTCTCTACCCTTCATCCAGTCTGAAAATTCTTACCAATATCCAAATACCCACCTATCTTTAATGTCTAAAATAACACCAGCAGTCGGTCACCCGCCCCGAATTACTACTCTTCCACAACTACATCTACTGACCACCCTGCAAGATACTCGAGGTTGTGTGGCAGGGTGAGTTTCATCAAACATCTACAACGGATAACCACTAATGATTACATATATATACTACCTACCTACTGAAATGAAAATCGTACTCAAGCTAAAACTTTAAATAAAGACACAAGCTAAAACTTCCAATTTTTTTAATCTAACGTGGAGGGAAAAATTTGAGAAATCTACTAACATTCATTAAATACATATGTTAAGATAATATGATCACTGGATAGCGACTGCTTTGTAAGCTCCTTAGCCCTCACAATATAAATCTATCAGCGTAATCCGTCATGAGACCCTCAATGATCAATTAGCACGATAACAAACCACTGGTGACTGCGACGATACATCACGACCCCCGGCGCGGTGGGTGGCGTGTTTTAAGGACCAAAAAGGTCCTGGCATCTAATCCCTACCACGACACGGCATTGTGCGTAGTTGTTGCGGTGATTTGAATAGAGAAAGTCAAGTTGCGCAATGACAACGACCTTTAAAACTCTTAGACGCTAAGAAGTACAGATTAGCGAGCGTAATTCGAAGAAACAGCCTATAATTCATTCGGCGTGATGCCGAATGCCTTTTACCCCAATCCCATAGATCTTTAAGTATGGAAGTAAAACGATCGCTTCTTAATACGGTTTTACGATCTGATAACAGTAAAATAGGGGATCGGATTGGTGGGGTGGCTAGAGAACTGGCCTCCCATCCCGATGGCCCGGTTTCGATTCCCGGCAGTGGCGGATTTTTCATTGGCTAACTGGTCCCTACTTGAGTGCCTAATGGAGGGAATTTCAGGTTCAGTACTCCGTCCGTCCGTCGTTAAGCCGCGGTCCCCTTACACATCGTTGAAAGTAGGCTAATTAGGGCTAGGGTTTCTCTCCACCCTTCCTCCGTTCCCTGAAAACTCCTACCATTACCCAATTACCCTCCTACCGCGCAAATGACCTCAACTGTCGGAGGCTTCCCCTGAATAACATAACACAGTAGTACAATATTCGAATTTTCTCCGAGGTAACAAGAGAACAGAGCAGATAACATGACAAAGGTGCAGAGCAGAGCTGTACATACATGGGATGAAAAATCAAGGTGGTGTACGTAATGCCGTTAAGAATCAGGTGGATTGGACAGTTTGTTAAGGTTATATACCAAACTTATTTGCTATATTACTGGATGAAGTAAGAGGCAATGGATTCTAGAGTTTGGCACAACGAAAAGAAATCTATTGGTGACCACTAAAGATACTTCTTTCCTCTTGAACAGGGATGAAAATCACAAATGTTTTATACACATCTTTCCAGGTCATTCATTGGTTCTTAGTCATTCGGCGGAGACGAACGAGGGCGGATGCAATTTGCTGCCGTACGGATAGGTTGAGGAAAGGGATATTTCAAGGAACCGAGGAAGGGTTGAGGGAAACCCGGCGTCGGCATTAGTATGCACTCAAACAAAGGCGCCAAAGAGTCCATTGTTTTAACGTTCCATCCGACGGACGGAGAACTTACCTTACGAAGTGCTCTCCACATAGCATTCAAGCATTATAAAACAAAATTTCAGCCGCAGTAGGAATTTGATTTCCGGCCCCGTGGATCGGAAGTCAATACACAAGCCACCACACTAGCAGATCCCGTTGAGATCATTCTAAAGTTAATCCAATTCAAGATATGCTAGCAAGCATTTAATCAAAGCAGCGTTCTTTCCAGAATAAACTATACTTCCAGCCAACAATCCCGCTTATATTCGTTAAATACCCTAAAGATATTACATAGTTAATCTCAAATTTGCCAATAAACTTGATGAAATCCGTAATTTCCGGGTCGCATTTGAGATCGCCGCACCAGCCTCAATCCCATTATGTCGTAAACACCAGTCAAATCACGTAATAACACGGTGAAACATCGTGCAGAATACTCAGCAGGCAATTGGATGATTTTAGTGCCTACGTCTCACAACAACCACATCCAATCGCTACATATTTTAACTTTGGTGTAAGTATAACTACTAGGGTGTTCCGAAAAACACGATTTTTTTAAATTTTGGAATCGCATTAGCACTCCAAATTTGCCTTTTGGTATCCTAATTACAGGAAAAATAATAATAAAATTCTAAGTAAACGTCTTCAGCTCTAGGGTAGCATACATTCTATAAATTTCAATTAAATTTAAAGTATTCATTCCTCCCCATTCCTTGCTTAACTGCCTCCTTCTGCCATAACAACCTAAGTATCGTTCATCATCCTTTCTCTTTCTTACTATCTCCATCCTCTTCCATACCCACTTTTTAAAAGGCGCCGAATGTTCCCATTCTCTATCCCCGGAGTCCAGATTTGGAAACATATAACACTTCACTCTGCATAAAATTCTTCGCTTGAAACAATTGTTCTTGGCATTATTGCTTCTTTTCTTGACAATTTTGTTTAAGATTCTAGTCGCTAGCTCCTTGCTGGTCTCCTATTTTCCCATCCCGATTCTCCGAAGAATTTCTTTGGCAAAACGCTCATAAATGTTCAAGATGGAGCCCAAGAGGCAAAATTGTTCAAAATATTCCATTCTATGTAAGTGATAAATAGTTTATGCTCTTTTAATTACCCTAATGTAGAAGTTTGATAGTTTTCTACTGGTTAGGCTAGGGATGGAATGTCCCTACGCTTCTTTGGAATGCATTCATCTATCAGTTCCATCCCTAAGCTATTTCACTCCTAAAATCGGTATATTTCCTATCCCTCTTTACTACACTCATAATACCCCTTCATTTTCTATATCGTGCTTGCATACCCAGCGTTCTGCATTCGATAAGAATCTTTAGTATTCCATTATCCTCAAGTATCTGTTCAATCCACCGACTCTGCCTTCTCCTCATTTCCAACAACTATCTTAACCCCTCCCTAGCCATACTCACTAACCTCTTTAACGAGGCGTAAATCACATTTCACACGGCATCCTTTCATGAAATGCCTGAAGCGATTCTAGAGTCGCCGACCGTTTTAGGCTCTACCCATGTGACTCGCAGCTCGGTGACTACTCGGTGACTAAGATAACAAAAGACAACCAACGTGAAGTCATTAAATCAAGTCCCTGGTTCACTTACAATTGCAAATGAACGCGTCCCATTCCCCCACTCAACAGCCACCTCTCTCGCTTCACAATTCTCTGACTAGCCTTCTGAAAGGCAGAGATTTCCGCCGATCGGTCCGCAAATGGAATGAAACCGAGAACTAAATTGATATTTGGAAATAATCCAAGCAGCAAAAATTTACGTTCAGCAGCGGATGGGGCTCATAAAACGACATATGAAGATTCTCCAATTCACGGAGAGGTTATTTACAACCAGCACAATTGAATCTAGAGAAATATATTGCAAGACTGGGAGGTTTAAAAAGTCTTTCTTAACCACGTAGCATAAGAGAAAGTAAAAGATTAACTGGAAATTACCGGGAGATAGATAATTAGGCTATAGCTGTATTGTAAATTTTAGATTTTCTCCGAATGTGCCAATAAATGCAAATTCATAAGTGCACAATATTTGTATAATTAGAATGTGAGTTGCGCAGCTCCGCAAGAAATTCCTCCTCGTAACATAATTCTCGCTCAAACATTGGTCTCGCTAGATCAATTAGGTAATGTTTTTTCCAATCCGTTAGTTGATGGCATCAATTAATTTAAACAAGACCTAATTCTTTTCAAATATGGTAGAAAATTCCGCACATGCGGAGGCCCAAGAATAGTTTCACAAGGAAAGTTATCACAAAACATTGTAACTAATATAATCCACTTCGGAGTCATCAATGTAATATTATACAAATCCGTAACGTTAACTTTAAAATAATACCAAAAGTGATTCAGATTCTAGTTCCGAGTTGATTCTACCAGCTAGGGTGGTTTTGATAAGGATCTCTTATTCACCCTATTTGCGTTCCCTTTTACCGATTATTCAAATTCATTTCAAGAAGTTATTTGCCATAGGAAATTACGACTTTTCCGGACCACTAAATGGTAATGGATAAAGTTTATCTGTGCAACATCACTTTAATATAGAACGCCACTGTGTGTCGTCGGAAAAATCTGAAATTCAAACCTACAGCATGAGGATTATCAAAAGCGGTCATCAGTTCGAGCGTTGGTAGGACGCAGTCTCCCCCATTCAGATCCACCATTGGCCAATCTGTTCACGCGGCCATACTCTTAGGAGATGAATATTCCCGCACAAACCGGCGCAGGACGCTTCACGCGAAATGAAAAGGGCACGGATACATAATGCGTGATATCACACTAAATAACCACTCTCAGCAATTCATCCTTTGGAGAGAGAGAGAGAAATCCATGCTGATGCACAACCAAACACCGCTCATAATAAAACCGAATAATTCCATACCGGTATCAAAGAGTTTCCCCGTCTGCCGCGTCGGACGGTGGGAAATTTCAAAGCACGCTGATAATGTCGAGTCAATAAAACCAGCGCGCCTGGCATCGCAAACAGTCGGCCGTCATCTCCCACACTGCCTCGAGGGAAGTGAAATCATCCGTAAATGCCTTATGCAAATTCTCGCAGGAATCGGAAATTGCCAGTTGGCACGAGGAAGATTGCGCCTAACATACCCGGGACAGTTTATCACGAGTTGTTCCCCCGCCGGCCTGCGTATGGTCAAGCCATAAAGAGAGAAAATTGCGCGGGGATGACACAAGCAAGCAATTTATTCCGGTTTATTCATCCAGCCTTCTTCGCCCAGATTCGTCAACACCATTCCACTAGAAAGATGTGAACACAGAACTGCTTGTTTTTCCGCCATCGAATTCAGTTCCCTAAACGCCGCCTTTACACGGAGGGAGTGCGCCACTGCTGGCATAAACACTACCGAGTTTCCGCAAATATAAGTACTTTCAGAGCAAAGATCGATTATGCATCGGAGTCAACCGTATTGACACGTAGGTTTCCTGCAGCGAAAAATTCGATTCAATAAGTTCCGGGACTGAATTTTTGTGCGAGAAAAAAGTAGTGCAAACTTTCGAACAACTGTAGAGCTACGTAAACTGAAAATTATGCAGATGTAACGATTATCGAAAACCAATTTTTTTCGTTGTAGTAGTACGCAAGGATCTGTCTCGTGTATACGTTCTCTGCGTTAGTTACAAAATGGCGCAACGTACCGCAAACAAATTTGGAATTAGATAAAAACGCTTCCAGCACATGCATTGCCACACTCCGCACACGCCTTAAAGATGATCGCGCACAATTTGGCCAACACGCCATCCAAAACAGAAAAAACGAAATATCTGGCGGAGTGCACCAAATGAGAAGGGGAGTGGAGACGAACTTTACTTTATGGGAGGCCGTGGCTTCTGTCTCAGTCCGTCAAGTGAGAGAAAGGGAGGGAACATAGAAATCGGATATTAATAGCACCCCTAAGTTCATACACGATCTCTGAGGTTTCCACCATTCATCTCCCAGATGGTGATAGCCCTCCGACCGAAATATCTACCAGGAGGTGCATCTAAATATTGAAGTCTATACTGGTTACCTCCCAAATTTTCCAGTATTATTCCAAATTTGACTTTAACAATGCGCCAAAGAGAGCACTCAATGAATGATGTTGACCGTAGATCCACAGGTGAAAGAACAAGAATTAAGAGGGATCCAATGTATTCCATTGAGGGAATTCCAAAATTCAATTACTATCGTCTTCAAGGCTTAAGATATTCGAGGAACTCTGAAGGATACATGCATAGCCAATGTTCGCCAATATGCGAGCAGGTCATTGTAACGTTGACAGAGCTGGAGAACTTGCCCCTGGTGAAAGATTAGAGAAACTCACAAATAAGATACGCCTGGAGATCACCACAAATCTCGTTACTCCTCGCCACTTTCAGACCAGTAGTATTGAACAAACAATAACACTTGGGATCCAGCAACTACGTTTTTTCAAACCCCTTATCACGCGACAGAAAAGTAGAAACATTCCTGCAGCAAGGAAATAAAAACGAAGAAAAAGTTCATGCAAGGTATATTTCTAGGTGTGGAAGGGGAAAAGGATTTTGTGCCTAACGTTTCCCTAATATTTCGGGTGGCATATTTAGGAGCGGAACTGACTTTGCTACAGAAAAAAACTCTTCCCCGCACGGCCTGCGATCCACAAAATACAACGTACTTTCATATTCACACAAGAAACTCGGCCGAAATAGTGTAATACCAGGGTATATTGACAGAGAGCAGATTGGTCTAAGGTAGTTTTTCGAATAAAGATACGTCCAAAAAACCAATCGAATGAAAAAAATGAAGTCCATTTCCGGTATTTCTCTTATCTCTTAGTTGACCGACATAACGGTGTGGAACTTATTTCTTCTATTTAAACATAATACCTTTCATAAATAATATGCCTCACTGAAAACAAGCTCCATCACACAGTTACGCGAATTCTCAATTCCTTTTTGAGGTTTACTAACATGTACGCCACATTCGTGCTCTGCGTGTACCGACTGGAAAACTCCAGGAAGAATAACGGGAAAAAATTCTATGAAATAATATTACCTTTATATTTACAGGCTTTTTGAGAAATGGTGAGTTCCCAATTTCGCCAGCTGCATTATTTCTAATCCTAAGCTCTCATTATACTTGGAGGTTAATACGGAACTCTGTAACGAAAATGTTGTATGGGCAAGCATTTTCTTGCACTCCAGCTAAGTATGAAAGTGAAAAAAAGTCAACTTCACAGCTTTTAACATTAAGGCTTTACAAAGCGTGTGGCTCAAACGGAGAAGCTGAGATGCTAAAACTTTTAGTAATAAAATATCACGGCTTGCACGAGTAAATGGGGTAAATTACTTTTAAATCACTCTAAGCAGTCTCGTTCCAACGATGATTTTTTTACCAATTTACCTCGGAAAAGGAAATTGAAACGTCGCACGCAGCGTCCAAGTTTAATCGAATTCCAAAATCGATCTTTTTTAATGAGCCGTCCTTCAATCTCGCTGATGAGTGCGAAAGCGAGGGCAGTGATAAAAAAGTCATTACGAAGTGTTTTTTTTCGTGCCCATAACCTTTTCACCTCTACGCATCCACACTGTCGAGGAGAACTGACTGAACCGTCAAAAAGAAAATAATGCACAAAAAATAAGTGAAAATTAAGAGCTGGAGCCTTGCAATCTGAAACGCCTAGCAACTCTCAACGCTTACAATTTGCTTCGAGTTCGTTCCTGCTTTCGTTCAACCACGAGCAAATATCTCGTTGCTTCCAAGAGGATACTCTGGATGTCTTTGCTCCAACCAAGTCTAAGGAAAAACGCACAACAGATTCACCCCGTTTTTGTCTGAAGATCGTTGGGTAAAAAGTGGATGAAGGACGCTAGAGTACTATGCCGCACTCCATATCAAAGTCAAACGCAACGAAATGCTGAAAAGGGGTAATAAGCGCGGAGAATAATTGGTAAGTGCGGAAGAGAGAGGATTAAGGCACGCGGAAGATTTAAATACCTAATGAGAGATTTAACGCAGGAAAGTCGTATTGGGTAGGATGGAAGTGAGTTCAGTGACTACCATAATGGATAATATAATATACTATGTAATTTATTTGTTGCTTACAAATGTACATCCGATTTGAACCAAGAACAATGGATGGGTAATAGCGTGCAGGAATTATCCACAATTCTACCATTGCTGGTAAAGTATGTGATGACCTTGACCTAAATTACAATTTACACGAAGGCTTTAGATGAAATATTCTTGTGAAATATTTTTTGGGACTTATTCCATGTTTGTTCATTTTGTTACCATATTTCGAAATTTTGTTCAATTTTTATGACAGTGCTCCTGCGGGATTACTCAGATATGCTGAAGTGTCGATATTTTGTTTATATCATGTCTTATATAGGTTGTCTGCATAGAAGTCTGAATTAACAAATTTGGAAATTCGGACGACAGTGCACACCACCTATGTGAAACGTGACATAAACAAAATATCGACACTTCAGCAGACCTGAGGAAGACAGCAGAAACGCTTACGAAATTATGTATTAAAATGAAAAATCAAAGATGGCCTAGTGGGAACCGTGCTGAGCTCCAGATCGGAGGGTCCCGGGTTCAAATCGGATAGGTAGGTTTCTGGACACACCCCTAAAAATCCCCGTGATTCTATTTTCTGTGTCAGAACTTAGTAGGGAATCGCAGGAGACCCAGGGAAAGGAATTCGCCTCCCTACCCTGAATGTGTGAATTTCACACACCCATGGCTTAGTACTGGGTGAGCCCTACCCACACCTATCAAAAAACCAACCTCTGGGTTGAACACTGAGTAAATGAGCAAAAGCGGAAAAAACACCGACCGTTGTGTGTAAAATGTTTTAACACAAATATAAAATTAATGAACCTGGGTAGCGGAGTGGTTTGCGTATTAGTCCAGCGAGGCTAAGGTCGATAGTTCGATTCCCGGTCCAGTACATCTATTCCCTCTGGGAGCTTTAGCGTATACATTTGATCTGAAGAGGAGCACTGCGACTTAAATGTAGAATACCAGTGGAATAAGGCCAGAGCACCACAGTAGCATCAAGTGAGTCCTGTTATTCGGACGCCGTTCTTTGTATTTACGCACGATGTAGACATTATACTCTGCGCTGACGTTTAATGTTTCATCAAGGTCGAAGACGTGCCTATGCAGTTATTCAAAGGCATAAATGTTCATAGCAGTCAAGACTGGAAGAATTCGAAAAGTGGTGCTATAGAAGAATGATGAAGATAGAGAAGAAGTTTTCTGAACACTTTAAAAAGAAGATGGGATGATCGGCCATATCTTGAGGTATGATGGCCTGATGAAGACAATCTTCGTGGGAAAAGTACACGGGAAGAATGGCCAAAGCTGGCCTGGCATGAGCTATATAGAACAAGTAATGAGAGAGAGAATAATTATGTCAACAAGAAGAGGTTACCCGAAGGGAGCATCGCGTATGAGCTGCGTCAAATCAAACGACGGACTGATGACTGATGATGGTGAATTTTTTATATAAAATTATCCAACTGAATGAAGAGGTAAAAAACTATGCGCAAAAAGTAATGTTATCCATCATGATAAAAGTTGGTACGGTGTGAAACATTAACATTCCAAGAATATAAATGCATCATAATAAAACGTATTCGGAATTCATTTTGAGCTTAAGTACTTGGACGCTAGGAAAACCCATTTGGATGCTATTATTTGAACTTGAGGGAGATAAAAATATGGGGATAGGCAGGTTGAATATGAGGAGCACGGGTGGAGAAAACGTGGAAGGAGCCAAGGTATGGGAGAGAAGAGAAGGAAGATGGGTTCAGACATCTGGCACGGGATGGGGAAGAGAGGGAGAGAGAATCCGTCTCTCGGCCCCCACTTCGGATCTCCGCGTTGTTTATTTGACGGCACGAGAAGGGAAACACGGAACCACGGCGGAAAGGAAAGGGGAGGGGGACCGGATGGAAAAAAATAGATGATTTAAGGCACTCTCGATGAGAATTAAGTGGGGAAAGGAAAGAGGGTTCTCTAGACCCTTTAAAAAGAGGTGTTTTCCTACGGTCGAGGGGGCCGCGCGCGAACAAGACTGGTGAGGAATAGACCCATTATTGAGAGGGGAGGTCGAGCGAAAGGAGAGGAAATGCCGAAAATTTCGGGGATTGGGGGAAATCTTTTGTCACGCACGCGCGCCTGTTACTCCACCGACCCCGTTTAAAAATTGAACCCGGGAGGAAACGCGTGTGAGGAATTAATTGGATGACAGTGTAGCCAATCCATTTCTCTAAGGGCCGATGCAGCCACACACGAACTCACATAAGCACCCGACAGAAATTCACGCATGCTTACATATGCCTCACGTCATTCCATTTCGGCGCTGGTACCTACTGTGGAAAATGTCACTAATGTTATAGGTATATAAATTGTTCTGATTACCACAGCTTGTGCAAAAAATAATGTCAATGTTTTATTCATGCTTGAACTATTGCGAACGATAAAACAGCATGACTTTAAGCCACCAACCTCTCTACGTATTTGACCTATGTTGAAGATTTTTCTTCTTCTAGCAATAATACCTTTAGAATCAAATACCTATCTCATCCGAAAGTTAGGAAACGGTTATCACCGAATATATACTATGAGGTAAACAGGTAAATGATTTCTGATATCTATGACTTGAAAACTACAATGAGCGCTCTGATTTCCGTCAAATCACAGTTATCTCCATGAAACTTGGGGAGAAAGAGAGGTAGATAAAACTAGATTAGAGGGGAGAGGTAAACAGATACGTATGCAGAACTGCTTAAAACAATCTTAGTCAACGTAGTCTTAGAAACACTCTTAATATTAATAACCTGTGGTGAGGATAGTATTGAACTGTCCTTTCCATCTTTCCATTTCGTGAACTTCAAAATCACAGTGAAAAGAACGAAGAAAATGACGATTTCTATACGCTCAAGATTTTTCTGCGATGAACCTAACTCCATCAATTACCTTCGCCAAGTTATAACATGGACGCTCTTTAGGTCGATATGCATTCTAATTTCATACTTAAGAACACAATAGGATGAATTGGAGTTGGTTCTTTCATAAACCGTCCTTCCAAATTTCCTCCAAGTTTCCCGACCACACGAAACCTGTTTTAGGTCCGTCGAATTTGTACATTGCGTCAAAAGTGATATGTTACCCCTGAGACCCCCAGGGTAGATTCTAAGGAAGTTTTCGCCACGGCTGAGATATGATCCAGAGGGAGCCGAGACCCGGGCGCATTATGTTTTTCGCCCGCTATGGGTAAGGTTTCTTCACGGTCTGTTCCGCTGTGGTAGGCCCTTCATACTGGGAGAGGATGTGTTAGGGTGAGATCGGATGTGAAAGGGTGAATAAAAACTGCTGTTCACATTATCCTGTCCATAATAAAAGATGCCAAGGGGTCCACAGCTTCCCATCCTATCCGACGCAGCATAGAACCTAAAATACTCTCGACATATCACACGAGTAGGGGGCAAGCGTCCGCTGAAAATTTCTCTGCCACATATCAGACGGAACCCGAACACCATGGATGGTGAGCCAACACTCTAGTCACCCTAACAGCCGGATTCTTTTTTCGATCACTTCTACCACCGAAAAACCAACCGAATGATCTACAACATGGTTATTTTCTAAACTTCGCAAGCTCTCAAGCTTTAAGAGTATCGAGGGACAATGACACTAGAGCTTTCGGTTTCACGCAGTTGGTAATTTCATTGATACGAGTAAAAAAACCTCGATTCTACATTGGTATGGGTGGAAAATTTAAATTTTGCACCACATATACACAAGACGTCTAAATCACAGGTGATATGGCGTAGTCCCTCCTTTTTCTCCGTTCTTTTAGCATGGCCAAACCACCAGAACAAGCTCCTTCCGTATTTTTGCACTACCATGATTTTCAATCAATACTTTTTTAATGCTGATTAAATGTCTTAATTTGAATTAGGTATAATTAATAATATTAGGAGTTAATTTGATCCATCAGCCAAGGTCATATCGCACTATTTAACCTGAGCTCGATGCGAGGACAAGCATCAAACCTCCTCCCAAAGCGGAATTCGAACTGGCTGTACCCTAGAGAAGCACGACCATAGCTCCCATATATGTCAGTGAAAAATCAAACCTATTTTAGATATTCACCGAATAATTAAATGTCCGACAGAGTCCACCCATGTTACGTGTTGCATCCACTGCACTGAATTTCTGTTTAGGCTACCCGTATGTTTATGACCTCCTGGATCTTAAAAGCTATCGTGGCACTTTATGTATGCATAACGTATGTATAACGTGCACCGACTAAATACTATATTGCAAAAATATACTGCAAAAACTGAAATATAGTGACTACTCTCTTGAATTTTTGTTCCAATTCTTTTATCCCTCTATAGCAGCAATAATAAATGGACTCCTTAAATCTTCTGACTGCACATACAGAAAGCCCTTACTTCAACCAATAAACCGATTTTGATGCCAGTGATTTTGCAAAGCACCATTACAAAGGTATCTTAGTCAAATCTAATAAGTTATTATTCCACTGACGTAGGATTTCAAAACCTAGATCGTCTCTAAAAATAATTCTGAGGATCCTCCGCTGTTATTTTCTTCAATTCGATATCAATTTATATGTAACGAAAAATTCCTCCAGAAAAAAATATTTAGAGGCAAACCGGGTTCAACGCCTCTGCACAAATTTATAGAGAGATCAAGAAGACATTAATTTAATCATTTTCCTCCCTTGATCTTTTTGATGGAGGATGTTGAAAAACATCCCCTTTTTGGGCTACCAGGTGATATCACCTCCACTCACAACCCTTTTACAGTAGCGTCCCTTCCCACGCCCTAAAACCCCTTTGGGCACACCCGACGGCTACCTCCTACACCTCCTTGATCAGAGTCCTCTTGAAGCAGACACAGATGAGTAGAAACCGGTCGGGAAATAAATAATTTTTTAGAAGATAATCATTGAGTTTCTTTTCAATTAGCACTCCCTCGGCGAATATCCGATAAGGAGCCGATTATAAAATGCCAAGCGCATGCTACCGAACACTTGCGAGATTCACGGCGTCTTACAAGGTAGTCCTTCCCTCGTTTCAGAATTTTTATGAGACTTCTTTATTTCCAGACTATTCCAAAAACCTATTCACCGTCACTACCATTCACCTGATTTAATTATTGCTCTGAAACATCATACTCAAAACGCTCCCTGTGTTACATCAATAATAATAATAATATCGTGGAAAGGTAATTTATAGCTTTTAATTATTAAAAAAAGTATTGGTTGGGGTAAAACCTTTTCGGACACATCTTGAGGCATGATGGTTTAGTAGTAGTAGTATATTTCAGTTTTAGGAGCTCCGACGGCTAAGGTTACATTGCGTCGTCTAACTTAAACGTAAGACAAACTCATAATACCCATGCCCTGCACTGGATTCGAACCCACGACCTTTTGATCGTGGGTTCGAATGAAGGCAGCCATCGAGGACAAGTCCTAAATGGGAAGGATTGCAGAGGATGGCCTCTTATGAGTTATATGGAGCAGCAGAGAAAGATGTAAAAGAGAAAAACTGCCAGTATGAAAAGATTAGATCACAAAAAAATGGAGTGGAGAACTACGTCAAACTTATCTTAGGATGAAGCCCCGTGGTCATGAATAAAGATCTATTTTAAGAAAATAACATTTGGTATTTGATTCTTAACGATTGGCTAATGATATATTTAAATTTTTCCCCAACGTTACCTATTTTCGTGATGCATTTATATTCATTTGATGCATAAATACACACTTCAAAAAACAACGAGGTGTAGCGTTGGTTGATGAAAGAGTCTAAAAATTCTTCACCCCTTCGGAGGACAGCCGACAATAAATAACATCACACAGCCCGTCAGTGGGGGTAAAAGGCATTTAATCGCCTCCTCCCTCTCATTGTCCTGCACCCTCCCCTGGATGAAGGAAAGCGGTTGGAATCCGCGTGCCAAGGGCCGGCGACGGGCGAGCTCAACCACCGGGCGACATCGCCCTTCCCCGCCCTCGTCGAACAAGTGGGGTCGGGAGCATCGCCACGGATATTCAGCCGCCCATTCCTTTTCCCCCCTCCGACTGGAATTTCGCGCTCAAAGGAGATTTATTGGACGCACGCATTCCTCGGAGAAGAGTCCCTAGGCCGCGCGAGCATCCATCACCGCAGGAAACAAATGAGCAGGGCCTCCCCGAAAGAAAACGCGCGTTGAAGCTCGACGCATAGCCCCGATCCTAATTCGGGATTTATGCTTTGTTTGGAAGGAAAGGAGGGGCGAAGAGAAGGAAAGGGAGAAGAAGAGAAGGGAAAAGCGGGATATCTGTTTTATCGTGCAGCGGAAGAACCCAAAAAAAAGTAATGTCAAGATCGAACTAAGGTATTAAAATTATTAAATACGCATACGAGTACGTGAGATGAATTTAAATTTTTCCCCAACGTTACCTACGTTGGGGAAAAATTTAGAAAAGGCCCTGCCAAGATTTACATGTTTGAGAACGATACGCATCATGAAAGGTTGTTTCTATTGCAGTGATATCAATGATTAAAATTTTACGTAATTTAATGTCTAATAAATCTTTGGTTTATGTAGAGACAAAATTTAGCGTATTACGTATTAGTAGATAAAACGAAGCACAAAAATTAAAGTAACCGCAATCATGTAATTTACCAAAGAAACACGACTGCAACCAATGAATTAAAGAAATTTTCACACCGAAATGATTGGGTAGTGGCACAAATATGAATGAGATACAAGGACAAATTCAATTACAAAAAGATGCGTACACAATCATTAAATACTTTATAAGGTTTGATATGGAGTCAGGTTATTTCGTTTAGAAACCTGAACCATGGATATTGAGGATGAATATGGATTGGAAGTGTTGAAACAATGAGTCGACAGAAGATTAGAGAAATGACAATGGGTGACGATCAGAACACGAGGAAAACCTGAGCACTGAAATTAGCGACGCAAGAAATTTGCTAGAAAGTTATGTGGCTACGTGGATGGTGGAAATGACTGGAGATAATATGATACTGAAGCCCACTAGATAAGGCAGAATGCCGTGCTAATAGATGTCGGAGAAAGATAGGGATTGTAAACAGGGTGATGAAAGGCAGAAATAATTCAAAGATAAAGACCGAAACAGCGTTAAGAAAAGAGATATGAAAAATGATAATGTAGAGTAGTAAAACAAGGTGCATCAAAACACAAATCCTGACCGGCTCAATAATAATTTGCTTTTAATAATGATATTAGGAGAAAAAGACATTTATCCACTAAAGAAAACTTTTGACCTCCAACAAAGATAAATATGAAAGGCTAGTGAATAGCTTAATATGAAGTGTGGCGTTGCATGTATCAGAGGCGTGGAGTCAAAGGAGAGATGACAAGAATATATAGCAAGATTTTGAGAAGTCGAGGAGGAGATAAAAAGGGCGATGGATTGAAATGAGGAGACCAGTCTGGGAGGGACCAGGCCAGACTGGGAGAGGTGGTGGAAGAATAAAGTTCTTAGTGGAAATTAGGGGGCATAGTCAATGGCCAGAACAAGTAATTGGGGAACAAGGGCAATAAGGGCCGTTGCTGAGGGAGAATTTTGGGATAATGATAGATGTAACGTCTTTATTGGAGCGGGAGTGAGACTAAAAATTCCATCTTCCTTTTAAAAAGGAGGAAGGTTAAAAAGAAATAAATAGGTACGGAAGAAGCCACTTGAAAATGCAAGGTAGAATAAGGATACACCATCTAAACCTAACCTAAGCGTTTAAAAAGTATTTATTGATCAAATAAGAATGAAGAAAGAAAGGAGAGGGAGAGTAAGAATGCAATAACCCAAGCGCCGAAACTGGACTGACGTTGAGTGATACACAGGAGCGAGGGTTCACCGTAGCTGCTGAGTGAGATAGATGCGTGCGCTTCAACAATCGATGACATCAGCGATCGCACACGCAAAGCAAACTCCTTCGGGCGTGATTTTGACGCGACTCGCTTTCCTGCTATAATTTTTTTGTCCTGGTTTTCTCCGCCCCGGTATTCCACACCGCCGCACAAGACGAAGGCACTGCGTATCATTCGTCAAAATCATCGTCCACCTTGAGAGCAATACCCGTTACGGGTAGCATTCTTTCATCAGTGATTTTTTAAATTCCCAAACTACGGCAGGGTCAAATATCGAGCATAAAATATTAAAATTGTATTAACGGATCTCGCAATGGAAAAATGCCGACAATAATAAAGGATTGCCACATCCCGGACATATTTCTGAGCAAGGCAACTTGCTGAAGACTTAACGCGGGAGAAAAGTGCAAAGAAAAGGTACACGGAAGAACGTCCTGGATGAAACATTTGAAAAAAAAATAGATTGATGTCCTGTGAGATAAAAAAAAAATAGGATGTGAAGAGGGCATCAGCGAAGTGAATGGAAAGGAGAGTTGGTGTTGATGGCAATGAATTATTAGACTCGTGCTAAACACCGTACCCTTCAGACTCTTGAGCTGAAACTTTTTTTTTGGCATATTAGTTCTTTATGACTTGTCATAGACGGGTCGCTGGAATCGAAGACAAAAAAGGAAAGCACGAAGATATAGATTTATTCAATGCAGAATAGCTGTCAAAAACGTAACGGGAAAATACGCTTTTCAGGATTGCCATGAGTATATGATTAATATGGAATCTGAGGATTACGATTCCGAAAACACAAATCAGAATAGAAACCGAGATCGTTCTACGACATTGGGCATTTACCGGTAGTGAGAAGCGAAACGGGGATCTTAGACTTTCAGCGCCAAACTGTACTTCAACACGCTAGCCATTCTTTATAATCCCTCGGTTACTTAAGAAGGTCTTAGACTAAAATATAGGATCATAGTAGTCCAGTAAGGAGAGCACAAGTATTTAGTTAATATTCGAAAGCGTATGACGACACCGTAGAGATGATACTGTAAAAATTTTAATTAATATCAGCAAAATTGCATTCCTTAACACTCAGAAGAACACCCTCGTTGGTGTTTGGACATTTCTATTTTGTCAGCTTGCCATATGAACTGAATATATGAAAAATAAAAACGGATGAAGTGAAAATACCGGTCGTTAAAATGTTTGCATTGTTTGCGGCTTTCCACCATTAATTTTTCAGGAATTTTTTTACTATTGTACAGATAATGTTATGAAAAAACGGAGTGACATTAAAACAAAACATTTCCAAATTTACGAGGTTTGCTGCCATAATTCTCATCATATAATACATTTACATAATTTTCTTAACAGAGGGATACTACTGTAGCCTTCTATTAAGACTCGCTCCAAATAAAGCATGGCATACTCCTGGGTTAGGCAATCAACACAATATATGCAAGGAAACGAATCGAGTTCCGTAATTGACTCTCCGTGCGCGAAGAGGCCTACGCACAGAACGAAAAAGTGAACCTACGAGTCTGCGAATACATTATCCCTACCCGTTATCAAGGAGCTCGTTTTCGTCGTGGCATCGACGCCGCAAGCCCTACCACACACACCCTATCGACGACTGGATAGATTTACCGTCGGTACGTGTCCTATGCATAGTACATCGCCTCCTAATCACGATTTCAAGGCAGGAGGGGGGTCGACAAGCGGTCGGGGGTAACGTAATACACCCAACGACTCCTGCCCAAGATAAGTATCTACTAGCATCGCGAAGGATCGGAGTTATTACAAGCGTCTTATCTCGGGCGGCGTCGTGCCATTCCACCACGTGACACGAAAGGGATTATTCTTTTTTCCTTAATCTCTCCGCCGACATCTAACCCCTTCGCCGGGAAGCGGGGAGGAGAGCTGACGGGGAGTGGCCGAGCCCGGTGAACGGACGAAAAAAACGCCCAGGGGGTGAACGGAACGATGGAGGGAGAGGGAAGGAACAGCGACGCTGGACGCCAGGGACAGTAGAGAGGGATTCGTACGTTCAGCCATGAGAGGGCAAGGATGGAAGTAACCTGAAGGAGCTAAGGTAGCTAAGGTAAGGAAAGTAAGCTAAGGTACTTGGGAGTGCCTTAAGAGGTCAGAAGTGAATGATCTGAAGCATGATGTCATGTGATCGGTGCTGAAAACTGGACCTTACGATCATCATAAGTATTATACCAATGTTAGCACGTTTTGGAGGTTTTGGATAGTCCCTCCTCGAGGTGTGGTGGCTAGAGGAAGGATGGCCTTCCATCCCGAGGGCACCAGTGGTACATGTACTCCTTCGTCATACCAGTGACTACATGACTGCTTTACGGAGAGCAATTCAAGTTCAGCACCCGTCAGTCGGATGGGACGTTAAACCGTTGACTACCCCGCCTCTTTCATTAGCAGTAGTTAGGAGTACTCCATTGATTTTCCACTTCCCTCCTACAATGTTTCGTAGGACCACCCTCCTAAATCATATAACGCTCTCTATATATATGATACCTCTAAATGATAACCTTTTTTAAATGATAAAACAGACATATATTATAAATACCTATTTGCTCACTGATTACACAGTGTATCATCATTATTTTTAGCTAGAAATGAATTTATAATGCATTTTTATCAGAACGTTACCGATGGCTGGAACCCCCACCCTCTCCCTGCCGATAGTACATAGATGTATCGTAACAATTTATCTGACCCCTCACCCTCTTCGGCGTTACGTAATTCATGGACGGCACCTTACCATCCCTCAGTTTCCTGAAAAATTCCCACCTTTTAGCAATTTCTCACCTATCCTAAATGACGCGAATGGCCTTATCAGTAGATCGCCTCCTATGAATAACAAATACTACCAGTAATGAAAAAAAACTTGCTGACCATCGACTTTATTTAAACACTACCAGTCCTGCCAGCAATCCCCACCCATAAAGGTCATCTCTCAACCCTCCCTCCTACCTGTTCCGCTATTACTACATTATTTCTGTCTTCAATTATTCTACTCTCCTGCCTTCACGCCATCCAAAATTAAAGATCATATGAAAGACCGGAGAAAGTTCAAATACCATTCTTACCCCTAAAATAAGGGACAGTAATAGATTACACCGAAGTTACCAGGGAAATAATAGTCTAAGTAATGTATATTTAAAATTATTTCTGCTTTTCTTTATTTTACTAAATTTACAGCGCTTGAGTGCAACTGTTTTAGATATTTTCTCGCATGAAACCAAATAATTTAGTACAATATTGGTCTTATACTAACAGATCATACGTCTTCTACTAATCATATGTCATACGCCGATATTTCATTGAGAAATGGATGTGTTACGATTAATAGCCATAGCAAAAATGAAAGAAATGTACGACAGGGGGATTATTGTGTAAGAGGAAGCTCTCCACATTTCATCAGCATAGTTCAATCAAATAATCCAATCAATAAAAAAATCCAATATATCTGTCTACGCTACAGCAAACATTCCAAGATGCACTCATCGACTAATACGTCCCAAACCATGCTATATTAAACTGAGAAAGGGTTGTCCGTTCATCACGTCCATTCAACGTGCCTAGTCACAAACTTTAAACTGCTATATCACAAGTGCTAAGAAAATACTCTACAACTAAAGGCTGAAAACAAAAGGCGAAAAAACTCATCCGTCTTTTAGTTTTTAGAAAAAGAACTGCCCTGTTTTACTCATGAGATGATTCCGGATACGAGCACTACCGCATTTCACTACGATGTGTCATGCTGTTTCGTTTAGTTACGCAATATTTCATTGATAAAAAAGGTGGTTGTCAGCCATAAATGTTTACTCAAAGAGCAGAACAAATCGGCTCGTCTCTTCTTTTTGGTAACGTGGGAGAGATAAGAGTTTGAAAAACTGAGGCCCGTATTTTTCCACCGGTCAATCCACTTCTTGCTTATAAGTTAGCGTGGGGTTACCCATCGAACCGCTTCGTCACCGCCAGTTACCGCGCAACTAGTTCCACCAGCCATGGCTCTGCAAGCGGTCGGGCGGACGTTACCTCATCCCAAAATTATCGCCGTTTCAATATATCGAACACTTCACCTCCATTGGGATTGGATTGCGATGTATGTTTGATTACGGTTTCATTGCTGGGAGGTCCTTCACAGCAATGCAATTTCACTTGTTGAAAAATGGGACAAAAATGGAAATGATTCTAAAGAAGAGGTTAAAGGATGGAGTTCTGGGACCCCAGTACCAACCTCACCCCCTCTTCCGCAACCCCCATCTTCTTTTCCACCCAAATATATGTACGCACGAAGCCTTCTTTATTCATACGCTTTGAAAATCGCACATGATAGCTGGAATCTAAGTTGGTTATTTAAACAGTAAGGAATGGTAGTGGAGTTTTCTTGACGAAGAATGCAACACATTTCCACGAGGTCATGCCTAGGGATCTTTTTATAAAAGTATGAGTCCATATTAAATGCGAAGAGAGATGATTAGAGTAGACATGCATATGGACGACATTAGGGGTAGAAAATACGAACAGCGTAAACTGAAATACTAAGGGAGTCAGTACGAAGCTCACAATGATAGACTAAAAGCATAATGAACTTAAGGACGTAGGACTATGATGCAAGGAAAAGCTAATACGGTAGACGTTAATGCTCTCGAGGAACTGTATAATATCCAGGTAACTACTTCCTAGGTTCCAATCGAATGTATAAAAATCGCTATATTTTAACATTTCATCCCCAACTAAAATATATTCAATGTATACAAAAGTGAGATTTAATATTTATAAACTGTCACAAGTATCATCAACCAGCCAGAGATAGTAGACCACAATTCATAAATTCATACCGATACAATGAACTAGACATTGTTTCCCGACAAGCGACTCCGCCGCTTTTAATAGCGATTAACACAAAATTGGACAGCAAGAAATATGACGACACTCTCACGATGCCTGCTCGCAGGCTTCACCCCCACGGATCCCTACACCATACGTGACAACGCAGTCAGAACAGGTCACTCAAAGGATTATATGGGAATGAAACGGAGGAGGAGGGGCCGAAAAGAAGAGGCAAATTATGGCCGAGAGGAAAGCGGGATCCCGGCAAAAACGGGATATTCGTTGGGCGCTAAAAAGGTAATTTCCCGCGGGGAACCATGAAAACTCCATCAAAGGCCAATGGATGCGTCAAAGGACCAACATTGGCGGGAGGAAGATTTACGACTCCCGCGATACGCACTCCAGTCCTGGTGTCAGCTGTTAATTGGAATTCCGGAGAGAAAGTCACGACCGTGGCACTGGAGTGAAGTTTTTAAGGAATCGTAAAGTAGTCGCCGAAAAACGGGTGGATGAGACTCGCTCCTCCCGGCAGAAAGCCAAGGCACCAAAGATAGCGAAAATTTCAGAGCTCGTGATGGAGAACAGAAAGGTCGCGGCTGGCTTCCAGCGTGAAATATAATTCTTCATCTCCGTCAAGTTCGCTGCTCGATCCACATTTCCCCCAGCGTGAAGAAGCGATTCCCGAGGAGAGTTTGACACGGTACGAAAACGTCCCGACCGCCTCGGAGTCTTTTACTTGGAAAGGCGGGGTTGCTCGATAACATCTCAGAGAGTCCTCACTTCGCTGACTGATTCGTACGACACCAACTTATTACCTTACAAATAACAAGCGTGAAAGCAACACCAATACAATATCTCCAGCAGATGCGGTAGAAGAGGCGGTAGAGCGTCGGCCTAACAGTTCAAATGTAGTGGGTTCGAATCCCACCCCAGATAGAAGTAGCATTTATTCAGGGAAGGTCACCGACAGCTTAACCCTTTCGCGCCGGAGTCCTACGCAGGAAAATGCTTTCCTTCTCACGGGTTCCTCTAGAATATTTTTCCACTCCCTGTACGGAGCTCTCTTGAAGCAAGGCTTCGAGCAGGTATGTCTTTCCCCCGCTTTGGGACCGGACCCAGCGGGGTTCCCGACCCTTTCCTCGGCCACTGACCAGAGATTATCTTCGCCCTTCTCCAAATGAGAACCCATCTCGGCTTCTGTCCGCGGTCAACTATTTTTCATTAAGTGATTTTTGTTAAATAAATAATAGTAAGACTTTAACTGGGGGTTAATACACAAATAAATTCCTGTTGTTATAAGTACCATTTAGAGATTTTAAACGAAATTCTAATGTTAATATTAAGATATTTAGCACAATAGACATAATATCAATGGTTACAATAATAATTATTTCTGTTGTTTCGCAATAAAAGGCTTCCGCGCATAATCCAACCATACCCGTGTTTTATATAAAAGCACATGCACTTTTTTGGTGCTATACCTTCATCAGGAAATATTTTTATGTAAATATATTCGCAATGGTAGCGCGAGATAGATTTTTCTGCCTAGCAATTATTTATTGTATCTCCCAATATTCCATCACGCACGCATGCGGTTTTCTTCTAGTTTTAACATAAATGATTACAACATAATTATCACTCTTAGCCACATTACACAGAATAAATTTGAATGCTGAACACCAAAAAGATTCAGTTACAAGAAAGTAAAGTTTATTGACTGCTAATAAATTAGCATAAACCACACCCTTCAGCGGGATTTTCAAACTATAATGTAAATATAATAGATTTCGCGGTATGTTGTGTGGTATTACCATTACAGTTGTTTTCCAATATATGTTCATAAACAAGTAAAACGGAGAGAAAAATATCGGTACTACCTTATCGTCAAATCATAAAAAAACATACGTCTTTGTTCCTCATTGCAATGAAAAATTCTCCAAAATCGGTTTGAATCTCATTGACAGGTGAACTCTGTTAATAATAACGTTAGAGTTCCGTTTAAAATTTCTAGAGATTCAAAAAAACATAAGGAATTAACTTCTGGAACTCAATAATGCGATTTAGAAACAAATATGATTTTGGTTTTTCAAATGCATAAATAAAAAAGTGACCGCGAACAACTGCCGAGGGTGAGGCTCGCGCTGCGAAGAAGGGTCGAGATAATCCCCGCCTCGAAGCCGAGGAAGGGTCTTCAGACCCGCGAGGAAGGGTCCTTTATGACACCTTGGACCTTTTCTGCCTACCTGACCCCAGCGACGTTTTAAGACGCCCTTCGTTCTCTTGCGTAGAAAAATCTGCGGCGTTTATAAACGGCCTTCGTTCACAGGAGTGAAAAATCTGCGGCGTTTATAAACGGCGTTCGTAGCGAAAGGGTTAAATTCATGTGAGCCATTTGGGACAGATGGGTAATTGGGAGGGGGAAGGAATTTTTTTCAGGAAGCGGAGTAAGTGCGGAGATAAACCCGGCGTTCGCTGTAACCGAAAGGGGACAAGGGGTTCAAGTGTTTTACGTCCCATCCGACGGACGGAGTACTGCACTTGAAGTGGTATCCACACTGTTCTTAAATAGAGACCGGTATATCAATGAAAAATATTTGTCACTACCGAGAATCGAACCTTGGCCCTCTGAATGAGTAGCCAGGACTCTAGAAACCACACATCACCCAGTGTTGGTGATGTCTTTGGATTTTTCTTAGGATTATATCAGAATAGACGGTACGATGTAACCTAGGCACTTGGAGCACCTTAAAACATAATTATATTTATACTACGCTGAAGTCAGGTGGGTAACGCGCCAGCCTGGAATCCAGTTTCGGGCACAAATGTTGTTTTTGTTTTAGGTTTAGGGCCAGATTAAATGGAGCGATAAAAACTCAGCAGTTGGAGCCCCATAGACATAATTCCACCGCTGCCAACGTTTATTTGATGAATACTGTATCCTAACCCTGTGCTCAGCTCTGGGAAAAAAGCATCCGCGTGCATTCAGCACCATTCCATCTAAATTCTCTTCGCCGCTTTCCTAGATGGTATTTAACAAAATTTCCAGCAAAATAGAGGCTCTAAGCCGTTGATGAGTACCGTTGATAACAACCATCACATCCTCATTAAGGCTTTAACTGACGCTGAGAAATATCCCAGTTAAGTAACCTCCTGCATTGATATCCTAACAAGCAATCGCTGGTGGGTATTAAAGCAGTATTTTATTTATGAATAAAAAGTTTTATCAGATTATCTATTTCTAATTAATGAGATCTGAAATATTTGGTAAAGTAGACTACAAATGCTTAAGCGGTATTAAATCCATTAACAACAATAAGATACTAATTTTGGCAAATAGAAAATAACTTATCAGAAGACAAGGAAGCTAAACATATGATTTAACATACTTACATTACTGAAAATTTTATACTCATTACTATTGTTCACAAAGGCGTATTTACAACTCAGGGCATTCTAGAGATGCCAAATCTAGGGCATGAATTCCTTTACGGTGATTCGTACCCATTCTTCATACTTCACAACGATAATTAATGTAATTACATGACGAAGGGTGCTAAGCGAGAGATTTCAAGCCCAACTTGTGCGTCCAACAATATACTGCGGGTAAACGCAGTTTTTCGCGTTGCGTAGTCAGCGGGCGAATTTGGAGGTATCAGCCAAAAGTGATGACAATCAACGCGCGTCAAGCGTGAGAGAGCAAGTGCGCACTCAGGCGTCCAATCACGTCCATGTAAGGTCACGGCGATCGTCAGACGTCACCGTCACTTTTAAACCTCAAGTTCTGAAGGGTCATCGGCCCATTTCTGAGATTTTATTTAAGGCTGAGACGCATCGCTTAAAAGATAACGTAATTAATCAACGAATTCAGAAATTCACGAAGGCGTGTAATGGGCACGCGTGTTTTTTTTCACTTCCCGAATAAAGTGATCCGTTCGGAAAGGCCCCAAAAGTGATGGCCGCCGACCTAAATAATCCTCGGAGTATGAACATCTCCAGAGCGTTGGTTATAAAAAAAATAATTCTAGCGTTATTCTGAAATGCCTCTTCAATATTTTTTTTGCGAGGTTGCGGATGCCAGTATGACAATCATTTTTACGATGCACCGTATAATCTCTTTTGGAGTCCATTGTCTGGCATGGGCTTTCACTGCGCTTTCACGAATTGATGGCCCTAATAAAACGATCCGCGGAAGAATTACACAATGCGCACACGGAACAAGTATCATTACCAGGGGGGCGTACGAGAGATAAGTTAATGGGAGCATTTACTTAAGAGAGGACGATCTATAAATGCAAGAGCTATAAAAACGAATACAGAAATTTTCACCATCTTGGGCTCACCTCACTAGGAACGCTCGCGAAAATTTACGGAAGAAAAGGGCGAAAGATTTGGTCAAACGATGAAAAGATACAGAGTCGTAGAATAAGAGCAAACAACGAATACTGACGCTGTCGAATTGAATACAAATGACCACTTAAGGTTTGAAAAAATGGAGATAACTTAATGTACAGTTAATATCTACAATATATATGGAACATCGGGAAAGCAGACCAACGAAGAATTGAAGCCTTCAAAACATGGTGCTGGAGGAGAATGTTGAAGATTAAATGGACAGATAAAGTGAGGAACGAAGAGGTGTACAGAAGAGCAGATGAAGAAAGGACAATATGGAAAACCCTACGGCAAAGAAGAACCAGATGGATTGGACATACCTTGAGGCACAATGAATTAGTTAGAAATATAATAGAAGGGAAGATTGAAGGGAAGGTCCCGCGAGGAAGACCAAGGGACAAATATATAGGGCAAATAAAGGACGTGAAAGAGGGAACATACCAGGGTGAGAGGGAATTAACACTGAATAGAGCAGAATGAAACTCTTCAGTAAACCAATCCTAGGATTGAAATACTGATTATGATGATGATAGTATAATATATTAACTATTATTGGTTCAGGGGAAAAATTAGGCAGATTTTTTTAAGTATACTTCAAGAAAATTTGCATATGTGGGATGGGTAGCAGTTGAACTCAACATCGAAGCACTTGAGTCAGGAAGAATGTTAAATATGGAAATACTACACCACATTGAAAAGAATTCGGCATAACAACGGCTAATCATCGCATTCTTAACATTATATGAATGTGCATACGTACCATATAATATTCATAAGAGATTTTTTTCCAAATACCAGTTTCCACAACTGTTTACAGCATACATTTCATTCTTTTAAATGAGTTTCATATCAAATGTTCAGTTATTGAGTCAACACGATGTTATGCTGAAAATCTATACACATCGCAATTTTCTCCTGTTCGACGGGAAAATACAGGGACCCGTTTTAAAAGTCAGACACTGGAAGAATGACCGTAAATTCGGTGTTTGGGTGCTCCAACTACGTTATATTAAACCGTCTAACCATAGCATAAACCTAAAATAAATATTTCATCCATTCCTGAGACGGTATTTGAACCCGCGACCTTAGATAGGGCGGAGCACTGCAGTTCTAGCTACCGCAGCCGGTTGAAAGGAATTCAATCGCGCAGTACGCAGGAGGAAACTCCAGATGCTCCAGATAGACGTCAAATTATTAGGGTGTTAGTCACAAAGTTGTTCGACACATCGCTTCAGAGTTAAGGAAGTAATATCTCTTGTGTCGAAATATAAGTTTATCACGTTATTTACAGATGAACCAAAATGTTCAATGCAACACGAGGATACAGAAAAACTTTCATCAAATAGCTTCAGCGAGCTACGAAATCTTTTCAACTTATATCATTTTAAGAACCTTGCGACATTTATCATTTCAGTCGTCATTTTAAAGTATCACTTAGTCAGCAACTCAGTGCCAATATCAGGGATATGATCGCCAAAAATAAGAATAAAAGTAAAGATTGAGCGTCTGTCAATATACCTATTGAGATAACATTAGGTCGAGTCACTTGCGTTTTGGCTATCAACCCTCGTTATCATTTTTCCAGGAAACATAAAACCCAGTCGATATAATTCTCACCGCAAAACTCCACGTTCAGTAATCTGGATTTAAAATTAACGGTCGAAAGGGCAACAAATGCATTTCCAACCTTTTAAACAGGAGATGTCCAGCACATCAATAAATTTACTTCAGAAAACGATTTTTTTTTCATGCTTTGCGGCCCACTCGTACATATTGAATGGATTAAACATGGATACGTTCTCACGGACTACACATGACGTGAATAAATGGCTTCTTATCATTAATACATGCTTTTTTTTAGGGAATTTAACCAGTTATGAGAACAGGTGAAGTCGTGAATTTTAAATCAGATACTTCAGAAATTCAAATTATAAGAATACATTTATGCTGCATGAGAAAATACAGTAGGTAAAATAGTATTTTACATAATTTTTAGAAAGCAAGAGATGTGTGAAATAATTTATAATGCAACTATTTAATTACATTTATATCATTTTTTCAATGCAGATAAGTAGGTACTATTCAAATTCGTCACTATTCTTTTATTAGAAAGTTTATTTGAGAAGTTCGGACTAAAAAAAAACATTTCATCGCCCAATAATTTTTTCTAAACATGCCGATACATGATAAAACTGAGACGATTGGCAGTCCGATTTAAATAGATACGATCAAAATGATATTCCACCCCTAAACGTGAAATATTTTCACTGAAATTGTAGACATGACGAATAGTATTTAGCTTGATAAAAAAGGTAACACCGTGAAAGGCCACATCATACTTACATAGAAGCAATAGAATACTACTATGTATTTGCAAAAATTACCAATAAGTCCCAGCCTGCATTATTTTGATAATAGCCGGCGTAACTTAGTGAAACTCTTTACGGCGGAATATAACTGTACCTAACTGATTTAACCTACAAATAAACTTCCATTTATTTGTTTTAATACCGACGTAAACCACTGGGTGCAAATACTGGATCCTTCAAACTTCATCACACTAAACACAAATTACTGAACTTAGTTCAAATTCCGAAGATATCGAGTCAAAAGATGAAACGGAATTATTGTATCTGTAATCTAGAGCGGAAAGATGGATATTAATATTAGCCAAGTTTATCGTATCTCGCTATAAAGATTATCTTGTATTTCACAACTAACAGTAAGCATTCTTGCCGAGCATTCTGAAACTTAAATGCCATGGTGAATGGTTATTTTATTCGTATCCCAATAAAACAATTTTCATGTCAGTTCCTGGCCCAATGGTGGTCAGTGATTAAGCGCATATCTGGGAGAAGAATGATTTAATACCACACACACATGCGGTGACTTTCTGAGATATTTATACATATATATGCAAATCTGATAATAGATGATTGGGTTAGTAAGGTGACTAAGTCCCGGCTTCCCATACCGAATGCCTGGGTCTTGGGTCCCGTCTATGGCACAGATTCTTAAATCGGTATACCGGTCCCTAATTGAGTGATATGTGGATAGCATCTCAAGTTCAGTACCCCGCCCGTCGATTGGGACGTTAGACCGTTGACGCATTCCGTTAAGAGCAGGGGAATGCCGACGACAGGTTCCTCTTAACCACTCCTCTACTTCCTAAATTCCTCTCTTTCCCTAATAATAACAACAGAAATGAAAACAAATCTGGACAACAAAAATGGTACAGTCGTCCACCAAAAGCAATAGACGATATTTCCACTCACATCCTGGAGACGGGACGTGCTTCCTGGCGCATCTGTAGGGTTGGTATGTCCCGGGGACGACCTTTCCGTACATAGTGCGATCCATGGCTCTCGAATCTCTCCTCTTGAACCACTAAGACAATGCGGGGAGACGAAGACGCGTGGCCGGAGATAGGGAGGCGTAGGACGACGGAATCTCCTTCCGGTTCGATATCGAGCGCTGAACAACACAATGGTGAGGAGTTTGTTCCACCGAAACACAGAAAATCACCTCCTTTCACGTACACGGCATGAACCGTCGAAATACCACACAAAATTTCCCGCAACACGATCAAGACACAAACGCACTGGTACGTTCAGGGAACTGGAGAACCGATCAGTTCACCACCGTTGAAATATCGCAAGATGAATTTCGGTGGGTTTAGGGTGGTGGGCTGTGGTATTTTCTCTCTGCGGACTCGTTGCTGGTACCTCCGCGACTCCGTCGCAGATGCTTATGGGGTGTTGCGAGGGCGAACAGCAGCTCTTGGAGCTCGAATGTCTTTGGTGGGAGGGGCCGGGGAAGTCTCTGGGTGGGGGGATACAAGAGAGGGGAAGGGTGAGCGGATCGTGGGTGGGAAGCTAACGGGTGGGACTCGGGTAGTCGAAGAAAGAAAGAAAAGAGGGGGGGAGAAATCGAGAATCTTTAGGGAGAGGGGAATTCGTCACCCGATGCGCAACTGTCTCCGGACTGCGAGGCGGGTTCGATGAATGGGTCAGAAGTTGAGCACGGAGTAGCCGATGGGAAATATCGACTCTGTGGGCTGGCTTGCGAAACGTTTGGAGCGAGGGAGGAATTGGCGGGACTCGAATGGAGGACTCCTACTTGGAGAGCCCTTTGGACCGCAGGCGCGCTCGACAGGACTTCAGCATCACACAAATCAAACACTGTGGATCGGATACGTCACAGCACCAGAATGACGGCTCCTCAAACGACTTACAAACAATCAACGTGCACTACAACATCCGATTAATAACTTAGAAAAGTCCACAACAGCACGTCCATCACTGTGATAGTGGCATTCTGGTCCAGATGTCTCCTTCCGAAGATGACGCACGCCGAAACACGCTTTGTTCGAGAAATATTCCGAACACAAAAACCTGCCGGTTACACGTGTTTCGCGCGGAAATAGTTGAAATGCTTCCAAAAGAAACACCAATTCCCGAGGATTTATTTTTGGAAGGCGACAACCGAAAATAAAGAGATAAGCCGCGCTAATCTAACGTCTCCCACCGGCTCCTCACAAATATTTCACGATCACCACGCACGGACACCAACGCCAGCACGGGACACGATACCAATCCAGAGATAACCGAATACGAGCACCGGAGCGAGAAATGAGAGCGCCAGCAGAATCGCCGCACGGTTCTCGCTCGCTCTTGAAAACGAGGTACACGCACACCTTGCGAGATAAACACCGCGAGAGAAAATCACCGGGGAGGGGGAGTAAAAGTAAATGACGCTCGAAATACGCAACGCTCAAGGTCTGGTGAGAGGCCGGTCGGCGAAAGATCACGAGGGGAAGACTTCAATACACCACGTCCACGGCCTGAATGAGGCGCTTTGTCTTGTCAAGGCGCCACACGACCGAGGATTATTCGCACGGATTCGCAGGGGGGAGAGAAAGGGAGAGACAACACCGGGAGGACGGGAGAGACTTCGGACGTGAGCACGCGGGCATTTACAAGCACGCGCGCGTACTGAAGAAGGTTACGCAAGCCCTCCACGCTCGACAGTGACAGCACACAAACGGACCCGAGCGAAAAATGTCAACAACGCAGCCGATTACAGCATCGCAACATGGATGGGACACTGGAAAGCGTTCTGAAGAGTAAGCCGGAACACTCTCCAAGGCTCCAGCACACGAACTCGCTCGGACGAGACGCGGGAGGCAAACTCCACCCGTCCGGGATAACTATCACACAGGCCCGCGAATGAAGAGCGTCAACACCAACACGAGACGTTTCCCACGACGAAAAAATCCAGGCAATGCGACGATCACAACATCCACCAAGGGCACAACTCCCGGAAAGAAGGGGAGAAGACACTCATCCCCTTAACACACACACACTGGGGAGAGTGGTAGGAACAAAAAGATTCCGACACTTCCCTCCGACGGTCTAAAATCTCCTCTCTTTCCCCCGCTCTCTTCAGGGAATGATACGAATACACTCCGCGCGACAAGGCCCGTTCCGCCGGCCGCTGCGCGCTCCGACGTAGGCCAACTATAGACAGTCAGCTGTTCGCTCGGCGCCCGCGAGATATAAACTGCCGCGCGCCGAGTCAACCAAGCCCCCTTCGCCGGGAGCGGAGGATACGCCTTTCGCCGCCTTCCCCTCGCGCGCTACGCAGCCCCCCCCCCCACCCACACGAATCCCTCCCCTCATCCACCACACCCCCGCCGCCAGATCCATTCCGATCTCCTTCCAAAACCCCTTCCCTCCCTCTCCCCTTTTCTCTTTCTCCGCCACCAACACCAAAAGACCCAAGACGTGACGGAAAGAGAGAGCGGGAGATATGGGTGAGGAGGGGAGGGAGAATGGAAGTGAGCGTGATGGAACTCTTTTACCCTGCCTCCAAGTGGAGGGCAGGTAAAATGTGGTTTAGCGAAATGGATCAAAAGAGGTATATGTAAGTTCCAGGGGGGAGGGGACTCCAGAAGGCCCTATCTCCAATTTATTTCAGCGCGATTGAAGGCTCGTTCACGCTCTTCCTCCATTTTCGATAACCAAGGGGTTCGGAAGATCTGGCAATGCATTCATGTCTTCATGATCCTGGATAAAGGATCGCAGCATTTTCCGTTGAAAAAAAACTGGATGTAATACTGTCGGCTGTAGCATCGAGTCGCAATTTCGCTGGTTGACTCAGTGAACAAATGAACACAAAAAACCAGCAACGAATGACAAAACTTAAATAAATCACTAAATGCACTTAAAAGTTAAAAAAAAAACTTAATGCCCGTTTCAAACGAGGCATAAACTGCGCAGTGTTATCAGCGTCCAATAGTGTCAGTTGCGTGAATCAATGCATGGAAATAGAACACATGGCTATTTCCTGCACGGCCATTCATGCATTTGGGAACTTTTTCTTGAAATTCGTTGCTTTACACACGAAGGAATAGTTATTACACATCAGTATTTTCCATGACAACCGTCGCGTAAAAACACAACTGACACTTCCCAAGTGAATAATGTGCTTATTTCACATGATCAACCGAAGTTTTTAAAAGCTATAATCGGCCGTAGTGTAGATTCATCCCCACCATGTATTTTCCGCATACAGTAGCAAGCAGATAAGAGATCAGTCGAAGTATTAATGCTTAATACGAGAGTTTATGAACCAATAAGAAAAAAAAGACCTGTCGAGACTGAATAGAAGTTGGACAAGAATCTCGAGCGGTATTTCACGGAAGGTTGTGACGAAATTTCCGATCTAAGACCGAAGTCGGCAAGAAGAAAGTTGCGTTTCCCACGAGAGATCCGACGAGATATCGTTGCTCAGCAGCTGCTTCTCCTTTTCTAATCAGATGGCTCCTTTTTCTCACGTAATTCACAATAGTGAGGTTAATTACAAGCCAATAATCGCAATACTTAAGATGACGAAGAAATATTAAACATTGCATGGTTATTTTGTACCGATTTTTCTCCAAACAGGAGCTAAAGAAAGATATAGGATAAAAGTATAGGTATACAATACGATATCCAGACGTTGAAATACATTTGGAGTAATTTTAAAACTATAAAACATCTAACAATATTCTTTCCAAATCCACAAAATAAATTCAGACTGATTTGCGACGTTTATTCATTTTTAAACAATTCTAATACGGGATGCATTAGTCATAACTCGTTTTAAAAACCATAAGGCTAAAAACAAAGAACCATCACACTATAAAACTATGGCCTACTACGAACGAAACAGAATACGGGGATTAAGTTAATGTGGTGACTAGAGAGTTGGCCTCCCATTCCGGAGGTTTGACTTCGAATCCAGAATGTGGCAGACATTTTGCAGAATATCTCCAGTGGAATCCCGGTTCCTAACTAATTGCAACCTGGGGGAGGGGTGCAAGTTCAGTGCTCCGTCCGTGGGATGTGGCGTTAAATCGTAGACCCTTTGGGTTTCTTGAGAGGGCACGCGAATTCCGACACCGGGACGAGTTCCAAGGGTGGAAAGGAACCCGACGTCGGTATTATACTACCCTTGAAGGGATCACCTCAGGGAGGGTACGGTATAACGTACCGTCCAACGGTCAAAGCAGTGAACATGGAATGCTCTCCACACGGAATTTGGAGGGATAACGGATTCAATTAAATTTGTCACTGAATTTCGACTTAGAGCCCTAATTACTGGAGTCCAGCGCTCTTACGTACTATCCCAACATGCTGTGTCAGCATATCGACAATGAGAACCAAAGCAATCCGATCCATCGATTCTTGAGGATCGTGTCACTCCGACTGGAGGATAGGAGGGAGGGTGAATGAGATAGAATGGTGATTTGAGCATTGGCTACGGCACCTAAGGGACCGTGTTCGAACCCCGACAGCGGCATTAATTTTTCCATGGAATACCGCTCCTTCCTCATGTGAAGAGCACTTTAAGGTCAGTACTCCGTCCGTCAGATGGGACATTAAATCATGGACCCCTGGGCACCTTTCGATAAAGGCAGCCTAATGCCGAAGCATGATTTCACTCTGCTTCCTAAAAATTCCTGCCTCTTCCCGGTCGGTCTTCGCTGTCGGTCGTCTCCTTCGCATAAATGCATAAAGTAATAGCTTGTCAGTTTCCAGAGACGCTTTGTGCAAGCAGCTCATGATGAATGAGTCAGAAGCAATTCATTTTTCACGCACGATTCATACTATATAAATGTCAGCTTCAATTTCAACTTTTAATATATTTCGAAGTACAAAACCATCACTTATGGCCAGATCACTGAGGAGCTTAATCAGCTGAAAAATTAATCGTAGGTAATAATTATGCGGTAAAACAGAGTTCATCCAACGCATTCACAGCTATAAATGAGAACTGCTTAGGTACTCACTACAGCGTCTTGTGAAATCGCTCAAGGACGAAAGGTGTTTCGGAGTTACTTTCACGCGTTCCTGAAACACCGAAATAAATTACACCAAAAATCACGCAAAAAGTTCGAATACTGAAGTGTACAATAAAATATAGAAAGTACTACAGTTAAGTTTAAATCAGAAGAGGAATCGTGACATTAAACACAAAACCTGCGAGAAGAAAGTGTGACTCGGTTACAGCAGAATAGATTGAGGGAATCTCTCCAAGTGTGAAAATACCACGTGAGATAAAAACTTTGGGAAAGTCAGAGGGATTCCGAATTAGCCTTTGACCCCGAAGTGATTATCTGACTTCCACACAACATCCCATTGGTTTGGCATTCCCAAAAATGAAATAACGGACATAAAAGGTAGATTTAAATACCTTTTTCCCTTGCACCGAAAGAGAGAATTAAAACTAAACCATATTTACATCTCTAATATTACCTACTGCAGACCTGTATCCAACTAGCCTTTCACAGACACATTACTTATGAATTGTAACTTCAAAAGTTCAATTTCATTACATCTAGTTGACATCCACTTCGAGCTGATGGGGTCACCGAGAGTTACGGCAAGTAAACCACAGCAGAATGTAATGCTGTGACATAAGCGTTTGCGGCTGGAATCAGCAAGCGTGCATCACATGGATGTAAAGCGTGTTAAAATCTAAAGAAATTTATATATTTCGACTCAATATTGTGGATCGAAGTTTAGGCCCAGGTCTATGGGAATATATCTTCTCTATGGAATTCTTAAATCTGTGTAAATATCAGCTGGTCCGTTTAACTTCGCGGTTCAATTTTTAATGTGTTGCTCGTAGATACGAGCGTAATATTTAAGCATACCATACGTAGTATGTATTCCGCACATCACATTGGATGCTTAGGACACGAAAAGAGTTCCTGCAAAATAAAAATGTCTATAGCACACCAATACGTCATTTGTTGTAATAAGTTAGCAAGAGGCGCATATTCTTTCAGAAAACTTTCATAACGACTGATCACATTTGATGCTTAGGACACGAAAAGAGTTCCTGCAAAATAAAAATGTCTATAGCATACCAATACGTCATTTGTTGTAATAAGTTAGCAAGAGGAGCATATTCTTTCAGAAAACTTTCATAACGACTGTTTTGCCGATCAAGGCAGGCTTAAGTGAGCCTTCATTAAGCGACCCTTTAGCGAATCATCTTCAGACAGACCTCAAGATTATCCGCAGTGATCATAGACACATAATCACACGACGATATTCTTTAGCTACGCGACTTTATTCTCCTTCCAACCTCGCCTAACTTCCTTTCCGCCCATCATATTTTATCCACAATTCTCCAGTATCTCTCAAACACCTATAGTATGAATCACGACGCTAGTTCGCCAGTCATTCTCAACGAGATTTTTCCCCGGCAATAACAGCGAGAAGGGAAGCATAAACGAAATATGGAACGCAATTCATCATGGTGTCGTTAAAAAACATGAACATCGATTCTTCGCTGTCGCAACAATGGATTGCTAAAATTGGCGGCTAAATTAAAGGCAGATGGCTCCGGACGAACTTCAAGAATGCCTCCTCCCTTGTAAAGGACCATTCAGGAACCCAATTGGCGATTTCGGACAAGAGGTACATTTTAAAACCCCTAATTGTGCTCACCTACGCAGCGCGTATTTCTAAGCGACGCCGGCGGCCCTCTCAATTGTGCACCATCCGACTGTCGAGCGGACCCAGCCTAGCACAAAGAAATGATTTTCAATCAACACATCGTTTTGGGCAGCCATTTTGAAGTCTTCTTTGTCGTTGTTGTCATTAGGGGAGGAGACCAACAGCTTAGATCATTTCCACCAGTAAGGATAGGAAGGCATTTGGATATAGGAAGGAATTTAGGGTGTGGAGGAGGAAGGTGGAGAGAAATCCGACGTCGGTAAGTATAGGTGAGTAACTGAGTAGGTAGAGTTAGAAATTTTTCCGGGAACGGAGGAAGGACGAAGAGAAACTCGACGTCTAAATTCGTCTGCTCTTAGCAAAAGTAACCAAGGGCTCCACGGTTTAACGTCCCATCCGACGGACGGAGTTCTGAACTTTAAGTGCTCTCCAGCATTCAAATAGCTTTCGGTATATCGTTGAAAAAACAGCCACTACCGGGATTAAAACCCAGGCACTCGGGATGGGAGGCCAGTATTCTAACCACCACACCAACCAGATAACCGTTGAAGTCTTCTATCCGTACTTTGAGCTCCGGGAAAGAACTCATACTCATCCTCAATAAATTATCGGGGATTATTTCTTTTCGAGCGGCCACTTTCGTCATGATGGCCGATGAAAAAAAACACTCCTCGATGGTAAACAATGAAATCGCTCGATCAGCGATACAGGGAAATCGAAAAAAAGGTTCTGTTTACACCGTTATCTCCATGGGACACGGCCACAAATAGCCTCACGTCATGAACGAAAATAAAAGGCAGCCCAGAGAGAAAAGAGATCTCTCAGAGAGGCCAAAGATCAATCAGGATTTGTTTAATTAAAACGAACGTTTACGACGAAGAAATAAGATTAATTAGCACGAAAATTTTCCTATTTTCATTGTATAAATTATATCATTCTATCGCTTTTCAAGCATGAATACATGGCCAACCAACACTGTCGTGCCTCCCAAACCGTGATTACAGATTCGAATCCCGGCCGTTCGGTTTTAATAGTGGTATACCAGTCCCTACTAGAGTGCTATGTGGAGAGTATTTCGAGTGAAGTACTCCATCCGTCGGATGGGACATTAAACAGCGGTTCACTTAGTGCCCTTCGGGTAATGGACAGGCTAATGGGTTGCCCTCTAGCCTTTCCTCCGTTGAACTGAAAAATCCTTCTTCAACCCAGTTACCCATCTATCTTCAATGACACAAAAGACCTTAATTTTTATCACCTACCTCGAACTGTACACTACTAACTACAATCAACGCTGTTACCACTAGAGACTGTTTTGCACAGCGAA